>CM019824.1:92976220-94317441 GCA_009763385.1 Coix lacryma-jobi var. lacryma-jobi
GAAGTTCCGTTTGCTTAGGCTCACAGAAGAGCTTAAAGCAGAATATGCCGCACACCAGTTGCAGGGACCAGCGGGATTTGGTGGGGACATCATCGTACCACCTATCCTGCCAATGTTCCTATCACTTGGAGAGTGTTTACTGCTGCTGTTCGAGGTCATTACATTCCACCGGGCTTGACCCAGATGAAAGTGGCAGAGTTCATGAATCTGACTCAAGGAACTCGGTCTATCACAGAGTATCATCATCTGTTCAACTCGTTGGCTCGTTATGTCCCAGACTTCGTTGACACAGATGCTAAGAAAATTGCTAGTTTCAAGAGAGGTTTGAACACTAAAATGGGAAAGTCAGTGGGTACATCTTCTCGTACCAATTTCAATGACTTCATCAGTGACTGTCTGATTCAAGAAAATCATAACAACAAGCATGCTGCTAGCAAGGCCCGGAAGAGGACCTTTGAATCAGGATCATCACAACCCAGAGGACCGCCAGCTCAGCGAAATCAGTATCGACCGCCAGCACCAGGGGCACGTTTTAGGCCGCCACAGAAGAAGAATCAGCCACAAGCTCAGCGCAATCAGAAGCCATACAAGATAGCTGCTGCTCAGGCTCGTGGAGGTCAAGGCAGTTCTTCAGGAAGTAAACCTATAGTTCGGGGACCATGCTACAATTGCAACCAAGAGGGGCACTTCGCAAGATACTGTCCCTACCCAAAGAAGAACAGGCCAATTACCCCGCACGCCTGCACAACATGACCGCTGAAGAAGCTCGTGCTGGAGAACCCGTGACTGCTGGTATGTGTCTTGTTAACCATCATCCTGCAGTGTGTTGTTTTGATACTGGATCATCGCATTCGTTCATGAGTAAAGCATTTGCACAAAAGCATGATCAAGAGGTGTCTGAAATGGATTATGGGTTTTGTGTAAGCTCTGTGGGAGTAGTGTGTTGTCTAGGCAGATGGTCCGTGATGCAACCATCGACATTGGAGGGCATAAGTTTGGGGCTAATTTAGTAGTTTTGCCAGGGCTCAGTATGGATGTAGTCCTAGGAATGAGTTGGATGAGTATGTGGAAAGCGGTGTTAGACACTGCAGATAGAACTCTTACCTTGTCTGATCCAAGGAGGAACAACAAGTTACGTATCTCTCTTCCTCGAGGGGCTGATTTTGTTGATTTATCTTGCACCTTATCTATAGAGAACCTGTCAAAAATTCCAGTTGTTCGGGATTTCCCAGACGTCTTTCCAGATGAGTTGCCGGGATTACCGCCCAAGCGGGCTGTAGAGTTTGCCATTGAATTGCTACCAGGGACTGCACCGATCTCGAGAAGACCTTATCGTATGCCGCCCAATGAGTTAGCTGAACTCAAAACTCAGATTAAGGAACTTTTGGACAAGGGTTTCATTCAACCTAGTGTGTCAGAGTGGGGATGTCCAGCCTTGTTTGTTAAGAAGAAGGACAAGTCCTTGAGAATGTGTGTGGATTATCGACCGCTTAATGCCGTGACAGTTAAGAATAAATATCCGTTGCCACGGATAGACATTTTGTTTGACCAGTTATCCAGAGCCAAAGTATTTTCCAAGATCAATTTGAGATCAGGCTATCATCAAATTAGGATTCGACCACAGGATATCCCAAAGACTGCTTTTGCAACCAGATATGGCCTGTATGAGTATTTAGTCATGTCCTTTGGATTGACGAATGCTCCAGCATACTTTATGAGTTTCATGAACTCGGTATTCATGCCAGAACTAGATAGGTTTGTAGTGGTGTTCATTGATGACATTTTGGTGTATTCTGAGAACCCAGATGATCACGCAGAACATTTGAGGATTGTTTTGACAAGGCTACGAGAGCATAAACTCTATGCTAAGTTTAGCAAATGTGAATTTTGGTTGAAGCAAGTACAATTTCTTGGTCACATCCTGTCAGAAGAAGGGATTTCTGTAGACCCTGGTAAGGTCCAAGAAGTAATGGATTGGGAAGCTCCAACTTCAGTTGGTGAAATCCGGAGTTTTCTCGGTTTAGCGGGATATTATCGCCGATTTATTCCTGACTTCTCTAAGATTGCAAAACCAATGACAAGCTTGTTACAGAAGGACCAAAGGTTTGAGTGGACAGAGGAGTGTGAAACAGCTTTTCGTACCTTGCGGAATTGTTGACCACAGCTCCTGTCTTAGCTCAACCAGATATCGAGAAGCCGTTTGATGTCTTCTGCGATGCATCAAAAGTTGGTTTAGGTTGTGTTCTTATGCAGGAGAGCAGAGTGATTGCTTATGCTTCACGACAATTGAGAAAACATGAGATAAATTATCCTACACATGATTTGGAATTAGCTGCTGTGGTACACGCTCTGAAGATCTGGAGGCACTATTTGCTAGGAAATGTCTGCAACATGTACACTGATCATAAGAGTCTCAAGTATATCTTCACTCAACCGGAGTTGAACATGAGGCAGAGAAGATGGCTTGAATTGATTAAGGATTACAATTTGCAGATATATTATCATCCAGGAAAAGCAAATGTAGTTGTTGATGCTTTGAGTCGGAAATCGCACTGTAACAACTTGAGGTTACAACCAGAAGACGAGTTTAGTCTCGTACACCCTGTGATCTTGCGTCACATCGAGCTGCAGAGCACCTTAGTTGATCAGATTCTAGAAGGGCAGAAAACAGACAAAGGGATCCATTATATCAAAGAGAGCCTAAGAGTTGCCACTGAACTGGTAAAGCATTTTCGCGTTGATGATAAGGGAGTGTTATGGTTTGATAATCGCTTAGTGGTACCTAAGGACAGAGAACTCAAGAACCAGATCATGGATGAGGCTCATCTTTCCAAGTTGTCTATTCATCCCGGGAGCACTAAGATGTATCAAGAAGCGTCCAAGATTCTGGTGGACCAAAATGAAGAAGGAAATGGCCGCATATGTAGCCAGATGCGACACGTGTTGTCGAGTAAAGGCCATTCACCTGAAGCCAGCCGGAACACTTCAACCCTTATCAATACCTGAATGGAAGTGGGAAGAGGTGAGTATGGATTTTATCACCGGTTTGCCTACTACTCAGAAGGGAAATGATTCGATTTGGGTAATTGTAGATCGTCTTACCAAGACCGCTCATTTCATACCAGTTAAAACTTGTTATCGAGCACCGGACTATGCGGAGATTTTATCAATCAGATTGTACGATTACATGGTATACCCAAGGTCATAGTTTCGGATCGTGGAACGCAGTTTACTGCACCATTCTGGGAGAAACTGCAAAAAGAGTTAGGCACTAAGCTAATCCATAGCTCAGCTTACCATCCTCAGACATCAGGACAAACTGAAAGAGTAAACCAGGTATTAGAGGATATGTTAAGAGCCTGTGAATTTCAGCAAAGGATCTTGGGAGAAGTGGTTGCCATTAGCAGAATTTGCTTATAACAATAGTTATCAAGAAAGCATTCATATGGCACCTTTTGAAGCTCTGTATGGCAGAAGATGCAGAACACCAATAAGTTGGGTTGAACCAAGAGAACGTCGTTACTATGGAATTGATTTTGTCAAGAAGCAGAAGAACAAGTTAGAATAATCCAACAACACATAGCAGCTGCACAGTCTCGACAGAAGAGTTATGCCGACCAGAGATGAAGGCCGCTTGAATTCGAAGTAGGTGACTATGTGTACTTGAAAGTATCACCCATGAAAGGTGTTAGACGTTTTGGCGTGAAAAGAAAGTTAGCGCCAAGGTTTGTGGGACCCTACAGGATAATGGAAAGGAGGGGAAAAGTAGCTTATCAACTACAGTTACCTGAACATTTGAAAGCTATATTCCCTGTTTTCCATGTGTCACAACTAAAGAAATGTCTTCGAGTTCCAGAAGAGGAAGTACAACCGGCCAATATCAAGTTACAATCCGACCTTACTTACTCGGTGAAGCCATATCGAGTACTCGATGAGAAAGAAAGAGTGACCGCGGAAAATCGTGAAGCACATAAAGTATCTTGGAGTGAGCAAGACGACCGAGATGCCACTTGGAAACGGAAGACTATCTAAAGGAAGTATATCCACAGTTTTATAAGGATTGGTTAGTAACTCAAATCTCGGGACGAGATTCCTTTAAGGAGGGGAGGGCTGTAACACCCTAGGTGTTAAGCAACCCTAAGTGCATAACTTGACATCTCATGAGCATAAAGCATCATCATCTCATGTTGCATTCTTTCTTATTAAGTGTCATTTCATGTGAGCTTTTGTAATGCTATGCTTGATTGAATGCTTGTTTGTCTTGTTTGTGGAGTGCTTAAGTCTCCTTAGTAGCTGAACCTTGTTGGGGAGTCAAAATGAAGCTAGGTTTATGTTGGTCATGTTGGCTAACCAAGTCTCTAACCCTAGTTGCCTTGATAGAGCCCTAGGAGTCCTTTTCTTTGACTAACTAAGACCTTCTTGATAGAAGCTTTGCATGGCTGTGGGCCCTTAACCAAAAGTGTGTAGAATTTAGAGTAGAACAAAAGTTGTTTAAGGCCCAACCCATGAAATGGGTTTAACAAGGTGTTTTAGGACCCACAAGGCAGATTTGAGGGAGTTTAGACTTAGAAATTTTTCTAAGTCTCTAACTGACCAAACAGTTTCGTGGAGCCAACTTTGGAGCTTTCTCGGGAGCAATCTAGGCCGAACCAGAGACCAATCTTGTAACCAAAGTTGTAGCTGACATGTAGCTCTAAGTAAGGAGCAAGTGTTTTAGCGTTTCACCGAGCGATTAGGAGTTAATCGCGTGCAAAAACTGGCCGTCAGTCGGCCTGATGGCGCTGACCCGGGCCGGGCCGTGCCGTGCCGGCGCGCGCGCGGCGTCGTGGCCGACCGCACCAGGACTTGGCCGCCGCGTGGCGCTCGACGGCCGGCCAAGCCAGCGTCCGCGCGCGGCGTGGCAAGCGGCAAAGCCAGCCCCGCCTCGCCTGTCCGAACTCCTCCCTCCATTCTGTCGCCGCGCTCCTCTTCCCTCTCCCGCTCTCGCTCTCGTCCTCTCGCCGGAGCCCGAGTGGAAAAGGGGAAAGCCGCCGCCGTTCCGCCACCGCACCATACATCCAACCACCCACCAAGCTTCGCCGTGAGCTCCCACACCTTGTGTTATCCTTAGCGCTCTATGAGAGACCGTAGGCAAGCCCGGGATGAGCCGCCGCCACGGTCGCCATGACCGCCGAGCTCGGTCCATCGTGGCCGGCCTCCGTCCCGTGGTCGCATGTTGCCCTAGCGCGTGTTTAGGGGTCAGTGAGGTCCAAGGAGGAGTTGGAGGGTGATGGTTTAGCTGATTAGGGTTAGGTGCCGCGGAACGCCGATGTCCGCCATGTCCGCCATGACCGGCAAGCTCGGTCCGCCGTGGCCAACTTCCTTCCCGTGGCCGTCCGTCGGTCTTAGCTCGTGTTCGCGAATCGCCGAGGCTCGTAGAAGGTGTTGGAGGTGTCGGTTAGGCCGATTAGGGTCTGGAAGCACGAGTACGCCGTCGTCCGCCGCTTGCCAAGGTCGCCGAAGTGGCACCGCCGTGGACATGGGTGCTCGGAGCTTGCACCCTGGCTTCCGAGCCTTGGGTAGGGTTAAGAGGTCACCGGAGTAGGATTTGGGAGTTAGTTTGGTTCGTCGGGGTCGGAATCGGCCGGCGTAGCCAAGGCCGCGCCGCCGTGTCCGCCATTGTCGCCGGCGAGCTCGATCTGAGCTTGCGCTGGGCGAATAGCGGTAGCGCTGGGTGCGGAAGGTCGAGGGGAGTCCGCCGGTGGTGTCCGTTTCGCCGGAGGAGTCGCCGACGGCGAACGGCGCCATGGTCAACATCGGGCTCTGCTCTGTGTGTATGTCAGGTGGGGTCAGTTTGACTCGAGGGCCCGCGTCAGTGAGTCAGGTTCCGTCTGTGTGCACTGGTTTGGGTGCACGTAGCAGTTTAGGTTTGAATGTTTTTCAGGGTTTTGTTTAAATATTTTCAAATTGTTGTAATGCTTGTTTAATTCATATCTTGCTAAATATAAATGCTAAAAAGGTGAAACAAGTTTTGTTAGGATTGTTATGTTGAGGTCTATGCATGAAAAATATAATATGTCCAGTTTGTGGTGATTTTCTGTGTAGTTATATTTAATTCATGTTTAGGCTGAAATCTTGTTAAATGCTTAGTAAATTAGGTATAGCTCAGAAAAATGTGATTCTTGTTTTGTTAGGTTTGTGTTGAATAGTAGTTCCTTGGAAAAATGTAAAATGAAGTTGCTCTGTGGAATAATTTGGCAGTAATAATTAAAATGATTAAATGCTGTTTTCTTGTTTATTTTGTAGTAATTAAAATATGAAGAGTATGGACTTGGTAATTTTTACTGACTGCTCTTGTGCTAAGAAGTTCAGAAGAAAATTATGAAATTTGTTGTTTGACACTTTGTACTAGGGGGTGTAGTTCAAAGCACCTTTTCATGATAGAATTTGTCTTTTTTCATAGAGGATGAAGTCTAGGTCCAAATGGGATGAAATTTGACAAGGGTTAGATTAAGTGTTATTAATCTCCAGTAATTTTTATTGATTTTTGTGAAGCTGTCTAGGATAGGTTACTGTTATAGGCCTATTTAACTAGATTTAATTCTACAAATAATAGAAGGGTAATAAACCCGTTAAGCAACTTGATGTGGTGACAACAAGACTTAGTAAGTAGTATGTTAAATTAAATAAGTGAGTAGCCAATTAGTATGACATGTGCTTAATCTCCTGAATGGTTACCCATGTTGCTCCGATCACCATGCATCCCATGTGCATTCATGTTATTCATTCATGTACCGCATCATGCAGGATCGGTAGTGGAAGCCCAGGAGACGCCGGAGGAGCAGCGTCAGGAGGAGACACCCGAGGAGAGGATCCCGAAAGGAGACGCTGAGGACCTACCGGAGTGCCGTGATCACCGCCCCGCCGACTTCGAGCGAGGCAAGCCCCGGAGCATTTTCTCCTATGGTTTGCGAATTACCGTTTACAAGTTAACTTGATATGATTGTTGCATTAGGTGATAGGAGTTGTGTGATACCATTGCTGCATTAATTAATTATCCTTGTCCACCTGCAAGTATTACCTTGTTATCCCTGATAAGTCTAGGCTCGTTTATGCTTAGCCTGCTTAGACCGGTAAAAGTCGGGTGATTTCCTGTCTCCCGTATATAGGTGGATACTGATCATGTTTAGCCTTGTGCTATCATGGAGATAACCATGTGATAATTAAACTGAGACCGGGCGGGATGTAGGAGCAACAGGACATGGGTTCTGTGTGCTAGTAGTCTCCCCTTGTGTGTCGATTAGGAACCGACGAAGGCACACCTCAGTCATTTTGAACGCGTCAATCACTTAACGGAGCAGGTGCGGGTACCTCCCGTGAAGCCGAGTAAGGTGTTTCGAGCCGGTGATGGAGACGTTGACGCCTAACACCCAGGGCCTTACATGTACCGTGGGCAACTATTCTGATCGACCTGGCATGGTCCGAGGGCAGGTAGGGCCTGATCGACCTGGCATGACCGTGGGCAGTTAATAGCTTGAGCGACCTGGGATTGAGATAACCCTCGGTGTAGAAGGGTCCATGGCCGTCCCGCGATTTGGGTTCTCGAACCTCCTGAATTGGTCGCCAACGGCCACCTGGCAGGGTGTGACGGGCGAGTGTGCGACATTTTATCCCCAGCTGGTAGGAATCGATTATAATCGCCATCGCTCCTGGTTAGTGAGTAACTTGACTGAGCATGTGTTACCGTAGTAACTTATGGAACTAAATATGGTTATGATACTGAATCTGAAAGGCTATTGATGAGATAGTCACTCTTGCTTGAATAAGTAGTCAAGTGTTTGCTTTAGATCAGGTGCAAATCTAGATAATCTGGCTGATTACATAAAAGTGACTGCTAATACTCTAATGATGATTATTTAATAATAAAATGCTTTTATGCAAAAAGGTAAGTGTGGCCAACCCCAGATACAGCCTTGCATAATCCTTGGTGTCGATTATTTCTGGTTTATGACGGGTAAGTCTAGCTGAGTACCTTCTCGTACTCAGGGTGCTATCCCTTGTTGTTGCAGATGGGCAATGTTTCTTCGGCTACTGCGAGAACTGTCTGTATCCCGTCGAGGGCAGTGACTAGACCATGGGCATGGCCAACCTTTATCTTCCCTGATGCTTTTGTGGACTGATCAGGCATATGGCACCGTATTGTGAACTACGGACTTGTGTTTCAAAACTATGTTGCTTCCGCTTTGAATTCAAAACTATGGTTTGTAATAACTATCGAACTCCGATGTATTTGGACTATGTGCGAACTGAATGTACCTTGTGGGCATGTACGCTAATCTATTATGATCTTGGTTAAAGTTGAATGGCTTGAAATCCTTCGAGATTTCCGGACTACCGGGTTTGTACGAGCTTAAGTACTTGTAATCTCTGTGAAAGCAGCGATTCGGTGCTTAATCTGGTGCAAATTGGTCGGTTCTGTCACATACCAAAACTCTGAAGACTCCTCTGGAACCGGAGCGCAGCTCCGCTCTCCCTAACTCTCAACTAGAGCTAAGCTATTACATTGGAAAATCTAAACCTAATTACATAGAGAAGAAAGGTCATCCATTCGAGGGACGCCTCTACAACTCCATGATCATGTTCCCCTCAGGGGGGTCCTGGGTTTATTATATAGGGGCTCCTGGCCTCCCCTCCACCTTGGGCAAGCGATGTGGGACTAAATCCTTCGTCATATGCACTTGGGCCTAAATGGGCCAAAACGTGTTGGAGAGGTCGGTTGGTGTGCGTCACGCGAAGGGGGACGAAATTGGGCCCAATACCCGACCGGTCGGTCCATAGAGGAGACCGGTCGGTCTGCCCCTATGACAGGTGGGCCCCGCCTTCCGTGGGTCGTATTCTCTTGTATTCTGGAATGTTCTAGAATCTTCCAAGTCGTATCCATTGAGGACTCTCGCTCCGGGACTCCAAATATAGCAAATCATATGTCCGTTTTGATCGTCTCGACGAGGTCTTCGCAATGGTGTGCTCTGTTTCATCACTTGAGATACTTTTATATGGTAAAAACATGGATGTCCTACAAAACAAGTGAGAGCACCAAAACTCGTGGAACTTGTTAGTTTCAAACCCTACAACTATGCTTTGTGATTCATTTAGTGTCATTTCATGCAATAGTTGATGGTATAATATTGACTATAAGGACCGTCAACAAGTTCCCCCAAGCTTACCCTTTGCTAGTCCCTTAGCAAAGTCAAACTCAACAATGGATCAGGAGTTGCTGCAATATCTGCACTCCTAACAAATACACATGCATTCAAACAAAAGTTCTCGTTTGGATTAGAAAAAAGATATCATATTATTTATCATGGGCTTAGTACTTTACCTTGAATCTTGAGTAACTGAAAGATAGAATTATCAAATCAAGCACTATGTCTCTTGCTCTGTCACTTCACGATGATCCCAGAGTTTTGAATTTTCAAAAAGATTAAAAATATATGTTCCAAATTAAACAATGGATCCAAAGATAGAGTCAACCACACCATTGAATCGAGAAGTGCATGTGTATGGAAAATGGAGGAGGATGCTCTTTTGAATATATCACTCTCTTTTGTCTATTAGAGACACATGGCTATCAGGCTAATTCTACTGCCGGGCACGTGCCCATTTTTTCTGATATTCATTTTTTCATCATTTTCTTTTTTTCGAGGTTCCGGACACTTGTCCCTTTTTATTTCCTCAGGATCTATCTTTTTGAGGTTTCGGACACTTGTCCCTTTTTATTTCCTCGGATGTTTTTTTCTTTTTCTTTTCTTTCTCTCTTTTTTTAATAGCCACATGCTTCCAATAAACTTTTGAGAGGATAGCAATAGATAATCATGAGCATTTATGCGAAAGATGGATGAAATGTGTAAGTGATCTCAATTCAATAGTATGATAACTTCTCACAGGGTCAACAAAGCTTAATTTAACTCAATGCAATTATTGGTCATATTAATATTGGAACCTCTCCGGAACTCTAGTGTTGTTTTAAAACAAGATAACAGTAGCTCAGATCATCACATATCATATCTGTCAATTACCTAGACTCTGGATCAAGCATTGGCTACCCATATATTTAATTTCATTTCAAGGCATCATTAATTTTTTAAACTTAAGAGAACTCATGCTTGAAAGCTAGGTACTAGAAAGAAATACAATAGAGCAACTATTCATCATTTCCATTTTAAGAAATTAGAGAGAGAGTTCTTCAGATTTGACATGCTTTATTTATTTAATCTAACACACACTATAACCTATTACTAAAAAACACTAAGATAGTAGTAACACATACCTGAATCACGAAGATAACGGGGGTGCACCTCCCCCAAGCTCGATGTTGTTGTAATAGTGTTGAGCCTTCATGTGCTCAAATATTTTTGTTATTTTTCTTTTTAAGGGTGAGCCTTCATGTGCTTACATTTTTTTTCAAATTTATTTTGAGTTTATTTATAGAAAGGAAAATTTAGGAGATAAAGATACTTACCTGGATACACGGAGGTGCTTTCCCCCAAGCTGAATGTTGACGTAGTCGTTTCAGCTTGCAATGTAGCGGACTAGCGGTGAAAATGTTCTTTCTCTATCGGAGCATTGATTGAGTTTGATAGTTGTTGAAATAGTGCTCCAACAGTGGATGGAACATCCACTTGCTCGTCAATTTTTCTTGGTCTTCAATCCTGTGAAACTCAAATAGACAACAAAACTTGTGGAACAGATTAAGCGTTAGTGCTTGGCCACTTGAGCCTTAGTTGTCCAGAGTTTCAGTAAGATCTCTTTATATTTTAATATTTTTTATGATGCAAGAGAAAATGCAACAGGATGAATGTATGCTTATTTATTTTTGTTTTTATGCCACTACGGTGAATATTTCATGTGGGTTTTTACATATCACAGAATTATTCACATGGGACTTAAGGTTTTATGATGCAGTGCAAAAAGTAAAATATTTTCCTCTATTTTTTATGCAATGCTAATGCAGAAAAGTAAATATGCTATGGAGGAATAATGATGAGAAGTAAACATGCAAAAGAGAAACTAATGCAGAAAAGATAAATATGGATAACTACCGATTTTACCTTTCGGCGAGGGTTCAATGTTTTAAGTCCTCTGAACAGGACTTCTCACCATGTTCATTCCTGAGGTGTGTCATTTGATCTCGATATGTAGACCTTGATAACTACACCTCTTTGATATGGTGTCACCCATGTTCTTCGTTCGCCCGACAATTTGAAGTGAAACTTTGATTGTGGAAGCTGGTAGCATGTTGCTCAGTGTGTATGTTCTTATAGATCCAGGACCTTCACTCTGTAGAATGTGGGAGTTGACAAACCCCTCCATGTTTTGCTCAAGAGTGTGTCCTGCTCATAAAGACAAGGTAGAGATCAAGTGCATAGGCTCTGTTGGTGGAAAAACACCAACATAACCAAAAGTTTTGTTCATTCCTCTATAACCTTAGGCACATTGCACAAGATAAACTTGTTGTTTATGTTTTCTATTCAATCATAACATGAGTGATAAGATCAGAAGATGAGCATGAAAGTAGCATCTTAAAATATTTAATAGATCAGATTGCTTAACCCAAGGAAGGATAAACTATGCATAATGTGTTGATCTTTTCATGATTGTGATATATTATCTTCCAAAGGTTGGATGCACAACATTTTAGCTCATTTAAGTGAGATTCAAGAGAGTAAAGCCAGGAACAAAGAGTAAAGAACTGAACATGTTGAGTTGATTAGGTTGGATCATGTGAGGTGCAACTTTAAACATGTTTGGTTCTTTATGTATGCGCATACCAGAAACAAGGAGAAGCTTTTAAAGTGATGGTCACTTACCTTGAAATGATACTTTATCATTGAAGAGTGATTGCGTCGAACCACCTTGTGGAAGCTTCTCTTGTCTAGCTGGTTGTTATTCATGAGTGGCTTGTCTTCTCTTGCTTATCTCACAATGGGCCAGCTGAGTCTTGTTCTCAATAGGTCCAGACGATGGAGACTTTGTCAGCTATTCTTTTGATTTGTTGACTCCGGTACTATCTCTTCATCTTCTAATTCTTACAGTGCAGTGGCTTCATCCTTCATGATGTCTCCCTCAATTCTTGGCAGTTGGTTCTTTCTTTGTCGGTTAAGTCAACGTCTTCTCTTGGTTTCCTTCGGCTGCTCATAAATGGTGTAGTTGTTGATGAAGCAGCAATCCTTTTGATCGAAGATCCAAAAGTGGATGTCTCCAGGTCTGACATAGATGATAACTTTGGTGGTGTTCAAGAGTGTTCTTCCAAGAATGAGTGATGGATCATATTCTTCTTCTTGGCTGGGGCAGCGTCTAGTGGCTTGTACTAATCAAAGTGGTGAGTAGGAAGTCAAAGTGTCTTGAAGCTGGATTTCTCCTTCCTCTCCTTGATCATGAAGCAAATCTAGACAACGGAATTGTATCTCCCCCAAGCTGGCTTGCGAAGTAGGTGGATGTCCAAACAACATGTTCATGAGTTGAAATTGTAGGTCTTGTTGTTGTTGAAGTTCTTCCACCTCATCCCCCAAAGTAGCTCTTGTGTTGCAATAATTAGAAGTGAGGAGAACTTCCACTGCTTGTCTTCATAGTGAACCACCAACAGACTTCCTTCGGACGACTCATAGATGCTATGATGTAGTGGCATATCGTCACCCTGATATCTGTTGTTGTTTTCGGTGTTGATGTCTTCGACAATGATGAGCGTAGGCATAGATTGACCCATACGGGGTGAGTTGCATCCTATTCATCATCAGTGTCCTGGCTTAGGCCTAGGGATGGCTCAAAGCTTGGTTGCCTTCGACATCACTAGTGACTTGTCTGATGATGAGTTTTGTCTATCCACGGGTTGGATTTTGGATCTTTAAGTTCGCACCATGAACAAGCAAATCTCATCTCCTACAAAATGTTAGTGGACATATACCCGAAGGATTGTATCTGAATGTGAAACATGGGTTGTTATCCACAACTTATGTGTTATTCATCCATGCTAATGAAAAGATGATTTTAAGATTACTTTAGCATAGACTAGCATTTTATATGTTGGCTACATTTTAACATGGTTCAAGGCAAAAGATAACTTGCAGTAGAAGATGAATTTAAATAAACTTTAATACTCACAGTTCTTTCATCCATGATGAATGAGCTGAGTCTTCATTATGCAGTTCATCATATGTCTTGCTTCATCTCTGATGTGAATTCATCTCAGCACTTTCGCAAAGTGTATTTAGAGTTCTCTGCAGGGTTAGTCCAACAAAATATACAATGTCTACACAAGCTAATTTCATATCAATAATCAAACCAAACTCCGTGTCTAATTTGATTAAGGTAGACTATTTAACCTAAGCACCATGCTTAATTTAAAAGCCTATGGAAGTACTCAATTTAAGTACTTTCAAACCAAAACATACTATGGTAAACAAAGGTGGCATGAAAGCATAAAAGAGATTTATCCAAAAAGAGATGACAGAGTATGATCACAGTGAGGAATACATTTTTTTCTCTCTTTTTCGTTTAGATGCAGATGACATGAATGCATGCAAGGAACTAAACATGTTATGGTCTTGATATGAGAGAACATAAACTAAATGAAGTGGATGCAAGGATGATTAAAAGTAAACATGCAGTGGTATGCAAGAAATTAAAAAGATTACTACTCATAAAGTTTAAAGTCCATGAGCAAGACTGTCTCACCTTGATCATACTTACCATGACTCAGAACTGGGGATTTGTGAGTGGCGCAGCGTAACTAACCGTCACATGGGATGAGAGTTGAATTGTTGTGACGACGACCTTTTCTCCAATCTACACATGGTTAGAATAATATATATATTTATGTATACACAAACCTGTGAGATGGCAGGGTTCCAGAATTAATGATGGATCTTGAATGTTCAGGCACCCAGGGTACTTCATTCTTGTGGAAGCTTGCCATAAGGTCAAAATGACATCTGATGTCCTGTCTATTCCACACTCAACAGAACAAGGGGTAATCCTACTAAAGCTAGGGGTACACTAAATTAGCAGACATCAAGATCATTATCAAAATCTTTACACCAATTGCTTCCCCGGCAACGGTGCCAAAAATGCTTGTTGACGTTTGTTAGTGCAAATAGAATATGAAAGATTCCGCAAGCGCACAGAACACCATCGTAGCATTTTACCGGGAGTATTCCAGGATCGTTATTTATATTTTACCACTAGGAAGCAAGGGTTAAGAATTTGATAACTCACTATCATGCATCTACTAACTCAGAATACTAATTAGACTAGAGCAGGAGTGAATGATAAATGATATGATAATGAAAGCACATAAATGAGAATTCAATGATAAATGTATAGATAACTATAGTGGGAGGACAACAGGAGAGATCAAGGTTCCTATGCACTTCTCTATTACTTGGGTTCTAAGGTAACAAGGATGAAAAGATATAGCAGTCATATAATAACACTTCGGGACATCAGAACACCAACCACAAAAAGGGATGAGAAGGGGGTTTGGGAAGTTCTGACTACGGTCCTACGAACATCAACCCGAACGTGGTGGAATACATCGGCCATCAGGGCTGTCACCACCTGGGGCTACCACAACTATCTGTGGGGTTGAGCGCAACCTCAGGTAACCTATAGACTAAACACCAAGTCTAATCTATCGATTACTACTCTAATTATTGCCTATAACTAGAGCACTCGATACGAGCAGAGATCCTATGCTAGAACATAACAACTATACTAATCATAATATGAAAGGCATAAAGTAAATAGAGAAGATAACTATATTAAAGCATAAGTCTTACAAAGAAAAGATACAAAGACATACCAAAACTCTGAAGACTCCTCTGGAACCGGAGCGCAGCTCCGCTCTCCCTAACTCCCGACTAGAGCTAAGCTATTACATTGAAAAATCTAAACCTAATTACATAGAGAAGAAAGGTCATCCATTCGAGGGACGCCTCTACAACTCCATGATGATGTTCCCCTCAGGGGGGTCCTGGGTTTATTATATAGGGGCTCCTGGCCTCCCCTCCACCTTGGGCTAGCGATGTGGGACTAAATCCTTCGTCATATGCACTTGGGCCTGAATGGGCCAAAACGTGTTGGAGAGGTCGGTTGGAGTGCGTCACGCGAAGGGGGACAAAATTGGGCCCAATACCCGACCGGTCGGACCATAGAGGAGACCGGTCGATCTGCCCCTATGACAGGTGGGCCCCGCCTTCCGTGGGTCGTCTTCTCTTGTATTCTGGAATGTTCTAGAATCTTCCAAGTCATATCCATCGAGGACTCTCGCTCCGGGACTCCAAATATAGCAAATCATATGTCCGTTTCGATCGTCTCGACGAGGTCTTTGCAATGGTGTGCTCTGTTTCATCACTTGAGATACTTTTATATGGTAAAAACATGGATGTCCTACAAAACAAGTGAGAGCACCAAAACTCGTGGAACTTGTTAGTTTCAAACCCTACAACTATGCTTTGTGATTCATTTAGTGTCATTTCATGCAATAGTTGATGGTATAATATTGACTATAAGGACCGTCAACAGAGAGCTTTTACACATGGACCTTGTTGGTCCGGCTCGAGTGAGCTCGGTTGGAGGGAAGTGGTATGTGCTTGTTATTGTTGATGATTTTTTGAGATATTCGTGGGTCTTCTTTTTAGCTGAGAAGACCGAGACTTTCTCCTTTGCTCGCAATCTGATTTTGTGTCTTCCGAACGAGTTCCCTTTGAACTCGATGCAAGCTATTAGGAGTGATAATGGTTCCGAATTCAAGAATTCAGATTTTGAGAAGTTTTGTAACTCTTTGGGTTTAGAGCATCAGTTTTCTTCCCCCTACACACCACCCCAGAATGGTGTTGTAGAAAGGAAGAATCAGACCATTGTAGAGATGTCCAGGACGATGCTCGATGAGCATAGGACTCCTAGGCGGTAATGGGCCGAAGCTATGAGCACTGCATGCTATATTTCCAATTGCATTTTCCTCCGAGCTTTCTTGAAAAAGACTTCTTATGAGTTGCGTTTTGGAAAATTGCCCAAGGTGAGTTACTTTCGAGTTTTTGGTTGCCATTGTTTTATACTCAAAATGGGCAACTTGGACAAGTTTGAGTCTCGTTCTTCTGACGGTGTGTTTTTGGGTTATGGCACTCATACTCGAGCTTATCGTGTACTTAACCTTGACACTAACCGAGTCATGGAGACATCAGATGTCACCTTCGATGAGACCATGGTTTGTCCTTCTCGTTTTGAGCGTGCAGGTGATCATGAGGTTGGTGAGCTTCTTTTTGATGATGAGGATGAGGGTGCTGAAGGTATGGATGATCCAGCACCCCCTCCACCTGTTGTGCCGCAAGGAGCGGCTTCTACTACGACTCACGGCCCCGACACTTCTTCTTCCTGGGGGCCGTGGGATCCGCCACCCCGAGCAGTACCTTTTGTACCCGGGGAGGCACCAGCTGCTGTTGAGGGGGAGATCACTTCTGCACGAGAGGCGCCTCGACACATCCAGCGCCAACACCCCCCTCAGTAGATGATCGGCAACATTGACGAACGTGTCACCCGGTCTAGGTCTCAAATCTCTCACTTTGCTCATTCTGCTTTTGTTGCTGATTTTGAGCCCCGAGATGTTGGACACGCTTTGACGGATCCGGATTTGGTCAATGCCATGCATGAGGAGTTAGAGAACTTTGAGCGAAATCGGGTTTGGGTTTTAGTTCCACCTCCTCCAGACTGTAAGCCTATTGGGACAAAATGAGTTTTCAAAAACAAGCAAGGAGAGGATGGCCATGTTGTTAGAAACAAGGCCAGGCTTGTAGAGAAGTTCTATAGTCAGAAGGAGGGGATAGGCTATGAGGAGACTTTTGCTCCTGTAGCTCGTTTGGAGGCTATTAGGATACTCTTGGCATTTGTAGCATCCAAAGGTTTCAAACTTTTTCAAATGGATGTCAAGAGTGCCTTCTTAAATGACTACATAGAAGAAGAGGTTTATGTTGAACAACCCCCCGGATTTGAAAATCCCAAGTTTCTAGACCATGTTTTCAAACTCCACAAAGCTCTATATGGTTTGAAACAAGCCCCTAGAGCCTGGTATGATAGGTTGAGAACCTTTTTGCTTGCTAAGGGTTTTAAAATGGGATGTGTGGATAAAACGCTCTTTCTCCTCAAGCAAGGCAAAGACACTCTCTTGGTCCAGATTTATGTGGATGATATCATTTTCGGTGGTTCTTCTCACGCTTTGGTTGCCAAGTTTGCATATACTATGAGCAGGGAGTTCGAGATGAGTATGATGAGCGAGCTGACTTTCTTTCTCGGATTGCAAATTAAGCAATCCCGAGAAGGGACGTTTGTGCACCAGGGCAAGTATACCAAGGACTTGCTGAAGAGGTTCGATATGGGTGAGGCCAAGCCTCTTCCAACACCCATGTCGACCACGACGGCCCTGGATGCGGACAAGGATGGAGAAGCTGTGGACCAGAAGGAGTACCGAAGCATGATCGGGTCGCTGCTCTACCTAACGGCGACACGCCCGGACATCCAGTTCGCGGTGTGCCTGTGCGCGCGCTTTCAGGCGTCGTCGCGCACTTCTCACCGTCAGGCGGTGAAGCGCATTTTCAGGTACCTTCGTTTCACACCTGAGTTCGGGATTTGGTATTCTGCTTCCTCCACCCTCTCCCTTTGCGGTTATTCCGATGCCGATTTTGCTGGTTGTCGCATTGAGCGCAAGTCCACTTCTGGGACTTGTTAATTTATTGGTTCTTCTCTTGTGTCGTGGTCTTCTCGCAAGCAGTCTAGTGTCGCCCAGTCTACCACGGAGGCTGAGTATGTTGCTGCGGCTAGCTGCTGTTCCCAGTTGCTTTGGATGATGGCCACCTTGCGTGATTTTGGTCTGAGCTTTTCTCGTGTTCCTTTGCTTTGTGATAGCACGAGTGCGAATAGCGTTGCTAAGAACCCCGTGCTTCACTCGAAGACCAAACACATTGATGTGCGCTTTCACTTTTTGCGAGACCACTATTAGAAGGGTGATATTGACCTTCGCCATGTCGATACTCATCATCAGTTAGCTGATATTTTCACCAAGCCTTTGGACGAATCAACCTTTAATCGGTTGAGGAGTGAGCTTGGTGTGTGTTTCCCCTTTTAGATGGGGGAAACATTTTGGATCTTGTATCATAGACTGTCAATTTTCTCGTTTGCTTTATTTTTTTCTTTTTGCATTTCAACATACGCTTTTACATTCTAAGCTTCATGTATATAGTCTTTAAAATGTAGTTATGCTCTGTTTAGTGTGCTCCGATGCTATATGCTGATGCTAGTAGCTTATGCTCTTTCTGATCACTAATACATGTTATGAGCTAAGCTATTTTTTGAATTGTGAATCTGCTTAACAAACATAAAACTTGAAAATGTTCACCATTGAGATATGCAACTAGCATGTATAGGATGTGTTGAACTCACTCGTGCTTTTCATATATGCTAGGTTGCTATGTCTCTAGTTCTGAGTCTGTCACTTGCTTGGTATGTTCATATTCTGTCAATAAAATCTGAACCAAGTTTTAAGTGAATTGAAAAGATCGAGATGAGATTGCTTGTCAACACATCACAGTTTCGAGACTGTTTCTCATTGCACTTTGAGTTAAACTTGAGCTGTGTAGTGTATGACTGAAACTGTTGCTTTAAGCTTCTGATTGCTTCTGCATAGGCTTCGCATAGTTGAAAAGTTAGGCAATGACAAGTTTTCAACCTCTTGCAATCACATGCTGAAATTTTAACTTGTGTAATCCTAACCGCTGCAACTCCGATGAAATTTGGATACACAAGACTATGTTTCACTCTATGGCATGATGATTGAACTGTGCTAGGGGTAGTTCACCTTGTATACATGTTTAGCACTTGACTGATTTCCTGTCTATACATGTTCTTGTGCTATTTTGATGGTGAATACCTTTTTGGCCAAAAACTGCTCACTTTGCTCATATGTTCATAATTCATATTTGGTGATCAGTTTGAGTCTTTGCTAGCCTATATGCTTTCCAGTGAGTCGTTGGAGCTATACTGTTTAGAGCATCTTTGCATTTTCTTGACTATATTCCTGGAGCTGCTAACTTGCACTATGACTCATATGCATTTTGGAAGGGGGAGAACTTCTCTTGTTGGCACATTTGATGGTGCATTTTCCTAGGGGGAGACCTTGCTTGAGACTTATTGTTGCATTTTTCACTTGATGGTGCATTTTTCAACTAAGGGGGAGAATTTGGACAAATCATGCCTCCCATGTTCAACTAAGGGGAGAGGAATCGGTTGTGTGCACCATGCAAGGGGGAGTTCGCTCGTAATGAATTTTTGAAATTTCCAATTGGTTCAGAGCGCTTTGCTAGTCGTGTTGAGCCTTTGCCTCTATCTTGAGGGACTAGCGGTCGCATTTTTTTTGCCTCAGTTGGTATCGAGTTTTTCAGTTGATGTCGAGCTTTTTGCTAGTTGTGTTGAGCCTCTGTGCCTCTGTCTTAAGGGACTAGCATTTTGCTTTGATTTTTCAATTGGTGTCTGCTAGCGGTGTTGAGCCTATTCTACCTCTTCTTGAGGGCTAGCTTTGTTTTGCTTGGTTGCGTCGAGCCGTTGCCCATGTCTTTGGGGACCAAGTTGTCTTGCTCTTTCCACTTGACCTTCTTTGGCTTTTCTATGCTTTTGGGTCATTTGGTCGAGTTCTTTCCTCTCCTTCCTTCCTTATTTCTAGTTCCATCATGATTTGTGTTGGTAGTTGACAATGCACTCATCAAGGGGGAGATTGCGGATACATGGGTGTATGCCGAGTCTCGAGTGATGAGTGATTGTCAACGGGTTTGATCGCATGTTCTTTAGCTCGTGTTGTGCAGGTGTCGAGCACGGATACAGTGATCAGAGGCAAGGTGAAGGTCAAGTAGAGACGTGCCGTGCCGATGGACCGAGAGTGGCGAAGGGCGGACGTGAGGCTTTGCACTGAGGGACCGATGGCCCGAGGATCAGCTCTGGGGGCTGGCAGCCTGGGACAGCGACGAGCGAAGACTTGCGGACACGGTGTTGCCTGGGTCGAGGACCTGGGGACACGTGTCGGTGGATGGGGTGCACGAGCGGTGCATCCATTCTACGGCTCGGTTTGGTGGTAGAGCCAGAGAAAAACCATCGGGTGGATGGTTTCCACGTTTGGGCCACAAAACCTGGGCGTGCTGCGGGTTTCCGAGTTTGGGCCACAAAACTTGGGCTGAGGACGGTTTCCAGGTTTGGGCCTCAAAACCTGGGCGCTGGCGGGTTTCCTGGTTTCGGCCTCAAAACCAGGGGATGGACTTGGAGGCTGGTTTCCCGGTTTGGGCCTCAAAACCGGGGGTTGGCTGTGATGGCTGGTTTCCCGGTTTGGGCCACAAAACCGGGGGCGGAGTCCGTGAAAAGTACGCAGAGCGGTGGCGGCACGTGGCGGCAATCGGTGAGGTTGCGTCGAGGCAACGCTACCTATTGTGCGGGCGTGGCCGTCGGATCACCACCTACCACGAGTTGGTCCAGAATAACCTTAGGGTTTAGCTGGTTCGCTCTGTAAGTAGTTAGGGGTAGAGTTGGAATTAGGATAAGTAGGGGGAGACACCCACCTCCCCATCTATCTCAGTCATTTTTGCTCTTTGCCTTCTAGGTTTTCCTGCTCTCCCACTCCCCTGCTGTAGCAAACTGAGATCCCCAGAGAAGAGAACAATACCTCTGTGACCGTGAGTTTTTGAGGAAGTGAGACCGTAATCTCACTGTTGTAGCGTGTGGTAGCCACACGGTTGCAATTTCGTGGTTGTGATTCGTGTTTTGTTTGTGTTCTTCGCGAATTACTTTTCTCCATGTTTCTCCAGTCGATTGATCTCTTTGCTCAGTTCATCTTTTGCAAATCCGTTTGAACCAAGTTGTTCTAGATCGTGAGGCACTTCTTTCCTCCGAAGGAATTCACCTCTAACCTCACGGTCTAGGAGATCGAGCGATTTTCGTTTTGGATCGGTTTTGGTCCCTTAGTCCCGATTTCTTCCAATCCATCGGTTTTGGGTTAGAAGCGAGCCATGATTCCCATGGGATAGCTCACTAACCTCCTTGAGACTCCTCAGACTACGTCTAAGCCTTAGTGCTTTTGATTCGATGCAGATCGAGTGGATTTCGCGGAAGAACAGTGCAGTATCGGGACCATCAGACGCTGTGTTCTTGAGCATCGGACGCTGAGCCTTTTTCATCGGAGCGTCCGGTGCCACGTGTCGTCTGACAGTGCTCTTTAAGGAGCATCGGACGCTGACGATCGGAGCGTTCGTTGCCATCGGACGCGCCGGAGGTCAAGCATCGGACGCTAGGGTTGCACTGTAGCAGCATCCGATGCTGGTCCAGTAAGGTTCCAGAAGTGTTCTGTTTGCATCGGACGCGTCCAGTGCTTTGACATCGGACGCTGCCAGCGTCCGATGCTGCTGAGTTCGCGCAGATTCGTCCGCGGTTCGTTCGTCCGTTGTCGGTCTTGATTTCTGGCTTTTGCGTTGGGTTTCTAGAGTCGTATAGTGTCTAGGGTTTCTTGGAAGCATCCACCCTAACTCTAGGGTCGTGGGCACTTACGAGGTCTAGGGTTTGCTCTTGGGGTTGTTTCTCAGGACAGTGGCGACAAGTTTCCGAAAGGAAAATTTGAAGCTCCCATTCACCCCCCCTCTGGTCGCTTTCTGGTGGCACTTTCGATCCTTCATGAATCTCTTCTAGTTCATCTAGAATTAGATCTAGTTCATCTAGTTGTAAGTAAGAGCCAGCTATCAAGTAGAAGACTTGTTACCCCTCTAGTTAGGTTTAGAACCTAGTCTTATACTAGAACTAGAAGAGAGAGAGAGGAAGAGATCAAGAAGGAGCTCCGGCCTGTCGGATCAACTTCTTCATCTTGTACCTGCGGATTCAAGTTCATCATCAACTTGCTTCAGCGATTGTTTCGGTAATCAACGTCTATATTTAAGTTTGAGCCATTGTTCTTATTATTCTTAAGATTTATGACTCTCTTTTGAGTACTTTAATTCTAAGTTGCTGTAGAGTTAGAGTAGTTGGATAGTGTAAGCGTGGTGCATAGACTTGATAGCTCATCATAAATGCCTCCTATAACGCCGGTAGTAGTGGTTGTTCGCAAGGGTGACTCTTATAGCCTTGTTGATTCTTCTATAGTCCACTTACCCGTGTGTAGGCTCGGTAGGATTATACATTTGCATAAAAGACTCATACTCTGTTTGTGACCTTTTATGGCAACTTCCCCACTAAGAATAATATAAACATATCACTCTTAAATTGGAATTAGACAGCCTTAGTGATCCCCTCTATACTTCTAGATTCTCCGTCCTTGTTAGCTACTCAGGGGATAGACTTTAAGACTTAACACTATCCGTTCCTTTGGGTTCGATATTAAAACTGGGTTACTCCGGTGAAGTGCTACATCGGTAGATTTTATCTGTGTGCTTGCGGATAAAGTAGAGTGTGCGTTAATTTATACCAACAAGCATTTCTGGCGCCGTTGCCGGGGATAGAGTTTATCTCTACTCTTGGTAGCGACGTTAGTAAGCGTCAACAAGCATTTCTGGCGCCGTTGCCGGGGAACGGTAGATCATCTTAAGTCTTAGTTTAACCTTTTAAACATACTTTTATCTTTTCCTTTTTTGTCCCAGTCTTTTCATCATTTTTGTTTTCATTCTTATGAATGTTATTTTTGAATTCCACTCTTATCTATCACTACCCCATGAACGCAAGCTATAACCAGTAGAATCCTTACACCCCATCATAATACCTGGTTATGAGCTATGCCTACCTTTCTGCTGCATTGTCCTTGTAATGAGCATAGAAATATAATTATGAAAATATTCCTTCGGGTATTCTTGTCACTAACCTTTCCAGGTCTGGAGCAGAAAAGAACGAAGGAACAACAAACACAAGGTATGTCCCACCAATCATCATGCAACATTGAATTACATTCATCCAATCTTGATTTGTGCAAAATCCAAGCTTGGGGAATAAACTTTCTATGAACATCTTTTGCCATGTTGCTATGTTGGTTGACCCTACCTTTAAGATATGCTCATCATGCTCTTTCATCTGAGTAAATCTCTATAATTCCTTCATGTTACCTTTGTTTGCTATAGTATATGTTCAGGTTTGAAGTACTTTCATACATCTCTTAAATGAAGCATGGTTCCTAGTTTAGGAGTGGGTGATCTTGCTTTCAAAGGCCTTTTAATTTAAGCATGCTTAAGTTAGAATGCCCTCTTAAATCAAATTAGACGTGGTGTCTAGGTTGGTTTTTGAGCCGACAGTATGCTATAGTGGATGTTGGATATTTTGTTGGACTAACCCCTGCAGGGAAACTTTCAATATCAATTTGGGGAAGTCCTGGAGATGAACCCACACTGGAGATGAAGCAAGGCATACAATGAACTTCAACAACTTTGCACAATGAAGACTCAGCTCATTCATCATGGATGAAAGAACTATGAGTATCAAAGATTATTTATTTTGTCTTCTACTGCAAGTTATCTTTTGCCTTGAATCATGTTAATGTGCAGCTAACACATAAAATACTAGTCTATGCTAAAATAATCCTAAAAAAATATCTTTTTATTAGCATAGATGCAAAATACATAAGTTATGGATAACAACCCATGTTTCAAATTCTTGCAATGCCTCGGGTATATATCCACTAACATTATGCAGGAGAGAAATTTTGTTCATCCATGGTTTGGTGTTGTAACACCTCTGGTGTTTAATATGTAATTAACCTAACATGTCATCATCATCTTTAGTCATTAATCATTCTTGTCATGCATTTAAGTTTGCTTAATACCTGTGTAATGTTTTCTTTTTCAAAAACCCTAAAAGCCCTAACCTTCCTATAAGGGCAAAATGGTAATTTCACCTCTGTGCCTAGCTTTGTGTAATTCTTGTTCAGTTGGATGTCTTGAAGTTTTGTTGTGTTGGCCAAAGTTCAAAAACCAAAATCAGATTTCAAATCCCTTTGCAAAACCCTAAATTCCAAACCCTGGTTTTTACCCCTCTTTTAATAAGTTAAAAATTATTCAAAATTTGGGGTTGGTCCAAAAAGCAAAGTTGTAGATCTGGCCAAGATAAACAACTTTGGTATTTACAAATTTTCAAGTTTCTGTACAAAGCTTGAAGTAAATTCAAATTCATTCAAATTCCAGTGTTTGTCCCTTTTTGAGTTTTCAAAATTATTTCAAAAACTAATGAGTTTCAGAAAAAGTGTGTATTAGCAAAGTTATAGGTTTTGACAAAAGAAACAACTTTCATATTTGCAGATTTTCAAGTTTCAGTTTAAAATCCAAAGTAATTTTGAATTTATTCAAATTTCAAAAGTGTCCCCTTTTCTGATTTCAAATATAGTTCAAAAACTATTTGGATTTTGAAAATGTCCATATTGACAAAGTTGTAGATCTCTTTTTTCTGAACAACTTTGATGTTTTGAGTTTTTGTTGCCCTGTTCAAGTTTTGGCAGTAATTTGCAAATTCAGAAATCAGCCCATAGTCAAACCCTAAGACCTAGCCCTGTTTGTCTTCAACCTACAGCTAGGGGGTCCCGGCCATGGCCGCACGCCAGCGCCACTTGCGCCACGCGTCTGGCAGCCGTCTGACCACCCCGCCCCGTCGCCCTCAGAACAGCGCCATCATTCTTATCTGCACGCGCGCGCCAGTTGACCTCCGCGCCCGTCCCCCACTGTTCCCTGCACAGCGCCGCCGCGTGGCCGTCGCCGGCGAGCTCACGCCCGGTCCCTTAGTGCACGCCCGGTCCCTTAGTGCACGCCCGTCCTTCTTCATCATGAGATCGCAAGCACGCGCCGCGGGCAACCTCATCCGCACCTCCGCGCGCCCCCTAACGGCCCCTGGCCGCGGCTATAAAAGGCCCGCCGGCCGGCCGGAGCTCCGCACTCACCCCGCCACCGTGGCCAGCTCACTCCAGAGTCTCCCCCGCTCAACCAACTAGCCCAGCAGCTCCGCCTTGAGCCCGTGCAGCTTCCCAGCTCCTCAATTCCATCGCTACCGCCTCCCACCGCCGAGTGCGAGCCCTTCTTCCTCAGCGCCGGTGAGAAGCCGACCGACTCGGGTCGACGGAATTCGTCGCCGTCGCTCCACCTCTCTCCCTCTGACCTCTGATCTTCATTCCTTGCCTTCTTGCGCCCCTAACCGGCTACTGGTGGCCGTGCCTGGTGTACAGGGTCGCCGAATCGCCGGAGTGCCGCCGCGGCCGTCTCCTTCCTCGAGCCGCATCTCTCGAACGTGTCGAGCCTCGCCCTCGAGCCTCACCCTCGAGCACGTGTCAAGCCTCGCCCTCGAGCCTCACCCTCGAGCACGTGTCGAGCCTCACCCTCGAGCACGTTCCCGAGCCACACTCTCGAGCACGCCTGCGAACCGCGCTCCCTCGAAGCAGCCGAGCCCTGCCTCCGACCCGTGGTAAGCACTCGAAGCCCCCGGTCTCTGCTTCCACTCCGCTTCGCCCGAGCCTACCGGCCAAGCCTCGGACGGACGCTTGTCTCCGCTTTGCCCGAGCCTCCCGGCCAGGCCTCGGACGAAACACTTGTTTCCGCCTCGCCCGAGCCCTGCTGTCCGCCTCGCCGCGATTCGCCCGAGCCCCTGCGAGGAAGGAGCACAGCGCTCTTTTCTTTTTCCTTTTTGAAAGAGTGTGAATAGTGTGCTGTTTTCTCTTTTTTGTGTGAATTAATTTGTTGTTCCTTAAATCCTGATAAATTTTTGGTATGCTCCATGCACTGTGTAGTATTTTAGAAAAATATGAAACTTGACTTTTCTGCAAGAATTTGAAAATGTAAAATCCCTCTTTTAATTAATAAATGGATGGTTTTGGATTTTTAGAAAATTATTTATAACTCCAAAAATCATGAGATAAATTTTTGTGAGCTTCCTATGCCATGATTAGTCTCTGGTGAAATTTTGAAGTCTTTTGGAACAAGTTGATTTTTAAGCATTTATCTTTAATTGTTAAATAGTGCCTTCTGTTAATTAATGTCTGATTTTATTTGAGTACCTTAATGAGCTCCAAAAATTATGAAATTTGTTTTGCCATCTATCTACACCATAATGAACTTATGTGATTAATTTGGTAATTTTTGGAGCAACTGCATAAAATGACCTTTTTAAATAATTAAGAAAAATAGAAAAAGGGATTAGGGTTCATGTTGTATGCCCAGTTTTGTATTGTTCATGCTGGCATACTCATGTGCATGCATCATTGCATTCGTATAGTCACCGAAGAAGGAGTCAAGATCGAGGCAGCCGCCGACGAACCTGTCCCCGAGGCTACCCCGAGTTCCGACAACTGCTCCGCCGCTCTCGAGCCTGCCCTCTTTGCTCTTCAAGGCAAGCCCCGGTGCATTTAACCCTTTCCTTGAATTTATAAAATGATTTCCTTAAATGCTTTTGAGTTAAATTATTGCATTAGGTTTATAGGAGTTGTGTGCTATCCTAATTGATGCACTATCCACCTTGACCACTGATACACCCGATACCTGCTTTTCAAAAGTATTTGAAAAATGCTTAGCAATGCTTATTGAATTAGACTTTGCAATAAAATGCCAATTTCAAAAGTGTGATCACTTAAGGAATGTTTATGGGAATTTGGTCTTACTCCCCGGCTGTTGACTAGGTATCTGATCCGTACCTAGTCAATAGCGAGGAGAGGTTGTCCGAGCGTACGGTGCCGTCATGTTGTAGTCCGGGACTCAACAGTTGACACCGACCGGGACAGGATTGAAAAACTGACGGGACTATTACGCTTGGGTGAGATATAACCAAGGTATAGTTCTGGCTGGAAAATTAGGGACCATCCGTATGGGGGCCTGCTGGTCAAGACTTGTAACTATTCACATACTTCGGAAAGCTCTGGCTCCGAGAAATCCTTGATTGGGACCGACAACCGCGCACTGGGAGTGGAGAGATGGCGGAAGTAGCATGTACCCACGTGGTCGTCGTACCTGGAAAGGAGTGGTGTACTGTACTTCCGGGTGGCGTAGGACCGGTCCAATCTTGGAGGAATCGTGGTAGACGAGTTGACATATGCAAGCTTGGGTGCTACATATGCAGTGTGGATAGGGATCCTCAGCTGAGTATTATTTATCCAGATTAACGTTGCTCCTCGGTGATGGAGACTTGGTCCACTGACTGTCAACGGAGAGTGGTTCTCAACTAGGAATGTTTTGAAATGTAAAATGAATCATGAACGATGAAGAATTGAGGAATACTGAATCTTTCCAAAGTAAAATAAGGTTTACAAAAATGCTTTTCTGCAAAATACTTGATCTTGCTTAAGCCTTACCTTGACTACCCTAAGCCTCTCATTCCTGAGTCTTCTCCCTTTTCCTTAGTCGGGTAAGTCTTGTTGAGTACCCCAGTACTCAGGGTTTGTTACCCATGCTGCAGGTATGACAGAGTCCCCGATGTGTCTTGCACCCTGCTGCGTGACCATCGTCCAGGAAGAGGCCGATGAGGCCGAAGAATAGTTGTACACCCTCGGGCTGGGTGATTATAAGTATCTTTGCTGTTCTCCACTATGTTGCCTATGTCTATCTCTATTATCAGAACTTGGTTTGTAATAACTGCACCTTAATTTCTATTTGGAACCCTGCTTTGTAAAACTATTGTTATTTAAGTCTTCCGCTCTTTATTCCGATGTTATTTGTAAAAGTATGCAATGCTGTAACCGAATTGTGAGATGATCCTGCGGACATTGGGCACTGATGTAGCCCGATGGCGAACAGGTCTTAATCACATGGAACATGGGTTCGGCTGTCAGAGGTTGACAGGGACACGTGGGCCATGGGATTAGGGTCGTTCCGTCACAGAGTGGTATCGGAGCATCTCACTTTAACGTTGCAGTGTTCGTTTTTGCGAAAACTTCAAAAGACCTTTTGAGTCCAAACAAACTAAACTTGACTATTTTGAGTCCAAATTGCTTCTCTCATCTTGTCTCTCATATGGCAACACTAGCTAGTGGAACAACATGTTTTTAAGCCCTATGTACTTTATTTATTTATTGCATTGCTTTGTTCCGTAGGAACGATTCATGCATCATGTCATAATCACTTAAGTAAACTTCCTCTCTAAGTTCGTTTGGGTAGAATGCCTTTACCTTTTCTTGCTAGCCTTCTGATCCTCATCCATCTAATCTTGTCCAGACATGGCTCGCCTCAAGCTGACTGCTCGCAAGTCGACTGGACCGCATGGTGTGCCACGCCACCAGCTGGCACCACGCGCTGGGGAGGAGACTGGAGAATCTTCCAACGGTCGTCGCTTTCCCCGCCGCACCCGCAAGAATCTGAAGGAGGAAATCAAGAATCTGAAGGCTGAGATAGAGAACATGGAGCATGACTTCTACCTTTCCCGCCTGGAGTTTTATGAGGCACGAGCTTCCCTGGAGCAGGCCAACCGGAATACGGT
The DNA here is from genome assembly GCA_009763385.1 of Coix lacryma-jobi var. lacryma-jobi. Taxonomy (NCBI): domain Eukaryota; kingdom Viridiplantae; phylum Streptophyta; class Magnoliopsida; order Poales; family Poaceae; genus Coix; species Coix lacryma-jobi. The sequence goes on from CM019824.1 coordinate 93,004,694, forward strand.
TCGCGCCATCAAGCAACGCAATGATGCTTGGACCCGCGAGGACATCACCAGAGCCCAGCTCCATGGACTGCAGCAGTACACCGCCCAGATTGAGCAGTTCAATGATATGCTTCATGAGGAGGTACACCAGCTACACAACCAACTTCACCCCGTGGCTCCACTTGTTGCTGAGGATCCTGAAGACAGAATAGTGGAGGAACCAGAAATGGAACAGGAGCCAGACGAGGACGAAGAAGTTGAACCTGCTGAAGATGTCCACGCCGAGGACGAGGACGAGGAAGTAGAGCCTGAGCTCATCCTCGAGGAAGAAGATGACGATGAAGACATGATCATCATCGACGACGACTAGACTCGTAGTACCATCTGCTTACCTAAAACCTTAGTTTAGGTTTGGGGCGTTAGTCTGTCTGTTGCCAAGTCTGGCATGTATCTTTCTTTTCGTATCTTTTCCCTTTGTCGGTCTGTATCACCTGTCAGTCACCTTATCAAGTCATCTGCCTTTGTATCAGTGAAGCTATCTATCAGTTGTTTCAGAACATTGTCTATGAATGCTGAGTCCCAAGTTGTTTAAACAGATGCCTGTGAACACTCGCACCGGAGCCGGAGGTGCTGGGGATGACCGTCTCCCAAACCCTCCACCTGTCCCAGCTACCCTAGCAGAGGCCATTGCAGCCTTGGCCGCCGCTGCCAACCTAATGGCTCAAAACCAAGGACAGCAGAACATTCACCGTGATCGCCACAACATCAACCAAGAGACCACCTATGTGGAATTCACCGAAACTCGTCCACCGGTCTTCACCAAGGCCGATGAACCCCTCGAAGCTGATGATTGGCTCCGCACCATGGAGTAGAAGTTTGGTCTTATCAACTGCACCGACATCCAGAAGCCACGGTTCGCTTCACAGCAGCTTCGTGGTCCGGCAAGTGCTTGGTACGCCAACCTGTTGGCTGCCCAGCCAGAAGGTCATCGGTTGACCTGGGAAGAGTTCCGCACCGCTTTCCGTGCTCATCACATCCCTTCCGGATTGATGAAAATGAAGCTTGATCAGTTCCTGGCTCTCCAACAGAAAGACTCCACGGTCATGCAGTATGTGGGTCAGTTCAACCATCTTAGTCAGTATGCCTCAGAGTATGTCAACACGGATGAAAAGAAGAGGGACTGTTTTCTTAGGGGTCTGCATCCTAAGATCCGCAGAAGTCTGTCCAATAACCTGACCAGTTCGTATCATGATGCTGTTGACCGGGCTGTCGCTTTTGAAGAGAGCAACCGTCAGTACCAAGAGGAGAAGAAGAAGAAGAAAGCAGGGTCAAGCAGCTTCTCTGGCGGTCACAAACACCAGAGAGTCATCTATCACCCTAGCCACCACCACAATCGTCTACCTTACCCCAACCAGCAAGTGGTCGTCCGTACCGCGGCCACCACCCATAATGCCAACCAGCAAAGTGCCACACAGCCGAACGCCCCAGGTGTTCGTATCACCACCCCACAAACCGCCTACAACCATCCCTGCTACAACTGCGGCCAGCTTGGTCACTGGTCTCGTGAGTGCCCAAAGCCCAAGAGGTATGCTCAGAATGCTCAGAAGAATCCTGGAGGATCTCAGCAGCAGCATGCTCAGAAGGGCAAGATTGTCAAGAAGCACGGACAAGTCTACTACACCGCTGTCAGCGATATACCAGAAGGGGAGCCCGTCATGATCGGTAGGTTTCCTGTTGCCAATCACCCTGCAGTTGTGTTGTTTGATTCTGGTGCATCGCATTCCTTCATCAGTCGTACTTTTGTCGTCAAGCATGAGATATCAATTGAGGTTTTAAAAGAAAGTTTCTGCATATTTTCGCCTGGAGGGCGTATAATGTCACACCCTAAAATTTGTGTTTCTTAAATTAGAGTTAAAATGGTTTATTTATGAATTTTTGTGCTCATAAAATATAGGGAAATAAAATTTTCTCTAAATTAAAATTTATCCTAGGGTTTAGAAACATGTTTGTGCATTCATGTTGGAGCATTTGAGTTTTTATGATGTGTGGTTTTGGTTAAAACTCAAGTTGAATTCAAAATGATTTAGAAACCAATTTAAAATGTATTTCATAGAAAGGATTTTGGAGAATAAAGACTTTTGTTTTTCAAAAAGTTTGGAAAAGTTAAAGTTTCAAATCTTCCTGTTCTCTCAAAGTTTCAAAATCAAAAGTTTGAAAGGAATTCAAATCTGGTTTTGAATTTGTTTTGAGAAAGGTTTGGAAATAAAAGAAAAAGATAAAACCTTTCTTTCCTTTCTCCCCTTGGCAATCGGCCCGAAGGCCCAGCCTCTCCCCGTCGGCCTGCTCTCCCCTCTCCCCTCTCTTTCCGTCGCTCGCGTGGGCCGCCTCCCGGCCCAGCAGCCCTGCGCAGCGCCGCAGCCTCGCGCTGAGCCGAGGGTCCAGCCTCGGCGCTGCACTTGCGCGAGCATCACCGTCTCCGTCTCGCCCGAGGCTCCAGCCTCGCGTGCGCATCACCGTCTCCGTCTCGCCCGAGGCTCCAGCCTCGCGTGCGCATCACCGTCTCCGTCTCGCCCGAGGCTCCAGCCTCGCGTGCGCATCACCGTCTCCGTCTCGCCCGAGGCTCCAGCCTCGCGTGCGCATCACCGTCTCCGTCTCGCCCGAGGCTCCAGCCTCGCGTGCGCGTAGCCGTTCCGTCTCGCCTGAGGGTTCAGCCTCGGCGCTGCGTTCGCGTTCGCGTAGCCGCTTCCGTCTCGCCCGAGGGTCGCCGCTCCCGCGCCTCGGCCCAGCTTGGCACCCGCGCGCAGCGCGCCGCCGCTCCTCCCGTCGCTGACTGCGCACCCCCGCCTGTCAGTGTCCCACCTTCCCCTCCCTGCTCGTGTTCATGGCGGACACCCGAAACCGAGCCCGACTCCAATCCTGGCACGTGACCTCGCTTGCCTAATCAACCGAGCCAACCCCCTTATAAGATTCCCGAGAGCCCGCCGCCTCTCCTCACGCAAACAGCCCAAGTTCCCGTGCCCTATCTTGCCCACACCGAGAGCTCCGCGCACCGAAAGAACTCCGCCGCCGTCAACCTCGCTTCTCGGTAGGTTTCGATCGCCACCGAGGATATCTAGAGCTTCTACTCGACCTCACGAAGCTATACATTCATTCTATCTTCTTTTTCCTCTTCGTTTGGGTGCCTTAATCGCTCGCCGTCGCTTTTCAGAGCCGCCGTCCGTCTCGTCGGGCAATACGCCGCCACCAGACCGTCTCCGACCTCGTCTGTGCCTCAGGTGAGTTCGCCTTAAGCTTCTCGTTCGATTGAACCCGTCCCCGTGGTCTCTACCGCTCTCTACCTCGAATCCGAGCCGCGCCGCCGTATTCCGGCGATGGCGCCGCCGCAAGCCGCCGCTGGCCCTGTCCTCCGGCGACAGCGCCGCCAGTCAACCCCCTGGATCTAATCTCCATCCTCCATCCTGAATCCGACGGCCTCCACCAACCGATACCCCTTCGATTCGGCACGTTTTCTAAAGAGTCCCTAGAATCTTTAGGTCTCAACCCGCCGTCCAACTGACCCTGTTCTTTGAGTCTGTGCAGACTTGCAACCAAACCCCTGTGTTTTCTCTTAAATGAGGCGCAGTCCAGCCGAATTTCGTTTTTGTTTTATTTATTTAAATCTGCAAAATCAAGTTCGATTTATTTACAGTTTTGCCACTGATTTCAAATGCCTATAACTTCTTCGTTTTAACTCCGATTTAGTCCGTTCAACTTGCGTTAGATTCGTTTCGAAAAGTTCTTTCTAAATATATAACTTTCAACACTGTTTTCTGTAATTAAAATTTGTGTTAAATCTAATCTAATAATTAGTGTCTTTAATCTTGTTTAGTTTATATCTTTTCCGTTATAGCTCCGATTAGCGTGATCTTCGCGTCTGGGTGTTCGTAGCGAATCGTAGATCAGTTTTCAAAACTCTTTATCTTGTTTTCTTATGAATGATGTACTGTTCTAATCATAGGCTTTGTTTTACTTTGCATGATTGGTATTGGATGCTTGTGTGGTGTTATGTGATCGTATGTCCAGTCGGTGAGTTGTACGTTGGTGATCAAGAAGAAGTTCGTGACCAAGAGTTCAAGATCAAGAGTCAACCTTTGGAGGTATACAAGTCAACAGAAGAAGGATCTTGAGTTTAAGGCAAGTATAGCAGTCGAGTTTTCTTTTCGCAATTATGATCGTGTTACTTAATTAATGAACGCATCGAATGATAAAAATGACTTATTAGCAACTTAAGAAATTATCTGTACGAGCACCTTCGGGATTTACAGTGCAACTGTTGGGGGTTATATGGCTCTGGCTTTAGCTCAGTATGAGGACCTTTTCTAGCTTGTTAGAGGTTACCGAAAGGCGCAAGAGGGGCTCCGATCTGTATGGTCTTGGCCGACCAAGTTGGTGCATCTTTGTCTTTGGTTAGTCACCGCTTGTAGGGGAGATTCATGCTTATTGATGGGGAAACCTAGCGGCCCTAACTTGTTAGACGAACCTTTGAAAGGCTTCATCGTGAACCCTGCCGACCTTCCTTGGTAGTGGGTTAAGAGGCTGATCACCTCGGGCGAAAGGGCAATTCACGTCTCGCAGTGAAAGTGTACACCTTTGCGCAAAGTTTATTAAACTGATATATCAGCCTTGCTCAAGGACACGAGCGGCCTTGAAGACATAAAGTTGATGACTTATGTTGGTTAACATGTTCATTATTTACCGTTTTATGCTATTCATTATTTATGTTACATGGATCATGAAACTTGGGATCTATATCACTTGTTGCTATACTTGTGGAGTTCAACATGGACTCACTCTTGCTTTTCCCCACACCTCAGAGGGTTAAGCTTTGGAGAAGCTTAGGCTTGTGGTCAACCAGTCAGTTGTCCCTGTGAAGTTGGTGTCTCCATCTGAAGATCGGAGTGTCTTTCCGCTGTTTGCTCTTTAAGGTTATTTTGTTTTATATATGTTATATAAGAGCATTGTCTTTCGATATTACCCTTTATTTGTGGCTATATGTGAGATTTGACTTCCTGGGCTCACATATGGTGTATACCTGGTTTTGTTCTTAAAACCGGGTGTGACAAAGTGGTATCAGAGCAATGCTGACTGTAGGACGCAAGCCTAGTTAGAAACTGGTCGTTTTAAAGTTTTGAAAATTGCTATAGAACTTTGTTCTATCAATCTTGATATTTTTCTCCCTATTGTATCTTCTACCCTTGTTATTTATCCCCTCCTTGTTGCTCAAATTTTAAATTTTGCTCTCACCTTCACTCCTTGCCTGGAATTGCTTATTGAAAACTTCCCTCTATCTAAGTAGACGGATCGTTGACCAAGCTATGTCATCTCTGACCGCAGTTAACAAACGGAAGCTGATCGCTATGCAAAGTCAAGACCTGGGAAGAATGACGCAACAGCAAAACACAACACACGGACCAACCAACATGGAAGGAAGCCATAAGGAACAGTTACAAGGTGATGAAGTGGAGCAAGATTACATTTACGGGAAATTGAGGCATGTGGATATGACCACTATTCATGGAGCAAAGAAAGCTGTATATGGCATGATCCCAGTCAATTCAGTAACTGCCATGGTTCTTTTTGACCCTAGTGCTTCGCACTCGTTCATCTCTGTCAAGTGTGTAGCTCGCCTGAAGATAAGGGAATGGCCAACAAAGAAGCTCATAGTAGTTCGCACACCAACTGGGGAAGTTGAGACAAACCATGAATGTCGAGATGTTAGAGTCCAGATAAAGGAAAGTGAATACATAGTGAAACTGAATGTTTTGGAACTCTCTGGAATCGATGTTATCCTTGGACATGGATGGTTAAGGGGTCGTAAAAGTGAGGTCAATTATTCCCGACGTTCAGTGTTTTTAAGAACACCATCAGCGAAAGGATTGAATATTGAGGTATGCCATTATCACCCAATGAATGTGAAGCAAGTCTATTGAGAGATAGCAGTAGTAAGGTGCAAGAGGTTCAGGATCGATGTTTTTGTTGCAAGCATTATGGGAATTCTTGTCTTCAAGAGAAGTCAACCAAGGATGAGGTCAAAGCGAACCCAAGTGGTGAAGTCAAGGAAGATAAGAAAAGGAAAGCAAATTCATTCGAGCCACCGTTGATACGTCACCAACAATTGAGTTCTACTCCAGTATCACATCCAGTTCCAACTCTTGTTCAGACAAGCCTAGATCAGCAGCATTTAGAAGCTCCTCCAATTAAGAACTTTCCACATGAGGTTTGCATAGATGGATGGACAATCACCTACAAAGAGTTCCAACCACGGAAGCGGGTTAAGAAGCAGAATAAACTGGTAAAAGTCAACCCTCTGAGTCAGCAAGATGGTAGCACATCAAACAACACTTCTACCGCAGCAGATCCAACCAAAGGAAGATGTTATCATTGTCAACAGGAAGGACACTACGTAAGATCCTGCCCCAAAAAGGTCAACATCCGACTCAAGGAAGTAGCCACAACCCAGTCACTACAGAATAGCCACCAACAAGTGATGTCAGTGCCTGATGCAAAGAAAGTCCCTGATAGCAGTTGATAGATGAAGAGTGTACAAGAAAAGCTACCCTTGATGTTCTTGCAGATGTATCATGTGCTAGTAGTTCTTGTGCCCTTATGTAATGAAACGTTAGTAACAAAGTTAAGTCAAGTCCTTGGCCCATGTGTGGCTTGTGAACCTGTGATGTTTGTTGCTTGTCCTTATGATGATGTTTGTTTTGCATCTTTGTAATGAGTGCAATGATTTTGTGGGTTTCCTCACAATCTCATTTAGGTTTAGTTGATAGGTTATATGCATAGATAGTGGGGTTTTGCTCTTCTCTTGTCTTCCCTATCCTGTCTTTTTGGTGCCGTCTGTCTTTATCAGCTTATATTTCTGTTTATGGATGATCAAAAATCATGGAATAATTCTGGACACAAGTAGACCTCATGATCTTTCTCTGAGCGCAAGAACCACCCTGATAGCTGTTATGGTTTTGGAGTTATGAAATTCACAAGTTGATGCATCTGTGCTGTCTGGAATCTGGAACAGTTACTGTTGTCTGCTGTTTTCGACGACCTTAAATACAGAATCTGGAAAAGTGTTCTACATGAAAGTTGTAGAGGATTTCATAAGCTTTCCAGAAAGGTAAACTGCAACTTTATTGGACAAGCAGAGCTCGAGTTATGGCTGTTCTACCGCACTGCTGTTTTGCTACTCGCGAGAAATTCCAGAATTCTTGTTCCTACCTTCGCACATGAATTTCTCTGGGATGTCAGAAGGTCTTTATGCTAGTTAGCTTAACTAGAAAAAGGTGGAATGCTATCCTTTTATTGTTTCTCCTAGTTGATCTTTTCTTAAGGGGGGTAGCCATGATGAAGTTAACTTTGGACCGTTTTCAAGATGAAGTTTCTTACCATCTAGTGTTTTAATCGGAAGAATCAGTCATGGATGAGTCTTCTCTTGTCTCTCTTGCTATATCAACCTTGTCTTGTCATCTCATGAAGCTATGGTTAAGTGTGTTATGAAGAGCTGAATCCTAACACATACATGTTGAAAAACAGATGGTTGCTACCAGAAGAAATGACTACGATGATGCTACAGGAAATGCTCACAACTCTAATCCACCGCCATCAAATCCTTCAGCTATAGAGCAAGTTTTGATAATGCAGACTCAACTATTACAGACCATTGCTCAAAATGTGCTACACAATCAGTATCAAGAACCACCTACTGACAAGCATGGTGAATTTATGAAAGGACACCCACCGACATTCTCTCATACTAGCAACCCAATAGAAGCTGATGACTGGCTTAGAGCTGTGGAACGACAACTTGACATAACACAGTGTGATGACCATGAGAAGGTGCTTTATGCTTCCGGCCAACTTCAAGGAATTGCATTAGATTGGTGGGAATCGTTCCAGTTTGAACATTCAAATAAGAATCAAATTGGTTGGGAAGAATTCAAGAATGCTTTTAGATCTTACCATGTTCCAGCTGGAATAGTGGCGATTAAGGAAGAGCAATTCCTCAACTTGAAGCAAGGATTTATGTCAGTGTGTGAGTATCATGACATGTTCACCCAGTTGTCACGCTATGCTCTGGAAGAAGTGAATAGTGATGCTAAGAAGCAGAAACGCTTTCTGAAAGGACTCAATGATGGTCTGCAATTACAACTGATGACGGTTGAATATGCCAACTATCAAACATTGGTGGACAGAGCAATTGTGATTGAGAACAAGCGTCGAGAGATGGAGGAGAAGAAAAGGAAAAGAGAAAGCCATTCTATAGGTAGCAACATACACCACCCTTACGCTCATGCACCAGAATTCCAACAATGGAACCAGGAATCAAGTGATCAGTGGAATCTTGAACCTCCTCATGAACTCCATCAGTATCAGCAATTCAATGATGAAGTACTTCACTCCAATTCCCAAGAGCCATGTCTATCACCTCCTAGTGACACCTTGACGAAGATTAATGCTTCTACTAGTGAGGGTTGTAACGATTGTGATACGGTTAATCACTATGAGAACGACTGTCATAAGAAGTTTATGGAGAGCAATAAAAGTCAGGACGACGAACCACATCAAATACAAGAACAGGAGAATCAGGAGCCAGGAAGTAAGGTAAAAAGAAACTACATCCAAGGAATGTTAAATCATGTGTATATGATTAACAAACGTGGGGCTAAGGAAGTCGTGTATGGTTTCATTCAAGTAAACTCTGCTCCCGCCATTGTGATGTTTGATCCTAGAGCTTCACACTCGTTCATCTCTAGCCTATATGTACAAGAACATAGGATGACTATGCTTCCAATGAGGAAACCAGTGATAGTTAACTCTCTAGGAGGCGAAATGAAAGCAAACCGCATATGCCCAAAAGTTAGCCTTGACATAAAGGGAGTAAACTTTGAGGCGAACCTTACTGTTTTGAAGTTGATGGAAATGGATGTTATCCTTGGAAAGGGTTGGTTATCTGCTTGTAAAGGAGTGGTTAAGTATGCCCAAGGTTTGGTGCTTTTAACGACACCGACAGGTGAAAGAATTGAGTATCAAGGTTTTCACCCTGTACCTGAAGAATACGAGAATGACCCATTAGAAGGGGTACCCATTGAGGACAGTAAAGTGGACTGTGAGTTTTCAAAATATCAATACGAAGGAACAACTGCAGATCAAGTTTCCACATCTCTTTGAGTTGTAAGCCAATCAAGTTAGTGAGCAAGACCAGTTTGGGATAATCAAGTGTAATAATTCTCTCATGGAATCTTTGTACACAAGTTATGATCATGAAACATCAGTGGTTTGATAATCTCGGTATGCAAGTGTGAAGTGAAAGTGTTATCAAGATCTTTTCTCGTTTTTCTCCTGTGCTCTGAGTCTCTTCCGAATCTCGGGACGAGATTCTCTTAAGGGGGGTAGATTTGTCACACCCTAAAATTTGTGTTTCTTAAATTAGAGTTAAAATGGTTTATTTATGAATTTTTGTGCTCATAAAATATAGGGAAATAAAATTTTCTCTAAATTAAAATTTATCCTAGGGTTTAGAAACATGTTTGTGCATTCATGTTCGAGCATTTGAGTTTTTATGATGTGTGGTTTTGGTTAAAACTCAAGTTGAATTCAAAATGATTTAGAAACCAATTTAAAATGTATTTCATAGAAAGGATTTTGGAGAATAAAGACTTTTGTTTTTCAAAAAGTTTGGAAAAGTTAAAGTTTCAAATCTTCCTGTTCTCTCAAAGTTTCAAAATCAAAAGTTTGAAAGGAATTCAAATCTGGTTTTGAATTTGTTTTGAGAAAGGTTTGGAAATAAAAGAAAAAGATAAAACCTTTCTTTCCTTTCTCCCCTTGGCAATCGGCCCGAAGGCCCAGCCTCTCCCCGTCGGCCTGCTCTCCCCTCTCCCCTCTCTTTCCGTCGCTCGCGTGGGCCGCCTCCCGGCCCAGCAGCCCTGCGCAGCGCCGCAGCCTCGCGCTGAGCCGAGGGTCCAGCCTCGGCGCTGCACTTGCGCGAGCATCACCGTCTCCGTCTCGCCCGAGGCTCCAGCCTCGCGTGCGCATCACCGTCTCCGTCTCGCCCGAGGCTCCAGCCTCGCGTGCGCATCACCGTCTCCGTCTCGCCCGAGGCTCCAGCCTCGCGTGCGCATCACCGTCTCCGTCTCGCCCGAGGCTCCAGCCTCGCGTGCGCATCACCGTCTCCGTCTCGCCCGAGGCTCCAGCCTCGCGTGCGCGTAGCCGTTCCGTCTCGCCCGAGGGTTCAGCCTCGGCGCTGCGTTCGCGTTCGCGTAGCCGCTTCCGTCTCGCCCGAGGGTCGCCGCTCCCGCGCCTCGGCCCAGCTTGGCACCCGCGCGCAGCGCGCCGCCGCTCCTCCCGTCGCTGACTGCGCACCCCCGCCTGTCAGTGTCCCACCTTCCCCTCCCTGCTCGTGTTCATGGCGGACACCCGAAACCGATCCCGACTCCAATCCTGGCACGTGACCTCGCTTGCCTAATCAACCGAGCCAACCCCCTTATAAGATTCCCGAGAGCCCGCCGCCTCTCCTCACGCAAACAGCCCAAGTTCCCGTGCCCTATCTTGCCCACACCGAGAGCTCCGCGCACCGAAAGAACTCCGCCGCCGTCAACCTCGCTTCTCGGTAGGTTTCGATCGCCACCGAGGATATCTAGAGCTTCTACTCGACCTCACGAAGCTATACATTCATTCTATCTTCTTTTTCCTCTTCGTTTGGGTGCCTTAATCGCTCGCCGTCGCTTTTCAGAGCCGCCGTCCGTCTCGTCGGGCAATACGCCGCCACCAGACCGTCTCCGACCTCGTCTGTGCCTCAGGTGAGTTCGCCTTAAGCTTCTCGTTCGATTGAACCCGTCCCCGTGGTCTCTACCGCTCTCTACCTCGAATCCGAGCCGCGCCGCCGTATTCCGGCGATGGCGCCGCCGCAAGCCGCCGCTGGCCCTGTCCTCCGGCGACAGCGCCGCCAGTCAACCCCCTGGATCTAATCTCCATCCTCCATCCTGAATCCGACGGCCTCCACCAACCGATACCCCTTCGATTCGGCACGTTTTCTAAAGAGTCCCTAGAATCTTTAGGTCTCAACCCGCCGTCCAACTGACCCTGTTCTTTGAGTCTGTGCAGACTTGCAACCAAACCCCTGTGTTTTCTCTTAAATGAGGCGCAGTCCAGCCGAATTTCGTTTTTGTTTTATTTATTTAAATCTGCAAAATCAAGTTCGATTTATTTACAGTTTTGCCACTGATTTCAAATGCCTATAACTTCTTCGTTTTAACTCCGATTTAGTCCGTTCAACTTGCGTTAGATTCGTTTCGAAAAGTTCTTTCTAAATATATAACTTTCAACACTGTTTTCTGTAATTAAAATTTGTGTTAAATCTAATCTAATAATTAGTGTCTTTAATCTTGTTTAGTTTATATCTTTTCCGTTATAGCTCCGATTAGCGTGATCTTCGCGTCTGGGTGTTCGTAGCGAATCGTAGATCAGTTTTCAAAACTCTTTATCTTGTTTTCTTATGAATGATGTACTGTTCTAATCATAGGCTTTGTTTTACTTTGCATGATTGGTATTGGATGCTTGTGTGGTGTTATGTGATCGTATGTCCAGTCGGTGAGTTGTACGTTGGTGATCAAGAAGAAGTTCGTGACCAAGAGTTCAAGATCAAGAGTCAACCTTTGGAGGTATACAAGTCAACAGAAGAAGGATCTTGAGTTTAAGGCAAGTATAGCAGTCGAGTTTTCTTTTCGCAATTATGATCGTGTTACTTAATTAATGAACGCATCGAATGATAAAAATGACTTATTAGCAACTTAAGAAATTATCTGTACGAGCACCTTCGGGATTTACAGTGCAACTGTTGGGGGTTATATGGCTCTGGCTTTAGCTCAGTATGAGGACCTTTTCTAGCTTGTTAGAGGTTACCGAAAGGCGCAAGAGGGGCTCCGATCTGTATGGTCTTGGCCGACCAAGTTGGTGCATCTTTGTCTTTGGTTAGTCACCGCTTGTAGGGGAGATTCATGCTTATTGATGGGGAAACCTAGCGGCCCTAACTTGTTAGACGAACCTTTGAAAGGCTTCATCGTGAACCCTACCGACCTTCCTTGGTAGTGGGTTAAGAGGCTGATCACCTCGGGCGAAAGGGCAATTCACGTCTCGCAGTGAAAGTGTACACCTTTGCGCAAAGTTTATTAAACTGATATATCAGCCTTGCTCAAGGACACGAGCGGCCTTGAAGACGTAAAGTTGATGACTTATGTTGGTTAACATGTTCATTATTTACCGTTTTATGCTATTCATTATTTATGTTACATGGATCATGAAACTTGGGATCTATATCACTTGTTGCTATACTTGTGGAGTTCAACATGGACTCACTCTTGCTTTTCCCCACACCTCAGAGGGTTAAGCTTTGGAGAAGCTTAGGCTTGTGGTCAACCAGTCAGTTGTCCCTGTGAAGTTGGTGTCTCCATCTGAAGATCGGAGTGTCTTTCCGCTGTCTGCTCTTTAAGGTTATGATATTTTGTTTTATATATGTTATATAAGAGCATTGTCTTTCGATATTACCCTTTATTTGTGGCTATATGTGAGATTTGACTTCCTGGGCTCACATATGGTGTATACCTGGTTTTGTTCTTAAAACCGGGTGTGACATATAAGTACTAAGGAAGTGGTTCGCAGTATACCAGTAAGGTTGGGGGAACATGTATTTCCCACCATCAATGTTATCATCTATGTCGGACCTGGAGAAGTCAACTCTTGGATCTTTTGCTGATTCTTCAACAACGATATCACTTATGAGCAGCCAAAGAGAACCAAGAGAACACGTCGAAGGGAGAACCAACTGCCAAGAAATGAGGAGGGCATCATGAAGGATGAAGCCACTACACCACAAGAGTTAGAAGATGGAGAGATAGTACCTAAGTCAGCAAATCAAGAAGAACAGTTGATAAGATCTCCATCATCTAGACACTGTTGAGAGGACAAATATCAGTTGTGACATTACAAGACAAAGACTCTCATAGAGGCACTCGAGTAGCAGCTCTAAATTCAAGTCTCTTGCCAACCCAATAATTAAAGAAAAACAAGAAAGGTTGACAAGAGAAGAATGCAGAACTATCCCTACATCCTCATAGTACAGAATTAATACAAGAAAGCGAGAGGATCCTAGTCAGCATACTCGAAGAACAATGCGCCTTCACTGATAAGTCGACACAAGAGAAGGAAGGTCGATACCTATAAAGATGATTCCACTATGATCTTCCTCCTCTCAAGCACACTGTGAGACAAACAAGAGAAGACAAGCCGGCTAGACAAGAGAAGCTTCCACAAGATGGTTCGACACAATCACTCTTCAAAGACAAAGTAATATTTCAAGGTAAGTAACCATCACTTTAAAAAGCTTCTTCTTGATTCTAGTATGAACATAAATAAAGAACTAAACATGTTTAAGTTGCACCTCACTTGATCCAACCTAATCAACTCTACATTTTTAGTCCTTTGATCCTTGTTCATAGCTTTACTCTCTTGAATCTCACTGTCTTAACTAAATGAGCTAAAATGTTGTGCATCTAACATTTGGAAGATGATATATCTCAATTATGAAAAGGTCGACCCTTTATGCATAGATTATCCTTCCTTGGGTTAAGTAATTTGATCTGTTAAATATTTTAAGATGCTACTTTTATGCTCATCCTCTAATCTTATCACTCATGTTAAGATTGAATAAGAATACATAAACAACAGGTTTATCTTGTGCAATGTGCCTAAGGTTAGAGAGGAATAAACAAAACTTTTGGTTTTGTTGGTATTTTTCCACCAACAGAGCCCATGCACTTGATCTCTACCTTGTCTTTATGAGCAGGACACACTCTTGAGCATAACATAGAGAAGTCACTCCCAAAATCTACATAGTAAAGGTCCTAGATCTACAAGAACATACACATTGAGCAAGATGCTGCCAGCTTCCATAATCAACGCTTCACTTCAAACTGTTGGACAAACGAAGAACATGAGTGACACCATACTAAGAGGCATAAACAAGAAGGAATGATGGAAGACATCGTAGTCAGAATTAGAGGTCATAAAGTCCCCACAGACTTCTTGATCCTCGACATAAGAAGACGATGATGTCCACCTCATCCTAGGAAGACCATTGCTCCACGCTACAAGTACAATCATTTACAAGAGGAAATCCATTTTCACTTTCCTAGAGAAAAGGCACGATGCAACTTCCATCAACTACATACCCAATGAAGAACCCAAGAAGAACAGAAGTGAAAGACACCACTCTCAACACCAAGGAAGAAAAGCTATCAAGAATAGAGAGGCCAATCACGAAGAAGAAGCTATCGACACTGTCCCAGAAAAGAAAGAAGGAGAGAAACCTCAAGACAGTGAACCATAGGAACTGAAGACTCAGACCAAGAAAGTATGGAAGAAAATGTCTACACCTAAGAGGTACAATCGATAACAACTTTCTAAACGTCTGACATACCTTGGGAGGTCTGAACAAAGGGAATGTTCGGTTCATCGGACCTAAATATCCGAACCTTCGCCAAAAGGTAAAAAAATCTGTAGTTATCTTTATATTTACTTTGCTGCATATTTCTCATATTTAATCCATAACCATTTCTTGCATCACCATATTTAATTCACAACACATTTTAATTTCTGCATTGCATTAGAAAAGAAAATAAATATTGCATTTGTTACACTACATCATAAACCATAAAGTCCCATGTGAATAATTCTATGGTGTGTAAAACCCCGCAAGGATATTCACCGTGGTGGCATAAAAATAATAAAAATAAATATGCATGCATTCATCCTGTTGCATTTTCTGTTGTATCATAAAAATATAAAAATATTGAGAAAGAGATCTTACTGAAATTCTAGACAACTAAGGCTTGAGTGGCCAACCACTAATGCTTAATCGGTTCCACAAGTTTTGTTGTCTATTTGAGTTTCATAGGATTTAAAAGGCCAAGAAGAGCTTATGAGCAAGTGAATGCTCCATCCACTGTTGGAGCACTGTCTCAACAAACATCAACATCAATCAAAGCTCTAATGGAGGAAGGACATATCCACTGCCAGTCTGCTACATTGCAAGATCGAACGACTACGTCAACATTCAGCTTGGGGGCAGGCATCCCCATGTATCCACGTAAGTATCTTTATCCTCTTAAGTTTTTCATTCCATAAACAAATTTAAAACACCAAAAATATGTGAGCACATGAAGGCTCACCCTTAAAAAGAAAAGAACAAAAATATGTGGGCACATGAAGGCTCACCATTAATTAAAAAAAAGACAAAAATATATGGGCACATGAAGGCTCAACGCTATTAAGGGAACTAGCTTGGGGGAGACGCACCCCCGTTATCTTCGCGATTCAGGTATGTCTTTATCATTACTACTACTACTACTATTATCAGCTTTTATCTTAAAGTATGTTAGATTAAATAAATAAAATAGTGTCTAGTTTGTTTTAAGAAGTTGATGACTAAAGAAGAACTCTCTCTCTAATCTTTTGCATGGAAATGATGAATAGTTGCTCTATCTAATTTCTTTCAAGTACCTAGCCTTCAAAGCATGAGTTCTCCTAATTAATAATGATGTCTTAAAATAAAATTAAATACATGGATGGCAAATACTTAATCTAAGGTCTAGGTAATTGGGATATGACATGTGATGATCTGAGTTGCTATTATCTTGTTCTAAACAACACTAGAATTCCGGAGATTTCTAAATATAAACATGACTAATAATTGCATTGAGTTAAATTAAGCTTTGTTGACCCCGTGAGTAGTTTATCATGCCATTGATTTGAGATCACTTTCACATTTCATCCGTCTTCCGCATAAATGCTCATAATTATCTGTTGCTATCCTCTCAGAAGTTTGTTGGAAGCATGTGGCTATTAAAAAAAAAGAGAAAAAAAGAGAAAAAAAGGGATCCGAGGAAATAAAAAGGGACAAGTGTCTGAAACCTCACAAAGATAGATCCCGAGGAAATAAAAAGGGACAAGTGTCCGGAACCTCGAAGAAAAAGAAAAAAATGTCAGAAAAAATGGGCACGTGCCCGACAGTAGAATTAGCGTGATAGCCATATGTCTCTGATAGACAGAAGAGAGTGAATATATTCAAAAGAGCATTCGACTCCATTTTCCATACACATGCACTTCTTGATTCAATGGTTGGGTGACTTTCTCTTTGGATCCATCGTTTAATTTGACAACATATGTATTAATGCTTTTGAAAATTAATTAAAACTCCGGGATAAACGTGAAGTGAAAGAACTAGAGACATAGTGCTTGATCTGATCGTTCAATCTCTCAATTACTCAAGATCTAAGGTAAGAGTAATAAGCCCCATGAAGAATAACATGATATGTTTCGGATAATTTTTGTTTAACCGCAGGTATACTTGTTGGAAGTAAAGATATTGTAGCAACTCCTGATCCATTGTTAAGTTTTGGTTTTGCTAAGGGACTAGCAAAAGGTAAGCTTGGGGGAATTGTTGACACTGGTTATCTATCAAAATTAAAGGATAAATAAATATAAAAACGACATGAATTCAATCACCAACAAAGGTTTAGGGTTTTAACTGACAATATTCCACGAGTTTTGGTGAATTGTGATTTTGCAGGGACTAAACCAGGAAACCAGCACTGATTGCTTCCCCTAGAAGGAAACCGACGCGAGATAACGCAACCGACACGTCAGGGATATTCTAGAAGACTCCAGAGGACACCAGAAGACACCAGGAGGTCGGGCACCGCGGGACCCTGCCAGGTGGGACCGACCGGTCCCACCCGACCGGTCCCACCATGAGACCGACCGGTCTCCCCCGGGCCCACTGGCTTCCGTCTTCTGCAAGCTTCCTCCACCGAACCCTAGGACTCATCTCCACCGTCCCTGAAGTCGGTTTGATCTAACGGCCGCGGTTGATCCCTCGGGGCTATATAAGCAGCCCTAGACCCCCCTCTCCAGGCATCTCCATCTTCATTATTCATCTCCACATCATAAACTAGGGTTTCAATTAGAAGTAGAGGTCCCTCTAGATGAATCTCTTCTAGTTCATCTATAATTAGATCTAGTTCATCTAGTTGTAATCAAGAGCCAGCTATCAAGTAGAAGACTAGTTACCCCTCTAGTTAGGTTTAGAACCTAGTCTTATACTAGAACTAGAAGAGAGAGAGAGAGAGAGGAAGAGATCAAGAAGGAGCTCCGGCCTGTCGGATCAACTTCTTCATCTTGTACCTGCGGATTCAAGTTCATCATCAACTTGCTTCAGCGATTGTTTCGGTAATCAACGTCTATATTTAAGTTTGAGCCATTGTTCTTATTATTCTTAAGATTTATGACTCTCTTTTGAGTACTTTAATTCTAAGTTGCTGTAGAGTTAGAGTAGTTGGATAGTGTAAGCGTGGTGCATAGACTTGATAGCTCATCATAAATGCCTCCTATAACGCCGGTAGTAGTGGTTGTTCGCAAGGGTGACTCTTATAGCCTTGTTGATTCTTCTATAGTCCACTTACCCGTGTGTAGGCTCGGTAGGATTATACATTTGCATAAAAGACTCATACTCTGTTTGTGACCTTTTATGGCAACTTCCCCACTAAGAATAATATAAACATATCACTCTTAAATTGGAATTAGACAGCCTTAGTGATCCCCTCTATACTTCTAGATTCTCCGTCCTTGTTAGCTACTCAGGGGATAGACTTTAAGACTTAACACTATCCGTTCCTTTGGGTTCGATATTAAAACTGGGTTACTCCGGTGAAGTGCTACATCGGTAGATTTTATCTGTGCGCTTGCAGATAAAGTAGAGTGTGCTTTAATTTATACCAACAAGCATTTCTGGCGCCGTTGCCGGGGATAGAGTTTATCTCTACTCTTGGTAGCGACGTTAGTAAGTGTCAACACCAAGTCACTTCCATCAACACTCACTATCTCCACATCATCAACCCCAAATATGCATTTGAATCCCAAATCACACAATTGTGCCACGGACAATAGGTTGAAGTTGAGAGATTCTACTAATAGCACATTGGAGATGCTCAAGTCATTGGATATTGCAATCTTGCCCAAGCCTTTGACCTTGCCTTTCTTGTTTTCACCAAAAGTGATAGCATCCGCATGATCATTGCCACTAGTGTTGATTGATTTGAACATTCTTCCATCTCCGGTCATGTGTTGTGTACACCCACTATCAAGAACCCAATGCCTTCCTCTCGATTTATAATTTACCTATAAAAGAGATCAATTCTTTTTAGGTACCCAAATCTTTTTGGGTCCTCCAAGATTAGTCACCAAGCTCTTGGGCACCCAAATTGCCTTCTTCTTTGGGCCAACCTTGGGTGCACTAATGTACTTAGCCTTCACACCATTAGTGCCCTTTGTAAGCATATAACAAGAATCAAGTCTAATGGATGTAGCATGAGCGTTGTTCTTGTTCTTATTCTTGTTAAAGCAATTTTGCTCTACATGCCCGGATTGCTTGCAATTATAGCAATACTGACCATTGCTCTTCACAAAACAAGTCTTGTGAGTAGCAAAGGCCGCCTTGCCCTTCTTGGGGGTATAGCCAAGTCCCTCCTTGTTGAGTGGACACCTTTGGCTACCCAAGCACTTAAGCAAGCGGGCATCTCCACCAAAGGCATTGCCTAAAGCATGAGTGAGCTCATTAACCTTGTTCTTAAGGTTCTCATTTTCTACCACTAATGATGAATCACAAGTAGTAGAAGTAGACATTTTGGTTGAGCTAGTTGATGATGATGCATTACTGGGACCAACAATAATAGGAGCATAAAAGATTCATCAATAATATCACATGTAACTCCTACATTGCATGTCTCTACAACATCCTCAATCTTAATTTGATCAAGGAGGGAGGAGTGGGCTTCCTTAAGCCTTATGTGAGCTTGATCAAGCTTCTCATGGGCTTCCTCTAGCCTCTCATGAGTAGACTTGAGCTCATCAAAGGATTGCTCAAGAGCCTTGTTGGCCTTGCGCAATTCTTTGCACTCCTTCCTCTTAGTCTCAATGTAAGAGTGAGCATCTTGTAGCATGCTCATGAGGTCCTCCTTTGAGTACTCCTCATCATCATCACTCTCACTCTCACTCTCATCCGATGATACCTTAGTGGCCTTAGCCATGAAGCATGTCGATGGAGCGTCGAAGATAGAAGGCTTGCTTGAGATAGCAAGACTAGCCATAGCCTTCTTCTTGGTGGTCTTCCTCTCATCATCACTAGAGTCATCATCATCACCACTTGAGGAAGCATTACTATCCCATGTCACAACATAGGAATCACCCTTCTTCTTCTCCTTCTTCTTCTCTTTCTTTTCTTTCTTGTCCTTTTTGTTGCTCTTGGAGGATGAAACCTTGAATGCCATGGTCTTTTTCTTCTTCTCTTCCTTTTGGGCTCCCCCATCCCGTTCCACACGGTATGTGTCTTGTGTGACCACATCACCTAGTACTTGGTCTGGGGTTACCGTATCCAATCCTTCCCTCACTAGGATAGTCACCAAAGTATCAAACCTTGGTGGCAAACATCTCAAGAACTTGTGAGAGAAGTCCTTGTCCTCCACCTTCTCTCCCAAAGCCTTCAAGTCATTGATAAACACTTGCAACCGGTGAAACATCTCTCGTATGCTTTCATCATCTTGCATCTTTGTAACACCTGGTTTTCCGAAGAATACCAAGTGCCTTCTATATGTGTGCCTAGGAAGTCCACAAGACACATATAGCAACAAATATGGAATTTCTCAAAGACAATGCTTTATTATATATCAAAACATAGATACAACAAGGCTTACACTTAAAACAAAGCAGAGCGGAAACTAATCTTCGGGACTCCATACTCCACAGGGACGGTTGACTGGGGAACACTCGCCTAGAACTCTTGGAACACCTTCTGTAATTGCTCACTTGATTCCACCATCTGGTACCCATCCGAGATTTTCATAGATTGTACGCAAAGCAAGGGTGAGCGCACCATACTCAACAAGTATAACATGAGGGATGCAAGGCTCAAAAGGCTAGACACGGCTGAACTGCGGTAAGCACTTTTAGTTGGTCATATTTTATTTATTAGACCTATGTCTCTAGGTTATGTTTAAGCTCCCATGGTGAAAGTATAATTAGTTATCATTAAGATTATCATTACCCACATCACTTCATAG
The DNA here is from genome assembly GCA_009763385.1 of Coix lacryma-jobi var. lacryma-jobi. Lineage (NCBI taxonomy): Eukaryota > Viridiplantae > Streptophyta > Magnoliopsida > Poales > Poaceae > Coix > Coix lacryma-jobi. The sequence goes on from CM019824.1 coordinate 93,024,877, forward strand.
AACTGTCTCAAAAAGGATCCGTGCCGCTCATGACCGAGAGCACGGCTGATATATCAGTTTATTCTTAACTCTAAAGAGTGTGTACAACTTTACCCACGAGTCGTGATTGCCCTTTGCCCGAGGTGATCAGTGTTGATGGTCCTTAAACACATGTTTGTAACACCCTAAATTTTCTCCAAGGCCAAATAGTTGAAAATGCTTTAATTTTGATTTTTTTGTGAGCATTTAACATAGGGGTTAAATAATTTTTGTTGAATTAAAATTATAGTGGCAACATGTTTTATGCACTCATGCTGATGCAGTATATTTAGTTGAGTGACTGGTTTTTGCCAAAATTCAATTTGAATTCAAACTCCTTTTGAAACTTATTTGAAAATACCTTGAAATAAAAGAAAAGGGGAAAACCTTCCCTCTCTCCTCCCCCCTTTGCCTTCGGCCCAGGCAGCCTGGTGGCCCAGCCCACCAGCGCGCCCTCCCTTCCCCTCTCCTCCCCGCGCTGGGCCGCTCCTTCCCCATTCTCCTCGCGCGCGGCCCACGGGCCGGCCTGTCGCGCCCGTGCCGCAGCAACCGGCGCCTCCTCCCTCTCTCTCTCTGGCGCCGTTGCCCCACGCGTCAGCGCCCTCTCCCTCTTCTCTGCGTCGCCGCCGAGCGCAACCGCCGCGGCCGCACTTCCCCCGCTTCTCCCGCGCGTTTCTCCCACGACCCCACCTCTCCCTCGTCCTTTAAGTGGACGCGGTCTCCTTCCCCGCCCCTCTTTCCCTCTTTCGCCCTCTTTTCGCAGCGCTCCAGAGCCACCGCCGCCGCTCCCGAGCCTAGCTCCGTCAAGTCCGAGCACCCGCCGCCATCGTCCAGCCGTGCTCGTCCTCGCCGACCCCGTTCAGCGTCTCGCCGTGATCCGTGTCGTGGTAACGGTGCCGCCGAACCCCTCCTTCTTTCCTCCCTTGAACTCGGTTGCCCTAACCGTCGGAGAACTCGTGCAGAGAGCTCCCGCCGGCCGCCGTCCGCCGTCGACGCCGGACGCCACCTCCAGTGCCTCCTTCGTCTCCCCTTCACCGTGGTGAGGACCTCCTCCGCCTCCCGCTCCTCCCCTACCCCTCGGTTTGGTCGGCGTCGCGCTCGGTGCCCTGAGCCGCGAGCTCCCCGGCCTCGGCCATGGCGGAGCCGCGCACGACGTCGCGCTGAGCGCCGTGACGCCGCGGCCAGTGCGCGCCGTCGGCCGCCCGCGCGCGCACCCGCCCCTTGGTCTAATCCGAGCCGCCCATCTCCGATCCGGCGGCCGAGGATCATCGATACCCCTTCGCCGTGCATCTTTGCTAAAGAGCCCCCGAAGAACCCCGTAACCAACCCGCACTCCACCAGGCACTATTCATTGTGCCTGGAAAACCTTCCGACCAGGCCCCTGTGTTTTAGAGAAATTGAGGCGCAGTCCAGTTGACTGCGGTATTTGTTTAAAATTCAATTTAAATTTCGGTTTAAATTCAAATACAATTCAAACTATTTACAAAAATGCCACTACCTTGTTTTGCTTATAAAATTCACGTTTTAGCTCCGATTTGACCCGTTCAAATTGCGTTAGCTTCGTAATTTAGTGCTCTACCCGTTTATACCCCTGTTAGCCTGTTTTGGATAGTTTAGCTTTAGAGTCCAAGTTAATCTTGTTTAGGGCTTTATATATACCGTTTCGATCGTAACTTTCACGCCGTAACTCCGTTTTCGATGAACCAAAACTTGTTGTGATCGTAGAAGATGCGTACTTCAGTTTTATCAAAGTTTTATTTCATTTTATTGCTGTTTGGTGTATTGTTCTAATAATAGCCTTGTTTGCATCGTGTATGTTTGCACCTGGAATGCGTGGTGATGTTTGTGTTCGAGTAGACGGTGAGTCGGTGTGGTGCGATCAGGACCCCTCGTTCAGTGACCAGCAGGAAGATCAACCTTTCGACAACCAAGGCAAGTTAGCATGGGACCTCCTTGTTTACCTATACACTTTACTTTAATCACTCATTTATGCATGTGTCCAATTGAGCAACCTTAGAAAACCCACTTAGCTTTGTTATCTGTGATGTTCTTGTTTCCGTGGGATATATGCATGTGGGTAGAATGCTAGTGCTAACTGACTTATAACTGATCCAGTCCAATGATAAATTTTGTTCTCATAATGATATGTTGTTAAACGGTTAATAAAAACTTGCTGTTAGCAAAAGCTGGGATTGACAGTGCTACCATGAGTGCTATATGGCTCTGGTTTTAGCTCCGTACACTGGACCTTTTCTAACTTGTTAGCGGTGACCCGAAAGGGCGCATAAGGGGCTTGCCACTTTGGGTGTAGGGCTGCTCCTGTTCCTATGTGTATAGCTGCGATGGCCTTGTGCCATAGGAAAGGGGGGTTACTACATCTGCCTGCCAAGGAAACCTAGCGGCCCTAACATGTTAGACGAACCAACGAAAGGCTTCATAGTGTGCCCCGCCGATCTACCTCGGAAGTGGATCAAGAGGTTGGCCGCCTCGGGCACAAGGGTAACACGGCTTGTGGGTAAAGATGCACAACCTCTGCAGAGTGTAAAACTGTTATAACAGCCGTGCTCATGGTCACGAGCGGCCCGGAAAACTAACAGAACTATAATACTTGTATAACTGTTACTTTATATTGTTGGTAATTTATGATGTTATATTTACCTTTGATGGACAAATGGATCATGGGTTGAGGGTTAAGCACCATATACGTTTACCTTAATGCTAAAACCTGCCAACTTAAAAGCTAACTGCAGTCAGACAGTGTCAGCCTTTTGAGCCTCATGAACCCTGTGTTAGCTTGCTGAGTACGAGAAGTACTTACGCTTGTTGTTTATCTTCTTTTTGGGCAAAAATCTCTGATGGGTAACAGATGAAGGTGCAGTTGGTGACTTTCCTGAAGACTTCTAGGCTAGCTGCTCCCCCAGTCGACGTTTCCCTGTGGTTTAGTTTGTGTACCAGTTCAGTGATCTGTGGTTCAGTATGTTGTAAGACTCTGTTTTAAATACTGTCGTGATGTAATAAACAATGTGATGATGCCACTCCTTGTAATTTGTCTACTTATGTGTGTGATTGTTTCCTGGGCACACATGAGTACGTTGTCCCAATTTTATCCTTAAAGTTGGGGTGTGACAAATTGGTATCAGAGCTTTGTTGACTGTAGGACGCGAGCCTAGCTAGGAAATGGCCGTTCTAACATCTTTTTGTTACCTGTTCATGCTTATTTTTATTATCTTGTTACTTTATAAAAATTTGCATGCTTCTTATTCTTATTCTATTGAGTAAAACTAATTGTTTCCGCTTATCTTATCTTACTTTTATAACGTCAGGATGCCTCGCATGAACACCCGCGCGTATCGTGCCCTTTTCACCGCCAGCACCAGCCAGCCTGCTCCCCCTGTGGTCCACATCCCCGACAGTGACGGTTCCTCTAGCTCCTCCAACACCGCCTTCATCGTGGAGGATGAAGAGTTGACCTCTACCCCGACTGTCTCTGAGGAGCTAGCAGCGCCACCACCGCCCCTGCAGCAGTTCCTGAGTCTCCAGCCCCGGAGGTGCCAGCTCCGGAGGTGCTAGCTCCTGAGGCTCCAGCGCCTGAGGTCCCTGCTCTAGAGGCACCCGCTCCTGTGGCGCCTGCCGCTCCACCAGTCGTGGAGGCCCCCGCCGCTCCAGCAGTCCCAGCAGCACCTGCTGCTCCAGCAGCTCCTGCAGCACCGGCCTTCGTGCCAGTGTACCCGGTGGTGCACTCTCCCGCCGCTTCGTCTGCTTCAGCACCAACACCCCCTGCCTCCCCAGTAGTGCAGGTGGTGGATGAAGACCTTGGATGGACTCGTCGCTTCATGTTCAAGAAGCCCGACGAGACAGCATACTACCATAGTATGCTGGTTCGTCTGCTGAATGAGTACTACCCAGAGTTGGAGGCGAAGCTCCAGTATCATTGTGGCGAGTACACTCATCCGTTGGAGGCCACCTACTGGAAGTCCGACCTGATGGTTACAGGTTGGAATGATGTGGATCAGGCCCATGTCATAGAGTCAGCTCACAGGACTACCACCAAGCGTGGTGAAGCTCTCGCCAGCATGGAGGACGCAGCACAGGATGCTTTCCTGCATTACCGTGGTCTGCGTTTCCAGTCTATGAGGACTGACCGCTACCGCTATCTGCCCCACAGTGACATGGTGGGCTCGTGGCAAGCTCTGCTTCCTCCTGTGGAGTACCCGGTTCTGGTCTCTACCGCCCAGCATGCCTATGAAGTGCAGAGGAAGGCTGACAAGGTGCAGGATGACCTGCGTGCTGCTCAGAAGGTGATAAGGCGTTTGGAGCGCGAAGTGGACTACCTTCGCGGTGAGCTAGACTATGCAGCTGTCTACAAGAAGAAGTACAGAGCCAACGATGCCCCCGGTGGAGCCCAGTAGTTTGCCTACCATGTTCAGTTATCCCGTTAGACACGTTGTTTAAGTTTCAGTTTGTGTTTGGTGAACCTTTTGTGGACGTGTGGTTTATGTTTGTGAACTATGTTTGGATGGATCTTTGTTTGTGTGTGGTGAAGTACAAGTTATGTTGTGCTTCTCCAAGTTAAACACCTTCATGTGATGTATAAAGTTGCTTATCTCCTATGCCTGTGTTGCTATTTTCTGGAGCACCCTGTGGTTATATCTGTATATCTCTTAATCCGTGATCCCAAAAATTATGAAATTTTTGTGGAAGTATCTAGACTGATGTATCTTTCAAACAAACCTGGAACCAAGTCTTTATCTATTCGGATCTAGGAGATATGCCCGTTTAAAGTTGATGTTTCTGCGCAGTCTGTCACCTAGAACAGGTTGTGTTCAACGCTGTTTTCGACCTGGAATCTGGCCGAATCTGAAAAAGTGTTATATATGAAAGTTGTAGTTGGTTTCTTAAGCTTTCCAACAATGTCTGGTTCATCCCTGTTGGATCCATGTAACTTGAGTTATGCCCGTTTTAGCGTGCTGCTGTTGACAAGGATGTGCACAGAAATTTTCAGCAATGTTTATTTATGTTCATATATACATTCTTTGTTGGATATAAAGGTCTAAATCTTGCGCATTTGTTGGTAAGCAGATGGCAGCAAGGGGTGGACGCGGAAGAGGCCGTGGCCGTGGGCGTGGTGTTCCTATGGACCCGCCACCGCCACCGCCGCCAGTGACCATCGAACAGCTGATGGCCACACAGAATCAGCTTATGCACGCCATGATGAACCACCTGGATCAGGCGCCCGCTGCAGCACCTCAACCTCTTCAAGTCAGGGACCGTCGAGGAGAGTTCCTGAAGGGCCATCCACCTATGTTCACTCACGCCTCTGAACCACTGGAGGCGGATGACTGGCTCCGTGCAGTGGAGAAACAGCTGAACATTGCCCAGTGCACCGACTATGAGAAGGTGCTCTATGCCTCGGGGCAACTGCAGGGAGCTGCACAAGACTGGTGGGATGCGTTCATGTTCGGCCGTCCCCAAGATGCTCCAGTTGTTACATGGCAGGAGTTCAAGGAGAACTTCAGATCCTATCATATCCCTGATGGTCTCGTAGAGCTGAAGCAAGAGGAGTTCCGCTCCTTGAAGCAAGGGTCCATGTCAGTGGCGGAATACCGCGACAGGTTTGCCCAACTGTCACGCTATGCCCCACAGGATGTGGCTCAAGACAAAGACAAGCAGCGCCGATTTCTGAAGGGTCTTTACGATGGGTTGCAGCTCCAGCTCATGTCGAACACCTACCCGAACTATCAGGCCCTGGTCAATAGGGCGATCGTTATTGACAACAAGAGGAAGGAAATGGAGGCAAAGAAAAGAAGCTTCCAAGGCCAGTCGTCGGGGAGCAACACTCGTCCCCGAACCAACCCCCAGCAAGGCTACCCCCAGAGGAATCAAGGCTCCTCCAACCAGTGGAACAGGGGACAGCACCCCCAGGGCAACCAGAACCAACAGCGCCTCCCATACCAACAGCAGTCAGGTGGTCAGCGCTACCAGCAGCAGCCAGGAGGACAGAGGTACCAGCAGCAGGGCAGCCAAGCTTCACGCCAGGGAGCACCCAACTCCGCTCCCATGAAGAACGCGGCTCAGCAGAACCCCAACGCTTGCTACCGCTGTGGGGAGGTTGGACACTATGCTCACCAATGTCCCCAGAAGCAGAACCCTCAGGCTCCACAGAACCAAGCAGGAGGTCAGAAGCAGAATGCTCGTCCACCTCACACTGGGCGGGTGAACCATGTAGCTGCCGATAGTGCCCTGGATGCACCAGATGTTATGATGGGTACGTTCAGCATCAACTCAATCCCAGCAACCATACTTTTTGATTCTGGTGCTTCGCATTCTTTCATTTCACAGTCATTTGTTAGAATGCATGGTGTGCCTTTATGTGCAATGAAAGAAACAATCATAGTAAACTCACCAGGGGGTAGTATGCCTGCAAATTTCTGGAGCCCCACCTCTAGTGTCAACCTAAGGGGGGTAGACTTTAAAGTAAAGCCTATAGTGCTAAGAACAGCAGGTATAGATCTCATCTTGGGTATGGACTGGATGAAGCAACATGGGGCTGTCATTCAGTGTCAAGAAAGATCAGTTGTTATATCTACACCCAAGGGAGACAGGATTTGTGTGGAAGTGGTGATGAAAGAGCAGCCAACTGCCACGGTCAACCAGATGGATGCTAGTGGTGCAGAGCAAGATCGGGTGGTGGACGAGTTCCCTGATGTCTTTCCAGATGATCTGCCAGGTATGCCACCTGATCGCGATGTTGAGTTCATTATTGAATTACTGCCTGGAACTGCACCAATAGCTAAAAGACCTTATAGAATGGGGGTAAATGAATTAGAAGAACTTAAGAAACAGCTTAAGGAGTTGTTAGAGAAAGGGTATATACGCCCTAGTGCTTCTCCTTGGGGAGCACCTGTGATTTTTGTGGATAAGAAAGATGGTAGCCAAAGGATGTGTGTGGACTATAGGTCTTTAAATGAGGTTACCATTAAAAACAAATACCCTCTACCCCGGATAGACGATCTATTTGACCAACTTAGAGGAGCATGTGTGTTCTCTAAAATAGATCTCAGATCTGGGTATCACCAGTTGAAAATCCGGAACACAGACATTCCTAAGACCGCCTTCACAACGCGGTATGGACTGTATGAGTATACAGTGATGTCTTTTGGACTGACCAATGCTCCAGCTTACTTCATGTATCTGATGAATAAGGTGTTCATGGAATACCTAGACAAGTTCGTGGTGGTATTCATAGATGACATTCTAGTGTTCTCTAAAACAGGAAAGGAACATGCTGAACATCTGAGAATGGTTCTGCAGAAGTTAAGAGAGCATCAACTCTATGCCAAGAGGAGCAAGTGTGAATTTTGGCTGAAAGAGGTCTCTTTCTTAGGGCATGTTGTCTCTAACGGAGGTATATCCGTTGATCCTACCAAGGTGCAGGATGTGTTGGACTGGAACCCGCCAACCAATGCTACCGAAATCCGAAGTTTTCTGGGTTTGGCCGGGTATTATAGGAGGTTCATTGAAGGATTCTCCAAGCTTGCAAAGCCTATGACTGCCTTGTTAGAAAAGAATGCTAAGTTTGTGTGGTCTGATAAATGCCAAGCAAACTTTGAAGAGTTAAAGAAGAGATTAACCACGGCACCTGTCCTAGTTCTGCCAGACTTGAACAAAAGCTTCTCCGTCTATTGTGATGCATCTCGTCTGGGACTTGGATGCGTTCTGATGCAAGAAGGAAGAGTAGTTGCCTACGCATCTAGACAGCTGAGAAAGCACGAGGTGAACTATCCAACTCATGATTTGGAGTTAGCAGCTGTGGTCCATGCTTTGAAAATATGGAGACATTATCTAGTTGGGCATAAGTGTGATGTGTACACGGATCATAAAAGTCTGAAGTATATATTTACTCAGTCGGATCTGAATTTGAGGCAACGCCGTTGGCTAGAATTGATCAAAGACTATGACCTGGAGGTACATTATCACCCAGGAAAGGCCAATGTCGTGGCCGATGCCTTGAGTAGAAAAACTTATGCAATTGGACTGCAAGTGGAGGACATGTCAGCAGAGTTGAGAGCTGAAATGGCATATCTTAACCTATGCTTTGCCAACAATGTTGTGGAGATGACAGTTGAACCTACCTTGGAGAAAGAAATCCGTGAGGGTCAGTTGAAAGATGAGAAATTGAAAGAGATAGCAGAGAACATAGTGCTTGGAAAGGCACCAGGATTCAGGATGGATGATAATGGGACTCTTTGGTTTGGGAAAAGAATATGTGTGCCCGAAGTGAAAGCTATCTGTGATGCCATCTTGCGAGATGCACATGAATCTGCATACTCCATACATCCCGGCAGCACCAAAATGTACTTGGATCTGAAAGAAAAATACTGGTGGTATGGTTTGAAACGAGATGTAGCAGAATATGTGGCCCTATGTGACACCTGTCAGAAGGTCAAAGCTGAACATCAAAGACCAGCAGGATTGTTACAACCTATGCAGATACCCGAGTGGAAATGGGAAGAAGTGGGAATGGACTTTATCACTGGATTACCCCGTACACAGAAAGGCTATGACTCAATATGGGTAATAGTTGACCGTCTCACTAAGGTCGCTCACTTCCTACCGGTTAAGACCACTTATTCTGGGGCAAGGTTAGCAGAACTGTACATGGAGAGAATTGTGTCCTTGCATGGTGTTCCGAAGAAAATAGTGTCTGACAGAGGAACACAGTTCACTTCTCATTTTTGGCATCAGGTACACCAATCGTTGGGAACTAAGCTGAATTTCAGCTCTGCATATCACCCACAAACAGATGGGCAGACTGAAAGGATAAATCAGATCTTGGAGGACATGTTGAGTGCATGTGCACTTCAGCACGGGGCTAGTTGGGATAAAAGCCTGCCATATGCTGAATTCTCTTACAACAACAGTCATCAGGAGAGTCTCAAAATGGCTCCTTTTGAGGCCTTATATGGTAGAAAGTGTAGAACTCCCTTGTTCTGGAATTAGACAGGAGAGACTCAAGTGTTCGGACCGGATGTTCTTAGAAATGCTGAAGATCAAGTAAGGACGATCCGGGATAACTTGAGGATAGCTCAGTCCCGACAAAAGAGTTATGCGGATACTCGCAGAAGGGACTTAGTTTTCAAAGTGGGAGACTATGTGTATTTGAAAGTGTCACCCATGAGGAGCGTAAAGAGATTCAACATGAAAGGAAAGTTAGCACCCAGATACATAGGTCCTCTCCGGATCTTGGCCAGATGTGGAGAAGTGGCCTATCAGCTCGAGTTACCTGAGAAGCTGTCAGGTGTACATGATGTGTTCCATGTTTCTCAGCTAAAGAAATGCCTGAGAGTGCCTGAAGAACAAGTTCCTCTGGAAGAGATCAAGATAGGTGAAGATCTTACTTATGAAGAGTACCCTGTCAAGATCTTGGAAACAGCAGAAAGAGTTACCAGGAGCCGAATTATCAAGATGTGCAAAGTTCAGTGGAACCGGTATACAGAAGAAGAGGCTACCTGGGAAAGAGAAGAAGATCTTCGGAAATCTTATCCCCAGTTGTTTGAGTAAGCTCCAGTCGAATCTCGAGGACGAGATTCATCTTAAGGGGGGTAGAGTTGTAACACCCTAAATTTTCTCCAAGGCCAAATAGTTGAAAATGCTTTAATTTTGATTTTTTTGTGAGCATTTAACATAGGGGTTAAATAATTTTTGTTGAATTAAAATTATAGTGGCAACATGTTTTATGCACTCATGCTGATGCAGTATATTTAGTTGAGTGACTGGTTTTTGCCAAAATTCAATTTGAATTCAAACTCCTTTTGAAACTTATTTGAAAATACCTTGAAATAAAAGAAAAGGGGAAAACCATCCCTCTCTCCTCCCCCCTTTGCCTTCGGCCCAGGCAGCCTGGTGGCCCAGCCCACCAGCGCGCCCTCCCTTCCCCTCTCCTCCCCGCGCTGGGCCGCTCCTTCCCCCTTCTCCTCGCGCGCAGCCCACGGGCCGGCCTGTCGCGCCCGTGCCGCAGCAACCGGCGCCTCCTCCCTCTCTCTCTCTGGCGCCGCTGCCCCACGCGTCAGCGCCCTCTCCCTCTTCTCTGCGTCGCCGCCGAGCGCAACCGCCGCGGCCGCACTTCCCCCGCTTCTCCCGCGCGTTTCTCCCACGACCCCGCCTCTCCCTCGTCCTTTAAGTGGACGCGGTCTCCTTCCCCGCCCCTCTTTCCCTCTTTCGCCCTCTTTTCGCAGCGCTCCAGAGCCACCGCCGCCGCTCCCGAGCCTAGCTCCGTCAAGTCCGAGCACCCGCCGCCGTCGTCCGGCCGTGCTCGTCCTCGCCGACCCCGTTCAGCGTCTCGCCGTGATCCGTGTCGTGGTAACGGTGCCGCCGAACCCCTCCTTCTTTCCTCCCTTGAACTCGGCTGCCCTAACCGTCGGAGAACTCGTGCAGAGAGCTCCCGCCGGCCGCCGTCCGCCGTCGACGCCGGACGCCACCTCCAGTGCCTCCTTCGTCTCCCCTTCGCCGTGGTGAGGACCTCCTCCGCCTCCCGCTCCTCCCCTACCCCTCGGTTTGGTCGGCGTCACGCTCGGTGCCCTGAGCCGCGAGCTCCCCGGCCTCGGCCATGGCGGAGCCGCGCACGACGTCGCGCTGAGCGCCGTGACGCCGCGGCCAGTGCGCGCCGTCGGCCGCCCGCGCGCGCACCCGCCCCTTGGTCTAATCCGAGCCGCCCATCTCCGATCCGGCGGCCGAGGATCATCGATACCCCTTCGCCGTGCATCTTTGCTAAAGAGCCCCCGAAGAACCCCGTAACCAACCCGCACTCCACCAGGCACTATTCATTGTGCCTGGAAAACCTTCCGACCAGGCCCCTGTGTTTTAGAGAAATTGAGGCGCAGTCCAGTTGACTGCGGTATTTGTTTAAAATTCAATTTAAATTTCGGTTTAAATTCAAATACAATTCAAACTATTTACAGAAATGCCACTACCTTGTTTTGCTTATAAAATTCATGTTTTAGCTCCGATTTGACCCGTTCAAATTGCGTTAGCTTCGTAATTTAGTGCTCTACCCGTTTATACCCCTGTTAGCCTGTTTTGGACAGTTTAGCTTTAGAGTCCAAGTTAATCTTGTTTAGGGCTTTATATATACCGTTTCGATCGTAACTTTCACGCCGTAACTCCGTTTTCGATGAACCAAAACTTGTTGTGATCGTAGAAGATGCGTACTTCAGTTTTATCAAAGTTTTATTTCATTTTATTGCTGTTTGGTGTATTGTTCTAATAATAGCCTTGTTTGCATCGTGTATGTTTGCACCTGGAATGCGTGGTGATGTTTGTGTTCGAGTAGACGGTGAGTCGGTGTGGTGCGATCAGGACCCCTCGTTCAGTGACCAGCTCGAAGATCAACCTTTCGACAACCAAGGCAAGTTAGCATGGGACCTCCTTGTTTACCTATACACTTTACTTTAATCACTCATTTATGCATGTGTCCAATTGAGCAACCTTAGAAAACCCACTTAGCTTTGTTATCTGTGATGTTCTTGTTTCCGTGGGATATATGCATGTGGGTAGAATGCTAGTGCTCACTGACTTATAACTGATCCAGTCCAATGATAAATTTTGTTCTCATAATGATATGTTGTTAAACGGTTAATAAAAACTTGCTGTTAGCAAAAGCTGGGATTGACAGTGCTACCATGAGTGCTATATGGCTCTGGTTTTAGCTCAGTACACTGGACCTTTTCTAACTTGTTAGCGGTGACCCGAAAGGGCGCATAAGGGGCTTGCCACTTTGGGTGTAGGGCTGCTCCTGTTCCTATGTGTATAGCTGCGATGGCCTTGTGCCATAGGAAAGGGGGGTTACTACATCTGCCTGCCAAGGAAACCTAGCGGCCCTAACATGTTAGACGAACCAACGAAAGGCTTCGTTCATAGTGTGCCCCGCCGATCTACCTCGGAAGTGGATCAAGAGGTTGGCCGCCTCGGGCACAAGGGTAACACGGCTTGTGGGTAAAGATGCACAACCTCTGCAAAGTGTAAAACTGTTATAACAGCCGTGCTCACGGTCACGAGCGGCCCGGAAAACTAACAGAACTATAATACTTGTATAACTGTTACTTTATATTGTTGGTAATTTATGATGTTATATTTACCTTTGATGGACAAATGGATCATGGGTTGAGGGTTAAGCACCATATACGTTTACCTTAATGCTAAAACCTGCCAACTTAAAAGCTAACTGCAGTCAGACAGTGTCAGCCTTTTGAGCCTCATGAACCCTGTGTTAGCTTGCTGAGTACGAGAAGTACTTACGCTTGTTGTTTATCTTCTTTTTGGGCAAAAATCCCGGATGGGTAACAGATGAAGGTGCAGTTGGTGACTTTCCTGAAGACTTCTAGGCTAGCTGCTCCCCCAGTCGACGTTTCCCTGTGGTTTAGTTTGTGTACCAGTTCAGTGATCTGTGGTTCAGTATGTTGTAAGACTCTGTTTTAAATACTGTCGTGATGTAATAAACAATGTGATGATGCCACTCCTTGTAATTTGTCTACTTATGTGTGTGATTGTTTCCTGGGCACACATGAGTACGTTGTCCCAATTTTATCCTTAAAGTTGGGGTGTGACAATGTTTTACCATCAACACTTTACCCAAAAATTCACCAAAAGGCATGAAATGTAGTCAAATAGATTTCAAACTAACCAAATTCCACATGTCCATAGATTTTTATTTGAATGCAGGATTTGGACCAAATTTGGAGAATGGACCCACCAGGGGCCGAGCCCACTCACCAGGGCCCATTTGGGCCCAAGTGGGGTGGCGCTCGCCACCCCTAGGTGGCGCCCGCCACCAGGGAGAGGCCCAAACTCCCCCTGCCACGTCACTGATCCGTGTGACCACCCGAGGGCCAAATCTTGGCCCTTGGTCACTAGGTCAGTGGCATCAGAGGGCTCAAGAGGGGACTGGTGTGGATCATGACCTAATGACGGTTATTTGGAAATGCAACCGACATGCAACCGCCCTTGGTCACTAGGTCAGTGGCTGCCCCCTATAAGTACCCCCCTCACTCCTCAAAGCTATAAATACCCCCCTGAGGCATCACTTCATTCATATCCCAGAGAAGACCACACCAAGCAACACACAAGCAAGAGAAGCAAGTAAGAGTTAGGTTAGAAGCTAAGAGAGCTTAGGCAAGTAGGTAGCTAGTAGAGCAAGGCATCTTTGCCCTCGCGGAAGCGCTGCTCAAGGCTTAGCTCAAGAGTAGAGGCGTGCGAGTGATCGGTCCTAGAGCTGGGAAGAGTCTTCCTTCATCTCTAGTTCAGGTTTTTCTCTTGTTACTCAAGCACTTTACTATATTCTATTTCATCATTTCAAGTATTACTTTATTCTACTTATCAGTATTGAGTGGTATACTTGATTGATTGCTTGAGTGCCTAGCTATCCTACAGTTCAATTCACTTAGGCATAGTAGTTAATCTCTAGTGAGCTTAGTGTTTGATCTTTGCCAATAGGTTGCTTAGTTAGTTTAGTGTTTATCTTATTAAGTCAAGTATTTGCTCTGACGTCCGCAAGGGTGTCTCTATTCTAGGACAGGGTAGAGATAATTAGAATATAATTAGGCGTGGTGCTTAGTTATAGACTTACCTTCAGATACGGCTAGACCCCCGGATAGCTATGGTAGCAAGCAGGTTGTGACAGCCCTGTGCGCCTTGAATTCAACCACGTAGTTGATCTAGTTTAACAGTAAGGCTCGTTGTGCTAGCGTTCAACCTAAGTCAGTGGTAAAGGCTAGTACGCCTCGGTACTTGACAAGATAGGAATAAAACTATACTTAACTTGGTTGCTTATTTGACATTTGCCTATCTTGCTTCGTAGTTATCTAGGAGTAGTTATTAGATATTAGTTAGTTATACTAGTTATCCTTATTAGTTATCTTTTCCCCTATCTACCTATCCATCCACCTTACCTTAACCATTCCATTCATCCTTACCTATCCACTCATAAATTCTTTCTAGCCTTTCATCTCCTCTCTTCTCCTCTCTCCTTTTCCCTTTCTTATTCTTTGACTCTCATCCCCTCCTTGACTCGACTCATACACCACCCTAGCCTTCCCTTGGGATCAAATAAATCGACACCTGCTACTATGATAGTTCTGTGCGCTTGCAGAATCTCCTCTAGGTAGATTGCAATCTCTCTAGCTAGCTCCTACTTGTGTCGGGATTGACAACCCCATTTGACATTAGTAGATAGCTGCTTTAGCTTCACTCCTTTAGGTATAGTGACTGGACTTGCTACCGGCATTTCTGGCGCCGTGCCAGGGATAGATTCCATAGTCTACTCCTAGTCACGACGTTGGCAAGTGTCAACAAGCATTTCTGGGCCATTACCGGGGATAGTTGCCTAGCTCTATCTTTAGTGAAGTTAAGAACTACCAACAATCAGCCTCTTGACTCACTGCCAAGGTAAGTCAGCAGGGATCACTACGAAGCGAACTACCAACAATCAGCCTCTTGACTCACTGCCAAGGTAAGTCAGCAGGGATCACTACGAAGCCTTCCCAAAGTTGGTCTAACAAGTCATAGCCGCTAAGGTTTCCATCTCCCAAGAGTTATGAACACCTCCCCACTAAGGTAACACCCTATCCTCCAAAGCAATTACCCTAGTGGGACCGGGCCATAACTACATGGTACGCCCCTCTTGCCCTTTCGGTAAGCTACAGATGAACTAGAACAATCAAAGTACTTAGCTAAGACCAGAGCCATGTAGTCCTCGTGGTTGTACTGTAAATCCTAGGTTGCCGCTTTAAGATTCAGAACCAACATTTGTTCCATAAGTCATTAATCAAGATTATCATTTTAATATTTGGTATTTGCAGGCTAAGCAGAACTACCCATATGCACAACCCAAGGTAACCAGAAATACTGGATAACAAGTTCTAGGTAAAATCCTTAGGGGTTCATCATATTAGACACATGCATATGAAAAGATCATTAAAAGTTGTTGGGTAACAAGGGAACTCATGTTACACTTGCCTTCCATTAACTCAAGTTGATGTTTCCACTTCTTCAAAGATCTTCTTGACAACCTTGGACAGCTTGAACTCTAAACGGGTTCAAAGGCACCACACAAGCATCCATTCCCAATCATTACATGGAAACAAATAATATTCTATTAGAATAGTACACAAAACAATACTAAAACAAGGTAAAAATCTTATAAAACTATACTACGCATTTCTATGAACACATGAGCGCAAGAATCACTCTAATCAGAGTTTTAAATCAAAAGTTACGTTGAAAACAAGGTTCAAATGGTATTTTTGTAAATAAATAGAACCCTTTTTCGATTTAAAACAATTAAAAACACAATTTCTACGCAGGCTGGACGGCGACCACTATTTTTGAAAAGCTCAGGGTCTAAACTGAATAAAAACAAAGCCTTTTTAAAACTGCAGAGGAAAGGGTTGATTTTGAAAAACTAAGAGGGCTTTTCTGTAAAATGACGCGGGCGCGGCTGCTGACTGGGCTGCTGGCTGACGTGGCATGCCACGTGGCGCAGCACAATTGGCTGGATCACCACGTCGGCGTGGACGCGCATGCGCAGGCGATGTGGACCAAGTCCACGGCTGATTGGTGGACCGGTTATGAGCCTGTTTACACCGGATTTTGGACCGAGAAGATTATTATTTTGTGAACATAAACGGTATTTATTAAGGAAAAAGATCGGCCTAAAACTAAAGAAGCTTGTGTGGGTCAAGCGTGACCAGAAGGATTCATGTGGACCAGCGCGACGGGCTTCAAAGACGTGTCGGGCTCAACCAAGGAGTTCAAATCCGAGTCGTCTTTTATTTTTACCTATTATGTTACCTAGTCGTGTTAGAACAGGAGTCAATCGGGTTATAAATAGTTAGAAACCCAAATTTTGTAATAATCATCCAATCAATCAATACATCGGCCCTCGGCCAAAACCCTAGGAGTAGGAGTAACGTAGATCTCGGCGAAACCTTCAATCAGGCAGGGCTGCATCGGCATCGACCGACCTCCGGTTTGCTTGTAAGTTTCACCAATGGCTTGTGTCATCGTGTAATAAGGCTGTATTTGGCATTGACCAAACTCGTGTTAAGCTATGACATGGCTAGTTATCGGTTTAAGCTCGTCTTTTGTAAGACTGTCTTGACTCTGATCAATCTCTTACTTCAGTCGATCTTGGCTAGTTATTGGCTCTATTGGTGTGGCAAGCTAGTAGATTCATTATGTTACCAATGTTGTTTTATGCTTTAATTTTGTTTCTTTATGTTTTAAACAACATCTTGCCCAATCAAGATTGACAAAGTGGCTCAAGCCTAAAAGATGCTTCGCTTCGGCTGTTTTGAGGTTTATACGCTCACAACAGAGAAAATAGCGGATTCAAGCCTTTCATCGACTATTTTGTCAATCTTGTTTGTTACATGTTGTGCGTTCGATATACCCGATAAAACCATGATCTTATCTGAGAGCAGATAGATTTGATTTAGCATATCTATTACGGCTGTATTTCCGAACCCCACTGATATATATAATAGATTAAGTTTGTTTATTTTTAGATTAAATCATGGTTTTGATGGGTAGATCTTGTTCGTGCCTCATGGATCCTGAATCGGCTAAAATAGCCGATCTAGTTATGCTTTCTTCATAATGTGTTCTTTTAAGTGGCTTGGAATTAACGGATCTACTCTTTGCATGAGACGTGATCTAGCTTGGTCATCATTAAGGCTGTATGGAGACACCCCACTGTTGATGTTTAAGCTATTTTATCGATCTATTTGTTATTATGGCTGTATGGAAACACCCCACTGTTAATGGATAGAACTTCTCGTGCATTTAGTCGATACATTGGTTTCATGTCACCTTGATGTACACATAGATCTTTATTTTGTTAATATCTTCCAAGCTCATCGGCTGTTTGTTTATTATGAACACTCTTTTACACATGTCATAGCCGTTATGCTTCATATCTTTTTCAATACCTTTCATGCAATCTCCTGGGAGTTGACTTTGTAGTCAAAATCCTAAAGACAAGTGGCTATATCAGAGACGTATAATTTGGAACTGTCTGGCACCAAACCGGCAGGTTCCACAATTTGACAGATTTTTCTTCTCCTTGTCAATTATAGGTCAAATTGACTGGCACACCTGAAGTCGATCTCGCTAATATTCGGCTCCACCACACGTTGAAGGTTCAGGAGGTTAGGACCTTGCTCTGCACCCCTCTGAGGACCGTGTGCACGAGTGTGTTGGCGTGACCGACCAAGATTTTACGTCAACACATTCTTTTGGCATGCCCGGTGGGACACAATCGTCTGATCATGACAATCAACAACGAAGACGTGTTAAACATGACAATGGAAGAACTTCCAAATGAGCTTCGATGCCTGATAGAAGAAACTATTGAACAATATCGTTATATGTGTCTGTTGAGCTTCAGTAAAAGCAGGGATAAGAAGATTATCCAAAAGTCTCATCTACCAAGAGTGGTTCTAGATGGCCATGTTGATCCGATGGTTCAGGTCCAGCACAATGCCATGCAAGAAGTGATCAGCAAAGCAATGTCTGCCACTCTGATGAATCACAATGAAGTATTCCTCAACAGTCTCTCAAATGCCATTAAAGAGGCCTTCAATTTAGGCGATGACAGAAGGGGTCCAGTATATACCGTAAGAAACAATCAAGGAGCTGGGACTTCTGTTGGACCTCAGGTCAATGGTCCGAATGGCAATGGAAGTCAGGTGATGATTAACCCTGGGGGCATGACACCACAGCCAGTGCAACAACCGATTATGAGTAATAACATGTACTCATCGGCTACAAAAATAGCTCCTCATGCAAGGCGCATCACCAGAGACTTCAATGCACCACCATATCAAGGGAGCGTAGCACCTGGTGATATTCCTCAAGGATATCATTATGTCTCAGATTTCTATACCTTGGATGCTCAGGAGAACCCGGGGTATAATGGCAACACTTTCGGGGGGCAGAACATCGGCTATCAAAAGCCGGTAAACCAAATTGATCAACTGATGAGTCGGGTGACTGATGTGGTCCAGAAGCAATTTGGCTTGACGCCAAAATCTACAGTGACCGGCTACAAAAAGCCATATCTAGAATGGTTTGATCAGGTTGTTCTTCCTCCAAGATATAGAATCCCTGATTTTACTAAATTCACGGGGACCGGTTCAGTAACAACCATGGAACACATAACCTAGTTTCTGGTCCAGCTTGGAGAGATTGGTGATGAACAAGCACTTAAAGTCAGAATGTTCCCTCTCTCTCTTTCTGGTTTGGCTTTTTCATGGTTTTCATCTCTGCCACCCAATTCCACACAGAGTTGGGAGGATTTGGAAGATAAATTCCATAAATACTTTGATCTTGGAGTATTGGAGAAAGGCCTAGTGGACTTGATCGATACAAGGCAAACGAATAATGAGTATGGATGCCAGTACCTCCAAAGATTTAGAGAGATGAAGAATCAATGCTATTCCTTATCATTATCAGACCCAGAGGTAGTTAGCATTGCAATTTGAGGATTGATACCTGCTATCAGAGAAAAAATCGGCTTTGGTTGTAACAGTATGGCCGATTTAGCTAAAAAGGTAGCAAGTATTGATGCCCAAAATTGGTACAATCAAGTCTTCAAACCCAAGAAAGTCTACAATGCAGAAAGCCATTTCCTCTTGGAAGATGAAGACAATAATTCAGGAGATGAAAGTGATGAAGAAGTGGCTGCTGTAGATTGGTCTTGGAAGAACAATGAGTACATGCCTTGGGCAAAAGCCAAAAGTGCCAAGAAAGATGTAAAGTATAGCTTTGACATCACTAAGGCCGACAAAATATTTGACTATTTGCTAGAAAAGGGTCAAATTAAGTTGACTGGGAACCATACTATCCCATCGGCCGAGGAACTTAAAGATAAAAGGTACTGCAAATTTCAAGATAAAAGGTACTGCAAATTTCATAATTCTGGTACCCATACTACTAATGATTGCTGAGTTTTCAGAGATATGATACAGAGGCAATCGTTAAAGGAAGGATAGGTCTGGAAAAAGCCAAAGGCATGGGCATCAACGACCATCCTTTCCCACAGAACATGGTAGCTCCAGCACCTCGAAATGAAATCAGGGTGTTGACTTCTGATAAAGCCAAAGCAGCTGGGACAATTGATCCAAAGAAGCAGCTAACAGCCAGGGAATATCAGGAGATGAAAGGAAAGAGAAACAATGATCAACATGATCAACCTGAGACTTCAAAGGCTGGTGAAGCAAGAAGGCGTCCAAATGTCAGAATCTTATTGAACAAATGGTAACGTCAGAAGGAAAGGAGCCAAATGCAAAGGGAAAGGGATGAACAAGAATATCAAGAATGGCTCGAAGAAGAAGAGTATAGGAGGTCTCGTGAAGAAGGAAGACGCATCAGAGATGAAGAAAAGAATCATTGGGATTGTCCCTTCTTCAGACATTGTTGGAATGAGGGTTTAAAACTTCCTACTCTTCGTAATTGTCCAGAATGCAGTGATCAGTACCAAGAGTATAGGCAATCGAGAAACAACCGCCGATCTATACATGAAAGATTAAGGTTTGAAAATGCAGATCGGCGCATAAAAAATAAAAATGTTCATAGTCGGCTTGGAGCAAGATTAGCCGATCATGATCATCCTTGGCAAGAGGGGCAATGGTGTCCTGGTGGCTTGACAAAAAGCCAGAAGCGACGGGTTCAAAGGTTGAGAAATGATGAAGTCCAGAAGAAGAAACCCAAAGTCTGGCAAGTAAAGCAGATAGCCGATAAGGGTGAGTCATCGGCTAATATCGCTGCTCTGTTCAT
Source organism: Coix lacryma-jobi var. lacryma-jobi (assembly GCA_009763385.1). NCBI lineage: Eukaryota > Viridiplantae > Streptophyta > Magnoliopsida > Poales > Poaceae > Coix > Coix lacryma-jobi. The sequence continues at coordinate 93,044,725 of CM019824.1, forward strand.
GTTGCCTGCTGAATTTAGATCCTCTGTTCATGAAGAAGAATCTGATAATGAAAAAGCAGTTGCTCAGTGGATCTATCAAGCAGAAGAGGCCACGTTTCAAAAACCTAAAAGACATTCCCATTTGAAGGCTTTATACCTAAAAGGGTTTGTTGATGGGAGGCCTCTGAACAGGATGTTAGTTGATGGAGGGGCAGCTGTTAATTTGATGCCATACGCCACTTTTAGAAAGCTTGGCAAGACCACTGAGGACTTGACTCAGACCGATATGAGGTTGACCGACTTTGCTGGCAACGTATCGACTACTAAAGGTGCTATATGTGTCGAGTTGACAATTGGCAGCAAGAGTATGCCGACTACTTTCTTTGTAATCGATGCAAAAGGATCTTACAGTGTGCTTCTTGGAAGGGATTGGATCCACGCCAACTGTTGCATTCCATCTACCATGAATCAGAATGTGATTCAGTGGATCGGCGACACTGTGGAAGTGATACCGGCCGATTCAACTGTTAGTGTTGCTTATTCAGACCCTGATGTTTGGAACTTTGATAACTTAGAATGCTTTTCTGGAAAGATTCTTGAAGAGGACATTCTCAAGACAATTGACGAAAGTCAACAGCTGATCCAAGCAATCGGCTTCAAAAATGTTCTGTCAGATTAACTTGCTAACGGTGATTCGCATCGGCGCCAATAAGCTAAAGCCGGTGTTGTGTCAAGATTATTTCTTTTGGAATTAGAATGAAAGGTCAATTTGCTTGATTTTATAGCCGATACTAATGTATCGCCTTTAGAACATTCATCAAAAGAAAAGCTCAAGCAATACAATGCAAGGAATGTCAGGCAAACGATATTTAACAAAATTATTTAGCCTGACGATGCAGGGGCAGACTTGTTGTTCAGTTTGTACGACCACCAGGCTGGATACACCAAAAGAGACATTAAGAACACAAACTAATCCAGATGAAGCCTGTTCAGGAGGTCCTCCAGGTACGATACCTCCGTCACGGTGAGCCCCAGGGGTTGGAACTCCTTCACAAGCTCCCTGAAGTCTTCCCTCGTCCTGGCACTGACAAAGGAGGGAGAGACTTCGCTAAAGATTTCAACACCGCTCAGTTCGGCTCCAGCAAGGGCGAAGGTGGCACCGTGGCAGATAGCATGGAGGGCCAGCTCCCTGATGCGCGTCCCGACGTCATCCAGGCGAGTCCTCAGGTTGTCTCCTCGAGCGTTCATGAAATCGGCAATCGCCGTGGCTCGCCTAGGGATCCAGTCGAGTTGCTGTTGGAGTTCTACAGTTGGATAAATAGACTAAGTTCAAAAGGGATAGCCGATTCATTTAAATCAAAGAACAAATCGGCTAAGTATTTAAACAAGCAGTTGCCAACAGATTCACTAGTACAGTTGTACAAAGGTAATTGAAGTGATGAGTTGGAGGATTTCGAAGAATGTACTAGCAGCCCTGGCGTCATACGCCTCTAAGTGCTCAAGAGCACTGTTGAGGCAAGCGCGGAGGACCTCTCGCTCCTTCACCAGGCGGGCGGTTCGACGACGCTCCTCCTTCAGGAGGCGTCGGGTGTCGGCGACACCCCGGATGAAGGCCCATGCGTCATCGTCCAAAGCCAGCCCGTGTCCCGATTGGGGTTGGCTGGGGCCTTGGCCGTCTACCGGAGGAGGAGGACTGTGGAAAGGTTAGGGTTTTTCCTTAGGTAAATGAAGAATTTTGGAGCATAAAGAAGCGCTAAAGAGAAGAATCATTACCTGAGCACACGGCAACGGGTCGCCGGAGGGCTATCCACGGACTCCGATACCTCCGCGGGGCGTTTGCCGCGGTTGTCTGCCATTGCTTTGATCGCCGAGGAAGAAAAGGTAGTCGGTGGATGAGGAGAGCAAAGGCCAAAGAGTAAAGCAATGAATGTGTGGTGTGTTTGGGAAGTCGACGTTTCGTATTTATGAGTAAGACTCGATAAGGTGAAAAGGCATCGGTTCAGGAGCACCTTCAGATCTAGATCCTAAGGTAAATCGACTAAATAGACCGTTCTGACAGTAATCGGCTAAAAGATAAGTCGTCTAGATAATATCGGCTAAAGATAGCTGATATAGCTTCAAGTGTTGAATAAAATCAGGGTATCATGACGCCAGTCGACCAATGAGGAATGTGTGGCAGAACCTCCTGAACTAAGTGGCCCACATGCACCCATCATTGTCCTAAGGACCTTTGATCGGTGTGCACGAGTTCCAAATGACTCAAGAGGTCTGTCGGGTGTCCTTGGGAAACCCGAATCATCCACGTTTCCAGGAAAAATCCCTCATCAAGCATCACAGTATTACAACAGTTTTATAGATAAGATAAATTAGAGTAAAGCGAAAAGATTATAATACATAGATTAAAACTTATGTTTAATAGTTTACATAACCAAAGTACTTATTACATAACTTGTTCGGAACTATATAATACATATATCACACAAAAAGTTGTCACTTGCCCAAGGTTACACATCAGAATCGTTATCACTCTCTTCTACCAGAGTGAAGTAGCATTGTCCATCAAATGGTGGATCCATGTACTCACCTGCAACAAGGGTTAACAAACCCTGAGTACAAAAGTACTCAACAAGTCTTAACCGACTAGAAAAGAGGAGAAGACTCGGGTATTAAGGTTATAGGGATTCAAGGTAAGACTTTAGCAAGATCAAAATATATCTTTTGCATAAAAGCTTACTAATAATAAAACCTATTTTCAAGTTTTAACTTAAAATTTGAATTTCCTAACTACCCAAAGATTCTCAAGTCTTTGTAAGTCATACCACACCTCTAGTTTTTAATTCATAACAAACCCATTCTTTACTACGGTGCGGGTCAGTGGATTGAGGCTCCATATCCGAGGAAACACGGCGATTCGAATCGTTTAAACCCAGCTGGGGATTCAGTACCACACAACATATGTAGAACTTAATCTTGCATATATCAACCCTATCTATAGATCCTCCCATACAAGAACGGGTCCGCGCCACCCGAGAGTACAGTACACCTCGAACCCGACTATCTCATAGCCCCGAGGGTACACGCTACTCCCGCCATCTTTCCACTCCCAGTGCGCGGTTAGCCATTCTCGAGTATCGGAATAGCACTAGAAGAGGCTTACCACCGCATGTGGGCTGTACTCAAAGGTCTCAATCACAGCAGGCCAACAACGATAAGGTCCTATGTTGAGTAACCTTACAACAAGACTCCATTCTTGATGTAAGTTACTATACTTATTATGTTGTTTCCGGATTCATTATCCCCATAACATAGTAACCATTTTTAAAAGCACCTACTGTAATGAAGTAGTAAAGCATGGCTAAGCATACTAAGCATTTTCATAAAACAGGTATCAAGGTTAAGTGTTGAAATCATCAAGGTTGGTAATGCATCAAATAGGGTTCACTCAACTCCTATTCACTTAATGCATCATATTAACTCAAGTGATATAAATAACTTTATAAAAGTACAAGGATAGGTTTAATGTTCGGGGCTTGCCTTGAGTATCAGCGAAGTCCGGAGTCTCAGAAAAAGAAGAAGAGTCCACACCCTCAGAAGATATCCACTGCGGATCGGATTCTTCCGAAACGGGAGCTACACGTAAAAGTGCATATGCATGATCAATGGAATGCTCATGATATGATAGAGATAAAAGATATGTTGTTGAATAATAATCAAGCTTAGCTATGTAGAGTACAACTTTCCATCTACAAAGGAGAGTAAATAACTTACCCCTTAACCCTTATCATTCATTAAACAAGTTTTAATATTTCCTTAAAACACGATTATGTAATTAACAAACAACAAAAGATTAATTATACAAACTAATCCATAACCAGGGAGTATTACATGTCAACTATCCACTGGTTGTCAAACAATCCAAAGATCACTCAAACCTAAAGTGAATAATTATGTCTATTTATTTTATAAATCCTTTTATATAGCTTTTTGCTTATGAGCAAATCATACTTATTCAAACTAAGATGAAATTAATCATGAAAGTAGACATTAGTGAGATAAACTCACAGGTCAAATTTCATGATTTTTGGAGCAACACAGAAAACTACATAAATCATCAAAGTTGCATTTATTAATTAAAAGACCTATTTAAATAAATTTTAAAATTTGTTCAAAACTCAAGTTTCAAATTTTTCATAAATACTGGATAACTTGAGAAAGCTTCATACAAAATTTCATAATTTTTAGAGTTATAGATTAATTATAGCAAAAATAACAAAATCAAGCACTCTGCAAAAAGACAGAAAAAGAAAAACCTAAATCTAGCCCGAACTAGGCTTTCGGCCCACTACTGTGCGGCCCAGCGCATGCGAAAGTCAGCCCGGCCTGGCTCCCGCCCGCGCGCCTCGGCACATAAGCAGAAAAGCCCTTCGGTTTTCAAGAAAACAACCCGCAGTCCACGGCGCTATTCACCTGAGTCTGCATCTTTTCAACCACCACCCTGCGAAGACTCATCTTTACAAAAGACAGGTCCACGACCATGGCCGGCGTGCACGACGGCGAACCGAGCGACGGCGGTTCTTACGCCGGCCAACTCCGGCCAGAAGCGACCCAGCTAACGCGCGCATCGGCTCCGGCAACGCAACCGCAGCCGATAAAGCCTCAAACCTTTAACTCTACCGCTCTGAGATGCCTAAACTCGCACGGCGGCGGACTGGATCTCGGCGAGGCTACGCCGGTGACTCTGAGTCGGTAGAGAGAGAACGGAGAGACTGGGAAACTCGATTAGCTCACCCTGATGTCGATGCTCTAGTTGGTTTGAGCGGAGGAGTAGCGGAGATAGGTCGTCCACGGTGCAGCGACCTTCGGCGGCAATCTCCGGCGAAGAAGCAGTGGTTCCGGCGAGTCCTGAGTATCAAGGAGAAAACCATCGAGCCGATGAAATCCCCAGGATCAAGACGAAGTAGAAACACAAGACAAGGAGAGTGGACGAGTGCTCAGTCGAACAGACCACGACGAGCTCGAGTGCGGCGGCGCTTTCTCACCGGCGGGGAGAAGATTGGCGAATGCGGGCGCTCTGAGTGAGGAGAAGTTGCACGAGTTGGCTCTGGAGATGTGCAAGGAGATTGAGTATTTATACCCGCGGTCAAATTGAGATGAGAAGTAACGGTGAGCGGTGAATTTGAGATGAGGCAGAGAATATGCTCGTCGGGGCTTCATGGCGGAACGACGTCGGCGAGCACGGGAGGAGGCGCCACGACGCGAGGGTATGTGCCAGCAGCAAGGCGAGGGTAAGTGCGCGCTTGTTCGGAGGATTCCACACGCCTATGTGCTGGCATCGCCGGTCAAAAGCTCGGCGGCTACCGCCATGAACAGAGCCAGGGAGCTTATCTCCCCCCTTCCCTATTCTACCCTTTTCCAAAAAAAATGAAATTACTTTGAATTTTTGAATAGAAGTTGAAAATATGATAAACTATCAAATGTTTAGAATTCAAAACTGAACATCTTTTATTTTTGCAATCTATTCAAAATATGTGCAGATTTTGAATTAGAGTTTGAAAAACAAAAGAGGACAAAAAGGGCAGAAAAGTATTTTCCAAATTACTTTTGATTTCATATGAAAACTTGAAAAACTTGATACATCAAAGTTGTTCCTTATCAAAAATAGAACAACTTTGCTTTTTTAAGAATAGCCAAATTGTGCTTAATTTTTAAGTTACACAAAAAGGGATAAAATTGGGTTTTGGAAATTGATTTTCAATTTGAAATCTATTCAAACTTGTTTTCCAAATTACTTTAGATTTTCTGTAGTAACTTGAAAATCTTTCTTAATAAAAGTTGTTTCTTTTAACCTTCTCTACCACTTTTATTAAAAGACCAAAGTCTAATTCTTTTTAGTTTTTGAAATCTAGTGTTGGGGTTAAATTTAGGGTTTAAAAGAATTCAAATTTATTCAAAATTTTGTACAGAAACTTTGAAAACTTTGAATACCAAAGTTGTCCCTTTCCACAAGAGCTACAACTTTGCTTTTAAAATCATTTTGAAATTTGCCATACTTTTTGGACTTAAAGAGAAGAGAATAAGAAAACATAGAAATTAGAAGTCTCCCCTTACACTTATATTTCATGTAAAAATATATCCTTATACTTTAAGAAAGCATTACACCACTAGGGTTACACACTTAACATTCTCTATCCACTAAGCACAAACATGTTAACTTAAACTTGTTTTTAGTGAATGCATACTCAGGTTATCACTCAAATAGAATGTTGTTGCATATGATGACATGGCAAGTTTTAGTTTGCATAACACGGGAGTGTTACAGAATGTTTACAGAGGAAGGGTTGAGAGTCAGGAATTACAGAATTACATGTTTAGTATAGATTTTAGTACATTCAGGGCATTCAAACGGAGAGCATCTATATCGGCTATCTTCTTCTGATCTTCTTCAATGGAGCCTGGGATTGGCTTCTTCCTAGCTTTAACGTCCTGAAGCTCGCTGTAAAGAAGTGCTATCTTCTTCTTTTGTTCATGAAGAGCAACAGGAATGTTCTCCAGACTTTCTTTTTTCAGCTTGATCTGGTCATCGATAACTTGAAGCCTATTCAATAGCTGATCTCTCCCGGCTTCTAAAGATGAAAGGTTGCCGTTGAGGACAGTGGAGTCTGAATTTATTTGATCTATGGTGTCCTTTGCAGTGACCATATCAGAAATGCAACGTTGTTCGTGGGCTGGCAGGTGCACTTGGGCTTCATGTGCAGAAAGTTTGGTTTTAGCTTCCATGAATTCTAACCGAAGAAATTCTATATGAGCAACAGGAGTCAGAGCTTTGTTGAGGTCATCTGGTATGTCATCTTTGATCAAGTCAAAGATGTTTCTGATTCTTTTTGCATCATGTACTAGGTCGGCTATATTGGTCTCCAAAAGAGAGAGTAACGGTTGCAGCCGAGCCTTAGTTTCTTCAGAAAGTTTCTTAGAATGATCTGGTATAGATTCTTCTTCTTCACCCATATATTCTTTTAAGTCAAAAGGGATGATTGGGGAAGAAGGTCTTCCTTGCTCCTATGACAGATAGATGAATAAGATAATTACAGGCAAGAAGTTATTGAAAGGAGAAGTAGTGTTGATTGGAGCACCTGATCAGATGGGTTGATTTGAAGCTCAGGGAAGTTTGGAGAAGGCTCAGGAAGTACATCTAAAAGGAAATTTTCATTAGTTTTCAAGAACATCCACCGAGGAAAATGGAGCTATAAGCTAAAAAGTATACCTGGTTGGGGAAACTCTTGATCAATATCAGGAAGAGGAAGTGTTTCAGATTCTATATTTTGAGTATCCACATGCTCCTGAGGCAACTCAATATTATGAGTGCTAGCCTATTCCTGGAAATCAAAAAATAAAAGAGTCACAGACTTGGTGATAAGAAAAAGAAGAAGCAGATTTTTATTACCTCTGTGTTGACATTTTCTATCAAGGATTGGCTGTTGTCAGAGGTGTCTTTCTTCTTCTTCTTGGATACGACCTTAGCAGTTGGCTTGATAGTTTTCTGCATCTTGGAGAAGCCAGCTTCCTTTATAAAGGTGCTAAGGGTCTGATCATCTGAAGCATCAGAAACTTTCCTCTTCATCAGAGTCTTGATGGTGGGAGCATCACAGCCAATCCTTGGGTTTGGGCACCATATGTTATAATTTATTTTTGGAGGATTCAAGGTGACCAAATCCTGCAAAAATTTGGCACATGATATCAGAGGTGAACATATGGTAAAAATATAAAATTTGAAGACAAATTGAGTTGTACCTCGTCAGTTGCCTGGAAGTCTGAATCCATCTTCAGACAGTAAGTAGCCACGGCTTCACTAAAGAGATGAATACTCCACTGTTGCCACCAGTCTTGAAAGGAAACTAAAGAAAAAGGCCTGCAGTTCCATTCCTTGACCATCTTCAGGGAAACAAATTGTTCCAATTGGAGTATTCTGTTATACTCTAAGGTAGAGTCTACTGCTTCCCTTGGCCTGAGTTTATCAGCAAAATAAAGGGATGGGGGCACTTGGCCAAAACCAATTTGTCTGGCTGCCATGACAGGATGATAGAATTCATAGGACATGGGAGGTTTTTCTCTACCATGCCTAATTTCAGTTGGTAGGAGACAAGGTTTTATGATCTGATACAAAATCTCCAGACCCTCATCATCACATTCTCTTTGGAACCTGAAGGTGTATGAGTTCTCAAAATCTGTGATATCTGGATACTGAAACCAGTCAAAGATGGCAGTAGGGAATCCCTTATAGAAGATCTTGAAGAAGAAGCTAGCTAATTCATCGACAAATATCATAGCAGAAGCTTCTCCAAATGAAGTGCATCTTCTCACTTTAGCATCATTGGTCAGTAGTTTTTCTTGGCTGCCTGGGTATAGTTTTGGGAAGGACAAGGTCCTCAAATCTGGGGTTATCAACCTTTGAAGGTGAAGGTTAAGCCAGAGTTGAAGCAACCACCAAGGACCTTTTATTGATGGGATACCTTCATTTTCCATCAAGCTTTGAGCCGTTTTATTCAACATACTATACAGGGCGCCCAGAAGATACTTTCCCAAGGGTATGTATGAAGTCAGAGGCAGTTTTTCTGCCAGAGCCAGGAAGTTGGAGGTTGGACTACAGCTCTGCCCACAGAATAAATATTTCTCCAGCCACATGTTCAAAAAGATGGTGTGCTCTCGTTCTGACACACTGGACTGTGGAGTGTTGAAGGAAGCAATATAGTTGGACCACCCACCAGATTTTAGGTTTCCAAGCTTAATAGAAGGTTTGACCTGAAAGCTATAAGGGTTGACGGATCCGATGATGTTTAAGCCAGTCAACATGTGCACATCGGCTAAATTGGGGGTCATGGGTCCTTGTTTGAACATGAAAGTATTGAAAGTACCCGACCAGAACTAGCAGGCAGCCTTCAGCATTTGCTCGTTTCTCTTCATGTCGGCTAAGGACAGAGTGATACACTGATCTAGACTGCGAAGAACCCAATCTGACTTCTTTTTGGCTTCTACCATGATCAGCCAGTCTCTCCAGCCCGGAATAATCGATGGCTAGTTCCTCAAGGGAGTTTTGCCCCAGTGCTTTGAAGCGAAATCTGAATTCTTGAAAGGGGCTCTCTGTGTTTCAGCAATAATGACTTTAGTAGGGTCGAGATTGCCTACTGGACTGAGAAAGAAGTCGCTTGGACTGTCTCGAATTGGGATGAGGATCTGGTCATGAAGCGCCTGAAAATTCAAATGTGAGGGAAAATACGAAAGTAAAGTATCATCGGAGAGAAGGGATGATAGGAGACCCAAAATTTACCTCAGGAATAGAATCTTGAGTCGCCATTTGACTTGCGAAAACACTAAATTTGAGTTCTTAAGAGATTTTTGCTTGAATCGAGTGGCGGCAGATTTCATTGGAGGTTAGGGTTTGAGAACAGTCCTGAGAGAAAACAGTAACGGTTGGGAAGAAGACTCGGCTGGTCGACTGAAGAGAAGGTTAGTCGATCGGACCCTAAGGAAAGGAGAATGATATTTTTGGAATAAAATAAATTTCATCCCAAAATTTGGGGGCATGTGTTTACACCAGATTTTGGACCGAGAAGATTATTATTTTGTGAACATAAACGGTTGATTTATTAAGTTAAAAGATCGGCCTAAAAATAAAGAAGCTTGTGTGGGTCAAGCGTGACCAGAAGGATTCATGTGGACCAGCGCGACGGGCTTCAAAGACGTGTCGGGCTCAACCAAGGAGTTCAAATCCGAGTCGTTTTATTTTTACCTATTATGTAACCTAGTCGTGTTAGAACAGGAGTCAACCTTGTTATAAATAGTTAGAAACCCGAATTTTGTAATAATCATCCAATCAATCAATACATCGGCCCTCGACCAAAACCCTAGGAGTAGGAGTAACGTAGATCTCAGCGAAACCTTCAATCAGACAGGGCTGCATCGGCATCAACCGACCTCCGGTTTGCTTGTAAGTTTCACCAATGGCTTGTGTCATTGTGTAATAAGGCTGTATTTGGCATCGACCAAACTCTTGTTAAGCTATGGCATGACTAGTTATCGGTTTAAGCTCGTCTTTTGTAAGACTATCTTGACTCTGATCAATCTCTTACTTCAGTCGATCTTGGCTAGTTATCGGCTCTATTAGTGTGGCAAGCTAGTAGATTCATTAAGTTACCAATGTTGTTTTATGCTTTAATTTTGTTTCTTTATGTTTTAAACAACATCTTGCCCAATCAAGATTGACAAAGTGGCTCAAGCCTAAAAGATGCTTCGTTTCGGCTGTTTTGAGGTTTATACGCTCACAACAGAGAAAATAGCCGATTCAAGCCTTTCATCGACTATTTTGTCAATCTTGTTTGTTACATGTTGTGCGTTCGATATACCCGATAAAACCATGATCTGATCTGAGAGCAGATAGATTTGATTTAGCATGTCTATTACGGCTGTATTTCCGAACCCCACTGATATATATAATAGATTAAGTTTGTTTATTTTTAGATTAAATCATGGTTTTGACGGGTAGATCTTGTTCGTGCCTCATGGATCCTGAATCGGCTAAAATAGCCGATCCAGTTATGCTTTCTTCATAATGTGTTCTTTTAAGTGGCTTGGAATTAACGGATCTACTCTTTGCATGAGACGTGATCTAGCTTGGTCATCATTAAGGCTGTATGGAGACACCCCACTGTTGATGTTTAAGCTATTTTATCGATCTATTTGTTATTATGGCTGTATGGAAACACCCCACTGTTAATGGATAGAACTGCTCGTGCATTTAGTCGATACGTTGGTTTCATGTCATCTAGATGTACACATAGATCTTTATTTTGTTAATATCTTCCAAGCTCATCGGTTGTTTGTTTATTATGAACACTCTTTTACACATGTCATAGCCGTTATGCTTCATATCTTTTTCAATACCTTTCATGCAATCTCCTGGGAGTTGACTTTGTAGTCAAAATCCTAAAGACAAGTGGCTATATCAGAGCTGTATAATTTGGAACTGTCTGACACCAAACCGGCAGGTTCCACAATTTGACAGATTTTTCTTCTCCTTGTCAATTACAGGTCAAATTGACTGGCACGCCTAAAGTCGATCTCGTTAAGATTCGGCTCCACCACACGTTGAAGGTTCAGGAGGTCAGGACCTTGCTCCGCACCCCTCTAAGGACCGTGTGCATGAGTGTGTTGGCGCGACCGACCAAGATTTTACGTCAATAGAGCCCGAAGAGGTATCTTCTAATCTGGGCCTTCGGAACGAGATCTAATGGCTCAAAGGGGTTGGGAGAGGAGCTGGCTAGCCGAGCGGTGCTCCCACTGCAGTGAGCCATGAACGTCGGCCGGAGCTCAGCGGCGGATCGCCGGACCAACGCTCCCGGTCGCTCTAGGCCAAACCAAAACCACCGGAGTGACCAGGGAGGCTTAACGAACTCGAGGGAGGTGTTTCGCGACGGGGAAGGTCACCGGAGCTAAACCCTAACGCGGCGGCACCATTAGAGATGGCTCGGATCTCGCGGATATGGTGTTGCAGTGCACTAAACACGGAGGCGGAAGCATGGGGAGGGAGCGGAGATTACCACGAACTTGATGGTGGAGCTCGTGACACCGAGAGAGCTCTGCAGAGCCGGCGCTGAGCGGAGGTGAAGAAGAGGAAGCTCGGTGCTAGGGAAAGGGAGAGAGGGCTCGACAGCGGCTTTATACAGCCATGGGACTCGGCAGGAGAGGGGTCGCGGCGACGGTTAGCACTTGAGGCATCAAGGCATGGCTTGAAAGCGCCCTGGTGGCCCTCAACACGCCAACATTGATGTCGGGGGGCGGGTGGTTACGGTTGAGGGGCAGCGAGAGGAAGACGATGGGGTGGCGTGCCACTGCCAGCGGGCCCCAAGCGTCAGCGAGAGAGAAGGTGGGACCGGTATGTCATAGAAAGAAAGGGAGAGGGTGCAGGCGACGGGAGCAGCAGAGGGAGCGGGCGCCGGGCGGAGCAGGCCGCGAGCTGGGCCTCCGCGCACGCTGGGGAGAAAGGGAGAAACGGGCCGCTGGTGCCGGGCCAGACCTAATGCGAGGCGAGGAGAGAGAGATGGGAGAGCGGGCTGCTACTTGTCGGGGCTGGGCCAAGCGCAAGGTGAGAGGAGGGAGAAGGAGAGCAGCCGATAGGCTGGGCCGGATCTGCTGGTGGGCTAGATATGAGGAAGATGGAGAGGGTTTTAGAGGGTTTTAAAAGAAAGGCCTTTTCTTTTCAAACACTTTTGAAACTTGTTCAAATTCAAACTAGGATTGAATTCCAACCACCCAACACTATTCCAACACTCAAACAAAATATTATGCACCGACATGAATGCAACAAAATGTTTCTAAGCCTTAGGGTTTATTTTAAATATTCAAAAATTATTATTTGACCTAGGTTAAATGTCCAAAAAATTAAATAAAAGCTCAAATTTATTACTAAATTTGGAAAATGAAATTTAGGGTGTCACAATCTTGAAGGTAGCAAGCTTGTCCTTGAGAATATATAGCTTGGCACCCTTGACCGCCTTGGTGCCCTCATATGTCTCCTCCAATCTTTCCCATATCTCACTTGCTCTTTCAAGGTCCTTGATTTTCTCAAGTACCTTTGTGTCAAATGCTTCATAGAACAAGTTGATTGCCACATCATTCCATTGAAGCTTTTCTTCTTCTCTTGGAGTGGGACTTGCGGGATCAATTACCACAAAATCATGCTCAATCACTTCCCATATCTTTCTATTCATTCCTCTTGTGAATGCACGCATCTTCCTCTTCCAACAATCGAAGTTGGTGCCGTCAAAATGTGGTGGCTTCCTCATATAATTGATTTGAGCCATTCTAACACCGGAGGATGTTAAGCCTCAAACAAACGGTGATCTCGGCTCTGATACCACTTGAAAGGTCCAAATTGGCTAGAGGGCGGGGCGGTGAATAGCCTAATTAAAAATCTACAAAATCACTTAGGCAAACACTATTAGAAATACAAATGGCGAAGCTTTTTGCGCTAGCCTAATAGTGTGTTGCAAGCCACCTATCCAACAATTCTACTTAATAAGACTATGTCACACAAACAACTAGAGCTAGTTTCTAATGCGGAATAAACCTTCTAACTCTAGCACAATTATGATATACAAGAGTATATATGAGACAAGTATGTGTGATAGATAAAGCTGGATAACTAAACACAACTAGCTACTCAAAATATATGACGAAAGATATACAACAAGTGATAGTATCTACTCAAATGAAATAGCTCCAAGTAAATGCACAAAGTAAATGAGCTAAGTAGTGGTGGTTTCACTGAGCCTTCAGGTTCGCCTTGTAGAGAGACAATCACCGGTGAAATCCACTTGTGAAGCCAATCACCGAAGATATGAATATGATGACCAATCACCAAGATGAAGACACAATCACAATGAGAACACGAGACACAAAGAATTATTCTGAGGTTCACGTGCTTGTCGGCACGCTACTCCCCGTTGCGTCGACCAACACTAGGTGACCCGGTGGCTAATTGGCACAAAGCTAAGCTCACAAAGAGCACCACAAGAATCTACCACTAGTGAGGTAGCTCAATGACATGAGCAATCCACTAAGGATGCCTCTTGCCCCTCCAGCGAGGTGAGGCTCCAAAACCTCTCACAATCACGAACAGTGGTGGCCAAGAACAATCACCAATCTTGCCAATCAAGCACCTCAACACCTCCAAGCCGTCTAGGCACCGGCAAATGCCAAGAGTAACAAGAAACTCAATGCCGATGCGAAGAACTAGTGCCACTAGATTGAACTCTTTCAAATCATGCACTAGATCACTCAATCTCACTTGGTTTGATCAAATCAACTTAGGAGATGAGTTAGGAGGCTTGGCTATGCTCACAAGAAGGCTTAGGAATCAAAATGTGCAAGAGAGAGCTTATGTGAGCTGGCCAAGCCGCTTAAATAGGCCACACAAGTCGGCCTAGCCGTTGGGCTGAAAACGCGACCATCTGACGCGCAGGTGTCGGGGCCATCGGACGCTCCCCAAGCGTCTGATGCTCCAATGAGCACCACGTGTCCCCCTGCTATGAATTCAGTCCGTCAGATCCCAACGGTCAAAATCCTTCGGGCCATGCGAACACGAGGTTGTTATGGGCCCTTGTGGTGCCCTTCCTGAGTGATGAGCGATCGGTCAACGGGCAATATGTGTTTCTTGGTTGTGTTGATGTGCATGTGTGGAGCTCGAAGACAGTGGTCGAAGGTGAGGTGAAGGTCAAGTAGAGACGTGCCGTGCCGACGGACCGGGAGCGGTGAAGTGCGGATGTGAGGCTTGGATTGACGGACCGGGAGACCTGAGGACCAGCTGTGGTTGCTGGCACGTGGCATTGGCAAGCAAGAGCACATGGGGAAGTGCGGTGCATCGGCTTAGTTGGGAGGAAGGTGGTGTCATCGTGACACTTGGCGGGAGGCCGAGAAGGAAGGCAAATGCACTGTGCCCGGTGTGACACCCTGAAAATCGCTTTTGAGAAAATAGAATTTAATATGACTTTGTTTATTTATTTTTCATGAAACATATAGGTCAAATAATAATTTTTGGTGAATTAATAAATTAAGTTGGGGCTTAGAAACATTTTTGTTGCATTCATGCTGGAGCATAATATTTTGTTTGAGTGCAGGAATAGTGTTGTGTGGTTTGAATTCAAACTTGGTTTGAATTTCAACAATTTTTGCTTTTGAAATAAAAAAGAAAAGCCATTTCTTTTCCCCCCTCACCCTTCCCACTCTTTTGGCCCGACCAGGCATGGCAGCCCAGCCCGCACCCCTCCTCCTCTCCTTTTCTTCCGCGCTCGCACCGGCCTGCCCAGCCCCACTCGCCTCTCCCCGCAACCGCGTCCGCCTCGCGGCCCGCTCCCGCTCTGGCCCGCCTCCACCTCCCCTCTCTCCCGCGCTTCCCTGAGCCGCGGCCCAGCTCGCGCTCCGGCCTGCCTCCGCCCGTACCGCGCTCGCCTCTCCTCACTCCATCGCGCGTGCCTCGCGGCCCAACCCCACTCGCGCAGCGCCTGCGCCCCGCCGCTTCCACTGACAGTGCGGACCCACTTGCCAGCTTGCCCGCACCCGCTGACGCACCGGCCCCACTCGTCAGCCTCATCGAGCTCTTCCCCTACCTCCAGCCGAAGCGCCGTGCAGAGCCGCCGCCGCCTCTCCCCGTTCCCCTCCCAAAACGGTCGGTGAGTGGCCATTACGGCCACTCGTCCTTCAATGGGGCTTCGGTGGAGCTCCCACCGGCCGCCACAGCACCCGCCCAAACCCTATAAAAGCCAGGGCCGAACCCCCAAGCTCTCCTCTCATGCCTCCCGCTTGCCCCTCACCTCGCCACCTGAGAAGCCCTGCCGGCTACCCTAGCCCACCCCCGAGCAGCCGCTCGAAAGCTCCTGTGCCCTCCCCATGCTCGTTTGCGCTCGGTCGAGCTCTCCCAAGAGTTTTTCCCCTTTGAAGAGCACCGCGGCCGTCTATCTCGCTGTGGTGAGCCCCTCCGCCGTAACCGAGCCCTTGCTCGAGCTCGTCGTTGCCTCCGCATCTCTCTAGTGTCTTCGGCGCAGCCAGCCGAGCCCGGGAGCGCCATTCCGGCGATCTCCCGAGCAATTTCCATGGCACCGCCGCGTTCTGGTCGCAGCGCCGCCGAGCTCGCCGCCGCCCGCCTCACCGAGACCGCCTAGCACCGCTCGATTGGCCTTGATCGGCCAGGATTAGATGGACCCACCCGAAAGGGTATGCACCGGGTCCATAGACCCGTGCACCCGAGCCCCACGCGCGGTCCACCGGCCGCGTGGTGAACCGGCCAACCCGCTCACGCCGCGTGGCGGCCGCATCAGCGGTTGACGCGATCAGCGCCGGCAAGTCCCTCCATTTTTGCAAATAGGCCCCCGAGCTTTAGCGAAATCAACGCGCGGTCCAGGATAGTTCAAAAGAGTTTCTTTTTAGTCCTGTTTTCTTTTGTTTTAACCCCTGAGCTTCCCGGCTTGAGTGCCCGCAGTCCAGAGCAGCCGTTTTCGCTTGCTAGCACTGCAGATCTATAGTTAATTATGTATAGGTCCCCGGTTTTCGCGAGTTAGCCCCTAGGAAAAGGTTTTTATTTACAAAAGTGCCCCTAAAACTTGTTTTCTTTATAACTTTCTCGTTTTAGCTCCGATTAGATTGATCTTTATGTTCATGTGATTGTATCGACGAGTAGAATAGTTTTATATATGTTTCTCTACCTGCTTTTTTATGCTTGGTGTACTGTTCTAATAGAAATATATTTTATCTGCATGTGATGATTGGAATGGATGTTTGTGTGGTGCCTTTGACCCCGTTTAGAGTTCAAGTTGATCAAGGTTATCAGGAGGAAGATCTCTGAAGAAGTAAGACCATCAGCACGAGTTATTGGAAGGCAAGTATAACCTACGGTTTCCTTGTTACCTACTAAATGCAAGACCCAGTAATCATTTTGCATGTGTCAAACTTGATGAACCATAGGACAATACTAGATTCTTTTGAACCTTATACCTTGTACCTATGGGAGGGTTTTTGCATAACTTGATTAGAAATGCTATGCACAATTTATTGCTATTATATTAACATTGATTAATGATTATGGAACATTGTTAAGAGGCTTTTTAACCACATTTAGGGCACTGGAGCATGGTTTTCGCTCAGTGACCCACCCCAGGGACTATCTTTTAAAGCGGCCACCCGGGAGATCCCGTGCAGCCTTGGGAATCATATGGCTCTGATCTTAGTTGTATAACTAGACTTTCTCTAGCTTGTAGTAGTTACTGAAAGGCGCTAGAGGGGAGCCTAGGCTTTAGAATGGCTTCCTTGCCTGTCAAGATGTGTGCTGGTCGGTTGTCAGGTGTGCCATCTTGAAGGGGGCCTCCATTCGCCTAGATGCTAAAACCTTGCGGCAACTACTTTTTAGGGTAGCTAGTGAAGGGCTACGTAGTGAAACCCTGCCATACTTCCATAGAGGAGGTAATGTGGGCCTTGCAAACCCCGGCATATGGGAATCACGACCTAAGGTGAAAGTGTACAACCTCTGCAGAGTGTAAACCTGATATATCAGCCGTGCTCACGGATACGAGCGGCTCGAATCCTTTTTAAGCAGTCCATGGTGGGGTATGTTGGTGGTTGGTTGGTTACCTCTTTTTAACATAATGAATATCTCTTACCATGGGACAACAGAGTTCATACATCTAGTAATATAATGTGAATATAAAATAGGATCAACTTAAAATGCTAACCGCTGTCAAACCGAGTCAAACCTCTTGAGCCTTGCATCCCCGTAGTTGTACTTGCTGAGCATGGTGAGCTGACGCTTGTCGTTGGTTCACATAAAAATCTCGGATGGGTACCAGATGGTGGATTCAAGTGAAGAGTTACAGAAGATGTTCCAAGAGTTCTAGGCGGGTGTTCCCCCAGTCAACCGTCCCTATGGAGTTTGGAGTCCCGAAGAGTAGTTTCCGCTCTGCTTTGTTTTAAGTGTAAGCCTTGTTGTATCTATGTTTCGTTATATAATAAAGCATTGTCTTTGGGAAAATTCCATATTTGTTGCTATATGTGTCTTGTGGACTTCCTGGGCACACATATAGTTGGCACTTGGTATTCTTTGGAAAACCGGGTGTTACACCTGGCGTGGAGGCTAGACAAGCATTGGCATCGGTGTCGGTGACCGGGGTGTGCGAACAACATCCTATCTACGGCGCGGGTTTGGTAGTTGAGCCTCGAAAAACTACCCTCGACGGTTTCCGAGTTTTGGCCTCAAAACTCAGGGTGGCAGGTTTCCGAGTTTGGGCCTCAAAACTTGACATGGACAGTTTCCAAGTTTGGGCCTCAAAACCTGGGCTAGCGGGTTTTTGAGTTTGCGCCACAAAACTCAGCTGGAGGACAGGTTTCCCGGTTTCAGCCTCAAAACCGGGGGAGGTCCAAAAAGGACAGTCGACGCGTGGCGGCATGGAGAGGCTTACGCTGCGGCGAAGCTACCGGTGAGGAAGGCGCGGCGGTCGGCTGGGCGGCACATGGCGGCATCCTGAGGCTTGCGTCGAGGCGAAGCTAAGGATGAGGAAGGCGCGTGGCCATCAGATCAACACTCAGTAGAGTTGGACCGGGATACCCCTAGGGTTCGTCGCTTCGCTCTTGTATCTAGGGGTAGAAGGGGACTATTGTACTTAGGCTATAAATAAGAGAGGCAGCCCTCCTCTCATTCTATCCTGGCAGCCCCAACACTCCTGAGCTCTCTCTCCCTCTAGCCTTCGCTTAGGTTCCAATCATTCCTCGGTGCCTGTGATCCGCAGAGTGAACCACAATACCTCTGTGTACTAGAGATTTTGAGGAAGTGAGACCGTAATCTCACTATTGTCTCATGGGTTCGAGACACGGTTGAATTCCCGATCGATTCGCGTTTTGCTTGTGTGTTCTTTGCGTTCTGGTTTTTCCTCTCCCGGAGATTTGCCCCGTTCTCCCTCTCCGTGAGATGATTTTCGATTCCACTTGAATCAGATTGTTTTATGTCGTGAGCTCCTTCTTTCCACCTAAGGATTTCTTCTCTAACCTCACGATGACATAGATCGGGCAGAAATCGCGTTCGTTCTTCGTTCTTCCCCCTTTTTAGGTGTTCTTCGAATTTCTTGTGATTAACTTGGTTTGGTGCGATGATTTTTTAGGATTAGCACCCCAATACGAAGAAGAACACTTGGGAGAAGTTTGGTTGAAGCCCCATCTGATTTGGTGAAGGTTGAATCGAATTTGTGTTGGAGTCGTGAAGTTTTTTTTGCTTTCTGGACACTCGCAGACTGTCCGGCCCTAGGCGACGGACTATCCGGGGATCGGGATTTGCCCAGGCAGATTTGCCCAGCTCGACACTATTCTCGATTGTGTGACCGGTGGACAGTCCGAGACCTGGTCGCGAACAGTCCAGGACTGGTCCAGAACTATTTCAGTTCAGTTTGGTTTTGGATCTTTTGCCGGCGGACAGATTGGACCCCCAGTGGCGGACAGTCCGGCCTTTACCGAACAGTTCGGAAGCCTGACGACGGACTGTCCGGAAATCTGCTGAAAGTGCAGTTTTGATTCTTGGCTTTGGCATTTGGTTTCGGCCGTTCTTCAGTAGTTCCGTTGTACCACTAGGACATCTCCTAGTGTATCCACCTATTCATAGGTCGTGAACTCACCGGTTGTTTGAGGTTTTGCTTTTGGGGTGATTTTCTTACGGATACATGGGTGTATGCCGAGTCTCTGAGTGATGAGTAATTGTCAACTAGGATGATGCGCATGTTCTTTGGCTTGTGTTGTGCAGGTGTCGAGCTCGGATACAGTGATCGAAGGCAAGGTGAAGGTCAAGTAGAGACGTGCTGTGCCAATGGACCGAGAGTGGCGAAGGACGGACGTGAGGCTTGGACTGAGGGACCGGTGGCCTGAGGATCAGCTATGGTGGCTGACAGCCTGGGACAGCGACGAGCAAAGACTTGCGGTCACGGTGTTGCTCAGGTCGAGGACCTGGGGACACGTGTCGGTGGACGGGGTGCACGGGCGGTGCATCCCCTCTATGGTTCGGTTTGGTGGTTGAGCCACAGAAAAACCACCGAGTGGACGGTTTCTAGGTTTGGGCCTCAAAACCTGGGCGCTGAAGGTTTCCGAGTTTGGCCACAAAACTCGGGCTGAGGACGGACGGTTTCCAGGTTTGGGCCTCAAAACCTGGGTGCTCCGGGTTTGCTGAGTTTGGGCCACAAAACTCAGGCGATGGACTGCGGGTTTCCCGGTTTGGGCCTCAAAACCGGGGGTTGGCTGTGAAGGCTGGTTTCCAGGTTTGGGCCACAAAACCGGGGGCGACGTCCGGGAAAAGGACAAGCAGAGCGGTGGCGGCACGTGGCGGCGATCGGAGAGGTTGCATCGAGGCAACGTTACCAATTGTGCGGGCGTGGCCGCCGGATCACCACCTACCATGAGTTGGTCCAGAATAACCCTAGGGTTTAGCTGGTTCGCTCTGTAATTAGTTAGGGGTAGAGTGGGAATTAGAATTAGGATAAGTAGAGGGAGACACCCACCTCCCATCCTATCTCAGTCATTTGCTCTTTGCCTTCTATGTTTTCCTGCTCTCCATATCCCCTGCTGTAGTAACTGAGATCCGCAGAGAACCATACCTCTATGCACTGGAGATTTTGAGGAAGTGATACCGTAATCTCACTATTGTAGTGTGTGGTAGCCACACGGTTGCAAATTCGTGATTGTGATTCGCGTTTTGTTCTTGTTCTTCGCGGATTGCTTTTCCCCACGTTTTTCCCGTCGATCGATCTCTTTGTTCGTTGCGTCTTTTGTGATTCCATTTAAACAGAGATGTTCTAGATCATAAGGCACTTCTTTCCACCGAAGGAATTCTCCTCTAAACTCACGAGCTAGTAGATCGGTCGATTTTCATTTCGGGTCAAGTTTTTCTCCCTTCCCCCGAATCTCTTCGATTCATCGATTTGGAGATAGGTTCGAGCCATGATCTCTTAGAGATAGCTCACTATCCTTCTTGTGACTCATCTCTCCAAGTTTGAACCCTAGAGGTTTCGTTTTGGGAGAGTTTGTGTCGAATCGGTGGACGAACAGCTGATTTTTGGGGTGACCGGACTCTGGCGTCGGGCAGACCGGACACTAGGGTTGAGAGTCCGGTCGTTGAACACACTCTGTGTTTTATTCGCAATTTGATCGGACGCTCTGTTCGTTACTGACCGGACGCACTCAACACACTGTTCATCTGCTTGTATTCTTGCGACCGGACGCTTGAGACTTGACCGGACGCACAGGGATAGTGAGTCCGGTCACAAACAGTAAGGGTCCAGAAGTGATTTTCTTTGACCGGACGCGTCCGGTGGTCTTTGACCGGATTCAGGCAGAGTCCGATCAAGTCTGTTCTGTCCGGTCTATACCCAAAGTTCATCCTGTCACTTGTTGACCTGCGTGAACTAGGGCGGGGGAATTTTCGTGGTGTCTCGCTGTGTTCGTAGGGAACATCCAACCATTCTCTTGGGTCATGGACATCACGCGCATCGATTTTGCTCTAGGGGTTGATTCTCAGGACAAAGGTTTAAAGTTTCTGAAAAGAAATTTAAAGCTCCCATTCACCCCCCTCTGGTCGCTTTCTGGTAGCACTTTCGGTCCTTCAATTGGTATCGGAGCGGGTTAAGGATCTTGCACCATAGCCGGTTCCAGATCCACAGAAGGCGACATGGATTGCGGCGTGGGCAAACCGCCATTTTTCGATGGGACAAACTATGCGTATTGGAAGAAACGCATGTCGGCCTATCTGCAGAGTATTGGTGCTTCCATTTGGGATATTTGCAACTCTACTAATTACGTGGTCTTGGTTGCTCGTGTGACTCAGCGTCAGATCGATGAGCACGATGCCAATAGTCGAGCCCGTAATGCCCTTTTCTCTTGTTTGAGCATGTCCGAGTTTGATCGCGTTTCTCACCTCGCTACGGCTCGGGAGATTTGGGCTACCCTCATGCGTTTCCATGAGGGAACCACTCAAGTCAAAACCCGTCTCTACGAGTCGTTCAAACAAGAGTATGAGAACTTTCGACATATGCCTGGCGAGAGCATAGAAAGTTTATTCGCTCGCTTTCAGGTGATTGTCAATAGGATGAGGGCTAATAAGGAGCTGTTGCCTTTCGACGATCATGAGAGTGCTTTGAAGCTTTTGCATACTCTTGATCGGTCGGTGTGGGACTCGAAGGTTCAGGCGATCATCGAATCACCTAACTATGAGACCCTCACATGCGACGAGCTCTTCAGTAAGCTCAAGTTCAATGGGATTGACGCCATGGCGAGGGCTTCTTATGAAAATCCTTCTGGCCCGTCAATGGCTTTGGTTTCTGGCTCTACTGCTAACCTCTCTGGAGGATTTGCACTCTCTTCTCTTCTTTCTGTCATAGAGGAGCAGCTGGAGTTCATGGGGGATGACGAGTTGGCTTTGCTCGCCAACCGGTTCTCGCGGTTCCACAACAACCGCATGAACCGTCGCCGCGGAGGAGGACGCTCGGGATGTTTCGAGTGCGGCGACCCCAACCACTTCATCGCCAATTGCCCGAAGAAGAACAAGAGGACCTTCAGCAAGGCGGATCATGGGCACAAGTATGACTCCGACAAGCGCAACGAGAAGTACGTCCCCTCGAAGCACAAGCGGAAGGGCGGCTTCAACAAGGAGTACATCAAGACAAAGTACTTGGATTAGGCCCAGGCTGAGCAGCGTGCGTTCTTCGCCACGCTCAGTGACGTCGACGACTCGGATGACGACTCCGCTTCCTCAAGCGACGACGAGTCCGAGAAGAAGAAGAGGATCGAGGACAAGCTGAACGGCCTCTGCTTCTTCGCCGACGACGAGGGCTTCTGCACCATGGCCCTCGGCAAGGAGGTCGACGGTGAGCTGGAGGACACCCCTCGGAACGACGACGACGATGACGACACCTCCCAGGTATCTCAGACCCCCGACGAGTTTTCTGCTGAGGTCGAGAAACTTACTGTCGCGCTCCTTAGTCAGGATAAGTTGCTTAGGCGTGCTGCTAGAGAGCGCAAGGAGTTTAGGCAGAAGTGGGAGGATACGGTGAAGGAACTTGAGTTTGCCAAGTCCACTGTAGTCGTGACTTAGGAGGTTGAGTGCGAGATGTGCACCACACACATGACTGACCTTCTCACTTTGAGAAGCAAGTATGCTGTGTTGGTAGGAGAAGTGGATGAGCTGAAGGCTAGATCCTCGGTGTTGGGTGCGTGCAAGTCCTGTGCAGGCTTGCAATCCGAGTTGGCAGAAAAGAATGCCAAGATTGTGTCTCTTGAGAAGGCCAGCTCGGATAGCACGTGTGTGACTAGGTGCGTTCTTTGCGAGGGTTTGGAGATGGAGATTGCAAACGTAAAGCATGACAAGATGCAAACCGAGGAGGAAAACACATACCTTCGGACCATCTTGTCATGGGTGTCGAGTGGTGAGCCGCAACTTGGGATGATGATCTCCCAGTTCAAGCGTGTTGCTGGAGGTCCAGGTGTAGGCTTTGCTCCGGGTGTTAATGTTTCGTCTTTTTGGAAGATTGGAGAGTCGAGTGGTCTTAACCCATGTGAGAAGCCCAACTCTACCACTACTCCCAAACTTACCAAGATTCCACCCAAAGAGCCTCTCAAGCCTAACACCAAGGATGGGGTCTTTGTTGAACCTCCGAGAGCTCCACCAAAGAAACAATCATGGGCTCCAAAACCAAACCATCTCAAGAACAAGCTGGACACCATGCCACCCATCCAAGAGGAGCTTATGCCACAGAAGGGCAAAGTGATCCACACCCACTACCGTGAGTACCAACAACCCCCTATGAGAGCGGTGAGGTACCATTGTGAGCACTGTGGGAGAGATGGTCACTTGAGTGAGTTTTGCTTTCGGCGCAAGAGAGAGGCACGCCGTGCAAAGGAGATGAACAACACGGACATGTACCATCGTTTCCATGATGTACATGTGCTGAATGTTCAGAGGCGTGCTGCTAGGCCTAGAGGTCCAAAACCTCAAGTTCCTAGGCCTAGGCCACGAGGAGGTCGTGCCCGGCGGGAGCCTGCAGTTGTAGGCTATGGACCCCGTGGCGGTGGCTTTGTAGTTGAGCGCTTTCCCCCATCGCGTTTTGAGTACCGCGGTGAGCACTCCTTCCCTAGCGGACCATGTTTTCCTCAGCGTGGTGATCGCTTTCCTCGTAGGTGTGCTAGGAATGAGTTTTCTGCTAACCGTTCTTTTGAGCAGCCGGCCCAACACTGATATTCTTCCTACTTCACTAACCCTAGTGTTGGACCGTATGCTCACCCTATGTCTTTTTATTGATGTAGGTAGAACGATTGGAGAACGTTTGGTTGGTGGATTCCGTTGCTCAAGACATATGACCGGAAACGCCAAGTGGTTCTCCAGTCTTAGTCCAGTCGCCGGAAAGGAGTTTGTCACCATCGGCGATAATAGCAAAGGTAAAGTGTTGTCTCGTGGGTCGGTGTGAGTTAATGAGCACTTTGTGCTGCGCGATGTTGCTCTTGTTTCTATCTTGCATTTTAACCTTCTTTCTGTTTCGCAACTTTTCGATGATGACTATGAGATTCGTTTTAAACCGAATCTCAGTCGCATTTTGGATCCTCAGGGCAATCTTGTTTGTGTGATTTCGCCCTTTGGAAAAGTCTTTCGTGCGGATTTCTCGAAATCGTTTGGAATTTCTCGTTGTCTTTTGGCCGGACCTTCCTCCTCTGATCTTTGGAAGTGGCATAGGAGACTAGGTCACCTGAGCTTCGACTTGCTTGCAAGACTTAGTTCACTTGGCCTAATCCGAGGATTGCCCAAGTTGTCCATGGAGAAGGATCTTGTTTGCCATTCTTGTAGACATGGGAAGATGGTTGCCGCTCCCCACCATCCAGTGACTCAGGTCATGACTAAGCGCCCTGGAGAGCTTTTGCACATGGACATTGTTGGTCCGGCTCGGGTGAGCTCGGTTGGGGGGAAGTGGTATGTGCTTGGTGTTGTCGATGATTTTTCGAGATATTCGTGGGTTTTCTTTTTAGCTGAGAAAACCGAGACTTTCTCCTTTGCTCGCAATCTGATCTTGCATCTTCAGAATGAGTTCCCTATGAACTCAATGCGAGCAATTCGGAGTGATAATGGTTCTGAATTCAAGAATTTGGATTTTGAGAAGTTTTGTGACTCTTTGGGTTTAGAGCATCAGTTTTCTTCCCCCTACACACCGCCACAAAATGGTGTTGTAGAGAGGAAAAATCGGACCCTTGTAGGGATGGCCAGGACGATGCTCGATGAGCATAGGACTCCTAGGCGATATTGGGTCGAGGCTATGAGCACTGCATGCTACATTTCCAGTCACATTTTTCTTCGAGCTTTCTTGAAAAAAACTTCTTATGAGTTGCATTTTGGAAAGCTGCCCAAGGTGAGTTATTTTAGAGTTTTTGGTTGCCATTGTTTTATACTCAAGAAAGGCAACCTGGACAAATTTGAGTCTCGTTCTTCCGACGGTGTATTTTTGGGTTATGACACTCACACTCGCGCTTATCGTGTACTTAACCTTGATACTAACCGAGTCATGGAGACATCAGATGTCACCTTCGACGAGACCATGGTTTGTCCTTCTTCTCGTTTTGAGCGTGCAGGTGATCATGAGGTTGGTGAGCCTCTTTTTGATGACGAGGACGAAGGTGCTGAAGGGATGGATGATCCAGCACCTCCTCCACCTGCTGTGCCGCAAGGAGCAGCTTCTACTATGACTCACGGCCCAGACCCTTCTTCCTCTACTACTTGGGGGCCGTGGGATCCGCCACCTCGAGCGGTACCTTTTGTACCCGAGGAGGCACCAGCTGCTGTTGTGGGGGAGGCTACATCAGCTCAGGAGGCGCCTCGACACATTCAGCGCCAACGCCCGCCTCAATAGATGATCGACAGCATCGGCGAACGTGTCACTCGGTCAAGGTCACAACAAATCTCTCACTTTGCTCATTCTGCATTTGTTGCTGATTTTGAACCTCGAGATGGTGGACACGCTTTGACGGATCCGGATTGGGTCAATGCCATGCATGAGGAGCATGAAAACTTTGAGAGAAATCGGGTTTGGGTTCTTGTTCCTCTTCCTCCTGTGTGTCATCCTATTGGGACAAAATGGGTTTTTAAAAACAAACAAGGAGAAGATGGCCATGTTGTGAGAAACAAGGCCAGACTTGTAGCCCAGGGGTATAGTCAGAAGGAGGGGATAGACTATGAGGAGACTTTTGCTCCTGTAGCTCGTTTGGAGGCAATTAGGATACTCTTGGCTTTTGCTACATCCAAAGGGTTTAAACTTTTTCAAATGGATGTCAAGAGTGCCTTCTTAAACGGCTAGACAGAAGAGGAGGTGTATGTGAAACAACCCCCCGGTTTTGAAAATCCCAAGTTTCCAAACCATGTTTTTAAACTTCACAAAGCTTTGTATGGTTTGAAACAAGCCCCTAGAGCCCGGTATGATAGGTTAAAAATCTTTTTTCTTGCTAAGGGTTTTACAATGGGATGTGTGGATAAAACGCACTTTCTCCTCAAGCAAGGCAGTGACACTCTCTTGGTCCAGATTTACGTGGATGATATCATTTTCGGTGGTTCTTCTCACGCTTTGGTTGCCAAGTTTGCAGATACTATGAGCAGGGAATTTGAGATGAGCATGATGGGCGAGTTGACATTTTTCCTCGGATTGCAAATCAAGCAATCTCGAGAGGGAACGTTTGTGCACCAGGGTAAGTATACCAAGGATATCCTGAAGAAATTCGATATGGGTGAGGCCAAGCCTCTTCCAACACCCATGTCGACCACGACGGCCATAGATGCGGATAAGGATGGAGAAGCTGTGGACCAAAGTACCGAAGTATGATCGGGTCGCTGCTGTACCTGACGGCGACACGCCCGGACATTCAGTTCGCGGTGTGTCTTTGCACGCGATTTCAGTCGTCGCCGCGCACCTCTCACTGTCAGGCGGTCAAGCGCATTATGAGGTACTTATGCTTCACTCCAAAGTTTGGGATTTGGTATTCTGCTTCCTCCACCCTCTCCCTTTGTGGTTATTCCGATGCCGAATTTGCTGGTTGTCGCATTGAGCGCAAGTCCACTTCTGGGACTTGTCAGTTTATTGGTTCTTCTCTTGTTTCGTGGTCTTGTCGCAAGCAGTCTAGTGTTGCCCAGTCTACCACGGAGGCTGAGTATGTTGCTGCAGCTAGCTGCTGCTCCCAGTTGCTCTGGATGATGGCCACTTTGCGTGATTTTGGTCTGAGTTTTACTCGCGTTCCCTTGTTTTGTGACAGCACGAGTGCGATTAGCATTGCTAAGAACCCCGTGCTGCACTCTAAGACCAAACACATTGATGTGCGCTTTCATTTTCTGCGAGACCACTATGAGAAGGGTGATATCGACCTTCGCCATGTCGATACTCATCATTTGTTGGCTGATATTTTCACCAAGCCTTTGGACCAATCAAATTTTGCTAGGTTGAAAGGTGAGCTTGGTGTGTGTTTCCCCTTTTAGATGGGGGGAAATATTTTGGCTCTTGTATTATAAACTGACTTTGTGCTTTTCAGTTGGTTTCTTCATGCATCTTTTGCATTTCATCTTGCATATTTACATTCAGAGCTTCATATATATAATCTTTAGAATGTGACTATGCTCTGTATAGTAGTTACTCCGATGCTTTATGATGATGCTTGTGGCTTATGCTCTTTCTGATCACTGATATATGTTGTGAGCGGAGCTATTTTATGAATGGTGAATTTGCTTACTAAATATTAAACTTGAAAATGTTCACCATTGAGATATGCAACTAGTATGTGTAGAATGTGTTGAAGTCACTTGTGCTTTTCATATATGCTAGGTTGCTATGTCTCTAGTTCTGAGTCATTCACTTGCTTGGTATGTTCATATGCTGTTTTAATTTTGAACCAAGTTAAGTGAATTAGAAAGATCGAGATGGGATTGCTTGTCCGCACCTCACAGTTTTGAGACCGTTTCTCATTGCACTTTGAGTTAAACTTGAGCTGTGTAGTGTATGACCGAAACTGTTGCCTTAAGCTTCTGATTGCTTTTGCATAGGCTTCGCGCAGTTGAAAAGTTAGGCAATGACAAGCTTTCAACCTCTCGCAATCACATGCTGAAATTTGAACTTGTGTAATTTAACCGCTGCAACTCTGATAAAATTTTGGAATACACAAGTCTATGTTTCATTCTATAGCATGATGGTTGAACTGTGCTAGGGGTAGTTCACCTTGCATACATGTTTAGCACTTGTTTGACTTCCTGTCTATACATGCTTCGTGCTATTTTGATGGTGAATACCTGTTTTGTTTGAAAACTGCTCTTGTTGCTCAAATGTTCAGATTTAGTATTTAGTGATCAGTTTGAGCCTTTGCTAGCATTCTGTGCATTTTATGAGTCATCGGATCAGCACTCTGTTTAGCATCTTCATATTCTATCGACTATATTCCTGAAGCTGCTAACTTGCATTTTGACTCATATGCATTTAGAGGGAGAGTTCTTCTGTTGAGGGGGAGAAAATTGTTTGATGGTGCATTTTCAACTAAGGGGGAGAAAATATTGACAAATCATGAGATTCCCTAGATTCCCTGGTTGTGTGCACTATTTGAGGGGGAGTTTGAGCTGGCTTGATTTTTCGGATTTTGAAATTTTCCAATTGGTTCAGAGCTTCCTCGCTTGCGGTGTTGAGCCTATTCTGCCTCTTCTTGAGTTGTTGAGCCCGTTCTGCCTCTTCTTGAGGGCTAGCTATGTTTTGCTTGAAGTTCAGTTGATTTTTCAATTGGTATCAAGTTTTCTCGCAAGTGGTGTTGAGCCTGTTCTACCTCTTCTTGAGGGCTAGCTTTTCTTTGCTTGGTTACGTCGAGCCATTGCCCATGTCTTAACCAAGTTGTTTTTGCTCTTTCAACTTGACCTTCTTCGGCTTTGTATTGCTTTTGGGTCATCTGGTCAAGGTCTCTCTCTTTCTTCCTTCCTTCCTCTATTCTATCATGTTTTGTGTTGGTAGTTGACAATGCACTCATCAAGGGGGAGATTGCGGATACATGGGTGTATGCCGAGTCTCTGAGTGATGAGTAATTGTCAACTGGGATGATGCACATGTTCTTTGGCTTGTGTTGTGCAGGTGTCGAGCTCGGATACAGTGATCGAAGGCAAGGTGAAGGTCAAGTAGAGACGTGCCATGCCGATGGACCGAGAGTGGCGAAGGACGGACGTGAGGCTTGGACTGAGGGACCGGTGGCCTGAGGATCAGCTATGGTGGCTGACAGCCTGGGACAGCGACGAGCGAAGACTTGCGGTCACGGTGTTGCTCAGGTCGAGGACCTGGGGACACGTGTCGGTGGACGGGGTGCACGGGCGGTGCATCTCCTCTACGGTTCGGTTTGGTGGTTGAGCCACAGAAAAACCACCGAGTGGACGGTTTCCAGGTTTGGGCCTCAAAACCTGGGCGCTGAAGGTTTTCGAGTTTGGCCACAAAACTCGGGCTGAGGACGGACGGTTTCCAGGTTTGGGCCTCAAAACCTGGGTGCTGCGGGTTTGCTGAGTTTGGGCCACAAAACTCAGGCGATGGACTGCGGGTTTCCCGGTTTGGGCCTCAAAACTGGGGGTTGGCTGTGATGGCTGGTTTCCCGGTTTGGGCTACAAAACCGGGGGCGACGTCCGGGAAAAGGAAAAGCAGAGTGGTGGCAGCACGTGGCGGCGATCGATGAGGTTGTGTCGAGGCAACGTTACCAATTGTGCGGGCGTGGCCACTGGATCACCACCTACCATGAGTTGAGACCGTAATCTCACTATTGTAGCGTGTGGTACCCACATGGTTGCAAATTCGTGATTGTGATTCGCGTTTTGTTCTTGTTCTTCGCGGATTGCTTTTCCCACATTTTTCCCGTCGATCGATCTCTTTGTTCGTTGCGTCTTTTGCGATTCCATTTCAACAGAGATGTTCTAGAACGTGAGGCACTTCTTTCCACCGAAGGAATTCTCCTCTGAACTCACGAGCTAGTAGATCAGTCGATTTTTGTTTCGGGTCAAGGTTTTCTCCCTTCCCCCGAATCTCTTCGATTCATCGATTTGGAGATAGGTTCGAGCCATGATCTCTTAGAGATAGCTCACTATCCTTCTTGTGACTCATCTCTCCAAGTTTGAACCCTAGAGGTTTCGTTTTGGGAGAGTTTGTGTCGAATCGGTGGACGAACAGCTGATTTTCGGGGTGACCGGACTCTGGCGTCGGGCAGACCGGACGCTAGGGTTGAGAGTTCGGTCGTTGAACACACTCTGTGTGTTTATTCGCGATTTGATCGGACGCTCTGTTCGTTACTGACCGGACGCACTCAACACACTGTTCATCTGCTTGTATTCTTGCGACCGGACGCTTGAGACTTGACCGGACACACAAGGATAGTGAGTCCGGTCACAAACAGTAAGGGTCCAAAAGTGATTTTCTTTGACCGGACGCGTCCGGTGGTCTGTGACCGGATGCAAGGAGAGTCCGGTCGAGTCTGTCCTGCGCGTTTTCGTCCACAGTTTGTTTGTCTGACTTACGATTTGAGATCCGCTTGTTGCGTTGGATTCATGACTTCGTGCTCTACAGAAATCAGACTTCTCGCTTCACAAAATAGCTTGAATCCCCCTCGCGTTGCTCGGGGGAGGTTGAGGATACCCAAAGTTCATCCTGTCACTAGTTGACCTGCGTGAATTTGGGTGAGGGAATTTTCGTGGTGTCTCGCTGTGTTCCTAGGGAACATCCACCCATTCTCTTGGGTCGTGGACATCACGCGCATCGATTTTGCTCTAGGGGTTGATTCTCAGGACAAAGGTTTAAAGTTTCTAAAAAGAAATTTAAAGCTCCCATTCACCCCCCCCCTCTGGTTGCTTTCTGGTAGCACTTTCGGTCCTTCATTTCTGGGACAAGGGCCATCTATTTCACGAGTTGAAATATGAGTCTCCCATTCACCCCCCTCTGGCCGCCAATCTGGTCCTTCAATTGGTATCGAAGCCGATTAAGGATCTTCTCTACCTTAATCGGTTTCGGATCCTAAGGGCGACATGGATCGAGGGAACGACAAGTCTCCCTATTTTGATGGGATGAACTATCCCTATTGGAAGATTCGGATGCGTGCTTATGTCAACAGCATCGGATCTTCTGTGTGGCAGATATGTGAGGAAGCCGATTACGTGGACCTTGCGGCTCGTGTGGGTCAGCACCAGATTGACCAACACGATGCCAACTCTAAGGACCATAACGCGCTTTTGGCCAACATCTCCCTTCCTGAGTTCGAGCGTGTTTCCGAGCTTCAGACTGCTCGAGAGATCTGGGTGAAGCTTCAGAGCTGTCACAAGGGGACCGCTCAGGTCAAGACCAGACTCTTTGAGACATACAAGCGAGAATACGAGAACTTTGTTCAGTTGGAGGGAGAGACGCTTGGCGCTATGTTCGCTCGTTTCCAAACGATTGTGAACAAGATGCGTGCCAATCGGGCCAACCTACCCTATGACGATCATGAGAGGGCTCTCAAGTTGCTATATGCCCTGGATCGGAGGGTATGGGAGGTGAAGGTGTCGAGCATCATAGAGTCTCCATCCTATGACACCCTCACCGTGGATGAGCTATTCAACAAGCTCAAGTCCACTGAGATCGATCACCTGACTCAGGCCAAGCTGAAGAACCCATCTTCGCATTCCATGGCTTTAGTCTCAGGCAGGGATGGATCGACTCTTTCCGCTGACGCTTCACCACCTCTCTTTGCTTTGTCCTCTTTGCTTTCTGTGATAGAGGAGCAGGTGGAGGCGTTGGGCGATGACGAGCTCGCCCTCATCATCACCCGGTTCTCGCGGTTTCACAACAACTGCCTGAATCGCCGGCGTGGTGGTGCACGTGAGGGCTGCTATGGGTGTGGAGATCCCGACCACTTCGTCGCGAGCTGCCCCAAGCGCGACAAGAGCTTCCCCGGCAAGAACCGCAACTCCAGGCGCAAGACCAAGCCAGAGAACAAGACCAGGAAGAAGAAGAAGGGTGGCTACCACATGGAAGATCTGGAGAAGGCTTTCGACGCCAGCAGACGTCCCTTCATTGCCTCTTTCAGTGAAGGCGAGAAGAGCTATGACGGCGACTCCAGCGATGATGGGTCCGAGCACAAGACCAAAGAACGCTTCAACGGACTCTGCTTCTTCGGCAACTCCACCAAAGCCTTCTGCACCATGGCCTTGGACGAGGAGGAACGCAAGTGCCAGGACAAGGACGCAGACACCGACGACGACGACGACGCCTCTGAGGTATCATCCTCTTCTCTTGTTGATCGTCTTACTAGTGAGCGCGATACCTTGGCCGACATAGTCCTCTCATAAGACAAACAGCTTAAGCGTGCCACTAAAGAGCCCAATGAGTTCAAAGCTAAGCTAGGTGAGGTGCTTAAGGAGCTTGATAGGTTTAGGTCCGAGGTGAAAGTGACCGATGAGGAGGAATGCGATGAGTGCACCACACATATGACAAACTTTGCCACCTTGCAAACCAAGATGCCTCTTTGATTGAGGTGTATGATGAGCTGAAGAGTAGGCTAGAGGTGGGTGATTGCAAAGAGTGTCCCTCCCTGAAGAAGGAGCTGGAGGAAGTGAAGGCAAGGTCTTCTTTGCTGGGTGCGTGCAAGCTTTTTCCTAGCTTGCGAACTATGTTGGCAGAAGTTAGTGCCAAGCTTGCTGAAGCCATGAAGGCTAGCTCAGTTAGCACCGTGTTCGCTCCATGTGAACGATACGCGGGGATGGAGCTTGAGATTGCCAACTGTTGGCATGACAGGATGCAAACCGAGGAGGAAAACACATACCTTCGGTCCATCCTGAGTGGGGTGTCATGAAGTGAGCCGCAGCTGAGCATGATGATCAGTCAGTTGAAGAGGGGAACTGGCGGTCCGGGAGTAGGCTTTGCTTCAGGTGGGGAGGGTTCCAATACTTTTGGCAAGATCGTTGAGTTTAGATGAGTGAACCAGAGTGAGAAACCATCCGTTCTCCCTAAGCTTATCAAGATCACCCCACCTGAGCCTTCCAAGCCTATCATCAAGGATGGAATCCTTGAAGAACCTTCCAAGGCTCCACCTCGCAAGCAAGTGTGGATACCCAAACCTAATAATCTTAGGAACACACTTGACACCCTTCCTGGCCACTCTATTGATCCCCTTCCGAAGGGCAAGCAACCAGCCAAGATGAACAACCCCCGCAACCAAGCAAACCAACAACCCAAGAGAGTGGTGAGGTTTGAGTGTGAGTACTGTCACCGCGATGGTCACTTAGTTGAGTTTTGCTTTCGGAGTAAGAGAGAGGCTAGGAGGGAGTTGGAGCTGAACAACCAGGCCAGGCACCACCCCCTCCATGGTGTGCAGGGTCAGGGAGTTCAGAGGCAGAGGGCTAGGCTTGGAGGTGCACCCCCTCAGACAGCTAGACCACGGGGTGGTGGTCGTGCCCGTTGCGGTTCCGGTCGTCCTCAATACGATCGTGAGCTGGGTGTAAGAGGCTTTGATGCAAAGTCCCATAGCGAACTACCTTTTCAGCATGGTGGTGATCACTTTGCTCAAATGGGACATGTAGGTGAGTTTAGAGGATTTCTGTTCCATAGCGGACCACCCTCTCAGTTTGGTGGTGATCGCTGTCCACCCATGGGACGAGGACAGTTTCGTGTTCCTTCTAACACTTTGTCTAGGCCTATGACACAACACTCGTATCCTTCTCAGTATACTAACCCCCAGTGTTGTGCCATATGCTCATTTCCTGCCTTTCTATTGATGCAGGAACTTCGGCTGGAGAACATGTGGCTCATGGATTCCAGGTGTTCACGCCACATGACCGGAAAGAAGGAATGGTTCTCTAGCCTAGACCCCGTTGTGCATAAGGAGTACATCACTTTCGGGGATAGTGGTAGAGGTAAGGTTGTTTCTCATGGAGCTATTCGGCTCAATGAGAATTTTGTTCTCAAGGATGTTGCTTTGGTTTCTAACTTGCATTTCAATTTGCTTTCTGTTTCACAACTCCTTGAAGACGATTTTGAAGTGTGCTTTAAGAAAAGACTTAGTCAAGTTTTGGATTCTCGGGGAGACCTTGTTTGTTGGGTCGTCCCTTTTGACCGTGTTTTCAGAGCTGATTTTTCTCGTTCTTTTGGCTCTTCTAGATGTTTGATGGCTGGTCCTTCTTCTGATTTGTGGAAGTGGCATAAGAGGCTTGGTCACTTGAGCTTCGACTTGCTTGCAAGAGTTAGCTCATTTGGCCTAATCCAAGGATTGCCCAAGCTTAAGTTTCAGAAGGATCTTGTTTGCCATCCTTGTCGTCACGGGAAGATGGTTGCTGCTTCTCACCCACCTGTTAATCAGGTGATGACCAAGCAACCCGGCGAGCTTTTACACACGGACACTGTTGGTCCAGCTCGGGTTTGCTCAGCGGGTGGGAAGTGGTACGTTCTAGTGATCGTTGACGATTTTTCGAGGTACTCTTGGGTGTTCTTTATGGAGGCTAAGAACGAAGCTTTTTCTTTTGCTCGTGTTTTGATTCTGAGGTTGAAAACTGAGTTTCCCCCTGATGCTATTAGAGCTATCCATAGCGATAATGGTACTGAGTTTGATAACTCACAGTTTGCTTCTTTCTATTCTTCTCATGGGATCGAGCATCGGTTTTCTTCTCCTTATGTCCCCAGCAGAACGGTGTTGTTGAGCGCAAGAATCGGACCCTTGTTGAGATGGCCAGGACGATGCTCGATGAGCATAGGACTCCTAGGCATTTTTGGGCCGAGGCGATCAACACCGCTTGCCATGTTTCAAATCGCATCTTTCTTCGAGCTTTCATAAAGAAGACTTCTTATGAGTTGCGTTTTGGACAGGTACCCAAGGTGTCTCATTTCAGGGTGTTTGGGTGCAAGTGCTTTATCCCGAAGGAAGGCAATTTGGACAAATTTGAATCTCGCTCTTCTGACGGTGTGTTTCTTGGTTATTCTTTGCATTCGCGTGCTTATCGAGTTCTTAACCTTGAGACTAACCGGATAGTGGAGACCTGCGAGGTCACATTCGATGAGACTATGCCTTATGTTTCTTCTGCTTTTGATGTTGCAGGAGAACAGGAGCTGGGAAAGAGCATTTTCGTGGAGAAGGAGCAGGACGATGCCGATTGGGGTGATCCCGAGCCAACTCCACTGGCTGCCCTTGTCGACCTTGCGACGATGACTTTAGCTCGGGGACCCGATCCCACTACTTCGGCTACTTGGGGTCCTCTAGAGCCACCTCTCCAGCTGCACCTGAGGGAGCGACAGCATCTGGCGAGGGGGAGGCTACATCGGCGAGGCAAGCTCCCCGAAGCATTCAGCAAGTTCATCCCCCACAGCAGATGATCGGCGGCATCGACCAGCGAGTCACGCAGTCGTGAGCGTATAAAATCTCACACTTTGCTCATTCTGCATTCGTTGCTTGTTTTGAGCCCAAAGATGTTGGACACACTCTTTCTGATCCTAACTGGGTAAATGCCATGCATGAGGAGTTAGAGAACTTTGAGCGAAACCAAGTTTGGACCCTATTTCCACCTCCACCAGAATGCCACCCTATAGGTACCAAATGGGTTTTGAAAAACAAACAGGGTGAGGATGGGATGGTAGTGAGGAACAAGGCTAGGCTAGTAGCCCAAGGTTTTTGCCAAAAAGTGGGGATAGACTATGAGGAAGCCTTTGCCCCAGTAGCCCGTTTGGAAGCCATTAGAATCCTTCTAGCCTTTGCTGCTTCGAAGGGTTTTAATCTATACCAAATGGATGTCAAGAGCGCTTTCTTGAATGGGTATATAGAGGAAGTGGTCTATGTGAGACAGACCCCTGGTTTCAAGGATCCCATGTTTCCAAACCATGTCTTTAAACTTTTAAAAGCTTTGTATGGTTTGAATCAAGCCCCGAGAGCGTGGTATGAGCGTTTGAAAAACTTTTTGCTCTCCAAGGGTTTTAAAATGGGACAGGTAGATAAGACTTTGTGTCTCCTCAAGCAAGGCAATGACACCCTTTTAGTTTAGATTTACGTGGATGGTATTATCTTTGGTGGCTCTTCTCATGCACTTGTTGCCAAGTTTGCAGATACTATGAGCAAGGAGTTTGAGATGAGTATGATGGGTGAGTTGACCTTCTTCCTCAGGTTACAAATCAAGCAAACCCGAGACGGGACGTTCGTGCATCAAGGCAAGTACACGAAGGACATCCTGAAGAAGTTCGGCATGGGCGAGGCCAAGCCTCTTACGACGCCCATGGCAACGACTATTGCAATGGACACGGACCAGGACGGAGATGCAGTTGACCAGAAGGAGTACAGGAGCATGATCGGCTCGCTCCTGTACCTGACGGCTACGAGGCCAGACGTACACTTCGCCGTGTGTCTGTGCGCTCGTTTTCAGGCATCCCCTCGGACTTCCCACAAGCAGGCGGTCCAGCACATCATGAGGTACCTCCGATTCACTCCTGAATTCGGGCTTTGGTATTCTTCTTCCTCGACTCTTTCGCTTTGTGGTTATTCCGATGCGAATTTTGCCGGCTGTTGGCTTGAGCGCAAGTCTACTCCTGGGACTTGTCAATTTCTTGGCTCTTCACTGGTTTCGTGGTCTTCTCGCAAGTAGTCTAGCGTAGCCCAGTCAACTAGTGAAGCCGAGTATGTTGCCGCTGCATTGCGTGATTTTGGTCTAGATTTCAGTCGGGTCCCTTTGCTTTGCGATAGCACTTCTGCCATTAGTGTAGCAAAGAACCCTGTTCTTCACTCCAAGACCAAACACATCGATGTTCGCTTTCACTTTCTTCGTGATCACTATGAGAAAGGCGACATTGACCTTAGGCATGTAGACACCCATAACCAGGTTGCGGATATTTTCACCAAGCCTTTGGATCTCTCAACATTTGCTAGGTTGAGAGGTGAGCTTGGTGTGTGTTCCCCTTTTAGATGGGGGAAGCACTTTGCTTGTTGTACAATAGACTGACTTTATGATACCCTTTTGTTTTGGGTTTTGAGTTTGTTTTAGTTTTGTCTTTACTCCAATACTAATTTCTGCATGCATTTCATCATGTATACATCTTGCATTTTCAAGCTTCATGTCTATAATTTTTAGAATAAACTTATGCTCTGATTAGTGTATGCTCCGATGATATATGATGATGCTTGTAGCTTAGGCTCTCTTTGATCACTAATACATGTTGTGAGCTAAGCTATTTTTCAGAATGGTGAATGTGCTTCATTGAACATAAAATCTGAAACTTGTTCACCATTGAGATTGGCAACTAGCATGTTTAGAATGTGTTGAGGTTACTTGTGCTTTTCATATATGCTAGGTTGCTATGTCTCTAGTTCTGAGTCATTCACTCGCTTGGATTGTTCATATTCTACTTAAAATGAACCAAGTATTAGTGAAATTGTAAAGACCGAGATAGGATTGCTTTGTTAGCATATCACGGTATCGAGACTGTTTCTCATTGCACATTGAGTTAAACTTGAGCCGTGTAGTGTAAGACCGAAACCGATGCTTTAAGCTTCTGATTGCTTTTGCATAGGCTTAGCACAGTTGAAAAGTTAGG
Source organism: Coix lacryma-jobi var. lacryma-jobi (assembly GCA_009763385.1). NCBI lineage: Eukaryota > Viridiplantae > Streptophyta > Magnoliopsida > Poales > Poaceae > Coix > Coix lacryma-jobi. The sequence continues at coordinate 93,081,831 of CM019824.1, forward strand.
CAATGACAAGCTTTCAACCTCTCGCAATCACATGCTAAAACTGAACTTGTGTTAATAACTGCTGCAATTTCTCTGATAAAATCTAAAAACACAAGTCTATGTTTCATTCTATAGCATGATGTTTGAACTTTGCTAGGGGTAGTTCACCTTGTATACATGTTTAGCACTTGTTTGACTTCCTGTCTATACATGTTCAGTGCTATTTTAATGGTGAAACCCCTTTCTGAATCGCCTAAAACTGCTCACTAAGCTTATATGTTCATATTTCGTATTCTGTGATCAGTTTGAGCCGTTGCTAGCACTTTTGCTTGTTGCTTAGTTGTTCGATCAGCACTCTTTAGAGGATATTTTCACTCTATCGACTATATACCTGAAGCTGCTGACATGCATATTTTACTCATATGCATTTGCTTGCTCCGATAGGCATGGCCTAGCTCCGTTTCACTTGATTGAGCTTCCTTTCCCTTCTGTTTTGTTTGCAAATTGCCCCCAAGGGGGAGAATTTTTCAAGGGGGAGATTTTTTATGGTGTTTTCACAAAGTGGTGACAATTTGCAAATTCTGTGCTTCACTTGTTGAGGGGGAGTTCTTTCAGTGAGGGGAGCTTTTCTGCTTTGCTTCGACTTGACTCTCAATGAGCTAGTTGTGTCGAGCCTCTATGCCTCTGTCTTGAGGGACTAGCTATGTTCATCAGTTTTTGGCTATTTTGTTGATTGGTATTGAGCTTACTGCTAGTTGTGTTGAGCCTCTGTGCCTCTATCTTGAGGGACTAGCAGTTTTGCATTCAGATGCGATGTTTCAGCCTCAATTGGTTTCAAGCTTTCAGCTAGTGGTGTTGAGCCCTCTCTGGCTCTTCTTGAGGAGTAGCTTGTTTTTGACTTGGTTGCGTCGAGCCGTTGCCCATGTCTTTGGGAACCAAGTCTTTCGCTCTGTTTGATTGAGTTTTGCTCATTTTTGAGTTATTGTTCCAATCCTTTGCTTGGTTGTGTCGAACCATTGCCCATGACTTTAGGGACCAAGCTCTCCTTATCTCGATTTGTCCTTCTTTGGCTTTTAACTTGGCTTTTGGATATCTCGAGTGAGTTTCTCCTTCTATCTACTTCTATTTTCTTTTCTTCTTTGATCATGGTTACTATGTGTTGATGATGCACTCATCAAGGGGGAGATTGCGAACACAAGGTTGATATGTGCCCTTGTGGTTCCCTTCCTGAGTGATGAGCGATCGGTCAACGGGCAACATGTGTTTCTTGGTTGTGTTGATGTGCAGGAGTGGAGCTCGGAGACAGTGGTCGAAGGTGAGGTGAAGGTCAAGTAGAGACGTGCCGTGCGACAGACCGGGAGCGGTGAAGGGTGGACGTGAGGCTTGGACCGGCGGACCGGGAGACCTGAGGACCAGCTGTGGTAGCTGGCACGTGGCATTGGCAAGCAAGAGCACATGGGGATGTGCGGTGCAACGGCCGACTCGGGAGGAAGGTGATGGCGTCGTGACACTTGGCTGGAGGCCGAGAAGGAAGGCGAATGCATTGTGCCTGCTGTGGAGGCTGGACATGCATCGGCATCAGTGCCGGTGATCGACGTGTGCGAACCACATCCCGTCTACGGCGCAGGTTTGGTAGTTGAACCACAAAAAACTACCCTCGATAGTTTTCATGTTTGGTCCTCAAAACTCGGGGTGGCGGGTTTCCGAGTTTGGGCCTCAAAACTCGGCATGGACGGTTTCCGGGTTTGGGCCTCCAAACCTGGGCTGGCGGGTTTCTGAGTTTGTGCCACAAAACTCAGCCGGAGGACAGGTTTCCCGGTTTCAGCCTCAAAACCGGGGGGAGGTCCAAAAAGGACGGTCGACGCATGGCGGCCCTAAGAGGTTTGCACTGCGGCGAAGCTATCCGTGAGGAAGGCGCGGCGGTCGGCAGGGAGGCACGTGGCGGTATCCTGAGGCTTGCGTTGAGGCGAAGCTAAGGATGAGGAAGGCACGTGGCCGTAGGATCAACACTCAGCAAAGTTGGACCGGGATACCCCTAGGGTTGGCCGCTTCACTCTTGTATCTAGGGGTAGAAGGGGACTATTGTACTTAGGCTATAAATAAGAGAGGCAGCCCCTCCTCTCATTCTATCCTGGCAGCCCCAACACTCCTGAGCTCTCTCTCCCTCTAGCCTTCGCTTAGGTTCCAATCATTCCTTGCTGCCTGTGCTCCGCAGAGTGAACCACAATACCTCTGTGTACTGGAGATTTTGAGGAAGTGAGATCGTAATTGTGACACTCTAGTGTCAAGCACTACATTAGGAACTACATTTAGCTACTAAAACTCATGAGCAATGCATTGCATCATTTCATGTGCATGAAAAGTGCTTTTGCCTTTTGTTGTTTATTTGGATTTTGGTTTCTATAAGACTTGGTTATTTGAATGGATTTCTGCCTTGGCAATTAATTTTATAAAATAGATAATATTGACTATAACACTTTTTATATTGACACCTTGATTTAGTTCCATATGGTTTTATATTTAAAAATGTGGGAAACAAAATGATTTATGGCTCAAAAATTTGCTTTATTTATGTGGAGGATGAGAAAATTATTTTCAGAAAAAGTGTCTTATATGAAAGTTGTAGAGAAAATTATTTTGAGCAACTTTTTTTTTTGTGTCAAAGTCCAGTTTTAAGTTTTTGAAACTGATTTGAAATGGTCAAAGTTTTGAAAATTTCTGGAAAAAGAAAAAGGGAAAACATTTTCTTCCGGCGCAAGCCTTTGGCCCACTCGGCCTTTCGGCCCACCCCGCACCAGCGCCGGCTCGCACCCGCCACTCTCGCCCGCGCACGACGCGCCGGTCACCCTGACCGCGGTCGCGCCGTACGCCGGCCAAGCCGCCACGTGGCCGCCCTTCTCTGCCGCGAATCCTCACTGGCCACTCACCGCCCGATCTCCTCTCACCCGAGCACGCAAGCGATCTTGCACGGCCACTCCCCACTCGCCTCGCTCGCCGCGCCCACGCCACCACCTGCCACCCGCCTCGCTCGCCGCATCGCCGTGGCCCCCGCCACGACCGCCGGCCGGCTGACCCGTGAGCAAAACCCGAGCACCGCTTGCCTCACTACCTGTGACGGAACGACCCTAATCCCATGGCCCACATGTCCCTGTCAACCTCTGACAGCCGAACCCATGTTCCATGTGATTAAGACCTGTTCGCCACCGGGCTACATCAGTGCCCAATGTCCGCAGGATCATCTCACAATTCGGTTACAGCATTGCATACTTTTACAAATAACATCGGAATAAAGAGCGGAAGACTTAAATAACATTAGTTTTACAAAGCAGGGTTCCAAATAGAAATTAAGGTGCAGTTATTACAAACCAAGTTCTGATAATAGAAATAGACATAGGCAACATAGTGGAGAACAGCAAAGATACTTATAATCACCCAGCCCGCGGGTGTACAACTATTCTTCGGCCTCATCGGCCTCTTCCTGGACGATGGTCACGCAGCAGGGTGCAAGACACATCGGGGACTCTGTCATACCTGCAGCATGGGTAACAAACCCTGAGTACTGGGGTACTCAACAAGACTTACCCGACTAAGAAAAAGGGAGAAGACTCAGGAATGAGAGGCTTAGGGTAGTCAAGGTAAGGTTTAAGCAAGATCAAGTATTTTGCAGAAAAAGCATTTTGTAAACCTTATTTTATTTTTGAAAGATTCAGCATTCCTCAATTCTTCATCGTTCATGATTCATTTTACATTTCAAAACATTCCTAGTTGAGAACCACTCTCCGTTGACAGTCAGTGACCAAGTCTCCATAACCGAGGAGCAACGTTAATCCGGATAAATAATACTCAGCTGAGGATCCCTATCCACACTGCATATGTAGCACCCAAGCTTGCATATGCCAACTCGTCTACCACGATTCCTCCAAGATTGGACCCGGTCCTACGCCACCCGGAAGTACAGTACACCACTCCTATCCAGGTACGACGACCACGTGGGTACATGCTACTTCCGCCATCTCTCCACTCCCAGTGCGCGGTTGTCGGTCCAATAAAGGATTCCTCGGAGCCAGAGCTTTCCGAAGTATGTGAATAGTTACAAGTCTTGACCAGCAGGCCCCCATACGGATGGTCCCTAATTTTCCAGCCAGAACTATACCTTGGTTATATCTCACCCAAGCGTAATAGTCCCGTCAGTTTTTCAACCCTGTCCCGGTCGGTGTCAACTGTTGAGTCCCGGACTACAACATGACGGCACCGTACGCTCGGACAACCTCTCCTCGCTATTGACTAGGTACGGATCAGATACCTAGCCAACAGCCGGGGAGTAAGACCAAATTCCCATAAACATTCCTTAAGTGATCACACTTTTGAAATTGGCATTTTATTGCAAAGTCTAATTCAATAAGCATTGCTAAGCATTTTTCAAATACTTTTGAAAAGCAGGTATCGGGTGTATCAGTGGTCAAGGTGGATAGTGCATCAATTAGGATAACACACAACTCCTATAAACCTAATGCAATAATTTAACTCAAAAGCATTTAAGGAAATCATTTTATAAATTCAAGGAAAGGGTTAAATGCACCGGGGCTTGCCTTGAAGAGCAAAGAGGGCAGGCTCGAGGGCGGCAGGGCAGTTGTCGGAGCTCGGGGTAGCCTCAGGGACAGGTTCGTCGGCGGCTGCCTCGATCTTGACTCCTTCTTCGGTGACTATACGAATGCAATGATGCATGCACATGAGTATGCTAGCATGAACAATGCAAAAACAGGGCATACAACATGAACCCTAATCCCTTTTTCTATTTTTCTTAATTATTTAAAAAGGTCATTTTATGAAGTTGCTCCAAAAATTACCAAATTAATAACATAAGTTCATTATGGTGTAGATAGATGGCAAAACAAATTTCATAATTTTTGGAGGTCATTAAGGTGCTCAAATAAAATCAGACATTAATTAACAGAAGGCACTATTAACAATTAAAGATAAATGCTCAAAAATCAACTTGCTCCAAAAGACTTCAAAATTTCACCAGAGACTAAACATGGCATAGGAAGCTCACAAAAATTTATCTCATGATTTTTGGAGTTATAAATAATTTTCTAAAAATCCAAAACCATCCATTTATTAATTAAAAGAGGGATTTTACATTTTCAAATTCTTGCAGAAAAGTCAAGTTTCATATTTTTCTAAAATACTACACAGTGCATGGAGCATACCATAATTTTATCAGGATTTAAGGAACAACAAATTAATTCACACAAAAAAGAGAAAACAGCACACTATTCACACTCTTTCAAAAAGGAAAAAAAAGAGTGCTGTGCTCCTTCCTTGCAGGGGCTCGGGCGAATCGCGGCGAGGCGGACAGCAGGGCTCGGGCGAGACGGAAACAAGCGTTTCGTCCGAGGCCTGGCCGGGAGGCTCGGGCGAAGCGGAGACAAGCGTCCGTCCGAGGCCTGGCCGGTAGGCTCGGGCGAAGCGGAGACAAGCGTCTGTCCGAGGCCTGGCCGGTAGGCTCGGGCGAAGCGGAGTGGAAGCCGAGACCGGGGCTTCGAGTGCTTACCACGGGTCGGAGGCAGGACTCGGCTGCTTCGAGGGAGCGCGGTTCGCAGGCGTGCTCGAAGGTGTGGCTCGAGGGTGAGGCTCGACACGTTCTCGAGGGTGAGGCTCGACACGTGCTCGAGGGTGAGGCTCGAGGGTGAGGCTCGACACGTTCTCGAGGGTGAGGCTCGACACGTGCTCGAGGGTGAGGCTCGAGGAAGGAGACGGCCGCGGCGGCACTCCGGCGATTCGGCGATCCTGCGCAACACACGAGACCGCAAGGGCCTGGTTAGAGTCGCGCGGAGCCAAGGAAGCTGACACAGGGGTCAGGGGAAGATGATCGTGGCCGGAGAGGTAGTATTTGACGAACCCGTGTTCACCGGTGTTTCGTCGGAGTTTGGGAAGATGGGGTTACGCCGGGCGATTGGAGGCGGGGGAGGTAAAATTGAGGGGCTGGGAAGCTACGCGAGCTCAAGGCGGAGCTTTTGGGCTAGGTGGTTGAGCGGCGGGAGCTTCGGAGTGGGCTGGCGACGGCGGCGGAGATGAGTGAGGAGCTCGGACTCCGGCGGTCCCTTTTATAGGCACGGTCGGGGACGGTAGAGAGCACGGGATGGTGTGGATGAGCTCGACCGAAGCGTGCGCACTCGATTGCAAGCCGGCGGGAGGACGGGCGTGCACCCAGGGCCTGGGCGAAGGCTTGCCGGTGACGGCCACGCGGCGGCACTGTGCAGGGAACAGTGGGGGACGGGCGCGGAGGTCAGCGCTCGCGCGTGCGGGGGCAGAATGATCACGGGGTAAGCGGCGGCAGGTTGGAGGCGCGCGTGCGGCTGCGAGGCACGCGGCGTGCGCAGTGCCGGCGAGGCGCCATGGCCGGGCCCCCCCTGGCTCTGTGCCGGCTAGAGGTAGGGGATGAACAGGGCTAGGTCTAGGTTTTGACTTTCTGTATTTTGCAAATTACTTCCAAAACTTGAACTGAGCAGCAAAAACTCAAAATACCAAAGTTGTGCAGAAAAAGGAGATCTACAACTTTGTCAAAAAGAATATTTTCAAAATCCAAATAGTTTTTGGACCACATTTGAAAACAGAAAAGGGAACACTTTTGGGATTTGAATAAATTCAAAATTACTTTTGATTTTACATTGAAAGTTGGAAATCTGCAAATATGAAAGTTGTTCCTTTTATCAAAACCTACAACTTTGCTAATATACCCTTTTTCTGAAACTCAATAGTTTTTAAATAAATTTTGAAAACTGAAAAGGGGACAAAAACTGGAATTTGAATGAATTTGGATTTACTTCAAACTTTGTACAGAAACTTGAAAATTTGTAAATACCAAAGTTGTTTCTCTTGGCCAGATCTACAACTTTGCTTTTTGGACCAACCTCAAATTTTGAATAATTTTTGAATTACAAAAAGAGGGATAAAATCCAGGGTTTGGAAATCAGGGTTTTGCAAAGGGATTTGAAATCTGATTTTGATTTTTGAACTTTGGCCAACACAACAAAACTTCAAGACATCCAACTGAACAAGAATTACACAAAGCTAGGCACAGAGGTGAAATTACCATTTTTGCCCTTATAGGAAGATTTGGGCTTTTAGGGTTTTTGAAAAGAGATTGCTACACAAGTACTAGGCAAACATAAATGCAAGGCAAGAATGATTAATGACTAATGATGATGACATGTCAGGTTAATTACAGTTAAACACCAGAGGTGTTACAGCCTTCCCCCCTAAAAGAAATCTCGCCCCGAGATTCCACGTCTTAAGAAGGAAAAGGCAAAACCTTACATCTACAGAGATTCGAGAAAGTCGGGATAGTTCTTTGCTAAGAAGTCTTCGGATTCCCAGGTGGCTTCTTCTTCAGAGTGCTGGTTCCACTGGATCTTGTACCATCTTGTGGTGGTTCTTCGGGTAACACGATCCTTGTGATCCAACACGCGAACTGGATACTCAGTGTATGACAGATCTGGTTCTAGCTCAACGCCTTCAACTTCAACCACATGTTCAGGTACTCGGAGACACTTCTTGAGTTGGGAGACATGAAACACATTATGAACTGCTGAAAGATGATCGGGCAAACTTAGCTTGTAAGCGACCTTGCCACAACGATCCAGAATCTCAAACGGACCAATGTAGCGGGGTGCTAGCTTTCCTTTGACTCCAAAACGAGTGACTCCTTTGGTGGGCGAGACCTTCAGGTACACATAATCCCCGATCTCGAACTGCAGAGGTCGACGCCTCCTGTCAGCATAACTTTTCTGTCGAGACTGTGCAATCTTCATGTTCTCTTGTATTTGCTTGACTTTCTCTTCCATATCTTTTACTAGGTCAACTCCAAAGAATTCCCTTTCTCCGGGTTCAGACCAATTGAGAGGTGTACGACAACGGCGGCCGTACAGTGCTTCAAAGGGTGCCATTTTGATGCTCTCTTGGTAACTGTTATTATATGAGAACTCTGCCAAGGGCAAACAGTCATCCCAAGTATCTGCGAAGGTGAGCACACATGCTCTCAACATATCCTCTAACACTTGGTTGACTCGCTCAGTTTGTCCATCTGTTTGAGGATGATATGCCGTACTATGCAAGAGCTTGGTTCCAAGTGAGGTATGGAACGCTTTCCAAAACTTGGCGACAAACTGGGTACCACGATCAGAGATAATGCTCTTGGGTATGCCATGGAGTTTCACTATGTTGTTCTTGTACAAAGTGGCATAAGTGGGGACGGTGTAACTGGTCTTCACTGGCAGGAAGTGAGCTTGCTTAGTAAGGCGATCCACGATCACCCATATGGAATCAAAACCTCTCGATGTCTTGGGTAGACCATTGATAAAGTCCATACTGATATCGTCCCATTTCCAAGCAGGTACAGATAAAGGTTGCAATTCTCCTCCGGGCTTCATGTGCACGGCTTTGACTTTCTGGCAGGTATCACACTGAGCGACATACCGGGCGATCTCAATCTTCATCTTTGTCCACCAGAACTTGCTGCTTCAAGTCCTGGTACATCTTGTTGCTGCCGGGGTGGATGGAGAATCTAGTCAAGTGTGCTTCATCAAGGATTAACTTTCTTAACTCAGGCACTTTAGGAACTACTAACCGATTCTTAAACCATACTACTCCTGCATCATCGATCCTGAAACAATCAGCCTTTCCGGATTGGACCTTTTCGATGATGTGCTTGATTCCAGGGTTATCTTTCTGTGCAGCGATGATCTGCTCTCTGATAGGGGTTTCTATTCTGATATTATTCAGAGTTCCTTGTGGAATCATTTCAATATTCAACTTTTCCAGCTCATAACACAAAGAAGAATCATAGGGTTTCATCATCAGACAGTTGCAATATGACTTGCGACTGAGCGCATCGGCAACCACATTCGCCTTACCCGGATGGTAATGCACTTCAAGATCATAGTCCTTAATTAACTCAAGCCATCTTCTCTGCCTCATATTCAGTTCCTCTTGAGTGAAAATATACTTCAGGCTTTTGTGATCAGTGTACACATTACAGGTACTGCCCAACAGATAATGACGCCAGATCTTCAAGGCATGCACTACTGCTGCTAACTCGAGATCATGAGTTGGATAATTCTCTTCATGTCGCTTAAGCTGTCGGGAGGCATAAGCGATCACTCGACCTTCTTGCATCAAAACACAGCCCAAACCAGTACCAGATGCATCACAGTAGACATCAAAGGGTTTTTCGATGTTCGGCTGGGCTAGCACTGGTGATGTAGTTAACAGTTTCTTCAGAGTTTGAAAGGCTTGCTCACAGGCTGGTGACCAGACAAACTTCACAGAATTCTTTACTAACTCGGTGATAGGCTTGGCGATTCTGGAGAAATCCGGAATGAATCGACGATAATATCCAGCCATTCCCATAAAGCTGCGGACTTGGTGAACAGTGGTAGGTGGCTTCCAATCCAGAATGTCTGCCACTTTACCAGGGTCAACTGACACACCTTCAGCGGAAAGGACATGACCAAGAAACTGTATCTGATCTAACCAGAACTCACATTTACTGAACTTGGCATACAGCTGATGTTCTCTGAGACGAGATAGAACAATACGAAGATGTTCGGCATGATCTTCAGGGGTTTTTGAGTAGACAAGGATGTCGTCAATGAACACGACCACGAATTTATCAAGCTCTGGCATGAACACAGAGTTCATGAGGTACATGAAATGAGCAGGGGCATTGGTCAAACCGAAGGACATGACCAAGTACTCATATAGGCCGTATCTGGTGGTGAAAGCTGTTTTAGGAATATCTTCAGGACGAATCTTTATTTGGTGGTAGCCAGATCTGAGATCGATCTTGGAGAATACTTTGGCTCCAGCTAACTGGTCAAAGAGAAGATCAATACGAGGCAAGGGATATTTATTTTTGATGGTGACCTCATTGAGTGGGCGATAGTCAATGCACATTCTGAGAGTCTTGTCTTTCTTCTTTACAAAGATTGCAGGACAACCCCAAGGAGACGAGCTTGGGCGAATGAAACCCTTGTCCAACAAATCTTGTAATTGGATTTTTAGTTCTGCCAACTCTCTGGGAGGCATTCGATAAGCTCTGCGGGATATAGGAGCAGTCCCGGGCTTTAGCTCTATGGCAAACTCAACGTCACGGTCAGGAGGCAGACCAGGCAAATCCTCAGGAAAAACATCAGGGAATTCGCAGACCACGGGGATGTCTCTGGTTTCCAGAACATAGGTGGTATTTATTTGAGTGGCTGCTGGTTTTTGAGGCATTGGAAGTTGGAGAAGGAGTTTGGCGGTACTGTTAGGAATATCCACTCTCACAACTCTATTCAAGATGTCGATCATGGCTTTATACTGACACATCCAATTCATGCCTAGGATGACATCTATCTCCTGATCATGAAGCACTATCATGGTGGTGGGAAATACATGTTCCCCCAACCTTACTGGTATACTGCGAACCACTTCCTTAGTACTTATACGCCCTCCAGGCGAAAATATGCAGAAACTTTCTTTTAAATCCTCAATTGATATTTCATGCTTGATGACAAAAGTACGACTGATGAAGGAATGCGATGCACCAGAATCAAACAACACAACTGCAGGGTGATTGGCAACAGGAAACCTACCGATCATGACGGGCTCCCCTTCTGGTATATCGCTGACAGCGGTGTAGTAGACTTGCCCGTGCTTCTTGACAATCTTGCCCTTCTGAGCATGCTGCTGCTGTGCACGGTGCTGCTGCTGCTGAGATCCTCCAGGATTCTTCTGAGTATTCTGGGCATACCTCTTGGGCTTTGGGCACTCACGAGACCAGTGACCAAGCTGGCCGCAGTTGTAGCAGGGATGGTTGTAGGCTGTTTGTGGAGTGGTGATACGAACACCTGGGGCGTTCGGCTGTGTGGCACTCTGCTGGTTGGCATTATGGGTGGTGGCCGCGGTACGGACGACCACTTGCTGGTTGGGGTAAGGTAGACGATTGTGGTGGTGGCTGGGGTGATAGATGATTCTCTGGCGTTTGTGACCGCCAGAGAAGCTGCTTGACCCTGCTTTCTTCTTCTTCTTCTCTTCCTGGTACTGGCGATTGCTTTCTTCAAAAGCAACAGCCCGGTCAACAACATCGTGATAAGACCCAGTCAGGTTATTGGACAAGCTCCTGCGGATCTTCGGGTGCAGTCCTCTAAGGAAACAATCCCTCTTCTTCTCATCTGTGTTGACATACTCTGAAGCATACTGGCTGAGATGATTGAATTGACCCACATACTGCATGACTGTGGAGTCTTTCTGTTGGAGAGCCAGGAACTGATCAAGCTTCATTTTCATCAATCCGGAAGGGATGTGATGAGCACGGAAGGCAGTGCGGAACTCCTCCCAGGTCAACTGATGACCCTCTGGCTGGGCAGCCAACAGGTTGGCATACCAAGCGCTTGCTGGACCACGAAGCTGCTGGGAAGCGAACCGGGGCTTCTGGATGTCGGTACAGCGGAGAAGACTGAACTTTTGCTCCATAGTGCGGAGCCAATCATCAGCTTCGAGGGGTTCATCGGCCTTGGTGAAGACCGGTGGACGAGTTTCGGTGAATTCCACATAGGTGGTCTCTTGGTTGATGTTGTGGCGACCACGGTGAATGTTCTGCTGTCCTTGGTTTTGAGCCATTAGGTTGGCAGCGGCGGCCAAGGCTGCAATGGCATCTGCTAGCGTAGCAGGAACAGGTGGAGGGTTTGGAAGGTTGGCATCATCAGAACCTCCAGCTCCAGTGCGAGTGTTCACAGGCATCTGTTAAGCAACTTGGAACTTAGCATTCATAGATAGGGTTCTGAAATCAACAGACTGATAGCTTCTTCGGATACAAAGGTTGATAGATTGATAAAGATGACTGACAGATAACAACGGACTGATAAGGGGAAAAAAGGTACGAAAAGAAGATACAGACTGACTTAACAAAAGACAGACTAACGCTCCCAAACCTAGGCTAAGGTTTTAGGTAAGCAGGTGGTACAGACACACGGGATCTCCATCTCCTAAAGACGGGTCTAGTCCTCATCGATGATGATCATTTCTTCGTCGTCGTCTTCTTCGAGGATGAGCTCAGGCTCCTCCTCCTCGTCCTCGTCTTCAGCGTGGACGTCCTCAGCAGGTTCAATTTCTTCGTCCACGTCTGGCTCTTGTTCCACATCGGGTTCTTCCACTACTCCGTCCTCAGGGTCTTCCATAACCGGGGGTACCAAGGGGTGGAGTTGATCATACAGCTGATGCACTTCCTCATGAAGCATATCATTGAACTGTTCAATCTGAGCTGTGTACTGCTGCAGTCCGTGGAGCTGGGCTCTGGTAACGTCCTCGCGGGTCCAAGCATCATTGCGCTGCTCGATAGCGCGAACCGTATTCCGATTGGCCTGCTCCAGGGAAGCTCGTGCCTCATAAAACTCCAGGCGTGAGTGGTAGAAGTCATGCTCCAAGTTCTTCAGCTCAGCCTTCAGATCCTTGATTTCCTCCTTCAGATTCTTGCGGGTGCGGCGGGGAAAGCGACGACCGTTGGAAGATTCTCCAGTCTCCTCCCCAGCGCGTGGTGCCAGCTGGTGGCGTGGCACACCATGCGGTCCAGTCGACTTGCGGGCAGTCAGCTTGATGCGAGCCATGTCTGGATAAGAGAAGATGGATGAGAAAGGCTAGCAAGAACAGGTAAAGGCATACTACCCCAACGAACTTAGAGAGGAAGTTAACTTAAGTGATTATGACATGATGCATGAATCGTTCCTACGGAACAAAGCAACGCAATAAATAAATAAGGTACATAGGGCTTAAAACATGTTGTTCCACTAGCTAGTGTTGCCATATGAGAGACAAGATGAGAGAAGCAATTTGGACTCAAAATAGTCAAGTTTAGTTTGTTTGGACTCAAAAGGTCTTTTGAAGTTTTCGCAAAAACGAACACTGCAACGTTAAAGTGAGATGCTCCGATACCACTCTGTGACGGAACGACCCTAATCCCATGGCCCACGTGTCCCTGTCAACCTCTGACAGCCGAACCCATGTTCCATGTGATTAAGACCTGTTCGCCACCGGGCTACATCAGTGCCCAATGTCCGCAGGATCATCTCACAATTCGGTTACAGCATTGCATACTTTTACAAATAACATCGGAATAAAGAGCGGAAGACTTAAATAACATTAGTTTTACAAAGCAGGGTTCCAAATAGAAATTAAGGTGCAGTTATTACAAACCAAGTTCTGATAATAGAAATAGACATAGGCAACATAGTGGAGAACAGCAAAGATACTTATAATCACCCAGCCCGCGGGTGTACAACTATTCTTCGGCCTCATCGGCCTCTTCCTGGACGATGGTCACGCAGCAGGGTGCAAGACACATCGGGGACTCTGTCATACCTGCAGCATGGGTAACAAACCCTGAGTACTGGGGTACTCAACAAGACTTACCCGACTAAGAAAAAGGGAGAAGACTCAGGAATGAGAGGCTTAGGGTAGTCAAGGTAAGGTTTAAGCAAGATCAAGTATTTTGCAGAAAAAGCATTTTGTAAACCTTATTTTATTTTTGAAAGATTCAGCATTCCTCAATTCTTCATCGTTCATGATTCATTTTACATTTCAAAACATTCCTAGTTGAGAACCACTCTCCGTTGACAGTCAGTGGACCAAGTCTCCATAACCGAGGAGCAACGTTAATCCGGATAAATAATACTCAGCTGAGGATCCCTATCCACACTGCATATGTAGCACCCAAGCTTGCATATGCCAACTCGTCTACCACGATTCCTCCAAGATTGGACCCGGTCCTACGCCACCCGGAAGTACAGTACACCACTCCTATCCAGGTACGACGACCACGTGGGTACATGCTACTTCCGCCATCTCTCCACTCCCAGTGCGCGGTTGTCGGTCCAATAAAGGATTCCTCGGAGCCAGAGCTTTCCGAAGTATGTGAATAGTTACAAGTCTTGACCAGCAGGCCCCCATACGGATGGTCCCTAATTTTCCAGCCAGAACTATACCTTGGTTATATCTCACCCAAGCGTAATAGTCCCGTCAGTTTTTCAACCCTGTCCCGGTCGGTGTCAACTGTTGAGTCCCGGACTACAACATGACGGCACCGTACGCTCGGACAACCTCTCCTCGCTATTGACTAGGTACGGATCAGATACCTAGCCAACAGCCGGGGAGTAAGACCAAATTCCCATAAACATTCCTTAAGTGATCACACTTTTGAAATTGGCATTTTATTGCAAAGTCTAATTCAATAAGCATTGCTAAGCATTTTTCAAATACTTTTGAAAAGCAGGTATCGGGTGTATCAGTGGTCAAGGTGGATAGTGCATCAATTAGGATAACACACAACTCCTATAAACCTAATGCAATAATTTAACTCAAAAGCATTTAAGGAAATCATTTTATAAATTCAAGGAAAGGGTTAAATGCACCGGGGCTTGCCTTGAAGAGCAAAGAGGGCAGGCTCGAGGGCGGCAGGGCAGTTGTCGGAGCTCGGGGTAGCCTCAGGGACAGGTTCGTCGGCGGCTGCCTCGATCTTGACTCCTTCTTCGGTGACTATACGAATGCAATGATGCATGCACATGAGTATGCTAGCATGAACAATGCAAAAACAGGGCATACAACATGAACCCTAATCCCTTTTTCTATTTTTCTTAATTATTTAAAAAGGTCATTTTATGAAGTTGCTCCAAAAATTACCAAATTAATCACATAAGTTCATTATGGTGTAGATAGATGGCAAAACAAATTTCATAATTTTTGGAGGTCATTAAGGTGCTCAAATAAAATCAGACATTAATTAACAGAAGGCACTATTAACAATTAAAGATAAATGCTCAAAAATCAACTTGCTCCAAAAGACTTCAAAATTTCACCAGAGACTAAACATGGCATAGGAAGCTCACAAAAATTTATCTCATGATTTTTGGAGTTATAAATAATTTTCTAAAAATCCAAAACCATCCATTTATTAATTAAAAGAGGGATTTTACATTTTCAAATTCTTGCAGAAAAGTCAAGTTTCATATTTTTCTAAAATACTACACAGTGCATGGAGCATACCATAATTTTATCAGGATTTAAGGAACAACAAATTAATTCACACAAAAAAGAGAAAACAGCACACTATTCACACTCTTTCAAAAAGGAAAAAGAAAAGAGTGCTGTGCTCCTTCCTTGCAGGGGCTCGGGCGAATCGCGGCGAGGCGGACAGCAGGGCTCGGGCGAGACGGAAACAAGCGTTTCGTCCGAGGCCTGGCCGGGAGGCTCGGGCGAAGCGGAGACAAGCGTCCGTCCGAGGCCTGGCCGGTAGGCTCGGGCGAAGCGGAGACAAGCGTCTGTCCGAGGCCTGGCCGGTAGGCTCGGGCGAAGCGGAGTGGAAGCAGAGACCGGGGCTTCGAGTGCTTACCACGGGTCGGAGGCAGGGCTCGGCTGCTTCGAGGGAGCGCGGTTCGCAGGCGTGCTCGAGGGTGTGGCTCGAGGGTGAGGCTCGACACGTGCTCGAGGGTGAGACTCGAGGGTGAGGCTCGACACGTTCTCGAGGGTGAGGCTCGAGGGTGAGGCTCGACACGTGCTCGAGGGTGAGGCTCGAGGAAGGAGACGGCCGCGGCGGCACTCCGGCGATTCGGCGATCCTGCGCAACACACGAGACCGCAAGGGCCTGGTTAGAGTCGCGCGGAGCCAAGGAAGCTGACACAGGGGTCAGGGGAAGATGATCGTGGCCGGAGAGGTAGTATTTGACGAACCCGTGTTCACCGGTGTTTCGTCGGAGTTTGGGAAGATGGGGTTACGCCGGGCGATTGGAGGCGGGGGAGGTAAAATTGAGGGGCTGGGAAGCTTCGCGAGCTCAAGGCGGAGCTTTTGGGCTAGGTGGTTGAGCGGCGGGAGCTTCGGAGTGGGCTGGCGACGGCGGCGGAGATGAGTGAGGAGCTCGGACTCCGGCGGTCCCTTTTATAGGCACGGTCGGGGACGGTAGAGAGCACGGGATGGTGTGGATGAGCTCGGCCGAAGCGTGCGCACTCGATTGCAAGCTTTTGAAAACTGAAAAGGGGACAAAAACTGGAATTTGAATGAATTTGGATTTACTTCAAACTTTGTACAGAAACTTGAAAATTTGTAAATACCAAAAAAGTTGTTTCTCTTGGCCAGATCTACAACTTTGCTTTTTGGACCAACCTCAAATTTTGAATAATTTTTGAATTACAAAAGAGGGATAAAATCCAGGGTTTGGAAATCAGGGTTTTGCAAGGGATTTGAAATCTGATTTTGATTTTTGAACTTTGGCCAACACAACAAAACTTCAAGACATCCAACTGAACAAGAATTACACAAAGCTAGGCACAGAGGTGAAATTACCATTTTTGCCCTTATAGGAAGATTTGGGCTTTTAGGGTTTTTGAAAAGAGATTGCTACACAAGTACTAGGCAAACATAAATGCAAGGCAAGAATGATTAATGACTAATGATGATGACATGTCAGGTTAATTACAGTTAAACACCAGAGGTGTTACACTACCTCACTCACCATTCGCACGCACTTGCCCTCGCCAACTCCCCTCTCCCCGCACACACGCAAACGTGAACACGAACGCGAACACGAACCCGTGCCCGCCGCCGTCCGACACCAGCTCTAGCCACCGCCGTTCCGACCTCCTCCACACTCCATCGTCCGATTCCTCCCACAGACAACTTCACCTTCACCCCGCACACGCCGTGCGCGCACTCAGAGCACCGGTAGAGCTCCACCGCTGCCGGAACACAAGGTTTCCCCTTTTCGGCCGCCGCCGCCGTCGGAGAGTGCTCACCGCCGTTCCTTGTCAACCAAGCCTCCGCCGAGCCCCTCCTTCCCCGTCGAGCTTCGTCACACTAAAGCAAGGTGAGAACACCTCCCAGCCTCAATGCTACCGCTCTCTAGCCCCCTCTCTTCTCTGGCCGAGCGCCATGGGCGTTCGCCATGGCCACGCACGAGGCAAAGCTCCATCGGAGCTCCACTAGCCAAACCAACCCCTAGCCTTGCTTCCTAGGGTTCGCTTGAGCTTTAGCACACGTTGATTTAACCGGCGACCGCCGGAAACGGCCAGACCACGCCTCACCGCCGCCGCCATCCGCCACGGCTCGCCGCTGGCGAGCTACAGCCGTCGACGAGAAACCCTAGTCAAACCTTTCCCCTGCTCTGCCCTCACTGGCAGGTGGGTCCGTTGACCACACGAGCCCACGCGTCAGCCTCACCCAGTCCATGGGCCGAGTCCATGCAAGTTTGGCCGGAGTATTTCAAATGTTTTTCCTTTTTGTTTATTTCTAGGAAAAGTTTTTTATTTTGTATAGCACGTTTTAATGATCCAAATGAGGTGTTTTTAGTTTTCATAGGTTGCTCATGAGTAGATCTGTCATGGAAAAATATGAAAGTATTTTTGGTAAAAGTTTAATGTGCTTTTTTTTATTTATTCCGTTTTATGTGCTTTTGTTTATATAAAGTGTTCATATGTTTTCTGGTTGAATTAATTCAAGGAAAAATTTGTGTAGGTTTCTTGTCAAGTTATGTATCTATGAAAAATTTATGAGACACTGTTTCTATAGAAAAAGTATCTGTTTTGATTTAAATTCCTTTTTAGCTGTTTTCTTGAAATAATTGTTAAAATGATTTATATGTGAAAATAAAATATGAGAAAATTTATGCTCTTTCTGTGTGTTATGATTAAACTGAGAAAATGGTAAGCATAGGTTGTTGTAAGGAAAATAAAGAGATATAGTACAAATGTGCTTTTCTGTATTGTTTTTTCTTAGAAAATTCATGAAGAAAAGAATATAATATTTCTGATCATGGAACTTTCTTGACAAATAAAAATGAGGATGTCACCCTTTCCAGTAGGGCTGTAGTTCAAAGGGTTTATTTTGGAATAAACTTGTTTATTTTGTGTAGAATATTGTGTTTATGCTTTAGCAGCAAGTTTTCTGCAGTAGAGTGGCTATAAGTAGATAAAGATAGAAAAATTATGAAATCTGCTGTTTGACACTTTTCATAAGAAAAGTTAGTTCAAAGCACCTTTTGAGCAGTTGGTTTCATCTTTTTGTATCTGATGTTCAGTATTTTATCTCTTGCTGAAATTTGTACAGTGAGGTCCAGTAAGTGTAAATTACCTTCGGCAATTTTTGTGGATTTTTCCGAGTTAAGAAAAATATACTTGCTGTTCAAACCTAGCCTCCTTTTTGAATTAATAAATAGAAAATAGTTAAAATAATGATTTTTGTCTTACGAGGAAAATAAATGTTTTTCCTCAATGTCAAAAGTTGTTCAACAAGTTGGTTTTGTTGGTTTGCAAGAAATGTTTTCTTTTCATACCACCATTTTGCACCTTGCATTATTTATTTATGTATCGCATTGCAATAGGCTCGACAGCCCCGGAGACAGAGCAAGAGCCGGAGACAAACGTCGAGGAGGAGATCCCGGAAGTGCTCAGGAGCGAGGAAACAGAGCCCGCAGCGGAAACTAACCTGCCTGAGTGCCCCTCTCACGAGGCCTCAGTCTTCTCCCAAGGCAAGCCCCGGAGCATTTTAAGCCTCCTATTATTTACAATTAATTCAATTGAGTACTTTTATATTATGATGCATTAGGTATAGGAGTTGATTGAATCCTACTTGCTGCATTACCATTCCTTGATTATTGATTAAATATCTGCCTTGTTATCGTGTTATTTATTTATGATGTAGAATTGCTTAGTCCGCTTAATAAAAGTAGTAGTTAAGGATATCCCGTAATACCCCTGGTGGGTATTTACCGGATCACGGTTGGCTATATTTGCTATCGTGGAAAAGAACCTGAGTAGTAATGAAATACGGTCAACTGGAAGGCAAGGCACAAGTTCGGAAACTTGGGGCAGTTCGTCCGTTGGATCGTGTAGGTTTGTATCGATGTTGGCCCTCGTTCATTTTTAACGCGCCCTTTTACTTAGGGATATGTCGGTGTTGTAATCATCGACCCCAAAGCCGGTTAGACGCTGTTCGGGCCGGTCTCAACCCGTGTCGCACCCTGTAGTATGGAACACGATCTGCCGCAGAATGGCCATCGTATAGTTCCATTGGGTGGTCCGTGCTTGAACCGCGATGATTACCACCACGAACAAGCATCGAGCGGTTACCCAATGCATGGACCCAATGGGAAAGTGTGGGTTGGTATTAAAGGTCTTTCACCAGCTGGTTTGGAATTTGATTGGAGTCGCCGTCTCCCCCGGTTAGTGGGAAACTATGGCGAGCTTCACCACGATAGAACTCCATGTGATGTTTAAAGGTTCAACTAAAATGTGGATAAGTCAACTGGATATGGGTATATTATTGATTGATTAGACTCAAGTGTATGCAATAGTTCAGGTGCAAACCTAGAGTAAAAGGTAGGTCTAAAACTTGACTGCTCACTGATATCATTAAATATCCCTTCTTTAATTTGAGCTTTTCAAAACTAAAGATCCCGCTCCACCAAAAAGCCTTGCATACCTTGGTGTCTTTATTTTCAGTTGGACGGGTAAGTCTAGCTGAGTACATTCCCGTACTCAGGGTTTATCCCGTTTGTTGCAGATGGCCAAGTCTACTACGGCTATTGTAAGCACTGCCTCTACCCCGCGGAGGGTGATGAGGAGTAGGCCCAGGGCAGGGTCATCTAGAAGCTTCTCCTTTGCTTTTGCTGGGCTAAGACTGTTGGTGGCACATTATCTGAAAAAGGAGGGGTGAGTTATCAAAAACATTGTTTATTCGGACCATATGTGTGGTGGTCGTGTTTTAAACTTATTTGAGCTTCCGCAAATTTCAAACTCAGTATTGTAATAACTCTTTTATGATTCCGCACTCTGATGTTTAAATTCGGTTTCGATTATCGACGGTGTATCCTTACGAATGTGGTACTTGAACAATGCGATCCTGTATGTTGTATGATGTTTGAAATCCTTCGAGATTTCCGGACTACCGGGGTTATATGGGTTCAAGTATGAGTCGATGTCAGACGAATTTGGCTAAGACGGTACTTGAGCTCTTATAATCAGGACGGTTCCGCCACAGCTAGTATCGGAGCATGGTTCAAGTTATTGCATCCGAAGGAGCTATTTCGAACTAAAATGGGTATTTCAAAACTATTTTCAAAACTATTTTAAATTTTTAAGTGTGCCCAGTCTTGTCCTTAAGCCCTATATAGGATTCAGGTGGCTTAACTGCTAACAGGGTTCAGGGTTTTTGCTTCATGCAGGATCTTTATTTGCTGGTCCATTCTCGAGGAAAAGAGAATGCGTCGATCGCGAAAACATGCATGAAATGATTTTGTAAGATATGAGAGCTTGACCGTCCAACCATCGGTATAGGTGAGAGTTGTTATACCAAGTATGTGCGAGCTCCACGCAAACATATACGAGGGTATGAATTGTTTGGGTATGTTTTCTGAATTGGTGCATGGTGTTTAGTGTTGGTTTCTATGTATTTTGTGCATATGGACCAATACTCCGTTATTTTACCATTGGGATTTGCTTGGGCTGAAATGAATCTTCTGCAGGTACACTAACTACGTGATCGAGTAGAACGAGTAGATAACGCATGAGAGATCGTTCTTGCCACCAACTAGAATGTTAGAACTTACGAGTCATTGTTAGTGAGTGAGAACGTAAGTACGATCATGCATCATGTTTATATTCTTGCACTTGCATTACCTCCCCTTAATTAAAAGTTGTCTCTTTTCTTATAAAATTTGCCAACTTAACATACGTCTCATGAGAGTTCGAAACTCTTTTGTTTCTACAGATGGCCCGGACTAAGTTGACTGCTCGCAAAGCCACCGGAGGCAGAGGAGTTCCATGTCACCGCTTGGCCACGAAGTTGACCACGAACACGTTCTTGTCTTACTTCGGGTTGCCGACCATCCTTTGGAGGATTCTGCAGGCAGTGGGATATGAGGAAGGGCAGGAGCCCAGGTACTCTTGGCAGAAGGAGATCTATGGGCAGGACTCGTTGGTAATGGTGCAGATCAAGGTCAAAGCCTTGCCTGCCAATCCCCACTGGTCAGGATGGACAGAGATCACCAGAGGCAGTTGTGCCAAGGATGGAGCCAACAGGGCAGCTTATCTAGTGCTGAAGGACATCATCGCCCGTTTTCCCGCCGACCTTGCTAGTGCTATGGCAGGAGTGTTCCCTCGTGGATCACTTTTTCCATTGCGCTGGAGGCAGACCTTGGAGTCGGTTCTGACAGGAGGTGCGGAGGAGAGGTTCTCCTGCAAGACATCCGCGATGAGCGCCACCGGAGCTTTGATGGGTGTATGTGAGAGTTTGGAGCGCAGCCTGGAGAGCGTATCCTTTACCCTCACCGCCACCTACAAGAGCAAGAGGTAGCTACAAGAGGAGTTTGACGCCGAGGTAGCACGTCTACAGGAGAAGATCCATCAGGTCACTCTCGAGCGTGACGATGCACGTGCCACTGCAGGAGCGGAGACCATCGCCAGGACTGTCGCCGAGCAGATGTACTTGATGACAACTTTTCAGCGAGACGAGGCCCACACAGCGCTTGACCAGCTCAGAGAGGGTGCCCATCACCTGATACAGCAGGTGCACGACCAGCAGGCCTACATCGACCAGCTCCATGAGGCAATCCACCAGATGCATCACGCCGCACAGGAGGCCGATGCCCCAGCAGCTGACGAGGCCCCTGCAGATGAGGCCCAGGAGCCCCAGGACGGTGTAGTGCTTGGTCCAAAGCCTTCTTCAAACGACGAGGACCACGCCGACGAGCCGATGATGGACGCCAATGAGGAGGATGCCACATCCGCCGCCAGAGACGCTTGAGCGCTAGCTTTGTAGGAGTCGGTTTCTTTTGTATAGCTCGAGCATGCTCGCTGATGATGTAACCCGAACATGTGTTGGTTTTATGTTTAAGTTGTATGATGGCATGAACGGCTTTTGGACAAAGTCCAGACTTCGATCTGACACCTTTTATGGAAATCCGTCGTTTGCATTTCTTATTTGCAAGCAATTTGTTCTGTGATGTTGTATGGAAATGAGTATTTATACTTGGTCGTGTGCTAAATTTCGAATTATGTATAGCACAGTATTTATTCATGATCAATGTGACATCACCTAATGATTGCTTATTAATGGGACATGCAGATGCCGACACACACTCGCAGCCAACGTGGACAGGGGTCAGGACAGGAGGAGAACCTGCCACCACCCCCACCGATGACGCCTGAAGCGTTTTTCAGGCAGTTTCTGGGTAGCCAGAGAAATATGGAGGAAATGCAGAGGCATATGGAGGCCACCCTCCGTAACATCGCCAATAACACCGCGCAGGAGCACCCATAGCGCCAAGGACCAGATCCCAACCAGTACAGCTCATATCGTGACTTCTTGGACACTCGTCCCCCTGTGTTCAAGGAAGTCACCAAACCGCTTGAAGCAGATGAATGGCTCAACTCCATCACTCAGAAGTTCCGCCTGCTCCGCTTGACTGAAGAACTCAAGGCAGAATATGCCGCACATATGTTGGAGGGACCCGCAGGATTATGGTGGTCCCAGTACCGTGCATCCCTGCCAAGCTAATGCACCGGTCACTTGGACCAGTTCCCTACTGCTATGCGCAAACCACTACATCCTAGTGGTTTGATGGAAATGAAGTCACAGAATTCATGAGGCTACCCTAGGAAACCAGGTCACATGTCAGAGTATCTCCATAGCTTCAACAACCTGTCTCGCTATGCCCCAGATTTCGTCAACACGGAATCCAAGAAGATTGCCAGCTTCAAACGTGGCATGAGTGCCACCATGCTCTCCAAGATGGGAAACAGTCACCGCACCACCTTCAGTGACTTTGTTAGTGACTGCTTGAATCAAGAGGCCAATGATAGCAGGCTGGCGACAGAGACTCGTCGTCATGCAAACGAAGGAGGTTCATCTCAATAGAGGACCCCTTTCGGAGCACGCACCCCGTATCGTCCGCTAGTTGCAGGAGCAAGGTTTCGTCCCCCGCAGAGGAAGATAACTACCAATCGCTCCCGCCTGAGTTTCCAGAAGCCCTACACTGCTCCCCTGATGCAGAACAAAGCAAAGGCAGGAGGTTCAAGAGGTCCCAAGACCCCGTATGTGATTGGACCATGCTACAACTGCGGTCAGACCGGACACCTGTCACGTCAGTGCCCTCGGCCAAAGAAGCAGTACACCCAGCCTCAACCTCGTGCAGGTCATGTGCATTACACCACTATTGAGGAAGTGCCAGAAGGAGAGCCTGTCACTGCTGGTACGTTTCTTGTTAATCAATACCCTGCAGTTGTGTTGTTTGATTCTGGAGCATCGCATTCTTTCATAAGTGAGAATTTTGCTATAAGGAGTAATCTTGGGTTAGTAGAGTTGGATCAGGGATTTTAGATAAGTTCAGCAGGAGCTGTTCTCTCCGCCCGTAGAATGGCTAAAGGAGTGGAAATGACTTTTGGGGATAAAGAGGCCATCGTAGATCCCATAGTCATCCCTGGTCTAGGTTTGGATATAATCTTGGGAATGGGTTGGATGAAACTCTGGAAGGTCAATCTTGACATCGCAGAGCGAGTAGTTTCCATGGTTAGTCCTCAAAATGGGTCTTCTTTCCGATTCAAGTTACCCCAAAACCCCCATGAGATAGGAGTGTTTTTCAATATTACGACAAAGCAGATAGCTGAGATCCCGATAGTGTGTGAGTTTCCAGATGTCTTCCCCGATGAGTTGCCAGGACTACCACCGGATACGGATGTGGAGTTTGCTATAGAGTTGATTCCTAGAACGACACCTATTTCTCGGAGGCCGTATAGGATGCCGACTAACGAGTTGGGAGAGCTTAAAACTCTATTGCAAGAGCTTTTGGATAAGGGTTTGATACGTCCTAGTTCCTCACCTTGGGGATGTCCCGCCATCTTTGTGAAAAAGAAGGACAAAACCTTAAGGATGTGTGCGGATTATAGGCCTTTGAACGCAGTAAGTATAAAGAATAAATATCCCTTACCTCGAATTGATGTCTTGTTTGATCAGTTATCAAAGGCAAACGTGTTCTCCAAGATTGACTTGAGGTCAGGTTACCATCAGATCAAGATCAGAAGAGAGGATATACCAAAGACAGCTTTCTCCACCAGATATGGACTCTATGAATATCTAGTTATGTCTTTTGGACTGACAAATGCACTGGCACATTTCATGTATCTAATGAATTATGTCTTTATGCCTTAATTGGATAAGTTTGTCGTGGTGTTCATTGATGACATCTTGGTATATTCTGAAAATGAGAAGGATCATGTTAAGCACTTACGAGTCGTCTTAACCCGACTTCGAGAGCACAAGTTGTATGCTAAGTTTAGCAAGTGTGAGTTCTGGTTAAAGAAAGTACCCTTTCTCGGACACGTCCTTTCAGAGGAAGGAATTTCTGTGGATCCCATGAAGGTACAGGAAGTTATGGATTGGCAAGCACCCACTAACGTACATGAGGTACGCAGCTTTCTAGGATTGGCCGGATACTACCGTCGGTTCATTCCGGATTTTTCAAGGATCGCAAAGCCTATGACTCGTCTAACTCACGAAAACAAGAAGTTCGAATGGACTCCAGAGTGTGAAGCAGCATTTCGCACTCTGCGAAGCTTGTTGACTTCCGCGCCCGTTTTGGCTCAACCGAATCTGGAGGAACCTTTTGATGTGTTTGTGACGCGTCCAAGATTGGACTTGGATGTGTGCTTATGCAGAATGGAAGAGTTATAGTATATGCTTCACGCCAGTTGCGACTGTTGATGGTGCTTAAAGCATCATTTCACCATCAACATTTCACCCAAAACCAAGGTAAAACAACATAAAAAGTAGAATATTTAGTTTATAACTAACCTATTTCCACATGTGCATAGTTTCTTATCTTAATGCAGGAAATAATGGAATTTGGGCCAAACAAGAGCACCAGGAGCAATGCCAAGCCACTCTGGCCCATTTGGGCCTGAGTAAGGTGGCGGTCGCCACCTATTCCTGGCGGCCGCCAGGTCATTCGTGCCAAAAGTGGCCCAAGCCACGTCATCGATCCGTGGGAGTCACCTCAAGCTCAAATCTTGGCCATTGCACATTAAGGCGTTTGATCCAAGGGCTAAGAAGAGTATCACCTGGATAGTGGGCTTTGGACACGTGTCTAAACCCTAACCGGCCCTCAACCGACTTAGGAGAGCAAGTGAAGACCGTTGGATGAATGGCGGTTGCAATGGACGGCAGAGAGGTGGCGGGCGCCAGGGTTTGGTGGCGGGCGCCACCCCCTAAACCCTAACCGACCTCCCCTTCACTCTATAAGTACCCCCTAGCTTCCTAGCACTATAAATAGGCCCCTTGAGCTCTCATTCGGAGAGCCTCACACCATTCCTCACCATTTGGTTAGATTAGCACACTTGCTATGCTAGAGAGATTAGAGAGAGTGTGAGTGCCTCACTAGAAGAGGAGCTGGAGAGGAGAAGAGTAGAAGTCTGGAGAGTTCCGGAGTTGTCGGAGACCTCTGCTTCTCTCTGCTCTGCGCTTCAACTTTGGTAACTTAGTATCTATTTTATCTTCAAGTATTTACTTTCAGTACTTGTGTGCTCGTTTCATTGCTTGATATTAGTTTCAAGTGCTCTAGTTCTAGTACAGGGCTAGTAGTAGTAATATATAGATTAAGTGTGGTACTTAGGCTATATATTGCCAGTGAATACGGCTAGGCCCCGGATAGCTGTGGTAGCAAGCAGGTGGTGACAACCCTGTGCGCCTTGAATTCCACCACGTAGTTGGTCTAGTTTAACAGTAGGGCTCGTTGTGCTAGCGTTCAACCTAAGTCAGTGGTAAAGGCTAGTACGCCCACAGTACACTAGTAAAGAACTTAAATCACTAGAAGTCTAATAGAACTAGGATCTACCCCAGTAGATAGTGCCCGTTCCCTTCATCTATCCTAGATATCCTTACCCCCCTAGTTTTCTCAAAATCACTTCGCGTTCCTCGTGGATTCGATACCCCGGAATACTCTGAGGTGAAAAGCTACAACTGACATCCGTGCGCTTGCGGTTTCTTCTGCGTGCCACCCGAGGTGTCAACAAGCTTTTCTGGCGCCGTTGCCGGGGAACGATAGCTGATTTTTGAGACTAGAGTTAGGATCATCTTTACCCTCTCCGCATGGAGAATCAATCTATCTTACAATTCGCAGCTCCTAAGAGTTCGCGATTAGAGCTTCATCATCACAACCTATATATGCCGATAGTTACGAATTGCGCCCTGACTTTATTAACAAAGTTCAGGAGAGCATGTTTACGGGATCAGAAAATCCCTACATACATCTACGTGAGTTTGAGCAAGTCTGTGCATGCTTGAACATTTCGGCATTTCACCTGACACTGTCAAGTGGAAGCTGTTTCCGTTCACTTTGACGGGAGCAGCTAAAACATGGCATGCTCGAACCGTGGGAGTGCCAGGAGACTGGGGAACTTTACGGACCAAGTTTATCTTGACGTATTTCCCTGTCCACCGAGTGGTACGACTACGAGTAGAAGTGTTGACCTTTAGATGATAAGGAGACATTAGGGGAGGCTTGGGACCGTTTTATTGGTTTAATCAATTCAGGACCCGATTTAGCCATACCCGATCCAGTGCTCCTTCAGCATTTTTATGTCGGTTTAGAGAGAGAGCGCTCTTCATCACCTTGATCATTCGTCAGGTGGAGCGTTTCTTCATCTTCTCCACGAGGTGGAAAGGAGGTTCTTGATAGAATTCTCGAGAATACTCCTTATACTGGAGTTTCCGATGAAATCCCTGAGGAAGAAGTCGTAGAAACCCAAGTTTCGACCGTAGAACACAAGAAGAGCCCGAGTCTAGCTCGCTGGACTTAGCGGAACCTATTCGTCCACATCTGGGAGAGAAATTCTTCCGGAATTTTTGGGCGAGATAGAGGATGATGTGTTTGAGGATTACGGAAATGCTATGAACTACTCCGTTCAAGCTCTCCCATCCGACAAACCACTTCCTGAGTCCTCTGATGGAATCTATAGCCGAGAGCGTCTTTTGGAACTTTCAGCTGTCATGAGTCATGAATGGACAATGGAAGCCGAAGTATCAGAAACATCCCTCGCATAGATAAAGTACCTAGCATAATAGATTGTCGAATTAGGGGAGAAAGGGCCTTTGCCTTTTACGACCCTGTCGTGGGAATTAATTTCTGCTAGTAATTACGTATCCAGAACATTCCCGACCTTCAACGACAACCAACTTGGTGTTTAAGAGACCCAAATGGTGATCTTGGAAAGTGAAGGAATCCTAAAGATGGTCCCCATCCAAGTAGATGGAGCGGACATGGTCTTAGATTTCTACATTTTCGATGTAGTCCTTTTTGACGTCTTCTTAGGACAACCGTGGTCCATACTTGCCTTGCAAGGACCATGTCAAGAGCACTTTAATGCTCAAATCGGTGGAAAAGAGTACTCAGTACCTTTCGTTCGTGCATTAAATTCTATTGCGAACAACGAACCAGATCTTCTCGATCAAGCTAGAACCTCTACTCTTTATGAGTTGGCTCAGCCTGATTTTGAAGAAGATTCTGAGTTCTTTGTCAAGAAGAAGCCGAGACAGATGAACCGTTTCGCTTAAACGAATCGGAAAAGCCATCTCGACCTTCCATAGAGCTAAAACCTCTGCCTGAAGGCCTGAGATACATTTTTCTAAACAATGACCCCGAGACTCCCGTAATCATTAGCAGTAAGCTATCTGAAGAGGAAGTCCGTAGGTTGACCCTTGTCTTAGAAAAAACCGATCTGTCTTTGGCTATTCACTTCAAGATTTGAAGGGAATTAGTCCAAATCTCTGCACCCATCGTATCCCTCTCGATCCTGAGATACCCTCTTCAAGAGAGCCACAAAGATGACTTAATAACGCTATGCGTGAAGTCGTGAAAAAGGAGGTTCTGAAACTCTTGCACGCGGGAATTATTTATCCAGTTCCTTATAGTGAATGGGTAAGTCCCGTGCAAGTAGTTCCAAAGAAAGGAGGCATGACAGTCGTTAAGAATGAGAAAAATGAGTTAATCCCTCAACGCACTGTCACTGGATGGAGGATGTGTATAGACTATAGGAAGCTGAATAAAGCCACAAAGAAAGATCATTTCCCACTTCCTTTTATAGATGAGATGCTAGAGAGATTGGCAAACCATTCCTTCTTTTGCTTCCTGGATGGATATTTTGGTTATCACCAAATCCCAATCCATCCAGATGACCAAAGTAAGACCACTTTCACATGCCCGTATGAAACTTATGCCTATAGACGCATGTCCTTTGGACTTTGCAATGCGCCGACATCTTTCCAACGGTGTATGATGTCCATCTTTTCCGACATGATTGAACAAATCATGGAGGTATTCATGGATGACTTTTCGGTCTATGGGAAACCTTGACGATTGCCTAGCCAATTTAGACAAAGTCCTCCAACGCTGTGAAGAGAAGGACCTAGTTCTTAACTGGGAAAAGTGTCACTTCATGGTGCGGGAAGGAATTGTCCTAGGCCATCGAATTTCAGAACGTGGGATAGAAGTGGATAAAGCCAAAATCAATATAATTGAACAATTGCCACCACCCACTAATGTGAGAGAAATCCGAAGCTTCTTGGGCCATGCCGGCTTTTATAGAAGGTTTATTAAGGATTTCTCACAGGTCGCTAGACCCTTAACGAGCCTGTTAGCAAAAGACGTCCCGTTCAAATTTGACGAGGATTGTCTACAAGCTTTCAATATTTTGAAAAAGGCTCTAACTTCGGCACAATCATCCAACCCCCAGATTGGAATTTGCCGTTCGAAATCATGTGTGATGCTAGTGATTATGCTGTGGGGGCCGTCCTTGGTCAAACTAAAGATAAGAAGCATTATGCTATTTCTTATGCTAGTAAGACCCTGACTGGCCCCCAGCTAAACTATGCAACCACAGAAAAGGAACTTTTGGCTGTAGTCTTTGCCATAGACAAGTTTAGATCTTACTTAGTGGGAGCTAAGGTGATTGTTTATACCGATCACTCTGCTCTAAATATCTCTTCACTAAGAAAGATGCTAAGCCAAGGTTGATCCGCTGGATCCTACTCCTTCAAGAATTTGACCTGGAAATAAGAGACAAGAAAGGAGTAGAGAATTCAGTAGCTGATCACTTGTCTAGACTACAAGTCAATAATTCGGACAATCTCCAATAAATGACTTCCTTCGCGATGATACCCTTCTAAAAGTCACGTATACCAACCCTTGGTATGCAAACATCGTGAATTTTATAGTCACCGGCTATGTTCCGCCGGGGGAGAATAAAAAGAAACTGCTATATCAAAGCAGAACACACCTATGGGATGAACCATATCTCTATAAGGTCTGTGCAGATGGACTCTTGAGAAAATGTGTCCCCATAGAAGAAGCAACAAAAATCATAGATAGATGTCACTCCGCCGAATATGGAGGACACTATGGAGCTTTTCGGACACATGCTAAAATATGGCAAAGTGGTTTTTATTGGCCATCCATGTACGAGGACACAAAGAATTATGTGAGACGTTGTCCTCGTTGCCAAAGCATGGTAACATTAATGCCCGAGATGCTATGCCTCTCGTGAACAATCTCCAAGTTGAGTTGTTCGATGTTTGGGGTATAGATTTCATGGGCCCCTTTCCTAAATCCTATGACGCCGAGTACATTCTTGTGGCGGTGGATTATGTCTCGAAATGGGTAGAAGCCATACCCTGTCGAGCAGCAGATGCTAAACATTCGAAGAAAATGTTCAAAGAGAACATCTTTCCTCGTTTTGGAGTTCCTAGACTAGTCATTAGTGACGGAGGCCCTCATTTCATAGATAAGAGCTTCTGACATTCTTAGCTAGTCAAGGAGTCCAACATAATGTAGCCACTGCATACCCACCCCCAAACAAGTGGACAGGCCGAAACGTCCAATAAACAAATAAAGAATATCTTGCAAAAGACGGTAGAAGAAATGGGAAAGGGATGAAAACATAAGTTACCCGAAGCTCTGTGGGCCTATCGGACCGCCTATAAGACCCCGATTGGAATGTCCCTACCAACTAGTTTATGGAAAACTTGTCATCTTCCTGTTGAGCTTGAGTTCAAAGCTCATTGGGCCATAAGAAATGGAACATGGACCTTGACCAAGTTGGCCAAAATAGGAAGATGCAAATTTCCGAACTAGAAGAATGGCGAGAGAAAGCCTATCATAGTGCCAAGCTCTATAAAGAGAAGACTAAGAGATGGCATGATAAACGGATCAAAAAGAAAGAGTTCGAAGTAGGAGATAAAGTTTTACTCTTTAACTCCCGTGTTCGACTTTTCGGACATGGTAAACTCTGAAGCAAATGGGAAGGACCTTTCAAGGTTGTTGCAACCTCTTCCCATGGAGCCGTCACATTAGAAAGTGACGATGGGCAAATCTTCAAAGTCAATGGACAAAGATTAAAAATATTATGACTTTGATAAAAATGAGCTAAACGAAATTGATATAATTAACTTTGAAGTAGCTCAAGCCCATGACAATAATGGATGGACCCAGTTCATCCCTTGTCCATTTCATGCACCTAGTCCATCCCAAAACCCCGAGAAAGCCTCTTTAGGCCCAACCAAGCCAATTCGACCTCAGAACTTTGAAATTTAGGAGGCTTACCTTCTCCGCTCGATGCCCGGTGAAGGAGGAGTGGCGGCCGCCACTCCCAACTGGCGGCCGCCACCAAACCCTGGCGCCCGCCACGCTAGGCGGTGGTTTAGAGGCCCCTCCACGTGGCAGCTAATCCCGAGCTCGGGAGAGTGAAAGAAGATGGAGATGAGGACGTGTTAGTTCATCTAAGGCTTATCCCTCCACTTCTCCCCCTTCATAAAAGAAGAACTCCTTCTTCTCCCTCCATCTATTCACAAAGCCTAGCCAAGCCTCCTCCAAAACCATGTCGTCTCCGCAGAAATCTGTGTCCTATAACCCTCAAGGATCCATCTCGTCCTCCACCAAAGCCATCATCCAGTCTTTGATCGACGACGACATGGAGGTGCTTGACGTACCTCCTTTAGCAATGGTGCTGCCTGATGGAACTTATGTCAAGGGGACACCACCGGAGGATGCAGGGAAGGCACCAGCCACAACTCCAGTGGTGGGCGCCACCCCTGCTGGGCGGCCGCCAGGGGTGAAGCGCCCCTGGCCCTCGCCATCCGCTCCGTCTTCATCCTCCTCCGGTGACGCCACCCGGAAAAAAGTTGAGGACGCCCACTAGGCCGACCACGGGGAGATCACCCCGAGGAAGTCTCCGGCCGTCAAAACCAGGGGCGATGAGATGCCCACACCGTCAAGGGTGAAATCCCGGGTCAGCTTTGGCTCGGATAGCCGCACCCGTAGTTACAGCCCCAATCCTAAGAGGGCTAAACTAGAGGTGTATGGCGTGAGAATGCCCGATGGGCATTATGAGAAGAGGCTGCGTGAGCATGAGGCGAGCACTCATGGCTCCAATGGGTCGCTCTCCGAGCCATCCATGCACCGCCGTCTCAACCCATCGCCGGCAGGAGTCCCCGGCGAGATGGAGCACAGCGGTGGTGAGGAGGGGTTAACCCTCGAAAAACTCACCGCCGAAGTGAAGAAGCTGCGCAAGGAGAAGAGCGCCTTGGAGGATCAAGTTGCAGAGATAGCCCTCTGGCGAATGGATATGAAGGATCGGTTCACCATCCTCCGCAAGGGCTGCACCTCGAAGATCAAGCGTCTCTTCAAAGAGACGAGCTTCGAGGATCTCTACGAGGCTCCTTCACTAGATTAGATTAGATTTAGGGTGTCTGGTTAGATTTTTAAGTCTGATTTAGTTTAAGTTTAATTTTGCTTGATTTAATTTTTAGATTGTTTAATTTTCAATTTAGACCTTTTATTTAGGAAAATTTTATATAATGAATAAAAAGACACCCTTATTTTTCCTTCATCAAGTTTGTTCAAATAAAAAGTACCAAAACTCCTAGTGTGGGGAAAATCCCCTCTTTAAACACCTCTGTAAAACATGCTAGAATGTTCAAAAAAGGTAACCTGTTCTTAGCAAGATAGCTTTCACGCTGTTTGCAAGCCGCATGGGCCAAAGCCCATGGTGGCCGCCACTTATTACTGGCGGCCGTCAGGCCACTCTGCACCGAAACACCCCCGGTGAACCCCTAAACCTATGTTTTAAATTCTGTACAATTTGGATCACTGGATGTCTCGGTTTGAACTAAAAATGCAGCTAGGAAATAAAAAAAAATGCTGAAACAATTTCTTTTGAATTAAGTGTTTACACGACATGTTATTCTACCTTTTATTCATGTGTAGTAGCCTACTCATTTTGATAGGGAGGTCAACCTAGGTGGTTGTTTGTTAAGATATAGAAGTTGTAATTGAAATCGCATTAGTACTCTGCTACAACCTTCGGAGTTTTTATTTTGAAAACCAAAATTACCATGGTTCATGATCTTTCTTTCCTATCCACCTACCAAAGCCAAAATATTAGAGTATAGGAAAACAGCCCATAAAGCCTTCTAAATCAATCTTTGAGCTTTGTCAAGAATAGTTGATCTAGGTAGAAGAGTTTAGTCATGCTCTAAAAGCCAAGGCAAACCATGCCTTTTGAGAGAACTCTCACACTGAGAGTATACTCATGTAGTTCTCCTCTAAAATTTTGTTCTAAAAGAATTGTATAAATTTTCTCATTCCTTCAAAGGACATGGCTATATAGCATCTAAAAAAAAGGGAGCAAATGCTCTAAAAAAGGGACAAGTGTCCAAGTATTCAAAAAAAAAGAAAAAGAGAGAAATGCATATAGCCATGATCCTTGGTAAGAGAAGAGTTTTCAAGAAAAAAGAGAACAAAGGAGTTGACTTAGTCCACCCTATACCTTGGCTAGTGCATGACTATACTCTCCCATGATCCTAAACTTGACTTAGCAATAAAAGGGAGATAGAAGTGCCTTACATTCCTTCCTTTCCCTATAAACTCCACATAAACCATAGGATAGACTCTGGCATTTTCTTTTGCCATAAAGTGAGGATATACACCATGAGTGCCTTGAGATTTAAAGAGAGATTCAATGAACCATGTTTTTCTTTTTAAAATATCCTGAAACCCCAAGGTATTGTAAAAGAGGAAAGTGTGTTTCTCTTATTTGCAAGCTATTCTATCTTTCAACCGCCGTAGGTATGATTTATTAGTCACTTGGAAAGGTTACTAACATGAGTATAGGTAGTTGGACATCTTGTGTGAATGCTTAGTTCAATAAAATTGTTTCAATTCTTAAAGTCCATGCTTGCTCGGGAAGAGCAAGAGGTTAGTGTGGGGGAGCTTGTTGATGGTGCTTAAAGCATTATTTCACCATCAACATTTCACCCAAAACCAAGGTAAAACAACATAAAAAGTAGAAGATTTGGTTTATAACTAACCTATTTCCACATGTGCATAGTTTCTTATCTTAATGCAGGAAATGATGGAATTTGGGCCAAACAAGAGCTCCAGGAGCAATGCCAAGCCACTCTGGCCCATTTCGGCCTGAGTAAGGTGGCGGCCGCCACCTATTCCTGGCGGCCGCCAGGTCATTCGTGCCAAAAGTGGCCCAAGCCACATCATCGATCCGTGGGAGTCACCTCAAGCTCAAATCTTGGCCATTGCACATTAAGGCGGTTTGATCCAAGGGCTAAGAAGAGTATCACCTGGATAGTGGGCTTTGGACACGTGTCTAAACCCTAACCGGCCCTCAAACCGACTTAGGAGAGCAAGTGAAGACCGTTGGATGAATGGCGGTTGCAATGGATGATAGAGAGGTGGCGGGCGCCAGGGTTTGGTGGCGGGCGCCACCCCTAAACCCTAACCGACCTCCCCTTCACTCTATAAGTACCCCCCTAGCTTCCTAGCACTATAAATAGGCCCCTTGAGCTCTCATTCGGAGAGCCTCACACCATTCCTCACCATTTGGTTAGATTAGCACACTTGCTATGCTAGAGAGATTAGAGAGAGTGTGAGTGCCTCACTAGAAGAGGAGCTGGAGAGGAGAAGAGTAGAAGTCTGGAGAGTTTCGGAGTTGTCGGGGACCTCTGCTTCTCTCTGCTCTACGCTTCAACTTTGGTAACTTAATATCTATTTTATCTTCAAGTATTTACTTTCAGTACTTCTGTGTTCGTTTCATTGCTTGATATTAGTTTCAAGTGCTCTAGTTCTAGTACAGGGCTAGTAGTAGTAATATATAGATTAAGTGTGGTACTTAGGCTATATATTGCCAGTGAATACGGCTAGGCCCCCGGATAGCTGTGGTAGCAAGCAGGTGGTGACAGCCCTATGCGCCTTGAATTCCACCACGTAGTTGGTCTAGTTTAACAGTAGGGCTCGTTGTGCTAGCGTTCAACCTAAGTCAGTGGTAAAGGCTAGTACGCCCACAGTACACCAGTAAAGAACTTAAATCACTAGAAGTCTAATAGAACTAGGATCTACCCCAGTAGATAGTGCCCGTTCCCTTCATCTATCCTAGATATCCTTACCCCCCTAGTTTTCTCAAAATCACTTCGCGTTCCTCGTGGATTCGATACCCCGGAATACTCTGAGGTGAAAAGCTACAACTGACAGCCGTGCGCTTGTGGTTTCTTCTGCATGCCACCCGAGGTGTCAACAGCGACCACATGAAGAGAATTACCCGACTCATGATTTGGAATTGGCAGCCGTAGTTCATGCACTCAAGATATGGAGGCATTATCTTATGGGCAACCTATGTCACATGTATACGGATCACAAAAGTTTGAAATACATCTTCACTCAACCAGAGTTGAATATGAGGCAGAGAAGATGGTTAGAGTTGATTAAGGATTATAACCTAGAAGTGCATTACCACCCTGGAAAAGCGAACGTTGTAGCAGATGCCTTGAGTCGCAAGACTCATTGCAACTCCCTACAACCATTACTGGAAGATGGATTCAACCTTATGCACCCCGTTATGCTGAACAATATCACCTTACAGTGCACTCTAGAAAGTGATATCATCGAAGGGCAAAAGACTGATGAAGAGATCTATCAGATTAAGAAGAGGTTGGAAACCAGTAGTTCGTTGAACTTCAGAACAGATGAACAAGGGATTATGTGGTTTAATCAAAGGTTGGTTGTTCCCAAGAACACAGAGCTGAAAGAAAGAATTCTGAATGAAACCTACAATTCAAAGTTGTTTATCCATCCAGGAAGTAGTAAGATGTACCTAGATTTGAAAACGAGGTATTGGTGGTCAAAGATGAAGAAAGAGGTTGTGGCTTATGTCGCGAAGTGTGATACTTGCTGCAGGATAAAGGCTATACACTTGAAACGTGCCGGATTGTTACAACCATTATGAATCCCAGAATGGAAATGGGAAGAGATTAGTATGGATTTCATCACAGGTCTCCCAACCACCCAAAAGGGACATGATTCTATCTGGGTTATCGTGGACCGATTATCCAAAGTGGCTCACTTCATACCAGTCAAGACTACGCATCGACCACACCAGTACGCAAATCTATACATTCAGAACATCTTAAGGTTACATGGAGTTCCGAAAAGAATTGTTTCTGATAGAGGACCCCAGTTCATAGCACGATTTTGGGAACAGTTGCATAAGGAGTTAGGAACTAAGTTGGTACGAAGTTTCGCTTATCACCCTCAAACAGCAGGACAAACAGAAAGACTAAATCAAATTTTAGAAGATATCCTCAGAGCATGCGAACTTTCCTCATGAGAATCATGGGAGAAATGGTTACCCCTCGCAAAGTTCTCATATAACAATAGATATGAAGAAAGTATAAAGATGGTACCGTTTGAAGTGTTGTATGGACGAAGATGCAGGACCCCGGTAAATTGGGTTGAATCAGGAGATCAAGGATTTTACGGGTCGGATTATGTAAAGGATGCTAAAGAGATTGTGCAAACAATGCAGCAACATATCAAGGCAGCACAGTCTCGACAGAAAAGTTATGCTGATACACGAAGGAGACCTTTGGAATTCCAGGTTGGAGATTATGTTTACCTTAAGGTCTCGCCCATGAGAAAGGTCCAACGTTTTGGAATTAAGAAAAAGCTAGCACCCTGATATGTAGGACCATATCAGATCATAGCCAAAAAGGGAGAAGTAGCCTACGAAGTGCAGTTACCCGCGAAGATGAGCGCAGTTTTTCCCGTGTTCCATGTATCACAGTTGAAGAAGTGCCTTCGAGTACCAGAACGAGAAGAGGTTCAAATCTCAGATGTCCCTATCAGATCAGATTTGGAATTCTGTGAACAGCCTCAGGAAATACTGGATACCAAGACTAGAGAAACTCGCAACCGAGAAGTGAAGACTTACAAGATTCTCTGGAGCAATCATGGACCCAATGATGCAACTTGGGAGACCGAGGAGTACTTGCGCGTAAATTACCCCGCTTTTTTTAAGAAGTGGTACGTAACCTAAATCTCGGGACAAGATTTCTTTAAGGGGGGAAGGGCTGTGACACTCTAGTGTCAAGCACTGCATTAGGAACTACATTTAGCTACTAAAACTCATGAGCAATGCATTGCATCATTTCATGTGCATGAAAAGTGCTTTTGCCTTTTGTTGTTTATTTGGATTTCGGTTTCTATAAGACTTGGTTGTTTGAATGGATTTCTGCCTTAGCAATTAATTTTACAAAATAGATAATATTGAGTATAACACTTTTTATATTGACACCTTGATTTAGTTCCATATGGTTTTATATTTAAAAATATGGGAAACAAAATGATTTGTGGCTCAAAAATTTGCTTTATTTATGTGGAGGATGAGAAAATGATTTTTAGAAAAAGTGTCTTATATGAAAGTTATAGAGAAAATTATTTGAGAAACTTTTATTTTTGGGTCAAAGTCTAGTTTTGAGTTTTTGAAAATAATTTGAAATGGTCAAAGTTTGGAAAATTTCTGGAAAAAGAAAAAGGGAAAACATTTTCTTCGTGTGCAAACCTTTTGGCCCACTCGGCCTTTCGGCCCACCCCGCACCAGCGCCAGCTCGTACCCACCGCGCTCGCCCGCGCACGACGCGCCGGTCACCATGACCGCGGACGCGCCGTACGTCAGCCAAGCCGCCATGTGGCCGCACTTCTCTGCCGCGAATCCTCACCGACCACTCACCGTCCGACCTCCTCTCACTCGAGCACGCAAGCGATCTTGCGCGGCCACTCCCCGCTCGCCTCGCTCGCCGTGCCCACGCCACCGCCTGCCACCCGCCTCGCTCGCCGCACCGCCGTGGCCCCCGCCACGACCGCCGGCCGGCTGACC
This sequence comes from Coix lacryma-jobi var. lacryma-jobi, assembly GCA_009763385.1. Lineage (NCBI taxonomy): Eukaryota > Viridiplantae > Streptophyta > Magnoliopsida > Poales > Poaceae > Coix > Coix lacryma-jobi. The sequence continues at coordinate 93,119,099 of CM019824.1, forward strand.
CGCGAGCAAAACCCGAGCACAGCTTGCCTCACTCCCTCACTCACCATTCGCACGCACTTGCCCTCGCCAACTCCCCTCTCCCCGCACACATGCGAACGCGGACGCGAACACAAACCCGTGCCCGCCGCCGTCCGACACCAGCTCTATCCACCGCCGTTCCGACCTCCTCCACACTCCACCGTCCGATTCCTCCCAAACACCACTCCACCTTCACCCCGCACACGCCATGCGCGCACTCGGAGCACCGGCAGAGCTCCACCGCTGCCGGAACACAAGGTTTCCCCTTTTCGGCCGCCGCCGCCGTCGGAGAGTGCTCACCGTCGTTCCTCGTCAACCAAGCCTCCGCCGAGCCCTTTCTTCCCCGTCGAGCTTCGTCACACTAAAGCAAGGTGAGAACACCTCCCAGCCTCAACGCTACCGCTCTCTAGCCCCCTCTCTTCTTCGGCCGAGCGCCATGGCCACGCACGAGGCCAATCTCCATCAGAGCTCCACTAGCCAAACCAACCCCCTAGCCTTGCTTCCTAGGGTTCGCTTGAGCTTTAGCACACGTTGATTTAACCGGCGACCGCCGGAAACGGCCGGACCACGCCTCACCGCCGCCGCCATCCGCTACGGCTCGCCGCCGGCGAGCTACAGCCGTCCTCTGGCCCAACCATCACCCTCAACCGAACCGCCTAGTCCAGGGGAACACGCCAAGCCCAACCCCACCGCCAGCGACCTCGCCGTCGGCGAGAAACCCCCGGTCAAACCTTTCCCCTGCTCTGCCCTCACTGGCAGGTGGGTCCGTTGACCACACGGGCCCCACTCGTCAGCCTCACCCGGTCCATGGGCTAAGTCCATGCAAGTCTGGCCGGGAGTATTTCAAATGTTTTTCCTTTTTGTTTATTTCCAGGGAAAGTTTGTTTATTTTGTGTAGAACATTTGAAGGACCGAGAATGCAAAAGCAAGGCGACCAGAGGGGGGGTGAATGGGAGCCAATAAAAATTTCTTTCGAAACTTTGGCCAAGTGTCCCAAAATCAACCCCCAAGAGATACTACCGAAAACGTGATACCCACGACCCTTGGAGGAGGGTGGATGATCTCTAGGATCACAGCGAGGCACCACAAAAACTTCCACACCCAAGCTCACGCAAGTCAACTAGTGACAGGATGGGTTTTGGGTAACCTCAACCTCCCCCGCGCAACGCGAGGGGGATTCAGGCTATTTTGTAAAGCGGGAAGCCCAAATTCTGTAGAGCACGAAGTTAGAAATCCAACGCCACAAACGAATCACGAATCGAAAGACGAACGAACAAACTGCGGATGAAAACGCGTCGAACTGGATCGACCGGACTCTGGCCAGCGTCCGGTCAGCAGGGACCGGACGCGTCCGGTCAACAAAAATCGGCTCTGGAACCTTACTGTTCGCGACCGGACTCACGAGTACGGAGCGTCCGGTCGAGAGCAGTGCGTCCGGTCAGAAACGAACAAGCACGATGAACAGTGAAAGCGATGCGTCCGGTCAAAACATGAATGGAGCGTCCGGTCAAAGTGAAGAACACGGCTACGTGCTGTTCATCGACCGGACTCACGGACCGAGCGTCCGGTCACCCCGACTGAGCGTCCGGTCGACTCGCTGCAGCCCCGTTCGTCCACCGATTTGCCTCTATCTCACCCAAAACAATTCCTCTAGGGATCAAACTTGGTGAGATGAGTCACAAGGAGTATAGTGAGCTATCTTTAAGAGATCATGGCTCGAACCTATCTCCAAAACGGTGGATCGAAGAATTTCGGGGAAGGAAGAAAACTTGACCCGAAACTAAAAATCGATCGATCTCCTAGACCGTGAGGTTAGAGGTTAATTCCTTCGGTGGAAAGAAGTGCCTCACGATCTAGGACAACTTGGTTCAAACGAATTTGCAAAAGATGAACCGAGCAAAGAGATCAAGCGACGGGAAAATCGTGGAGAAAAAGGATTCCGCGAAGAACACGAACACAACGGAAATCACAGCCACGAATTGCAAGCCGAAGCGCAAACACACGCTACGACAAGGAGGATACGGCCTCCTTTCCTCAAAATCAACAATACACAGAGGTGAGTCTCTCTGCGGATCTCAGCAAGCTACAGCAGGGGATGGGAGAGCAGGAAACCCTAAGTGCAGGAAGCAAATGAGATGGCTAAAACTGAGATAGCGAGGAGGGTGTCTCCCCTAGACTACTTATACTAACCTAGCCTAAGCCTATTTCCTACTCTACCCCTCACTACTGTATTTACAGAGCGGACCAGCCTAACCCTAAGGCTATTCTAGTCCACCCGCTGGTGGTAGGTAGATCCGACGGCCACGCCCGCACGGTCTTCCGCGTCGCCTCCACGCAACCTTCAGATCGCCGCCACGTTCCGCCACCACTCTGCACCCCCGGTTTTGTGGCCCAAACCGGGAAACCAGCCTTTTCCATCAGCCCCCGGTTTTGAGGCCCAAACCGGGAAACCAGCCTCCAGCCCGAGTTTTGTGGCCAAACTCGGAAACCGTCCGCGCCCGAGTTTTGAGGCCCAAACTCGGAAACCGGCCCACGCCCAGGTTTTGAGGCTCAACCTGGAAACCGTCGCGCCCAGGTTTTGTGGCTCAACCTGGAAACCCAGCACCCAGGTTTTGAGGCCCAAACCTGGAAACCGTCCACCGTTGGTTTTTCCCGGGCTCTACCAACAAACCGGCGTCGTAGAAGGGATGCACCGCCTGTGCACCCCTTCCACCGACATGATCGCACTTCTCCGCTTGTCGCTGTCGCAGGCTGCCAGCCACCACAGCTGATCCTCCGGCCTCCAGTCCATCAGTCCAAGTCCACGTCCGCCCTTCACCGTCCGATACATCGGCATGGCACGTCCGCCGCACGGCACGCCCATCCTTCATCGCGCCCGGTCCGTCGGCACGACACGTCGCAACTTGACCTTCACCCGCCATCGACCACTGTCTCCGTGCTCGACACCTGCACAACACAAGCCAAAGAACATGCGCATCATCTCCGTTGACAATCACTCATCACACAGAGACTCAGCATACACCCATGTATCCGCAATCTCCCCCTTGATGAGTGCATTGTCAACTCCACAACAAATCATGAATAAGAAGAAGGAGGTAGGAAGGAGTGAGAAGAGAAAACCCAACCAAATGACCCAAAAGCCTAACAAAAGCCAAGAAAGGTCAAGTGGATGAAGCGAAAACTTGGTCCCCAAAGACATGGGCAACGGCTCGACGCAACCAAGCAAAGCAAAGCTAGCCCTCAAGAAGAGGTAGAACAGGCTCAACACCGCTAGCAGATACCAATTGAAGATCGGAGGACAACAGAAACAAAATGCTAGTCCCTCAAGACAGAGGCAACGGCTCAACACAACTAGCAAGAAAATCACTCCGAACCAATTGGAAATCAACCCAAACCAAAAGGGAAAGCACACCCGACGATACCAATTGAAAGCCAAATGAAAAAGCTTATGAAAGCTCATGAAAAGCTAGGAACGTTTGCTAGTCCCTCAAGACAGAGGCAACGGCTCAACACAACTAGCAAACTCCCCCTCGACAATTGCAAGCAACTGGGACAAATAATTCTCCCCTTAGTTGATCAACACAGGGGCATATGATTTGCATAAATTTCTCCCCCTAGTTGAAAATGCACTTATCAAGGCCAAAAGGTATCGGAGAAGCAACTCCCTTCACACAAACTCCCTCTGAACACAAGATCTCCTTCCAAAATGCATATGAAGTCAAAATGCAAGTTAGGAGCTTCAAGTATATAGTCAAAAAAAAATGCAAAGATGCTCTAATCAGTATAGCTCCGACATCTCAATTAAGCACTCAAATAGCAAAGGCTCAAACTGATCACTTATACGAAATATGAAGCATAGGAGCATGTGAGCAGTTTTAAGCCAAAAAGGATAGTCACCATCAAAATAGCACTAGACATGTATAGAAGGAATCCAAACAAGTGCTAAACATATATACAAAGTGAACTACCCCTAGCAAAGTTCAATCATCATGCATAGGAATGAAGCATATACTTGTGATTTCAAATTCATATCGGAGTTGCAGCGGTAAAAGAGTTCACAAGTTCATTTTTAGCATGTGATTGCGAGAGGTTGAAAGCTTGTCATCGCCTAACTTTTCAACCGTGCGAAGCCTATGCCGAAGCAATCAGAAGCTTAAAGCAACGGTTTCGGTCATACACTACATGGCTCAAGTTTAACTCAAGGTGCAATGAGAAACAGTCTCAATACCATGAGGTGTTGACAAGCAATCCCATCTCGATCTTTTCAATTCAACAATACTTGGTTCAGATTTTAAGCAAGTTATGAACAACCAAGCAAGTGAATGACTCAGAACTAGAGACATAGCAACCTAGCATATATGAAAAGCAGGAATGGACTCAACACACCCTACACATGCTAGTTGCATATCTCAATGGTGAACATTTTCAGATTTATATACATTAGGCATAATTCACCATTCCAAAAATAGCTCGCTCATAACATGTAACAGTGATCAGAAGGAGCATAAGCTACAAGCATCATCATAAGTATCGGAGCAATACTAACAAGAGCATAATTACATTCTAGTGAATATAGACATGAAGCTCAGAATGTAAATGCGTATGCCCGACACAAAACTGAAAGAAAGAAGATACCAATTGGAAGGACTCAAGAAACTCAAAAGAAAAGAGCCTCAAAATAAAAGAGTCAGTCTGTACATCTCAAAATGCTTCCCCCATCTAAAAGGGGAAACACACACCAAGCTCACCCCTCAACCTATTAAAGGTTGATTCGTCTAAAGGCTTGGTGAAAATATCAGCCAATTGGTGATGAGTATCGACATGGCGAAGGTCGATATCACCCTTCTCCTGGTGGTCTCGCAAGAAATGAAAGCGCACATCAATGTGTTTGGTTTTCGAGTGAAGCACGGGGTTCTTAGCAACGCTAATGGCACTCATGCTGTCACAAAGCAAAGGAACTCGAGTAAAGCTCAAACCAAAATCACGCAAAGTGGCCATCATCCAGAGTAACTGGGAACAGCAGCTAGCCGCAGCAACATATTCAGCCTCCGTGGTAGACTGAGCGACACTAGACTGCTTGCGAGAAGACCACGCTACAAGAGAAGATCCAATAAACTGGCAAGTCCCAGAAGTGGACTTGCGCTCGGTGCGACAACCAGCAAAATCAGCATCAGAAAAGCCACAAAGCGAGAGGGTGGAAGAAGCAGAATACCAAATCCCGAACTCAGGCGTGAAACGAAGGTACCTGAAGATGCGCTTCACGGCCTGACGGTGAGAAGTGCGTGGCGAAGCCTGAAAGCGCGCGCACAAGCACACGGCGAACTGAATGTCCGGCCGTGTCGCCGTCAGGTAGAGCAGCGATCCAATCATGCTGCGGTACTCCTTCTGGTCCACTGCTTCTCCATCCGTGTCGGCATCCAGGGCAGTCGTCGTCGACATGGGCGTCGGAAGAGGCTTGGCCTCACCCATGTCGAACCGCTTCAGCAAGTCCCTCGTGTACTTGCCCTGGTGCACAAACGTCCCCTCTCGGGATTGCTTAATTTGCAACCCGAGAAAGAAAGTCAGCTCGCCCATCATGCTCATCTCGAACTCCCTGCTCATAGTATCTGCAAACTTGGCAACCAAAGCGTGAGAAGAACCACCGAAAATGATATCATCCACGTAAATTTGGACCAAGAGAGTATCTTTGCCTTGCTTGAGGAGAAAGAGCGTTTTATCAACACATCCCATTTTAAAACCCTTAGCTAGCAAGAAGGTTTTTAATCTCTCATACCAGGCTCTAGGGGCTTGTTTCAAACCATACAAAGCTTTGTGGAGTTTAAAGACATGGTTTGGAAACCTGGGATTTTCAAAACCGGGGGGTTGCTGGACATAGACCTCCTCCTCAATGTAGCCGTTTAAGAAGGCACTCTTGACATCCATTTGAAAAAGTTTGAAACCCATGGATGCAGCATAAGCCAAGAGTATCCTAATAGCCTCCAAACGAGCTACAGGAGCGAAGGTCTCCTCATAATCTATCCCCTCCTTCTGACTATAACCCTTCGCTACAAGCCGGGCCTTGTTTCTTACAATGTGGCCCTCCTCTCCTTGCTTGTTTTTAAATACCCATTTTGTCCCAATAGGTTTACAGTCAGGAGGTGGAGGCACTAGAACCCAAACCCGATTTCGCTCAAAATTCTCTAGCTCCTCATGCATGGCATTGACCCAATCCGGATCCGTCAATGCGTGTCCAACATCTCGGGGCTCAAAAGACGCAACAAAAGCAGAATGAGCAAAGTGCGAGATGTGCTGTGACCTGGAGCGAGTAACTCGCTCGTTGATGTCGCCGATCATCTGTTCAGGGGGGTGCTGGCGCTGGATATGTCGTGGCGCCTCCCGGGAAGAAGTGACCTCCCCCTCAACAGCAGCTGGTTCCACCCCAGGTACAAAAGGTACCGCGCGAGGTGGAGGATCCCACGGCCCCCAGGAAGAAGAAGTGTCGGGGCCGTGAGTCGTCGTCGAGGCCGCTCTTTGCGGCACGGCAGGTGGAGGGGGTGCTGGATTATCTATACCTTCAGCACCCTCGTCCTCATCATCAAAAAGAGGCTCTCCAACCTCATGATCACCTGCACGCTCAAAACGAGAAGAGGGACAAACAAGAGTCTCGTCGAAGGTGACATCTGATGTCTCCATGACTCGGTTAGTGTCAAGGTTAAGTACACGATAAGCTCGAGTGTGAGTGCCATAACCCAAAAACACACCGTCAGAAGAACGAGACTCAAACTTGTCCAGGTTGCCTTTCTTCAATATAAAACAATGGCAACCGAAGACTCTAAAATAACTCACCTTGGGCTGGCGACCAAAGCGCAACTCATAAGAGGTCTTCTTCAAAAACGCTCTCAGAAAAATGCGATTCGAAATGTAGCATGCAGTGTTCATAGCTTCGGCCCAAAAGCGCCTAGGAGTCCTATGCTCATCAAGCATCGTCCTGGCCATCTCAACAAGGGTCCGATTCTTCCTCTCTGCAACACCATTTTGGGGCGGTGTGTAGGGGGAAGAAAACTGATGCTCCAAGCCAAGGTGGTTACAAAACTTCTCAAAATCCGAATTTTTAAACTCGGAACCATTATCACTCCGAATAGCTCGCATCGAGTTCAAAGGGAACTCGTTCTGAAGACGCAAAATCAGATTGCGAGCAAATGAGAAAGTCTCGGTCTTCTCAGCTAAAAAGAAGACCCACGAATATCTCGAAAAGTCGTCAACAACAACCAAAACATACCACTTGCCACCAACCGAGCTCACCCGAGCCGGACCAACAAGGTCCATGTGTAAAAGCTCTCCGGGGTGCGAGGTCATGACCTTAGTCACCGGATGGTGGGGAGCAGCAACCATCTTCCCATGTCTGCAAGAATGGCAAACTAGATCCTTCTCCATCGAAAGCTTGGGCAATCCTCGGATTAGGCCAAGTGAGCTAAGTCTTGCAAGCAAGTCGAAACTTAAATGACCGAGCCTCCTATGCCACTTCCAAAGATCGGAGGAAGAAGGACTAGCCAAAAGACAGCGAGAAGAACCAAACGATTCCGAGAAATTCGCACAAAAGACTTTCCCAAAGGGCGAAATCAGACATACAAGATCGCCCTGAGGATCTAAGATGCGACTAAGGTTCGGTTTAAAACGAATCTCATAGTCATCATCAAAAAGTTGCGAAACAGAAAGAAGGTTAAAATGCAGGTTAGAAACAAGAGCAACATCGCGCAACACAAAGTGCTCATTAACCCGCACCGTCCCACGGGACAATACTTTACCTTTACTATTGTCGCCGAAGGTTATGTACTCCTTTCCGGCGACCGGGCTAAGGCTGGAGAACCACTTGGCGTTTCCGGTCATGTGCCTCGAGCAACCGGAATCCACCAACCAAATGTCCTCCAACCGTCTCACCTACATCAATAAAAAGACATAGGGTGAGCATACGGTCCAACACTGGGGTTAGTGAAATAAGGGGAAAACCAGTGTTGGGCCGGCTGCTCAAAAGAAGGGTTAGTGTAAAAACCATTCCTAGCACGTCTACGAGGGAAGCGATCACCACGCTGAGGAAAACGTGGTCCGCTAGGGAAGAAGCGCTCACCGCGGTACTCAAAACGCGGTGGGGGAAAGCGCTCAACTAAGCCTCCGCCACGGGGTCCGTTACCTGCAAAAGCAGGACCCCGTCGGGCACCCTCTCTACGAGGTTTACGCCTAGGAGCCTGGGGCTCAACTGCTCTAGCGTCTCTCCTCGAAGCTCTCTCCTGCCTAGGCCTAACAAACTGAGGTGCTGGACCTCTAGGCCTAGTCTCCCTCCTCGGGGCTCTCATCTCCTGCCTAGGCCTGGAACCCTGACGTCCGGACCTAGCAGCTCTCCCCTGGGCCTTCGGTACATGTCCACCATGAGCTGGATGGTACATGTCCGGGTTCTCCATCTCCCGAGCCCTGCGCGCCTCTCTCTTGCGCCTAAAGCAGAACTCGCTCAAGTGACCATCCCTCCCACAGAAATCACACTGGTACCTCACCGCACGCACAGGGGGTTGTTGGTGACCAGGGCTGTGGGTGTGGCTCACTTTGCCTTTGCCCTTTGGTGGCAACTCCTCACGAATGGGTGGCAGAGCATCAAGCTTGTTTCTGAGGTGGTTTGGCTTGGGTGCCCAAACTGGGTTCTTGGGAGGAACTTTAGGGGGTTCCTCAACCACACCATCTTGGGTGATAGGCTTGGCTGGCTCTTTGAGTGGAAGCTTGGCAAGTTTGGGAATAGTGGTGGAATTGGGCTTCTCACATGGGTTCAGACCACTAGACTCTCCAATCTTCCCAAAGGCTGAGAGATCAACACTCTGAGCAAAACCTACACCAGGGGCACCAACAGCTCGCTTGAATTGGGAGATCATCATCCCGAGCTGCGGCTCACTACTGGAGACCCATGACAAGATGGACCGAAGGTATGTGTTTTCTTCCTCGGTTTGCATCTTGCCATGCTTCACATTGGCAATCTCCATCTCCAGGCCCTCACACAAAGCACACCTCATGACACAAGTGCTATCTGAGCTGGCCTTCTCTAAAGACTCAAGCTTGGCATTCTTCTCTGCCAACTCAGATTGCAAGACAGGACAAGTCTTGCACGCACCCAACAGCTGCGGCCTAGCTCGGAGCTCATCCACCTCATCTACCAGCGCAGCATGCTTACTCCTCAGAGTGAGAAGATCCGTCATGTGCGCGGCGCAACTCTCGCACTCCAACTCCTCCGACACAACCACGGTGGACCGAGCGAACTCAAGCTCCTTCACCGTGTCCTCCCACTTCTGCCTAAACTCCTTGCGCTCTCTAGCGGCACGCCTAAGCAACTTATCTTGGCTAAGGAGGGCAGCAGTCAACTTCTCAACCTCGGAGGAAAGCTCGTCGTAGGTGAGAGATACCTGGGAGGTGTCGTCGTCGTCGTCGTTCCGAGGGGTACGCTCCGGCTCGCCGTCGACCTCATCGCCCAGCGCCATGGTGCAGAAGCCGTCGTCGTCGGCGAAAAAGCAGAGGCCGTTCAGCTTGTCCTCGATCCTCTTCTTCTTCTCGGACTCGTCATCACTCGAGCTGGCGGAGTCGTCATCCGAGCCGTCGACGTCGCTGAGCGTGGCGAAGAATGCACGCTGCTCAGCTTGCTGCTTCTCCAAGTACTTCTTCTTGATGTACTCTTTGTCGAAGCCGCCCCGCTTCTTGTGCCTTGGGGGAACGTGCTTCTCCTTGTACTTGGAGTCGCGCCTGTGGCCGTGATCGCCCTTCCCCAGATGCTTGTTCTTCTTCTTGGGGCAGTCGGCGATGAAGTGGTCGGGGTCGCCGCATTCGTAGCATCCGGCGCGTCCTCCTCCACGACGGCGGTTCACGCGGTTGTTGTGGAACCGCGAAAACCGGTTGGCAAGCAAAGCCAACTCGTCGTCTCCCAAAGACTCCAGCTGGTCCTCTATCACAGAAAAGAGAGAAGAAAGCGCAAAGCCAGCTGAGGGGTTAGAGGAAGAGCCGGAAACCAAAGCCATGGACGGGCGAGAAGGATTTTCAAAAGAAGCCCTTGCCATAGCATCAATCTCACTGGACTTGAGCTTACTGAAGAGCTCGTCGCAGGTGAGGGTCTCATAGTTCGGCGATTCGATGATTGCCTGAACCTTGGAGTCCCACACCGAACGGTCAAGAGTGTGCAAAAGCTTCAAAGCACGCTCATGATCGTCAAATGGCAACTGCTCTCTGTTAGCCCTCATCCTGTTGACAATCACCTGAAAGCGAGCGAATAAACTTTCTATGCTCTCGCCAGGCTGATGTCGAAAGTTCTCATACTCTCTCTTGAACGACTCGTAGAGTCGGGTTTTGACTTGAGAGGTGCCCTCATGAAAACGCATGAGGGTGTCCCAGATCTCCTGAGCCGTAGAGAGGTGAGAAACGCGATCAAACTCACCCACGCTCAAGCAGGAGAACAAAGCGTTACGCGCCCGGCTATTGGCTTCGTGCTCATCGATCTGAAGCTGAGAGACACGAGCAGCCAGGACAACGTAGTTGGCGTTGTTGCAAATCTCCCAAACAGAAGAGCCCATGCTCTGGAGATAGGCCGACATGCGTATCTTCCAATACGCATAGTTCGTCCCATCGAAAAAACGGCGGTTTGCCCACGCCGCGATCCATGTCGCCTTCGGTGGATCTGGAACCGGCTAAGGTGGAAGATCCTTAACCTGCTCCGATACCAATTGAAGGACCGAGAATGCAAAAGCAAGGCGACCAGAGGGGGGGTGAATGGGAGCCAATAAAAATTTCTTTCGAAACTTTGGCCAAGTGTCCCAAAATCAACCCCCAAGAGATACTACCGAAAACGTGATACCCACGACCCTTGGAGGAGGGTGGATGATCTCTAGGATCACAGCGAGGCACCACAAAAACTTCCACACCCAAGCTCACGCAAGTCAACTAGTGACAGGATGGGTTTTGGGTAACCTCAACCTCCCCCGCGCAACGCGAGGGGGATTCAGGCTATTTTGTAAAGCGGGAAGCCCAAATTCTGTAGAGCACGAAGTTAGAAATCCAACGCCACAAACGAATCACGAATCGAAAGACGAACGAACAAACTGCGGATGAAAACGCGTCGAACTGGATCGACCGGACTCTGGCCAGCGTCCGGTCAGCAGGGACCGGACGCGTCCGGTCAACAAAAATCGGCTCTGGAACCTTACTGTTCGCGACCGGACTCACGAGTACGGAGCGTCCGGTCGAGAGCAGTGCGTCCGGTCAGAAACGAACAAGCACGATGAACAGTGAAAGCGATGCGTCCGGTCAAAACATGAATGGAGCGTCCGGTCAAAGTGAAGAACACGGCTACGTGCTGTTCATCGACCGGACTCACGGACCGAGCGTCCGGTCACCCCGACTGAGCGTCCGGTCGACTCGCTGCAGCCCCGTTCGTCCACCGATTTGCCTCTATCTCACCCAAAACAATTCCTCTAGGGATCAAACTTGGTGAGATGAGTCACAAGGAGTATAGTGAGCTATCTTTAAGAGATCATGGCTCGAACCTATCTCCAAAACGGTGGATCGAAGAATTTCGGGGAAGGAAGAAAACTTGACCCGAAACTAAAAATCGATCGATCTCCTAGACCGTGAGGTTAGAGGTTAATTCCTTCGGTGGAAAGAAGTGCCTCACGATCTAGGACAACTTGGTTCAAACGAATTTGCAAAAGATGAACCGAGCAAAGAGATCAAGCGACGGGAAAATCGTGGAGAAAAAGGATTCCGCGAAGAACACGAACACAACGGAAATCACAGCCACGAATTGCAAGCCGAAGCGCAAACACACGCTACGACAAGGAGGATACGGCCTCCTTTCCTCAAAATCAACAATACACAGAGGTGAGTCTCTCTGCGGATCTCAGCAAGCTACAGCAGGGGATGGGAGAGCAGGAAACCCTAAGTGCAGGAAGCAAATGAGATGGCTAAAACTGAGATAGCGAGGAGGGTGTCTCCCCTAGACTACTTATACTAACCTAGCCTAAGCCTATTTCCTACTCTACCCCTCACTACTGTATTTACAGAGCGGACCAGCCTAACCCTAAGGCTATTCTAGTCCACCCGCTGGTGGTAGGTAGATCCGACGGCCACGCCCGCACGGTCTTCCGCGTCGCCTCCACGCAACCTTCAGATCGCCGCCACGTGCCGCCACCACTCTGCACCCCCGGTTTTGTGGCCCAAACCGGGAAACCAGCCTTTTCCATCAGCCCCCGGTTTTGAGGCCCAAACCGGGAAACCAGCCTCCAGCCCGAGTTTTGTGGCCAAACTCGGAAACCGTCCGCGCCCGAGTTTTGAGGCCCAAACTCGGAAACCGGCCCACGCCCAGGTTTTGAGGCTCAACCTGGAAACCGTCGCGCCCAGGTTTTGTGGCTCAACCTGGAAACCCAGCACCCAGGTTTTGAGGCCCAAACCTGGAAACCGTCCACCGTTGGTTTTTCCCGGGCTCTACCAACAAACCGGCGTCGTAGAAGGGATGCACCGCCTGTGCACCCCTTCCACCGACATGATCGCACTTCTCCGCTTGTCGCTGTCGCAGGCTGCCAGCCACCACAGCTGATCCTCCGGCCTCCAGTCCATCAGTCCAAGTCCACGTCCGCCCTTCACCGTCCGATACATCGGCATGGCACGTCCGCCGCACGGCACGCCCATCCTTCATCGCGCCCGGTCCGTCGGCACGACACGTCGCAACTTGACCTTCACCCGCCATCGACCACTGTCTCCGTGCTCGACACCTGCACAACACAAGCCAAAGAACATGCGCATCATCTCCGTTGACAATCACTCATCACACAGAGACTCGGCATACACCCATGTATCCGCAACATTTTAATGATCCAAATGAGGTGTTTTTAGTTTTGATAGCTTGCTCATGAGTAGATCTGTCATGAAAAAATATGAAAGTATTTTTGGTAAAAGTTTAATGTGTTGTTTTTATTTATTCCGGTTTATGTGCTTTTGTTTAGATAAAGGTGTTCATATGTTTTCTGGTTGAATTAGTTCATGGCAAAATTTGTGTAGGTTTCTTGTCAAGTTATGTATCTATAAAAAATTTATGATGCACTGTTTCTATAGAAAAAGTATCTGTTTTGTTTTAAATTCCTTTTTAGCTATTTTCTTGAAATAATTTTTAAAATGATTTATATGTGAACATAAAATATGGGAAAATTTATGTTGTCTCTGTATATTATGTTTAAACTGAGAAAAATGCTAAGCATAGGTTATTGTAAGGAAAAATAAAGAGATGTAGTACAAATGTGCTTTTCTGTGTTTTTCTCAGAAAATTCATGAAGAAAAAGAATATAATGTTTCTGATCATGGAACTTTCTTGACAAATATGAAAGGTGAAATAAAATCTGGAAAAATATGAAAATAAGGATGTCACCCTTTTCCAGTAGGGTTGTAGTTCAAAGGGTTTATTTTAAAATAAATTTATTTATTTTGTGTAGAATTATGTGTTTATGCTTTAGCAGCAAGTTTTCTGCAGTAGAGTGGTTATAAGTAGATAAAGATAGAAAAATTATGAAATCTGCTGTTTGACATTTTTCATAAGAAAAGTTAGTTCAAAGCACCTTTTGAGCAGTTGGTTTTATCTTTTTGTATCTGATGTTCAGTATTTCATATCTTCGTGAAATTTGTACCGTGAGGTCCAGTAAGTGTAAATTACCGTCTGTAATTTTTGTGGATTTTTCTGAGTTCAGAAAAATATACTTGCTGTTCAAACCTAGCCTCCTTTTTGAATTAATAAATAGGAAATGGTTAAAATAATGATTTTGTTTTACGAGGAAAATAAATGTTTTTCCTCAATGTAAAAATTTGTTCAACAAGTTGGTTTTGTTGGTTTGCAAGAAATGTTTTCTTTTCATACCACCATTTTACACCTTGCATTATTTATTTATGTACCGCATTGCAATAGCCTCGACAGCCCCGGAGACAGAGCAAGAGCCGGAGACAAACGTCGAGGAGGAGATCCCGAAAGTGCTCAGGAGCAAGAAAACAGAGCCCGCAGCGGAAACTAACCTGCCTGAGTGCCCCTCTCACGAGGCCTCGGTCTTCTCCCAAGGCAAGCCCCGGAGCATTTTAAGCCTCTTATTATTTATAATTAATTCAATTGAGTACTTTTATATTGTGATGCATTAGGTATAGGAGTTGATTAAATCCTACTTGCTGCATTACTGTTCCTTGATTATTGATTAAATATCTGCATTGTTATCCTGTTATTTATTTATGATGTAGAATTGCTTAGTCCGCTTAATAAAAGTAGTAGTTAAGGATGTTTCCGTAATACCCCTGGTGGGTATTTACCGTATCACGGTTGGCTATATTTGCTATCGCAGAAAAGAACCTGAGTAGTAATGAAATACGGTCAACTGGAAGGCAAGACACAAGTTCAGAAACTTGGGGCAGTTCGTCCGTTGGATCGTGTAGGTTTGTATCGATGTTGGCCCTCGTTCATTTTTGAACGCGCCCTTTTACTTAGGGATACGTCGGTGCTGTAATCATCGACCCCAAAGCCGGTTAGACGCTGTTCGGGCCAGTCTCAACCCGTGTCGCACCCTCTAGTATGGAAACCCGATCTGCCGTGGAATGGCCATCGTATAGTTCCAATTAGGTGGTCCGTGCTTGAACCACGACGATTATCACCACGAACAAGCATCAAGCGGTTACCCAATGCATGGACCCGACGGGGAAAGTGTGGGTTGGTATTAAAGGTCTTTCACCAGCTGGTTTGGAATTCGATTCGAGTCGTCGTCTCACCCGGTTAGTGGGAAACTATGGCGAGCTTCACCACGATACAACTCCATGTGATGTTTAAAGGTTCAACTAAAATTTGGATAAGTCAACTGGATATGGGTATATTAATGATTGATTAGACTCAAGTGTATGTAATAGTTCAGGTGCAAACCTAGACTAAAAGGTAGGTCTAAAACTTGACTGCTCACTGATATCATTAAATATCCCTTCTCTTAATTTGAGCTTTTCGCAACTAAAGATCCCGCTCCACCAAAAAGCCTTGCATACCCTTGGTGTCTTTATTTTCAGTTGGACGGCTAAGTCTAGCTGAGTACATTCCCGTACTCAGGGTTTATCCCGTTTGTTGCAGATGGCCAAGTCTACTACGGCTATTGTAAGCACTGCCTCTACTCCGTGGAGGGTGATGAGGAGTAGGCCCAGGGTAGGGTCATCTAGAAGCTTCTCCTTTGCTTTTGCTGGGCTAAGACTGTTGGTGGCACATTATCTGAAAAAGGAGGAGTGAGTTACCAAAACCATTGTTTATTCGGACCACATGTGTGGTGGTCGTGTTTTAAACTTATTTGAGCTTCCGCAAATTTCAAACTCAGTATTGTAATAACTCTTTTATGATTGCGCACTCTGATGTTTAAATTCGGTTTCGATTATCGACGGTGTATCGTTACGAATGTGGTACTTGAACAATACGATCCTGTATGTTGTATGATGTTTGAAATCCTTCGAGATTTCCGGACTACCGGGGTTATATGGGTTCAAGTATGAGTCGATGTCAGACGAATTTGGCTAAGACGGTACTTGAGCTCTTATAATCAGGACGGTTCTGTCACAGTAATCTCACTATTGTCTCGTGGGTTCGAGACACAGTTGATTTCCCGATCGATTCACGTTTTGCTCGTGTGTTCTTCACGTTCCGGTTTTTTCTCTCTCGGAGATTTGTGCCGTTGTCCCTAAACGTGAGATGATTTTCGATTCCCCTTGACTCAGATTGTTCTATGTCGTGAGCTCCTTCTTTCCACCGAATGATTTCTTCTCTAACCTCACGATGACATAGATCGGGCATAAATCGCGTTTGTTCTTCGTTCTCCCCCCTTTTCAAGTGTTCTTCGGATTTCTCGTGATTAACTTGGTTTGGTGCGATGATTTCTTAGGATTAGCACCCCAATACGTAGAAGAACACTTGGGAGAAGTTTGGTTGAAGCCCCATCTGATTTGGTGAAGGTTGAATCGAATTTGTGTTTGAGCCGTGCAGTTTTTGTGCTTTCTGCACACTCGCAGACTGTCCGGCCCCAGGCGGCGGACTGTCCGGGGATCGGGATTTGCCCAGGCAGATTCGCCCAGCTCGGCACTGTTCTCGGTCGTGTGACCGGCAGACAGTCCGGGACCAGGTCGCGGATAGTCTGGGACTGGTCCAGAACTGTTTCAGTTCATTTCGGTTTTGGATCTTTTGCCGGCGGACAGTCCGGATCCCCAGTGGTGGACAGTCCGGCCTTTACCGGACAGTCCGGAAGCCTGACGGCGGACTGTCCAGGAATCTGCTGAAAGTGTAGTTTTGATTCTTGGCTTTGGCATTTGGATTCGGCCGTTCTCTGGTAGTTCCGCTGTACCACTAGGACATCTCCTAGGGTATCCACCTATTCGTAGGTCGTGAACTCACCGGTTGTTTGAGGTTTCCCTTTTGGGGTGATTTTCTGGGACAAGGGCCATCTATTTCATGAGTTGAAATTTGGGGCTCCCATTCACCCCCCCTCTGGTCGCCAATCCGGTCCTTCATGCCACGGTTAATGTCACATCGGACGCGCCGATCCCAGGCATCGGACGCTCCGATGCCACTGCTCAATTCAGCATTTTTCAGTGCCACATCGGACGCGCAGGCACCATCACATCGGACGCTCAACCCCTACGTCCGATGACCATGCAGAGAGGTTCCAGAAAGGGTCAAAACACATCGGACGCGTCCTGGCATCGGACGCAGGCCATCGTTCGATGCTTCCTGGAAAGCAAGCTCGCGCCACGTCATCACCATCGGACTCTGCAACAGTGTTTCCTTAGCGTCCGTTGCCAGCGTCCGATGTTCCTTCAACATCAGTCTGTAGCTAGGGTTAGCCATCGGACGCTTGGCTCAGAGTCCGATGTTGCCGCCTCCAGCGTCCGATGCTTCTACCTCAGCACCTGTCGCTTTCTAACTTCTACCCTTGCTTCCATGTGCCAACACCAAAGTGTTCCAACACTGGTTTACGTGTGTAAGCATTTTTGAAAGCATTTTCCAAGGATTTTATTAGACACTCACTAGGTCTATAGTATCAATATGTTAGAGAACACCTAGTGGCACTTGAATACCGCATAAGCAGTGAATTATCTCCTCTTAATAGTACGGCTATGTATCCTTAATGTGATCACACTCGCTAAGTGTCTTGATCACCAAAACAAAGAGCCCTATAGGTTATACCTTTGCCTTCGGGCCTCTTTGCTCCATCTCTTCTATTCTTCTCTCAATTCACCAAAGGTAGAGCACTTGATCACTTGATTTGCATGTGGCCATCACCATCCTCCATGGTTCCCACTTTGCTAGCTTCACCACTTGGCTTGGTCTCAATCCTTTCTTATAAGCTACACACATGCTTAGCAATAGGATTAGACCAAATAGGTTTCATCAATTAGCCAAAACCAAACTAGGGCTTTCAGCCGCCCACGCCACCTCCTGCACCGTTAAGCGTCGGGCCAAGGTCTCCAGCCCCATGTGCTGGACCAGGGGCGCCCTGCCCCTCCTCCGTCAGTGCACCGAGCGCTGGGCCAGGGGCGCCCAACTCCCCCTCCGTCGGGACGACCACTGGCGCTGCAGCCAGCAGCAACTTCTCGCCGACCGCGTCATAGGTCGGCGCTGCTGCCCCTGTTCCTCGTCCACAGGCTGTTGCCAGTAGCACCGCGGCCACTGGACGCACGCTTGCCACCAGGCCGATCTCCATCACCCCAGTCGATAATGCGCACTCCATGCGCACCCGCGGCAAGGCCGACATAGCACAGCCCGTGGATCGCCTCAACCTCCATGTTGTGCCCATGTCGCCTCTGCCCAATTCCATTCGCAATGCTCTGTCAGATCCCAATTGGCGCTCCGCCATGCAGGCTGAGTTTGATGCACTGATCGCCAATGACACCTGGAGCCTGGTACCACGCCCTCCCGGAGTCAATCTTGTTACTAGCAAGTGGATTTTTTGGCACAAACTACACGCAGATGGGTCTCTTGATTGGTACAAGGCATGATGGGTCCTTCGAGGTTTTACCCAGCGCCCAGGTCTGGATTATGATGAGACTTTTAGTCCAGTTGTCAAGCTAGCGATAGTTCGGGTTATTCTCTCTCTGGCTCTCTCTCAGAACTGGCCCATCCATCAGTTAGATGTGAAGAATGCATTCTTACATGGTACTCTCACCGAGACAGTGTACTGCATGCAGCCCTCTGGTTTTGTGGATTCCTCCCATTCGGACATGGTTTGCCGACTCAACAAGTCTCTATATGGACAGAAGCAGGCTCCTCGTTCTTGGATCTCAAGCGTATCTTGTGCTACCTGCAGGGCACCATGACACTTGGATTGACTATGCGTCGCCCCCCTCCTACGGAGCTCGTTGTCTACACAGACACCGATTGGGCTGGATGTCTCGACACGCGACGATCGACCTCTGGATATGCAGTGTTCCTGCGAGACAACCTCGTATCGTGGTCCTCCAAGCCCAGCACACGGTCTCACGGTCCAGTGCTGAGGTAGAGTATCATGATGTGGCGAACGGCGTCGCTAAAGCTATTTGGCTACGACAGTTACTCCTTGAGCTCCATCGTCCCACTCGTCGTGCACCTTGGTCTATTGCAACAACGTCAGTGCTGTATATCTCTCCAGCAATCCTATGCAGCATCAGCGGTCGAAGCATGTGGAGATCGATCTCCATTTTGTTCAAGAGAAGGTCGCCCTCAGTCACGTTCAAATTCTTCATGTTCCTACGACATCACAGTACGCCGATGTCTTCACCAAGGGTCTCCCCACCTTGTTGTTCCAGGAGTTTCGGTCCAGCCTGATCGTTAGCGATGCTCCCGATTAGACTGCCGGGGAGTGTTAGAATATTGTAAATATAGCAGCGGCTAAGCTTAGTCCTCGCCAACTTGTAAATATAGCAATGGCTAGGCTTAATCCTCACCAGCATAGCCGCACGTAGCGTAGCGCGTTTGTCTCTGTGCCGCTTGCTCATCCTGCATGCATGCATTGTATCGTGTACATAAACACCAACAGAAAGCAATACAAGACATCAATTCCTAAACTTTCATACATGCATATGTGTTGGAGTGGCTTGAGGTGAAAGTTAAAATATTTTCTACCTGAATCCACTAGAATACACATGGATTAACATGGATACGAGTGCATTCAAACAAGGCTTTAGAATTAGATGCAGTATTATTTCTGGTAAACACACATAAACGTTTATCTCATATAGCTTGTTCATTTGAGCTTATCAGCTAGAATCAGTTCTACGTTTCAGCCGTAGAATAGTATTTTTCTATCACAAAAATTAGCGAGAACAATGTTTTTCAGTCGTAAAAACTATCAGTCAAATAGGGTCTTAAAAGCAAAAGCACACATGCCTAGCCTAACAAAAGGTAGCTCAAATGGCACGACAAACTGTTTACATTGTCTACATATAAAAAATTGATAAGCTTCTCATCATAAGTAACTTCATAAGAGAGACGGCGTTATATGGAATTCAGCTTCTAACCAAACATCTCCTTGATATGAGTCACAAGAGTTAGCTATATGAAGAGCTTCATCGATGCGGTGATGCCTCAATAATTCCACTTGTTCCATAGCATCCAAACAAGGCAATAGAAGCACTTTTGGCCCCACCTATATGCATCCACTTTCCTTTCCTCGTTAGCCAACCAGTGGTGATGTTCGTGTACAACATGAGAGATTTCAGTCCAACACAAAGCGAAACAAACTTTCTTGCTTAACAATGAACATCCGAACAGAAGCTAATCAATTGTCTCCTTATGGAAATAATTGGAAATGGCTGGCTGAAACCCTTAGGCTCTCCTATATTTTCTTCTGCAATCATAGTAAGTCCCATTGTCAATAGCGATGACGTGGACGTACACTTTTACTAATGTTGTATCCATCATTTACTATAGACATAACACTTAGTTGTCAACATCATCGCAATAGCTGATCATGTTGATATAACAACGGTGGTCGAGGTTGCCAATCTTGAGGAGAGGGATGATAGCTGTGAATGGGGAAGAAGCATACCAATGGCAATGAACGTATAAGGATAATTAAAAGCGACATGTGTGATTGAGAAATAACCACAACCACAGTAACACCCACCCCACCACACCAAACATACCACACCTTAGATCTTGTTTGGCTGCACATAAATCCATCTCAATTCACATAGGAGGGATCGGGGTAAAATTTAGTTCGAGCTCCACTCCAATATACTTCAACCCACGTAGATTGGGACAAATTTTTCCGCAGCCAAAGAAGGCCTCATGTCATTGTCATTAACTCCTTAAACGATGAATGCTTCAAAATAATCTAAGTTTATTATAATTCATGGGTTTTTTTAAGATAGCCTATCGGGGTTTTATGTCCATTGTGTACTAAGTCCATAAGTGGAGTTCCATTGTAAATTTAATCTCCGTAGCCATTCTTTTCTTTCACACAACCTATCTCTTGTCCTCTAAGATAGCCTATTGGGGTTTTATGTCCATTGTGTACTAAGCTCTATAAGTGGATTTCCCTTGTAAATTGAATCTTTGTAGTCATTCTTTTCTTTCACACACAACATATCTCTTGTCCTCTGGGGTCTGTAAATTGGATAGTTAAATTGTATATACTAGGAGGATTCCCCGTGCGTTGCCACGGATATGAAGAAGGAATATAAATGTGTTAGAATGTTAACTATAAGAATCAGGTGATGTATATTTATGGTGCTAGTAATGCTAGAACATAATAATATATGTATGGATTTATTAGCATAATCATGAAGATTGTATCCATAGTTGATGATGTGTCTCGTTAACATGAATATCATAATTCTTGTGCTAGTGAACTTTAATTGCAAATGATAGTGGACTGCTGAGGTGGACACCTTACATGTCATGAGAAATTGCTAGTGGCAAATGATAAAGGATTGCTGAGGTAGACGTCTTGCATGTCAAAAGAAATAGCCAATGAGATTTTACTTTATAAGAGTTATATAGATAACAGAAAGTGAAAACATCGAATTGCTCATATAATAGTTTTACTTTGTAACAGGAGTATAAAAGTTACAAGACCCATCGATCGCTGATTGGCTTGTGGCTATATAGGGTGTATTTGGTTAGGTGTACAAGTGCTACCCAGGCTCCACAAAGCCAGTTTTGATCTGTTTGGTTAACTGCCTAGGCACTTTAGCCAGGCCAGCTCGGGCCACCGACCACCTGCTAGCCAGCCTCCGCGGAAACGAGGGGAGCAGCCGTTTCCGCGAAGCTAGGCTCCAGGTGCCGCTCGGTTCACCTCCCCTAGCCTTACCATGACCTGCCTCCCCACCATGTCATGGCGTCCGCGCGCCGGCCACCGGCGTTCGCCACCTCCCTTCCGTCTTCCCACCCGCGACCCCCGGTAGTAGCAGCATCAAAGATGAGCGCCTCCCCCACACACGCCCCTGTCCGCGCACTGCAAGAAAACCTCGCCGCCTCCGCCCGTGGCCATCGGAAGAAGACAAAGCACCAGTCGCAAAGTTCACTGTCCTCCCCTCCCACTTCTGCACCCGCTTCCCCGCCCACCTCACCTCCGTTCGTGGCTGCTGGAAGAAGCCGCCGCCCACCTCAGCTCTGTTCGGGGCCGCTGGAAGAAGCCGCCGCCCACCTCACCTCCGTTCGTGGCCGCTGGAAGAAGAAGCCGCCCACCTCACCTCCATTCAATTCGTGGCCGCTGGAAAAAGAAGCCGTCCACCTCACCTCCGTTCGTGGCCGCTAGAAGAAAAAGAAGTAGTCGCACACCCCAATGATCGAGTACAAGGCCTGGGTACCACGCGTCCACGGAGTGGAGGGGGCCACCACGGTCGAGTACGAGGTGGCCACGGAGTAGAACGCAAGGAGCTCGCGAGCTCCGACGAGGTCCACGTGAGCTCCGATGAGGTCCGCCCTTGCTCCCGCCGGCTTCCATGCGTGCTCCGACAAGGTTGTTGCTGCTACATCGACTCCCAACCATGGATGCTGCTGTTGCGTCGTGCAAGGCGTTGGAGGATTTGGGATCAAGCACACAATTGCGATATGGGGAACAAGTTCAGGATGGAGCGATTGCAATCTGGTGAATGAGTTCAGGATTAAAAAGCACTACACATGTTTGATGAAATGCTTCAATAGTGGTAAACTTACCTACACAAATAAGAGGTGACTCTACTCAAGTCAAACCAGCAAATCAAACATACCAGTTGCTAGTTAGGCTTAGATAGCACGTGCAACCAAACAAGTTCATTTTAGCTTATTAGAGACAAACTTCATTTAACCTTGCTTAGTTTTGCTAGCCAGGCTCGTCTACGAAACGAACCAAACACACCTATAGTAACGGTGCGTGCAGGTAGGTGGGCAATGGATGGATGGATCCAACTGCACGTGAACACACAGGACATGATCGAACAGAACGCCCAGGTGGACAGGTCCGTGCATCCCGTCATGATCTGTCTTGACTCGCGCGAGACCACGCACGGGCACAAAAACGCTAGCTAATCCATCGGCACCACACAGTAGATTCTGCAGATAGTAGGCCAACCGATGGACAGGAATTAACGGCGAGATTTATATATTATTATTCTATGTCGGAGGAGGTGCCAAAAGTACACATGCATTGGCAGCACCTGGTTGGAAGAGTTATGTCCATCACCGGTCCCTAAACTTGTGTCGTTATGTCATTCCGGTCCCTAAACTCACAAATTGATCGTTTAGATCGTCAAACTTGTTCGGTTGTATCATCCCGGTCCCTAAACTTGTTCGGTTGTGTCATCCTGGTCCATAAACTTACAAATCGTTCGTTTAGGTCCTCAAACTTAGTCAGTTATATCATCCTGGTCCCTAAACATGCAAATCACTCATTTAGGTCCTTAAACTTAGTCAGTTGTGTCATTCTGGTCCCTAAACTTTGTTTTGAGTCTCATCTAGATCTAAACATGACAATTTAAAAACTTTATATTAATAAATAATTCATAACTTTTTCATGTATACTCGAATGAAGACAACATTTATATCAAAGTTGTAGTCCTCGACATGATCTACAACTTTGTAGTTGAAACGTTTTTGATTTAAAACTGTTTAGGGTCCCAAAATATTGTTGTATGTTTATAGATTTTGAAATTTAAAATTATCAAACAATCTTGAATATTGATATGATCTATATAAAAGTTATAGTTCTCAATGCAATCTACAACATTGTAGATAATTTTTTTTATTTAAAGTCATTTAGTATCCAAAAAATTAAATTTAAATTTTATTAGCTTTTCTTTACTAGCTTTGTTGAATTAACGTGGGCCTCACCCATATTTTATTTAATTAAATTAAATAAATTAGAAGTCCATATTAGATGTTAGGTATAATAACAAATTCAGTAATATAGTTAATGACTGAACTTATAACGGTCATAGTTATGACTGTCGTTACTATTAACTTCTATGATTGCAGTTGTACTTTCTAGTAACCTTCATTGATGGACGCCACATGACACTTCATTATGTCTAGGTTTATCCTCTATAATTCATTAATTCATCTTCTATTTTCTGCGCTTATAAGAAGGAGACATTGCCTTTAGCCGTGCAGATGAGACACAACACATTATACCATCGTTCTTTCTGTTGAATTGCTTGCGAGCTTCCCCATCCCAACACTTTGTGTGCACGGTAAGTTGGGAGAGCTGGCCTTCGAAACCTTCATCTGCGTCTGCAACACTTGTGTTGCTATCACGCCTACCCCCACCCCCGTGTGTGCACAGGAGCGGGGCGAGGGTTTCAACGGTCGGTAAGCGAAGGTAGAAATAACAGTTTCAACTTAAGCCTTATGAGCTCTTTCATTCAACCAAAAAAAATCTCTCTTTACACTGTTTACCTCCAGATATTTATAGGGGATACCAGGGGTCACCAGACAATTTACATTATGGTACAAAGCCAGCTATCTAAAAAAACTAGGAAGCAAGGGCAAAACCTTACAACTACAAGCTAGCAAACCCTAGCTTCTCCCTGACTCCCGCGCCACCGCTGCCAAGCCTCAGGACAACCTTAGCGGGGCTCGTCTTTGAAGAGGCGCTATCGACCCTCGCGTCCTTCTTTCTTCTGCACAAACATCCCACTCCTGCGACCAAGCCACGGAAAAAGGTTTGGTGGTTAGTGGAGCGAGGGTTACTTCCGGTCCCGCACCCTCGAGGGGACCCGAAGATCCTCGTGAGGACCGAGAAAGAGGCCTCGGGCTTGATGTATCGACGGAGTGCGGGTCGCTGCTAGGGGTTGGTTCCTGAACGCATCTTGGCCCCTAGTGGGTTTCGGTGATTGAATGAAACACAAGATTACTGTGACTAATGTGTGTTTTGCAGAAACAGGGTAGGTCACGGTGCGGATACATGGGTGTATGCCGAGTCTCTGAGTGATGAGTGATTGTCAACTGGGGTGATGCGCATGTTCTTTGGCTTGTGTTGTGCAGGTGTCCAGCACGGATACAGTGATCGAGGGCAAGGTGAAGGTCAAGTAGAGACGTGCCGTGCCGATGGACCGAGAGTGGCGAAGGGCGGACGTGAGGCTTGGACTGAGGGACCGGTGGCCTGAGGATCAGCTGTGGTGGCTGACAGACTGGGACAGCGACGAGCGAAGACTTGCGGTCACGGTGTTGCTCGGGTCGAGGACCTGGGGACACGTGTCGGTGGACAGGGTGCACAGGCGGTGCATCCCTTCTACGGCTCGGTTTGGTGGTTGAGCCACAGAAAAACCACCGAGTGGACGGTTTCCAGGTTTAGGACTCAAAACCTGGGCGCGGATGGTTTTCGAGTTTGGGCCACAAAACTCGAGCTGAGGACGGTTTCCAGGTTTGGGCCTCAAAACCCGGGTGTTGCGGGTTTGTGAGTTTGGGCCACAAAACTCAGGCGATGGTCGGGTGGTTTCCCGGTTTGGGCCTCAAAACCGGGGGATGGCTGTGAAGGCTGGTTTCCCGGTTTGGGTCACAAAATCGGGGGCGACGTCCGGGAAAAGGACAAGCAGAGCGGTGGCGGCACGTGGCGGCGATTGGTGAGGTTGCGTCGAGGCAATGCTACCAGGTGTGCGGGCGTGACTGTCGGATCACCACCTACCATGAGTTGGTCCAGAATAACCCTAGGGTTTAGCTGGTTCGCTCTGTAATTAGTTAGGGGTAGAGTGGGAACTAGAATTAGGATAAGTAGAGGGAGACACCCACCTCCCAATTTATCTCAGTCATTTTGCTATTTGCCTTCTAGGTTTTCCTGCTCTCCAAATCCCCTGCTGTAGCAACTGAGATCCGCAGAGAACCATACCTCTGTGTACTGGAGATTTTGAGGAAGTGAGACCGTAATCTCACTGTTGTAGTGTGTGGTAGCCACACGGTTGCAGATCGATGACTTGATTCACGATTTTGTTCGTGTTCTTCGCGTTCTTTGTTTCTCTGCGATTTTCCCGTCTCTCGATCTCCCTCTCTACTGCGTCTTTACGAAATCCGTTTGAATCAACTTGTTCTTTATAGTGAGGAGATCATTTCCACCGAAGGAATTTATCTAACTTTTCATGAGCAAGTAGATCGGGTCGATTTGATTTTCGTGGCGCTTTTTCGGTTCATACACCTTCCCCTTCGATTTCCCGTTGATTGAATCGATCTGAGCGGATGATTTCTTGGGGATAGTCTCCCAACTACCTCGTGATCATTCTCTCCAAGTTTGGTATCAAGGGATTTTGAGTTGAATCGATTTTGAGAGGATTTTGGAGAAGGGCGACTGAAATCGCCCTCTCTGTTCATCCGCGGACAGTCCGTCAGGTGAACTGCGGACAGTCCGCGCGTCGGGGTCGGTCAGACCAGTGGCCTGACTCCACGCTGTTGGGCAATTGTTTTTTGGAACTGCGGACAGTCTGTCGTTGAAGTTTGCGAACAGTCCGGGAACGTCCAGGGAGGTTCCAGCAGAGTTGCTGTTTCTGGTGTTTGGCCGGCGGACAGTCCGCCATCCCCTCGCGGACAGTCCGCAGTAGGGCGGACAGTCCGGGACTTCAAGGCCGGATAGTCCGGGACTTGGCTGAAGACTCCGGTTTAGTGCATTTGCTCTCCTAGCTTCCTCGGTTGGTTTCCGGACTTCTCGTTTAGCCCTAGAGTTGATTAAGGAACCTCTCTAGGTATCTTTGCTACTTGTTAGCATTGGTATTTGGAGATTTCCCGACGTAGCCTTCCATCTACGTTTGGGACTTGGTTTTTGAGGGTCGAACTTGTGCTAGTGCTTTTGGCGTTTGGTTTGCTATTGCTTTGTGGTGCCTCGCTGTGATCCTAGGGATCATCCACCCTCTTCCAAGGGTCGTGGGCATCACGGTTTTGATCAAAGCTTTTGGGGTTGATTTTGGGGACAAAAGGCCAAAGTTTCGAGAGAAATTTTTGAGCTCCCATTCACCCCCCCTCTGGTCGCCTTGCTATTACATTCTCGGTCCTTCAATTGGTCTCGGAGTGGGTTAAGGATCTTCCACCTTAGCCGGTTCCAGATCCATAGAAGGCGACATGGATCGCGGCATGGGCAAGCCGCCGTTTTTCGATGGGACGAACTATCCGTATTGAAAGATACGCATGTCGGCCTATCTGCAGAGTATTGGTGCTTCCATTTGGGATATTTGCAACTCTGCTGATTACGTGGTCTTGGCTGCTCGTGTGACTCAGCGTCAGATCGATGAGCACGATGCCAATAGCCGAGCCCGTAATGCTCTTTTCTCCTGTCTGAGCATGTCCCAGTTTGATCGTGTTTCTCACCTCGCTACGGCTCAGGAGATTTAGGCTACCCTCATGCCCTTCCATGAGGGAACCACTCAAGTCAAAACCCATGTCTACGAGTCGTTCAAGCGAGAGTATGAGAACTTTCGACATATGCCTAGCGAGAGCATAGAAAGTTTATTCGCTCGCTTTCAGGTGATTGTCAACAGGATGAGGGCTAACAAGGAGTTGTTGCCTTTCGACGATCATGAGAGAGCTTTGAAGCTTTTGCATACTCTTGATCGGTCAGTGTGGGACTCGAAGGTTCAGGCGATCATCGAATCACCTAACTATGAGACCCTCACATGCGACGAGCTCTTCAGTAAGCTCAAGTCCAGTGAGATTGATGCCATGGTGAGGACTTCTTATGAAAATTCTTCTGGCCCGTCGATGGCTTTGGTTTCTGGCTCTTCTGCTAACCCCTCTGGAAGCTTTGCACTCTCTTCTCGTCTTTCTGTCACAGAGGAGCAGCTAGAGTTCATGGGGGATGACGAGTTGGCTTTGCTCGTCAACCGGTTCTCGCGGTTTCACAACAACCGCATGAACCGTCGCCGCGGAGGAGGACGTTCAGGATGTTTCGAGTGCGGTGACCCCAACCACTTCATCGCCAATTGCCCGAAGAAGAACAAGCAGACCTTCGGCAAGGTGGATCATGGGCACAAGTACGACTCCGGCAAGCGCAAGGAGAAGTACGTCCCCGCGAAGCACAAGCGAAAGGGCGGCTTCAACAAGGAGTACATCAAGATGAAGTACTTGGAGAAGGCCCAGGCTGAGCAGCGTGCGTTCTTCGCCACGCTCAGCGACGTCGACGACTCGGATGAAGACTCCGCTTCCTCCACCGATGACGAGTCCGAGAAGAAGAAGAGGATCGAGGACAAGCTGAACGGCCTCTGCTTCTTCGCCGACGACGACAGCTTCTACACCATGGCCCTCGGCAAGGAGGTCGACGGCGAGCTGGACGACATCCCTCGGAACGACGACGACACCTCCCAGGTATCTCAGACCCCCGATGAACTTTCTGCTGAGGTCGAGAAACTTACTGCCACCCTTCTGAGTCAAGATAAGTTGCTTAGGCGCGCTGCTAGAGAGCGGAAGGAGTTTAGGCAGAAGTGAGAGGATACCGTGAGAGAGCTTGAGTTTGCTAGATCCATCGTGGTCGTTTCTTAGGAGGCTGAGTGTGAGATGTGCACCACGCACATGACTGACCTTCTCACTTTGAGAGGTAAGTATGCTGCGTTGGTAGGAGAGGTGGATGAGCTTAGAGCTAGATCCTCGGTGCTTGGTGCGTGCAAGTCTTGTGCAGGCTTGCAATCCGAGTTGGCAGAGAAGAATGCCAAGATTGTGTCTCTTGAGAATGCCAGCTCGGGTAGCACTAGTGTGTCTAGGTGCGCTTTGTGCGAGGGTTTGGAGATGGAGATTGCTAATGTGAAGCATGACAAGATGCAAACCGAGGAGGAAAACACATACCTTCGGACCATCTTGTCATGGGTGTCGAGTGGTGAGCCGCAGCTTGGGATGATGATCTCCCAGTTCAAGCGTGCTGCTAGAGGTTCAGGTATAGGCTTTGCTCAGGGTGTTGAGTGTGCTTCATCTTTTGGCAAGATTGGAGAGTCGAGTGGTCTTAACCCGAGTGAGAAGCCCAACTCCACCACTACTCCCAAGCTTACCAAGATACCACCCAGAGAGCTGCTAAAGCCTAACAACAAGGATGGTGTGTTTGTGGAACCTCCAAGAGCTCCACCCAAGAAACAATCATGGGCTCCAAAACCAAACCATCTCAAGAACAAGCTGGACACCATGCGACCCATCCAAGAGGAGCTTATGCCACAGAAGGGCAAAGTAATCCACACCCACTACCGTGAGTACCAACAACCCCCTATGAGAGCGGTGAGGTACCATTGTGAGGATTGTGGGAGAGATGGACACTTGAGTGAGTTTTGCTTTCGGCGCAAGAGAGAGGCGTGCCATGCAAAGGAGATGAACAACACCGAAATGTACCATCCTTTCCATGATGTACATGTGCCGAATGTTCAGAGGCGTGCTGCTAGGTCTAGAGGTCCAAAACCTCAAGTTCCTAGGCCTAGGCCGCGAAGAGGTCATGACCGGCGGGAGCCTGTAGTTGTGGGCTATAGACCCCGTGGCGGTGGCTTTGTAGTTGAGCATTTTCCCCCATCGCATTTTGAGTATCGCGATGGACGCTCCTCCCTTAGCGGACCACGTTTTCCTCTACGTGGTGATCGCTCCTCTCGTAGGCGTGCTAGGAATGGTTTTTCTGCTAACCATTCTTTTGAGCAGCCGGCCCAATGTTGCTCGTCCAGAAATGCTTGTTGGTAGTTCTTAGCTTCACTAAAGATATAGCTAGGCAACTATCCCCGGTAACGGCCCAGAAATGCTTGTTGACACTAGCCAACGTCGTTACTAGGAGCAGACTATGGAATCTATTCCAGGCAACGGTGTCAGAAGTGCTTGAAGCAAGTCCGGCCACTATACCTAAAGGAGTGAAGCTAAAGCAGCTATCTACTAATGCCAAATGGGGTTGTCAATCCCGACACTAGTAGGAGCTAGCTAGAGAGATTGTAATCGACCAAGAGGAGATTCTGCAAGCGCATAGAACTATCGTAGTAGCACTTCGCCTGGGAGTACCAGGTGTCGATTTATTTGATCCCAAGGGAAGGCTAGGGTGGTGTATGAGTCGAGTCAAGGAGGGGATGAGAGTCAAAGAAAAGAGAAAAGGAAAAAGGAAAGAAGGGAAGAGAGGGGATGAAAGGCTAGAAAGAATGTATGGGTGGATAGGTAAGGATGATATGGATGGCTAAGGTAAGGTGGATGGATAGGTAGATAAAGGGGTAACTAAAGGATAACTAAGATAACTAACTACTAACTACTCCTAGATAACCACGAAGCAAGATAACTACAAGGCAAGATAACTACGAAGCAAGACAGGCAAATGTCAATAAAGCAACTAAGTTAAGTAAAGTTTTATTCCTATCTTATCAAGTATCGAGGCGTACTAGCCTTTACCACTGACTTAGGTTGAACGCTAGCACAACGAGCCTTACTGTTAAACTGGGCCAACTACGTGGTGGAATTCAAGGCGCACAGGGCTGTCACCATCTGCTTGCTACCACAGCTATCCGGGGGTCCAGCCGTATCTGAAGGTAAGTCTATAACTAAGCACCACGCTTAACTATATTCTAACTATCTCTACCCTAGCTTTGAATAGAGACACCCTTGCGGACGTCAGAGCAAATACTTGACTTAATAGATAAATACTAAACTAACTAAGCAACCTATTGACAAAGATCAAACACTAAGATCACTAGAGATTAACTACTATGGCTAAGTGAATTGATCTGTAGGATAGCTAGGCACTCAAGCAATCAATCAAGTATACCACTCAATACTGATAAGTAGAATAAAGTAATACTTGAAATGATGAAATAGAATATAGTAAAGTGCTTGAGTAACAAGAGCAAAACCTGAACTGGAGATGAAGGAAGACTCTTCCCAGCTCCAGGACTGATCACTCGCACGCCTCTACTCTTGAGCTAAGCCTTGAGTAGCGCTTCCGCGAGGGCAAAGATGCCTTGCTCTACTAGCTACCTACTTGCCTAAGCTCTCTGAGCTTCTAACCTAACTCTCACTTGCTTGTGTTGCTTCTTGGTGTGGTATGGGATGGTATGAATGAAGTGGTGTCACCAGGGGGGTATTTATAGTCTTGAGGAGTGAGGGGGGTACTTATAGGGGGCAGCCAGCCGACCTAGGGCTAACCCTAGTGGCGGGCGCCAGCCCTAGGTGGCGGCCGCCACCTCCATCGCCATTGGATGCACCGCCTTGGCTTCAACAGCATCTAGGTGCTCCAGAGAGGCGGTTGGTAGGTCGGTTGCATGTCCAAGTAACCGCCATTCGGTCTTGATCCACGCCACTCCATCCTGAGCCGTCCGATGCCACTGACCTAGTGACCAAGGGCCAAGATTTGGCCTTGGGATGGTCACACGGATCAATGACGTGGCAAAGGGGGAGAGTTGGGCCTCTCCATGTGGCGGGCGCCACATTTGGGTGGCGGGCGCCACCTCTGGTTGGCGGGCGCCACCCCACTCGGGCCCAAATGGGTCCTGGTGAGTGGGCTCGTCTCCTGGTGGGTCCATTCTCCAAATTTGATCCAAATCCTGCATTCAAATAAAAATCTATGGACATGTGGAATTTGGTTAGTTTGAAACCTATTTGACTACATTTCATGCCTTTTTGGTGAATGTTAGGGTAAAATGTTGATGGTAAAACAGGTGTTTAAGGACCATCAATACCCAACACTGGTATTCTCCCTACTTCACTAACCCCAGTGTTGGACCGTATGCTCACCCTATGTCTTTTTATTGATATAGGTAAAACGATTGGAGAACGTTTGGTTGGTGGATTCCGGGTGTTCGAGGCACATGACCGGAAACGCCAAGTGGTTCTCCAGTCTTAGTCCGGCCGCCGGAAAGGAGTTTATCACCTTCGGCGACAACAGCAAAGGTAAGGTGTTGTCTCGTGGGTCGGTGCGAGTTAATGAGCACTTTGTGTTGCGCGATGTTGCTCTTGTTTCTAACTTGCATTTTAACCTTCTTTTTGTTTCGCACCTTTTCGATGATGACTATGAGATTCGTTTTAAACCGAATCTCAGTCGCATTTTGGATCCTCAGGGCAATCTTGTATGTGTGATTTCGCCCTTTGGAAAAGTCTTTCGTGCGAATTTCTCGGAATCATTTGGAGTTTCTCGTTGTCTTTTGGCTGGACCTTCCTCCTCTGACCTTTTTGAAGTGGCATAGGAGACTAGGTCACCTGAGCTTCGACTTGCTTACAAGACTTAGTTCACTTGGCCTAATCCGAGGATTGCCCAAGTTGTCCATGGAGAAGGATCTTGTTTGCCATTCTTGTAGACATGGGAAGATGGTAGCCGCTCCCCACCATCCAGTTACTCAGGTCGTGACTAAGCGCCCTGGAGAGCTTTTGCACATGGACCTCGTTGGTCCGGCTCGGGTGAGCTCGGTTGGGGGGAAGTGGTACGTGCTTGTTGTTGTCGATGATTTTTCGAGATATTCTTGGGTTTTCTTTTTAGCTGAGAAAACCGAGACTTTCTCCTTTGCTCGTAATCTAATTTTGCGTCTTCAGAATGAGTTCCCTATGAACTCAATGCGAGAAATTCGGAGTGATAATGGTTCCGAATTTAAGAATTCAGATTTTGAGAAGTTTTGTAACTCTTTGGGCTTAGAGCATCAGTTTTCTTCCCCTACACACCGCCACAAAATGGTGTTGTAGAGAGGAAGAATCGTACCCTTGTAGAGATGGCCAGGACGATGCTCGATGAGCATAGGACTCCTAGGTGATATTGGGCCGAGGCTATGAGCACTGCATGCTACATTTCCAATCTCATTTTTGTCCGAGCATTCTTGAAAAAGAATTCTTATGAGTTGCGTTTTGCAAAACTGCCCAAAGTGAGTTATTTTAGAGTTTTCGGTTGCCATTGTTTTATACTCAAAAAGGGCAACTTGGACAAGTTTGAGTCTCGTTCTTCTGACAGAGTATTTTTGGGTCATGGCACTCACACTCGCGCTTATCGTGTACTTAACCTTGATACTAACCGAGTCATGGAGACATCAGATGTCACCTTCGACGAGACCATGGTTTGTCCTTCTTCTCGTTTTGAGCGTGCAGGTGATCATGAGGTTGGCGAGCCTCTTTTTGATGAAGAGGAAGAAGGTGCTGAAGGGATGGATGATCCAGCACCACCTCCACCTGCTGTGCCGCAAGGAGCAGCTTCTACTATGACTCATGGCCCCGATCCTTCTTCCTCGATGACTTGGGGGCCGTGGGATCCGCCACCTCGAGCGGTACCTTTTGTACCCGAGGAGGCACCAGCTGCTGTTGAGGGGGAGGCTACATCAGCTCGGGAGGCACCACGACACATTCAGCGCAAACACCCGCCTCAACAGATGATCGGCAGCATCGGCGAACGTGTCACTCGGTCGAGGTCACAACAAATCTCTCACTTTGCTCATTCTGCATTTGTTGCTGATTTTGAACCCCGAGATATTGGACACGCCTTGATGGATCCAGATTGGGTCAATGCCAAGCATGAGGAGCTTGAAAATTTTGAGAGAAATCAGGTTTGGGTTCTAGTTCCTCTTCCTCCTGAGTGTCATCCTATTGGGACAAAATGGGTTTTCAGAAACAAAAAAGGAGAAGATGGCCATGTTGAGAGAAACAAGGCCCGATTTGTAGCCCAGGGGTATAGTCAGAAGGAGGGGATAGACTATGTGGAGACTTTTGCTCCTGTAGCTCGTTTGGAGGCAATTAGGATACTCTTGGCTTTTGCTGCATCCAAAGGGTTTAAACTTTTTCAAATGGATGTCAAGAGTGCCTTCTTAAACAGCTACATAGAAGAGGAGGTGTATGTGAAACAACCCCTCGGTTTCGAAAATCCCAAGTTTCCAAACTATGTTTTTAAACTCCACAAAGCGTTGTATGGTTTGAAACAAGCCCCTAGAGCCTGGTATGATAGGTTAAAAACCTTTTTTCTTGCTAAGGGTTTTAAAATGGGATGTGTGGATAAAACGCTCTTTCTCCTCAAGCAAGGCAATGATACTCTCTTGGTCCAGATTTACGTGGATGATATCATTTTCGGTGGTTCTTCTCACGCTTTGGTTGCCAAGTTTGCAGATACGATGAGTAGGGAATTTGAGATGAGCATGATGGGCGAGTTGACGTTTTTCCTCGGATTGCAAATCAAGCAATCTCGAGAGGGAAGGTTTGTGCACCAGGGTAAGTATACCAAGGATATCCTGAAGAAATTTGATATGGGTGAGGCCAAGCCTCTTCCAACACCCATGTCAACCACGACGGCCCTGGATGCGGACAAGGATGGAGAAGCTGTGGACCAGAAGGAGTACCGGAGTATTATCAGGTCACTATTGTACCTGACGGCGACACGCCCGGACATTCAGTTCGTGGTGTGTCTTTGCGCGCGATTTCACTCATCGCCGCGCACCTCTCACCGTCAGGCGGTCAAGCGCATTATGAGATACTTATGCTTCACTCCAGAATTTGGGATTTGGTATTCTGCTTCCTCCACCCTCTCCCTTTGCGGTTATTCCGATGTTGATTTTGCTGGTTGTCGCATGGAGCGCAAGTCCACTTCTGGGACTTGTCAATTTATTGGTTCTTCTCTTGTATCGTGGTCTTCTCGCAAGCAGTCTAGTGTCGCCCAGTCTACCACGGAGGCTGAGTATGTTGCTGCGGCTAGCTGCTGTTTCCAGTTGCTCTGGATGATGGCCACTTTGTGTGATTTTGGTCTGAGCTTTACTCGCGTTCCTTTGCTTTGTGACAGCACGAGTGCTATTAGCATTGCTAAGAACCCCGTGTTGCACTCTAAGACCAAACACATTGATGTGCGCTTTCATTTTCTGCGAGACCACTATGAGAAGGGTGATATCGACCTTCGCCATGTCGATACTCATCATCAGTTGGCTGATATTTTCACCAAGCCTTTGGACCAATCAACTTTTGCTAGGTTGAGAGGTGAGCTTGGTGTGTGTTTCCCCTTTTAGATGGGGGAAACATTTTGGCTCTTGTATTATAAACTAACTTTGTGTTTTTCATTTGATTTCTTCATGCATTTTCTGCATTTCATCTTGCATATTTACATTCAGAGCTTCATATATATAATCTTTAGAATGTGACTATGCTATGTATATTAGTTGCTCCAATGCTTTAAGATGATGCTTGTAGCTTATGCTCTTTCTGATCACTGATACATGTTGTGAGCAGAGCTATTTTATGAATGGTGAACTTGCTTAATGAACATAAAACTTGAAAATGTTCACCATTGAGATATGCAACTAGCATGTGTAGGATGTGTTGAAGTCACTTGTGCTTTTCATATATGCTAGGTTGCTATGTCTCTAGTTCTGAGTCATTCACTTGCTTGGTATGTTCATAAGCTGTGACGGAACGACCCTAATCCCATGGCCCACGTGTCCCTGTCAACCTCTGACAGCCGAACCCATGTTCCATGTGATTAAGACCTGTTCGCCACCGGGCTACATTAGCGCCCAATGTCCGCAGGATCATCTCACAATTCGGTTACAGCATTGCATACTTTTACAAATATCATCGGAATAAAGAGCGGAAGACTTAAATAACATTAGTTTTACAAAACGAGGTTTCAAATGAGGTAAGGAGTACGGTTATTACAAACCATTGTTCGGGTGATTCAATGTAGACAACGTAGCGGAAACATTAACATAAAGATACATGTAACACCCAGCCCGAGGGTGCACGTTTACTCATCGGCCTCATCGGCCTCTTCCTGGACGAAGGTCACGCAACAGGGTGCGAGACACATCGGGGTCTCAGGCATACCTGCAACATAGGTAACAAACCCTGAGTACTGGGGTACTCAACAAGACTTACCCGACTAAAGAAAAGGGAGAAGACTCAGGAATGAGAGGCTTAGGGTAGTCAAGGTAAGGCTTAAGCAAGATCAAGTATTTTGCAGAAAAGCATTTTTGTAAACCTTATTTTATTTTTGAAAGATTCAGTATTCCTCAATTCTTCATCATTCATGATTCATTTTACATTTCAAAACATTCCTAGTTGAGAACCACTCTCCGTTGACAGTCAGTGGACCAAGTCTCCATAACCGAGGAGCAACGTTAATCCGGATAAATAATACTCAGCTGAGGATCCCTATCCACACTGCATATGTAGCACCCAAGCTTGCATATGCCAACTCGTCTACCACGATTCCTCCAAGATTGGGCCCGGTCCTACGCCACCGGGAAGTACAGTACACCACTCCAATTTTCCGCCAGCGACAAGTACCTCGGGACTCTAACCCAAGAGTACAGGTCCTGTCACGTGGGTACATGCTACTTCCGCCATCTCTCCACTCCCAGTGCGCGGTTGTCGGTCCAATAAAGGATTCCTCGGAGCCAGAGCTTTCCGTAGTATGTGAATAGTTACAAGTCTTGACCAGCAGGCCCCCATACGGATGGTCCCTAATTTTCCAGCCAGAACTACACCTTGGTTATATCTCACCCAAGCGTAATAGTCCTGTCAGTTTTTCAACCCTGTCCCGGTCGGTGTCAACTGTTGAGTCCCGGACTACAACATGACGGCACCGTACGCTCGGACAACCTCTCCTCGCTATTGACTAGGTACGGATCAGGTAACTAGCCAGTAGACGGGAGTAAAGCCAATTTCCCATAAACATTCTTAAGGTGATCACACTTTTTGAAATTGGCATTTTTATTGCAAATCTATTGAATAGCATTGCTAAGCATTTTGCAAACATTTTGAGAACAGGACAGGTGTATCTTTTGGTGGAGGTGGGCAATGCAAGAAGTAGGTCATCACACAACTCCTATCACCTAATGCAATAGTAATACATTTAAAGAAAACATTTATAAAAACAAGGTAGGGTTAAATGCACCGGGGCTTGCCTTAGATGGCAAAAAGAGCAGACTCGGGGTAGGTATAGGTGTCGGAGCTCGGGGTCGCCTCGGGAGTTGGTTCGTCAACAGCGGCCTCGACTCTGGTACCTTCTTCGTCAACTATTCGGATGCAATGATGAATGCTCATGAGAATGATGATATGGGCTTATGGTGCAAGACAATTCCACTGAATCTAGATTACTCTTAGGCAAGGCATAATCGAAATCTAGGTTGAGCATAAAAGGTAACCATTTCTTTCTTAAGCATTATTGATGTTAGGCCTTATTATAATTATCCTAAGTATTAACCAAACATATCATCACAAACATCATAGACCAAAGGGTAGGGGTCTATGAACGTCAATCAATCCAAAGATCACATCATTAAACACTTATAACCAACCCTAATCCATCTTTTCTATTTTTTTCTTAATTTATTTAAAAGGTCATTTTATGAAGTTGCTCCAAAAATTACCAAATTAAACACATAAGTTCATTAAGGCATAAACAGATGGCAAAACAAATTTCATAATTTTTGGAGGTCATTAAGATGCTCAATTAAATCTAAACATTTAATTAACAAAAGGCACTATTCCTTAATTAAAATAAATGCTCAAAAATCAACTTGCTCCAAAAGTCTTCAAAATTTTACCAGAGGTTCAGCATGTTATAACAAGGTCACAAAAATTTATCTCAAGATTTTTGGAGTTAAAGATCACTCTCCAAAAATACCAAAACCTTCATTTTTCAATTAAAAGGGGAATTTTACATTTTCAAATTTTTGCACAAAACTCAAGTTTCATATTTTTCTAAAATACTACAGAGCATAAAGAGTCTACCACAAAAATTTCAGAATTTTTGGATCAACACAGAAAATCATACAAAAAAGAGAAAACCGAACACTATTCATAACTAAGAAATAAAAAGGAAAAACGGGCACGGCGGCGGGAGCTCGTCGCCGGCGACCATAGGCGGGCGGCGCTCGGCACGCCGGCCAAACCAGGGGATCCGGGGCGAAACCAAGAGCACAGGGAGCACCGGAGGACTCACCGGCGTCGATTGAGCGGCACGGCGAGGGACGGGGATGGACGGAGAGGGGTGAACGACGCTGGCCGGCGGGAAGCTCGCGGCGGCGACAGGCGTCCTGGCGACCCTGTGCAACAAACGGAGCCGCGATGGCCGGGTTATAGTCGCACGGAGCCAAGGAAGCGAATGCGAGAGTCAGAGGGAGATGATCAAGGCCGGAGGCGAGGAATTTCACGATTCCGACCTCGCCGGATTTCTGCCGGAGACGGCAACTACGAGCAACGCCGGGCAAACGGGGGCGGTAGAGACCAAATTGATGGGTGGGGAAGTTGTGCAAGAACGCGGCGGAGCTCCTGAGCTAGGTGGTTGGGCTCGGGAGGCTCTGGACTGGGCTGGAGGCGACGGCGGAGGTGAGTGAGAGAGGTCGGGCTCCGGCTGCCGTTTTATAGCTGCGGCCAGAGGCCGGTAGAGACCTCGAGGTGGGGTGGATAAGCACGGCGAGCGCGTGCGCACTCGATTGCGCTCTGGCGGA
Organism: Coix lacryma-jobi var. lacryma-jobi; assembly: GCA_009763385.1. Lineage (NCBI taxonomy): Eukaryota > Viridiplantae > Streptophyta > Magnoliopsida > Poales > Poaceae > Coix > Coix lacryma-jobi. The sequence continues at coordinate 93,156,938 of CM019824.1, forward strand.
GGTGATGGCGGGCAGCCGGGGCCTGGGCGAGAGCTCGCCGGCGATGGCCACGCGGCGGCGACGCGCAGAGGACTGTAGGGGACGGGAGCGGGGTCAACTGTGCGCGTGCGGGTGCGAAATGATGGTGGCGACAACGGCGGCAGGTTGGTGGCGCGTGGGGAGCAGCCAGACGCGCTGCAGGCGCAGCGCCGACGCCATGGCCGGGCCCCCTCCCCCCTTGGCCCTAGCTGGAAGAAGAACAGTGCTAGGGGGGTAGGTTTTGACTTTTGCTGGTTTCTGTATTTTGCAAGTTTCTCCCAGAATTTGAACCGTGCGACAAAAACTCAAAATACCAAAGTTGTTCAGAAAAATGAGATCTACAACTTTGTCAATATGAACATCTTCCAATTCCAAATAGTTTTTGAACTATATTCAAAAACAGAAAAGGGGACACTTTTCAAATTTGATTCAAATCAAAATTACTTTGGATTTCAAACTGAAACTTGGAAATCTTCAAATATGAAAGATGTTCCATTTGACAAAACCTACAACTTTGCTAATATACACTTTTTCTGAAACTCAATAGTTTATGAAATAATTTTGAAAACTCAAAAAGGGACAAAAACTGGAGTTTGAAAGAATTTGAAATTACTTCAAATTTTATATAGAACTTTGAAAATCTGTAAGTACCAAAGTTGTTTCTCTTGGCCAGATCTACAACTTTGCTTTTTGAACCAACCTCAAATTTTGAATAATTTTGAACTACAAAAAGAGGGGTAGAATCCAGGGTTTGGAAATCAGGGTTTTGCAAAAGGGAAAATCAAATCAAATCTGATTTTTGAACTTTGATCAATGCAGCAAACATCAGGGCACTAAACTTGAACAAGAATTAAATAGAACTAGGCACAGAGGTGAAATTACCATTTTGCCCTTATAGAGAGAATTGGGCTTTTAGGGTTTTTGAAAAGGGAATCAAAGCATAGCAATTAGGCAAATCAAATGCATCACAGGAAATGATTAATGCTTAAGATGATGACATGTCAAGTTAATTACATTTAAACACCAGGGGTGTTACAGCCTTCCCCCCTAAAAGAAATCTCGCCCCGAGATTCCACGTCTTAAGAAGGAAAAGGCAAAACCTTACATCTACAGAGATTCGAGAAAGTCGGGATAGTTCTTTGCTAAGAAGTCTTCGGATTCCCAGGTGGCTTCTTCTTCAGAGTGCTGGTTCCACTGGATCTTGTACCATCTTGTGGTGGTTCTTCGGGTAACACGATCCTTGTGATCCAACACGCGAACTGGATACTCAGTGTATGACAGATCTGGTTCTAGCTCAACGCCTTCAACTTCAACCACATGTTCAGGTACTCGGAGACACTTCTTGAGTTGGGAGACATGAAACACATTATGAACTGCTGAAAGATGAGCGGGCAAACTTAGCTTGTAAGCGACCTTGCCACAACGATCCAGAATTTCAAACGGACCAATGTAGCGGGGTGCTAACTTTCCTTTGACTCCAAAACGAGTGACTCCTTTGGTGGGTGAGACCTTCAGGTACACATAATCCCCGATCTCGAACTGCAGAGATCGACGTCTCTTGTCAGCATAACTTTTCTGTCGAGACTGTGCAATCTTCATGTTCTCTTGTATATGCTTGACTTTCTCTTCCATATCTTTTACTAGGTCAACTCCAAAGAATTCTCTCTCTCCGGGCTCAGACCAATTGAGAGGTGTACGACAACGACGACCGTACAGTGCTTCAAAGGGTGCCATTTTGATGCTCTCTTGGTAACTGTTATTATATGAGAACTCTGCCAAGGGCAAACACTGATCCCAAGTATCTGCGAAGGTAAGCACACAGGCTCTCAACATATCTTCTAACACTTGGTTGACTCTCTCAGTCTGTCCATCAGTCTGCGGATGATAAGCCGTGCTATACAATAGCTTGGTTCCAAGTGAGGCATGGAACGCTTTCCAGAACTTAGCGACAAACTGAGTACCACGATCTGAGATGATGGTCTTGGGGATGCCATGGAGCTTCACTATGTTGTTTTTGTACAAGGTGGCATAAGTTGGGGCGGTATAACTTGTTTTGATCGGTAGGAAGTGAGCTTGCTTCGTGAGACGGTCCACTATCACCCAAATGGAATCGAATCCCTTTTGAGTCTTGGGTAATCCATTGATAAAATCCATGCTGACATCCTCCCATTTCCAACCAGGTACTGACAAAGGTTGCAGCTCTCCTCCGGGCTTCATATGCACAGCCTTGACTTTCTGACATGTATCGCAACGAGCGACATGTCGAGCGATTTCGATCTTCATCTTTGTCCACCAGAATTTTTGCTTCAAGTCTTGGTACATCTTGTTGCTGCCAGGATGGATGGCAAATCTGGTTGAGTGTGCTTCATCAAGGATTATCTGTCTCAGCTCAGGTACCTTGGGAACTACCAGACGGTTCTTGAACCATACCACTCCTTCATCATCAATCCTGAAACAGTCGGCTTTTCCAGCTCGAACCTTTTCGCTGATGTGCTTGATTCCGGGGTTATCTTTCTGTGCAGCTATGATCTGTTCTCTGATAGAGGTTTCTACTCTGACATTGCCTAGACTTCCTTGTGGAACCATTTCAATACCCAGCTTCTCTAGTTCATAGCATAGGGAAGATTCATAGGAATTCATAACCAGGCAGTTACAGTATGACTTGCGACTGAGTGCATCGGCGACCACATTCGCCTTACCCGGATGGTAATGCACTTCGATATCATAGTCCTTGATTAACTCAAGCCATCTTCGCTGCCTCATGTTCAGCTCTTCTTGGGTGAAGATATACTTCAGGCTCTTGTGATCTGTGTACACATTACAGGTACTGCCCAACAGATAATGACGCCATATCTTCAAGGCATGAACCACTGCTGCTAACTCAAGATCATGAGTTGGATAATTCTCCTCATGTCGCTTAAGCTGCCGCGAGGCATAAGCGATCACTCTTCCTTCTTGCATCAACACGCAACCCAAACCAGTACCAGATGCATCACAGTAGACATCAAAGGGCTTCTCGACGTTCGGCTGAGCTAGCACTGGTGACGTGGTTAACAACTTCTTCAAAGTCTGAAAAGCTTGTTCACAAGCTGGTGACCAAAAGAACTTCACAGAATTCTTCAGCAACTCGGTGATAGGCTTGGCGATTCTGGAGAAATCTGGGATGAATCGACGATAATATCCAGCCATTCCCATAAAACTGCGGACCTTGTGAACAGAGGTAGGTGGCTTCCAATCCAGGATATCTGACACTTTTCCGGGGTCGACTGACACGCCTTCAGCGGACAGGACATGACCAAGAAACTGTATCTGATCTAACCAGAACTCACATTTACTGAACTTAGCATAGAGCTGATGGTCTCTGAGACGGGATAGAACGATACGAAGATGCTCGGCGTGATCTTCAGGGGTTTTTGAGTAGACAAGGATGTCGTCAATGAACACGACCACGAATTTATCAAGCTCTGGCATGAAAACAGAGTTCATGAGATACATGAAATGAGCGGGTGCATTGGTCAATCCGAAAGACATGACCAAATACTCATATAGGCCGTATCTGGTGGTGAAAGCTGTTTTAGGAATATCTTCAGGACGAATCTTTATTTGGTGGTAGCCGGATCTGAGATCGATCTTGGAGAATACTTTGGCTCCAGCTAACTGGTCAAAGAGAAGATCAATCCGAGGCAAGGGATATTTGTTTTTGATGGTGACCTCATTGAGTGGGCGATAATCAATGCACATTCTGAGAGTCTTGTCTTTCTTCTTTGCAAAGATTGCAGGACAGCCCCAAGGAGACGAGCTTGGGCGAATGAAACCCTTGTCCAACAAATCTTGTAATTGGATTTTTAGTTCTGCCAACTCTCTGGGAGGCATTCGATAAGCTCTGCGGGATATAGGAGCAATCCCGGGCTTTAGCTCTATGGCAAACTCAACGTCACGGTCAGGAGGCAGACCAGGCAAATCCTCAGGAAAAACATCAGGGAATTCACAAACCACGGGGATGTCCCGGGTTTCCAGAACATACGCGGTGTTTATTTGAGTGGCTGCTGGTTTTTGAGGCATTGGAAGTTGGAGAAGGAGTTTGGCGGTACTGTTAGGAATATCCACTCTCACAACTCTATTCAGGATGTCGATCATGGCTTTATACTGACACATCAAATTCATGCCTAGGATGACATCTATCTCCTGATCATGAAGCACTATCATGGTGGTGGGAAATACATGTTCCCCCAACCTTACTGGTATACTGCGAACCACCTCTTTGGTGTTTATACGCCCTCCAGGCGATAAAAAGCAAAAACTTTCTTTCAACTCCCCAACTGATATGTCATGCTTAGAGATGAAGGTACGACTGATGAAAGAATGCGATGCACCAGAATCAAACAACACAACTGCAGGATGATTGGCAACGGGAAACCTACCGATCATGACGGGCTCCCCTTCTGGAATATCGCTGACAGTGGTGTAGTAGACTTGCCCGTGCTTCTTGACGAACTTGCCCTTCTGCACTTGCTGCTGTGGAGCACGGTGTTGCTGCTGCTGTGGTCCTCCAGGACCCTTCTGAAAGTTCTGAGCAGGCTTCTTGGGCTTTGGGCACTCACGAGACCAGTGGCCAAGTTGACCACAGTTGTAGCAGGGATGGTTATAGGCGGTTTGTGGGGTGGTGATACGAACACCTGGGGTGTTCGGCTGAGTGGCACTTTGTTGGTTGGCGTTGTGGGTGGTAGCCGCGGTACGGACAACCACTTGCTGGTGAGGGTAAGGTGGACGGTTGTGGTGGTGACTAGGATGATATATGACCCTCTGGCGCTTGTGATTGCCAGAGTGGCTACTAGATCCTGCTTTCTTCTTCTTCTTCTCCTCTTGGTACTGACGGTTACTCTCTTCAAAAGCAACTGCCCGGTCAACAGCCTCATGATAAGAACCGGTCAGGTTGTTGGACATGCTTCTGCGGATCTTAGGGTGCAATCCCCTAAGGAAACAGTCTCTCTTCTTCTCATCCGTGTTGACATATTCCGCTGCATACTGACTCAGATGGTTGAATTGACCCACATACTGCATCACTGTGGAGTCCTTCTGCTGCAGGGCTAGGAACTGATCAAGCTTCATCTTCATCAGACCTGATGGGATGTGGTGTGCACGGAAGGCGGTACGGAACTCTTCCCAGGTCAACTCATGACCTTCAGGCTGGGCAGCCAAGAGGTTGGCATACCAAGCACTTGCTGGGCCACGAAGCTGCTGCGAAGCAAACCGGGGCTTCTGGATTTCAGTGCATCGGATGAGACCAAACTTCTGCTCCATGGTGCGGAGCCAATCATCAGCTTCGAGGGGTTCATCGGCTCTGGTGAAAACCGGTGGACGGGTTTCAGTGAAATCCACATAGGTGGTCTCTTGGTTGTGACGACCACGGTGACCAACATTCTGTTGTCCTTGGTTCTGAACCATCAGATTGGCAGCGGCGGCCAGGGCTGCAATGGCCTCTGCTAGGGTAGCTGGTACAGGTGGAGGGTTTGGGAGACGGTCACCTCCAGCACCTCCGGCTCCGGTGCGGGTGTTCACAGGCATCTGTATAAGCAACTCGGAACTCAGCATAAAAGGACAAAGGTTCTGAAACGACCGATTGATAGCTTCATTGATACAAAGATAGCTGGCTTGATAAAGATGACAACAGACTGATAAGGGAAAAAGGTACGAAAAGAAAGATACATGCCAGACTTGGCAACAGACAGACTAACGCCCCCAAACCTAGCCTAAGGTTTTAGGTAAGCAGATGGTACAGACACAAGGAGTCTAGTCGTCATCGATGAAGATCAACTCTTTGTCATCATCATCATCCTCGATGATCAGCTCAGGCTCTTCTTCCTCATCTTCATCTTCAACGTGGACATCTTCAGCAGGTTCCACTTTCTCATTCTGATCGGGCTCGTGTTCCACTTCAGGTTCCTCCACGACTCCGTCTTCGGGGTCCTCAGCAACTGGTGGAATCACGGGGTGAAGCTGGTTGTGCAGCTGGTGTACTTCCTCATGAAGCATATCATTGAACTGCTCGATCTGGGCGGTGTACTGCTGCAGTCCATGGAGCTGGGCTCTGGTGACATCCTCTCGGATCCATGTTGCATCACGCTGCTGGATAGCGCGAACCATATTCTGGTTAGCTTCCTCAAGAGCGGCTCGTGTCTCGTAGAACTCCAGGCGGGAAAGGTAGAAGTCATGCTCCATGTTCTCTATCTCAGCCTTCAGATTCTTGATTTCCTCCTTCAGGTTCTTGCGGGTGCGGCGGGGAAAACGACGACCATTGGAGGATTCTCCAGTCTCTTCTCCGGTGCGTGGCGCCAGCTGGTGACGCGGCACACCGTTCGGTCCAGTCGACTTGCGGGCGGTCAGCTTGATGCGAGCCATATCTGGACAAGAGGTTGTAGATGAGAAAGGCTAGCAAGAAAAGGTATAGGTACACTATCCCAACGAACTCATTTATTAACTTAAGTGAATATGACATGATGCATGAATCGTTCCTACGGAACAAGGCAATGCAATACTTAACATATATATAGGGCTTAATATATATATACCATTGTCCTGCTACTAGTGTTGCCAATTAAAGACAAGTTGAGATAAGCAATTTGGACCAAAATAGTCAAGTTTAAATTTTGTTTGGACTCAAAAGAACTTTTGAAGTTTTCGCAAAAGAACACTGCAACGTTAAAGTGAGATGCTCCGATACCACTCTGTGACGGAACGACCCTAATCCCATGGCCCACGTGTCCCTGTCAACCTCTGACAGCCGAACCCATGTTCCATGTGATTAAGACCTGTTCGCCACCGGGCTACATTAGCGCCCAATGTCCGCAGGATCATCTCACAATTCGGTTACAGCATTGCATACTTTTACAAATATCATCGGAATAAAGAGCGGAAGACTTAAATAACATTAGTTTTACAAAACGAGGTTTCAAATGAGGTAAGGAGTACGGTTATTACAAACCATTGTTCGGGTGATTCAAAGTAGACAACGTAGCGGAAACATTAACATAAAGATACATGTAACACCCAGCCCGAGGGTGCACGTTTACTCATCGGCCTCATCGGCCTCTTCCTGGACGAAGGTCACGCAACAGGGTGCGAGACACATCGGGGTCTCAGGCATACCTGCAACATGGGTAACAAACCCTGAGTACTGGGGTACTCAACAAGACTTACCCGACTAAAGAAAAGGGAGAAGACTCAGGAATGAGAGGCTTAGGGTAGTCAAGGTAAGGCTTAAGCAAGATCAAGTATTTTGCAGAAAAGCATTTTTGTAAACCTTATTTTATTTTTGAAAGATTCAGTATTCCTCAATTCTTCATCATTCATGATTCATTTTACATTTCAAAACATTCCTAGTTGAGAACCACTCTCCGTTGACAGTCAGTGGACCAAGTCTCCATAACCGAGGAGCAACGTTAATCCGGATAAATAATACTCAGCTGAGGATCCCTATCCACACTGCATATGTAGCACCCAAGCTTGCATATGCCAACTCGTCTACCACGATTCCTCCAAGATTGGGCCCGGTCCTACGCCACCCGGAAGTATAGTACACCACTCTAATTTTCCGCCAGCGACAAGTACCTCGGGACTCTAACCCAAGAGTACAGGTCCTGTCACGTGGGTACATGCTACTTCCGCCATCTCTCCACTCCCAGTGCGCGGTTGTCGGTCCAATAAAGGATTCCTCGGAGCCAGAGCTTTCCGTAGTATGTGAATAGTTACAAGTCTTGACCAGCAGGCCCCCATACGGATGGTCCCTAATTTTCCAGCCAGAACTACACCTTGGTTATATCTCACCCAAGCGTAATAGTCCTGTCAGTTTTTCAACCCTGTCCCGGTCGGTGTCAACTGTTGAGTCCCGGACTACAACATGACGGCACCGTACGCTCGGACAACCTCTCCTCGCTATTGACTAGGTACGGATCAGGTAACTAGCCAGTAGACGGGAGTAAAGCCAATTTCCCATAAACATTCTTAAGGTGATCACACTTTTTGAAATTGGCATTTTTATTGCAAATCTATTGAATAGCATTGCTAAGCATTTTGCAAACATTTTGAGAACAGGACAGGTGTATCTTTTGGTGGAGGTGGGCAATGCAAGAAGTAGGTCATCATACAACTCCTATCACCTAATGCAATAGTAAAACATTTAAAGAAAACATTTATAAAAACAAGGTAGGGTTAAATGCACCGGGGCTTGCCTTGGATGGCAAAAAGAGCAGACTCGCGGTAGGTATAGGTGTCGGAGCTCGGGGTCGCCTCGGGAGTTGGTTCGTCAACAGCGGCCTCGACTCTGGTACCTTCTTCGTTAACTATTCGGATGCAATGATGAATGCTCATGAGAATGATGATATGGGCTTATGGTGCAAGACAATTCCACTGAATCTAGATTACTCTTAGGCAAGGCATAATCGAAATCTAGGTTGAGCATAAAAGGTAACCATTTCTTTCTTAAGCATTATTGATGTTAGGCCTTATTATAATTATCCTAAGTATTAACCAAACATATCATCACAAACATCATAGACCAAAGGGTAGGGGTCTATGAACGTCAATCAATCCAAAGATCACATCATTAAACACTTATAACCAACCCTAATCCATCTTTTCTATTTTTTTCTTAATTTATTTAAAAGGTCATTTTATGAAGTTGCTCCAAAAATTACCAAATTAAACACATAAGTTCATTAAGGCATAAACAGATGGCAAAACAAATTTCATAATTTTTGGAGGTCATTAAGATGCTCAATTAAATCTAAACATTTAATTAACAAAAGGCACTATTCCTTAATTAAAATAAATGCTCAAAAATCAACTTGCTCCAAAAGTCTTCAAAATTTTACCAGAGGTTCAGCATGTTATAACAAGGTCACAAAAATTTATCTCAAGATTTTTGGAGTTAAAGATCACTCTCCAAAAATACCAAAACCTTCATTTTTCAATTAAAAGGGGAATTTTACATTTTCAAATTTTTGCACAAAACTCAAGTTTCATATTTTTCTAAAATACTACAGAGCATAAAGAGTCTACCACAAAAATTTCAGAATTTTTGGATCAACACAGAAAATCATACAAAAAAGAGAAAACCGAACACTATTCATAACTTAGAAATAAAAAGGAAAAACGGGCACGGCGGCGGGAGCTCGTCGCCGGCGACCATAGGCGGGCGGCGCTCGGCACGCCGGCCAAACCAGGGGATCCGGGGCGAAACCAAGAGCACAGGGAGCACCGGAGGACTCACCGGCGTCGATTGAGCGGCACGGCGAGGGACGGGGATGGACGGAGAGGGGTGAACGACGCTGGCTGGCGGGAAGCTCGCGGCGGCGACAGGTGTCCTGGCGACCCTGTGCAACAAACGGAGCCGCGATGGCCGGGTTATAGTCGCACGGAGCCAAGGAAGCGAATGCGAGAGTCAGAGGGAGATGATCAAGGCCGGAGGCGAGGAATTTCACGATTCCGACCTCGCCGGATTTCTGCCGGAGACGGCAACGACGAGCAACGCCGGGCAAACGGGGGCGGTAGAGACCAAATTGATGGGTGGGGAAGTTGTGCAAGAACGCGGCGGAGCTCCTGAGCTAGGTGGTTGGGCTCGGGAGGCTCTGGACTGGGCTGGAGGCGACGGCGGAGGTGAGTGAGAGAGGTCGGGCTGCGGCGGCCGTTTTATAGCCGCGGCCAGAGGCCGGTAGAGACCTCGAGGTGGGGTGGATAAGCACGGCGAGCGCGTGCGCACTCGATTGCGCTCTGGCGGAGGTGATGGCGGGCAGCCGGGGCCTGGGCGAGAGCTCGCCGGCGATGGCCACGCGGCGGCGACGCGCAGAGGACTGTAGGGGACGGGAGCGGGGTCAACTGTGCGCGTGCGGGTGCGAAATGATGGTGGCGACAACGGCGGCAGGTTGGTGGCGCGTGGGGAGCAGCCAGACGCGCTGCAGGCGCAGCGCCGGCGCCATGGCCGGGCCCCCTCCCCCCTTGGCCCTAGCTGGAAGAAGAACAGTGCTAGGGGGGTAGGTTTTGACTTTTGCTGGTTTCTGTATTTTGCAAGTTTCTCCCAGAATTTGAACTGTGCGACAAAAACTCAAAATACCAAAGTTGTTCAGAAAAATGAGATCTACAACTTTGTCAATATGAACATCTTCAAATTCCAAATAGTTTTTGAACTATATTCAAAAACAGAAAAGGGGACACTTTTCAAATTTGATTCAAATCAAAATTACTTTGGATTTCAAACTGAAACTTGGAAATCTTCAAATATGAAAGATGTTCCATTTGACAAAACCTACAACTTTGCTAATATACACTTTTTCTGAAACTCAATAGTTTATGAAATAATTTTGAAAACTCAAAAAGGGACAAAAACTGGAGTTTGAAAGAATTTGAAATTACTTCAAATTTTATATAGAACTTTGAAAATCTGTAAGTACCAAAGTTGTTTCTCTTGGCCAGATCTACAACTTTGCTTTTTGGACCAACCTCAAATTTTGAATAATTTTGAACTACAAAAAGAGGGGTAGAATCCAGGGTTTGGAAATCAGGGTTTTGCAAAAGGGAAAATCAAATCAAATCTGATTTTTGAACTTTGATCAATGCAGCAAACATCAGGGCACTAAACTTGAACAAGAATTAAATAGAACTAGGCACAGAGGTGAAATTACCATTTTGCCCTTATAGAGAGAATTGGGCTTTTAGGGTTTTTGAAAAGGGAATCAAAGCATAGCAATTAGGCAAATCAAATGCATCACAGGAAATGATTAATGCTTAAGATGATGACATGTCAAGTTAATTACATTTAAACACCAGGGGTGTTACATAAGCTGCTTTAATTTTGAACCAAGTTAAGTGAATTGGAAAGATCGAGATGGGATTGCTTGTCAGCACATCACAATTTTGAGACAGTTTCTCATTGCACTTTGAGTTAAACTTGAGCTGTGTAGTGTATGACCGAAACTGTTGCCTTAAGCTTCTGATTGCTTTTGCATAGGCTTCGCACAGTTGAAAAGTTAGGCAATGACAAGCTTTCAACCTCTCGCACTAACATGCTGAAATTTGAACATGTGTAATTTAACCACTGCAACTCCGATAAAATTTGCATACACAAGTCTATGTTTCATTCTATAGCATGATGGTTGAACTGTGCTAGGGGTAGTTCACCTTGTATACATGTTTAACGCTTGTTTGACTTCTTGTCTATACATGCTTAGTGCTATTTTGATGGTGAATACCTTTCGGCTGAAAACTGCTCTTGTTGCTCAAATGTTCAGATTTCGTATTTAGTGATCAGTTTGAGCCTTTGCTAGCATTGTGTGCATTTTATGAGTCATCGGATCAGCACTCTGTTGAGCATCTTCATATTCTATTGACTATATTCCTGAAGCTGCTAACTTGTATTTTGACTCATATGCATTTGGAGGGAGAGTTCTTCTGTCAAGGGGGAGAAAATTGCTTAATGGTGCATTTTCAACTAAGGGGGAGAAAATATTGACAAATCATGTGTGATCTCTGTGTTCGAGAGATTTTAGATTTCCTGGTTGTGTGCACTATTTGAGGGGGAGTTTTTGCTCTTATGCTTTTCAGTTGATATCAAGCTTTCTTTAGTTGGTATCGTGCTTCCTCGCTAGCGGTGTTGAGCCTGTTCTGCCTCTTCTTGAGGGCTAGCTCTGTTTTGCTTGAATTCCAGTTGATTTTTCAATTGGTATCGAGTTTTTTCGCTAGCGGTGTTGAGCCTGTTCTACCTCTTCTTGAGGGCTAGCCTTGCTTTGCTTGGTTGCGTCGAGCCGTTGCCCATGTCTTTGGGAACCAAGTTGTTTTGCTCTTTCCACTTGACCTTCTTTGGCTTTGTTACGCTTTTGGGTCATTTGGTCGAGTTCTCTCTCTTTCTTCCTTCCTTCCTCTATTCTATTATGATTTGTGTTGGTAGTTGACAATGCACTCATCAAGGGGGAGATTGCGGATACATGGGTGTATGCCAAGTCTCTGAGTGATGAGTGATTGTCAACTGGGGTGATGCGCATGTTCTTTGGCTTGTGTTGTGCAGGTGTCGAGCACAGATACAGTGATCGAGGGCAAGGTGAAGGTCAAGTAGAGACGTGTCGTGCCGATGGACCGAGAGTGGCGAAGGGCGAACGTGAGGCTTGGACTGAGGGACCGGTGGCCTGAGGATCAGCTGTGGTGGCTGACAGCCTAGGACAGCGACGAGCGAAGACTTGCGGTCACGGTGTTGCTCGGGTCGAGGACCTAGGGACACGTGTTGGTGGACGGGGTGCACATGAAGGACCGAAAGTACTACCAGAAAGTGACCAGAGGGGGGGTGAATGGGAGCTTCAAATTTTCCTTTCGGAAACTTCTTGCCACTGTCCTGAGAATCAACCCCAAGAGCAAACCTAGAGCTTGCAAGTGTTCACGACCCTAGATGTAGGGTGGATCCTTCCAAGAAGCACAGCGGGACACTACACAACTCCAGAAACCCAACGCAAAAGACAGAAACCAAAACCGACAACGGACGTGCGAACAGCGAACGAAACAGCGTGAGACAGCACTGACCGGACTCACCCTGCGTCCGGTCAACACCCACCGGACGCGTCCGGTCAGGCAAAACACGTTTTGGAACCTTACTGTTCCAGACCGGACTCACGGTACGGAAGCGTCCGGTCGTGAACTGTGCGTTCGGTCAACAAAAGACAAACGCGATGAACAGTGGAGACAGCGCGTCCGGTCAAGCACCGAGTGGAGTGTCCGGTCAAAGAGCGAAACTGAATAGTGAAGTGTTCAACGACCGGACTCACCCCCAGCGTCCAGTCAGTCCGAGCCAAGCGTCCGGTCACCCCGAAAACCGGCTGTTCGTCCACCGATTCGACTCGATCTCACCCAAAATGAATCCTCTAGGGATCTAACTTGGTGAGAGGAGTCACAAGGAGGATAGTGAGCTATCTCTAAGAGATCATGGCTCGAACCTATCTCCAAATCGATGAATCGAAGAAATTCGAGGGAATGGAGGAAAACTTGACCCGAAACGAAAATCAACCGATCTACTAGCTCGTGAGGTTAAAGGTGAATTCCTTCGGTGGAAAGAAGTGCCTCACGATCTAGAACAACTTGGTTCACACGGATTTGCAAACGACACACCAAGCAAGGAGATCGATCGACGGGAAAAACGTGGAGAAAAGCAAGCCACGAAGAACACGAACAAAACGCGAATCACAACCATGAATTTGCAACCGTGTGGCTACCACACGCTACAATAGTGAGGTTACGGCCTCACTTCCTCAAAATCTCCAGTACACAGAGGTATGGTTCTCTACGGATCTCAGCTAGCTACAGCAGGGGATTGGGAGAGCAGGAAACCCTAGAAGCAAAGAGCAAATGACTGAGATAGATGGGGGAGGTGGGTGTCTCCCCCTACTTATCCTAATTCTAACTATTCCTAATTCCCACTCTACCCCTAAATACTTACAGAGCGAACCAGCTAAACCCTAAGGTTATTCTGGACCAACTCGATGGTAGGTGGATCCGACGGCCACGCCCTCACAACTCGTAGCGTTGCCTCGACGCAACCTCCCGATTGCCGCCACGTGCTGCCACCGCTCTGCACCCCCAGTTTTGTGGCCCAAACCGGGAAACCAGCCTTTCCAGCCGACCCCCGGTTTTGAGGCCCAAACCGGGAAACTAGCCCACCAGCATCTGAGTTTTGAGGCCCAAACTCAGCAAACCCGCAGCACCCAGGTTTTGAGGCCCAAACCTGGAAACCGTCCTCAGCCCGAGTTTTGTGGCCAAACTCGGAAACCATCCGCGCCCAGGTTTTGAGGCCCAAACCTGGAAACCGTCCACCCGATGGTTTTTCTCTGGCTCTACCACCAAACCGAAGCTGTAGAGGGGATGCACCTCCCGTGCACCCCGTCCACCGACACGTGTCCCCAAGTCCACGACTCAGGCAACACATGACCGCAAGTCTTCGCTCGTCGCTGTCCCAGGCTGTCAGCCACCACAGCTGATCCTCGGGCCACCGGTCCGTCAGTCCAAGCCTAACGTCCGCCCTTGGCCACTCTCGGTCCATCGGCATGGCACATCTCTACTTGACCTTCACCTTGCCTTTGATCACTGTATCCGTGCTCGACACCTGCACAACACAAGCCAAAGAACATGCGCATCATCCCAGTTGACAATCACTCATCACTCAGAGACTCGGCATACGCCCATGTATCCGCAGCACAGGCGGTGCATCCCTTCTACGGCTCGGTTTGGTGGTTAAGCCACAGAAAAACCACCGAGTAGATGGTTTCCAATTTTGGGCCTCAAAACCTAGGCGCGAATGGTTTTCGAGTTTGGGCCACAAAACTCGGGCTAAGGACGGTTTCCAGGTTTGGGCCTCAAAACCTGGGTGCTGCGGGTTTCTGAGTTTGGGCCACGAAACTCAGGCGATGGTCGGCTGGTTTCCCGGTTTGGGCCTCAAAACCGGGGGATGGTTGTGAAGGCTGGTTTCCGGTTTGGGCCACAAAACTGGGGGCGACGTCTGGGAAAAGGACAAGCAGAGCGGTGGCGGCACGTGGCGGCGATCGGTGAGGTTGCGTCGAGGCAACGCTACCAGTTGTGCGGGCGTGACTGTCGGAGCACCACCTACCATGAGTTGGTCCAGAATAACCCTAGGGTTTAGCTGGTTCGCTCTGTAATTAGTTAGGGGTAGAGTGGGAACTAGAATTAGGATAAGTAGAGGGAGACACCCACCTCCCATTTTATCTCAGTCATTTTGCTCTTTGCCTTCTAGGTTTTCCTGCTCTCCCAATCCCCTGCTGTAGTAACTGAGATCCGCAGAGAACCATACCTCTGTGTACTGGAGATTTTGAGGAAGTGAGACCGTAATCTCACTGTTGTAGCGTGTGGTAGCCACACGGTTGCAGATCGATGACTTGATTCGCGATTTTGTTCGTGTTCTTCGCGTTCTTCGTTTCTCCGTGATTTTTCCGTCTCTCGATCTCCCTCTCTACTGCGTCTTTGCCAAATCCGTTTGAATCAACTTATTCTTTATAGTGAGGAGATCATTTCCACCAAAGGAATTTATCTTACTCCTCATGAGCAAGTAGATCGGGTCGATTTCATTTTCGTGGCGTTTTTCGGTTCACACACCTTCCCCTTCGATTTCCCGTTGATTGAATCGATTTGAGCGGATGATTTCTTGGGGATAGTCTCCCAACTACCTCGTGATCATTCTCTCCAAGTTTGGTATCAAGGGATTTTGAGTTGAATCGATTTTGAGAGGATTTTGGAGAAGGGCGACCGAAATCGCCCTCTTTGTTCATCCACGGACAGTCCGCCAGGTGAACTGCGGACAGTCCGCGCGTCGGGGAAGGTTAGACCAGTGGCCTGACTCTGCGCTGTTGGGCAAGTGTTTTTTTGAACTGCAGACAGTCCACCGTTGAAGTTTGCGGACAGTCCGGGAACATCCAGGGAGGTTCCAGCAGAGTTGTTGTTTCTGGTGTTTGGCCGGCGGACGGTCCGCCATCCCCTCGCGGACAGTCCGCAGTAGGGCGGACAGTCCGGGACTTCAAGGCCGGACAGTCCGGGACTTGGCTGAAGACTCCGGTTTAGTGCATTTGCTCTCCCGGCTTCCTCGGTTGGTTTCCAGACTTCTTGTTTGGCCCTAGAGTTGACTAAGGAACCTCTCTAGGTATCTTTGCTACTTGTTAGCATTGGTATTTGGAGATTTCCTGACGTAGCCTTCCATCTACGTTTGGGACTTGTGTTTTGAGGGTCGAACTTTTGCCGGTGCTTTTGGCGTTTGGTTCGCTATTGCTTTGTGGTGCCTCGCTATGATCCTAGGGATCATCCACACTCTTCCAAGGGTCATGGGCATCACAGTTTCGATCGAAGCTTTTGGGGACAAAAGGCCAAAGTTTCGAGAGAAATTTTTGAGCTCCCATTCACCCCCCCTCTGGTCGTCTTGCTATTGCATTCTCGGTCCTTGACACGGTAATGGCGACGATACAGGCACATGGAGTTCATGTCCCCTGGCGATGGAAATCGTTTTTGTTTTCAAAGGACGGACGACGAAGACGGTGGTAGACTAGGCTAAGTGTCATATGGTGTTGGAGGAAACTTAGGTAGTCTTAGGTCTTTGTTTTTCCTTTGGTCATACTATAAAGGGGAGCGTGAATCAGTAGCTTGACCTAGATGAGTCTATTGAGGTAGGTGTGGTGCACACTTGTTATTTCATAGCCCTAGGTAGCTCAGAGAGATGCCTTATGTCATGAGGATGAAAATTCGTTAAGGCCGCGTCGCGATCCGAGTTGGTCTTGCCCTTGAAAAGGGCATCAGACGCTGGCCTAGTGGGCATCGGACGCGTCTGATGCTCACTCAGACTTGGGTTCAGTCTGGTGCGTGGCATCGGACGCGCCGATGTTGCCACATCGGACGCACCTGTGCCACTGTTCACTTGCGAGTGAATTTGAGCTAGCACCGGACGCTGGCATCGGACGTTGAGGGCCAGCGTCTGATGTCCATGCAGAGAGGTTCCAGAGAGGGTAAAACCACATCGGACGCGTCCGTTGTGGTGGCATCGGACGCTGCCCAGCGTCCGATGCTCCTTTATGTTGTCTGACAGGTTGTACAGTCGACCGTTGGTCGAGGTCATCGGAGCGTCCGATGCTACGGAGCGTCCGATGCCCCCGCAGAAGCACCTGTTCAGTGCTCTTTTTGATGGCCGGTTGGGGGAGTATTTATACTCCTCCCCCTCCTCCATTAGAGTGTTCTTGCCACTTCCATCTGCTGAGAGACACATTGTGAGTGTGAGAAAGTGCAAGAGCCCTAGTGAGGTTGAGAGAATAGCTAATTGAGAGAATTAGTGACCTCCTAGTGAGAATAGAGTAGCAAGTGTGCATTCATCCATCTCTTTGGCCTTGTCTTGGTCAAGTGAGAGTTCTAGCTTGTTACTCTTGGTGATCGACATCACCTAGATGGCTTGGTGGTGATCGAAGAGCTTGGTGATCATCCGGAGGTTTTGTGGATGACCCAAGTCAAGTTGTGACCGGTAGTGAGCGATTCACTGGGCCGGAGTGGCGAAGAAGCAGCTCGTAGTGAGCACTTGATCCTTGCGCAGATCAAGGGGGAGCGATACCCTTGCGCGGGTGCTCCAACGAGGACTAGGGGGTGTGCCGACACCTCGATACCTCGGCAAAAAGATCGTCTTGTCATCTCTACTCCTTTACTTACGCATTTACCTTTGAGCAATTCAATTCCGCAATATATTTGTTGTTCATTCACTATTGAATTGCTTTGCTAGAGTAGGAGTGGCATAGACTTGGTCTTTTGTGCGGTAGAATAGAAAGAAACACACTTCTAGGCACAATGGGGTTAATTAGGCTTAATAGGTTTTAATTCTTGTTAAAGTTTTAGAAAAGCCCAATTCACCCTCCCTCTTGGGCATCTTGATCCTTTCAATTGGTATCGGAGCCTCGTGCTCTCGATTTAGGCTTAACCGCCTAGAGTTAAGATGTCCAGAAATGATGGACCACCTCCCATGTTCGAGGGAGACGACTTTCCATATTGCAAAATCTGTATGGAGTCGTACCTAGAAGCGGTTGATGTCAAATGCCGCAAAGCCGCCATAACTGGGTTCCCCAAACCCAAGGAGGGCACTAGCCTCACGCCACATGAGGAAGAGAATGAAAAGTGGAATGCAAAAGCCAAAAACATTCTATTTAGAGGCATTTGCAAGGATGTGTTTAACCGCGTCCGAAACCACAAGAATGCCCATGATCTATGGGATAACATTTGTGCTCTCCATGAGGGAACCAAGAGTGAGCGTGAGGAACGCTATCATTTAGTTATGCAAAAGCTTCATTCCTTTGATATGCATGCTAATGAAAGCGCAAATGAAATGTACTCACGCTTGAATGTTCTTGTAGAAGAGCTAAATGGACTTGGCCTCACACTAATGCAACCATCCGATGTTGTGAGGAAGATTCTTTGTGTTCTCCCAATTGATAAATATGGACACATTGTGACGGTGCTACATCAAAGCGATCTTTCCACCGCTACACCAACTCAAATCTTCAGAAAGATCAATGCGCATGAGATGTACATGCACATCACACCAAGTGGTGGTTCTTCCACAGACAAGAAGAAGGACTTGGCCTTCAAAGCAAGCCATGACAAGAAGGGCAAGTCCAAGGCTATTGAGGTGCATCATGAAAGCTCAAGTGATGTAGAGGATGATTCCAACATCGCTCTCATGGTGAGAAGAACCACAAAGATGTTGAAGAAGCTTCACAAGAATTGAGTTAACTTTGACTCAAGAAAGAAGAAGTTCTTCACAAGTAGCAAGAGATGGCCAATCTCCGAGATGGATTGCTACAATTGTGGTGAACTTGGCCTTCTTGCTCATCAATGCACCAAGGCCAATAAAGAGAGCTACAAGAACAAGAACAAGGGCAAGAAATATGACTCATCTAGTGAAGATGAGAAGAAGAGTGAGAAGCCCATACAAGAAGGATGGCAAGAAGAAGAAGGAATACCACAAGAAAGGTGGCAAGGCCTACATTGTTGGTGATTGGCTCACCGACATTGACTCCTCTGGTGGCTCATCCAATGAAGATAGTGATGATGAGAAGGAGAAGGAGGTCGCTCTAGTCATTGGCACCTCTACATCACCACCGCCGCCATCACCGTCATCCTCCACACACCTATGTCTTATGGCTAAGGGTGACCAAAAGGTACAAAGTGATGATGACTCTAGTGATAGTGATAGTGATGGTGAATTTGAGGCACCCTCTTATGATGAACTTGTTGCTTTGCTTAACAACTATTCTAAAATCATAAGAAAGACTAGAGCCAAGAATGATAGGCTTGTTAGTGACAATGGAGCTCTTGTTGAAAAATATAACAATGCTACACATGCTAGTGATGAGCTAAAAGATGAACTTGCTACTATGTCATCTTCTATCAAGGAGCTCAAGTCCTCTAACAAAGAGCTCAAAGCTAAAAATGAAAAACTTGATAAGATGCATAGTGATCTTACCACTAGTTATACTTTGCGCAAAAAAAATATACTCAAGCCAAAGTAGATCATGATACACTTAGTGTTGTGTATGATATGCTTTCTCATGAGACACATGATGCTCCTAACCTTGTTGTTTAGTGTGATATAGCAACATCTTGTGAGGACTTGGTTAGTGAGCATGATGAGCAAAGAGTTAGTGGCAAGGGCAAGAAAGTTGTTGTGGCCGGTCACTATGATGACTTCATTAAGATCAAGAATGAGAATGCAAAGCTCAAGAGTGATCTAGAGAAGCTTGCAACCACAAAGCAAGTCATTGTTGAGACTCATGATGATGACTATAGCATGTCACTTGAGCTAGACATGCTAAAAGAAGAAAACAAGAGATTGAAGATGGAGAGGGATTACAAAATGACACCATCCCAATTGGAACTCCAACAAGAGAATGACAAGCTCAAGAAGGAGAAAGAGCACCTCACCACCGGATTGAAGAAATTCACCAAGGGTCAATGTCTTCAAAGTGAGCTCCTCATGAACACCGTAATGAAGACAAATAGAAATGGTATTGGCTTCCTTGAAGAGAAGATGAAGCAACGCAAGAGCATCACAAAGCCAAAGAAGAAGAAGATTGGGAGATGCTATGAGTGTGGAAAGGAAGGACACTTTGCTCATGATTGTGAAGAGCCTAAACCCACACGCTTGCCCAAGCATGCTAGGCCCTTTGCTTTCAATGCTCACTACAAGCTTAGACAAGACTCTAGTGGCAAGATGAAAGTCATGTTCATGGGGCCTCCTAACAAGAATAGGCCAAAGCAAATTTGGGCTGCAAAGTCACTAGTTGAGAAGGTTAAGGGACCTCAACAAGTTTGGGTCCCGAAAGCTCAAGCTTGATTTCTTGTGTGTGTAGGTGAACTACAAGACCGGTGGATCTCATTGGGTGATTGATAGTGGTTGCACACAACATATGACCGGTGATCCCCGGATGTTCACCTCACTAGAAGAGAATGTCGATGACCAAGAAAAGATTACATTTGGTGACAACTCAAAGGGCAATGTCAAGGGATTGGGCAAAGTGGCAATTTCAAATGATCATACCATCTCCAATGTGCTTCTTGTTGCATCATTAAGCTTCAACTTGCTATCCGTTGGGCAACTTTGTGATCTTGGCTTTCAATGTTTGTTCACCGACAAAGAAGTGGTTGTGACCAAGAAAGATGATATACAAGTGATCTTCAAAGGCTTTAGATACAACAATCTCTATCTAGTGGATTTCACCTCTGAAGATGCCAACTTGAAAACATGTTTGTTCACTAAGCAATCACTTGGTTGGCTATGGCATAGAAGACTGGCTCATGTAGGAATGAACACTCTCAATAAGCTATTGAAGAAGGATTTGGTTAGAGGCTTGAAGCATGTCAAATTTGAGAAGGACAAATTGTGTAGTGCATGTCAAGCCGGCAAGCAAGTTGCAAATACTCATCCAACCAAAGCCTTTGTGTCAACATCAAGAGAGTTGGAGCTACTTCACATGGATTTATTTGGGCCAACAACATATGCTAGCTTGGGTGGAAATCTCTATTGCCTAGTGATTGTTGATGACTATTCTAGATACACTTGGGTATTCTTTCTTCATGACAAATCCGAAGCAACCCCTTCATTTAAGAAGTTTGCCAAGAGAGCCCAAAATGAGTTTGACTTGAAAATCAAGAAAATAAGAAGTGATAATGGAAGAGAGTTTGACAACACCCACATTGAGGAATATTGTGATGAAGTTGGGATCAAGCATGAAGTCTTCGCAACCTACACACCACAACAAAATGGGGTAGTTGAGAGAAAGAACCGGACACTAATCACCCTAGCAAGGACAATGTTAGATGAGTACTCTACACCGGAAAGATTTTGGGCGGAAGCAATCAACACCGCTTGCTATGCATCATACCTGTTGTTCCCCCATTGTCTCCTTGGCAAGACCCCCTATGAGCTACTCAACAACAAGAAGCCAGATGTATCTTTCTTTAGAGTGTTTTGGGTGCAAATGCTACATCTACAAGAAGCGCCAACACCTAGGGAAGTTCCAACCCCGATGTGATATTGGTTTTCTTGTTGGTTACTCATTGAAGTCTAAAGCATATCGAGTATTCAACCATGCCATCGGAATGGTAGAAGAAACATATGATGTGGAATTCGATGAATATAATGGCTCTCAAGGAGAGCATGAGAATCTTGATGATGTAGGTGATGAACCATTGAGGGAAGCAATGAAGAACATGCCGGTCGGAGCCATCAAGCCTAAATATGATGATGATGATGTGCAAGTCATTGACAAGCCATCCTCATCCAATGTACCACAAGATGATGATAAAGATGGGAGAGAGCCATTTGAAGATACTCATGTCTCCCATGATCAAATGGTGGTACAAGCTCAAGATGTTGATGCTCCTCAAGCGGCCCCTCAAGTGGTTGATCAAAGGACTACTCCTCTACTACAAGCTCATCCTCAAGATCTCATCATAGGGAGTCCAACAAGGGGAGTAATGACTCGATCTCAAAAACTTGCTCTATTTATTGAACATCACTCCTTTGTGTCTCTTGTCGAGCCTACTATTGTAGATGAAGCTCTAGGTGATCCGGATTGGGTGAATGCTATGCATGAAGAATTAAACAACTTCACCCGCAACCAAGTTTGGACACTTGAAGAGTGACCAAAAGGCGCAAGAGTCATTGGAACAAAATGGGTGTTTAGGAACAAGCAAGATGATCAAGGCAAGGTTGTTAGAAACAAGGCAAGGCTAGTGGCAAAGGGGTTCTCTCAAGTAGAAGGCTTGGATTTTGGAGAGACCTTTGCACCGGTTGCAAGACTAGAAGCCATTCGTATCCTCCTTGCATATGCATCACATCATGACATTAAGTTATATCAAATGGATGTGAAAAGTGCATTTTTAAATGGCTTCATAAATGAACTAGTCTATGTTGATCAACCTCCCGGTTTTGAAGACCCTAGATATCCTAATCATGTCTATAGGTTGTCCAAGGCGCTATATGGCCTCAAGCAAGCCCCAAGAGCAAGGTACGAGTGCCTTCGGGACTTCCTCATTGAGAAGGGCTTCACCATTGGGAAGGTCGACACCACACTATTCACCAAGAAGCTCGATGGAGAGATCTTCATTTGTCTAGTCTACGTTGATGATATCATCTTCGGGTCAACAAATGAAGCCTATTGCAAGGAATTTGGTGACTTGATGTCGAAGGAGTTTGAAATGTCCATGATTGGCGAGCTCACATTCTTCCTAGGCTTCCAAGTCAAGCAATTGAAGGAGGGGACTTTTATATCTCAAGAGAAGTACACAAAAGACCTCCTCAAGCGCTTCAACATAGATGATTGCAAGCCTATCAAGACTCCAATGCCAACAAATGGACATCTTGACCTAGATGTGGGAGGTAACCAGTTGATCGAACTCTCTACCGTTCTATGATTGGTAGCTTGTTATATTTGACCGCATCTAGGCCCAACATCATGTTTAGTGTGTGCATGTGTGCTCGTTTTCAAGCCGATCCTAGGGAATCACATCTCATAGCGGTGAAGAGAATCCTTAGGTACCTAAAGCACACCCCAAGCATTGGTCTTTGGTATCCCAAAGGAGCTAACTTCCAACTCGTCGGGTATTCCGATTCGGATTATGTGGGTTGCAAAGTAGATAGAAAGAGCACATCCGAAGGGTGCCATTTGCTTGGGAGATCACTAGTTTCATGGAGTTCGAAAAAGCAAAATAGTGTGGCCTTGTCAACCACCGAGGCGGAATACATAGCCACGGGTGCTTGTTGTGCACAAATCCTTTACATGAAACAAACCCTTTTAGACTATGGTGTAGTTCTAGAAAGGGTACCTTTGTTGTGTGACAATGAGAGCGCGGTTAAACTGGCTAACAACCCTGTTCAACACTCTCGCACAAAGCATATAGATATTCGCCATCACTTTCTTAGAGACCATGTTTCAAAGAAAGACTTATCCTTAGAGGGAGTTAGAACCGAAGATCAATTGGCGGATATCTTCACAAAACCCCTAGATGAAAACACTCTTTGTAGATTGCTAAGTGAGCTTAATGTGCTTGATCTAAGTAACTTTGTCAAAAGGTAAAAAGGGGTTGTCTTTGCATTGCATTGTATCTTATGCTATGTTTAAATTATGCTATGCACATAGGCTTGTCAGACGTGGTTAAGATAACTGCCCTAAAAAGCGTGTGAAGAAGCTTACCCATGAGCAAACTTGACAAGCAACCTAGATTCCAATTCCGTATTGCATTGCATATGCATGTGTGTTGCCTTGTCGTTTCTTTTCGGTTAAGCTTTGAACAACCGTTGTGTTCGTCCACCGCTAGGGGGAGCATTTGAAGCTCCTAATGGTCGAGTCCCCTAGTTTTGGTGGCCACATGTTGTCTCCTCGGGATTTATCACCTATTTTACCTAAAAATGATATATAGCCTATGGCAAAATATTTATAAAATTGAGGGTTTATGCGAGGATGCTCATACTAGGTTCCAGTTGGTGTTTATTTGCCTCTTTTTTGAGTTGGCACTTGGTTGGGAGAGGGAGCTGCAACAGAGATCTTCGAGACTGCCCAAAATGTAGCATCAGACGCTGCATCGGACACTGCCTGCACTGTAGGCAGCCCCGGCTGAAACAGTGACCTGTCAGCGTCCGTTGTGTCAACAACGGAGCGTCCGGTGCCCCATCGGACGCTGCCCAGCGTCCGATGCCAAGGCAAAGGACGCGTCCGCTGCAATTTTTGCAGAATTGGACCTCTCTTAGTGGGCATCGGAGCATCCAATGTGTTCACATCGGCGCGTCCGATGCTCCTTTAAGCGGCGCAGTCTGTTCTTTTCACCGACGCTTGGGTCCCACTTGTCATCTCGTCATCTTCCTTCGTTCACCCGAGCTCGAGCTCGCCGCTGCTCTCACACCGCAAACCCTAGCCGCCGCACCCACCCCCGCCGGCCGTACCCTCACCGCCAGTCGCTATGCCCATCGTGCCCGTACTCTCTCGCGCTCCAGCTGCTGCGCGTCAATCACCTCGAGCTCACCGGAGCTTTCCCCCTCCTCGCCGGCGGTGAGCCACCTCCGCCGATGGTCATCTTCGTGACCGTCGAAGTTCGCCGGCTCTTCTCCCTCGCGTTCCCGAGCTCTCCGGCAACCTCTCCCCGGTCGGCAACTCCCCAGTGAGCACCACCCCTCCAATCCACATCCATGCCCTCTAGGTGCTCGATGAAATGTCCCCAAGGCCGTTCCTCAAGTTTCTGAACCCCATTTCGCTCCTATCTTTTTGCAGACCTCTCCGGGTGACGTGTGGATGCCGAAACATCGGTTCTTACCTCTTCTTGGGTTCGTTTCTTCCCATCATCAGGTAGCAAAGCCTTTCCCTTCTTATCCTTCATTGCTTTGCTTCCATAGGGCTTTCTCATCTCTAGAATATATGTTCTAATATATCTCCCATCTATTCTTGCAGTGAGTCTGTGGCTCAGTAATAGCTTGGCAGTTGGACAGTGACAAATAACCCAGGGCCAAGCCCGCGGGTAAGGATCGAGGCCTAGCCTCGCAAATGTTAGCGTAGTTGGGTATCCGTGTCAGAGGGAGTTTCTGTCCGTTGTCAACTGGTTGTCAGGGGATTTCAGTGGCCGTTGACCTTTTTCAGAGGCAGTTCAATCAGTTCGGAGGCAGTTGTTCTCTCATTCTTGTCAGCCATGCGCTGCAAGAATGTTGGTGGTGCTCCGAGGGACTCTCCTCCCCATCCCCCTCCTACCGATCAGAGGCCCGGGAAAGGGAAGATGATCTTGCGCCGGAAGCGACCTAGAGAGCAGCAAGAGGCCGATCAGGCCCGTGAGGTTGCAGCCGCCGCAGAGCGTGCCGAGCAGGGTGGCCGTGGTGGTGGTTTGCGGATAGAGGACCAGTTGTCTCTAGAGCAGCGCAGAGCGATAGAGGAGGTCGAGCGTCGACACGGCTCGCCGACTGGCACCATTATGGCTGCCGGTCGCCGGACCATGTTCACCTCTCCGGGTGTGGAGCCCCAGAGCTCGCAGCAGGGCCAGGCAGAGGCAGAGGCAGTGGCAGAGGAGGAGGCACCTGAGGAGGTTCCCCGGCGGCGGTCTACTCGTCGCAGGACCGCGGTGCCACCCCGGCCCGACGTCCCTCTGCGGGGAGCACGTGCTCTGTCGAGGTGTGCGCCCCCACCGATTCCGCGACTGGACCTCCGGGCGGCTACTTGCTCACAGATTCAGACCCTCAGGCTCGTCCCAGCTGAGCAGTGGTTCCCGAGAGAGCGGCAGGAGCAGGCAGGGGCAGAGTTCTATATTGTCCTTCAGGAGGATTTTTATCAGGGATACAAGAACGCCGGCATCTGCTTGCATTCGCAGCGCGTCTGTCCCCTGGAGGCAGTGGTCACAGCAGCTGGATAGCAGATCCGCCCCATTCTCACATATCTACCCGGTTTGGCAGATCTTCTAGGGCGGTCTGGCTCGTATATCGAGGATTGGGTATTCCAGTTCTACGCGTCGCTTTGGGTGCACCCTAACAGAGAGACCATAGAGTTTGCATTTAGGGGGGAGCACTATAGACTTTTTTCTTCTGAGATCCGGGATTGGTTTGGACTGCGACACTCTCAGACCCGGATCCACGACCTGTGCTACGACAGGACGGAGCCACCCCGCCGGCCTCATGGTGGTGCACAGCTGTCGACAGACCTGGTTCGCACCCCTGTTTCACTGAGCCCTTCGGCGAGGGTTTGAGTCGCGCGCCTAGGGATCTCACCCCTACGACTCGGATCCTCAATGAGGTTCTTCAGCGGACCCTGCTTCCTAGGGTGGGCTTCCGAGAGGGGCTATCTCGTCTTCAGCTATGGTTACTAGCTTACATGGTCAGACAGCAGGAGCTCGACATCTGGGACGTCATCTTGTGTGAGATGAAGGACACCGTCGCAGAGGGAATCAAGGCCCGCAGGCAGCTACCGTATGCCCATTGGATTTTGTATATACTTTGGAAGGTAGCTGCCACCACTGGATCTGACCCCGGGCAGTCTCTCACTGGCTCCGTGACCGTCTTCACTGAGTATAACATGAGTCAGCTGTTGGGACACGGTCGGGACCGCAGGCAGCAGCAACCGCAGGGAGCATCTTCTTGCTCGAGACAACGGCCAGAGGTGCCAGAGTCCGCTCAGGAGCAGGACGAGACCGTCAGAGCACTCGTCGAGCAGGAGCTCGCAGCCCTAGAGGGTGAGGACGCCTACGTGGCCGAGGACCCCACAGACAGCTCCGATGAGGACTACCAGCTCCCGCCTCACTACCAGCCTAGTGCTTAAGACTTAGAGGCCGGGTCGTCTGGTACTGCTTCCTCCGACCCCGCACTTCTTGCGATTCAATCTCGGATGGAGGAGCAGCAGAGGACAGTCACTCAGGACGTCCAGAGGTTAGCCCAGGAGGAGCAGCGTTTAGCTCAGCAGCAGGCATAGGAGCGGTCCGATGCCCTGCAGCGCTAGATGATGGAGCTTCAGCAACAGACCCTGAGCTTCATGGAGAGGATCATGAGTGGTCCGCCTCAGTGGCAGTGGCAGCAGCCTCCTCCTCCGCAGTAGCAGCTTCAGTGGCAGCATTAGGTCCCACCGCCACCTCAGCCGTTCAGCCAACCACAACCGTCTTTTGGCCCGAGCTCCTCCTAGTTCACCAGTTTTTCTACACCACCTGGAGGCGCTCAGCAGTTCAGCCCGCTTTGCACTGGGTTCACGCCACGTCCAACAGACTACCTGTTTGCGACGACCACTACAGTGACGCGGGATATCTCTGCCACTTTCAGCGAGCTCACCGGACTTCCCACTCTAGATCTTCACGGTCCGGTTCCGACGTCGACAGCTCCAGTCACTTCTACTACTGAGACCCTCCCAAGTTCCGTCGCGTCCTTAGAGCGGACATAGTCTGTCCAGTCCGAGACTACCACTACAGCGCAGCTTGAGCTATCTACTATTCCAGAGCTTCCACACTCCGACACTCAGGCTGATGTTGATGCTCACTAATGCTCATAATTAACCATCAACTATTGCATGAAATGACACTAAATGAATCACAAAGCATAGTTGTAGGGTTTGAAACTAACAAGTTCCACGAGTTTTGGTGCTCTCACTTGTTTTGTAGGACATCCATGTTTTTACCATATAAAAGTATCTCAAGTAATGAATTGGAGTGCACCATTGCGAAGAGCTCGTCGAGACGATCGAAACGAACATATCATTTGCTATATTCGGAGTTTCGGATGAAAAGATATTAATTTCACAACGAAACCTGCAAAAGAAGGATCTAGAAGACACCAGAAGACACCACGAGGCGGCCCGCCACGTGGGCCCACTGGGCCAGACCGACCGGTCCCACATCATGACCGACCAGCCGGCCACGGAGGCCGTTTTGCCTCTGCCTTCTGGAACCTTCTTCCACCACCTCCTAGAATGCATCTCCACCGTCCCTGAAGTCAGTATGATCCAAGGGCTCACGTTCCACGCTCCGGGCTATAAAACCAGACCCAGACCCCTCTCTCCAGGCATCTCCATCTTCATTATTCATCTCCACATCAGAAACTAGGGTTTCAATTAGAAGTAGAGGTCCCTCTTGATGAATCTCTTCTAGTTCATCTAGAATTAGATCTAGTTCTAGTTCTTCTAGTTCTAGTTCTAGTTGTCTAGTTCATCTAGTTGTAATTAGAGATCGAATTAGAGAGAGGAGAAGGAGAGAGCTGAGGAGGAGCCGGATCTGTCGGATCTTCCTCGACATTGTAATGGTGCAACATCTGGTTTGTCTTCAAGTAATCTCTAGGTTCTTCATTTACTACTTCTAAGTATTCTATTTAATTTCAGTTCTTACTTTATTTTATTTACTGGATCTCCGCTCGTATTGACTGCTCTAATTATGATATCTGATTAGAGTAGTAAGCGTTAGTATAGACTTTGTGTGTACACTAGGGTTTACCTGAGTTTGCGCCCAATCCTCCGGATAGTTGTGGTAGCTACAGGGGTGACAACTTTGTAGATTGTTATAATCTACCACGTTAGGATCGGTGTTTCGTAGAGCTTTTTGGCAGCCTTCTCTCGATTACCCTTTTCCCAGTCTTTTTCAAGAATCGGAGAGGTACTGTTGCTCTGAAGTAAGTAAAGTATAGTGAGCCTTTGATTAAATAGACCCGCTTAGAAAACCCTTATATCCCTCTCTAACCGCATTACCATTCTTTTCTTGGACGTTCTTAATTCTTCTAGTACACTTAACGTTCCCCGTGGAAATCGATACCTTTGAATACTCTCAGGTGAAAGCTACATTGGTATTCGTGCGCTTGCGGATTTTTCCTTGTGCGTTTAAAATATCCAACAAGCTTTCAGGCGCCGTTGTCGGGGAACGGTAGCTATTCTAGAATCGAATCAAGTTCGTCCGTGTTTCTTTTCTTTTACCACCACCTTTACCTCACCATCACACTTCTTACCACATGAATTCCACTCCTATGTTTAAATTCTTTGCTCCAAAGGGCAACTTGTTGGAGTTTCCACCATCATCACACCCCATTCTTACAAATGGCTATGAGCTTCGCCCTGCTCTTATAGCCATAGTTCGGGAGAAATCCTTCTCTGGGTCAGAAGACGAAGATCCATACACCCACCTTAGAGAATTTGAGCAGTTGTGTTCTTGTCAGACTATTGCTGGCATGACACAAGAGACCATTAAATGGAAATTATTCCCATTCTCCCTTTTGGGAAGAGCGAGAAAATGGTACGATCATTCCGTAAGTGGCCTAAACGGAAATTGGGATGAACTTCGGGACAACTTTTGTCTTATTTTCTTCCCTCTTTTTTAAATCACTGATCTTAGAATGAAAGTTCTTACCTTTAAACAAAAAGAGAAGGAGACACTAGAAGCAGCTTGGGCTAGGTTCAAATGCCTTACCAATTCTAGCCCAAACCTTTCCTTGCCAGACCATGTGCTACACTTTCACTTTTATTGTGGTCTTAACAAGAAAGCTTGGTCTCAATTTAGCTTTTGGAGGATCATTCTCACATAAACTTCCTAGTGAAGGAGGAGACATCCTAGAGAAAATACTTGAAAGCACTCCTTACACTAGCAGTTTTGACGAATTCCCAAAAGAAGAAGTCGAGCCCAACCCCGAACAACACAAGGAGGAACACACAACTAAATTTGAAATTACTTCAAATCATTCTAATAATTTGGTTGTCACAGAACCTTCTCTAGAGAAAACACCCCGCACTTTAGAAAATTATAAACTCCATCCTTCGGTGTTCTTCTCTGAAATCGAGGAAGATGATATCAAAGAGCATGTAAGCTACTTCATAAACACCTCTTGAAATCCATGCTCATATGAGACATCTCCTGATTCAAGTGGTCTGTCTAACGCTTCATTCATGCCTTGTTGATGGTCCTTAAACACCTATTTTACCATCAACATTTTACCCTAAAATTCACCAAAAAGGCATGAAATGTAGTCAAATAGGTTTCAAACTAACCAAATTCCACAAGTCCATAGATTTTTATTTGAATGCAGGATTTGGACCAAATTTGGAGAATGGACCCACCAGGAGACGAGCCCACTCACCAGGACCCATTTGGGCCCGAGTGGGGTGGCGCCCGCCACCCAAATGTGGCGCCCGCCACATGGAGAGGCCCAACTCTCCCCCTTTGCCACGTCACTGATCTGTGTGACCATCCCAAGGCCAAATCTTGGCCCTTGGTCACTAGGTCAGTGGCAAAGAACGACTCAGGAGTGAGTGGCATGGATCAAGGCCGAATGGCGGTTACATGGACATGCAACCAACCTACCAACCGCCTCCCTGGAGCTCCTGGATGCCATTGAAGCAAAGGCGGTGCATCCAACAGTGATGGGGGTGGCGGCCGCCACCTAGGGCTGGCGCCCGCCACTAGGGTTAGCCCTAGGTCGGCTGGCTGCCCCCTATAAGTACCCCCCTCACTCCTCAAAGCTATAAATACCCCCCTGAGGCATCACTTCATTCATATCCTAGAGAAGACCACACCAAGCAACACACAAGCAAGAGAAGCAAGTGAGAGTTAGGTTAGAAGCTCAGAGAGCTTAGGCAAGTAGGTAGCTAGTAGAGCAAGGCATCTTTGCCCTCGCGGAAGCGCTGCTCAAGGCTTAACTCAAGAGTAGAGGTGTGCGAGTGATCGGTCCTGGAGCTGGGAAGAGTCTTCCTTCATCTCCAGTTCAGGTTTTGCTCTTGTTACTCAAGCACTTTACTATATTCTATTTCATCATTTCAAGTATTACTTTATTCTACTTATCAGTATTGAGTGGTATACTTGATTGATTGCTTGAGTGCCTAGCTATCCTACAGTTCAATTCACTTAGCCATAGTAGTTAATCTCTAGTGAGCTTAGTGTTTGATCTTTGCCAATAGGTTGCTTAGTTAGTTTAGTGTTTATCTTATTAAGTCAAGTATTTGCTCTGACGTCTGCAAGGGTGTCTCTATCCAAAGCTAGGGTAGAGATAGTTAGAATATAGTTAAGCGTGGTGCTTAGTTATAGACTTACCTTCAGATACGGCTGGACCCTCGGATAGCTGTGGTAGCAAGCAGGTGGTGACAGCCCTGTGCGCCTTGAATTCCACCACGTAGTTGGCCCAATTTAACAGTAAGGCTCGTTGTGCTAGCGTTCAACCTAAGTCAGTGGTAAAGGCTAGTACGCCTCGATACTTGATAAGATAGGAATAAAACTTTACTTAACTTGGTTGCTTAATTGACATTTGCCTGTCTTGCTTCGTAGTTATCTTGCTTCGTGGTCATTTAGGAGTAGTTAATAGTTATTAGTTAGTTATCTTTAGTTACCCTTAGTTACCCCTTATCTACCTATCCATCCACCTTACCTTAGCCATCCATATCATCCTTACCTATCCACCCATACATTCTTTCTAGCCTTCCGTCCCCACTTTTCCCTTCTCTCCTTTTCCCTTTTCTCTTTTCTTCGACTCTCATCCCCTCCTTGACTCGATTCATACACCACCCTAGCCTTCCCTTGGGATCAAATAAATCGACACCTGGTACTCCCAGGCGAAGTGCTACTACGATAGTTCTGTGCGCTTGTAGAATCTCCTCTTGGTAGATTGCAATCTCTCTAGCTAGCTCCTACATCTCCCAGGCATATGTTTATCACAAATTTTGTAGATCACGTAGTGCTCTTAAGTTAGTGTTGGAGGGGAAACCACTTCACCAAATCACATCTTGAAGGTTTCCCAAAGACAAGCTTAGTGTCCTAAAACAAGATTTTTTCAGATCAGTGTTCACCTTCCTAATGCACTGCCCTTGTATAATGAGCATAGAGATATGATTGTTAAAATATTCCTTCGGGTATTCTTGTCACTAACCTTTCCAGGTCTGGAGCAAAGAGTTCGAATGAACGACAAACACAAGGTATGTCCAACTAGTCATCATGCAACATTGAATTACATTCATCCAATCTTGATTTTTGCAAATCTAAGCTTGACGGATACACTTTGTAAGAACATCTCTTAACATGTTGCTATATTGGTTGTCCCTACCTTTAAGACATGCTCATGTGCTATACACTAATCATGCTCTTTCATCACCATTTGAGTAAATCTCTTTAATGTTTTAATGCTACCTTCATCTACTATAGAATATGTTTAGGTTTGAAGTACTTTCATACATCTCTTAAATTGAGCATGGTGCCTAGTTTAGGAGTGATGATCTTGCTTTCAAAGGTTTTTAAATTAAGCATGCTAAGCTTAAAATGCCTTCCTAAATCAAATTAGACGTGGTGTCTAGGTTGATTTTTGAACTAATAGTATGCTATAGTGGATGTTGGATATTTTGTTGGACTAACCCCTGCAGGAAAACTTTCAATATCAATTTGGGAAAGTCCTGAGATGAACCCACACTG
This sequence comes from Coix lacryma-jobi var. lacryma-jobi, assembly GCA_009763385.1. NCBI lineage: Eukaryota > Viridiplantae > Streptophyta > Magnoliopsida > Poales > Poaceae > Coix > Coix lacryma-jobi. Next base: position 93,188,900 of record CM019824.1, read on the forward strand.
GAGATGAACAGACACATGAACTTCAACAACTTGCGCATGAGAGACACAACTCACTAGTCATGGAGAAGTGAGATCTGTAGAACAAGACAGAAGATGAGTGCCACAAAACAATACCTACAATCAAAGCACTCACTCCATGGAAATAGGTGAACAAGTCTGAGCTGGGCCACTAGAAGACAGAGACCATCATACGTGCACTTGAACCCTCATCTCTCATATCAGACAGTACAAACACAAGCTAAAAGAGAGAGGTCCTGGTACGGACCTGAGGAACAACACACCTTCACTGATAGGTCAATGCATAGAGAAGGAAGGTTGATCCCTTTAAAGATGATCCCACTATGTCCATCACTCAGGCCACTATGAGATGAGCAAGAGAAGACAAGCCATTCATGAACAACAACCAGCTAGACAAGAGAAGCTTCCACAAGGTGGTTTGACAGAATCACTCTTCAATGATAAAGCAACATTTCAAGGTAAGTGACCAGCACTTTAAAAGCTTCTCTTTGATTCTGGTATGCACATACATAAAGAACCAAACATGTTTAAGTTGCACCTCACTTAATCCAACCTAAACAACTCAACATGTTCAGTTCTTTACTCTTTGTACCTAGCTTTACTCTCTTGAATCTCACTATCTTAACTAAATGAGCTAAAATGTTTTGCATCTAACCTTTGGAAGATGATATATCTCAATCATGAAAAGATCGACACTTTATGCATAGATTATCCTCCCTTGGATTAAGTAATTTGATCTGTTAAATATTTTAAGATGCTACTTTCATGCTCATCCTCTGATCTTATCACTCATGTTAAGATTGAATAGGACACATAAACAACAAGTTTGTCTTATGCAATGTGCCTAAGGTTAGAGGGGAATAAACAAAACTTTTGGTTTTGTTGGTCTTTTTCCACCAACAGAGCCCATGCACTTGATCTTTACCTTGTCTTTATGAGCAGGACACACTCTTGAGCAAAATATGGAGAAGTTTGTCACTCCCAAATTCTACAGAGTGAAGGTCCTAGATCTACAAGAACATGCACACTGATCAAGATGCTTCCAGCGTCCACAATTAACGCTTCACTTCAAACTACTAGACGAACAAATAACATGAGTGACACCATATCAAGAGGCATAAACAAGAATGAATGATGGAAGACGTCGTAATCAGAATTAGAGGTCATGAAGTCCCCACAGACTTCTTGATCCTCGACATGAGAAGACGATGATGTCCACCTCATCCTAGGAAGACCATTCCTCTACGCTACAAATACAAGCATCTATAAGAGGAAATCCATTTTCACTTTCCTAGAGAAAAGGCACGATGCAACTTCATCAACTACATGCCCAATGAAGCACCCAAGAAGAATAGAAGTGAAAGACGCCGCTCTCAAAGCCAAAGAAGACAAACTATCAAGAATAGAGAGGCCAATCACGAAGAAGAAGCTATCGACATTGTCCCAGAAAAGAAAGAAGAGAAACCTCAAGACAGTGAACCACAAGAAGTGAAGACTCAGAACAAGAAAGTATGGAAGAAAAAGTCTACACCTAAGAGGAACAATTAATAAACTTTCCAAACGTCTGACAACCTTGGGAGGTCTGAACCAAGGAAAGGTCCGGTTCGTCGGACCTAAATATCCGAACCTTCACCAAAAGGTAAAAATCGATAGTTATCTTTATATTTACTTTGCTGCATATTTCCCATATTTAATCCATAACCATTTCTTGTATCATCATATTTAATTCACAACACTTTTTAATTTCTGCATTACATTAGAAAACAAAATAAAAATATTTCACTGCATCATAAAGCCCATGTGAATAATTCTATGGTGTGTAAAAACCCACAGAAATGTTCACCGTGGTGCCATAAAAAATATAATAAAAATAAATATGCATGCATTCATCCTGTGCATTTTCTCTTGCATCATAAAAATATAAAATACAAAAATATTGAGAAAGAGATCTTACTGAAATTCTAGACAACTAAGGCTTAAGTGGTCAACCACTAACGCTTAATCTGTTCCACAAGTTTTGTTGTCTATTTGAGTTTAACAGGATTTGAAAGGCCAAGAAAAGCTGATGAGCGAGTGAATGCTCTATCCACTGTTGGAGCATTGTCTCAACAAACATCAACATCAATCAAAACTCTGATAGAGGAAGAACATTTTCACTGCCAGTCCGCCACATTGCAAGATCGAACGACTACGTCAGCATTCAGCTTGGGGAAAGCACCCCCGTGTATCCAGGTAAGTATCCATATCCTCTTAAGTTTTCCTTTTATACATAAATGAAAATAAAATATAAAACGAAAAGAAAAAATATATGTGGGCACATGAAGGCTCACCATTAATTAAAAAAAATATGTGGGCACATGAAGGCTCGCATTAATTAAAAAGAAAATATGGGCACATGAAGGCTCAATGTTATTAAGGGAACCGGCTGGGGGAGATGCACCCTCGTTATCTTCATGATCTAGGTATGTCTTATTCATTATCTTAGTTATTTATAATAAAGTGTGTTAGGTTAAATAAATACTATGTTAAGTTTGCTTAGATTGTTTTAAGAAGTTAATAATAAAAGAAGAACTCTCTCTCTGATCTTTTACATGAAAATGATGAATAGTTGCTCTATCTAATTTCTTTCAAGTACCTAGCCTTCAAACCATGAGTTGTCCTGATTAATAATGATGCTTAAAAATGAAATTAAATTTATGGGTAGTAAATGCTTGACCCAGAGTCTAGGTAATTGACAGATATGATATGATCTGAGCTACTGTTATTTTGTTTTAAAACAACACTAGAGTTCCGGAGAGTTTCCAATATTAATATGACTAATAATTGCATTGAGTTAAATTAAGCTTTGTTGATCCTATGAGAAGTTATCATGCTATTGAATTGAGATCACTTACACAATTCATTCATCTTCCGCATAAATGCTCATGATTATCTGTTGCTATCCTCTCAAAAGTTTGGAAGCACATGGCTATTAAAAAAAGAGAGAAAATCCAACGAAATAAAAAGGGACAAGTGTCCGAAACCTCAAAAAGAAAGATCCCGAGGAAATAAAAAGGGACAAGTGTCCGGAACCTCGAAAAAACAAAAAAAATGAATATCATTAAAAAAAAGATGGGCATGTGCCCGCCAGTAGAATGAGCTTGATAGCCATGTGTCTCTGATAAACAGAAGAGAGTGATATATTCAAAAGAGCATCCCCCTCCATTTTCCATACACATGCACTTCTCGATTCAATGGTGTGGTTGACTTTCTCTTTGGATTCATTGTTTAATCTGATAACATATGTTTTTAAGCTTTTTGAAAATTCATAAAAACTCCGGGATAATAGTGAAGTAAAAGAGCAAGAGATATAGTGCTTGATTTGATCGTTCTATCTTTCAATTACTCAGGATTCAAGGTAAAGTACTAAGCCCATGATGAATAATATGATACTTTTTCCTATTCCATATGAGAACTTATGTTTGAATACATGTGTACTTGTTAGAAGTGAAGATATTGCAGCAACTCCTGATCCATTGTTGAGATTGGCTTTGCTCGGGACTAGCAAAGGGTAAGCTTGGGGGAACTTGTTGATGCTCACTAATGCTCATAATTAACCATCAACTATTACATGAAATGACACTAAATGAATCACAATGCATAGTTGTAGGGTTTGAAACTAACAAGTTCCACGAGTTTTGGTGATCTCACTTGTTTTGTAGGACATCCATGTTTTTACCATATAAAAGTATCTCAAGTGATGAATTGGAGTGCACCATTGCGAAGAGCTCGTCGAGACGATCGAAACGGACATATCATTTTCTATATTCGGAGTCCCAGATGAAAAGATATTAATTTCACAACGAAACCTACAAAAGAAGGATCTAGAAGACACCAGAAGACACCACGAGGCAGCCCGCCACATGGGCCCACTGGGCCAGACCGACCGGTCCCACATCATGGCCGACCGGTCGGCCACGGAGGCCGTTTTGCCTCTGCCTTCCGGAACCTTCTTCCACCGCCTCCTAGGATACATCTCCACCGTCCCTGAAGTCGGTTTGATCCAAGGGCTCACGTTCCACGCTCCGGGCTATAAAACCAGACCTAGATCCCCGTCTCCAGGCATCTCCATCTTCATTATTCATCTCCACATTAGAAACTAGGGTTTCAATTAGAAGTAGAGGTCCCTCTAGATGAATCTCTTCTAGTTCATCTAGAATTAGATCTAGTTCTAGTTCTTCTAGTTCTAGTTGTCTAGTTCATCTAGTTGTAATTAGAGATCGTATTAGAGAGAGGAGAAGGAGAGAGCTGAGGAGGAGCCGGATCTGTCGGATCTTCCTTGACATTGTAATGGTGCAACATCTGGTTTGTCTTCAAGTAATCTCCAGGTTCTTCATTTACTACTTCTAAGTATTCTATTTAATTTCAGTTCTTACTTTATTTTATTTACTGGATGTCCACTCGTATTGAGTGCTCTAATTATGATATCTGGTTAGAGTAGTAAGCGTTAGTGTAGACTTGGTGTCTAGACTAGGGTTTACCTGAGTTTGCGCCCAATCCTCCGGATAGTTGTGGTAGCTACAGGGGTGACAGCTTTATAGATTGTTATAATCCACCATGTTAGGATCGGTGTTTCATAGAGCTTTTTGGCAGCCTTCTCCCGATTACCGTTTTCCCAGTCTTTTTCGAGAATCGGAAAGGTATTGTTGCTCCGAAGTAAGTAAACTATAGTGAGTGTTTGATTAAATAGACCCGCTTAGAAAACCCTTATATCCCTCTCTAACTACATTACCATTCTTTTCATGGACGTTCTTAATTCTTCTAGTACACTTCACGTTCCCCGTGGAAATCGATACCTTGGAATACTCTCGGGTGAAAGCTACATCGGTATCCGTGTGCATGCGGATTTTTCTGTGTGCGTTTGAAATACCCAACAGCTGACACCGCTACAGAGACTGCGACAGAGCCAGAGCAGACAGAGCACGCCGAGCAGTTAGTGCCAGAGCCGACCCGTACCGCTTCACCGCAGCTTCCAACTCCAGAGGGTCAGCAGGCTACCGGGGACTCTTATTCTGACTCTGAGGCCATCTTACAGCAGTTTGAGTTCACTCAGCGGTCTCCAGAGTCTGCTCCTGACTCGTCTGCGCCACCTCCGCCCTCTAACGCTTAGTTTGGTGCTTGATGCCAAAGGGGGAGAGTGGTCGAGTATAGCGAAAGGGGGAGCGATGTCAGAGGGATTTGGCATCTTTTGTTATGTTATGTTCACATACACTCTTTACATATCGCATCTTTTGCACATTATTATTTTAAATATGAGTGCTATGGACCTCTTGACATGTATGTGCTCACTATGATATTCTAGATGACATGTCATTTCGTTTCACTCGATTACTTGCGCTTAATTTCTCACTTGTCATGTTTTTGAGCTCTTTACTCTTGCACTTGCTATTCACTCTAACTTGTTGAGTGTAGGATGTTGGCATGATATGTATGAGCTTGCCTCTAATCATTTTCTCTTATTCATTGCAAGTTCATACATGTCATGATTTGAAAACCTCTTCTCTCTATACTCGAGGTCGTGTTGTCATCAATCACCAAAAAGGGGGAGATTGAACGCATCTTGGCCCCTAGTGGGTTTTGGTGATTGGATGAAACATAAGATTACTGTGACTAACGTGTGTTTTACAGAAACAGGGATGAGTTAGGTCACGGTAATGGCGACGATACAGGCACATGGAGTTCATGTCCCCTGGCGATGGAAATCGTTTCGGTTTTCAAAGGATGGACGACGAAGACGGTGGTAGACTAGGCTAAGTGTCATATGGTGTTGGAGGACACTTAGGTAGTCTTAGGTCTTTGTTTTTCCTTTGGCCGTACTATAAAGGGGAGCGTGAATCAGTAGCTTGACCTAGATGAGTCTATTGAGGTAGGTGTGGTGCACACATGTTATTTCATAGCCCTAGGTAGCTGAGAGAGATGCCTTATGTCGTGAGGATGAAAAGTCGTTAAGGCCGCGTCGCGATCCGAGTTGGTCTTGCCCTTGAAAAGGGCATCGGACACTGTCCTGGTGGGCGTCCGATGCTCACTCAGACTTGGGTTCAGTCTGGTGCGTGGCATCGGACACGCCGATGTTGCCACATCGGACGCGCCTATGCCACTATTCACTTGCGAGTGAATTTGAGCTAGCACCGGATGCTAGCATCGGACGCTGAGGGCCAGCGTCCGATATCCATGCAGAGAGGTTCCAGAGAGGGTAAAACCACATCGGACGCGTCCCTTGTGGTGGCATCGGACGCTGCCCAGCGTCTGATGCTCCTTTAAGTTGTTTGACAGGTTGTACAGTCGACCGTTGGTCGAGGTCATTGGAGCGTCCGATGCTATGCATCGGAGCATCCGATGCCCCGCAGAAGCACATGTTCAGTGCTGTTTTGGATGGCCGGTTGGGGAGAGTATTTATACTCCTCCCCCTCCTCCATTAGAGTGTTCTTGCCACTTCCATCTGCTGAGAGACACATTGTGAGTGTGAGAAAGTGCAAGAGCCCTAGTGAGGTTGAGAGAATAGCTAATTGAGAGAATTGGTGACCTCCTAGTGAGAATAGAGTAGCAAGTGTGCATTCATCCATCTCTTTGGCCTTGTCTTGGTCAAGTGAGGGTTCTAGCTTGTTACTCTTTGTGATCGGCATCACCTACACGGCTTGGTGGTGATCAAAGAGCTTGGTGATCATCCGGAGGTTTTGTGGATGACCCAAGTCAAGTTGTGATCGGCACGAGCGATTCACTGGGCCGGAGTGGCGAAGAATCAGCTCATAGTGAGCACTTGATCCTTGCGCGGATCAAGGGGGAGTGATACCCTTGCGCGGGTGCTCCAACGAGGTGTAGGGGGGTGTGCCAACACCTCGATACCTTGGCAAAAAGATCGTCTTGTCATCTCTACTCCTTTACTTACGCATTTACCTTTGAGCAAATCAATTCCGCAATATATTTGTTGTTCATTCACTATTGAATTGCTTTGGTAGAGTAGGAGTGGCATAGACTTGGTCTTTTGTGTGGTAGAATAGAAAGAAACACACTTCTAGGCACAAGGGGGTTAATTGGGCTTAATAGGTTTTAATTCTTGCTAAAGTTTTAGAAAAGCCCAATTCACCCCCCTCCTCTTGGGCATCTTGATCCTTTCAGTTCCCCCAACAACCTGCTTGCGCATGCGGGTGATCGGGTTTTTGGGGAGCGTGTAACGCGACTCTTGCTTCCAATCCAATCAATGATTTTGTCTTCTTCATATTGGATGTTTGAGGTACTGCACTATGAACAACGTCTTGCTTCGACTGTAGTTCGCGACATCAAACAACACACTATGGCAACTAGTGCGTGTGGAGCCACCGGTGCTTTTAGCATTGTTTCCTTCGCTCAGTATTTTCGTAGTCATACTTTCTCTATATTTCAGTAAGATTTTGTGCTAATAAACTTTATCCATATGTGTACTATAGTTTGTCACTGCTAGTTCATATGTGCAAATATTTATTGTCACAAATTTACTATTATATTTTTGGATTAAATTAAATATAAAAATACCTATAAATACATAAAAATCTAAAACCTGATATTAGGTAATTTTCTCTTAGTAATTTTGTTGCTGCATTGAAGCTAAATGATTTTGATGGATCAAATTTCAAAAGGTGGCATAGTAAGATGATCTTGTGATTGACAACCATAAACTGCTATCACGTCGCATAGGAGAAGCCTAAACAGTTTACTCCTGATGTGGAGAAAGTGTTCTAGGCAGTCGATAACTTTTTTGAGGCACCGTAATTAGCGCTCTAGCTAAAAACACAAGAACTCTTATGTAACCTATAAGAATGGCACAAACTTATGGGATGTACATGATGCAAAGTTTGGTTTTCTGATGCTGGTAACGAGCTATACCTCATGGAGCAACTGTATGATTAGATAATAGAGAATTGTTCAGTAGTGGAACAAACTCATGAGATACATGCACTGGCTAAAGAACTCGAGCAATTCCCATATGTGTTGCACAACAAGTTTATGGTCGGCGATATAATTGCTAAGTTGTCACATTCTTGGAAGGATTTTTCTACCTCTCGAAAACACAAGAGACAAGAGTTTAGCGTGGCTGAGCTTATGGGATCTCTTGATGTTGTGGAGAGGACAAAAGCAAATGACAACTGAAGGACCGAGAGTGCTACCAGAAAGCGACCAGACGGGGGGGGGGGGTGAATGGGAGCTTCAAATTTTCCTTTCGGAAACTTGTCACCACTGTCCCGAGAATCAACCCCAAGAGCAAACCTAGAGCTTGCAAGTGTCCACGACCCTAGAAGTAGGGTGGATGCTTCCAAGAAGCACAGCGGGACACTGTACAACCCTAGAAATCAAACGCAAAAGACGGAAACCAAAACCGTCAACGAACGAACGAATCCCAGACGAAATCGTGCAAAGCAGCACCGACCGGACTCACTGGTGCGTCTGGTCAATCAGGATCGGACGCGTCCGGTCCTGCAAAACTCGTTCTGGACCCTTACTGTTCATGACCAGACTCTACACTAGGGAGCGTCCGGTCGAGTGAACTGTGCGTCCGGTCACAGCGTAGCCACGGTGAACAGTGCTACCTGTGCGTCCGGTCAGTTCTCAAACTGAGCGTCCGGTCAGGTAAACAGAACCCCACGCAGATCGAACTTTCAACGACCGGACTCTGGCCTAGCGTCCGGTCATCCCGACCCTAGCGTCCTGTCACGCCGTGACTTCACTGTTTGTCCACCGATTCGACTAGATCTCACCCAAAATGAATCCTCTAGGGATCAAACTTGGTGAGAGGAGTCACAAGGAGGATAGTGAGCTATCTCTAAGAGATCATGGCTCGAACCTATCTCCAAATCGATGAATCAAAGAAATTCGGGGAGGGGAGAAAAACTTGACCCGAAACAAAAATCAACCGATCTACTAGCTCGTGAGGTTAAAGGTGAATTCCTTCGGTGGAAAGAAGTGCCTCACGATCTAGAACAACTTGGTTCAAACAAATTTGCTAACGACGCACCAAGTAGAGAGATCGATCAACGGGAAAAACATGGAGAAAGAGGATTCCGCGAAGAACACGAACAAAACGCGAATCACAACCACGAATTTGCAACCGTGTGGCTACCACACGCTACAACAGTGAGATTACAGTCTCACTTCCTCTAAATCTCACGGGCACAGAGGTATTGTTCTCTTCTCTGTGGATCTCAGTTCGCTACAGCAGGGGAGTGGGAGAGCAGGAAACCCTAGAAGCAACAGAGCAAATGATTGAGATGACTGGGGAGGTGGGTGTCTCCCCCTACTTATCCTAATTCTAACTATTCCTAATTCCCACTCTACCCCTAACTAGTTACAGAGCGAACCAGCTAAACCCTATGGTTACTCTGGACCAACTCGATGGTAGGCGGATCCGACGGCCACGCCCGCACAATTCGTAGCGTTGCCTCGACGCAACCTCTCGATTGCCGCCACGTGCCGCCACCGCTCTGCGTCCTCTTCACGGACTCCGCCCCCGGTTTTGTGGCCGAAACCGGGAAACCAGGCCTTCACGATCAGCCCCCCGTTTTGAGGCCCAAACTGGGAAACCAGCCCACCGTAGCCTGAGTTTTGTGGCCCAAACTCAGCAAACCCGTAGCACCCAGGTTTTGAGGCCCAAACCTGGAAACCGTCCTCAGCCCGAGTTTTGTGGCCAAACTCGGAAACCATCCGCGCCCAGGTTTTGAGGCCCAAACCTGGAAACCATCCACTCGATGGTTTTTCTCTGGCTCTACCACCAAACCGAAGCTGTAGAGGGGATGCACCGCTCGTGCACCCCGTCCACCAACACGTGTCCCCAAGTCCACGACCCAGGCAACACCGTGCCCGCAAGTCTTCGCTCGTCGCTGTCCCAGGCTGCCAGCCACCACAGCTGATCCTCAGGCCACCGGTCCCTCAGTCCAAGCCTCACGTCCGCCCTTCACCGCTCTCGGTCCGTCGGCACGGCACGTCTCTACTTGACCTTCACCTTGCCTTCGATCACTGTCTCCGTGCTCGACACCTGCACAACACAAGCCAAAGAACATGCGCATCATCCCTGTTGACAATCACTCATCACTCAGAGACTCGGCATACACCCATGTATCCGCAATCTCCCCCTTGATGAGTGCATTGTCAACTACTCACACAAATCATAATGGAAATAGATGGAGGAAGAAGAAGAGAGAGAACTCGACCAAATGACCCAAAAGCATAGCAAAGTCAAAGAAGGTCAAGTGGAAAGAGCGAAACAACTTGGTTCCCAAAGACATGGGCAACGGCTCGACGCAACCAAGCAAAGCAAAGCTAGCCCTCAAGAAGAGGTAGAACAGGCTCAACACCGCTAGCAAATACCAAATGAAAAATCGAAGCAAAATGCTAGTCCCTCAAGATAGAGGCAGAGAGGCTCAACACAACTAGCAAGAAAGCTCAACATCGACTGAAAAGCTCGATATCAACTGAACCCAACTGAAACAAAGATGCGACTGCTAGTCCCTCAAGAAAGAGGCAAAGGCTCAACACAACTAGCAAAGCGCTCCGAACCAATTGGAAATTTCAAAAATTCAGCACGAGCAAACTCCCCCTTGCATGGTGCACACAACCGATTCCTCTCCTCTTAGTGAAACATGGGAGGCATGATTTGTCCAAATTTTCTCCCCCTTAGTTGAAAATGCACCATAAAGCAAAAGGAACCGAAAGCAATTTTCTCCCCCTCAGAAAATGCACCATCAAAAGTGCCAACAAGAGAAGTGCTCCCCCTTCCAAAATGCATATGAGTCACGATGCAAGTTAGCAGCTTCAGGAATATAGTCAAGAGAATGCAAAGATGCTCTACACAGTATAAGTCCAAGGATGCAACTGAAGCACACATGCTAGCAAAGGCTCAAACTGATCACCAAATATGAAATATGAACATATGAGCAAAGTGAGCAATTTTAGCGAAAAAGGAGTCACCATCAAAATAGCACTAGACAAGTATAGACAGAAAGTCAAACAAGTGCTAAACATGTATACAAGGTGAACTACCCCTAGCAAAGTTCAATCATCATGCTATAGAATGAAACATAGACTTGTGTATCCAAAATTTTATCGGAGTTGCAGCGGTTAAAGTACATAAGTTTAAATTTCAGCATTTGAGTGCGAGAGGTTGAAAGCTTGTCTTGCCTAACTTTTCAACTGTGCGAAGCCTATGCAGAAGCAATCAGAAGCTTAAAGCAACAGTTTCGGTCATACACTACACAGCTCAAGTTTAACTCAAAGTGCAATGAGAAATAGTCTCAAAACTTTGATGTGTAGACAAGCAATCCAATCTTGATCTTTCTGATTCACTTAACTTGGTTCAAATTAGAGACAGTATATGAACAAACCAAGCAAGTGATAGACTCAGAACTAGAGACATAGCAACCTAGCATATATGAAAAGCACGAGTCTGATTTCAACATATTCTACACAGGCTAGTTGCACATCTCGATGGTGAACATTTTCAAGTTTTAAGTTTGTTTAGCAAGTCCACTATTCAAAATCAGCTCAGCTCATAACATGTATTAGTGATCAGAAGGAGCATAAGCTACAAGCATCAACATAAAGCATCGGAGCATACACTACATAGAGCATAATTACATTCTAACGATTATATCCATGAAGCTCAGAATGTAGAAGCGTATGTAAAATGAAATGCAGAAAAGATGCAAGAAGATACCAATTGAAGAAACAAAGATAAACGAAAAGTCAGTTTATGATACAAAGAACCAAAATGTTTCCCCCATCTAAAAGGGGAAACACACACCAAGCTCACCCCTCAACTGATTAAAGGTTGATTCGTCCAAAGGCTTGGTGAAAATATCAGCCAACTGATGACGAGTATCGACATGGCGAAGGTCGATATCACCCTTCTCATAGTGGTCTCGCAAAAAGTGAAAGCGCACATCAATGTGTTTGGTCTTCGAGTGAAGCACGGGGTTCTTAGCAATGCTAATCGCACTCGTGCTGTCACAAAGCAAAGGAACACAAGAAAAGCTCAGACCAAAATCACGCAAAGTGGCCATCATCCAAAGCAACTGGGAACAGCAGCTAGCCGCAGCAACATACTTAGCCTCCGTGGTAGACTGGGCGACACTAGACTGCTTGCGAGAAGGCCACGATACAAGAGAAGATCCAATAAATTGGCAAGTCCCAGAAGTGGACTTGCGCTCAATGCGACAACCAGCAAAATCGGCATCGGAATAACCGCAAAGGGAGAGGGTGGAGGAAGCTGAATACCAAATCCCGAACTCAGGTGTGAAACGAAGGTACCTGAAAATGCGCTTGACCGCCTGACGGTGAGAAATGAGCGGTGACGCCTGAAAGCGCGCACACAGACACACTGCGAACTGGATGTCCGGGCGTGTCGCCGTCAGGTAGAGCAGCGACCCGATCATGCTTCGGTACTCCTTCTGGCTCACAGCTTCTCCATCTTTGTCTGCATCCAAGGCCGTCGTGGTTGACATGGGTGTTGGAAGAGGGTTGGCCTCACCCATATCGAACCTCTTTAGCACGTCCTTGGTATACTTGCCCTGGTGCACAAACGTCTATTGACGCTCACTAAGTGTCATATTCTTAGCATCAACAAGGTCATATAACACAACACAAGGGCCTAAAATCAACCAAAAACCTTTTATAAACTAACGATTTCCACTTGTCCTTGAGTTTTATTTGAATGTAGGAAATTGCAGGGTTTTTGAGCAAAATGACCAAACGGACCCACCAGGAAGCAAGCCCACTTGCCTGGGCTCACTTTGGGCCAAGGAGGGGTGGCGCCCGCCACCCCTAGCTGGCGACCGCCAGGGGGGAGAAGCCCAAACTCCCCCCCTGTCACGTCACTGATCCAGGACAAGCACCCCACATTCATTGGCAACCATTGCTCACCTAAGTCGGTTCATCCAAGGGCTAAGAAGCAGTGTCACATGGATCATGGCCTAATTGCCCATGTGACGGTTATTGGACAACCCTAACCGACCCCAAACCGACTTGGAGGACCTCCTGGATGCCGTTGGTGAAGAGGCGGTGGATCCAAGGGCCAGGGGAGTGGCGCCCGCCACACCTAGCTGGCTCCCGCCACCACACTTACCACCCTAACCTAACCCTAGGTCCATAAGTACCCCCCCTAGGTCCCTAAGGCTATAAATAGGACCCCCCGAGCTCATTTGTACTCGGACCTCACCTCATTAGTCCCACTCTCTTGTAAGCAAAGCTCTGGTGAAGGAACACTCTAGTTGAGAGACTTAGAGTGAGAGCGAGAGTGTAGAAGAGAAGAGCTGGAGTTGTAATAGAGGATCTTCCAAGTCTCTGGTATAATTCCAAGTCTTCCTTCATTTATCTTAGTGTTCTTCTACTTTCAGCATTTACTTTAAGTTCTTTACTTATTGTTCTTGTTGTGTGCTTTCGATCATAGATAACTTAGTATTTAGTCTATATCTAGTTCGGGTTCTTCGCTGAGTAATCAGTGCTCTAGTTTTGGACGCAAGATTAGAGTAGTATATATTAGTGTAAGCGCGGTGCTTAGACTAGTTATACCTTAGTTTGTGGCTAGCCCCCCGGATAGCTGTGGTAGCAAACAGGTGGTGACAGCCCTGGGAGCCTTGAATTCCACCACGTAGTTGGGTTAGTTTTTAAATCATAAACTTCGTTGTGCACGTCTGAGGTAAATAGTCCAGAGGGTGTGTACGGTTCAAAGAACTAGATAGAACCTTTATTGCTAAGTTAGTTGTTATCGTAAGTGTGTAGGAAAACATTAATCTGTTCATCGGCCAGACCCCGCCGATTTAGGTTAGTAATAGTTAGTCTTTCTTTTCCTTTTAGTAGTAGTAGAAACCAACCCCCATTCACACATTTCGATCAACCCTGCTAGAATCACTAGTTGTTCATAGCGGTCCTAGTGTTAGTTCTGTCATAGTAGCTTCCCTGTGGAAATAAATACGATACTCGGTTACTCCCGGGTGAAGTGCTACAATAGACTTATTCTGTGCGCTTGCGGAACCTACCAATAGTCATACGAATAGTTAGTTATACTTCTTACATTAAGAAGTATCAACAAACCTTTCTGGCGCCGTTGCCAGGGATAGATTCGATAGTCTACTCAAGTGACGATGTTAGCAAGAGTCAACAAGCATTTCTGGCGCCGTTGCCGGGGACGCAATTGGCTAGAATTAATTCTTTGTGATTTCTATTGAATTAACCCCCGTAGTTCTAGCGGGTACATATTGTTCGTTGTTTGTGATCGTTCAAGTAGTCATGGCCAGATTCAATCTTCCGAGCGACTATCAAGAAGATCCTGAGGCCATTCTTAGGAGAGCGAGAGCTAATCTCACTCCTCCGAGGAAGAACCTGGAGTTTCGTGAGAGGAGTTCGTCGAGACAAGAACCCCAGTCAGAAGTGACTGACGAACCAAGTTGCTCCAACGATCAATCAACATCGACGTCGACCAAAACACTCTGTGAGTATTCCATGCCTACTCTTGCTCACATTCCAGTGTTACCATCTACTAGTAATGTAGATTTTGAGCTTAAACCTCACTTAATACGTATGGCTCAAGCTATCGCATTTATTGGCAAACCTTCCGAGGATGCCAATGCTCACCTCCGGAATTTTCTGGAGATATGTAGTACAATTTCTGTGCAGGGAGTTTCGCAGGATGCCATCAGACTTCGTCTTTTTCCATTTTCATTAGTGGAAAAAGCGAAGCAGTGGTTCCTCTTCAACTCTGGCCACCTGCCGACGTGGGTGAGGTGCGCGGATCAATTCCTCAACAAGTTCTGCCCGATAAGTCAAACTATTCTTCTTCGTAGCAAGATTTCCAACTTTGGACAGGGAGATGAAGAAACAATCACTGAAGCTTGGGAGAGACTACAAGAGTATGTTGAATACTGTCCTCACCATGGTATGCAAGACTGGTACTTGATCCAGAGCTTCTACAATGGACTCCAGCAAGAATCTCGACAACACATTGATGCTGCCGCCGGAGGTGCATACCTCCCTCTCACTGTAGAGAAGGCAACCAAACTTATCGAGACAATGGTGGCGAATCAAGGATGGACATAAAAACGTGCTAGAGGTATGTCTGAAATTAAGCAAGCTAATTCTGTTACCCTGCAAACTTTGGTAAAATTGCTAGAGCAAAGGATAAATGAGAAGAGAGATCGTGTTGCAAAGGAGTACTACGCCAAGCAAAGAGCCGCTTCGTCAAGTGAAGGTCAAGCAGAAATTAAGAAAGAGGATGCCAAATCCCTTCTTAATAATGGTGGCTACGGAGAACCTCCAATTCTAATGATCCAACAATAGAATAACAAAGGTATGCCTCAAACCTCCGTATTTAATTCTCCTATTGGAAAATTAGTTTCTAATCAAGGTAGAATTAATGATAGCATAAATAATAAATTAATTGAACATGATAAAATGTTAGAAGGAATTTATGCTAAACTGAAAGATTTTTCTGAAGCATTTAAGGAACAAATTAATTTTAATAAGAGATTAGAGCAAAAAGTAGATAACATTAAATCTCAAACTAAATACTATGAGGAGGTAAAAGCTGTAACCACGAGAGGTGGAAAATTTACTCGTGATCCCCCTCATCCAAATTTAGTTCCTAGTAGTAACACTGCTGCAAAGAAAAATATTGTTAATGTTGAAGAAGACGAAGAAGAGGAGACCCCAGCTAAACCTTCATCCAAGGTATGAACTGCTCCTCATGAATTCTATAATACACATGTATTACCTTTTCCAGATAGAAACAGAAATCCGACGGAAGACGACCAATTCAAGAAATTCGTCGAGGTAATTCAAAAATTATATATACATGTGCCATTTATTGACGCTATGCAGGTTCCAACTTATGCAAAATATTTGAGAGACATGCTCAATAAGAAGAAACCAATTCCAAGTAGGGATGTGGTTAAATTGACCGAAGATTGCAGTGCGGTCATTTTAAACCAACTCCCAGAAAAGAAGAAGGACCCAGGAAACCCAACGATCGCATGTTCAATTGGAGAGCAGCACTTCGAGCATGCACTCTGTGATCTGGGAGCAAGCGTCAGCGTCATGCCCAAGGTAATATATGATAAATTAAATCATCATACCTTGTCCCCTACTTCTATGTGTTTGCAGCTAGCCGATCAATTACTTCGATATCCCACGGGAATAGTAGAGAATATTCCGGTGAAAATCTGGAATCTCTTTGTCCCGGTGGATTTCGTGGTTCTGGATATTAATCCCGACCACCGGACGCCATTGATCTTGGGACGGCCATTTCTGAGCACGGCAAAAGCCACCATTGATGTAGGAGCTGGAGAAATTCAGCTCCACATCAGTGGAAAGGAGGAGAAATTCGAGTTCACACCGCGACCGAAAAAACACCCGTCATCAAGGTTCGTCGGTGCTGACATTCCACCACAACCACCATGAAGGCGACACCAATCGGGAATCCAAAGCGGTTAACCAAGGTAAGTTAGGCTAAGGTAAGTCTTTATCCCCTCATTTAATTTTTCGCTTTACTTAAGCAATTTAATTTTCAGCAAAGTAGATGTTTACTAGAGTGATTAGGTGGCACCTAGGGGGCTTATGGCAGCCATAGGGGTGGCGCCCGCCACCCCATGCTGGCGCCCGCCACCCTAGGTTGCACTAGGGAGCACTAGCCAATCTCTAGACTATTACACCTACCTCCTAGACCTAAATAACACCAAGGGAGACCCATGGCTTTGCTCATTTCAATGCAATCACTCACTCCCATGTCTCTCCATGTCTCCCCCTCTTCACTCCACCTTTTGGCCACATCTCCACCCAAAAAAATTCTGGTGCACATGTGATGGAGAGCGACAAGGAGAGCACTAGGAGAAAGGACGGGTGAGTTGGAGTGAAATTTCAGCCAAGAGGGTGGCGCCCGCCACTTTTTCCTGGCGCCCGCCACCTCTAATTCCACATTTCGGTACAAAACTGCTCCCGAGTAAGTTTCCCACCATCCTTGGTATAAAGTGTGACCAGGATGAAGAAGTGGTCTGTGAAATTTCTAGCTCACTTGCCCCATTTAGGAGGTTAGACTCTTTTCACTTTGCACCGAACCTACCACTTTATTCCCCACTTGGAATTTCAGTGGACATTACAAGGGAAACCTCATGTGTCGGTTGCAGATAATTTTGGGCAAGGTGGGGTGGCGCCTGCCACTTATTGCTGGCGCCCGCCAGCATGGTGAGGCTCACAGCCTCCCCCCTTCCATCCTCAGCCTATAAATACAACCCACACCCCATGCAAGTTCTCACAACTCACTCAAAACACAAAAACATCAGCCATCTTGAGCACTAGCAACGAAGTCATGGGCCCTCTCAAGAACTTCTTCACTGGCAAGAAGAAGAAGAGTAAGGGTGAGGGAAGTTCGTCGAGAGCAAACACCCACATTCACTTTGCTGGGAGTGATGAGGAGAGCGCCGGGCGGGGTACTCCATCCACCGACGCAATGTCGGTGGATCAGAACTCTCCGTTCACACACCAGGCCGGACCGACCATCCGCATCCTGAACTCCGTCAATGATATCATCTGGCAGAGTGATCGGGAACAGCAGGCCCGGAACATCCTTAGTGAGAGGGAGTTCATTCACACCCGCCGCATCGACGCCGACTTGCTAAGTCGCACTGGTATGGACAGTGAGTTTCTTTATATTTCTCGAACTTTGGGATGGGAAGATGCATGGATGGTTAATGTGGAGGGAATCCTTCCCCTCACAATGGAATTTCTAGCTACCATGCAATTGTCTGCCACTCACATAACATTCCGGCTTTTTAATGAAGAGCACACTCTTTCGTGGGGGTAGTTCAGCAAGCACCTAAATTTTGATGATTCATGCTCGATAAACCTGGAATCTGCTTGTACGGGTTTCCATAGAAATGATTTTTGGAAAAGCATTGCTGGGAACAGAGACCTAGGCTTGCCCCGTACAAGTAATATCCACAACCCCACGCTCAGGTTTTTCCACAAATATATTAGTATCACACTTTTTCCAATACTTGACTTGAGACCAATCAAAAAGCCTGAAATGGTGCTGCTTTGTGCTCTAGTTAACCACATAAAAGTGTCACCCGCCAAGGCCATGGTGGACTACTGGTCTAAATTTAATCAACGCTCTGAAAATATTGAAATGACATCATGGATAACTAGACTAGCTTTTAACATGGGTCTGCTGAACACCGCTATATACTCCTACATTCCTAGTGACCGAGACCTTTTGACCGTGGAGCACTTCTCGCAAGGACACATCTTGCGTGAGAACCAGGAGACCGGTGAGATTCACATGATCTACCAAGATTATGTGAATAAAATCGCTCTTCCTGACATGTCACTTTGGTTGGTGAACGCACCAACATTACTTTTGGCCCTGGAAACCGAGGCAGAGCAAAACCGCAGGTTGGCCCGAGTGAACATCATGCAGGTTCCCAGGAGAAGGACGCGAGCACAGACCCGAGCAGCAGAAGAGGCCGCAAGAGCCGCAGCAGCGGCACAGGAGTTTGACCCTTTCCATGCAGGGCAGTATGAAGGAGCAGCACACTATGGTCATTTGACACCCCCTGGCTCGCACCAAGCAGGAGGATCGAATTGGCAACAACCGCAATATCCGCGGTGGGAATACGGCCAGGAGGCGTCCTTTCACTCATCCCAGTTGGGGAGTTCAACCCATTCCTTGGGAGGATCCACCCGGTACACTGGCCGTGGTGATGAGTTCTTCCATAGGGGAATCTCACCACAGGCCGCTCGCCATTCGTCCTTTCATCCGGACGAATGGATGCACGATATGGGATATCTTCAGCACCAGATGAATGGACTTACCATGGATACTGCTAAAATCCGTCAGGACATGAACAACTTGAACCAAAATTTCCAGGAATTCCGCCAGGAAACTGGTGGAGAACTGGGTAATATTTCTTCTCTCCTGCAGCAGAACCAGCAGAACTGGGACGACATGTACCGTCGTCAAGGATGGATGTGATCCAACCACGCCAAAAGCCAGCTTGGGGGAGGACCCCCGTCAACGAGGTAAGTATCACTGCCATCTTTATTACTGTCAGTTTTATTTTTATTTCAGTAGTTTAAATTTGAATTTTATCTTAGTTAATTTGCAGTTAAAAAAATAATAATAAATAAATAGCAATAAATAAAACGCTCTCATCGTAAGTCTTTCTAAATAAAAATGTATGCCATGCATTAGAGTTATCATGGAAAAACGTATGCTAGAACTAAACTTGAGACATGAGCATTAGACTAAGTAAAGGGGAAGTAAGTTTCTACTTTGACTTGAGCGAGTCAAGTTTGTGGAGTAATTATTTTGAAAAATTTAAAAGCATGCTCTAAGTACTTCTGTGGCAAAGAAAGTCCTACCAAAGCCAAATGATTTTACTCTTAGAGTAGGAGCTTCCACTTGCTGAATGTTAGTGTTGAGCTAGTTAGACTTTTGTTGATAGTCATGGTAGAGAAACTTGTCATATCTTTAGACCAAGGAATTCACTTGCACCCACCTATATAGTGCTATTCTTACACTGAGAATACGCACACAACATGCCTTTTATTTCCATTCATTGTTAGGAATACTCCATGGCAAAATATCATGCTCCATAATGAAATCTCAGGGACATGGCTATAGTAATTAAAAAAAAGAGCAAGTGGTCTAGAAAGAAAAAAAATATATTCAAAAGAGCAAGTGCTCTAGAAAGAAAATTCAAAAGAGCAAGTGCTCTAGAAAGAAGAGAATATCCAAAAGAGTAAATGCCCTCATTCATAGCCATGATCCCACAAAAGAGATAGAAAGGAGAAGTGCCATGAAAGTAGTAGCCACAATAAATACCACACACTTGCACATTCCTGGTCTGAACCTATGACTTGTTGCTCCTTTGCTCCATTTGTCTAACTTGGCAAAATTATGCTAGCATTGCATGCTCACATTTATCCTACCCATTAAACCCCACATAAAGTCTTAGTGAGAGGATAATTCTTCCATTGCCACATACAAATATGAGTGATCGAGTGAGCCACAGAAGTTACTAAGCATTCCTTCTTTTGAACAAAACTTGCAAAAACTCCACATATCTTGATTAGCAAAATAGGCAAGGGAAAGACAAACCTTCTTTCTTGCTGGTCTTTTGTTCTAATCTTGAGTGCAGGGAAGGCTACCAATTCCATGATGATGAAAATAATATGGGCATACACAACAAAAACACAGAGTTTCCAAGATTATTTCAAGTCCATGCTTGCTCGAGGACGAGCAAGGGGTAAGCTTGGGGGAGCTTGTTGACGCTCACTAAGTGTCATATTCTTAGCATCAACAAGGTCATATAACACAACACAAGGGCCTAAAATCCACCAAAAACCTTTTATAAACTAACGATTTCCACTTGTCCTTGAGTTTTATTTGAATGTAGGAAATTGCAGGGTTTTTGAGCAAAATGACCAAATGGACCCATCAGGAAGCAAGCCCACTTGCCTGGGCTCACTTTAGGCCAAGGAGGGGTGGCGCCCGCCACCCCTAGCTGGCGGCCGCCAGGGGGGAGAAGCCCAAACTCCCCCCTGCCATGTCACTGATCCAGGAGAAGCACCCCACATTCATTGGCAATCATTGCTCAGTCGGTTCATCCAAGGGCTAAGAAGCAGTGTCACATGGATTATGGCCTAATTGCCCATGTGACAGTTATTGGACAACCCTAACCGACCCCAAACCGACTTGGAGGACCTAATGGATGCCGTTGGTGAAGAGGCGGTGGATCCAAGGGCCAGGGGAGTGGCGCCCGCCACCCCTAGCTGGCGCCCACCACCACACTTACCCCCCTAACCTAACCCTAGGTCCATAAGTACCCCCCTAGGTCCCTTAGGCTATAAATAGGACCCCCCGAGCTCATTTGTACTCAGACCTCACCTCATTAGTCCCACTCTCTTGTAAGCAAAGCTCTGGTGAAGGAACACTCTAGTTGAGAGACTTAGAGTGAGAGCGAGAGTGTAGAAGAGAAGAGCTGGAGTTGTAATAGAGGGTCTTCCAAGTCTCTGGTATAATTCCAAGTCTTCCTTCATTTATCTTAGTGTTCTTCTACTTTCAGCATTTACTTTAAGTTCTTTACTTATTGTTCTTGTTGAGTGCTTTCGATCATAGATAACTTAGTATTTAGTCTATATCTAGTTCGGGTTCTTCGCTAAGTAATCAGTGCTCTAGTTTTGGACGCAAGATTAGAGTAGTATATATTAGTGTAAGCGCGGTGCTTAGACTAGTTATACCTTAGTTTGTGGCTAGCCCCCCGGATAGCTATGGTAGCAAACAGGTGGTGACAGCCCTGGGAGCCTTGAATTCCACCACGTAGTTGGGTTAGTTTTTAAATCATAAACCTCGTTGTGCACGTCTGAGATAAATAGTCCAGACGGTGTGTACGGTTCGAACAACTAGATAGAACCTTTATTGCTAAGTTAGTTGTGATCGTAAGTGTGTAGGAAAACATTAATCTGTTCATCGGCCAGACCCCGCCGATTTAGGTTAGTAATAGTTAGTCTTTCTTTTCCTTTTAGTAGTAGTAGAAACCAACCCCCATTCACACATTTCGATCAACCCTGCTAGAATCACTAGTTGTTCATAGCGGTCCTAGTGTTAGTTCTGCCATAGTAGCTTCCCTGTGGAAATAAATACGATACTCGGTTACTCCCGGGTGAAGTGCTACAATAGACTTATTCTGTGCGCTTGCGGAACCTACCAATAGTCATATGAATAGTTAGTTATACTTCTTACATTAAGAAGTATCAACAAACCTTTCTGGCGCCGTTGCCAGGGATAGATTCGATAGTCTACTCCTAGTGACGACGTTAGCAAGAGTCAACAACGTCCCTTCTCGGGATTGCTTAATTTGCAATCCGAGAAAGAAAGTCAGCTCGCCCATCATACGCATCTCGAACTCCCTGCTCATAGTATCTGCAAACATGGCAACCAAAGCGTGAGAAGAACCACCAAAAATGATATCATCCACGTAAATCTGGACCAAGAGAGTGTCATTGCCTTGCTTGAGGAGAAAGAGCGTTTTATCCACACATCCCATTTTAAAACCCTTAGCAAGCAAAAAGGTTTTCAACCTATCATACCAGGCTCTAGGGGCTTGTTTCAAACCATATAAAGCTTTGGAGAGTTTGAAATCATGGTTTGGAAACTTGGGATTTTCAAAACCGGGGGGTTGTTCAACATAAACCTCTTCTTCTATGTAGCTGTTTAAGAAGACACTCTTGACATCCATTTGAAAAAGTTCGAAACCTTTGGATGTTGCAAAAGCCAAGAGTATCCTAATAGCCTCCAAGCGAGCTACAGGAGCAAAAGTCTCCTCATAGTCTATCCCCTCCTTCTGACTATAGCCCTTTGCTACAAGCCTGGCCTTGTTTCTAACAACATGGCCATCCTCTCCTTGCTTGTTTTCGAAAACCCATTTTGTCCCAATAGGCTTACAGTTTGGAGGAGGTGGAACTAAAACCCAAACCCGATTTCGCTCAAAGTTCTCTAACTCCTCATGCATGGCATTGACCCAATCCGGATCCGTCAAGGCGTGTCCAGCATCTCGGGGCTCAAAATCAGCAACAAAAGCAGAATGAGCAAAGTGAGAGATTTGAGACCTGGACCGAGTGACCCGTTCATCAATGTTGTCGATCATCTGCTGAGGGGGGTGTTGGCGCTGGATGTGTCGTGGCGCCTCCCGTGCAGATGTGATCTCCCCCTCAACAGCAGCTGGTGCCTCCCCGGGTACAAAAGGTATCGCTCGGGGTGGCGGATCCCACGGCCCCCAGGAAGAAGACGTGTCGGGGCCGTGAGTCATCGTAGAAGCCGCTCCTTGCGGCAAAACAGGTGGAGGGGGTGCTGGATCATCCATACCTTCAGCACCCTCGTCCTCGTCATCAAAAAGAGGTTCACCAACCTCATGATCACCTGCACGCTCAAAACGAGAAGAAGGACAAACCATGGTCTCGTCCAAGGTGACATCTGATGTCTCCATGACTCGGTTAGTGTCAAGGTTAAGTACACGATAAGCTCGAGTATGAGTGCCATAACCCAAAAACACACCGTCAGAAGAACGAGACTCAAACTTGTCCAAGTTGCCCTTTTTGAGTATAAAACAATGGCAACCAAAAACTCGAAAATAACTCACTTTGGGTAGTTTTCCAAAACACAACTCATAAGATGTCTTTTTCAAGAAAGCTCGAAGAAAAATGCGATTTGAAATGTAGCATGCAGTGCTCATAGCTTCGGCCCAATATCGCCTAGAAGTCCTATGCTCATCGAGCATCGTCCTGGCCATCTCTACAAGGGTCCGATTCTTCCTCTCTACAACACCATTTTGGGGCGGTGTGTAGGGGGAAGAAAACTGATGCTCTAAACCCAAAGAGTTACAAAACTTCTCAAAATCCGAATTCTTGAATTCAGAACCATTATCACTCCTAATAGCTCGCATCGAGTTCAAAGGGAACTCGTTCTGAAGATGTAAAATCAGATTGCGAGCAAAGGAGAAAGTCTCGGTCTTCTCATCTAAAAAGAAGACCCACGAATATCTCGAAAAGTCATCAACAACAACAAGCACATGCCACTTCCCCCCAACTGAGCTCACCCGAGCTGGACCAACAAGGTCCATGTGCAAAAGCTCTCCAGGGCGCTTGGTCATGACCTGAGTCACTGGATGGTGGGGAGCGGCAACCATCTTCCCATGTCTACAAGAATGGCAAACAAGATCCTTCTCCATGGATAACTTGGGCAATCCTCGTATTAGGCCAAGTGAACTAAGTCTTGCAAGCATGTCGAAGCTCAAATGTCCAAGTCTCCTATGCCACTTCCAAAGATCAGAGGAGGACGGTCCAGCAACAAGACAACGGGAAATGCCAAAAGACTCTGAGAAATCCGCACGAAAGACTTTCCCAAATGGCGAAATCACACAAACAAGATTGCCCTGAGGGTCCAAAATATGACTGAGATTCGGCTTAAAACGAATCTCATAGTCATCATCAAAGAGTTGCGAAACAGAAAGAAGGTTAAAATGCAAGTTAGAAACAAGAGCAACATCGCGCAACACAAAGTGCTCATTAACTCGCACCGACCCATGAGACAACACTTTACCTTTGCTATTGTCGCCGAAGGAGATAAACTCCTTCCCGGTGACCGGACTAAGACCGGAGAACCACTTGGCGTTTCCGGTCATGTGCCTCGAGCAACCAGAATCCACCAACCAAACGTTCTCCAATCGTTTTACCTACATCAATAAAAAGACATAGGGTGAGCATACGGTCCAACACTGGGGTTAGTGAAATAAGGGGAATACCAGTGTTGGGCCGACTGCTCAAAAGAACGGTTAGCAGAAAAACCATTCCTAGCACGCCTACGGGGAAAGCGATCACCACGCTGAGGAAAACGTGGTCCGCTGGGGAAGGAGCGCTCACCGCGATACTCAAAACGCGGTGGAGAAAAGCGCTCAACTACAAAGCCACCGCCACGGGGTCCATAGCCTACAACTGCAGGCTCCCGCCGGGCACGTCCTCTCCGCTGCCTAGGCCTGGGAACTTGAGGTTCTGGACCTCTAGGCCTAGCCGCTCTCCTTGGAGCTCTCCTCTGAACATTCAGCAGATGTACATCATGGAAAGGATGGTACATGTCCGCATTGTTCATCTCCCTAGCACGGCGTGCCTCTCTCTTGCGCCGAAAGCAAAACTCACTCAAGTGTCCATCTCTCCCACAATGCTCACAATGGTACCTCACCGCTCTCAAAGGGGGTTGTTGGTACTCACGGTAGTGGATGTTTATCACTTTGCCCTTCTGTGGCATAAGCTCCTCCTGGATGGGTGGCATGGTGTCAAGCTTGTTCTTGAGGTGGTTTGGTTTTGGAGCCCATGATTGTTTCTTTGGTGGAGCTCTCGGAGGTTCAACAAAGACCCCATCCTTGGTATTAGGCTTGAGAGGCTCTTTGGGTGGAATCTTGGTAAGCTTGGGAGTAGTGGTGGAGTTGGGCTTCTCACATGGGTTAAGACCACTCAACTCTCCAATCTTCCCAAAAGATGACACATCAACACCTGGAGCAAAACCTACACCAGGACCTCCAGCAGCTCGCTTGAATTGGGAGATCATCATCCCGAGCTGTGGTTCACCGCTAGACACTCATGACAAGATGGTCCGAAGGTATGTGTTTTCCTCCTCGGTTTGCATCTTGTCATGCTTCACATTAGCGATCTCCATCTCCAAACCCTCACAAAGAACACACCTAGCCACACATGTGCTACCTGAGTTGGCCTCTTCAAGAGACACAATCTTGGCATTCTTCTCTACCAACTCAGATTGCAAGACAGGACAAGTCTTGCACGCACCCAATAGCATGGGTCTAGCCTGGAGCTCATCCACCTCTCCAACCAAAGCAACATACTTACCTCTCAAGGTGAGAAGGTCAGTCATGTGCTTGGTGCACATCTCACACTCAACCTCCTCAGCAACGACCACGGTGGACTTAGCGAACTCAAGCTCCCTCACCGTGTCCTCCCACTTCTGCCTAAACTCCTTGCGCTCTCTAGCAGCACGCCTGAGCAACTTGTCTTGACTAAGCAAGGCGGCAGTAAGCTTCTCGACCTCAGCAGAAAGTTCGTCGTGGGTGAGAGATACCTAAGAGGTGTCGTCGTCGTCGTCGTTCCTAGGGGTGTCCTCCAGCTTGCCGTCGACCTCATCACCAAGGGCCATGGTGCAGAAGCCGTCGTCGTCGGCGAAGAAGCAGAGACCGTTCAGCTTGTCCTCGATCATCTTCTTCTTCTCGGACTCGTCATCGCTTGAGCAAGCGGAGTCGTCATCCGAGCCGTCGACGTCGCTGAGCGTGGCGAAGAACGCACGCTGCTCAGCCTGGGCCTTCTCCAAGTACTTCTTCTTGATGTACTCCTTGTCGAAGCCGCCCCTCCGCTTGTGCCTCGCGGGGACGTACTTCTCCTTGCGCTTGCCGGAGTCGTACTTGTGCCCATGATCGCCCTTCCCAGATGTGTGCTTCTTCTTGGGACAGTTGGCGATAAAGTGGTCGGGGTCGCCGCACTCAAAGCATCCTGAGCGTCCTCCTCCACGGCGACGGTTCATGCGGTTGTTGTGGAACCACGAGAACCGGTTGGCGAGCATCGCCAACTCGTCATCCCCCAAAGACTCCAGCTGGTCCTCTGTGACAAAGAAGAGTGAAGAAAGTGCAAATCCTCCAGAGGGGTTAGCTGAAGAGCCAGAAACCAAAGCCATAGTCGGGCCAGAAGGATTTTCATAAGAAACCCTCGACATGGCGTCAATCTCACTAGACTTGAGCTTGCTAAAGAGCTCGTCGCAAGTGAGGGTCTCATAGTTAGACGATTCGATGATCGCCTGGACCTTTGAGTCCCACACCGACCGATCAAGAGTATGCAAAAGCTTCAAAGCTCTCTCATGATCGTCGAAAGGCAACAGCTCCTTGTTCGCTCTCATCTTGTTGACAATGACCTGAAAGCGAGCGAATAAACTCTCTATGCTCTCGCCAGGCATGTGTCGAAAGTTCTCATACTCCCGTTTGTGCGACTCGTAGAGACGAGATATGACTTGAGTGGTTCCCTCATGGAAGCGCATGAGGGTTGCCCAAATCTCCCGAGCCGTGGGGAGGTGAGAAACGCGATCAAACTCGGACATGCTCAAACAGTAGAAAAGAGCGTTACACGCTCGGCTATTGGCATCGTGCTCATCCATCTGAAGCTGAGTAACACGAGCAGCCAAGACAACATAATCGTCCCTGTTGCAAATCTCCCAAACAGAAGAGCCCATGCTCTGAAGATAGGCCGACATGCGTATCTTCCAATACGCATAGTTCGTCCCATAAAAGAACGGCGGTTTGCCCACGCCGCGATCCATGTCGCCTTCTGTGGATCTGGAACCGGCTAAGGTGGAAGATCCTTAACCTGCTCCGATACCAATTGAAGGACCGAGAGTGCTACTAGAAAGCGACCAGAGGGGGGGGTGAATGGGAGCTTCAAATTTTCCTTTCAGAAACTTGTCACCACTGTCCCGAGAATCAACCCCAAGAGCAAACCTAGAGCTTGCAAGTGTCCACGACCCTAGATGTAGGGTGGATGCTTCCAAGAAGCATAGCGGGACACTGTACAACCCTAGAAATCAAACGCAAAAGACGGAAACCAAAACCGTCAACGAACGAACGAATCCCAGACGAAATCGTGCAAAGCAGCACCGACCTGACTCACTGGTGCGTCCGGTCAATCAGGATCGGACGCGTCCGGTCCTGCAAAACTCGTTCTGGACCCTTACTGTTCATGACCAGACTCTGCACTAGGGAGCGTCCGGTCGAGTGAACTGTGCGTCCGGTCACAGCGTAGCCACGGTGAACAGTGCTACCTGTGCGTCCGGTCAGTTCTCAAACTGAGCGTCCGGTCAGGTAAACAGAACCCCACGCAGATCGAACTTTCAACGACCGGACTCTGGCCTAGCGTCCGGTCATCCCGACCCTAGCGTCCGGTCACGCCGTGACTTCACTGTTTGTCCACCGATTCGACTAGATCTCACCCAAAACGAATCCTCTAGGGATCAAACTTGGTGAGAGAAGTCACAAGGAGGATAGTGAGCTATCTCTAAGAGATCATGGCTCGAACCTATCTCCAAATCGATGAATCAAAGAAATTCGGGGGAAGGGAGAAAAACTTGACCCGAAACAAAAATCAACCAATCTACTAGCTCGTGAGGTTAAAGGTGAATTCCTTCGGTGGAAAGAAGTGCCTCACGATCTAGAACAACTTGGTTCAAACAGATTTGCTAACGACGCACCAAGTAGAGAGATCGATCAATGGGAAAACGTGGAGAAAGAGGATTCCGCGAAGAACACGAACAAAACGCGAATCACAACCATGAATTTGCAACCGTGTGGCTACCACACGCTACAACAGTGAGATTACGGTCTCACTTCCTCAAAATCTCACGGGCACAGAGGTATTGTTCTCTTCTCTGTGGATCTCAGTTCGCTATAGCAGGGGAGTGGGAGAGCAGGAAACCCTAGGAGCAAAAGAGCAAATGACTGAGATGAATGGGGAGGTTGGTGTCTCCACCTACTTATCTTAATTCTAACTATTCCTAATTCCCACTCTACCCCTAACTACTTACAGAGCGAACCAGCTAAACCCTAAGGTTATTCTGGACCAACTCGATGGTAGGTGGATCCGACGGCCATGCCCGCACAATTCGTAGCGTTGCCTCGACGCAACCTCCCGATTGCCGCCACGTGCCGCCACCGCTCTGCGTCCTCTTCGCGGACTCCGCCCCCGGTTTTGTGGCCGAAACCGGGAAACCAGGCCTTCACGATCAGCCCCCGGTTTTGAGACCCAAACCGGGAAACCAGCCCACCGTAGCCTGAGTTTTGTGGCCCAAACTTAGCAAACCCGCAGCACCCAGGTTTTGAGGCCCAAACCTGGAAACCGTCCTCAGCCCGAGTTTTGTGGCCAAACTCGGAAACCATCCGCGCCCAGGTTTTGAGGCCCAAACCTGGAAACCGTCCACTCGATGGTTTTTCTCTGGCTCTACCACCAAACCGAAGCTGTAGAGGGGATGCACCGCTCGTGCACCCCGTCCACCGACACGTGTCCCCAAGTCCACGACCCAGGCAACACCGTGCCCGCAAGTCTTCGCTCATCGCTGTCCCAGGCTGCCAGCCACCACAGCTGATCCTCAGGCCACCGGTCCATTAGTCCAAGCCTCACGTCCGTCCTTCACCACTCTCGGTCCGTCGGCACAGCACGTCTCTACTTGACCTTCACCATGCCTTCGATCACTGTCTCCGTGCTCGACACCTGCACAACACAAGCCAAAGAACATGCGCATCATCCCTGTTGACAATCACTCATCACTCAGAGACTCGGCATACACCCATGTATCCGCAACAACCATGAAAAAAAAGTTGAGTCTTCTACAACCAACATTGATGAGGATGTCGCAACTTCGGATATGACCATTGATTATAATGTGATCATTGATTATAATGTGAGCTCGTTTATATATTTGCATAGTGGTTTTTGGTACACTTGATTCTACATGTACAAATCATTATTTGCTTTTAGGTACAAACATGTCTCAAAGTGCAAGGTTATCAAAGTTAAACTTTCAGTTCGTCAGCAGCGATGATGCTTCATTGGGAAGGCTATAACTCATCGATCTAGTGTGTGATTGAGGTCAACGAGCACTTGATAGAAAGCTTATTTGGTAAGATTCTCAGCAGATCTGGTCTCACCGCAATATCACGTTGGGAGGGACCAGGAACGGCGACCAGAGGAGGGATGAATGAGAGCCTTAATTTTTTCGAAATATTTAGCCACTGTTCCAAAAAAATTGAATCCAAGGAAAAAGCACAAGCACGGCTAGTCCACGAGCCAACGGGTGGCTAGATACCTTAGGAGATGTCCTTGAGGTACGATGAGACTGCTATTGACATTCGTTAAGTGCAAATAGAATATGAAAAATTCTGCAAGCGCACAGAAAACCATCGTAGCATTTTACCATGTGTATTCCAGGTATCGTTATTTATATTTTACTATTGGGAAGCTAGGGTTAAGAATCTGATAATTCACTATCATACATCTACTAACTCAAAGTACTAATTAGACTAAAGCAGGAGTGATTGATATATGATATGATAATGAATGAAAACACATAAAAGAGAATTTCATGATAAATGATAAATGTGTAGATAGCTAATGTGTGAGGACAAGGGAGAGATTAGGGTTCCTATACACTTATCTATTACTTGGGTTCTAAGGCAACAAAGATGAAAAGCTATAGCAGTCGTATAATAACACTTCGGAACATCAGAACACCAACCACAGAAAGGGATGAGAAGGGGGTTGGAAAGTTCTGACTATGGTCCTATGAACATCAACCCGAACGCGGTGGAATACGTCGGCCATCAGGGCTATCACCACCTGTGGCTACCACAACTATCCGTGGGGCTAAGCGCAATCTCAGGTAAACTATAGGCTAGACACCATGTCTAATCTATCGATTACTACTCTAATTATGGCCTATAACTAGAGCACTTGATACGAGCGGAGATCCCATGCCAAAATATAACAACTATACTAATCAAAATATGAAAGGCATAAAGTAAATAGAGAAGGTAAATATATTAAAGCATAAGTCTTATAAAATTAGATACAAAGGCATACCAAAACTCTAAAGACTCCTCCAAAACTGGAGCACAACTCCGCTCTCCCTAACTCCCAACTAGAGCTAATCTACTACATTGAAAAGTCTAGCCCTAATTCTCTAGAGATGAGAGATCATCCTTTCGAGGGACGCCTCTACAACTCCATAATGATGTGATGCCTCAGGGGGGGGTCTGTGGCTGATTATATGAGAGCGTCTGGCCTCCCTCCACCTTTAGCAAACGATGTGGTATTAAACTCTCCACCATATCTCGTTAAAATGCACATGGGCCTTAATGGGCAAAAATGTGTTGAAGAGTTCTATTGGAAGCCGCCACGCGAAGGAGGGCCCACCTGGAAGGGACGCCAGGCCGGCTGGCCTGAACGTGAGGCCGGCCGGCCCCACCTGGCAGCCACCAGGTGCCCGCTTCGTTCTGGTGTCTTTTGGAAGGTTCCACACCCTTCTAGTGCCACTTTCCGGTTCGTTTGCGCAAATAGTCAAGTTGTGGTTGGATTCTTCCCTTTCCCAATTCATGAATAAGTCCCTAGAAAATAATAATTCATAGAGTTGTATATTTATTGTTAGTTCAGTCCCTGGACTTGTGGTAGGTGATGGTTCCGGGTTGTTCTAGAATATTCCAAGTCGTATCCATCGAGGACTCTTGCTCCGGGACTCCAAATATAGCAAATCATATGTCCATTTCGATCGTCTCGACGAGCTCTTCGCAAGCTAAATCACGTCCGATGTAATCAATAGATCTGCTGGTCTTAAACTGGTGCATGCGTATACATTATGGATGAAAGCATAACTGGATCGACTATTTAGCCGATACAGGGTCCATGAAGCACGCACAAGATCTATCTACAAAGCTACGGTTTGATCCCAAACTAGACAAACTTGATTCGATATACCTATCAGTGGGGTTCGAAATACAGCCATAACAAGTACATTAAATCAAACCTATTTATTTTTGGATCAAACTATAACTGAATAGATATCTCGAATGCACAACACGTAGCAATCGAGATCGACAAATTAGCCGATATGAGTCTAGGTTGACTGTTTCTATTAAGATGAGCATGAATTTACTTGGAACAATAAATCTAGATAATGTTTAAGCTATTGTTGTAACAAATAAAATTGAATTGCATAAACAATATCGATAACTTGATGAATCTATTAGATTGCCAAATCTAATAGAGTCGATAACTAGCTTAAATCGATCACTTGCAAGAGTTTGGACTTAGCCAATGCAAGAGGTTGGTCTAAGCCAAATGCAGCCTTATCAAACAATAACATGAGCCATGACAATACTTACAAGCAAACCAGAGGTCAATTCAACCGATGCAGCCCTATTTGTTTGAAGATCTCGTCGAGATCTACTTTACTCCTACTCCTATGGTTTTATGGCCAAAGGCCGAAAAAGGGATGTTCGATTGATTGTTGTGTATCCTTTACAATAGTCAGGACTTAACTATTTATAGCCCGAGAAGACTCCTAACTCAAAACGACTAGGTTACAATGCGATATGTTAAACAAATAATTTGGACCCTAATTTCCCTTCCTTGGTGGAATCCGACACGTCTTTGAGTCCACTGATTTTGGTTTGAACGGATCTTCAAAATGCATCTTTCACCAAAACAAACCTTCCCTCAATTAGCCTACTTCCTTAACCAAAACCAGTTGTTTGGACCCACAAATATAAAATCTTTTGGCCAAAAATCCGGTGTCAACACATGTCCCCCAATTTCGGGATGAAATTTATTTATTCCCGGAATTGCCAATTTTCCCTTCTTCTCCATTAGCCGATCAGTTGAGGCTTCATATTTACCAACCGTCATTTTCTTTTCCCCACTCGGCTTTCAAACCCTAGCTCTCAAAAGCAAGCTTGTCGCCACTCTCGTATAGGAACAAACCAAGCGACTGCTCAAGAATCTGCAAATCATCATCCACACGAGAGAAATGGCGACCCTGGACTCCATCCGTGAGGTAAAAAACTTTTCCCGCAAACCTTCTTCCCTTTTCTGGTAGTTTTCATATCTCTGTTTTATTCATTTTTTCTGCAAATTCGTCAAAATCTTTAGGAACATCAAAACCAGATTTTCATCCTAGTAGATGGCAATCTAGATAACTTTTTCCTTGGTCAAGTAGGCAGCTCTGACCCTTCTTCAGTTATAATTGCTAAAACTCAAAGAGTCGGTTTCAATCATTCTGACTTGAATTCGGATCTCTGGGACAAGAAAACCACTTTGAGTAATTGGCCATCAATCATCCCAGGCTGGAGGATTGGCTGATCAAAGTAGCAGCCAAGAAAAAGACAGATTGGATTCTTCGGAACTTAGATCAATGTATCACACTCTCTCTGATATAAAGAAGAATGAACCTCTGTTGAAAGCTGTTTGTTATTTCTGGTCCAGCACTTTCAATGCTTTTATGTTCAGGCGAGGTCATATGACCCCAACTTTAGCTGATGTGCATATGCTAACTGGCCTGAATGTTACTGGAAATATCAACCCCTACAACCTATTGGCCAAACCTTCTACGAAGCTAGAGTGTCAGAATAGGAGGCTAGTCTAATTATATAACCACTTTCAAAACTGCTCAGAACAATATTTCTGATAGGGAACATGCAACCTTTTTGAACATGTGGTTAGATAGATATTTATTCTGTGGACAGGGTTGCTCTCCATCCTTTAATTTTCTAGTGTTGGCAGAAAAGATAACAATGAACTCTAAAATTCCCTTAGGCAAATATCTTCTAGGAGCTCTGTATAGCCTGCTGAAAATGGTCTCTCAGTGTTTGATGGAGAATAAGACCATCCCAGCAATCACTGGCCCCTGGTAGCTCTTACAGCTCTGGCTCAACCTCCATCTCCATAAGCTAGTAACTGTAGCGCTGACATCTCTATCATTTCCTTCATCGGCTTCTTCAGAAAGTCAAGAAAACAATTAGCCGATGAGGAAAAAGTATGTAGGTGCACATCCTTTGGTGAAGCTGCAGCAACGATCACCATTAAATGAAGGACCGAGAATGCAATAGCAAGGCGACCAGAGGGGGGGGTGAATGGGAGCTCAAAAATTTCTCTCGTAACTTTGACCTTTTGTTCCCAAAATCAACCCCCAAAAGCTTCGATCGAAACCGTGATGCCCACGACCCTTGGAAGAGGGTGGATGATCCCTAGGATCACAGCGAGGCACCACAAAGCGATAGCAATCCAAACGCCAAAAGCACCAGCATAAGTTCGACCCTCAAAAACCATGTCCCGAACGTAGATGGAAGGCTACGTCGAGAAATCCCCAAATACCGATGCTAACAAGTAGCAAAGATACCTAGAGAGGTTCCTTGGTCAACTCTAGGACCAAACGAGAAGTTCGGAAACCAACCGAGGAAGCCAGGAGAGCAAACGCACTAAAACTCAACACTCAGCCAACTCACGGACTGTCCGAGCTACAGACCGCGGACTGTCTGCCCTACGGCGGACTGTCCGGGCTCTGGTGGCGGACTGTCCGCCGGCCAAAAGAGCGAAACAGCAAGGCTGCTGAACAGTCCCTGGACGTCTCCCGGACTGTCCGCAACTCAGTACCGCGGACTGTCCGCCGGTCAAACTGAGTCAGCACAGCCGAGCCACGCGACCACTGCTCGGTCGGAGCCCGACGCGCGGACTGTCCGCGGTGGCACTGGCGGACTGTCCGCGAGTGCCCAGAAAGGGCGATTTTGGTCGCCCTCAACTCAAATCTTCTCCAAATCGATCCAAACCAAAATCCCTTGATCCCAAACTTGGAGAGGATGATCACGAGGTAGTTAGGAGACTATCCCCAAGAAATCAATCGCTCAAATTGATTCAATCAACGAGAAATCGAAGGGGAAAGTGTATGAACCGAAAAAGCGCCACAAAAACGAAATCAACCCGATCTACTTGTTCGTGAGGAGTTATATGAATTCCTTTGGTGGAAATGATCTCCTCACTGTAAAGAACAAGTTGATTCAAACGGATTTCGAAAATACGCAGTAGGGAGGGAGATCGAGTGACGGGAAAATCGCGGAGAAACGAAGAACGTGAAGAACACGAACAAAAACGCGAATCAACACATCGATCTGCAACCATGTGGCTACCACACGCTACAACAGTGAGATTACGGTCTCGCTTCCTCAAAATCTCCAGTACACAGAGGTATGGTTCTCTGCGGATCTCAGTTTCTACAGCAGGGGATTGGGAGAGCAGGAAAACCTAGAACGCAAAGAGCAAATGACTGAGATAAGATGGGAGGTGGGTGACTCCCTCTACTTATCCTAATTCTAATTCCCACTCTACCCCTAACTAATTACAGAGTGAACCAGCTAAACCCTAGGGTTATTCTGGACCAACTCGTGGTAGGTGGTGATCCGACGGCCACGCCCGCTCAACTGGTAGCGTTGCCTCGACGCAACCTCACTGATTGCCGCCACGTGCCGCCACCGCTCTGCCTGTCCTTTTCCCGGACGTCGCCTCTGGTTTTTAGGCCCAAACCGGGAAACCTGCCTTCACAGCCAACCCACGGTTTTGAGGCCCAAACCGGGAAACCAGCCGACCATCGCCTGAGTTTTGTGGCCCAAACTCAGAAACCCGCAGCACCCAGGTTTTGAGGCCCAAACCTGGAAACCGTCCTCAGCCCGAGTTTTGTGGCCCAAACTCGGAAACCATCAGCGCCCAGGTTTTGAGGCCCAAACCTGGAAACCGTCCACTCGGTGGTTTTTCTGTGGCTCAACCACCAAACCGAGCCATAGAGGGGATGCACCGCCCGTGCACCCCGTCCACCAACACGTGTCCCCAGGTCCTCGACCCGAGCAACACCGTGACCGCAAGTCTTCGCTCGTCGCTGTCCCAGGCTGTCAGCCACCACAGCTGATCCTCAGGCCACCGGTCCCTCAGTCCAAGCCTCACGTCCGCCCTTCGCCACTCTCGGTCCATCGGCACGACACGTCTCTATTTGACCTTCACCTTGCCCTCGATCACTGTATCCGTGCTCGACACCTGCACAACACAAGCCAAAGAACATGCGCATCATCCCAGTTGACAATCACTCATCACTCAGAGACTCGGCATACACCCATGTATCCACAATCTCCCCCTTGATTAGTGCATTGTCAACTACCAACACAAATCATGATAGAATAGAGGAAGGAAGGAAGAAAGAGAGAGAACTCGACCAAATGACCCAAAAGCATAACACAGCCGAAGAAGGTCAAGTGGAAAGAGCAAAACAACTTGGTTCCCAAAGACATGGGCAACGGCTTGACGCAACCAAGCAAAGCAAAGCTAGCCCTCAAGAAGAGGTAGAACAGGCTCAACACCGCTAGCAAGAAGACTTGGCACCGAATGAAATACCAATTGAAATCCAAGCAGAGAAGAGCTATCCCTCAAGAAGAGGCAGAACGGGCTCAACACCGCTAGCAGAAAAGCTCCGAACCAATTGGAAAAATTTCAAAATCCAAAAAATCAAGTCAGCTCAAACTCCCCCCTCCAATAGTGCACACAACCAGGGAAACTCATGATTTGTCAATATTTTCTCCCCCTTAGTTGAAAATGCACCATCAAACAATTTTCTCCCCCTCGACAGAAGAACTCTCCCTCCAAATGCATATGAGTCAAAATGCAAGTTAGCAGCCTCAGGAATATAGTCGATAGAATACGAAGATGCTAAACAGAGTGCTGATCCAATGACTCATAAAATGCACAGGGTGCTAGCAAAGGCTCAAACTGATCACTAAATGCAAAATCTGAACATTTTGTGCAACAAGAGCAGTTTTCAGCCAAAAAGGTATTCACCATTAAAATAGCACGAAGCATATATAGATAGGAAGTCAAACAAGTGCTAAACATGTATTCAAGGTGAACTACCCTTAGCACAGTTCAACCATCATGCTATAGAATGAAACATAGCCTTGTGTATCCAAATTTTATCGGAGTTGCAGCGGTTAAATTACACAAGTTCAGATTTCAGCATGTGATTGCGAGAGGTTGAAAACTTGTCATTGCCTAACTTTCCAACTGTGCGAAGCCTATGCAGAAGCAATCAGAAGCTTAAAGCAACAGTTTTGGTCATACATTACACAGCTCAAGTTTAACTCAAAGTGCAATGAGAAACAGTCTCGAAACTGTCATGTGCTGACAAGCAATCTCATCTCGATCTTTCCAATTCACTTAACTTGGTTCAAAAATTAAAGCATCATATGAACATACCAAGCGAGTGAATGACTCAGAACTAGAGACATAGCAACCTGGCATATATGAAAAGCACAAGTGACTTCAACACATTCTACACATGCTAGTTGCATATCTCAATGGTGAACATTTTCAAGTTTTATATTCATTAAGCAAGTTCCCCATTCATAAAATAGCTCTGCTCACAACATGTATCAGTGATCAGAAAGAGCATAAGCTACAATCATCATCATAAAGCATCGGAGCGACTACTATACAGAGCATAGTCACATTCTAAAGATTATATATATGAAGCACTGAATGTAAATATGCAAGATGAAATGCAGAAAATGCATGATGAAACCAAATGAAAAACACAAAGTCAGTGTATAATACAAGAGCCAAAATGTTTTCCCCATCTAAAAGGGGAAACACACACCAAGCTCACCTCTCAACCTAGCAAAGGTTGATTGGTCCAAAGGCTTGGTGAAAATATCAGCCAACTGATGACGAGTATCGACATGGCGAAGGTCGATATCACCCTTCTCATAGTGGTCTCACAGAAAATGAAAGCACACATCAATGTGTTTGGTCTTAGAGTGCAGCACAGGGTTCTTAGCAACGCTAATAGCACTCGTGCTATCACACAACAAAGGAACGCGAGTAAAACTCAGACCAAAATCACGCAAAGTGGTTGTCATCTAGAGCAACTGGGAACAGCAGCTAGCCGCAGCAACATACTCAGCCTCCGTGGTAGACTGGGCGACATTAGACTCGAGAAGACCACGACACAAGAGAAGAACCAATAAATTGACAAGTCCCAGAAGTGGACTTGCACTCAATGCGACAACCAGCAAAATCGGCATCGAAATAACCACAGAGGGAGAGGGTGGAGGAAGCAGAATACCAAATCCCAAATTCTGGAGTGAAGCATAAGTACCTCATAATGCGCTTGATCGTCTGATGGTGAGAGGTGCGCGGCGACGATTGAAATCGCGCGCAAAGACACACCGCGAACTGAATGTCCGGGCGTGTCGCCGTCAGGTACAGCAGCGACCCGATCATACTCCGGTACTCCTTCTAGTCCACAGCTTCTCCATCCTTCTCCGCATCCAGGGCCGTCGTGGTCGACACGGGTGTTGGAAGAGGCTTGGCTTCACCCATATCGAATTTCTTCAGGATATCCTTGGTATACTTACCCTGGTGCACAAACGTTCCCTCTCGAGATTGCTTGATTTGCAATCCGAGGAAAAACGTCAACTCGCCCATCATACTCATCTCAAACTCCCTGCTCATAGTATCTGCAAACTTGGCAACCAAAGTGTGAGAAGAACCACAGAAAATGATATCATCCATGTAAATCTGGACCAAGAGAGTGTCATTGCCTTGCTTGAGGAGAAAAAGCGTTTTATCCACACATCCCATTTTAAAACCCTTAGCAAGCAAAAACGTTTTTAACCTATCATACCAGGCTCTAGGGGCTTGTTTCAAACCATACAAGGCTTTGTGGAGTTTAAAAACATGGTTTGGAAACTTGGGATTTTCGAAACTGGGGGGTTGTTTCACATACACCTCCTCCTCTATGTAGCCGTTTCAGAAGGCACTCTTGACATCCATTTGAAAAAGTTTAAACCCTTTGGATGCAGCAAAAGCCAAGAGTATCCTAATTGCCTCCAAACGAGCTACAGGAGCAAAAGTCTCCTCATAGTCTATCCCCTCCTTCTGACTATACCCCTGGGCTACAAGTCTGGCCTTGTTTCTCACAACATGGCCATCTTCTCCTTGTTTGTTTTTGAAAACCCATTTTGTCCCAATAGAATGACACTCAGGAGGAAGAGGAACAAGGACCCAAACCCGATTTCTCTCAAAGTTTTCTAACTCCTCATGCATGGCATTGACCCAATCTGGATACGTCAAAGCATGTCCAACATCTCGGGGTTCAAAATCAGCAATAAATGCAGAATGAGCAAAGTGAGAGATATGTTGTGACCTTGACCGAGTGACACGTTCGCCGATGCTGCCGATCATCTGTTGAGGCGGGTGTTGGTGCTAGATGTGTCGTGGCGCCTCCCGAGCTGATGTAGCCTCCCCCTCAACAGCAGTTGGTGCCTCCTTGGGTACAAAAGGTACCGCTCGAGGTGGCGGATCCCATGGCCCCCAAGTCGTCGAGGAAGAAGGATCGGGGCCGTGAGTCGTAGTAGAAGCTGCTCCTTGTGGCACAGCAGGTGGAGGTGGTGCTAGATCATCCATCCCTTCAGCACCTTCATCCTCGTCATCAAAAAGAGGCTCACCAACCTCATGATCACCTGCACGCTCAAAACGAGAAGAAGGACAAACCATGGTCTCGTCGAAGGTGACATCTGATGTCTCCATGACTCGGTTAGTATCAAGGTTAAGCACACGATATGCGCGAGTGTGAGTGCTATAACCCAAAAATACACCATCGGAAGAACGAGACTCAAATTTGTCCAGGTTGCCTTTCTTGAGTATAAAACAGTGGCAACCAAAGACTCTAAAATAACTCACCTTGGGCAGTTTCCAAAACGCAACTCATAAGAAGTCTTTTTCAAGATAGCTCGGAGAAAAATGCGATTGGAAATGTAGCATGCAGAGCTCATAGCCTCAGCCCAATATCGCCTAGGAGTCCTATGCTCATCGAACATCGTCCTGGCCATCTCTAAAAGGGTCTGATTCTTCCTTTCTACAACACCATTTTGAGGCGGTGTATAGGGGGAGGAAAACTGATGCATTAAACCCAAAGAGTTACAAAACTTCTCAAAATCCGAATTCTTGAATTCGGAACCATTATCACTCCGAATTGTTCGCATTGAGTTCATGGGGAACTCATTCTGAAGACGCAAAATCAGATTGCGAGCAAAGGAGAAAGTCTCGGTTTTCTCAGCTAAAAAGAAAACCCACGAATATCTCGAAAAATCATCGACAACAACAAGCACGTACCACTTCCCCCCAACCGAGCTCACCCGAGCCGGACCAACGAGGTCCATGTGCAAAAGCTCTCCAGGGTGCTTAGTCATGACCTGAGTCACTGGATGGTGGGGAGCGGCGACCATCTTCCCATGTCTACAAGAGTGGCAAACAAGATCCTTCTCCACGGACAACTTGGGCAATCCTCGGATTAGGCCAAGTGAACTAAGTCTTGCAAACAAGTCAAAGCTCAGGTGACCTAGTCTCCTATGCCACTTCCAAAGATCAGAGGAGGAAGGTCCAGCCAAAAGACAACGAGAAACTCCAAACGATTCTGAGAAATCCGCACGAAAGACTTTTCCAAAGGGCGAAATCACACATACAAGATTGCCCTGAGGATCCAAAATGCGACTGAGATTCGGTTTAAAACGAATCTCATAGTCATCATCGAAAAGTTGCGAAACAGAAAGAAGGTTAAAATGCAAGTTGGAAACAAGAGCAACATCGCGCAACACAAAGTGCTCATTAACTCGCACCGACCCACGAGACAACACCTTACCTTTGCTGTTGTCGCCGAAGGTGATAAACTCCTTTCCGGCGATCGGACTAAGACTGGAGAACCACTTGGCGTTTCCGGTCATGTGCCTCGAGCAACCAGAATCCACCAAACAAACGTTCTCCAATCGTTTTACCTACATCAATAAAAAGACATAGGGTGAGCATACGGTCCAACACTAGGGTGAGTAAAATGGGAATTATACCAGTGTTGGGTCGGCTGCTCAAAAGAACGGTTAGCAGAAAAACTATTCCTAGCACGCCTACGAGAAGAGCGATCACCTCGTAGAGGAAAACGTGGTCCGCTAAGGGAGGAGCGTCCATCGCGATACTAAAAACGCGATGGGGGAAAACGCTCAACAACAAAACCACCGCCACGGGGTCCATAGCCTACAACTGCAGGCTCCCGCCGGGCACTCCCTCTCCGCTGCCTAGGCCTAGGAACTTGAGATTCTGGACCTCTAGGCCTAACAGCACGCCTCTGAACATTCGACACATGTACATCATGGAAAGGATGGTACATGTCCGTGTTGTTCATCTCCTTTGCACGGCGCGCCTCTCTCTTGCACCGAAAGCAAAACTCACTCAAGTGTCCATCTCTCCCACAGCGCTCACATTGGTACCTCACCTCTCTCATAGGGGGTTGTTGGTACTCACGGTAGTGGGTGTGGATCACCTTGCCCTTCTGTGGCATAAGCTCCTCTTGGATGGGTGGCATGGTGTCTAGCTTGTTCTTGAGGTGGTTTGGTTTTGGAGCCCAAGATTGTTTCTTGGGTGGAGCTCTCGGAGGTTCCATAAATACACCATCCTTGGTGTTAGGCTTTAGAGGCTCTTTGGTTGGGATCTTGGTAAGCTTGGGAGTGGTGGTGTAGTTGGGCTTCTCACACGGGTTCAGACCACTCGACTCCCCAATCTTCCCAAAAAAATGAAGCGCACTCAACACCCTGAGCAAAGCCTACACCTGGACCTCCAGCAGCACGCTTGAACTGGGAGATCATCATCCCAAGCTGCGGCTCACCACTCGACACCCATGACAAGATGGTCCGAAGGTATGTGTTTTCCTCCTCGGTTTGCATCTTGTCTTGCTTTACGTTTGCAATCTCCATCTCCAAACCCTCGCAAAGAACGCACCTAGTCACACACGTGCTATCCGAGCTGGCCTTCTCAAGAGACACAATCTTGGCATTCTTTTCTGCCAACTCGGATTGCAAGCCTGCACAGGACTTGCACGCACCCAACACCGAGGATC
Source organism: Coix lacryma-jobi var. lacryma-jobi (assembly GCA_009763385.1). Classification (NCBI taxonomy): domain Eukaryota; kingdom Viridiplantae; phylum Streptophyta; class Magnoliopsida; order Poales; family Poaceae; genus Coix; species Coix lacryma-jobi. The sequence goes on from CM019824.1 coordinate 93,230,037, forward strand.
TAGCCTTCAGCTCATCCACTTCTCCTACCAACACAGCATACTTGCTTCTCAAAGTTAGAAGGTCAGTCATGTGTGTGGTGCACATCTCGCACTCAACCTCCTCAGACACGACTACAGTGGACTTGGCAAACTCAAGTTCCTTCACCGTATCCTCCCACTTCTGTCTAAACTCCTTGCGCTCTCTAGCAGCACGCCTAAGCAACTAATCTTGACTAAGGAGCGCGGCAGTAAGTTTCTCGACCTCAGCAGAAAGCTCGTCGGGGGTCTGAGATACCTGGGAGGTGTCGTCGTCGTCGTCGTCGTTCCGAGGGGTGTCCTCCAGCTCGCCGTCGACCTCCTGGCCGAGGGCCATGGTGTAGAAGCCGTCGTCATCGGCGAAGAAGCAGAGGCCGTTCAGCTTGTCCTCGATCCTCTTCTTCTTCTCAGACTCATCGTCGCTTGAGGAAGCGGAGTCATCATCCGAGTCGTCGACGTCGCTGAGCGTGGCGAAGAACGCACGCTGCTCAGCCTGGGCCTTCTCCAAGTACTTTGTCTTGATGTAATCCTTGTTGAAGCCGCCCTTCCGCTTGTGCTTCGCGGGGATGTACTTCTCCTTGCGCTTGCCGGAGTCTTACTTGTGCCCATGATCCGCCTTGCCGAAGGTCTGCATGTTTTTCTTCGGGCAATTTGCGATGAAGTGGTTGGGGTCGCCGTACTCGAAGCATCCCGAGCATCCTCCTCTGCGGCGACGGTTCATGCGGTTGTTGTGAAACCGTGAGAACCGGTTGGCGAGCAAAGCCAGCTCGCCATTCCCCATGAACTCCAACTGCTCCTCTGTGACAGAAAGAAGACAGGAAAGTGCCAAGCCTCCAGAGGGGTTAGCAGAAGAGCCAGAAACCAAAGCCATCGACGGACCAGAAGGATTTTCATAAGAAGCCCTCGCCATGGCGTCAATCTCACTGGACTTGAGCTTACTGAAGAGCTCGTCACATGTGAGGGTCTCATAGTTAGGTGATTCGATGATTGCCTGAACCTTCGAGTCCCACAATGACCGATCAAGAGTATGCAAAAGCTTCAAAGCTCTCTCATGATCGTCGAAAGGCAACAACTCCTTGTTAGCCCTCATCCTGTTGACAATCACCTGAAAGCGAGCGAATAAACTTTCTATGCTCTCGCTAGGCATATGTCAAAAGTTCTCATACTCTCGCTTGAACGACTCGTAGAGATGGGTTTTGACTTGAGTGGTTCCCTCATGGAAACGCATGAGGGTAGCCCAAATCTCCCGAGCCGTAGCGAGGTGAGAAACGCGATCAAACTCGAACATGCTTAAACAGGAGAAAAGAGCATTACGAGCTCGGCTATTGGCATCGTGCTCATCGATCTGACGCTGAGTCACACGAGCAGCCAAGACCACGTAATCGGTAGAGTTGCAAATATACCAAATGGAAGCACCAATACTCTGCAGCTAGGCCGACATGCGTATCTTCCAATACGCATAGTTCGTCCCATCAAAAAACGGCAGTTTGCCCACGCCGCGATCCATGTCGCCTTCGGTGGATCTGGAACCGGCTAAGGTGGAAGATCCTTAACCCGCTCCGATACCAATTGAAGGACCGAGAATGCAATAGCAAGGCGACCAGAGGGGGGGTGAATGGGAGCTCAAAAATTCCTCTCGTAACTTTGAACTTTTGTTCCCAAAATCTTCGATCGAAACTGTGATGCCCACGACCCTCGGAAGAGGGTGGATGATCCCTAGGATCACAGCGAGGCACCACAAAGCGATAGCAATACAAACGCCAAAAGCACCAGCACATGTTCGACCCTCAAAAACCAAGTCCTGAACGTAGATGGAAGGCTACGTCGAGAAATCCCCAAATACCGATGCTAACAAGTAGCAAAGATACCTAGACAGGTTCCTTGGTCAACTCTAGGGCCAAACGAGAAGTTCGGAAACAAACCGAGGAAGCCGGGAGAGCAAACGCACTAAAACTCTACACTCAGCCAACTCGCGGACTGTCCGGGCTATAGACCACGGACTGTCTGCCCTACGGCGGACTGTTCGCTGGCCAAAAGAGCGAAATAGCAAGGCTGCTGAACAGTCCCTGGACGTCTCCCGGATTGTCCGCGACTCAGTACCATGAACAGTCCGCTGGTCAAACTGAGTTAGCACAGCCGAGCCACGCGACCACTGCTCGGTCGGAGCCCGACGCGCGGACTGTCTGCGGTGGCACTGGCGGACTGTCCACGAGTGCCCAGAAAGGGCGATTTCGGTCGCCCTCAACTCAAATCTTCTCCAAATTGATCCAAACCAAAATCCCTTGATCCCAAACTTGGAGAGGATGATCACGAGGTAGTTAGGAGACTATCCCCAAGAAATCAACCGCTCAAATCGATTCAATCAACGAGAAATCAAAGGGGAAAGTGTATGAACCGAAAAAGCGCCACGAAAACGATATCAACCCGATCTACTTGTTCGTGAGGAGTTAGATGAATTCCTTTGGTGGAAATGATCTCCTCACTGTAAAGAACAAGTTGATTCAAACGGATTTCGAAAAGACGCAGTAGGGAGGGAGATCGAGTGACGGGAAAATCACGGAAAAATGAAGAACGCGAAGAACACGAACAAAAACGTGAATCAACATATCAATCTGCAACCGTGTGGCTACCACACGCTACAACAGTGAGATTACGGTCACACTTCCTCAAAATCTCCAGTACACAGTGGTATGGTTCTCTGTGGATCTCGGTTGCAACAGCAGGGGATTGGGAGAGCAGGAAAACCTAGAAGGCAAAGAGCAAATGACTGAGATAGGATGGGAGGTGGGTGACTCCCTCTACTTATACTAATTCTAATTCCCACTCTACCCGTAACTAATTATAGAGCGAACCAGCTAAACCCTAGGGTTATTCTGGACAAACTCGTGGTAGGTGGTGATCCGACGGCCACGCCCGCTCAACTGGTAGCGTTGCCTCGACGCAACCTCACCGATTGCCGCCACGTGCCACCACCGCTCTGCTTGTCCTTTTCCCGGACGTCGCCCCCGGTTTTGAGGCCCAAACCGGGAAACCTGCATTCACAGCCAACCCCTGATTTTGAGGCCCAAACCGGGAAACCAGCCGACCATCGCCTGAGTTTTGTGGCCAAACTCAGAAACCCACAGCACCCAGGTTTTGAGGCCCAAACCTGGAAACCGTCCTCAGCCCGAGTTTTGTGGCCCAAACTCGGAAACCATCAGCGCCCAGGTTTTGAGGCCCAAACCTGGAAACCGTCCACTCGGTGGTTTTTCTGTGGCTCAACCACCAAACCGAGCCATAGAGGGGATGCGTCGCCCATGCACCCCGTCCACCGACACGTGTCCCTAGGTCCTCGGCCCGAGCAACACCATGACCACAAGTCTTCGCTCATCGCTGTCCCAGGCTATCAGCTACCACAACTGATCCTCAGGCCACTGGTCCCTCAGTCCAAGCCTCACGTCTGCCCTTCGCCACTCTCGGTCCATCGGCACGGCACGTCTCTACTTGACCTTCACCTTGCCCTCGATCACTGTATCCGTGCTCGACACCTGCACAACACAAGGCAAAGAACATGCGCATCATCCCAGTTGACAATCACTCTTCACTCAGAGACTCGGCATACACCCATGTATCCGCATTAATGGGTCAACTAGTTATTTTTTCAAGCTCTTCTACCAAGGTCTTCCAGATGGCATCTTTGAATGGTTCAAGTATCCAGATACCCTAGAATATGAAAACCAATTCTCCTTCAGATTTCAAGCTAAACATGATGATGAAAGTCTAAAAATTCTAAGCCACTTGGTGAGACCTTGTCTTCTACCCACTAAGATGAGGCTTGGCAGGGAAAAACCCCCTCCTTCATATGAATTTCACTACCCTGCCATAACAGCTAGACAAATGGGTTTTGGCCAAGTTCCCTCAGCCTTATTCTTTGCTGATAAACTGAAACCAAGGGAAACAATGTCTTCAGCAGTAGAGTACAATAGGATTCTCCAACTGGAACAATCTATTCAGCCAAAATCATTAGAGGATGGAATTGTCAACCCTTTTCTGCTTCTTGTTTCAATAGCTGGTAGCAACAATGGAGTTTACACTTGTTCAATGAAGCCGCCTCTACATACTGCTTCAGCTTGGATCCATATTTTCAAGCAAATGATGAGGTGTGCTTCTATTCTTTTCCTCTCTAAACATTGTGCAAAGTATTCTTGCCATTTTGACATCATCATGAATATTTGCAAGATTTAATTAGCCTAACCCCTCTTCCAGTAAATTATAATATATGGTGCCCAAATCCAAGACTTGACTGGGATGCTCCTACCATAAAAACAATAATGAAGAGAAAGGCTATCAAAATCCCTGAAGACCAACCCCTTAGCTCGTTCATAAAGGGGGTTGGCTCTTCGAAACTAAAGAAGCCCAGGACGAAAACCAAGAAACCAAAAGCCTCTGAGGAAAATCATCCACCATCACCGATCAGAGCTACTACTACAGAGGTATAAAAATTACTTTCTGCTTTATGTCCTCTTATTTATAATTCTGATCTATTTTCTTTCTTTCCTCTATCTAGGAGCAAGACACATTGGAGATCGAAGTTTTTAATGTAGAATCAACTCTGCCTCTTTCTCCCAGTAGAGAAAAATCTTATACTCATCAGGAGAGTTTCCCACAATCTCCAGGTATAATTTTAGCCGATCACTTTTCCTACTCTCAATAATTGCCTTTTTGCTTAACAAGATTTATTCCAGAGCAAATCCCTAAAACTTCATCGGCTTTTCCTGATTCACAAATCATTCCAAGAGAACAGGTACTTCAAAGGACATCTTCCTCTTCTCTAATAATCTTATTTGTAAATTCAACAATCCATTATTTGTGCAGTGACAAGGACAAGCCTCCTCTCTTGTCATTCTTTTTGACTTGAAGGATTATATTGATGAGGGAGAGGCCACAACACCAGAAACTCCAAATACACCCCTGTTTTCCAAGGAGATCAAACTTCAACTACAATTATTTCTCCCTCTTCTGGAATCAGAAACAGCAAACCTTGTGCAAGATGCAAGGGGAGTCAAGGAGATCTTCAATCTAATCAAGAATGAGATACCAGCCGATCTCAAGAAAGCTCTAACTCCTGTGGCCCATATGGAGTATCATGAACCGGAATTCTCTGAAGCACAGGCCAAGCTCATGGCTCGTGAAGCTCAAATAGAGTTGCCAGAGAAAGAGCAATAATGCATCTCCAACATGATCACTATGAAGGATACCATAGACCGGCTAAACAACTCCTCTGTTGTCATCATTGGAACTTTGGCCTCTCTAAAAACTGAAAGGAAAGAATTACTAAGCAGGCTTCAAACTGTTGAAGGATTAATCAAACATGAACAAGAGAATCTGGCCAAGGTTCCAGTCATGCTTCAGGAACAAAAGAAGAAGATGCCAACTCTTCACAGTGAGCTTCAGAACATCAAAATTAAGAGGAATCCAATTCCAGGCTCTAGCGAAGAAGACCACAAGAGAATAGCCGACATAGACAATATTCGTCTAAATGCTCTCAATGTACTTAAGTCTTCTTTGAACATGTAATTTCATTTGTTTGAAAATTTGTACTTATTGAACTTTGCATCTTCAATTGTCAACAACTTCCTCTTTTGTAAGCGAAACAATCTTTGTCACTTAATCAGTCTAAAACCTTCCCGATACCTCCATCAGCTACTTGAGCCAATTTCATTTATAAGACTTCCCAAATGATCTCTCATCAGCTATTTAGCCGATCCATTATAGGATTTCAGATCCAGAGTTTCCAATCGGCGACCCTTCGTTTTCACGCCTCTGCTTATAAATAAGAACCGCCGACTCTGATAAATATTATGCATCCATTGCACTCTTCGACTCGTGCTCTTCTCCAAACCGCCCTCTTTATCCGTCAAATAGTAGCAACTTGAAGCGAATCAATGGCGGCCCGTGGCAAGCATCCCGCGGATGAAGCTTCCAGCAACGAGCCCCCGTCGATCTGTCGTCGCCTTTTTGAGTGACTACTTCCCCTCGTCTCACTTCTCGGATTAAGGTCAGTTAATTTCCTAAGAAAACCCTAACTTCTTCTCCTTCCATAACTCTCCTCGCAACCCCCGAGGCCTAGAAGAGCGCACCTTCGTGCTGGATGAACACGCTTGGTGTTTCATCCGTGAGTACTCCAGCACCAGGCGCCTCCTGGACGAGGAGCGTCGCCGAGCCATCCGTGTCGAGGATGAACTGGCGGCGGTTCTTGCGCGCATCGATAGCACCATGGAGCACCTGGAGGCATCAGACACAGGGTGGCTGGTATACTCTTTTTAGATTTCTTTGATTTCCCTCTTCATCTATTATTCATTGATCCTGCATATCGACTGAATCAACAAACTCATATTAGTTGTGTAAGGAAAATGGACCTCGTCCCATTTTATCTTTGGATTTTGGTGTTTGATGAACAACATAACCAAATTAGACTAATGTGTTTGCAAGTGTTTGTTTTGTAGTCCAATAGGGTGCAAAAGGTGACTTGGACTAAGGCGACATGGTGATCCGATGATCAACACCTCAAGCAAGACATTTGAAGTTCAGTAGAAGACTCACAAGAACAAGTAAAGTCCAAGGCACAAGACTGGAATCAAGATGGCGCAAAGAACAAAGCGAAAGGCATGAATAACAAGTGACCGAACGCTGCTCAAGCAGTGACTGGACGCTGGCCAGGATGCGTTCGGTTAGTAACCTTTGCCAGCAGCGCCACGTCAAAGTGACTAGACGCTGAGTCAGTTGCAATCGGACGCACCGATACAACTGTTCATCAGTGACTGGACGCTTCAAGGTCGATCAGACACTGGAGCTCAGCTAAGTCCGATCGAATACAAAGAGGTTCTAGAGGCACGAAGACGTGACCGAACGCGTCCGATCACATGTGACCGGACTCATGTAGAGTCCAATCAGTGCCTGTGCAGTCGGCCAACTAGCCGTTGTGAGAGACCGCACGTGTCCGGTCAGTTCGTGAAGTGCGTCCGGTCGATGGCAGAAAAGCCCATCTCTTTGCCCAACGGCTCTATTTGCTTAGGGCTCTATAAATACCCCCATGGCCGGCCAAAAACATGAGGTTGGAGCTCAAGGAAGTGTACGAAGTGTATAGACAAATATTTAGTTGCTCTAGCCACCAAAGTGCTTAGTGATATACTAGGTGATTAGTGTAGGTGCTTTGCAAAGTACTTAGGCTAGTTAGACCACCGCTTTGCGCTTGCTCTAGGTGTTAGGCCTAGTGTTTAGTGAGGTTTGCATACCTCTTACCTATCGGTGCTTGCGCGCACTGTTGTTGTACATCGGAGGGGCTTGTAGTCTTGTGAGACCACACCAACCGCGTTTGTGGTGTGGCTGCCACCGTGTACCGAAGGGAACAAGGTCCGCGGCGGTTCGGCCGGAAGCTTGATAGTGGAGACGGCGGGGAGCGGTCCGGGAGAGGCTTTGCCACGAGTGGCTTAACCAGAGACCCGCTTGCACATGGGGAAGGCCCGGAGCTATCCACGGAGTTACCCGACCGGGAGCTTGGCCCTTACGAGGGATTCCTTGCGAGGGGCTCCAACGAGGACTAGGAGAAAGCTTGTGCGCTTCTCGATACCTCGGTAAAAATACCAGAGTCGTCGACGGGAGTTTGCATCTCTACCACTCTCTTTAGCTTCCGCATTTTCTTTGCTACCTTGTTTGTCTGCTTTACCTTTCCTAGCTTAGTTGATAGGCTGTTGATAGGTCTAGAACATAGGTTGCATAACTCTTCTGCGGTAGAGATAGCAACACACCTAGGAAAACCTTAGTTGCACATTAGAAAGTTTATCTTGTTGCATAGGTTTTGACTAGGTGGAAATGAAGGGTTACGAGGATGCTACGCTAGCCAGAAAACAAAATTTTTCGACCTCATAAACCAGGAACTATTGCTAGTTATAGATCACGGGATTACCACTAGACGCGTAGATGCAGCGGAAGACGTCTCGGTGTAGACGTGCGCATTGCAGCGACGTCATGTAGATGTTCACGTCCGTCCTTCATGTCTCCACGTGCAGTTCGTCCTTGTGCTCTAGATGCAACACCTCCGAGGTATCCCACATGTAGGAGGAAGCGTCACGCCTCCAAATTGCTAGGTCTACAAGGAGCAATAGGCGTGGGCGGGGGTGGGCGACGACTATCTAATGACGTCATTAAACCCTGGTCGTCCCACCCCTCTATTTATAGGCGTCCCTAATGAGCCCGCGGACCTGAAGGCCCATTAGCAAACCCTAATCCCAGTCTGATTAGAGTCCAACTCGAATCAGGCTTCCAGCCCCTTAAGCGTGCGACCCTATGGGTTCACGCACACATAGACATGGTCCGAGTACTCCTACTCGCCCAATAGTTGACAGCGGCCTCTAGCAAGACGTGTCAACTCCTACGTACACGCAAAGATCATATCAGACGAACCACCACGATCACATACATGTAATTCCCTTGCCACACAATATTTGGTCCAACTCATAGGTTAACACTTAACCTAAGCACGGCCATGCATTTTATGATCCAATCATTTTAGTGGTCCAGTGTTATCTCTCTCGCATGGAGAGGGGCAAATCCCATCTTGATCGTCTATGTCTCACAGCATACTTCCTGACAAACCCGAAGACTATCTTTATAACTACTCTGTTACGAAGTAGCGTTTGATAGTCCCTAAGTAAGTCGATCCATATCTTGAGTACATACCACAATCTCAGGTCTAAGGACATAATGTACATGATGTGTAAAGAGATAATAAGAACATCTCACGTTGGGTCAGTCCAACCCCATGTCATACATGTGCCCACATTATTAGTTTGACATCTCCATGTCTATGACTTGTGAAACATAGTCATCAACTAATGCATGTGGTGATCTAATATTCATGTGTGTGCTCACATGAACTCCGATCAGGGACAACTATCGAATAACCATACAAGTAAAAGAGTTCCACAGATAATTCACATAATCGTCAATCAATACAAGTTGTATTTAATGGATATTCAATGAACATATAATAAATCATGGATACAATAGAAATATCATCATCTCTACGATTACCTCTAGGGCATATTTCCAACAGTCTCCCACTTGCACTAGAGTTAATCTTTTAGATATCTAATACCCATAGATCTCACATGCCCCTCATGCTTAGGCTGTGAAAGAGCCTTTGTCAAAGGATCTGCTATATTCAAATCCGTATGTATTTTGCACATCTTAATTTCATCTCTTTTAATGAAGTCTCAAATGAGGTGAAATTTCCGCAGTACATGTTTGTTCTTCTGGTGATTCCTTGGCTCCTTAGCCTGCGCGATCGCCCCATTGCTATCACAATGTAGAGACAATGGGCTGGACGCATTTGGAAACACACCAAGATCAATGAGGAACCTCCTCATCCAAACACCTTCCTTTGCAGCTCCACTGGCTGTAATGTACTCGGCTTCTGCTGTAGAATCAGACACGGTCTCCTGCTTGGAACTTTTTCAACTGACTACACCACCATTTATTGTGAACACAAAACCTGATTGAGATTGTGAATCATCTGTGTCAGTTTGGAAGCTAGCATCAGTGTAACCATTTACAATGAGCTCCTCCTCACCTCCATAGATTAGGAACACATCTTTAGTCCTTCTCAAGTACTTAAGGATGTTTTTAACAAGTGTCCAGTGACTCTCACCTGGATTAGCTTGATATCTCCTCGCAAGACATAGAGCATATGAGACATCCGGGCGTGTACATATCATGTCATACATGATGGAACAAATTAAATGCCCGAAGCATATGGAACCTTAATCATGCGCTCTCACTCATCAGATGTCGAAGGACACTGTTTCTCGCTAACGCGCATGCCATGTGACATAGGCAAGAACTCTTTCTTGAACTGTTCCATGTTGAACCGCTTCAACACCTTGTCAATGTACGAATCTTGGCTTAATCCTGTTAGCCTCTTTGACCTATCTCTATAGATCTTAATGCCCAGAACATATGTTGCTTCTCCAAAATCCTTCATAGAAAAACTATTATTCAGTGAAGTCTTTACGGTTTGCAACATCAGAATATCATTCCCAATCAACAATATGTCATCTACATACAAGATTAGAAACACAACAACGCTCCCACTTTCCTTCCTGTAAACACAAGGTTCTTCTTCACTTTGACAGAAGCCAAACCCTTTGACCACCTCATCAAAACCAATATTCCAACTCCGAGATGCTTGCTTTAACCCATAAATAGATTTCTTAAGCTTGCATATTTTTCTAGCATTGCTAGGATCAACAAAACCTTCGGGCTATATCATATACACGTCCTCTTCCAAATTTCCATTTAGAAAGGTTGTTTTAACATCCATCTGCCATATCTCATAGTCATAATAGGCAGCAATTGCTAGAATGATCCGGATAGATTTAAGCATCGCTACCGGCGAGAAAGTCTCGTCGTAGTCAACTCCTTGAACTTGCCGAAAACCTTTTGCGACAAGTCGAGCTTTATAAACTTGGACGTTTCCATCCATATCCCTTTTCTTTTTATAGATCCATTTGCACTCTATGGGTTTTACCCCAATAGGCAGGTCAACCAAGTTCCAAACTTGATTGGCTCCCATGGAATCTATCTCGGATCTCATGGCACTATGCCATTTTTCAGAATCTGGGTCCATCATTGTCTCGGCATAAGCCACAGGTTCGTCATCATCTAACAATAACACATCCCCATGCAACTCACGAATTCTTGCCGACCTTCATGGTTGGGGCGGGGTGTCTTTTGCCACAGGTAGCTCAACTTGTTCTGCTACATTAGCATCACTCGCGGAGTCAATCCCTGATGGCTCATAATGAACTTCTTCAAGATACACCTTCTGCCCTCTCTTGTCTCTTTTGAGAAACTCTTTCTTTAAGAAAACCCCGTTTCGAGCAACAAACACTTTGCCCTCTGAGCGGTTGTAGAAGTAATACCCTAAAGTTTCCTTTGGGTATCCCACGAAAAAGCACTTGTCTGACTTGGGTGTTAGTTTATCTGATATAAGTTGTTTGACATAAACTTCACAACCCCAAATCTTTAGAAAAGACAAACTGGGACTCTTACCAGTCCACATCTCATATGGTGTCTTAACTACGGACTTAGATGATACCCTATTTAATGTGAAAGCGGCTATTTCTAGAGCGTATCCCCAAAATGATAAAGGAAGGTCAGACTGGCTCATCATAGACCGAACCATGTCTAACAGAGTTCGGTTACATCGCTCGGACATGCCGTTTCTGTGAGGCGTTCTAGGTGGCGTAAGTTGTGGAACAATTCCGCAACTCTTAAGATGATTGCTAAACTCATGGCTCAAATATTTTCCTCCACGATCAGATCGCAAGGCCTTATTTTTCTTGCCACGTTGATTCTCTACCTCATTCTGAAATTCTTTGAACTTTTCAAATGTCTCAGACTTATGCTTCATCAGATAGACATAGCCATATCTGCTAAAATCATCAGTGAAGGTTATGAAGTATTGGAATCCGCCTCTAGCTGTCGTACTCATTGGTCCACATACATCAGTATGTACAAGTTCCAACAAGTCAGACGCCCTCTCAGGAAGACCTGTGAAAGGCGACTTGGTCATTTTGCCTAGCAAACAAGCCTCACATGTTTCGTATGATTCAAAATCAAATGAAGTTAGAAACCCATCAGCATGAAGCCTCTTCATGCGATTCTCACTTATATGACCCAAACGACAATGCCACATATAGGTAGGACTTAACTCATTAAGCCGAGGCCTTTTAGCAGTAATATTACAGATAGACATAGGTGCATCATCAAGATTTAAAATAAACAACCCATTCACAATGGATGCAAAAGCCACAAACATATCATTCTTAGAGATTACACAACCATTGTCTTTACTCGCAAATGAATAGCCATCCTTCATCAAACATGAAGGTGACACAATGTTTCGACTTAAACTTGGAACAAAATAACAATTATTCAACTCCAAAATAAATCCTGATGGGAGGTGTAGTTGCATCCTACTGACGTTCAACGCAGCAACTCTTGCATTATTGCCCACGCGGAAATCAACCTCCCCTTTTCCAACGCTTCTACCTCTTATCATTCCCTGCATCGTATTGCAAATATGAGCAACCGAGCTGGTATCAAATACCCAAGAATTAATATAAGAGTCAGCGAGGAAAATATCTGTAATATAAACAGCAAGTGTATGAGCAGCGGGAGTACATTTACCACCGCCATCCTTCTTCAAGGATGCTAAGTACACCTTGCAGTTTCTTTTCCAGTGACCATTCCCCTTAGAGTGCAAGCACTCAGAATCAGCAATTGGTCCAGCAGCGTCAGGCGCAAGAGGGTTTGGCTTAGAGATCACATCTTTGGCCTTGCCCTTGCCCTTCCTATTCTTCCAAAAGTTGCCCTTCCTTTTAATGTTAGGCTTGCTTTGGATCGCCATCACATGGCTGCTGCCAGCACCTTTCTTGATGTCTGCCTCTGCTGTCTTAAGCATGCCACATAGCTCATTCAAGCCCCTCTCCGCACCATGCATATGGTAGTTCGAGATGAAGTTCCCATAGCTAGGTGGGAGAGAAGAGAGAATGAAGTCAGTAGCCAGTTCTGGACCAATTGGGAAGCCTAGCTTCTCCAACCTCTGAGTGTAACCAACCATCTTGATCACATGTGGTCCAACTGTTGCACCCTCTGCTAACTTAGTCTCAACAAGAGACTTAGAAACATTGAACCTTTCAGTTCTAGCCTGAGTCTGGAACATCTCATCTAGCGCTACGATCATATCGTAGGCTGTATGGTTGTTGACGTCTATTAACTATCATTTTTTACCGTCAACAATACTTGAATAAATGCCAAAAAGGATTACCAACTTAGAAATAGGAGGTTTAAAATAACAAATTCCACGAGTTTTGGTGATTCTACATTTTCTAGGGATTAAACAGGAAAACCAACTATATTACTTCCCCAAGAAGGAACCCGACGCAGATTACTTCACCGCCACGTCAGGAAGTTTCTAGAAGACTCCAGAGGACACCACAAGACACCACGAGGCGAGGCATCACAGGAGGCTGACCGGTGGGGCCCACCGGTCGGTCATGGCCATGGTCCCCATGACTCCCCCTTCCAGAACCTTCCTCCACCGACCTCTAGGATGCATCTCGGCCGTACCTCAAGTCCGTTTGATCCAACGATCACGATTCCACGCTCAGGGCTGTATAACCAGACCCATGACCCCCCCTCCAGATCATCAGGCAGATCAAGATCAGACAAGACAGAAGACAGAGAATTAGGGTTTCTAGAGAGAGAGAGTTAGAGCTCTACATCAAGATTAGAGTTTAGTCTAGTTAGGTTCAAGTAGAGGCAGGCGACTTCGTCGGCATATCCGGCTAGAAGCTTCGTCTGAGTCTCTGGATCATTGTCGAAGACTCGGTAATTTGTATCTTTATTCGACTTTATGCTACTTTAATATATTTCAGTTTATTCAGTTTTGGAGTTTATTCTAGTTATATATTTAATATAGATCTGATTATGATGGAGTTTATGATCATGTTCGTAAAGTACTTAGCTTTATTCCGGATAGAGTTAAGTGGTCAAACTGGTGTAAACATGGTGTTTAGACTAAGTTTACCTGCGAATACATCCTATGCTCTGGGTCGAGAGGTAGATCGCAGGAGTGACAGTCCTGTTGAGTCCTTTGTAGTCCTCCCTCTGAGTGTAGATTTTAGTAGGACGTGGTTGCAAGTTAGAATTCATTACTTTGTTCTTGATTCTAATTTAGTAATGTCCCTTGATCATGGATGATAGATTAATTAGCTATAAATGATTGTATATTAACTAGACTAATCGCTAGGCTTAGTAAATGTGAAGTAACTTAGGATTCGAATCTCTTAATTAATATCCTGACTCTCTGCTTGATCTATGTAGTTCGCTCTATCTCTAGAATTCCCGTTATTGTTACTATTATCATTTATCTTTACCTTGTCTTACCCCTATTTAGACATGTGAGTAATGAATGAATCTTCACAACCTTTAAATCAAATTTATCTATTGGTTCCCTGCTTTGTTGTTATCTTCGGTAGAATATAAATAACGATACCTAGATACCCTGGGTGAAATGCTGCTACAACAGGTGTATTTATCTGTGCGCTTGCAGATAAATATTTGTTTATATCTTTTGAGCTAGTGTCACTTATGAATTACATTTCTAGTATCATGTTGGGGATGACAACTTGACATTAAGCATGGAATTAAATAGCCCGCTATTTGTGCCGCTATAGCCCGAAATAGCTTGAAAAAAATTGTGCCGCTATTTGCGTTCATGCACAATTCTGCCGCTAAAGTCCGCTAATTACAGTTTATAAAACGCTAAACACTTTAGCTTTAGCTCGCTATTTAAAACCATGACATTAAGTGATGCTAGGAATGTCCTGTACATTTCTAAGGGCTTTTGCTAGAATCAGTTCATTAAAGTTTATTATAGGCAATTGCATTAAGAAGTGTCAACAGCAATTTCTGGCGCCGTTCCGGGGATGTAAGCAACGGAAGCCACCGGGAACCAAATGAAAACCAGTAACTCAGTGGAAACAAAACTTATTAGGAATTTAACTAAGGAGATTATTCATTCATCTGTACCTCTGTCTTGGCAGGCTTACCCTTGTCTTTCTTTGTTTATATCATATATAGGGTAACACATGTTCAGTTGTAATTCATCACTTACAAATCAGAAATCAACTAGATCGTGTGGAAGATCAACATCAGTAGTTAAGCCATGGCCAACAAGACTCTGTTGGAGTTCTCTACTCCAAGTGTCAGGAACATTCCCACCGGACCTACACTCCAGACGAACAACCCTGAGTTCGAGCTCAAGCCAAGCCTTATCAACATGGTGCAAATTACTACATTTGGTGGAAAGGAAGAAGAAGATGCAACTGCCCATCTACAAGATTTCTTGGAGATCGGAAGCACCATCATCATCAAGGAGGTTCCCCAGGATATTATACTTCTTCGTCTTTTTCCCTTCTCACTGAAAGGAAAAGCGAAGCAGTGGTTCTATGCAAACATGGACAACATCAAGACATGGGAGAAATGTTCAGAGACCTTTCTATCAAGATTTTTCCCAATTAGCAAAATCAATATCTTAAGGGGAAAGATTTACAACTTTCAGCAACAAAAAGGAGAAACTATTCCAGAAACTTGGGAACGTTTCCAGGAGCAAATCTTAAGATGCCCACATCATGGAATAAGGAACGAATTGCTCATGCAACTGTTTTATCTCGGATTATTACCAAGAACACGAGAGCAACTCGATGCCGCTGCTGAAGGATCATTTATGTCACTCACTGTTGGAAAAGCAGAATGTTTAATAGATAAGATAGCTGAGAATCAGAGCTGGAAACAAGTTACTACTCAACGCTGTCACCAGATTGAAGAAATTCCAGAAGAAGTGTGTGAACTATCAACTAAGATGGATGTACTTTTAGATCGACTCATTCAGAGAGTCGATTACATGGAAGAACGTCAAGCTATTCAAGATGCATTCGATGCTCAAACTAGAAGTGGAGAGTATTTGGGAATAGAATTTCCCGAAGATCAAGAAGAAGCTAATATCATCAACAACTCTACTGCTTTACACAAGCAAGGATTGCATCAACATCAACCTTCCAAACTAGATAAGTACACCAGTAATTTCAGTTCTTCCAATTCTAAGCAACCTACATTAAGAGATTTAATTCTAGAACAAGCCAGAATAAATGATAGCATTACTAAAAGACCTGCTTTAAATGATAAGACTCTTGAAAACATGAATGCTAAGATGGATGAATTTTCTTCTGCCATTAAAAATCAACTCAATTATAATAAAAGAATAGAAACCCAACTATGACAATTGGCTGTTGTTTTGCCTGTTACCACTAACCATGAGCAGATTAAGGGGATCACCACTAGACGTGGGAGAACCACTCGAGATCCGCCATACCCAGAAGGAGCACAAAGAAGACAGACAACACCAGTAACACCCCCAAGGGCAGAAGAAAGAGATGATGAAGTTCAAGAAACTCAAGTACAAAATGAAGAAATACCGATGGATTTTCAAGACACCAACGTTGTACCATTCCCACGCAGAAATCGAAACGCCAAGCTAGGTGCACAGTTCAGTAAGTTTGTTGAAGTAATTCAGAAACTATATATCAATATTCCTCTGCTAGACGCATTATAGGTACCTACCTATGCCAAGTATGTAAGGGATATACTTAACAACAAATGACCACTGCCAACTACTGAAGTAATCGAGCTGACAGAAGAATGTAGTGCGGCTATCCTCAATCAAATACCAGAAAAGAAGAAGGACCCAGGATGCCCCACTATTGAGTGCTCAATTGGAAATCAACGGTTTAGCAACGCACTGTGCGATCTTGGAGCTAGTGTTAGCGTGATGCCCGCATCAGTCTACTATAAGCTCAACCATTCAGCACTTATTTCAACACCAATGTGTCTTCAGCTAGCTGATCAATCACTCAAATACCCAATGGGAATTGCTGAGAACATACCAGTCAAGATTAGAGAGTTCTTTGTACTAGTAGACTTCGTGGTACTAGAAATGCACCCGGATTCAAAAGTATCACTCATTCTCGGAAGACCATTTTTGAGCACTGCCAAGGCCCATATTGATGTTGGAGCTGGAGAGATCAAATTCACCATAAATGGAAAGGAAGAAAAGTTCTCATTCAAACCACGGCCCGAACAATGCTCAACTCTAGTAGACCATAAAGCTCAAGAAACAAAACTTCCATCTCCAGTAGTGGAGACCCATCAAGAAGAATGAAGAAGACTGGAGAGTCCAATTCGGTGGACTTTAAACCCTGAACCTTCGCCGAAGGTAACTCGGTAGTTATCATCATTTACTTTTTGCATTTCATATTTATTTTCTCATGCATAACAAAAATTAGCATCATCATTGCATCATAAAATTGGCCTCATGTAATTAATATTTACGAACCCCGTAAGTATTATTTACTACGGCAACAAAAACATATAAGAATTTCATCATTAGAATCCTTGTTTTCTATAGTTTCATAAAGGCAATTTTCTTTTATACTTGCATTGTACAAATACGGGAGTCATACGGACCCACAGACACCTGGGACCCACCTCATATCACTTCAAATTATCACATGCACTCACAACCACTCATCTCACCTACCACCACATGCAACCATCGACATATACTCCAAAGAGTGGGAACTTGAGCAAGTAGGTGAGGGAGCAAGATGGAAGAAAGTGGGCCCCATGAGGGACCGGTCGGTCCCACCACTAGACCGACCGGCCTCCCCACTCTTCCTCTATAAAATGGCAAGCACTCTTCACACTCTCCACACACTCCTCTCTACAGAAACACCAGCCTCACATTGAAATTCGAAATTTCAATTTCGAGTTCACTTAGCGCTTCATTTTGGGTAGTTTCTGAGTAAGTGAGGATACAAGAGTAGAGAGGAGGAAGCTTTGAGCTAATAGCAAGTAGAAAGGGATAGTGAAAGCAAGCAAGAGAAATCAATAAGAGAGGGGAAGTGCTGCCCAATTAGTTAATGAACTAGGAGAAGTTAAAATAAAGATGTCCACTTGAATGACTGACTCCTGGACTACTGACTTTTGGACCGCTAACTCTCTGACATTTATTTTCTCTAACCCTCACTTGTTCCACTAGTTTTGTCTAGGTGCTCTCTTGTTTTTGCAGCAAAGATGAGCAACATCTTGAGAAAGGCGAAGAACACGCTCACTTTCCGATCAACGAGAAGCCATTCACGAGCTGGCTCATCACAAGGAGGCTCGGACATGGATACCTCATCCCTGCCTCGATCCTCTACCACGAGCCGGCCCGACCCACGTGATCTTCTTCATGAAAAGCACATCAAGCTCCAGACAGCCTACGAGAAGGACCTGTTCAGGCATTACCGCGATAAAGAGTACACCCATACTCCTACCTTCGATTCACAATTTCTCCGAGACACAGGTATGGACTCTGAGTTCGATCTAGTCTTTCATAATATTGGGTGGGAGAACTCTTGGGAGCTCTCCGAAGAGGGTTGTAGATTGCTCACTCTAGAGTTTCTTTGCACTCTCTCTTCGGATAACACATATGTCTACTTTAGGCTGTACAATGAACCTTTCATTCTCACATGGAAACAGTTCAGTCTAAATTTGGGTTTTCCTGAAACCTGCACTGTAGATTTAGATATAGCCTTAAGAAACTTTGACAGAAATAACTTTTGGGAGGATATTACTGGTAAGAAAACAGATCATCACCCTTGCACTAATGATATACACAACCCCACATTAAGGGTGATGCACAAGTGGCTAGGCTTCACTCTCTTTCCTAGGCAAGAGGGTCGTATTGTTAGAACTGAGGAGTTAAAGATTATGTACGCAATGGTCAAGAAAACTAAAATCTCACCCGTAAAACTCCTGGTAGACTACTGGCCTTACATTCACACTCTACAAGGCCCCATATCTATCACTTCTTGGGTCACTCGTCTTGCTCAAAATCTGAACTTGAATGGAAATATTATGTAAATCTCCACTCCACGTCAAGTCATAGGCTTTTACTTCTTCAGCCAAGCGCATCTCATAAAGAAGAGGAATAACAAACTCTACATGCAATATAATATACAAATGAATATGAGTTGCCAAATAGATCACTTGGTTTGTATGTCGTGGAAACCTTTTTGCTTAACTTGCAGAGACCTGGCGCGGGAGTAGGAAGAAGTCCCTCTGCAAGATTCACCAGAAACGCCGCCCTGAGATATCAAGGAGAAGATGCTGCACCAGCTGGACCAGCTTACACTCACTATCAAGGATTCGAACGAGCTGGACCATCTTCATCATACCATCCAGCCTGGGAAGATGCTACTGCCTACGAGCCACACAGACCACAAGGATCATGGGGACAAGGAAACTTTCACAATTACACTCCACCACATCGTGAAGAGGATACGATGTATGACTTTCAGGGAGGACGAATGTCTTTCTCTGGAAGAGGCGTTCATGATGCCACTCATCATCCATACTCTTACCATGCCACCCATGGTTACCCAGAACACCAGCCACACCACCAGTTTCCGCACCACAGAGACCCCTACTTCAAGGGCATTGATACTCGTCTTACTCATCTTGAGACGGGTCAAGAAGATATGCGCCATACTCTTGAAGAGATACATCATCAAGGTGCCCAGACGAACGAGAATTTCTGCTACCTCTTCGGACACATGGGAATTAATCCACCTCAGCCGCCACCACCATACGAGTGAAACTAGCTTGGGGGAGGACCCCCTATTCCCGAGGTAAGTATGTTGTATCCCTCTGTTTACTCTTTGATTATGTTTAGTATTTGTTTAATATTCAAATAAATTAATCTTGAAGTAGAATATATCTATACATATATAAAAAAAGAGAACTGCCTTATATAGCCTCAACTGCAAGACAATTCCTTTCAAATTTTCAATTAAAAAAATAAGTCTTAAAACAATGATCTTAACCAAAGTTTGGGTAGTTGAGATTTAGAAATGAAAAAGTCTAAGCTGTTGTTTATCTTGTTCTTAGTTTCCATGAATCTCCAGAATTTTAATTTTGAAAACTTCAAGCATGTGATGAGAACCTGTATGACAAGATAACTAAAGCCTAATAATAAATGATTCATACTTTGAGGCTGCCTACTCTGTTCTAAGTTTTTAGCTATGGTAGAGAGGTTTATCATGCTCTAAAAATCAAGCTTCTATTAATATAAAAGATTCACTCTTCCGAAGTAGTATTGTGTTAGAGGCATGGGCTATGCAAAAATATGATAAGGAGGAAAGAAAAAGGGACAAGTGTCCGACTACCTCAGAAAAAAATATATGTGTGATAAAAATATAAAAAGGAAAAGAATGATAGCCCATGGTCCCTCTAATTACAATATGCCAGTAAGGGTTGACAAATTTAAAAAGTTTCAAACGCTTGATCTAAGAGTATGACATTTCTCTCCCTAAGCTCTGAACTTTGACTTAGTAAGTTATGCTTTTAATTTTTTTTTAAAAAAAATAATAACATATCTAAAAAATGTCATACAGGAATTCTCTGAGCTCTTATTATGAAAATTTTGCAAAACTCCGGAGTTACGTTGGAATAAGGAATTTGAGACATAGTGCTTGACTTGATTGTTTCTAACTTTCAATTATTCTAAACTAAGGTAAAAGATTGGCGAAAGGAACATGTGAAAATTCTTCCAAATTCTTTTTAAGAAAGTTTTCAGTTAATGGCTTGAGAAGTTTATAATTTTACTCTCAGAACTCGATGTCTGCTAAGGGACTAGCAAAAGTTTAGCTTGGGGGAGTTTGTTGACGTCTATTAACTATCATTTTTTACCATCAACAATACTTGAATAAATGCCAAAAAGGATTACCAACTTAGAAATAGGAAGTTTAAACTAACAAATTCCACAAGTTTTGGTGATTCTACATTTTCCAGGGATTAAACAGGAAAACCAACTATATTACTTCCCCAAGAAAGAAACCCGACACAGATTAGTTCACCGCCACCTCAGGAAGTTTCTAGAAGACTCTAGAGGACACCACAAGACACCACGAGGCAAGGCATCACAGGAGGCTGACCTGTGGGACCGACCGGTCCCACAGGGCCCAACGGTCGGTCATGGCCAGGGTCCCCATTACTCCCCCTTTCGGAACCTTCCTCCAACGACCTCTAGGATGCATCTCGGCCGTACTTCAAGTCGGTTTGATCCAACGATCATGATTCCACGCTTAGGGCTATATAACCAGACCCCTGACCCCCCCCCCTCCAGATCATCAGGCAGATCAAGATCAGACAAGACAGAAGATAGAGAATTAGGGTTTCTAGAGAGAGAATTAGAGCTCTACATCAAGATTAGAGTTTAGTATAGTTAGGTTCAAGTAGAGGCAGGCGACTTCGTCGGCATATCCGGCTAGAAGCTTCGTCTGAGTCTCCGGATCGTTGTCGAAGACTCGGTAATTTGTATCTTTATTCGACTTTATGCTACTTTAATATATTTCAGTTTATTCAGTTTTGGAGTTTATCCTAGTTATATTTTTAATATAGATCTGATTATGATGGAGTTTATGATCATGTTCGTATAGTACTTAGCTTTATTCCGGATAGAGTTAAGTGGTCAAACCGGTGTAAACATGGTGTTTAGACTAAGTTTACCTGCGAATACATCCTATGCTCTGGGTCGAGAGGTAGATCGCAGGAGTGACAGTCCTGTTGAGTCCATTGTAGTCCTCCCTCCGAGTGTAGATTTTAGTAGGACGCGATTGCAAGTTAGAATTCATTACTTTGTTCTTGATTCTAATTTAGTAATGTCCCTTGATCATGGATAATAGATTAATTAGCTATAAATGATTGTATATTAACTATAGTAATCGCTAGGCTTAGTAAATGTGAAGTAACTTAGGATTCGAATCTCTTAATTAATCTCCTGACTCTCTGCTTGATCTATGTAGTTCACTCTATCTCTAGAATTCCTGTTATTGTTACTATTATCATTTATCTTTACCTTGTCTTACCCCTGTTTAGACATGTGAGTAATGAATGAATCTTCACTACCTTTAAATCATATTTATCTATTGGTTCCCTGCTTCGCTGTTATCTTCGGTAGAATAAAAATAACGATACCTAGATACCCTGGGTGAAATGCTGCTACAACAGGTGTATTTATCTTTGCGCTTGCGGATAAATATTTGTTTATATCTTTTGAGCTAGTGTCACTTATGAATTACATTTCTAGTATCATGTTGGGGATGACAACTTGACATTAAGTGATGCTTGGAATGTCCTGTACATTTCTGAGGGCTTTTGCTATAATCAGTTCATTAAAGTTTATTAAGGCAATTGCATTAAGAAGTGTCAACAATGGTTATTATCAAACTGCATCTGCAGATCTGGTTCCATGCTAGCAAGCATCAGGCATCCCACTTCAAGATCAGCATCACATGCTTTCTTGTAAGCGGTTTTCTCAGTAGCAGGTGTATTATCAGCAGGTTTCTCTGGTAGTGGGGTGTCTAGAATATCTTCCTTTTTCTCAACCTGAGAACAATTCTCAGGTTGCGGATCCAATCTGCATAGTTTGTTCCATTCAACTTATCTTTCTCAAGTATTGAACGTAAAGTAAATGGTTGAGGTGCGGGTGCCATTTATCTACAACAAAAGTAAATGCAAAATACTAAGACAATGTA
This sequence comes from Coix lacryma-jobi var. lacryma-jobi, assembly GCA_009763385.1. NCBI lineage: Eukaryota > Viridiplantae > Streptophyta > Magnoliopsida > Poales > Poaceae > Coix > Coix lacryma-jobi. The sequence continues at coordinate 93,252,296 of CM019824.1, forward strand.
TCCAAGCCAGAGTAAATGATATTAAACTTTAATAAAATTTACTCCCACTAAGATCAATATCCCTCTATTGAATTTTAGTGATTCAAGACCCAAACTAACAAGTCTACTAGTGAGCTTTAGCATCACCGCTAGTGGACATGGTAGATCGGTAAGCAACTCTTTGCTAATCATATCACATATGACTCTTGTTGTTGGCCAGCATCTCTATGCGTGCTCAACTCCTTATGCTTCAAGGTCCCTAACCGTTAGGATGACCTTGTTCAAGCAACCAACCCTTCTGAAGTAAGTATCCGATACGAACCTGCCTGGTCAAGGAAAATCAGTGACACCCTAATTTCATAGGCGCGCCACCGATTGTACAAGATATATGACAGTGCAAGGTTTGGGGAAGCATATGACTTGAACATTACTGAGGGATCGTTCTACACTTTCACTACGGCATGTAGAGAATAAACATGAATCACACGTGAAAGTAGAACATAATAAGAGAATAGCATCAACACAGATATGACTTGGTATAGCTCAGTGTCCCTTTGGAGATCTCCATCTCCGCCAATCTGTTCACAATGATGATCTCCAGCTACATGGTACATGCACGCCATCCTCCAGCGATGAATCCACCGAGACTAGCTACAACTAGCGTAATTAATAAAGTAATTACATAGTCGCATGTAGGATCATCATAATTTTGGCACGCGGGCCATTACATCAAAAGGACAATATATATGTGGCTCCAGCCATATTGTCATAATCACGAAATGCAAGTATGTAACAATTACATGCATGCATCACATACACATAAGGGCTATACCAGTCATGAATCCCTGCAAAATAGAGTTAAACGTTCCCGACGTCTAATCTTGAATCGTAGAAAACATAATTTTCCCAGCCTTTTTCGCAAATCTAAATTTGACAAAACTGGCTAAAGCTAGTGAAAATCAGATGTAAAATTTTCTGTAGATCGATTTTCGTTTAAAGATCGTTTCAATCCGAGGTTGTATGCAAAAGTTATGGTCGTTTTACCAAACAACGCTCCTTTTGCTGATCTCCTCATGCCGACGCACATCTCATGCACCCGACTCTTGACCTAGATTCGATTAGATCAATTTGATTGATCTCCATCTTGCCATGATTGGATTTACATGTATCACTTATCTCCGATGGCGGAAATCCGACCGGTAGGAGCAGATCGTTACATGACCAATACAGCAAGATCACGAATCAAGATTAGAAATTGATCTACAACCGCGCATACCTCTATATGCACACAACCGAATCTATAACGAGACAGTAACGGCTCTGATACCACTGAAGGGCTACGAGGATGCTACGCTAGCCAGAAAACAAAATTTTTCGACCTCATAAACCAGGAACTACTGCTAGTTATAGATCACGAGATTACCACAGACGCGCAGATGCAGCGGAAGACGTCTCGGTGTAGACGTGCGCATCGCAGCGATGTCTTGTAGATGTTCACGTCCGTCCTTCATGTCTCCACGTGCAGTTCGTCCTTGTGCTCCAGATGCAGCACCTCCGAGGTATCCCACATGTATAGGGAGGAAGCGTCACGCCTCCAGACTGCTAGGTCTGCGAGGAGCAATAGGCGCGGGCGTGGGGTGGGCGACGGCTGACTAATGACATCATTAAAACCTGGTCATCCCACCCCTCTATTTATAGGCGTCCCTAATGAGCCCGCCGACTTGGAGGCCCATTAGCAAACCCTAATCTCGGGTTGATTCGAGTCCAACTCGAATCAGGCTTCCAGCCCCTTAAGCGTGCGACCCTATGGGTTCACACACACATAGACATGGCCCGAGTACTCCTACTCGCCCAATAGTTGACAGCGGCCTCTAGCAAGACGTGTCAACTCCTATGTACATGCAAAGATCATATCAGACGAACCACCACGATCACATACACGTAATTCCCTTGCCATACAATATTTGGTCCAACTCATAGGTTAACACATAACCTAAGCACGGCCATGCATTTTATGATCCAATCATTTTAGTGGTCCAGTGATATCTCTCTCGCATGGAGAGGGGCAAATCCCATCTTGATCGTCTATGTCTCACAACATACTTCCTGACAAACCCGAAGACTATCTTTATAACTACTCTGTTACGAAGTAGCGTTTGATAGTCCCTAAGTAAGTCGATCCATATCTTGAGTACATACCACAATCTCAGGTCTAAGGACATAACGTACATGATGTGTAAAGAGATAATAAGAACATCTCATGTTGGGTCAGTCCAGCCCCATGTCATACATGTGCCCACATTATTAGTTTGACATCTCCATGTCTATGACTTGTGAAACATAGTCATCAACTAATACATGTGCTGATCTAATATTCATGTGTGTCCTCACATGAACTCCGATCAGGGACAACTATCGATCAACCATACAAGTAAAAGAGTTTCACAGACAATTCACATAATTGTCAATCAATACAAGTTGTTTTTAATAGATTTTCAATGAACATATAATAAATCATGGATACAATAGAAATATCATCATCTCTATGATTACCTCTAGGGCATATTTCCAACAGGAAATTAGAGGCCATAGTTTAGAGTAGAAGTTTTTAGTTTCCTAATTCACCCTCCCTCTTAAGCGTCATGGTCCTTTCAATTGCTATCAAAGCCAGGTTGGCTCATTTGTGGACTCTTGGCTTCATCGCCTTCAAGCTGACGTTCCTAAGAGTGGTTGGGATGGATACCTCTAGGCCTCCGCACTTTGACGGCACAAACTTCCCTTACTACAGTGCTAGAATGGCTAGCTACCAAGAAGTAGTTGATCTAGGTGTTTGGAGAGTCACCCGCGATGGGATGAGACCCCCTAAAAATCCCATCAAGTTAACCGCGGGTGATGAAAAGGAAATTCATCTTAATGCTAGAGCTAAAAAATGCTTGTTTGAATCTATTAGCATAGATGTCTTTAACCAAGTCTTTACCATACAAACATTCTATGAAATTTGGTTAAAACTCCATGATCTCCATGATGGTACAAGTAATGTTAGAGACCAAAAACATCACCTAGCTAAATCAAGTTATGATTCTTTTAAAATGAATGAAAATGAGCTTGTTCGTGATATGTATTCTCGGTTGAATCTAATTATCAATGAGCTCAATTCTATTGGAATTACAAAGCTAGGTGATGCGGATATTGTGAGGAAGATCATCTCCGTGCTTCCAAAGAACAAGTATGCAACCATAATCACCATCCTCCACAACATGGAAGACTTGAGCACAATGACCCCGGCCATAGTCATTGGCAAATTGGTGGCATTTGAGATGTCACGCAAGATGGGTCAAGAAGAAGCCACTTCATCAAGCAAAGGCATAGCTCTCACATGTGATGAGCGCAATGAGATGAAGGGCAAGAAGCAAATTGAGACAAGCTCAAGCTCAAGCTCCTCAAGTGAAGAAGAACAAGATGATGAAGATGAAGAATCAAGTGATGATGATCAAGCCTCCATCTCATCCAACTCCTCCTTAGATGAAGTAGAAATGATCAAGCTAGTGCAAGGAGTGAAGAGGATTATCCACAAGCTCAATGTCAAGGGTGTGCCCATCACAATTGAAGATTGCCTCTTCACAAACCAAAGAAGAGAGCAAAGGAAAAATGGATGCTATGGATGTGGCAAGACAGGGCACTTTGTGGAGGATTGTCCAAAACAAAAGCCCACACCCAAGGACAAGAAAAAGAAGGGATGCAAGGTCAAAGCCCTCACATTACAAGATTTTCGGTCTACTGCAACGTCGAAAAAGTGTAGCAAAAGACCCAAAAATGGTAGCAATAGTAATTTTGCTACCATTTTATTTTGGTTAAATGTTGTTGCACTTGTAAGGGTAGAAATAGCATAATGCAACGGGTTACATTTTAGTTGCGACACACAACCCCTCTATTGCAACACTTTTGACGCTTTTGCGACACCTGGTGAGTGTTGTAACAAAAGCAATTGCAACAACTATGGGTGTGGTAATAGTATCAATTGCAACAAACTAGGCGTTGCTAGCGATACATATTGCGACACCCTGGTCGTGTAGCAACACAATACAATCGCAACGCAACACAGGTGTTGCAATCGTGGTTGTTGCTACGCAGAGAAAGCATTGCAATAGAGGTTCTCTATTGCCACGTCACCTAAATGGTTGCTATAGGTGGCTTAGGATATTGCAATGTCTCTTCAAGTTGGTTGCTACAGAGAGGTCGTCTATTGCCATGTTTCTGAATGGTTGCTATAGATGGCATAGACTATTGCCATATTACTTAGGTTGGTTGCTACAGACAGGTCATCTATTGCCACGTTACTAACTAGCTGGTTGCTATAGGTAGATTCCTCTATTGCCACCATCATCTTTTTGTAGTTGCAAGAGATAGTTTCTGTATTGCCATGATTATCGTACCTATTGCCACGACTAAATGTGGTTGTTATATGTGTTATCATATATTGCAACGCCAGATTAATATATTAATAATTCATGTTGCAACACTTTATTTGGTAGCTTCAATCAATAATCGCAAAATGACAAATACATAACGAAGGAAGCATCGACATCCATTAAAATGAAATATAATTTGTTCATACAAAATCTTTAACGAAACACACGAGTGTCAAACTAAATGAGAACACAAGTAGATAGCTTAACACATAATAATGTGTCAAGCACAGACAACTGTTTGAACTCATTCGAATCAAAAGACTAATGTCTACTGTAGCAGCGAAGGTTCTCTTGATATTTATGTTGGCCATCATCCCTCCATTCGCATGCTCCTTCTCAAACTCAAGATTCCTCCAGAAAAAATCATTGACATGCATTAGTTAAACTGAGACTAGTGGTGGCAAAGCTAATTGAACACTGAAGCAAAACACGAGCTACAGTACTAGAGTTCTGTGAGCTGCAGTACTATCAACCATGAACTTTGAAGCGAAAAGCAAATACAAACATACATGCAGCTGCCTCCCAAGATATTTTATGAGCACAAACACATCCATATATATTTCTAATCAGCAAGAGGAAACTAAGCCTGGACCATATTTTGGAGCAGAACAAAAAAATAGCTATGTACTTCTCCAAAAGGACTATATGTTCCTTTTTAATGCAAAGAGATATAAAAGGTTTCACATAGTAACCTGTGTATTCTTTTTGGAGAATGCAGATCTTTTTCTAGCTGCAGTTTCCTTTAGTTGCTTTGCTGTAGTATAAACACCACCCGAATTCGCTGTTGAATTACTTCTAGTCATGCGCCCTCTAGTGAGACGTTCTTCAGCTGCGGAAGAAGGGGGTTGTTGTTCTGGCTGGCTGGTTCCTTGGGTAACCTGAAAATAAATGGTTGGTGGTAAAAATTACACCCCTTGACAAGAATATGGCATGCATGTTACAATTAAACATTCTTCAATTATCATCAAACTACATGCTGACTATGCATCATGTGTTCTCCCATTGTAGTTGTTACATTTTGTTTCCCCTCAATTGTTGCAGCAGCAACAACATTTTCAGTTGGCTCCACAATTGTGCTAGCCTGCATTTCGAATTGGGTTCAAGATCATGATTTTCAGTTCAATAAACTATGAGAACATAGATGTTGTTAATATTACCTTTTGTACTGAAGCTTGCTGTTGGGCTTCTTGCAACATTAACATAGCTTGTCTAAGTGCTTCTCTATCAGCCTCCCTTTCCTTGTTCATCTGTTCAAGCTGTGTAACATCCCAAAATTTGCATCAATTTAAAAATAGGCAATATGATTTAATTATGCATTTTGTGTGTTGCATAAAACTTAGTTAATAAATTATTTGCAAAAGCTAAAATTTAATCCTAGGCCAAAGATCATGTTGATGCATACATGCTGGTGCATACCTTATTTTTTTGTGATGTGTGGTTTTAGTTCAAAAGTTGTTTGAATTCAATAAGGTTTTGAAAATGCTTTTGAAAAATCAAATCGGAAATTGGAAAACAATTTTCCTTCTCCCTCCTCCTTCTTTCTCCCTTCTGGCCCGAACCAGCTTGGCCAGCCTGTTCTTTCCCTTGCGCCGGCCCGCTTCTCCTCTCCCCTCTCCCCTCTCTCTCCGTCGCTCGCGTGGGCCGTCGCCCGGCCCAGCAGCCTTGCGCAGCGCCGCAGCCCCGCGCTGAGCCGAGGGTCCAGCCTCGGCGCTGCACTCGCGTGCGCATCTCCGTCTCGCCCGAGGCTCCAGCCTCGCGCGAGCATCGCCGTCTCCGTCTCGCCCGAGGCTCCAGCCTCGCGCGAGCGTAACCGTCTCCGCCTCGCCCGAGGGTCCAGCCTCGCGCGAGCGTAGCTATCTCCGTCTCGCCCGAGGGTCCAGCCTCGCGTGCGCGTCGCCGCTTCCGCCTCGCCCGAGGCTCGCCGACCGCCCGCGCGCGTTCTCCTCGCTCTCCCGTCGCTGACAAAGCATGCCCCGCCTGTCAGCGTCTCATCGCTCCTTCTCCCTCTCGTATCCGGCTCGGACTCCATGACCGGAACCGAGTCCATCCTCGCTACGCGTCCTCGCTTGCCAAATCGACCGGACCGACCCTCTTATAAGGTCCCCAGGAACCCGCCGCCTCTCCCCACGCAAACAGCTCGAGCTCTCGTGCCCTAGCCTGCACCCGCGACAAGTTCCGCACGCCGCAAGATCTCCGCCGCCATCAACCCGACGATTCATCGAGTTTCCGAGCTTGTAAGTGGCACCTCGAGTTTCCCCTTGATCTCTCGAAGCTAACCGAGTGTGTTCCCCTCTTTTTCCCCCTCGTCTTGGTGCTCTAATCGCTCGCCGTCGCTCTGCAGAGGCCGCTGTCCACCAAACTGTGCAACCCGCCGTCACCGAGACCTCTCCGACGCCATTAACACCACTGGTGAGTTCGCCTCGAGCTCCTCTTTCGATTGGATCTGTTTCCGAGGTCTCTACCGCTCTGTAGCGGAATCCCGAGCCGCGCCGCCGCCTTCCGGCCGTGGAACCGCCGCGTCCTTCTTTCTCTCCGGCGACACAGCGCCGCCGGCCCTCCCTGATCTAATCCCGAGCGTCCATCTCCGATCCGACGCACACCAGTGCTCGATACCCCTTCGTCTGTCACCTTTGCTAAAGAGTCCCCCAAATATTTAGGTCTAAACCCGCGGTCCCAATGGCCCTGTTCATTGAGTCTGTGAATTCTTCCGTTTGAGCCCCTGCGCTTTGTCCTATTTGAGGCGCAGTCCAGCCAGATCTGATAATTTGTTTAAATCGATTTTAAATACAAAATCAATTTCAGTTTATTTACAGTTTTGCCACCAGTTTTAAATGCTTATAACTTCTACGTTTTTAGTCCGATTTAGTCCGTTCAAGTTGCGTTAGATTCGTTTTGAAAAGATCTATCTATCTGTACAAGAATATCTACTGTTTTCAGTAACTAAAATTTGAGTTAGGTTTAATCTACTAATTAAGGTTTTGTGACTTGTTTAGTTCATAACTTTCGCGTTATAATTCCGTTTTTCGTGATCTTCGCGTTTATGTGATCGTAGTAGATCGTACTTTCTGTTTTCAAACCTTTTATATTATTTTCTTGCTGATTGGTGTAATGTTCTAATTATAGCTTGTTTGCTTTGCATGATTGTGTTCCGATGGTTGTGTGTTGATGTGGTAATTGAGTATAGACGGTGAGACATACGCCGGTGATCAGGAGCTCTACTTCGACAATCAGGAGCAACCAGAGTACTCTGAATCAGGCAAGTATAGCATGGGATCATCCTTGTTGACCTATTCACCATGAAGCATCTAAATTCATATGCATGTGTCTAATTTTGATCTCCTATCTAGTTATCCTAGATTGTTGACCTGTTACCTTGTTAACCTTGGGATGCTAGGCATATGGGTAGAGTTTTGCTAGAGCTTTACTTAAAACCAAACATGATCTAATAACGGTGAATAAAACTTGATCTTTTTAGCAACATGGTTTAGGACCTCCTGTCAGCAAAAGCTGGGACATACAGTGCAACCATGGGGGTTATATGGCTCTGACCTTAGCTCAGTATAAGGACCTTTTCTAGCTTGTTAGTGGTTACCCGAAAGGGCGCATAAGGCGCTTGACGAGCTGGATTTAGGGCGGCTACTTTCACCTTGCCTGCGTTGCCGTAAGGTTGGGAGACCCTTCTTCCCCTTGCCTTAAGACCTAGCGGCCCTAACTTGTTAGACGAACCTTTGAAAGGCTTTGCGTGTATCCTGCCCACTCACCTTGGAAGTGTTATGGGAGTAATTAACCCGGGCATCTGGATATCACGACTCATCGGGTAAAGTGTACACCTCTGCGCAGAGTTTAATAAACTGTTATAACAGCCGTGCTCACGGATACGAGCGGCCCGGAAAACTCACAGATTAGTTGTTTTATGTTGTTTATTTATGTTGCTCATGTTGGTTACCTTATTTCTATGTTTCAGTTATTATGATCATGTGGGTTGGGTTTTAAGCATTCACATATGTTCACCTTAATGTTAAAATGTTGCCAACTAAAAGCTACTGCAGTCTAACCAGTGTCAGCCTTTTTGAGCCTCATGAACCCCATGTTACACTTGTTAAGTACGAGATGTACTTATACTTGTTTATTTTCTTTCTACTTGGATAAAAATCCCGGATGGGTAACAGATTGCTATGGTAATGACGACTTCCCTGAAGAGTTCTAGCCTTGCTGTCAACCAGTCATCTTCCCTGTGATGGAGCTACCGCGAGAGATGCTTTATTTATCCGCTGCTATGTTAAGACTTTGAATGTTATTCTTTATGCAATAAACATATGTGATGGTACTTCTTAAATTTGTGGCTTATGTGTGTGATTGATCTCTGGGCACACATGAGTTATTGCATTCAATTTTGTTCTTAAAATTGGGTGTGACAAGCTGACGCCTATGTTCTTGCCTCTCGGCTTCCATTTCAACTTCTTGAGCTTCTAGTCTATCTTGCAGTCGTCCAAACAATTCAATGAGGGCTTCCTCCTGTTGGAGTTTGCGTTGGTAGTCCTCCGACAGTAGCTCCTTTCTAGTTGGGTACCTTGCAAGGTAACCATTAGCATGCATCTTGTTTGATTTGATTTTTCTCGTTTCCTTGTAGGTTGATTGGAAAATCTGGTTCTGCTCCAAGTCTGAGACGACATTTGCGTCAGGCCTTGACTCCAGCTCCATAATCTTCCTGCTTCTCCATAATCTGGTATCGGAGCTATGTTGACTGTAGGACGCAAGCCTAGTTAGTTATGGTCGTTTTAGTGGTCCCTGCTTCTCAATTCTTGCTATTTATCTTAGCCTTGTTAATTTATCAAAACTATATGCTTCTCTTTACTTGCTCTATTACACAAATATATTGATTCTATTATATCTGTCTCTTGGTCTACTCCATAGATGGCTCGTCGTATCACCCGCAGGACCATCGGTGGACGCAGAAGGGCAGGCAACCCCGTTCCGCAAACACCGCAAGTACCCCAGGAGCCAGAACAGCAGGAGGTAGCGCCGCAAGAGCCAGAACTGCAAGAACAAGCACCACAAGAAGTGGAACCACAAGCGCCGGCACCACCAGTACAAGCTCCAGCTCAGCAAGCACCAGCTCCACAAGCTCCAGTACCTCCCGCGCCAGTACCCCCAGAAGTGCTGGAGGTTGAAGACGATGAAGAGCTTCCAACGGGTTGGGACGTGGACTCCGGGTATTTCGTCGGAGCGCCCACAGCTGCCCAGAGTCCCACACATCACAGGCTGATGGGACTTTTTGATGCCTACTACCCCGACAAGAACATCATCGTACAGTACACCCATTGGAGGTACAGTCATCCCATGGAAAGGACCTACTGGAAGGCAAGAGTGACTGTCGCCGTCCGAGAACCAGAGAGTGGCCTATACCTGCATGAGATGGTGATCGGCCACAGGGCTCGTCGGTCCACTCTAGCGTCAGCCTTGGAAGCCGTGGCAGTTGAAGCCTACAAAGCATTCCGAGGTCAACGCATTGAAGACATGAGGAATGATGCATACCGTTATCTGCCCTATTGGAACAGTGAGAATAAGGAGGCTATGGTAGAAGACCCCAATGCAACACCAACCGAGAAGGCCACACGAGATTTTCTCCTTGACAGGGAAAGGTCTAACGCGGACTTGGAAAGGCAGGTGATATCCATGGGAAAAGATCTCAAAAGATGCTATAGCACTATTGATGGGCTCTTGGAACTTCTCAATCAACCCCCTATGTACAAGAGGCTCCGCGAACCGCTCTACAAATAGGCATAGGTCACCCTTCTATGTAACAAGACGATATTAGTAGGCGTTTGTCGAGTCTAGTTAACCTTTGTGCTAGTGTGATTCTTTATGTGTGAGTTGGATTATCATTATGCTTATGTGCGATTTGGTTCTTTGTAATGAGTGTTGAGATATTGTAGTCTTGTCTACAAATCTCATAGTTAGACATAACGTTTATGAATAATAAAAGGGTTAGTTACATCTTGTCCTATGCTGTTTTCTGGAACAACCTGTGATCTTTTGGTTATATCTCAAGTTCTGATCGTGCAACATGGCTGAAAATTTTATGATGGAAAATAGACTCCTATATCTAACCAATGCCTCTGGAATCACTTCAATAGCTGTTATGGTTTGTGAGATATGGCTGTTTCAAGTTAGAGTTTCTGCGCAGTTTTGAGCACTGGACAGATCTGTTTGTTCTCTGTTTTTGACTAACTTAACGACAGAATCTGGGAAAGTAACTTAAATAAAAGTTGTAGATAATTTCGTTATCTTTCCAACCGTGTATCACACGCCCTGTTTGGATTCCTGGAACTCCGAATATGACTGTTTTCCTGTACTGCTGTCACTGGATCTCGCCCAGAAATTTTCAGATCTCCTGTTTCCTCTCATATAAGTGATCTTTTCTTAAAAAGTTCACTAACTTTGATCCCTGTTTGGAAACACAGATGGCCGCCAGAGGAGGTGGAGTTGGAGGTGGACGTGGACATGGCCGTGGTCGTGGAGCACCTGTTAACCCGCCACCACCACCCCCAGTTAACATTCAGCAGTTGATGGGCATCCAAGCCCAATTTATGCAAACCATGATGCAACATATGCAGAATCAGCCAGTTGGAGGAGCACCACCGATGCAAGTGAGGGACAAGAGGGGTGAGTTTTTGAAGGGTCACCCGCCAGTGTTCTCTCATGCCGCTGATCCCCTGGAGGCTGATGACTGGCTTCGTGCCATTGAACGCCAGCTTACCATCGCGCAATGCAATGACCAGGAGAAGGTGCTCTATGCTTCTGGTCAGTTGCAAGGAGCTGCTCTGGATTGGTGGGAATCGTTTCAGTTCGGCCAAGCCAACGATGCTCCACCTGTCACCTTTGAAGAATTCAAGACCAACTTCAAAGCATACCATATTCCTGCTGGTCTGATTGAATTGAAGCAGGAAGAGTTCAGATCTCTGCGCCAAGGAGCCATGACCGTTGCTGAGTACCGTGACAAGTTTGCTCAATTGTCACGCTATGCCCCCACAGATATCGCTCAGGATGCCGACAAGCAGCGTCGCTTTCTCAAGGGTCTGAATGATGGACTGGCACTGCAGCTTATGTCCAATGAGTATGCCAGTTACCAGACTCTAGTCAACCGTGCTATAGTGGTTGACAACAAGCGCAAGGAGATGGAGGCTAGAAAAAGGAAGCTCCAAGGTCAGTCCTCTGGTAGTAACAACCGCCCTCGCTCCAACTTCGCACCAGGCAATCAGCAGAGGTACCAGGGACCGACTACTCAGTGGAACCGCAACCAGGGACAGCAACGTCCTTCATACCCGCAACAGCAGCAGAACAATAATCAAGCCCAATGCCAAGGCACTCCCAACAATGCTCCCATGAAGACTAGTGCACCTAACACCCCCGTCAAGAATGGGACACCCAATGCCTGTTTTCGTTGTGGTGATCCCGGTCACTATGCTAACCGCTGTCCGAAGAGGCAAGATCAGCTCCCGCCTCAGAGTAATGGGCAGAAAGGAAGGCAGCAAGTACCCCCTAATTCGGGAAAGGTGAATCACGTGTCCACAGAGACCGTGCAAGAAGCGCCAGAGATTATGCTTGGTACGTTCAACATTAGTTCCATCCCCGCTACAGTTCTTTTCGATTCTGGTGCATCGCATACTTTCATATCACATACATTTGTTAGAATGCATAACCTACCTGTTAGCCTCATGAAAACCCCCATAATGGTTACCTCACCGGGTGGAGGTTTACAAGCTACGCTCCAGTGTATGCCGCTAGCTGTGTCCCTAGGGGGAGTAGATTTCTCAGTGTCCCCAATAGTGTTGAAGACAGCTGGTATTGATTTGATACTGGGTATGGATTGGCTGACGAAAACCAAGACAGGCATTCAGTGTCAAGATAAGGTTGTGACAGTTACTACAGCTAAGGGGGACAGAATCAGTGTGAATGTAGTGCTACAACCAACACCGACTGCAACCGTGAACCAGTTGAATGAAGAGGTTTTTCCGGAAGATCTAGTGGTGGATGAGTTCCCGGATGTGTTCCCCGATGATTTGCCAGGTATGCCACCCGATCGCGACATTGAATTTATTATTGAACTTTTACCTGGAACTGCACCCATAGCTAAAAGACCATATAGGATGGGAGTACCTGAATTAGATGAACTTAAGAAACAAATTAAAGAGTTACAAGAAAAAGGGTTTATTCGTCCTAGTTCATCACCTTGGGGAGCTCCTGTTATTTTCGTTGACAAGAAGGATGGTGGTCAACGGATGTGTGTTGACTATAGATCGCTTAATGAAGTTACCATCAAGAACAAGTACCCGTTGCCGAGGATTGATGATCTGTTTGATCAGCTGAAAGGTGCATGTGTGTTCTCTAAGATTGATTTGCGTTCTGGTTACCATCAGTTGAAGATTCGAGCATCTGATATTCCAAAGACAGCTTTCACTACCAGGTATGGGTTGTACGAGTATACAGTCATGTCATTTGGATTGACCAATGCACCTGCCTACTTTATGTATTTGATGAACAAGGTGTTCATGGAATATCTCGACAAGTTCGTAGTTGTGTTTATTGATGATATCCTGGTATACTCTAAGAACAAGGAAGATCATGCTAAACACCTGAGGTTAGTGCTACAGAAACTCAGAGAGCACAAGTTGTATGCCAAGCGCAGCAAGTGTGAGTTTTGGTTGAAGGAAGTCTCTTTCCTTGGACATGTTATCTCTAATGGAGGCATCTCAGTAGATCCGGGCAAGGTTGAAGATGTGTTGAATTGGAATCCACCAACAGATGTGACCGAGATTCGTAGTTTCCTTGGATTGGCCGGTTACTATAGAAGGTTCATCGAAGGATTCTCCAAACTTGCTAAGCCAATGACAGCTCTGCTAGAGAAGAATGCTAAGTTTGTTTGGTCGGATAAGTGTCAAGCTAATTTTGAGGAGTTGAAGAAACGTCTGACTACAGCTCCAGTGTTAATTTTGCCAGATCTGAGTAAGGATTTCTCTATTTATTGTGATGCATCTCGTCAAGGTTTGGGTTGTGTTCTTATGCAAGAAGGCAGAGTGGTAGCATATGCATCGAGGCAGTTGAGAAAGCATGAGCTGAATTATCCCACTCATGATTTAGAATTGGCAGCTGTTGTCCATGCATTGAAGATTTGGAGACACTATCTAGTGGGTCACAAGACGGACATCTATACCGATCATAAGAGCTTGAAGTACATTTTCACTCAGTCTGATTTGAATTTGAGACAACGCAGATGGTTGGAATTGATTAAGGATTATGATTTGGAAATACACTATCATCCCGGGAAGGCTAATGTTGTAGCAGATGCCTTGAGTAGAAAGAGCCATGCCAATGAGGTCAGAATTGCTTCTATGCCAGATGAGTTGTGTGCTGAATTTGCACATCTAAATTTGGGAATTGTGATCAACAGAATAGAGTTAGAACTTGAACCGGTATTGATACAAGAGATACGAAAGGGTCAGATGTCAGATGAGAAGTTGAAGCAGATAGCCGATAATATTGTTCTTGGCAAAGCGTCAGGTTTCCGGTTAGATGATGATGGCACATTATGGCATGGAAATAGATTATGTGTACCTGCAATCAAGGAGATACGTGAGTCTATACTGCGAGAAGTACATGAGTCAGCTTACTCCATTCATCCTGGAAGCACTAAGATGTACCTTGATCTGAAGAAAAAGTATTGGTGGGATGGACTGAAGCGAGATGTAGCCGAGTACGTCGCTCTATGTGATACCTGTCAGAGAGTGAAGGCAGAACATCAGAGACCCGCCGGTTTGTTACAACCGATGAAGATACCTGAATGGAAGTGGGAAGAAGTCGGTATGGACTTTATAGTTGGTTTACCTCGTACTCAGAGAGGTTACGACTCCATATGGGTAATAGTCGATCGATTGACCAAAGTTGCTCACTTTATACCGGTCAAAACTACCTATACGGGAGCTAGATTGGCGGAATTGTACATGGAACGGATAGTATGTTTGCATGGAGTGCCCCGAAAAATTGTGTCAGATCGTGGTACTCAGTTCACCTCTCACTTTTGGCAGATGATACATCGATCATTAGGCACAAGGTTGAACTTCAGTACTGCTTATCATCCACAGACTGATGGACAGACGGAAAGAACCAATCAGATTCTGGAAGACATGTTGAGAGCTTGTGCATTGCAATATGGCACCAGTTGGGACAAGAATTTGTGTTATGCAGAGTTCTCATACAACAATAGCTATCAGGAGAGTCTAAAGATGGCACCGTTTGAAGCTTTGTTTGGAAGATCGTGTAGAACACCGTTGTTCTGGGATCCGACAGGTGAGAGTCAAGTGTTTGGACCTGATGTGTTGAGGAATGCCGAGGAACATGTCAGGATAATCAGAGATAACTTGAGAGCCGCTCAGTCTCGGCAGAAGAGTTATGCAAACAACCGTCGTCGAGATCTAACTTTTGCAGTAGGTGATTATGTTTACCTAAAGGTGTCACCGATGAGAGGTGTGAAAAGGTTCAATAAGAAAGGAAAGCTAGCACCCAGGTATATTGGACCATTCAAGATCCTTGAAAGACGTGGTGAAGTGGCATATCAGTTAGAGTTGCCTGAAAGCTTGTTAGGAGTGCATAATGTGTTTCATGTCTCCCAGTTGAAAAAGTGCCTGCGAGTACCCGAAGAGCAAATACCATTGGAGGAGCTCACAGTTAAGGAAGATTTGACTTATGATGAGTACCCAACAAGAATTCTAGAGACCGCTGAAAGAGTTACCAGGAGCAGAGTAATAAAGATGTGTAAGGTTCAGTGGAATCGGTATTCAGAAGCAGAGGCAACTTGGGAAAGAGAAGAGGATTTGAGAAAGTCATACCCACAGTTGTTTGAGTAAGCATCGCTGGAATCTCGAGGACGAGATTCTTTAAGGGGGGTAGAATTGTAACATCCCAAAATTTGCATCACTTTAAAAATAGGCAATATGATTTAATTATGCATTTTGTGTGTTGCATAAAACTTAGTTAATAAATTATTTGCAAAAGCTAAAATTTAATCCTAGGCCAAAGATCATGTTGATGCATACATGCTGGTGCATACCTTATTTTTTTGTGATGTGTGGTTTTAGTTCAAAAGTTGTTTGAATTCAATAAGGTTTTGAAAATGCTTTTGAAAAATCAAATCGGAAATTGGAAAACAATTTTCCTTCTCCCTCCTCCTTCTTTCTCCCTTCTGGCCCGAACCAGCTTGGCCGGCCTGTTCTTTCCCTTGCGCCGGCCCGCTTCTCCTCTCCCCTCTCCCCTCTCTCTCCGTCGCTCGCGTGGGCCGTCGCCTGGCCCAGCAGCCTTGCGCAGCGCCGCAGCCCCGCGCTGAGCCGAGGGTCCAGCCTCGGCGCTGCACTCGCGTGCGCATCTCCGTCTCGCCCGAGGCTCCAGCCTCGCGCGAGCATCGCCGTCTCCGTCTCGCCCGAGGCTCCAGCCTCGCGCGAGCGTAACCGTCTCCGCCTCGCCCGAGGGTCCAGCCTCGCGCGAGCGTAGCTATCTCCGTCTCGCCCGAGGGTCCAGCCTCGCGTGCGCGTCGCCGCTTCCGCCTCGCCCGAGGCTCGCCGACCGCCCGCGCACGTTCTCCTCGCTCTCCCGTCGCTGACAAAGCATGCCCCGCCTGTCAGCGTCTCATCGCTCCTTCTCCCTCTCGTATCCGGCTCGGACTCCATGACCGGAACCGAGTCCATCCTCGCTACGCGTCCTCGCTTGCCAAATCGACCGGACCGACCCTCTTATAAGGTCCCCAGGAACCCGCCGCCTCTCCCCACGCAAACAGCTCGAGCTCTCGTGCCCTAGCCTGCACCCGCGACAAGTTCCGCACGCCGCAAGATCTCCGCCGCCATCAACCCGACGATTCATCGAGTTTCCGAGCTTGTAAGTGGCACCTCGAGTTTCCCCTTGATCTCTCGAAGCTAACCGAGTGTGTTCCCCTCTTTTTCCCCCTCGTCTTGGTGCTCTAATCGCTCGCCGTCGCTCTGCAGAGGCCGCTGTCCGCCAAACTGTGCAACCCGCCGTCACCGAGACCTCTCCGACGCCATTAACACCACTGGTGAGTTCGCCTCGAGCTCCTCTTTCGATTGGATCTGTTTCCGAGGTCTCTACCGCTCTGTAGCGGAATCCCGAGCCGCGCCGCCGCCTTCCGGCCGTGGAACCGCCGCGTCCTTCTTTCTCTCCGGCGACACAGCGCCGCCGGCCCTCCCTGATCTAATCCCGAGCGTCCATCTCCGATCCGACGCACACCAGTGCTCGATACCCCTTCGTCTGTCACCTTTGCTAAAGAGTCCCCCAAATATTTAGGTCTAAACCCGCGGTCCCAATGGCCCTGTTCATTGAGTCTGTGAATTCTTCCGTTTGAGCCCCTGCGCTTTGTCCTATTTGAGGCGCAGTCCAGCCAGATCTGATAATTTGTTTAAATCGATTTTAAATACAAAATCAATATCAGTTTATTTACAGTTTTGCCACCAGTTTTAAATGCTTATAACTTCTACGTTTTTAGTCCGATTTAGTCCGTTCAAGTTGCGTTAGATTCGTTTTGAAAAGATCTATCTATCTGTACAAGAATATCTACTGTTTTCAGTAACTAAAATTTGAGTTAGGTTTAATCTACTAATTAAGGTTTTGTGACTTGTTTAGTTCATAACTTTCGCGTTATAATTCCGTTTTTCGTGATCTTCGCGTTTATGTGATCGTAGTAGATCGTACTTTCTGTTTTCAAACCTTTTATATTATTTTCTTGCTGATTGGTGTAATGTTCTAATTATAGCTTGTTTGCTTTGCATGATTGTGTTCCGATGGTTGTGTGTTGATGTGGTAATTGAGTATAGACGGTGAGACATACGCCGGTGATCAGGAGCTCTACTTCGACAATCAGGAGCAACCAGAGTACTCTGAATCAGGCAAGTATAGCATGGGATCATCCTTGTTGACCTATTCACCATGAAGCATCTAAATTCATATGCATGTGTCTAATTTTGATCTCCTATCTAGTTATCCTAGATTGTTGACCTGTTACCTTGTTAACCTTGGGATGCTAGGCATATGGGTAGAGTTTTGCTAGAGCTTTACTTAAAACCAAACATGATCTAATAACGGTGAATAAAACTTGATCTTTTTAGCAACATGGTTTAGGACCTCCTGTCAGCAAAAGCTGGGACATACAGTGCAACCATGGGGGTTATATGGCTCTGACCTTAGCTCAGTATAAGGACCTTTTCTAGCTTGTTAGTGGTTACCCGAAAGGGCGCATAAGGCGCTTGACGAGCTGGATTTAGGGCGGCTACTTTCACCTTGCCTGCGTTGCCGTAAGGTTGGGAGACCCTTCTTCCCCTTGCCTTAAGACCTAGCGGCCCTAACTTGTTAGACGAACCTTTGAAAGACTTTGCGTGTATCCTGCCCACTCACCTTGGAAGTGTTATGGGAGTAATTAACCCGGGCATCTGGATATCACGACTCATTGGGTAAAGTGTACACCTCTGCGCAGAGTTTAATAAACTGTTATAACAGCCGTGCTCACGGATACGAGCGGCCCGGAAAACTCACAGATTAGTTGTTTTATGTTGTTTATTTATGTTGCTCATGTTGGTTACCTTATTTCTATGTTTCAGTTATTATGATCATGTGGGTTGGGTTTTAAGCATTCACATATGTTCACCTTAATGTTAAAATGTTGCCAACTAAAAGCTACTGCAGTCTAACCAGTGTCAGCCTTTTTGAGCCTCATGAACCCCATGTTACACTTGTTAAGTACGAGATGTACTTATGCTTGTTTATTTTCTTTCTACTTGGATAAAAATCCCGGATGGGTAACAGATTGCTATGGTAATGACGACTTCCCTGAAGAGTTCTAGCCTTGCTGTCAACCAGTCATCTTCCCTGTGATGGAGCTACCGCGAGAGATGCTTTATTTATCCGCTGCTATGTTAAGACTTTGAATGTTATTCTTTATGCAATAAACATATGTGATGGTACTTCTTAAATTTGTGGCTTATGTGTGTGATTGATCTCTGGGCACACATGAGTTATTGCATTCAATTTTGTTCTTAAAATTGGGTGTGACAAGCTGACGCCTATGTTCTTGCCTCTCGGCTTCCATTTCAACTTCTTGAGCTTCTAGTCTATCTTGCAGTCGTCCAAACAATTCAATGAGGGCTTCCTCCTGTTGGAGTTTGCGTTGGTAGTCCTCCGACAGTAGCTCCTTTCTAGTTGGGTACCTTGCAAGGTAACCATTAGCATGCATCTTGTTTGATTTAATTTTTCTCGTTTCCTTGTAGGTTGATTGGAAAATCTGGTTCTGCTCCAAGTCTGAGACGACATTTGCGTCAGGCCTTGACTCCAGCTCCATAATCTTCCTGGTTGCATTGTCCCAACAAAGCAAAGACATTTAGCTAACTAAAACTTTAATTCCAAGCGAGGACAGTTGCATCA
Source organism: Coix lacryma-jobi var. lacryma-jobi (assembly GCA_009763385.1). Classification (NCBI taxonomy): domain Eukaryota; kingdom Viridiplantae; phylum Streptophyta; class Magnoliopsida; order Poales; family Poaceae; genus Coix; species Coix lacryma-jobi. Next base: position 93,271,219 of record CM019824.1, read on the forward strand.
CTTAATAAGGGTTGTAAAAACTGTTTAATACTCACATAGACTTCCCTAGATTCCTCGCTTGTCCATTGTCCATTTTGTTGGTGGGTCATCATAAAAAGCTCCATATCATTTGGCTCTTCACCAGTTAGTTGGTCCCTCTAATTAGGCAAGAATGTAAAAAAATTAGCCATATTTCATAATCTAGGGAAATGTAGAAGCTTTTATAAACTATAAAGATCAGGAAGATATCCACCAGGAATTTGAAAACAAAAGATAACAGAAATATTTATTGCTATTGAAAAATTAAAGGAATCCAAGTTCTTTTTTTTTGGCACACATTAGTTTTAGTACTTTTCAGCTTTCTGTATACAAGCATGCAAAATATATTTTTTTGTAGTGGGTAGTGGGCTAAATATCTCTATCAAATACAAAGACTATATAGGATATAACAATATCATGTCATTGTCATTCGGGGGCACAAGCACAAACCATAAAAAATACCTGAAGGAAAACCTTGTGACAAAATTTTTTACCTTCTCATAGCTCAATTCAGAAAACCTCTTTGATCCTGTAACATGGTGTATCTGTCGATTTTGCCGATTCTGAGAATTCTTATTGCTAATCCTCTGCACAGAACCAGCAATGATTTGTTTTTTTATAAAATCAGCAGTGTGCAAAACACAAACCTTGACGTCAGAAGTGGAATTGGCAAGTTTTTATAAAAATTGGGAACAAACCTGGAATTCTTCGGTGCCAAAATACGACACCAGATAGTGCCACTCAACAATATCTAATTCTTCTGGCCTATGTCTCATTCTCTCTTCGTAGGTGGTGTACGCCTTGTAGGTAGCACTAAATGTAGATCGCCATCCTTTGTAACGGTCATTAGCCACCGTCCATATCTTGATTTTGTTTGCCTCGTTATCCTCAAGGTCCCACTTAGCCTGCTCAAGGTAAAACCTAAATAAATTACTTCTTAAACAATAATTTGGTATTGAAATTTTGACATCCACATAGATAACAGAAACTTACCAGCACACCGTTAGCTATTGCAATTTTGACATCCACATGGATATCTCTCCATGTTCTTACTCCGATGAGAGGTGCTCTTTTCCTCGTGAACAGTGTTATTTCATCAATAAATATTAGTTTGTTTGAACCTACGGGTCCTCCAAGCCTAGAGAACTGGATGCTAAGCTTCTGAGATGCCTCCCTAGTTCTCTTGTTTGTTGTTGTCCATCCTTTCAAGTTACCTCTTGTCTTCCTCTTTTTGGAGTCTTGTCCATGAAAAATAAATATATACAAAGCAAAACACTTAAAAAACTATTGACATAGTTTAAAATTAACTTAACCTCACAATAAACTAAAAATATTCATTACTTACTAGTTCCCTCTCCCTGTGGAATGAAACGTCAAGCATGAGATGGTCTGTTTACTGGTGGTGTGGGGTTGCTATCTTCACTTGAAAGTACTGCATCTGTATGATGATTACTATCCACATATGCCACTGCAGAAAATATTGGTCACTTGTGTAAGATACAATATGTTTGTGAAGGAATATTAACAACAGACATGTAGGGATAGATGTTATATTACTAATATCATTCAGTTGTCCTTGCACCCTTAACCATTGTTTGTAAGTTTTGGTGGTGTCATCCCTGTCGATATCTTTCAAATCTGGGTCAACCAAGCTAATATTAGTACAAAGGCTTCTCCAATATAAAATAATACAACAATTTTTAAATATATAGGAGTCCAACATAACACTTACCCGTGAATCGGTTTTCCTTATGCATGACGTGCAACCATTTCTTGTAAGCATCAATTGACTCCTCATGTTCATCTATATTCTCTTCCCTAATGGGTCTCTTTCCAGGTACTTTCAAGGGTGTTATGTTCACATTATGGTCTATTTTTTGTTCCTTGGACAGCAATAGTCTGACCTGACTTTCCTCCTCATCACATGCTATCATAGCATCTGCATTGACTTCTTCGATTTCATGTAATGTTGCTGCATTACCACATCTCCTCTTGTAGTACAAATAGTCCCTTACCCTATACCCCAATTGTAATTTCATTGCAAGCAAGTTACTCATGGTGAGATCAGCCCCAGTGATTGTAATAGTAGAAGACTCTTGCCCCCCCGGCAATCCCTCGCAAGTGAAATAGAGAGTCCATGTTTGATCCGAGCTGCCAAATATTACAATAGTATCAAACTTAAGCACTAGTGATGATACAACAATATACTTAAAAGCAAACCAGTGTACATATAGTATGTGTACAGACAGAGAAAGTAATTAAAACTTAATGCCACTTATTTTAACTATATGTGCACCACCATGACTGAAATTAAAGTAAACCAAAAATTGCGTGTATGGTATATCATCATTCCTCCCATTACCTACATCCGCGCGCACGCCTGCTCACTGCAGGCACAGTTCGATTCCTCGACTTGGTCTTTTTTGGTGCGGACAGAAAAAAAAATACCGCCCCTCCATCTCTCCATGTTTATGCTAGATACCCAGTTTACAATTTATAGATTAGATTGGCTGCTTAAATAGCACATCAGTTTACTGTTTGCAAATCAGATTGGCTGTTTAAAATGGTGTTGTTTCATTAATTAATTTTAAGCTATCCCAAAATGAATATTTGTAGTATCTAAGGACTAAGGCTAAAATGTAAAATGTAAACTATTAAGATCTGCCTATATGTCAGTGTACTAAATTTTTGGCTATAAGATAGCTGAAGTTTTTGTTGAAGTTTTTTTTTGTTATAACTAGTGAAGAGATTTATGTTCAAGGGAGGCTACCCAAAATGCTAAAAGTTGCATGTCATTTTGTGCACTATGACCTTGCCAGGAAAAGATAGTTACTGACGGACCAGGATGTCTGAGATAGCATCAGTTGATGATTACTCCGACTAATCCCGGGCGGCACGTGAGATCCGAAGATTTGTTATGAAGTATACTTGGATTAGGACTCTCGTTGTAACTTAGTCGAGTTCTTAAAGGAAGTCTTGTAATTAGAATATGAAGGACCGAGAAGCTACCCGAAAGCGACCAGAGGGGGGGGGGGTGAATGGGAGCTTTAAAATTTCCTTGCGGAAACTAGATGCCACTGTCCCAAACTCAACCCCAAATGCAAACCCTAGAGCCGACAAGTGTCCACGACCCTAGATGTAGGGTGGATGCTTCCTAGAAGCACAGCGGGACACTAGACAACCCTAGAAAGCCAACCCAAAAGACGGAACTCGAAACCGTTGACGAACGAACGAACCGCGAACGAATCGGCGCGAAACAGCTACGACCGGACTCTGGCCAGCGTCCGGTCAGCAGAGACCGGACGCGTCCGGTCGTCCAAAATCGGCTCTGGAACCTTACTGTTCGCGACCGGACTCACGAGTACGGAGCGTCCGGTCGTGTACAGTGCGTCCGGTCGAAACCGACAAAGCCAGGAACAGTGCAAGCGTAGCGTCCGGTCGAAATGCAAACAGAGCGTCCGGTCGAGAGCGTCCGGTCAGTACGCAGAAAAGCTTGGCGCCGTGCTCAACGACCGGACTCTGAAAGCGTGCGTCCGGTCAGCCCGACAGAGCGTCCGGTCACCCCGCGACTGCACTGAAACTCCGGCGATTCAACCCGATCTCCTCCGAGTCAAGTGCTCTAGGCTTGGGATTCGATCTGAGGAGTCACAAGGAGGTTAGTGAGCTATCTCTAAGAGATCATGGCTCGAACCTAACTCCAAATCGGTGAATCGAAGGAATTCGGGGGAAAGAAGAAAAAGAGACCCGAAACTAAAACTTGATCGATCTCCTAGACCGTGAGGTTAGAGATGATTTCTTTCGGTGGAAAGAAGTGCCTCACGATCTAGAGCAACTCAGTTCAAACGGAATCGTAAAAGATGAACCGAGCACAAAGATCAAGCGACGGGAAGACTCAAGGCACAAAGCAATCCGCGAAGAACATGATGAACATGAAATCAAAACGCGAATTGACACCAAGAGATGGGATCCAAGGTGAGGATACGGCCTCACTTCCTCGAATCAACAGTACACAGAGTGGAGTCTCTCTGCGGATCTCAACTAGCTAAAGCAGGGGATGGGAGAGTGGAAACCCTAGGTGCTAGGAAGCAAAAGACTGCGCTAACTGAGATGGGGAGGAGGGTGTCTCCCCTGGACTACTTATACTAACCTAGACTAAGTCTATTTCCTACTCTACCCCTCACTACTGTATTTACAGAGCGGACCAGCCTAACCCTAAGGCTATTCTAGTCCACCCGCTGGTGGTAGGTAGATCCGACGGCCACGCCCGCACGGTCTTCCGCGTTGCCTCCACGCAACCTTCAGATCGCCGCCACGTGCCGCCACCACTCTGCTCCCCCGGTTTTGTGGCCCAAACCGGGAAACCAGCCTTTTCCATCAGCCCCCGGTTTTGAGGCCCAAACCGGGAAACCAGCCTCCAGCCCGAGTTTTGTGGCCCAAACTCGGAAACCCTCAGCGCCCGAGTTTTGAGGCCCAAACTCGGAAACCGGCCCACGCCCAGGTTTTGAGGCTCAACCTGGAAACCGTCGCGCCCAGGTTTTGTGGCTCAACCTGGAAACCCAGCACCCAGGTTTTGAGGCCCAAACCTGGAAACCGTCCACCGTTGGTTTTTCCCGGGCTCTACCAACAAACCGGCGTCGTAGAGGGGATGCACCGCCTGTGCACCCCTTCCACCGACATGATCGCACTTCTCCGCTTGTCGCTGTCGCAGGCTGCCAGCCACCACAGCTGATCCTCCGGCCTCCAGTCCATCAGTCCAAGTCCACGTCCGCCCTTCACCGTCCGATACATCGGCATGGCACGTCCGCCGCACGGCACGCCCATCCTTCATCGCGCCCGGTCCGTCGGCACGGCACGTCGCAACTTGACCTTCACCCGCCATCGATCACTGTCTCCGTGCTCGACACCTGCACAACACAAGCCAAAGAACATGCGCATCATCTCCGTTGACAATCACTCATCACACAGAGACTAGGCATACACCCATGTATCCGCAATCTCCCCCTTGATGAGTGCATTGTCAACTCCACAACAAATCATGAATAAGAAGAAGGAGGTAGGAAGGAGTGAGAAGAGAAAACCCAACCAAATGACCCAAAAGCCTAACAAAAGCCAACGAAGGTCAAGTGGATGAAGCGAAAACTTGGTCCCCAAAGACATGGGCAACGGCTCGACGCAACCAAGCAAAGCAAAGCTAGCCCTCAAGAAGAGGTAGAACAGGCTCAACACCGCTAGCAGATACCAATTGAAGATCGGAGGACAACAGAAGCAAAATGCTAGTCCCTCAAGATAGAGGCACAGAGGCTCAACACAACTAGCAAGAAAATCACTCCGAACCAATTGGAAATCAACCCAAACCAAATGGGAATGCACACCAGACGATACCAATTGAAAGCCAAATGAAAAAGCTTATGAAAGCTCATGAAAAGCTAGGAACGTTTGCTAGTCCCTCAAGACAGAGGCAACGGCTCAACACAACTAGCAAACTCCCCCTCGACAAATGCAAGCAACTAGGACAAAAGATTTTCAGGGCATATGATTTGCGTAAATTTCTCCCCCTAGTTGAAAATGCACTTATCAAGGCCAAAAGGTATCGGAGAAGCAACTCTCTTCACATAAACTCCCCCTGAACACAAGATCTCCGTCCACAATGCATATGGAGTCAAAATGCAAGTTAGGAGCTTCAAGTATATAGTCAAAAGAGTGCAAAGATGCTCTAATCAGTATAGCTCCAACATCTCAATTAAGCACTCAAATAGCAAAGGCTCAAACTGATCACTTATACGAAATATGAAGCATATGAGCATGTGAGCAGTTTTAAGCCAAAAGGATAGTCACCATCAAAATAGCACTAGACATGTATAGAAGGAATCCAAACAAGTGCTAAGCATATATACAAGGTGAACTACCCCTAGCAAAGTTCAATCATCATGCATAGGAATGAAGCATAAACTTGTGATTTCAAATTCATATCGGAGTTGCAGCGGTAAAAGAATTCACAAGTTCATTTTTAGCATGTGATTGCGAGAGGTTGAAAGCTTGTCATCGCCTAACTTTTCAACCGTGCGAAGCCTATGCCGAAGCAATCAGAAGCTTAAAGCAACGGTTTCGGTCATACACTACATGGCTCAAGTTTAACTCAAAGTGCAATGAGAAACAGTCTCAATACCATGAGGTGTTGACAAGCAATCCCATCTCGATCTTTTCAATTCAACAATACTTGGTTCAGATTTTAAGCAAGTTATGAACAACCAAGCAAGTGAATGACTCAGAACTAGAGACATAGCAACCTAGCATATATGAAAAGCAGGAATGGACTCAACACACCCTACACATGCTAGTTGCATATCTCAATGGTGAACATTTTCAGATTTATATACATTAGGCATAATTCACCATTCCAAAAATAGCTCGCTCATAACATGTAACAGTGATCAGAAAGAGCATAAGCTACAAGCATCATCATAAGTATCGGAGCAATACTAACAAGAGCATAATTACATTCTAGTGAATATAGACATGAAGCTCAGAATGTAAATGCGTATGCCCGACACAAAACTGAAAGAAAGAAGATACCAATTGGAAAGACTCAAGAAACTCAAAAGAAAAGAGCCTCAAAATAAAAGAGTCAGTCTGTACATCTCAAAATGCTTCCCCCATCTAAAAGGGGAAACACACACCAAGCTCACCCCTCAACCTATTGAAGGTTGATTCGTCTAAAGGCTTGGTGAAAATATCAGCCAATTGGTGATGAGTATCGACATGGCGAAGGTCGATATCACCCTTCTCCTGGTGGTCTCGCAAGAAATGAAAGCGCACATCAATGTGTTTGGTTTTCGAGTGAAGCACGGGGTTCTTAGCAACGCTAATGGCACTCGTGCTGTCACAAAGCAAAGGAACTCGAGTAAAGCTCAAACCAAAGTCACGCAAAGTGGCCATCATCCAGAGTAACTGGGAACAGCAGCTAGCCGCAGCAACATACTCAGCCTCCGTAGTAGACTGGGCGACACTAGACTGCTTGCGAGAAGACCACGACACAAGAGAAGACCCAATAAACTGGCAAGTCCCGGAAGTGGACTTGCGCTCAATGCGACAACCAGCAAAATCGGCATCGGAATAACCGCAAAGCGAGAGAGTGGAGGAAGCAGAATACCAAATCCCGAACTCAGGCGTGAAATGAAGGTACCTGAATATGCGCTTCACCGCCTGACGGTGAGAAGTGCGTGGCGAAGCCTGAAAGCGCGCGCACAAGCACACGGCGAACTGAATGTCCGGCCGTGTCGCCGTCAGGTAGAGCAGCGATCCAATCATGCTGCGGTACTCCTTCTGGTCTACTGCTTCTCCATCCGTGTCGGCATCCAGGGCAGTCGTCGTCGACATGGGCGTCGGAAGAGGCTTGGCCTCACCCATGTCAAACCGCTTCAGCAAGTCCCTCGTGTACTTGCCCTGGTGCACAAACGTCCCCTCTCGGGATTGCTTAATTTGCAACCCGAGAAAGAAAGTCAGCTCGCCCATCATGCTCATCTCGAACTCCCTGCTCATAGTATCTGCAAACTTGGCAACCAAAGCGTGAGAAGAACCACCGAAAATGATATCATCCACGTAAATTTGGACCAAGAGAGTATCTTTGCCTTGCTTGAGGAGAAAGAGCGTTTTATCAACACATCCCATTTTAAAACCCTTAGCTAGCAAAAAGGTTTTTAATCTCTCATACCAGGCTCTAGGGGCTTGTTTCAAACCATACAAAGCTTTGTGGAGTTTAAAAACATGGCTTGGAAACTTGGGATTCTCAAAACCGGGGGGTTGCTGGACATAGACCTCCTCCTCAATGTAGCCGTTTAAGAAGGCACTCTTGACATCCATTTGAAAAAGTTTGAAACCCATGGATGCAGCATAAGCCAAGAGTATCCTAATAGCCTCCAAACGAGCTACAGGAGCGAAGGTCTCCTCATAATCTATCCCCTCCTTCTGACTATAACCCTTCGCTACAAGCCGGGCCTTGTTTCTCACAATGTGGCCCTCCTCTCCTTGCTTGTTTTTAAAAACCCATTTTGTCCCAATAGGTTTACAGTCAGAAGGTGGTGGCACTAGAACCCAAACCCGATTTCGCTCAAAGTTCTCTAGCTCCTCATGCATGGCATTGACCCAGTCCGGATCCGTCAATGCGTGTCCAACATCTCGGGGCTCAAAAGACGCAACAAAAGCAGAATGAGCAAAGTGCGAGATGTGTTGTGACCTGGACCGAGTAACTCGCTCGTCGATGTCGCCGATCATCTGCTGAGGAGGGTGCTGGCGCTGGATGTGTCGTGGCGCCTCCCGGGAAGAAGTGACCTCCCCCTCAACAGCAGCTGGTTCCACCCCGGGTACAAAAGGTACCGCGCGAGGTGGAGGATCCCACGGCCCCCAGGAAGAAGAAGTGTCGGGGCCGTGAGTCGTCGTCGAGGCCGCTCTTTGCGGCACGGCAGGTGGAGGGGGTGCTGGATCATCTATACCTTCAGCACCCTCTTCCTCATCATCAAAAAGAGGCTCTCCAACCTCATGATCACCTGCACGCTCAAAACGAGAAGAAGGAGAAACAAGAGTCTCGTCGAAGGTGACATCTGATGTCTCCATGACTCGGTTAGTGTCAAGGTTAAGTACACGATACGCTCGAGTGTGAGTGCCATAACCCAAAAACACACCGTCAGAAGAACGAGACTCAAACTTGTCCAGGTTGCCCTTTTTCAATATAAAACAGTGGCAACCAAAGACTCTAAAATAACTCACCTTGGGCTGGCGTCCAAAACGCAACTCATAAGATGTCTTCTTCAAAAACGCTCTCAGAAAAATGCGATTCGAAATGTAGCATGCAGTGTTCATAGCTTCGGCCCAAAAACGCCTAGGAGTCCTATGCTCATCAAGCATCGTCCTGGCCATCTCAACAAGGGTCCGATTCTTCCTCTCTACAACACCATTTTGGGGTGGTGTATAGGGGGAAGAAAACTGATGCTCCAAACCAAGGCGGTTACAAAACTTCTCAAAATCCGAATTTTTAAACTCGGAACCATTATCACTTCTAATCGCTCGCATCGAGTTCAAAGGGAACTCGTTCTGAAGACGCAAAATCAGATTGCGAGCGAAGGAGAAAGTCTCGGTCTTCTCAGCTAAAAAGAAGACCCACGAATACCTCGAAAAGTCGTCAACAACAACCAAAACATACCACTTGCCACCAACCGAGCTCACCCGAGCCGGACCAACAAGGTCCATGTGTAAAAGCTCTCCGGGGTGCGAGGTCATGACCTTAGTCACTGGATGGTGGGGAGCGGCAACCATCTTCCCATGTCTGCAAGAATGGCAAACTAGATCCTTCTCCATCGAAAGCTTGGGCAATCCTCGGATTAGGCCAAGTGAGCTAAGTCTTGCAAGCAAGTCGAAGCTTAAGTGACCGAGCCTCCTATGCCACTTCCAAAGATCGGAGGAAGAAGGACTAGCCAAAAGACAGCGAGAAGAACCAAACGATTCCGAGAAATTCGCGCGAAAGACTTTCCCAAAGGGCGAAATCAGACATACAAGATCGCCCTGAGGATCTAAGATGCGACTAAGGTTCGGTTTAAAACGAATCTCATAGTCATCATCAAAAAGTTGCGAAACAGAAAGAAGGTTAAAATGCAAGTTAGAAACAAGAGCAACATCGCGCAACACAAAGTGCTCATTAACCCGCACTGTCCCACGAGACAATACCTTACCTTTACTATTGTCGCCGAAGGTTATGTACTCCTTTCCGGCGACCGGGCTAAGGCTGGAGAACCACTTGGCGTTTCCGGTCATGTGCCTCGAGCAACCGGAATCCACCAACCAAATGTCCTCCAACCGTCTCACCTACATCAATAAAAAGACATAGGGTGAGCATACGGTCCAACACTGGGGTTAGTGAAGTAAGGAGAATACCAGTGTTGGGCCGGCTGCTCAAAAGAAGGGTTAGTGTAAAAACCATTCCTAGCACGTCTACGAGGGAAGCGATCACCACGCTGAGAAAAACGTGGTCCGCTGGGGAAGAAGCGCTCACCGCGATACCCAAACTGCGGTGGGGGAAAGCGCTCAACAAAGCCTCCGCCACGGGGTCCGTTACCTGCAAAAGCAGGACCCCGTCGGGCACGCTCTCTACGAGGTCTACGCCTAGGAGCCAGGGGCTCAACTGCTCTAGCGTCTCTCCTCGGAGCTCTCTCCTGCCTAGGCCTAACAAACTGAGGTGCTGGACCTCTAGGCCTAGTCTCCCTCCTCGGGGCTCTCATCTCCTGCCTAGGCCTAGGACCCTGACGTCCGGACCTAGCAGCTCTCCCCTGGGCCTTCGGTACATGTCCACCATGAGCTGGATGGTACATGTCCGGGTTCTCCATCTCCCGAGCCCTGCGCGCCTCTCTCTTGCGCCTAAAGCAGAACTCGCTCAAGTGACCATCTCTCCCACAAAAATCACACTGGTACCTCACCGCACGCACAGGGGGTTGTTGGTGACCAGGGCTGTGGGTGTGGCTCACTTTGCCTTTGCCCTTCTGTGGCAACTCCTCACGAATGGGTGGCATGGCATCAAGCTTGTTCTTGAGGTGGTTTGGCTTGGGTGCCCAAACTGGGTTCTTGGGAGGAGCTCTCGGAGGTTCCTCAACCACACCATCTTCGGTGATAGGCTTGGCAGGCTCTTTGAGTGGAAGCTTGGCAAGTTTGGGAGTAGTGGTGGAATTGGGCTTCTCACATGGGTTCAGACCACTAGACTCTCCAATCTTCCCAAAAACTGAGAGATCAACACTCTGAGCAAAACCTACACCAGGGGTACCAACAGCTCGCTTGAATTGGGAGATCATCATCCCGAGCTGCGGCTCACTACTGGAGACCCATGACAAGATGGACCGAAGGTATGTGTTTTCTTCCTCGGTTTGCATCTTGCCATGCTTCACATTTGCAATCTCCATCTCCAGCCCCTCACACAAAGCACACCTCGAGACACAAATGCTATCTGAGCTGGCCTTCTCTAAAGACTCAAGCTTGGCATTCTTCTCTGCCAACTCAGATTGCAAGACAGGACAAGTCTTGCACGCACCCAACAGCTGCGGCCTAGCACGGAGCTCATCCACCTCTCCAACCAACGCAGCATACTTACCTCTCAGAGTGAGAAGGTCAGTCATGTGCGCGGTGCACGACTCGCACTCCGTCTCCTCCGACACTACCACGGTGGACCGAGCGAACTCAAGCTCCTTCACCGTGTCCTCCCACTTCTGCCTAAACTCCTTGCGCTCTCTAGCGGCACGCCTAAGCAACTTATCTTGGCTAAGGAGGGCAGCAGTCAACTTCTCAACCTCGGAGGAAAGCTCGTCGTAGGTGAGAGATACCTGGGAGGTGTCGTCGTCGTCGTCGTTCCGAGAGGTACGCTCCGGCTCGCCGTCGACCTCATCTCCGAGCGCCATGGTGCAGAAGCCGTCGTCGTCGGCGAAGAAGCAGAGGCCGTTCAGCTTGTCCTCGATCCTCTTCTTCTTCTCGGACTCGTCATCGCTCGAGCTGGCGGAGTCGTCATCCGAGCCGTCGACGTCGCTGAGCGTGGCGAAGAACGCGCGCTGCTCAGCTTGCTGCTTCTCCAAGTACTTCTTCTTGATGTACTCTTTGTCGAAGCCGCCCCGTTTCTTGTGCCTTGGGGGGACGTGCTTCTCCTTGTACTTGGAGTCGCGCTTGCGCCCATGTTCGCCCTTGCCCAAGTGCTTGTTCTTCTTGGGACAGTTGGCGATGAAGTGGTCGGGGTCGCCGCACTCGTAGCATCCCGTGCGTCCTCCTTCTCGACGGCGGTTCATGCGGTTGTTGTGGAACCGCGAGAACCGGTTGGCAAGCAAAGCCAACTCATCGTCTCCCAAAGACTCCAGCTGGTCCTCTGTCACAGAAAAGAGAGAAGAAAGCGCAAAGCCAGCTGAGGGGTTAGAGGAAGAGCCGGAAACCAAAGCCATGGACGGGCGAGAAGGATTTTCAAAAGAAGCCCTCGCCATAGCATCAATCTCACTGGACTTGAGCTTACTGAAGAGCTCGTCGCAGGTGAGGGTCTCATAGTTCGGCGATTCGATGATTGCCTGAACCTTGGAGTCCCATACCGAACGGTCAAGAGTGTGCAAAAGCTTCAAAGCACGCTCATGATCGTCAAATGGCAACTGCTCTCTGTTAGCCCACATCCTGTTGACAATCACCTGAAAGCGAGCGAATAAACTTTCTATGCTCTCGCCAGGTTGATGTCTAAAGTTCTCATACTCTCGCTTGAACGACTCGTAGAGTCGGGTTTTGACTTGAGAGGTGCCCTCATGAAAACGCATGAGAGTGTCCCAGATCTCCCGAGCCGTAGCGAGGTGAGAAACACGATCAAACTCACCCATGCTCAAACAAGAGAAAAGAGCATTACGGGCTCGGCTATTGGCATCGTGCTCATCGACCTGCTGTTGAGTCACACGAGCAGCCAAGACCACGTAATCAGGGGAGTTGCAAATATCCCAGATCGAAGCGCCCAAGCTCTGCAAATAGGCCGACATACGTATCTTCCAATACGCATAGTTCGTCCCATCGAAAAACGGCGGTTTGCCCACGCCGCGATCCATGTCGCCTTCGGTGGATCTGGAACCGGCTAAGGTGGAAGATCCTTAACCCGCTCCGATACCAATTGAAGGACCGAGAAGCTACCCGAAAGCGACCAGAGGGGGGGGGGTGAATGGGAGCTTTAAAATTTCCTTGCGGAAACTAGATGCCACTGTCCCAAACTCAACCCCAAATGCAAACCCTAGAGCCGACAAGTGTCCACGACCCTAGATGTAGGGTGGATGCTTCCTAGAAGCACAGCGGGACACTAGACAACCCTAGAAAGCCAACCCAAAAGACGGAACTCGAAACCGTTGACGAACGAACGAACCGCGAACGAATCGGCGCGAAACAGCTACGACCGGACTCTGGCCAGCGTCCGGTCAGCAGAGACCGGACGCGTCCGGTCGTCCAAAATCGGCTCTGGAACCTTACTGTTCGCGACCGGACTCACGAGTACGGAGCGTCCGGTCGTGTACAGTGCGTCCGGTCGAAACCGACAAAGCCAGGAACAGTGCAAGCGTAGCGTCCGGTCGAAATGCAAACAGAGCGTCCGGTCGAGAGCGTCCGGTCAGTACGCAGAAAAGCTTGGCGCCGTGCTCAACGACCGGACTCTGAAAGCGTGCGTCCGGTCAGCCCGACAGAGCGTCCGGTCACCCCGCGACTGCACTGAAACTCCGGCGATTCAACCCGATCTCCTCCGAGTCAAGTGCTCTAGGCTTGGGATTCGATCTGAGGAGTCACAAGGAGGTTAGTGAGCTATCTCTAAGAGATCATGGCTCGAACCTAACTCCAAATCGGTGAATCGAAGGAATTCGGGGGAAAGAAGAAAAAGAGACCCGAAACTAAAACTTGATCGATCTCCTAGACCGTGAGGTTAGAGATGATTTCTTTCGGTGGAAAGAAGTGCCTCACGATCTAGAGCAACTCAGTTCAAACGGAATCGTAAAAGATGAACCGAGCACAAAGATCAAGCGACGGGAAGACTCAAGGCACAAAGCAATCCGCGAAGAACATGATGAACATGAAATCAAAACGCGAATTGACACCAAGAGATGGGATCCAAGGTGAGGATACGGCCTCACTTCCTCGAATCAACAGTACACAGAGTGGAGTCTCTCTGCGGATCTCAACTAGCTAAAGCAGGGGATGGGAGAGTGGAAACCCTAGGTGCTAGGAAGCAAAAGACTGCGCTAACTGAGATGGGGAGGAGGGTGTCTCCCCTGGACTACTTATACTAACCTAGACTAAGTCTATTTCCTACTCTACCCCTCACTACTGTATTTACAGAGCGGACCAGCCTAACCCTAAGGCTATTCTAGTCCACCCGCTGGTGGTAGGTAGATCCGACGGCCACGCCCGCACGGTCTTCCGCGTTGCCTCCACGCAACCTTCAGATCGCCGCCACGTGCCGCCACCACTCTGCTCCCCCGGTTTTGTGGCCCAAACCGGGAAACCAGCCTTTTCCATCAGCCCCCGGTTTTGAGGCCCAAACCGGGAAACCAGCCTCCAGCCCGAGTTTTGTGGCCCAAACTCGGAAACCCTCAGCGCCCGAGTTTTGAGGCCCAAACTCGGAAACCGGCCCACGCCCAGGTTTTGAGGCTCAACCTGGAAACCGTCGCGCCCAGGTTTTGTGGCTCAACCTGGAAACCCAGCACCCAGGTTTTGAGGCCCAAACCTGGAAACCGTCCACCGTTGGTTTTTCCCGGGCTCTACCAACAAACCGGCGTCGTAGAGGGGATGCACCGCCTGTGCACCCCTTCCACCGACATGATCGCACTTCTCCGCTTGTCGCTGTCGCAGGCTGCCAGCCACCACAGCTGATCCTCCGGCCTCCAGTCCATCAGTCCAAGTCCACGTCCGCCCTTCACCGTCCGATACATCGGCATGGCACGTCCGCCGCACGGCACGCCCATCCTTCATCGCGCCCGGTCCGTCGGCACGGCACGTCGCAACTTGACCTTCACCCGCCATCGATCACTGTCTCCGTGCTCGACACCTGCACAACACAAGCCAAAGAACATGCGCATCATCTCCGTTGACAATCACTCATCACACAGAGACTCGGCATACACCCATGTATCCGCAGAATAGGACTTCTTTGATGTAATCGACTAGGACTCGGCCTGCGCTATGACTTACCCGGATATATAAGGGGAAGTGGGCGCAGGCTCCAGAGAATCGAACATTGAATCATAATCATACACAAGGCACACGCCGCACTGGACGTAAGGTATTATGCTACTTAGCGGCCTGAACCAGTATAAATCATTGTCCCTGTGTACTCGTCGAGTCCTACGAACGCCGATCCCCACCGAACAAATCGTCTGAGATTACTCAAGACGAGTTGCCGGTTAACAAACACCGACAGCTGGCGCGCTAGGTAGGGGCTTTCGGTGATTCGACGACCAAGAGCCCGGCGAACCACGACAACATGTTCTCGGTGGGGGCAATTTTCGTTTTTGGCTCATGGACTTGCGTCGCGGACGATCAAGGAAAGCTACATCGGCAACTCCACACGAAATCAGAAGCGCAAGTCACGCCAAAGATGGATGATCTCACCCAGAACTTAGCGGATCTCGCAATTCAGGATTCGCAAGATTTCGAAGACCAACTAGAGGCATTCGACTCCTACTCAAACTCAAGTCCTGAGGAAAAGGACCTGGATGCTACTCACGGCACTACCTTTGGCATGCGGAATTCTGCTGAAAACTTTCAAAACTTGATTGATGCAAAATTCAAAGAGTATCAACAGATACCTTTGACAGGAGCTCAACAAGGACTCGTCTTTAGCTCTACTAAGGAGGGTAACATTGTCCATTGGCCAATTCAGTCCGATCCGGCTAGACTGGTTGGCACAATCGACCAGCAACTTCCATACCAGCACAGACATCAGCTCCCCTTTGAGGATCATGACACCTCAACAGAACTAATCTCTAGTAATTCTACTTTGCAATCGGTTATGCCAGGATCAACAAACCAGGGCTACACTCGTGAAGTCTTCATGGCGGGGCATCAGTCATCTCTACGACCTCCAACCCCCCCAGATGTCCTCCAGGATGATGAAACTCTGAGTATGATATCTGATAACGACCCAGAAGGACTCAGAGAAACCGAGTCAATGAAGGCTGAAAGAATTAGGAGGAATCAAGCTAAAGAAGTCGCAGAAGGCGAGCAACTCATCGCAAGGAAGCCGTAGACCGCTACAACGTACGACTCGAGGAGTATAACACTCGAAGGCGTCTAGAGGAGGACGCTGAAAATCGAGCTCGCGCTCAACGTGACCAGGAGTACCAGTCACAAAACGAGCACAATCGTCGACGAGACGATTGCTCCCGTAACCTCGAACATGAGTTTATGAGGGTCGCCGGCCATAAAGTCTTCCAGACTCCGTGCCAAAACATTCTGGCTTTAGCTACGGAGATGGGGGCCAAGGCCAACCGCACCCCCGACGAAGAACGACGGTTAGTCATGCTTCAAACTACCGCGCTTCAACTACGAGGATGGAATCTTGAGTCCCTAGCCGATGAACAAGCTTCATCTCACCCAAGCCAGAGGCGGCCTGTTCAAGAGAGACTCGGTCGAGTCCCAGCAAAGAGTCGTCTGGGCCACCGAATACCTGATCAAGCTGAGGGAGGAGCTGAATCTTCATACAAAGGAATTGCGGACGTAACATCCAACGCAGTCGATCGTTTCCCCTGCTTTTGCCAAAGGCTCCCAGCAGTCTCGTTCCCGCAAAAATTCAAACCCGGGAACAATTCAATGTACGACGGGAAGACAGAACCTAAACGATGGCTCAGGCTGTATGCTCAAGCAGTTGAGTTGGCCGGTGGAAGCAACGACGTCAAAGCACTCTATCTCCCAATGGCCTTAGAAACAATGCCGCTTGCTTGGTTCGACATGCTCAAAGCTGCGTCCATCGACTCCTGGGAACAACTCCATCGTATCTTCATTGAAAACTTCGCGGGTGTCCCAGAGAGATCAGATCCCCGGACTAAACTTAGAACCTGTAAGCAACAGAAAAACGAATCAATGAGGGAATACTATAGGCGCTTCTCAGAGATCCGCTCCACAGTATCCGACATCACAGATAGAGAAGTAATTGACCTCTTTGGCAATGACATTTGCGAAAGGTACAATTACAAAGATTTCATCAAGCAGGACCCGACCACCGCTGATGAGTTCCATCGGGCCGTAAACTCCATGATGGCGACAGAAGAACGTACATAGGAATGTTTCCCCGATATAAACACGCAAGGTGATCGAGGGAACAACCAGAGAGGCAATCAGGCACCACAGCAAAGCACCCGGAAAAGGGCAGGAGACAATACTGTTGCTGCCATGGAGCCTCAGAAGAAGGGGAACAAGCCATTCACCTTTGATGACTTACTCGATGGACCGTGCCCTTTTCATCCGAAAGCCGGACATCAGGCAAGGCACTGTCGACAACTCAAGGAGCGAGGCTTGAACCCCTACTTCAACAAAAACAAGAAGGACAAAGGCAAGAAGACAGCTGAGGACCCTCCACAAGACACCGGTGGTTTTCAACACCCCAAAGGGACTATTAATGTCATTTTCGGGGGAGTAACCACTAGCGACATCAAGAGGCTCCAGAAGCTTTCCCTACGGGAGATCATGTCTACAGAACCAGCGACTCCTAGATACCTTGACTGGTCTGAGCATCCGATCAGCTTCTCCCGAGCGGACCAATGGACCAGCGTCTCCAATGTAGGGCACTACCCGCTAGTCCTGGATCCCACGGTCGCCGGGTTTACACTAAGCCGAGTACTCATCGACGGAGGAGCAGGACTTAACGTCATTTTTGCAAGCACCCTACGCAAGATGAATCTGGATCTCGCAATACAGCTCACACCATCAAGTGCCCCCTTCTACGGCATAGTACCCGGAAAGGCGGTTGTACCACTCGGAAGAATCATATTACCCATAACTTTTGGAACTCAGATCAATTACCAGACTGAGTGCATCAGTTTCGAGGTAGCCGACTTCGAGTCATCATACCATGCCATATTTGGACGACCAGCCATCACCAAGTTTATGGCAGTACCACACTACCCGTACCTTCTCCTGAAGATGCCGGGTCCTAAAGGAATCTTAACTTTCAGAGGTGACTTAAAGCGATCATTTGATTATGACATAGAGGCTGTCCAAATCGCTGAAAAAGCTCAACTCACCCGGGAGTTACAAGAACTAGCTCAGATGGTGCATAATACCAAGCCTGGAGATACAGAAATCCCAACTAAGAAGGCGGGTACTATCCAACCATCAACAGAAGTCTTTACAAAAAACATCGACCTAGAAACCGGTGATTCCTCCAAGACAGCAGTTATCAGCGGTCACTTATCCGAAGAATAGGAATTCGCGCTCACCAAGTTCCTTAGAGCAAACAAAGATATATTTGCTTGGAAATCGGCTGATATGCCGAGAGTCCCAAGGAACTTGGCTGAGCACAAATTGGAGTTAAAAGAAGGCTCTCGACCTATCAAGCAAAGACTACGACGATTCTCACCAGAGAAAAAAGAGGCAATCAAGAAGGAAATAGCTAAACTACTCGCAGCCGGATTCATCAGAGAAATCCTCCACCCCGAGTGGTTAGCTAACCCAGTGCTAGTCAAGAAGAAGAACTCTGCCGAGTGGCGCATGTGTGTCGACTACACAGACCTCAACAAACACTGTCCAAAAGATCCTTTTGGATTACCAAGGATAGATCAAATAGTTGATGCCACCGCAGGCTCCGCTCTATTGTCCTTTTTGGACTGCTACTCCGGGTACCATCAGATCGCCCTCAAGGAAGAAGACCAACCTAAGACATCATTTATAACTCCTTTCGGTGCCTACTGTTATAAAACCATGTCCTTTGGGTTAAAAAATGCAGGAGCCATTTATCAACGAGCTATCCAAGATTGTTTGGGTGACCAGATTGGCCGCAACGCAGAAGCTTATGTCGATGACGTGGTCATAAAGACAAAAGATCCGACTACTCTGATATCAAACCTGGAGGAAACTTTCAACCGACTACGCGCATACCAATGGAGACTCAATCCCACAAAATGCGTCTTCGGAGTACCTTCGGGCCAATTACTCGGTTTTCTTGTTAGCCATCGGGGCATCGAGGCCAACCAAAAACAAATCACAGCTATCATCAACATGAAACCGCCCACCTCAGTCAGAGATGTTCAGAAGCTCACCGGGTGCATGGCTGCACTAAATCAATTTATCTCACGGCTAGGAGAAAAGGGATTACCTTTCTTCAAATTACTCAAGGCTGGCGATAAATTTCAGTGGACGGAAGAAGCGGACAGGGCCTTTGAACAACTCAAAGGATACCTAACCAATTCACCTATACTGACACCACCAGAACCTAGGGAACCGATGATGCTTTATATCGCAGCTACCACACACGTCGTAAGCACAGCGATCGTGGTCGAGCGCAAAGATGACAAGCACATCTACCACACCCAGCGACCAGTGTACTACATTAGCGAGGTACTCTCCGATTCAAAGGTTAGATACCCACAAGTACAAAAATTACTCTACGCCCTACTCATATCTTCAAGAAAGCTACGACATTACTTCGAGGCTCATGAGATTACAGTCGTCACGGATTTTCCTCTGGGAGAAATCCTCCATAATCGTGATGCCACTGGGAGAATCTCCAAGTGGGCAGTCGAATTGGGGGCACTCAACATCAAGTTCACTCCGAGGAAAGCAATCAAGTCACAGGCTCTAATTGATTTCGTCGCCGAGTGGACAGAGATACAGCAGAACCAAGACAACGTTATTCCTGATCACTGGAAGATGTACTTCGACGGGTCCCTAAAACTCGGAGGAGCAGGAGCCAGAGTACTTCTAGTATCACCCGCCGGAGAGCAGCTCAAGTATGTTCTGCAGATATTATGGCCTGCCACCAACAACGAAGCAGAATATGAAGCACTACTCCATGGACTCAAGTTGGCAGTCGCACTAGGCATCAGGCGACTCCTAGTCTATGGCGATTCTTCCGTAGTAATTCACCAAGTCAACAAAGACTGGGATTGCATAAAGGAAACAATGAACGCCTATTGTGCGGAAGTCCGCAAGCTGGAAAAACACATTTCTGGGCTAGAACTCATTCATATTACCCGGGATCTCAATGTGGCAGCAGACATCCTAGCAAAATTAGGATCTGACAGAGCCATGGTCCCTAGTGGCACCTTCGTACATGAATTATCCAAACCGTCAATCCAAGAGAAGGAAGAGGTTGAGTCAACACCATCCATCTAGGTTCTAACTCTAGCACCCGACTGGACACAAGTCTTCATTGACTTCTTCAAAGAGCATAAACTGCCAAGTGACAAAGCTGCTGCAGAGCAAGTCACCAGACGTAGTAAAAAATATGTTTTAGTCAGGGACAAGCTATATCGACGCGGAGCTTCATCAGTAATCCTCCTCAAATGCATCTCACCAGAAGACGGCAAGGAAATCTTAAATGAAGTTCACTCCAGGTGTTGTGGCAACCACGCAGCTTCAAGGACACTAGTCGGAAAAATCTTCAGATCAGGGTACTATTGGCCTTCAGCCTTGAAAGACGCAGAAGACTTAGTCCGCCGCTGTCAATCATGCCAGTTTTTTTGCCAAGCAGCAGCATGTACCTGCACACGAGTTGCTCTGCATCCCTCCATCATGGCCTTTCTCATGTTGGGGACTCGACATGGTTGGTCCTCTCAAGCGTGCTCCAGCGGATTCGAATACATCTACGTCGCAATCGACAAATTCACAAAGTGGATCGAGTACATGCCCTTGGTCAAATTCAATGCATCCAAGTCAGTACAATTCATGCAGAGCATCTTTCACCGCTTTGGGATGCCGCACAGAATCATCACTGATCTTGGGTCCGCTTTCACGGCTACTGAATTCAAGTCATGGGCCAGCGACTGCGGAATCAAGATAGACTATGCATCAGTAGCTCATCAACAGTCCAACGGCCAAGTTGAACGAGCCAACGCCCTGATTCTTGCAGGATTAAAACCAAGACTATTTGACCTCCTAAAAGATCACGGCGGAAAGTGGGTTGAAGAATTGCCTAAGGTAGTATGGGGGCTGCGGACACAACGAAGCCGAGCAACAGGCCAAACTCCTTTCTTCCTGGTATATGGCACTGAAGCAATCCTCCCAGCTAATTTAATCTGGAACGCCCCACGAACAGAGCAGTATAACGAAGGCGAAGCTGATGACACCAGGCGGCTAGAAGTCGATAGCCTCGAAGAAGCCCGATTAACCGCACTCTTTCAGTCAGCAAGGTACCTTCAAGGAATGAGACGCTACTACGACAAGAACGTCCATCACCATACTTTTCAAGTAGGCGACCTAGTCCTGAAGAGAATTCAGAATACTACAGGGCGCCACAAGCTTATGAGTCCATGGGAAGGACCTTACATTGTATCCAAAGTAACAAGACCCGGGTCATTTGAGCTAGTCACTGAAGATGGATCTCCACTGCCAAATTCATGGAATATTGAGCACTTGAAGAAATTCCATACCTAGGGACTATGCTACAAACCTGACTTAGGGCAATTGTATCTATCAGTCGGATATTAATAAAGTTTGGAGTTCATCAGAAAATAAGAATCTTCAAATTATCCAGGCTTTCCATACATCACGACTATTCAGTCGAAAGAAGTCTCTGCAATAGCAGGGCTCTCCACCGACTAATATTTAATATTACTCGGATGGATTGGTTCAGCGGTAACCATTCTCGAGTTAGAGCTTCGAGCTCAGTACAACTCACAAGGTAGTACGGCTTAACACCCAGCTATCAGCCCATAGTGAATATGGTATCTACAGTAGTAGATACTAGTTCCTATAAGGCATAACAAGGTGGGGTAGTACTCACCCTGTTACTGGACAGAGGTCCACCTACCTTCGCACCCAAGCTGCGATCATCAAGAGGATATGATCCACCCAGAAGGAAACATCGTTACGGTCCTTCAAGTGCCTGATCAAAATTATCCCTTGAACAAGGGTACTAAGAGTAGTACTCGGGCAAGACTAAGTTCTCTATATGATCGTTATAAGACTACTAGAGAAACGAAGTCACACGACCCAAACCCAAGTGCTAGAGAGCACCCGGATAGACTCGTCTCATAAGACGCCTGGTCATACATCCACATTAAGACCGAAACAACCCATTGACGAGAAATTTCTTGCAATGATGAGTTGATACGAGCTTCACAAAGATTCAAAAGTAACTAATACTTTGTTTCTTTATATTTTACAATAACTATTTCCAGGGAATACAAGCGGCAATCAAACGATCAAGGAGGCTAAGCTACTCTACAAGATCTAAAATCTGCGAGTACTCCTCCGCCGCGGTCTTCACCTCTTCTTGCATCGCTGCAAGGTCCTCATCGCCTTTACCTTCAAGAAGGGTCATCAGAGCGGACAAGTCGAAAGACGGCAGATGCAACCGCAGCGTCGCCATCAAACCTTGCACCACAGAAGTCGACCTTTCCTTGATGTATTGAGCCAGCCGTCTAGGCGCAGCCTTGGCCCGATCAATCAAAGTTTCTTCGACTCCTTCTGGTACCAGAATCATGTTCAGGAGGGGCTCGATGGCATTTTCCAAGGCCTTCAAGGAAGCTTGCGAAGACTCAAGGGCTTCCCGCGACTCCTTCGTAGACTTCATAGCCTGCAGAAGGTCCTGGTCAGCACCCTCACGCATCAATTTGGCTTCCTGAAGAGTACTTTGCGCATTAGCAAATACCTCCTCAAGCTTCGCCTGTTTCCGGTTGAATGCATTCTGCCACCCAGAAGCCAGCTTATTCGCATCTGTATAAATATCAGTTGGTTACTATATCATTAGCTAACAAAAAGGAGCAGACTGGCGCAGAAACTTTAAGTTTACCCTCAAGCTGCTTTTTGGAAGCCTTCTTCAGCTCCTTCATCTTCCGCTCCATAGAGGCAGCTTTGGCTATTAGCCCAACCTCACGGTCGTTAGCAGCGTCACGCTCCGTCACCACTTCCTTGAGGTTGCCTTGGAGTTCATTGATGCGGTTATGCAGAAGCTGGGTGGCTACTTTTTGACTGATCTGGTCCTGGGCAATGTAGTCCCAGAGCTCTTGGTTCTCACGGGACATCTCCTGGCGAATCCGGGTGACCTGATCCTTAACCTTGAAGTCAAAGGCCTTCATACAAACAATATTGTGAGTACTCGGATGCAACTACAGTACAACAAGAGTAAATCGAGAATCTTACCTCAACAAATTGATGAAGAGCTTCAACAGGAGCTCTCACTTGATTGCTCAGCTCCTTCAACCGGGTAAGGTCCTGATTATACCCGGATACGTCGAGAGTCGCCCCATGGCGCGAGGACTCGGGCGCATCTACAGACCCTCCCTGTTGACGAGTTGAATCTTCTGCACGGATATCCGCCAAAACCATCTCCAGGGATGGTTCATCAGGCTGTCGAGTGCGGAAAAACCACTCATTCATTACTCGGTCAAATTCCAACTGAGCAGGAGAACGAAATATCGAGAAGGGCACACCAACCTAAGGCAAAAGAAGCAGATCCACTTCAGATGTTGTATCGACCTGGGGACCCGACGGAGAGGAGTCGGGTAAAACATCTACCTAACTAAAGACAGGAGGGGCGTTGGTTTCTTTGTTCACCGTCTCCGACTCCTCTACCGCCCGAGTCTCAGGGACCACATCAGAGGCTGCTGCAGTCGACTTCGTTTTCCTACAACAAGAGGAGCACCTATGATTAGTTCCAGAAATATGTTGCACTCTAAAAGTAAAGTTCTGTAACTTACTTTACGAGCTTTAATGGTCGTGGCAACTTCAAGAGAGGCTTCTTCAGTAGCGGGTCTGGAGCCGGAGTTTCTTCAGGAATCGCACCACTTGAAGTCCCTTGAGTTGTCTCAGCATCTGGTACATCGCCATATATAAGACAAGAGTTTATCAAAATCCAAATACAAAAGGACTATAGAGTACTCGGGTTTCCCCTTACTAGGAGCACCCATATTACAGTGCTTTTTAGCCAGAGCTGGTGACAAAAGTACTTTTCGAACAGTACGGCGCCTACCAGTGCGAGCCTTCTTTGGGATAGTTTCCCCGGCGTCTTGAAGTGGAGTCGGTGACCTCTTCCGGCTACTCTCGGCTTCCGGGTCTATAAGCATGACATCAGAGTCAGTTGAATCTGTGTCAAGCCAGTCAAGATCTTCAGGAGAACTTGGTTTGGTGGGAAGGTCCTCACTTCGGATAGGACCTTCCAGAACTATGCCTCCGCCTTCTTCAGTAGCCGGAGGCAGGGGAGGGCGATCATTGTTATCTCTTCCCTGGCCCTACAAGAGAAGAATATTCAGTCAAGTCAGAAGGATATCTATTTAGAACCTCGAAGACATGACAGGACAACTACTCACCTGAGGAGGCGGGTTGATGGCGCAGAATGTCGTCATCACCGGAACAAGGTGTTCACGGCTCTTGAGCAGTCGGTTCAGCCTCCTCAGGATCTCATGATCAGGCAGCTGTTCGGCGTCATGATGACCAGGGTCTTGTATACCCAGGTACTCGAAGCCAAAATTGGCTCGTTGTTGAAGAGGATGGATGCGCCGTGCAACAAAGTCTTGGACAACGGTGTACCCGGTCAATCCACTGATTATCAACACATCTATCATATCGAGGAGGGGTCGAATAGTTTCTAATTCCTCATCAGTGATCCGGTCTTTCCATTCACGGCATTTCTGCGGCGGCCATCCATCGTGACGACGAAGAGCTGGCGGGGGATTACCCATGTAGAACCATCCGGTAGCCCAGTCTCGTACAGAATCCGACAACTCAACGGTTATATACTGGCTAGCTACTTCCAATCTAACTTGGATACTAGCTCCTCCGACTACTTCGACGCTAGCATCACTGGGTTGACACTTAAACCAGAAGAAGTAGCGGAAAAGAGTAAAAGAAGGACAAATTCCCAGAAAAGCTTCACATAGATGGGTGAAGATTGCAATATGAAGACACGCATTAGGAGTAATATGGTTGAGAGTCAAACCATAATAATGCAGCAATCCACGGAGAAAGTCAGAAGCAGGAAGCCCCAATCCTCGCTCCACGGACGACTTGAACATGACGATTTCAGTTGTGTTGGGGGCGGGAGCACGATGGCCAGAAGGTACTCGCCATCCGTCAAGAGGTTGTGCTCGCAATAATCCCTGTTTTGCTAACCACGCCAACTCTGTCACCGTGGTATCTGGCTGTTTCCAAGCTAGCACATCAGTAGGAGGGCATGAATGCTTCGGCCTTCCAGTGGTGGTAATCCTAGGCTTTTTCTTCTCTGTACCAGTTTGTCTCTTGGGACCCATGTTGGTGACGAGAGATTTCTTGCGCATCAACTGAGGATTGGCTAGGGGATGTGTAACTCTGAAGGCAAAAGCTTGATGAAAGCGCGAGGAACATACAAGCCGGATGGCGGCCTATTATAGATCTGTTTCGGCAACTGTTCATCTTTCACAAACGGCGTCAAGAGACTGTTCAAAACCCTAACGGCTGGGAGAACGCTACAGACGGCGTCAGCTACAGTCAACAGACAAAGTTCCCTTCTTTCACAAGACAAACATAGTACTCGGAAATCAAGAAAAAGGACTCAGAAAATATTCCAAGTACCCGGATCTTATTTATTATTACTCGGAATTACAACAGAGATACATGAAAACATCTTGAGATACAGCAACTACCAGCACAAGTACCATCAGGATGTAAAACTCTACTCTAGTATAATCAAGGTACAGAGTCTTGATGCCTAATGCACCAAGGACTGGGTTCAGTGAGACGCAGTAAAGCAGACACAGAACCTTAGGTAGACACATGAGCCTTTTCAGTGCCTCCCAAGGTGGGTTTCAGGTATCACCCCAATGCTCAAGGAACTCCGGGGAAGACCATCACCCTCGCCGCCCTTTTGACAACATGTGACTCCGAGGTTATCTACGAGTGGTAGTCACAAGAATTCTTCTAGGCGCGCCTCTGTATCCCTCTACTTGCGACCACTTGGAAACCACCGTAGCAGATGGTCCCTTCACAAGAGTTCTTCTGGGCACTTCATCTACTCTACAAAAGGAAAACGCCCGGGGGCTCGGCCATCTCAGCTACTGATATTACAATACTCATGAGGCTAACAGAAGTCATACACTCCTAAAAGATATGAACTACTTGCTTCCCAGGCAGGGTATTTATAGGCGGCTTCTTCTCGGTCTATGGACATAGTTCATCAACAAGAGTGTCCGCCGGAGCAATAATTCAACCAATGTACTGTGGCACATGTGAAGCCTGGCAC
This sequence comes from Coix lacryma-jobi var. lacryma-jobi, assembly GCA_009763385.1. NCBI lineage: Eukaryota > Viridiplantae > Streptophyta > Magnoliopsida > Poales > Poaceae > Coix > Coix lacryma-jobi. The sequence goes on from CM019824.1 coordinate 93,297,134, forward strand.
TGGTGATTGATCTTCATGCGCACTTCAAGAGAAAGACGACAAAGTTTGCAGTTGCAGAACAAGACAAAAATTATTAATGCGTACAACTGGAACAGTCATTGAGCGGTTATTGCTGACTTCACAGTAATTTTTTTCAGTGGGGGTGATAAGGGATGTTTGTTGAAAACATTTCCCACCTGAAGCTGAACATCTATCACTCAGATGGAGTAGGCAAAGAATTGGTGGCATGTTCCGACTCCTTAAAACCTTTATGGATTACCCGGTCCTGTATTTAGAAGATCCCAAGCACCGACTACTTTAGTACTCGGGACATAGGCTCGGGGCTGCAGGGTATAATCTATAAAGAAAATGTTTTTTCTTATTTGAGAATTACTCAGAAAAGGCTTCAAAGATCCTCAAAGTTATTATAAATAACAAGAGGCTCGAGGGCTACACCCTATGGGTGCACTTTTTGGAAAAAGTGCACGCCATGGATTTTCTTTAACTTCGGAGCACTTCAAGATTTCTCAAGACATTACTCGGAGATTCTCAAGAAGAAACTGGAAGATAATGTCGTGAAGAAATGACGAAGAGCTCGGGGGCTTGACAGACCAGGATGTCTGAGATAACATCAGTTGATGATTACTCCGACTAATCCCGGGCGGCACGTGAGATCCGAAGACTTGTTATGAAGTATACTTGGATTAGGACTCTCGTTGTAACTTAGTCGAGTTCTTAAAGGAAGTCTTGTAATTAGAATAGGACTCCTTTGATGTAATCGACTAGGACTCGGCCTGCGCTATGACTTACCCGGATATATAAGGGGAAGTGGGCGCAGGCTCTAGAGAATCGAACATTGAATCATAATCATACACAAGGCACACGCGGCACTGGACGTAAGGTATTACGCTACTTAGCGGCCTGAACTAGTATAAATCATTGTCCCTATGTACTCGCCGAGTCCTACGAACGCCGATCCCCACCGAACAAATTGTCTGAGATTACTCAAGACGAGTTGCCGGTTAACAAACACCGACAGTTGCTTGGGAGCTTTCGTGCAAAGAAGTCTTTTTCACGTGCCCTGTAATGTGTTATGACTGACTGCTTTTTTTAGTCTGAAGAAATTTGTACTATATCCTTTCGTTTTTTGACAGAGAATGGCTACAAGTCTGCCCATCATATTAAAACCATGGATGCTAAACTCCTAGGAGCATAGTCTGGTAGAGTAGAGTATCCTATTGGAAAGTTATGTTAATATACAATTGTTGGGACTGATTTAAGATACTTATGAACAACATAATCTATGCAGTCTGAAAGGCTGCTCTCTTAGTGCATTATTATTATTATGCAGTCTGAAAGGCTACTCTCTCATTTATCGTTATGATATAATATATGATTGAAATATGCAGTTAGACAAGTTTTCTCTGTTTGTCTTGCTACTTTATGTTGGCATTGCTTCAGTTACCGGTCTCAAGATAAAATGCGTCGGGTCTATTATTTTTGGCCACGCCATTGCCTCGGCTTGTGTTGGCCAAAGTTTTGATTAACCCTCTTTTGGTTAAAAAAATATTGGTGCTATAGTTGAATCCTAAACCCTCTCAAGATTATATATCTAAAACCCTAAACCCGAGATGTTGAATCCAAAAATAGGAAGCCAAGAGGTGTTACCTATCATTGGTCTCATTGATTGGTAGAGAGCTCTCTTGTTGATTACCAAGTGCTGCTGTCGATCCGGACGAATGTGTTGCCCCAAAAAGGGACATGGTGGCGTTGGGTCTGTATGAACTTGTCGGCGCCGTCGCCGCCGGAGTTGTTGGCGTCCCGGACGAACGTGTTACCCCAAAAAGGGACATGGTGGCGTTGGGTCTGGATGAACTTGTCGGCGCCGCCGCCGCCACTGGAGTTGTTGGCATCCCCGCTCCTGCAGGTGTGCGCGTCGACGTCGAGGACGGAGGTGTTCCACTCGTTGGAGTTGTCGTCATGTTTGACTTGTCTTTGGTGGAATCCAAAAACCCTAACCATGTGGAGGCGGCGACGTGATAGATGAGAAAGCGTGTGTGGGGCGGCGATGTGGTAGATGAGGAAGTCGCGAAATAAAGGGGGCGGCGTGGGGGGGGCAGAAATGGAGATGGGCATGCGCGATAGTTTTTTTTATGGGTCAGTTTCCTGCTAGTGCGCGGTGGCAAATAAATACAACCTTTAGCCATCTCCGGTGCTAGTGCGCAAGATGTGTTTATTAGGAAAGAGTTGATCGCACGTATATTCATGAGAAAAAATACAACCGAAAAAAGCCAAATAAAAAACGGACACTGTATGAAGGGGACGAAGAAAAAACTGACACCTTTAGCGAAGAGAAGAAAAAAAAATCCAAAAGAGAACTCGAACGATAAAACACATTTTGTGTTCCTGCATATAAATAGCTAGAGTATGTTTTCTATTTAGATTACTCAAAGAAAATCTATTTAAATAGGATTCTTAATTATTCATGTTATATTATATATATAAAACTGGAGTTATAAAAGACAAACATTTACGGGATTAGTTAGGGAAAACCGTTTCTATTCCTATTCAGAGGATTTTACCTCTATGTCATTATGAAAAATGGCCCCAAACTTGGGCTCCGTGAAAGATGAAAACGGACCGTTATATCATCGTCTATCTTCGTTTTTGCCCACATGCAACTCCGTCCGTTTTAGGTCCTCACAGCGTTAAACAACGCAGAGAAAAGACACTAATGCCCTCAGTCCTACCAGCTATGTGAACTTGTTCGGTTACCTGTATGCCATGTATGCCATCCAGAGGGGCAGTGTTTGGTCACTGCACGGTCAGGGCCGACCACGCGGTCCAGCTCATCGTGGACACGGGCCTGCACGCCAAGGTGCAGCATGAGTCTGGCCAGCACCCACTCGATCAGCACGGCGACCGTGTCACTTCCACGGAACACCATTTCCTGCGAAAAAAGATGTAACGTTCGCATGTCGTCCGAAACCGAGCCTTGCGAAGATGCCGAGAGAGGTTACGCTAGGAGTGCGGCGAGTTCATTTATGCAACACACCCAGAGGACGACGATCACGTAGAGTCCGTGAGCCTGTCGTCGTCCGGCAGCGAGAGGAGGACGTCGGTGACGTCCACGACTGCGGGTGGCTCGGAGCGGAGGTCGTTCCGGGCACGGTGCTCATCGATGATGCCGGCGAAGCCGTTCACGAGCGGGACGAGGCGGTCGCACCGGGATCTGGTGTTCTGCAGGTCGAGGCGCGCGAGCCAGGGGGTGGTCGGACCAATTGAGCTCGCCCAGCAGGTCGTAGCCTTCATCCACGAGGCCCCTCAGCTCGCACGTCTCCAGGCTCTCCTTGGTCGGGTATAGCTCCAGGTCCGGCGGCCGAACACCAACCACATCACGTTGTGCAGGGACCCGCGGCGGACCTCAAATCCGTCGCGCCCGGCCGAGGACGACGACAGTTCCTTCACGATGGCGACCATGTGGCGCGCGATGATATCGAATAAAGATGGAAATTTTCCCTCTATATTATTAGGTAGAGATATAGAATAGAGGTACTATGATATTTTTTTTATATGGAATCGTAATCGTGAGCTGTAACGGAACTGATGATTTTTTTTTAATTTGTATTAGCACACATATTGATGTTAGGTAATCCAAGCTCACTGAGCTCCTTGTATCTCGGTTATAGCTAAGTTTAGCTTGTGCCCGGTGCTTACCGAACCGGGAGCGTCAGCTCTTGGTCTGATGCATGCTGCGTTCATGCAGAGGCCGCCCTTGATTCTAGTTTCAGTTGAGGTAGTGGCGCTCGTTGTGATCTCGCTTGTGGGATGGCACGGGTCAGTAGGAGAACGTGGCGTGCGCCCGGTCATAGTGGAGGCGGCTTACTCGGTCCAAGTCGTGGGATAGTGCGGCAATGGCGGAACGAGGAGGACGCAGCGTCGTGGTCCATCGTGGCCGTTTCATTCAGTTGTAATCCTCTATTTATATGTTCAATAGAGTCCAGAAAAACGCTGCACATTCTAGCGGCACCAAATTCGCGTGTTCCACTGTATTTTCGCGTGAGTTTGCTTGGTCCACTGTTCATCTTCTTCGTTTCCGGCGACGGGCGCCGGCGATCAAGGTGATCAGGGGACAACAAGTGGTATCAGAGCCAAGGTTTCGCATCGACCCAGTGCTGCAACGCTCATGGCGGGGCGTAGAAGCCGTTCATCTTCACCAGTCCACCGGGGGCGCGGAGGTTCAAGTGACGGCGGGCATGGCGATCGCGATCTGGTGATCCACCATGTCGTGGAGAAGGGGAGCGACAAGTACCCAGTGCTGACCAAGACCAACTACTATGGTTGGTCGACGCTGATGAAACTCAAGTTGCAGGCGAGGAAGTTGTGGAGGGCGGCGAACGAAGGCACCGACAACTTCATCGACGATCGGAACGCGCTCGAGGCAATAGCCCTGGGCGTGCCACCGGAGATGCAAGGGACCATCGCCAACAAGGAGACGACGAAGATCGCCTGGGATGCGCTGAAGGCGATCCATCTCGGCGCTGATTGGGTCCGGCAGGCGAAGGCAAACACCATGCGCCGCGAGTTCGACAACATCAAGTTCAAGGACGGCGAGACGGTGGACGAGTTTGGCATCCGCATCACCGACATGGCCAACCAGCTCGAGGTGCTCGACGCCGGGTACTCAGAGCCAGAGATTGTGCGGAAGTTCCTCCAGGCCACACCTCCACAGTATGCATAGATCATGCTGGCAATCGAAACCATGCTCGATCTTGATGCAATTTCAGTGGAGGAGCTCATCGGGAGGCTTAAGGCGGCGGAGGAGCGCTATGGGCTCACGGGCAACGGCAGCGGGCCTGTCGCGAGCCTCAATCTCACCGAGGACGAACTGGTGGCGCGAGTTATGTCACGACTCAAGCTGTCCAGCGAGGGCTCCTCAGGCGGGGGCAGATCGTCGTCAAGCCAACGGCGTGGGCGTGGTGGCCGCGGCCGTGACGGAGGAAGGGGTGGTGGCTCCAGGCCTCCGGCTGGGGCAGACGGCAAGAAGAAAGGCAAACTCGCTGGAGACGAGTCTGCGTACTGCGGCAAAACGGGCCACTGGGCCCCGGAGTGCCGTAAGAAGAAGAGGGATGAGGCGGTGCACGCCGCTCAAGTTGAAGAGGAGGATCCGGCGCTCAACCTCGTCGTGACGTCGCTCGACGCCGAGGTGTCCCCGGGGGAGCTGTACGCGAACCTGGAGGATGAGGAAGGGCCAGTGCACGCACGCTGGGTGTTCGAGGGTGAGGACTCATCTCCACCATCGTTCACTAGCCCGAATGTGTTCTGGAATCTCCAGGAAGAGGAGGACTGCGCCCCAATGCCATTCGTGGGCATTGTCGCGGCTAGCCTCACCGAGCCCGACATGTCGGCCTCAACACATCCCAGGGAGTCGATCAATATCTGTGAGGATAAGTTGTTTGTGCAGCTCGACGAGAAGAATGAAGGGGGGAGCACTCGGTGGATCCTCGATACGGGGGCCACGAACCACATGATGGCCGAGCGCTCTATCTTCTCCGAGCTCGACACCGGAGTGCGCGGGACGGTGCGCTTCGGGGACGGCTCCGTCGTGGCGATTGAAGGGCGCGACACGGTCCTCTTCAAGCTCAAGTGCGGGGAACATCGGGAGCTGGCCGGGGTCTACTACATACCGAGGCTCACGACGAACATCGTTAGTCTCGGCCAGCTCGATGAGGACGAGTACAAGATCCTCATTGAACACGGCGTCCTGAGGATATGGGATCAACACTAGCGCCTACTTGCCAAGGTACCCCGTTCTGCGAACCGCTTGTACATGCTGAACCTCGCGATCGACCGGCCGGTGTGCCTCGTCGTGAGGTGTTCCGAGGTAGCGTGGCAGTGGCACGCTAGGTTTGGGCACATAAGCTTTCAGGAGTTGAAGGAGCTGTCCAAGAGGGAGATGGTGAGAGGCCTGCCGCAGATTGATCACGTGGAGCGGATCTGCGACAGCTGCCTGGCGGGCAAGCAGCGACATCATCCGTTCCCGGCGGCCAACAACTACCGCGCCAAGAATCTGCTCAACCTGGTCCACGCAGACCTGTGCGGGCCGATTACGCCGGAGACACCGGGGGGCAAGAAGCTGTTCCTTCTCGCCGTCGATGACAAGAGTCGCTACATGTGGCTCGTGATGCTGAGCTCCAAGAATCAGGCGGCCGAAGCGATCATTCGTCTCCAGGCGCGCGCTGAAGCTGAGGCAGGGAACAAACTCGGCACACTGCGTACCGATCGCGGTGGCGAGTTCACGTCGCGCGCGTTCGGGGAGTACTGCGCCATGGAGGGCGTCCAACGTCATCTCACTGCGCTGTACACACCACAACAAAACCGCGTGGTGGAAAGGCGGAATCAAACTGTGCTGGGCATGGCACGGAGCATGCTCAAGGCAATGCGCATGCCTGGCTGGTTCTGGGGGGAGGCGGTGCTCACCGCCGTGTTCATCCTCAACAGATCACCGACGAGGAGCTTGGAGGGCGTCACTCCGTTTGAAGCATGGTATGGATCGAAACCACCTGTGCATTTCCTTCGCACATTCGGCTGTGTTGCACACGTGAAGGTCACCGGCGGTCACCTGAAGAAGCTGGACGACCGGAGCACTCCTATGGTGTTCATCGGCTATGAAGCCGGCACCAAGGGGTACCGGTTCTACAATCCTGTGTCGAAGCGAGTTCATATCTCGCGGGACGCAGTGTTCGACGAGGCCAGGGCGTGGAACTGGTCGGAGCACGACGGCGGTGCTCAAGTGGAGGACTCGGAGCCATTTCACGTCGAGTACATGACGGTGATGATCCGCCGCGGTGGACAGGTGGAGCCCCCCAGGAAGATGTGGGACCAGGCAGTCCGGTGTCGGGTGGTGAAACACCGGTCATGCCTAGATCACTGGTGGCGGGCATAAACACACCTGGCAGCGCGCACGGGAGTGGTGCAAGCCTGCCAGGGAACACGCACTGGACCAGTGCGGGCACGCCCCCTGGAACGCCTGCGTCGCCAGGATCTAGCTAATCAGTGGAGTTTGCCACTCCTCCCTCCGGTGATCTTGATCTTGATGTTGACCATGACGAAGAAGTACCTCTCCGTTTCCGCACTATTGACAATGTGTTGGGACCGGGTGGGGTACATGGCTTGGCTGAGCGGGAACATGAGGTCAACGAGGACCTACTCCTGGCCGTGGGGGAGGAACCAGCAACGTTCGAAGAAGCACGCCGGGAGGAGTGTTGGCGTCAGGCGATGAAGGAAGAGATGGCCTCCATCGAGCAGAATGGGACATGGAAGCTCGTGAATTTGCCCCACGGTCACCGCCCGATCGGCTTGAAGTGGGTGTTCAAGGTGAAACGTGATGAGGCGGGCGCCATTGTCAAGCACAAAGCCCGCCTTGTCGCGAAGGGCTACGTTCAGCAAGAAGAGGTCGATTTCGACGAGGTGTTCGCCCCAGTCGCCCGGATGGAGTCCATTCACATGTTGCTTGCTGTGTCCGCGCGGGAGGGCTGGCTTGTTCATCACATGGATGTCAAGTCAGCGTTCCTCAATGGAGAGCTGCAGGAAGAGGTGTATGTCCGGCAGCCGCCGGGCTTCGTCGCTACGGGGCATGAAGGCAAGGTACTGAGGCTCCAGAAGGCTTTGTACGGGCTCCGTCAGGCGCCACGGGCTTGGAACACGAAGCTCGACGCCGGTCTGCACAAGCTCGGGTTCAAGCGTTGTGCCAGTGAGCACGGCATGTACACACGAGGCACCGACAAGACAAGAGTGGTGGTGGGTGTCTACGTGGATGACCTGATCATCACAGGTGCAAGCCCGGCGGACGTTGGCGCGTTCAAGGAGGAGATGTGCCGGCTCTTTCAGATGAGTGATCTCGGCTTGCTCTCGTACTATCTCGGGATCGAGGTGAAGCAAGGCCGGAACGCGATCACATTGGGACAGGCTGCGTACACGAAGAAGCTGTTGGAGAAGGCGGGTCTGGCCTCATGCAAGCCAATCTCGACGTCGATGGAGGTCCGCCTCAAGCTCTCCACCAAGGGCACTACGCCGGAGGTGGATGCGATGATGTACCGGAGTCTGGTGGGGAGCCTTCGGTACCTGGTGCATACGCGGCCCGACATTGCGTTCGCCGTGGGCTATGTCAGCCGCTTCATGGAGAAGCCCCGGCAGGAGCATCTGGTGGCCGTCAAGCACCTGCTACGCTATATTGCAGGAACGATCGACTACGGCCTTGTCTACCCCAAGCTGTCGAGCAGCGACAACAACCTTACCGGCTATAGTGACAGCGACATGGGAGGTGATGTTGATGAAAGGAGGTGTACCGCAGGGGTGCTGTTCTTCCCGGGTGATATGCCAGTCACATGGCAATCCCAGAAGCAGAAATCGGTGGCGCTCTCAACCTGCGAGGTGGAGTACATGGCTGGAGCAGCTGGGGCGTGCCAGGCCGTGTGGCTTGTCTGGCTGCTGGGCGACATCACGGGCGACATCGTTCAGCCGCCCTCATTGAAGATGGATAACCAGTCCGCGATCGCCCTATGCAAGAATCCCGTTCTCCATGACCACAGTAAGCATATTGACACTAAATTCCATTTCATACGCGAGTGCGTGGACAGCGGGATGATCTGTGTGGACTACGCAAGTACTCAGGAGCAGCTTGCGGACGTTCTGACGAAGTCCCTGGGGCGAGCGAGGTTTTGTGAACTTCGTGACAAGATGGGCGTCGTCAAATTGAAGTGATGGTGAGCATGAAATAGGGGGAGATTGTTAGGTAATCCAAGCTCACTGAGCTCCTTGTATCTTGGTTATAGCTAAGTTTAGCTTGTGCCCGGTGCTTACCGAACCGGGAGCATCAGCTTATGGTTTGATGCATGCTGCGTTCATGCAGAGGCCGCCCTTGATTCTAGTTTCAGTTGAGGTAGTGGCGCTCGTTGTGATCTCGCTTGTGGGATGGCACGGGTCAGTAGGAGAACGTGGCGTGCGCCCGGTCATAGTGGAGGCGGCTTACTCGGTCCAAGTCGTGGGATGGCGCGGCAATGGCGGAACGAGGAGGACGCAGCGTCGTGGTCCATCGTGGCCGTTTCATTCAGTTGTAATCCTCTATTTATATGTTCAATAGAATCTTTAAAAACGCTGCTCATTCTAGCAGCACCAAATTCGCGTGTTCCACTGTATTTTCGCGTGAGTTTGCTCGGTCCACTGTTCATCTTCTTCGTTTTCGGCGACGGGCGCCGGCGATCAAGGTGATCAGGAGACAACAATTGAGTGGGGTACGTGTCAAGAATCGCGACAGTCTTCTCACCTGGCCTCACCTCTTCCAGCGCTGGCCGGAGGTACTACCGCCACCCAGTCATTATGAAGCGCCGCTGCCGCCTCATGCGCCTCGCTGCCTTTGCTGCGGGCTCGTAGCCTTCACCGATGGTGCCGCCTTGTGTGCCTCGCTGCCTTCGCTGTGAGCTCGTAGCCTTCGTCAACGCCGCCACCATCATGGCCTCCGGTCTCGCTGACGTCGTCTAGTCCGACGTGGATGAGGTCCCCTCAGCGTCAAGCAGTTGGCCGAACTTGACGCCTCCGCGTTCTCGTCTATTAGGGAGCATATTGGGTTTGTAATTTGTCTCCGCTCATATTTGATTTGTGCCCACTGTCATGCTTCCTTGATTTATGATGACTCATTAGGTTTCTATTCAGTTTGATCCAGTTGTCCATAGTGGTTTCGATTTGATCTAAAACTCTCAATCTAGTTGTCCATGGTGGTTTTGATTTGTTCTCAATCAGTTTGATTTGATCTGTGTTCTTATTTTGCTCGGGTGCAGATGTCCTAATTTGGTTAACTCGCATCTTGTGGGTTTCGATTTGGTCTCACCGGCGGGCTTTGGTGAGGGCTGCTCCGTCACGCAGGCCGTTCTCGTCCGTTTCTGCAAGATATAAGTGTTCTCAAAAAAGTTTGAACTGATTCTGAGAAATTAGTGATGCACATTCTCACAAATTCATATGTGGTCTCACACATGCCCCTATAGATGAGCGAGAGATGTTCACCATTGTCGTGCTGCTGATCGCCGTCGTCCAACACACAAGGCCTTGGCCGCCGTTGTGTTGCTGATCGTCGTTGTGCCGCTGATCGGCGTCGTGCTGCTGATCGTCGACGTCCAGCACACGAGGCCAAGGTTAAAGTTTTCAAATGCATCCCTGAAACTTTATAATACCCTAAGCTGTCATTGATGAGTTGTTTTCAAATACATTGTTGAAATAAAGTCGTGGTGTTAACACGGGCACTAAACTAGTACTCCCTCTGTCCATAAAAACATGCAATTATGGGATCCGTGCCGGTCAAATTGACACAAGTTTGACCAAGGTTATAATAAAAGTATTAGTATTTACGTCGATAAATAAAATTATTATTAAAATATATTCTATTATTAATCTACTGGTATATTTTTTGTATCAAGAATGTTAGTATTTTTTATATATAACTTCGGTCAATGTTCGAATTGTTTGACTTCTCGATAAGTGAGAATTGCATGTTTTGGTGGACGGAGGGAGTACCTATTAGCCGTTTGTTTAGATGTGCTAGACTAGTGAGAGAATTTAATTAGTTGGATAATAATTTGCCATCACTCTGCGCGTATATATCCAAACAAAATAATTAATACACACACATTGAGTTGTCTTCACCTACACACACATTGCATTCTTCTATCCACGTTGCCCTTGATGGTCATATGAGGATAATATATGCATTGCCCATTGGCTAATAATAATGTCCTTCAATTACGTCCAGAGTCCAGACGGACAGGACCGGGATCTCCGGCCGGTCTACTACGCATACATATACATACACGTCGTGCGTACAGGACAAGGGCTCGATCTCGATTGCAGGACGACGTTCGAGCCTCGAGGCCGGTTCCGTCTCGGTAATGGGCCAGACACTGCCACACACACATATGGCCTCTATCTGGTATACGTGCTGTCCCACAAGCCTGTCCCTGCTCGCATGCAATTGGCCAATAGGGGAGTGGAACCGTCGCGACTCCACAAATCCGCAATCGCATCTGCTATGCCCTACGACACGCATACTGAAGACGGAACGCCGGAACGGGAACACCGCAGTCGCCGACGCCGACACGCACACGCGCCAGACGCCAAGTTGTCGCGCTTCGCTGTGGCGCCGCCTGCCGCTCGCTCGCCCACTCTGCGGCGACCGGCGAAGCGTCGAACTATCGCCTGCCGAAGCCCAACCCCTATGCCCTGACGCCAAACAGCAAAGCAAACCAGGGACTTGTAGTCTGCAGTGAACGCCCGAAGCTAGAGAGCCTGTGATTCAGTGATATTGTAAGTCTTTTCTATAGCTATATGCCTATATTTTTCAACTATTTTTATTTCATTTGAATAATTTATATCGAGATTTGTCATTATTTCTAGCTTGATCCTTGAATTGAATTTAAGACTCATCATTTATTTAATGTATTTGGTTTTACTAAATTAGAATGTGGTTTATCGAACTGTAAATGGTTTATCGAATTACATAAGAATTTTTTTGCGGCATACCCTGTGCTAAAATCCTAGGTCCACCACTCGGTGACTCCAAGGAGACTCACTCATCTCCACTCTCCGCTACCAGAACACCTGAGGTAACTTCGAAGGCCCAAATCCCCAATTTATCAACTGTAGTTGACATATAAGGATCTGATTTTTTCTCTCTAATTTTAGAGTTCACAAACCCCTATTTCTTGCTTGTATTAGAAAAGTACATCATATTTTTATAGAGATCGTTAATCACCAACTCATGAATAAGGATATAATTACGTTTTTATGCTCATCAGTTATATATGGAAGAAATAACCACCGAATAGCCTGTTCATTTATACTATATTCATAAGCAAAAGGTAAGTATGTGTGTTTGAGCTGACCCGATGGCATCTTATCCTGGCTTCACCCCTAGTCTACTACATCTCAATCCGCTTTCAAACAAACTGGTAGTTTAGGTTTTCTGATTCAATTGGTCATTGGTGTGTGCATGGCATGTAATTGAAAATTGGAAGTGTATATTCGCTGATTCAGGGGGTGCTGCGAACGGGGGTGGAGTCACGATCCTCAGGGGGCGCTGCGCATGGGGGTGAGGGCGACCGTCGCCGCTGCTCGGCATCTTTTCTCCTCTGACCTCCGCTCCACTGCCCTTCGGACCTCCATAAAGGTGCAACCCGTGGATCACAGAATCAGTTTTGAAGGTATGAGAATCAAAAGCTCCCGGCCTCCGATGTCTAATTTGTATAACCCTATAGCTCGCTAATTGTGTTGTAATGTGATTAATTTAGGTTGAGTATAGCTGATTTCTACCCTGATTTCCACGTCGATCGATCAATCAGACAAGCCGTCCTCGCGGCAAAAGGTACGAGTGAAGGATCGAGAAGCAACCAGAAAGCGACCAGAGGGGGGTGAATGGGAGCTTCAAAATTTCCTTTCGGAAACTAGTAGCCACTGTCCCGAGAATCACCCTGAAAGACAAACCCTAGAGCTTGCTAATGTCCACGACCCTAGATGTAGGGTGGATGCTTCCAAGAAGCACAGCGGGACACTACACAACCCTAGAAACCCAACACAACAAGAGGATCTCAAATCGAAAGTCGGACGAACAAACTGCGAGCGAAACTGCACGGACTCAGCAGCATCGGATGCTGGCAGCGTCCGATGACCAACCAACGGACGCGTCCGATGCAAACAGGGCGAAACTGGAACCTTACTGCATACGCATCGGACGCTGTGAACAGTGAAATCTCAGCGTCCGATGGTTTCACTCCGGCGCGTCCGATGCACAACGGAGCGTCCGATGGTAGCGTCCGAGGCTCCTTAGAAAATGTCAGATCTTGACACGTGGCAACGGAGCCTCCGATGCCAAAAAGGTCAGCGTCCGATGCTATGAACTCGAGCGTCCGATGCCCCCGACGCAGTGCAGTTTTTCCGTGAAATTCACTCGATCTCCTCCGAATCAAAAGCACTAAGGCTTAGACTTGGTGTGAGGAGTTCCAAGGATGTTAGTGAGCTATCCCATGGGAATCATGGCTCGAACCTAACTCCAAATCGAGGAAATGGAAGAAATCGGGGCAATGGAGCAAAAACCGATCCAACACGAAAATCGTTCGATCTCCTAGACCGTGAGGTTAGAGGAGAATTCCTTCGGTGGAAGGAAGTGCCTCACGACCTAGGACAACTTGGTTCAAATGGATTTGCAAAAGATGAACCGAGCAAAGAGATCGAGCGATGGGAAAAACGTGGAGAAAAAGGATTCCGCGAAGAACACGAACAAATCGCAAATCACAACCACGAATTGCAACCGTGTGGCTACCACACGCTACAACAGTGAGGATACAGCCTCACTTCCTCAGAATCAACAGTACACAGAGGCAAGTCTCTCTGCGGATCTCAGCTAGCTACAGCAAGGGATGGGAGAGCAGGAAACCCTAAGTGCGAAAGAGCAAATGACTGAGATGGGAAGGGAGGAGGGTGTCTTCCTCTACTTATCCTAATTCTAACCTAAGTCTAATTCCTATTCTACCCCTCTCTATTCTAATTACAGAGCGAACTAGCTAAACCCTAGGGTTATTCTGGACCAACTCGGTGGAAGGTGTATCCGACGGTCACGTGCCGCCCTCGCTCTGCACCCCCGGTTTTGTGGCCCAAACCGGGAAACCAGCCTTTTCCAGCCAACCCCCGGTTTTGAGGCCCAAACCGGGAAACCAGCCCACCAGCTTCTGAGTTTTGAGGCCAAACTCAGCAAACCCTCAGCGCCCAGGTTTTGAGGCCCAAACCTGGAAACCATTCTCAGCCCGAGTTTTGTGGCCAAACTCGGAAACCATCCGCACCCAGGTTTTGAGGCCCAAACCTGGAAACCGTCCTCAGCCCGAGTTTTGTGGCCAAACTCGGAAACCATCCGCACCCAGGTTTTGAGGCCCAAACCTGGAAACCGTCCTCAGCCCGAGTTTTGTGGCCAAACTCAGAAACCATCCGCACCCAGGTTTTGAGGCCCAAACCTGGAAACCGTCCATCCGATGGTTTTTCTCTGGCTCTACCACCAAACCGACGTCGTAGATGGGATGCACCTCCCGTGCACCCCGTCCACCGACACGTGTCCCCGAGTCCACGACTCAGGTAACACATGACCGCACTTCTTCACTTGTAGTCGTCACAGGCTGCCAGCCACCACAGCTGATCCTCGGGCCTCTGGTCCCTCAGTCCAAGCCTCACGTCCGCCCTTCGCCACTCTCGGTCCATCGGCACGGCACGTCTCTACTTGACCTTCACCTCGCCGTCGATCACTGCATCTGTGCTCGACACCTGCACAACACAAGCCAAAGAACATGCGCATCATCCCAGTTGACAATCACTCATCACTCAGAGACCCGGCATACACCCATGTATCCGCAATCTCCCCCTTGATGAGTGCATTGTCAACTACAAACACAAATCATAATAGAAAGAGAAGAAGGAAGAAGGAGAAGAGAGAACTCGACCAAATGACCCAAAAGCATAGCAAAGCTGAAGAAGGTCAAGTGGAAAGAGCAAGACAACTTGGTCCCCAAAGACATGGGCAACGGCTCGACGCAACCTAGCAAAGCAAAGCTAGCCCTCAAGAAGAGGTAGAACAGGCTCAACACCGCTAGCAAATCCCAATCGAAAATATCGAAGCAAAATGCTAGTCCCTCAAGATAGAGGCACAGAGGCTCAACACAACTAGCAAAGAAGGCTCGATACCGATGCCTTTCGGCCAACAAGAGACAGCAAAGCTCAAACTCAAACTCCCCCTTAGTTGAACATCCAGCAAAGCTCAAACTCAAACTCCCCCTTAGTTGAACATCCAGGAGACATGCAAACTCTCCCTTTGGGAACTCCCCCACAAATGAACACTCGGGAAGCACAAATGATTTGCAAATTCTCCCCCTTAGTTGAAAATGCACTAATCAAGTAAAAAACTCTCCCCATCAGAAAAGGCACCAACAAAAAGTGCGAACATGGGAGGTTCTCCCCCGTCCAACATGCATATGAGTCAAAATGCAAGTAAGCAGCATCAGGCATATATTCAAGAGAATGCAAAGATGCTCTAAACAGTATAACTCCAATGACTCAACAACAGTCATACAAGCTCAGCAAAGGCTCAAACTGATCACCAGATATGAGGAATGAACATATGAGCAGAAAGGAGCAGTTTTGAGTCAAAAGGTATTCACCATCAAAAATAGCACTAGCAATGTATAAACAGGAGCCTGAACAAGTGCTAAACATGTATACAAGGTGAACTACCCCTAGCAAAGTTCAATCATCATGCTTAAGAATGAATCATACACTTGTGAATTCAACTTTAGATCAGAGTTGCAGCGGTGAAATTACACAAGTTCAAATATTAGCATGTGATTGTGAGAGGTTGAAAGCTTGTCATTGCCTAACTTTTCAATCGAGCGAAGCCTATGCCAAAGCAATCAGAAGCTTAAAGCTACGGTTTCGGTCATACACTACACGGCTCAAGTTTAACTCAAAGTGCAATGAGAAACCGTCTCGATACCGTGATGTGTTGACAAGCGATCCCATCTCGATCTTTTCAATTCACTAAAACTTGGTTCAAATTTTAAACATGATATGAACAGACCAAGCAAGTGAATGACTCAGAACTAGAGACATAGCAACCTAGCATATATGAAAAGCACGAGTAAACTCAACACATCCTACACATGCTAGTTGCATATCTCAATGGTGAACATTTTCAGGTTCTAAGTTATTAAGCAAATTCACCATTTCAAAAATAGCTCAGCTCACAACATGTACTAGTGATCAGAAAGAGCATAAGCTACAAGTATCAGCATAAGCATCAGAGCATACTACATAGAGCATAGTTACATTCTAGTGATTATAAACATGAAGCTCAGAATGTAAATGCGTATGCTAAAATGCAAAAGAAAAGAAAGACAAAAGAGTCAGTCAAATATACAAGATCCAAAATGTTTCCCCCAACTAAAAGGGGAAACACACACCAAGCTCACCTCTCAACAGGTTAAAGGTTGATTCGTCTAAAGGCTTGGTGAAAATATCAGCCAGTTGATGATGAGTATCGACATGGCGAAGGTCGATATCACCCTTCTCCTGGTGGTCACGCAAGAAATGAAAGCGCACATCAATGTGTTTGGTCTTCGAGTGAAGCACGGGGTTCTTAGCAACGCTAATAGCACTCGTGCTGTCACAAAGCAAAGGAACACGAGTAAAGCTCAGACCAAAATCAAGCAAAGTGGCCATCATCCAAAGCAACTGGGAACAGCAGCTAGCCGCAGCAACATACTCAGCCTCCGTGGTACACTGGGCGACACTAGACTGCTTGCGAGAAGACCACGGAACAAGAGAAGAACCGATAAACTGGCAAGTCCCAGAAGTGGACTTGCGCTCAATACGGCAACCAGCAAAATCAGCATCCGAGTAACCGCAAAGGGAGAGGGTGGAGGAAGCAGAATACCAAATCCCAAACTCAGGCGTGAAGCGAAGGTACCTGAATATGCGCTTCACTACCTGACGGTGAGAAGTGCGCGGCGACGCCTGAAAGCGCGCGCACAGACACACCGCAAACTGGATGTCCGGGCATGTCGCCGTCAGGTAGAGGAGCGACCCGATCATGCTTCGGTACTCCTTCTGGTCCACTGCTTCTCCATCCACATCCGCATCCAGGGCAGTCGTCGTCGACATGGGTGTTGGAAGAGCCTTGGCCTCACCCATATCGAACCGCTTCAGCAAGTCCTTGGTGTACTTGCCCTGGTGTACAAACGTCCCCTCTCGGGATTGCTTGATTTGCAACCCGAGAAAGAAGGTTAGCTCCCCCATCATGCTCATCTCGAACTCCCTGCTCATAGTATCTGCAAACTTGGCAACCAATGCGTGAGAAGAACCACCGAAAATGATATCATCCACGTAAATCTGGACCAAGAGAGTGTCTTTGCCTTGCTTGAGGAGAAAGAGCGTTTTATCCACACATCCCATTTTAAAACCCTTAGTAAGCAAAAAGGTTTTCAACCTATCGTACTAGGCTCTAGGGGCTTGTTTCAAACCATATAAAGCTTTGTGAAGTTTAAAAACATGGTTTGGAAACTTGGGATTTTTGAAACCGGGGGGGTTGTTCAACATAAACCTCTTCTTCTATGTAGCCATTTAAGAAGGCACTCTTGACATCCATTTGAAAGAGTTTAAAACCTTTAGATGCAGCAAAAGCCAAGAGTATCCTAATAGCCTCCAAACGAGCTACAGGAGCAAAAGTCTCCTCAAAGTCAATTCCCTCCTTCTGACTATAACCCTTCGCTACAAGCCTGGCCTTGTTTCTAACAACGTGGCCATCCTCTCCTTCCTTGTTTTTGAAAACCCATTTTGTCCCAATAGGCTTACACTCAGGAGGAGGAGGAACTAGAACCCAAACCCGATTTCTCTCAAAATTTTCTAACTCCTCATGCATGGCATTGACCCAGTCTGGATCCGTCAAAGCGTGTCCAACATCTCGGGGCTCAAAATTAGCAACAAAAGCAGAATGAGCGAAGTGAGATATGTGTTGTGACCTGGACCGAGTAACCCGTTCGTCGATACTGCCGATCATCTGCTGAGGCGGGTGCTGGCGCTGAATGTGTCGTGGCGCCTCCCTTGCCGAAGTGGCCTCCCCCTCAACAGCAGCTGGTGCCTCCCCGGGTACAAATGGTACCGCTCGGGGTGGCGGATCCCACGACCCCCAGGAAGAAGAGGTGTCGGGGCCGTGAGTCGTCGTAGAAGCCGCTCTTTGCGGCACAACAGGTGGAGGGGGTGCTAGATCATCTATACCTTCAGCACCCTCATCCTCATCATCAAAAAGAGGCTCGCCAACCTCATGATCACCTGCACGCTCAAAACGAGAAGAGGGACAAACGAGAGTCTCGTCGAAGGTGACATCTAATGTCTCCATGACTCGGTTAGTATCAAGGTTAAGTACACGATATGCGCGAGTATGAGTGCCATAACCCAAAAACACTCCGTCAGAAGAACGAGACTCGAATTTGTCCAGATTGCCTTTCTTCAATATAAAACAATGGCAACCGAAGACTCTAAAATAACTCACCTTGGGTTGTCTACCAAAACGCAACTCATAAGAAGTCTTCTTCAAGAAAGCTCTCAGAAAGATGCGATTTGAAATGTAGCATGCAGTGTTCATAGCTTTGGCCCAATATCGCCTAGGAGTCCTATGCTCATCGAGCATTGTCCTGGCCATCTCAACAAGGGTCCGATTCTTCCTCTCTACAACACCATTCTGAGGGGGTGTGTAGGGGGAAGAAAACTGATGCTCTAAACCCAAAGAGTTACAAAACTTCTCAAAGTCCGAATTCTTGAATTCGGAACCATTATCACTCTGAATTGCTCGCATCGAGTTCAAAGGGAACTCATTCTGAAGACGCAAAATCAGATTGCGAGCAAAGAAGAAAGTCTCGGTCTTCTCAGCTAAAAAGAAAACCCACGAATATCTCGAAAAGTCATCAACAACCACAAGCACATACCACTTCCCTCCAACCGAGCTCACCCGAGCCGGACCAACAAGGTCCATGTGCAAAAGCTCTCCAGGGCGCTTGGTCATGACCTGAGTCACTGGATGGTGGGGAGCGGCAACCATCTTCCCGTGTCTACAAGAGTGGCAAACAAGATCCTTCTCCATATGCAACTTGGGCAATCCTCGGATTAGGCCAAGTGAACTAAGCCTTGCAAGCAAGTCGAAGCTCAAATGTCCAAGTCTCCTATGCCACTTCCAAAGATCAGAGGAGGAAGGTCCAGCCACAAGACAACGAGAAGTGCCAAAAGACTCCGAGAAATTCGCACGAAAGACTTTTCCAAAGGGCAAAATCAAACACACAAGATTGCCCTGAGGATCCAAAATACGACTGAGATTCGGTTTAAAATGAATCTCATAGTCGTCGTCAAAGAGTTGCGAAATAGAAAGAAGGTTAAAATGAAAGTTAGAAACAAGAGCAACATCGCGCAACACAAAGTGCTCATTAACTCGCACCGACCCGCGAGACAATACCTTACCATTGCTATTGTCGCCGAAGGTTATGTACTCCTTTCCGGCAACAGGGCTAAGGCTGGAGAACCACTTGGCGTTTCCGGTCATGTGCCTCGAGCAACCGGAATCCACCAACCAAATGTCCTCCAACCGTTTTACCTACATCAATAAAATGACATAGGGTGAGCATACGGTCCAACACTGGGGTTAGTGAAGTAAGGGGAATACCAGTGTTGGGCCGGCTGCTCCAAAGAACGGCTAGCAGAAAAACCATTCCTAGCACGTCTACGAGAGGAGCGATCACCACGTAGAGAAAAACGTGGTCCGCTAAGGGAGGAGCGTCCATCGCGATACTCAAAATGCGGTGGGGGAAAACGCTCAACTACAAAGCCTCCGCCACGGGGTCCAAAGCCTACAACTGCAGGCTCCCGCCGGGCACGCTCTCTATGAGGCCTAGGGCTAGCAACTTGAGGCACTGCGCCTCTAGGCCTAGCATCTCTCCTCGGAGCTCTCTGCTGCCTAGGCCTGGGAACTTGAGGTTCTGGACCTCTGGGCCTAGCTGCTCTCCTCGGAGCACTCCTCTGAACATTTGGCACATGTACAACATGGAAGGGATGGTACATATCCGCATTGTTCATCTCCCTAGCACGGCGCGCCTCTCTCTTGTGCCTAAACCAGAACTCGCTCAAGTGTCCATCTCTCCCACAGAAGTCACAATGATACCTCACCGCGCGCAAAGGGGGTTGTTGGTACTCATGGCTGTGGGTGTGGATCACTTTGCCCTTCTGTGGCAACTCTTCCTGGATAGGTGGCATTGTATCCAGTTTGTTCATTAGGTGGTTGGGTTTGGGATGCCACACTTGGTTCTTGGGTGGAGCTCTCGAAGGTTCCTCAAATATCCCATCCTTGGTGTTAGGTTTGAGAGGCTCTTTGGGTGGAAGCTTGGTAAGTTTGGGAGTAGTGGTGGAGTTGGGCTTCTCACTAGGATTCAGATCACTCGACTCTCCAATCTTCCCAAAAGCAGAAAGATCAACACCCTGAGCAAGACCTACACCGGGACCTCCAGCAGCTCGCTTGAATTGGGAGATCATCATCCCGAGCTGTGGCTCACTACAAGAGACCCATGACAAGATGGTCCGAAGGTATGTGTTTTCCTCCTCGGTTTGCATCTTGCCATGCTTGACATTCGCAATCTCCATCTCCAAACCCTCACACAAAGCACACCTAGCCACACAAGTGCTACCTGAGTTGGCCTCCTCAAGAGACACAATCTTGGCATTCTTCTCTACCAACTCAGATTGCAAGATAGGACAAGTCTTGCACGCACCCAACAGAGAAGGTCTAGCCTTCAGCTCATCTACCTCTCCTACCAACGCAGCATACTTACCTCTCAAAGTGAGAAGGTCAGTCATGTGCGTGGTGCACATCTCACACTCAACCTCCTCCGACACGACCACGGTGGACTTGGCAAACTCAAGCTCTCTCCCTGTGTCCTCCCACTTCTGCCTAAACTCCTTGCGCTCTCTAGCGGCACGCCTAAGCAACTTATCCTGACTAAGCAAGGCGGCAGTAAGCTTCTCATTCTCAGCAAAGAGCTCATCGTGGGTCATGGATACCTGCGAGGTGTCGTCGTCGTCGTCGTCCCGAGGAGTGTGCTCCAGCTTGCCGTCGACCTCATCACCAAGCGCCATGGTGCAGAAGCCGTCATCGTCGGCGAAGAAGCAGAGACCGTTCAGCTTGTCCTCGATCCTCTTCTTCTTCTCGGACTTGTCATCGCTTGAGCAAGCGGAGTCGTCATCCGAGCCGTCAACGTCGCTGAGCGTGGCGAAGAACGCACGCTGCTCAGCCTGGGCCTTCTCCAAGTACTTCTTCTTGATGTACTCCTTGTCGAAGCCGCCCCTCCGCTTGTGCCTCGCGGGGACGTACTTCTCCTTGCGCTTGCCGGAGTCGTACTTGTGCCCATGATCACCCTTCCCAGATGAATGCTTCTTCTTGGGGCAGTTGGCGATGAAGTGGTCGGGGTCGCCGCACTCATAGCATCCTGAGCGTCCTCCACCGCGGCGACGGTTCATGCGGTTGTTGTGGAACCGCGTGAACCGGTTGGCAAGCATTGCCAACTCGTCATCCCCCAACGACTCAAGCTGGTCCTCTGTGACAGAAAAGAGTGAAGAAAGTGCAAAGCCAGCAGAGGGGTTAGCAGAAGAGCCAGAAACCAAAGCCATAGTCGGGCCAGAAGGATTCGCATAAGAAGCCCTCGACATGGCGTCAATCTCACTAGACTTGAGCTTACTAAAGAGCTCGTCGCAAGTGAGAGTCTCATAGTTAGACGATTCGATGATCGCCTGGACCTTTGAGTCCCACACCGATCGATCGAGAGTATGAAAAAGCTTTAAAGCCCTCTCATGATCGTCGAAAGGCAACAGCTCCTTGTTAGCTCGCATCTTGTTGACAATCACCTGAAAGCGAGCGAATAAGCTTTCTATGCTCTCGCCAGGCATATGTCGAAAGTTCTCATACTCTCGCTTGTGCGATTCGTAGAGACGGGATTTGACTTGAGAGGTGCCCTCATAAAAGCGCATGAGGGTGTCCCAAATCTCACGAGCCGTGGGGAGGTGAGAAACGCGATCAAACTTCGACATACTCAAACAGGAGAACAAGGCGTTACGCGCCCGGCTATTGGCCTCGTGCTCATCTATCTGAAGCTGAGAGACACGAGCAGCCAGGACAACGTAATCGGCCCTGTTGCAAATCTCCCAAACAGAAGAGCCCATGCTCTGGAGATAGGCCGACATGCGTATCTTCCAATACGCATAGTTCGTCCCATCAAAGAACGGCGGTTTGCCCACGCCGCGATCCATGTCGCCTTCTGTGGATCTGGAACCGGCTAAGGTGGAAGATCCTTAACCTGCTTCGATACCAATTGAAGGATCGAGAAGCAACCAGAAAGCGACCAGAGGGGGGGTGAATGGGAGCTTCAAAATTTCCTTTCGGAAACTAGTAGCCACTGTCCCGAGAATCACCCTGAAAGACAAACCCTAGAGCTTGCTAATGTCCACGACCCTAGATGTAGGGTGGATGCTTCCAAGAAGCACAGCGGGACACTACACAACCCTAGAAACCCAACGCAACAAGCGGATCTCAAATCGAAAGTCGGACGAACAAACTGCGAGCGAAACTGCACAGACTCAGCAGCATCGGATGCTGGCAGCGTCCGATGACCAACCAACGGACGCGTCCGATGCAAACAGGGCGAAACTGGAACCTTACTGCATACGCATCGGACGCTGTGAACAGTGAAATCTCAGCGTCCGATGGTTTCACTCCGGCGCGTCCGATGCACAACGGAGCGTCCGATGGTAGCGTCCGATGCTCCTTAGAAAATGTCAGATCTTGACACATGGCAACGGAGCCTTCGATGCCAAAAGGATCAGCGTCCGATGCTATGAACTCGAGCGTCCGATGCCCCCGACGCAGTGCAGTTTTTCCGTGAAATTCAATCGATCTCCTCCGAATCAAAAGCACTAAGGCTTAGACTTGGTGTGAGGAGTTCCAAGGATGTTAGTGAGCTATCCCATGGGAATCATGGCTCGAACTTAACTCCAAATCGAGGAAATGGAAGAAATCGGGGCAATGGAGCAACAACCGATCCAACACAAAAATCATTCGATCTCCTAGACCGTGAGGTTAGAGGAGAATTCCTTCGGTGGAAGGAAGTGCCTCACGACCTAGGACAACTTGGTTCAAACGGATTTGCAAAAGATGAACCGAGCAAAGAGATCGAGCGATGGGAAAAACGTGGAGAAAAAGGATTCCGCGAAGAACACGAACAAATCGCAAATCACAACCACGAATTGCAACCGTGTGGCTACCACACGCTACAATAGTGAGGATACGGCCTCACTTCCTCAGAATCAACAGTACACAGAGGCAAGTCTCTCTGCGGATCTCAGCTAGCTATAGCAAGGGATGGGAGAGCTGGAAACCCTAAGTGCGAAAGAGCAAATGACTGAGACGGGAAGGGAGGAGGGTGTCTTCCTCTACTTATCCTAATTCTAACCTAAGTCTAATTCCTACTCTACCCCTCTCTATTCTAATTACAGAGCGAACCAGCTAAACCCTAGGGTTATTCTGGACCAACTCGGTGGAAATTTGTATCTGACGGCCACGCCTGCTCGACTCGAAGCGTTGCCTCGACGCAACCTCTAGATCGCCGCCACGTGCCGCCCTCGCTCTGCACCCCCGGTTTTGTGGCCCAAACCGGGAAACCAGCCTTTTCCAGCCAACCCCCGGTTTTGAGGCCCAAACCGGGAAACCAGCCCACCAGCTTCTGAGTTTTGAGGCCAAACTCAGCAAACCCTCAGCGCCCAGGTTTTGAGGCCCAAACCTGGAAACCATTCTCAGCCCGAGTTTTGTGGCCAAACTCGGAAACCATCCGCACCCAGGTTTTGAGGCCGAAACCTGGAAACCGTCCTCAGCCCGAGTTTTGTGGCCAAACTCGAAAACCATCCGCACCCAGGTTTTGAGGCCGAAACCTGGAAACCGTCCTCAGCCCGAGTTTTGTGGCCAAACTCGGAAACCATCCGCACCCAGGTTTTGAGGCCCAAACCTGGAAACCGTCCATCCGATGGTTTTTCTCTGGCTCTACCACCAAACCGACGTCGTAGATGGGATGCACCTCCCGTGCACCCCGTCCACCGACACGTGTCCCCGAGTCCACGACTCAGGTAACACATGACCACACTTCTTCACTTGTAGTCGTCACAGGCTGCCAGCCACCACAGCTGATCCTCGGGCCTTTGGTCCCTCAGTCCAAGCCTCACATCCGCCCTTCGCCACTCTCGGTCCATCGGCACGGCACGTCTCTACTTGACCTTCACCTCGCCGTCGATCACTGCATCTGTGCTCGACACCTGCACAACACAAGCCAAAGAACATGCGCATCATCCCAGTTGACAATCACTCATCACTCAGAGACCCGACATACACCCATGTATCCGCAATGAGATCACTATGGGCTGCACGTATATAGTTCAATTATGTATGTAAATATGCTGGCTAAATTGGTGATCATCGTTCATCTTCATCACGCAGATGTCAGGCGATGATAGGAGTTGGATGCGCTTGCCTCGTTCTTCAACCGAGTGGCAGAACAAATTCATGCAGTTTTTGGACAGGACATATAGTGGCACTTTAAGGGGTGGAACTGCAGCATGTCCGTGTCGTAAATGTCTATGCATGTCACACAGAACACGGGCTGTGCTTCAGATTCATGTCCTTTCAATAGGGTTTGCTGAATGTTTTATAATGGAAGGGGAAGGTTTAGCTGATGTGGTATTTCACAATGAAGATGCAGGACTTAGTGATGTACAAGTACACAATGATGACCCAGCAGCAGCAGATGTACAAGTACAGAACGATGATGAAGATGCACCACATGATTATGGAGTAGACAATGAAAAAGGCGGCGCACCGAGTGAAGATGATGAGGCCAGTAATTTGATTAAATCCCTAATCAGAGGTGAAATACGAGGAGAGATCGGTGATGAAGACGATCCTAACGAGCAAGCCAAGGTCTTCTTCAAGTTACTACAGGAGGCAAAAAAAGGAATTATATCCAGGTTGCGAAGATGGTACAAAGATATCTTTTATTGTGGAACTTTTCCAGGTTAAGTGCATGTATGGGATAAGTAACTAAGCATTGGAGGGGGTACTCTTTCTGATCTCAAAGTTTCTCCCTAAAGGTCATTGTGTCCCAAACACAATGGAAAAAGTGCAAAGGATGGTTCGTGATCTAGGCTTGGACTATATCAAGATAGATGCATTTGAGAATCATTGTGTGTTATTTTGGAAGGAATACGAGAAGCTGGATATATGCCCCAAATGTAAAGCGTCTAGGTGGAAAACAGATGACCATGGTGATGGCCATGTGGACGATGGTCATGATAAGAAACGTCGTACTGTCCCAGTCAAAATCCTTCGGTACTTCCCTCTCACACCTTGGCTATGCAGATTGTACATGTCAGAGAGCACGTCATCAGAATTGTGTTGGCATGAGGAAGGAAGAATAGATGATGGAAAACTACGTCATCCTGCTGACTCCAGGGCATGGAAGCACGTGGACAATATGTTTCCACGATTTAAAGAAGCTCGTAACGTTCGACTGGGTCTTGCTTCTGATGGCTTCAACCCATTTGGTATGCAAAATGTTACTTACAGTTGTTGGCCTGTTATCCTAATACCTTACAATTTTACCTCCTTGGTTGTATGAGAAACAATCTTATTGGATCATGTCGATGTTGATACCTGGCAAGAAAACTCCTGGAATGAATATTGATGTTTACTTGAGGCCCCTCATTGATGAGTAAAAGGAGTTGTGGAATACTGGTGTTAATTGTAGGGATGTAAAGGCAAAGGAAAACTTTACAGTACATGCAATGCTACTTTGGACAATCAATGACTTCCCTGCATATGCGATGCTTTCTGGTTGGAGCACAAAAGGAAAATTTGCATGTCCTTACTGTCACAAGGATACAGATTATTTGTGGTTGAAACATGGGAAGAAGTTCTGCTACATGGGACATCATCGGTTTTTTCCCTTAGACCATCCATGGCGCATGAACCAGATGAGCTTCAACAATGAGGAGGAAACTAGGGAGGCTCCAGTTCCACTGTCTGGTCAAGATGTATTAGACCAATATGCAACTTTTCATCAAACGGATTTTGGAAAGGACATATCAAAAAAGAGGAAGCGTGATGAAGATGCAAGATGGCACAATTGGAGGAAGAAGAGTATTTTTTTTGAGCTTTCCTACTGGTCTTCTTTGCTCATAAGGCATAATTTGGACGTGATGCATATTGAGAAAAATATATGCGAGAGCATATTAGGAACTTTGCTTGAAATTGAAGGGAAATGTAAGGACAGCGAGAATGCCCGCCTTGACATGGAACATCTTGGGATCAGGCAAGATCAGCATCATGTGATTGATGATGACACGTACACCTTACAAGCAGCGTTGTACTCTCTAGACAAGGATGACAAGAGGATTTTATGCCAATTTCTTTAAGGAGTGAAGATGCCTCATGAGTTCTGCTCCAATTTAAAGAGATGTGTTGACGATAAAATATGTAAGGTGTCTGGACTCAAAACTCATGACAACCATATTATTCTACAAAAACTATTGCCCTTAGTCATTAGAAGGATTTTGCCAGAAGATGTTGCCAGACCATTGATTGAGCTCAGTAGGTTCTTCAGTGCACTTTGTTCAAATGAGTTGGTGCCAGCAGATCTTGACAAACTAGACAGTTCAATTAAAGAGACTCTTTGTCATCTTGAGATGGTTTTCTCGCCTGCATTTTTTGACATAATGATTCATTTGCCGGTCCATCTAGTTGAAGAGGCTAAACTAGGAGGGCCCGTGTGTTACAGATGGATGTATCCAGTAGAGAGGTATCTATGTACTGTTAAAGGATATGTCAGGAACAAGGCACAACCAGAAGGATCAATAGTTGAGGCGTACATAGCTGAGGAGTGTCTTACATTTTGCTCTCTGTTGACACTTGTTATTTATTAACATTAAAGGATAAATAAATATGAAAAGGGCATGAATTCAATCACCAACAAAGGTTTAGGGTTTTAATTGACAATATTCCACAAGTTTTGGTGAATTGTGATTCTGCAGGGACTAAACCAGGAAACCAGCACTGATTGCTTCCCCTAGAAGGAAACCGACGCGAGATAACGCAACCGGCATGTCAGGAATATTCTAGAAGACTCCAGAGGACACCAGAAGACACCAGGAGGTCGGGCACCGCGGGACCCTGCCAGGTGGGACCGACCGGTCCCACCACGAGACCGACCGGTCTCCCCCCGGGCCCGCTGGCTTCCGTCTTCTGCAAGCTTCCTCCACCACCTCCTAGGATGCATCTCCACCGTCCCTGAAGTCGGTTTGATCCAACGGTGGGCGATAAACGTGACGCGGATCGATGACATCGCGATTCCTTGCCCCCCTACTCCACCTCGGGCTATATACACTACTAGTGAACAGGCCTTTGGACGATTTGCAAAATCAGCATTAGTCACGGAAAAATTTGCGTCTGGGACTAGAAAGGTCTTTAGCCCCGGTTGGTAACACCAACAGGGGCTAAAGTTCCCCTGCCTAACGGCTCATTTGTCAGAGGGACCTTTAGCCCTGGTTGGTGTCACCAACCGTGGCTAAAGATTGACCTTTTGCCCCGGTTGGTGACACCAACCGGGGCTAAAGGTTTTGCCCCGGTTGCTGTATCCAGCCGGGGCTAAATGTTGGCATCTTTAGCCCCGGTTGGTGTTACCAACCGGGACTAAAAGGTTTTGTCCCGGTTGTTGTATCCAGCCGGGGCTAAATATTGGCATTTAGCCCCGGCTGGGAATAAGGACCGGGGCTAAATGTCCCTCCCTATATTTGAACTGTTCTTCCACCTCCAGCCGTGCCCGAGCTCCTGTCTTCATTTTTTCTTCATTTAGTCACTTGCTTGCTTGTTGGCTCTCTCCGGTGATTTTTGTTTGTTAACACATCTCCGGCGATTGATTTATTTCATCACATCTATGCCGCCATTGACTCCTTGAAAGGTTACTAACTTCAGTTTTTCATTTTTGTAGCCGCCACTTGTATATATGGTTTTTGAAGCTATTTTGAGTTCATTGACTTGATAGTTCAAATTAGTACTCTAAAAACAAAATATGACCATTTAATTAGTTTATTTTAATCTTTTAGAGAAATAGAGATCATTTAAATCATTTTTTACAAAAAATAGAAATATATAATACTTTAGTTTACAAAATGTGACTAGTTTAATTAGTTTATTTTAATCTTTTAGAAATATATAATACTTTAGTTTACAAAATGTGACTGGTTTAAATTATTTCATTAAAGTAATTAGTATATATACCTTATAATTTAATTATGTGATATATACCATATAATTTCATTTGTTTATAAGAATGAGAGATATAATTATGTGATATGTCATATAATGCAGACGATGACACGTCACTGGATGTACAATGCAGATCGTCGCTCAAAAGAGTTCATTGACGGCGTGCATTATTTTTTAAGAGTGGCCGAGGCAAACAAGCGGAATGGTTTTATGTGTTGTCCATGTGCCCTTTGTAATAATTCGAAGGAATATTCTAGCTCAAGGAGTCTTCACTCACACTTGTTCAAGTCGGGTTTCATGCCAAACTATAGTTGTTGGACGAAGCATGGAGAAACTGGGGTTATGATAGAAGAAGGTGAAGAAGAACAATTGGACCCTGACGATGACATTATTGCTCAATACAATGACTTTGGTGATACTGCAATGGGGGAAGGTGAAGAAGAGGCAAGTGCAGAAGACACACTCGCTGAAGATGATGCTCTTGGTGATGTCATTCGTGATGCACAAAGAGATTGCCAAAGTGAAAAGGAGAAGGCTAAGTTTGACTGTATGCTAGAGGATCACAGGAAATTACTATATCCGTCTGCTCAGAAACAAGGACCATGCAAAGTTGGTGCGCTGGCACAAAGAAGACTGTAAGGTAGACAACATGTTGAGACATCCTGCTGATGGGTCCCAGTGGAGAGCAATAGATAGAGAATTCCCGGAATTTGCAAAAGACGCTAGAAACTTAAGGTTTGGTTTAAGTACGAACGGGATGAATCCTTTTGGGGAATAGAGCAGTAGTCATAGCACGTGGCCTGTTACTCTATGTATCTACAACCTTCCTCCATGGTTATGCATGAAGCGGAAGTTCATTATGATGCCAGTGCTCATCCAAGGCCCGAGGCAGCCTGGCAACGACATCGATGTCTACCTGAGGCCATTACTTGAGGAACTCCTACTTTTATGGAGTAAATCAGGTGTACGTGTGTGGGATGATTACAAACAGGAACACTTTGACCTGCGAGCATTGTTGTTCATAACAATCAATGATTGGCCTGCTCTAAGTAATCTTTCAGGACAGACAAACAAGGGATATAATGCATGCACACATTGTTTTGATGACATGGATAGTATATATTTGAAAAGATGTAGAAAGGTAGTGTACCTTGGACATCGTCGATTTCTTGCTATTAATCACTAGGTTAGAAAGAAAGGCAAGCATTTTAAAGGTGAGACAGACCACCGAAGCAAGCCTCGCAACAGAGCTGGGGAAGATGTATTTGAGATGATCAAGGATGTGAAAGTAGTCTTTGGAAAGGGGACGGGCAGTGAACCTGTTCCGAAAGATGCTACGGGACACGCACCCATGTGGAAGAAGAAGTCAATATTTTGGGAGCTACCCTATTGGCATGTACTAGAGGTCCGCCACGCGATCGACGTGATGCACCTGACAAAGAATCTTTGTGTCAACCTTCTAGGATTCATGGGTGTGTATAGGAAGTCTAAGGATACACTTGAAGCACGACAAGACTTGCAGCGCATGAAAGAACGAGACAACCTACATCCAGAGAAGACAGATGATGGACGCCATTACTTAAGACCTGCTAGCTATACTCTTAGCAATGAAGAGAAGGAAATCATGTTTGAATGCCTAAACACCATCAAGGTCCCATCTGGATTCTCCTCCAATATAAAGGGAATAATAAATATGCAAGAGAAGAAATTTCTAAACTTAAAGTCGCATTACTGCCACGTGCTTATGACGCAATTGCTTCCGGTTGCTTTAAGAGGAATTCTACCTCCACATGTACGTCTGGCCACTGCGAAGCTATGTGCATTCCTCAATGCAATTTCTCAGAAGGCAATTAATCCACTAGAACTAGCTACTCTACAGAATGATGTGGTTCAATGTCTTGTGAGCTTTGAGTTGATGTTCCCTCCATCCTTATTTAATATCATGACACACCTCCTCGTTCACCTGGTCAAGGAGATTCATATTCTTGGTCCTGTGTTCCTACACAACATGTTCCCCTTCGACAGGTTCATGGGAGTACTGAAAAAATATGTTCACCAACGTGCTCGGCCAGAAGGAAGCATCACCAAGGGCTATGGGACAGAGGAGGTCATTGAGTTCTGTATTGACTTTATTCCTGACCTTCACCCGATTGGTGTTCCTGAATCACGGCACGAGGTGAGGCTGTGTGGAAAGGGGACACTAGGGAAGAAAACATATATTGGTACGGGGAACGATTATTTCAATAAAGCGCACTACACAGTTCTTTCAAACGCATCCGTGGTGGATCCATATATCGAGGTACACAAGGAGTTCTTACGATCCCGATTTCCTAGGAAGAATGAAGTTTGGATTACACGTGAGCACATGAATACTTTTAGCACTTGGTTGCGAAAAGAATGTCTGAATGATAACAATATTGATGAGCAACTATATTTGTTGGCTAGGCAACCATCGTGGCACATCCTCACATACAAAGGGTATGAGATAAATGGAAACACATTTTACACCATTGCCCAAGATAAAAAGAGCACGAACCAAAATAGTGGTGTTCGCGTAGATGCCACAGACCCAACTGGGAAGAGGCAAACATATTATGGCCGCATAGAGGATATTTGGGAACTAGACTACGCACCTGATTTTAAAGTCCCTTTGTTTCGATGCCAATGGGTCAAGACGACCGGAGCCGGAGTAACAGTTGACAAGGAGTATGGAATGATAACAGTGGATCTCAACAATATTGGATACAAAGATGAACCATTCGTCCTTGCTGCTGATGTGAATCAGGTGTTCTATGCGAAAGACATGTCTACAAAATCCAAGAGAGCGAAAAATGACGATAAATCAACCAAAGAGCCAAAACGCCACATAGTTCTTTCAAGAAGAAGAAACATCGTGGAAATCGAGGACAAGTCAGACATGTCAGAAGATTATGAAAGGGATGACCGAATACCGCCCTTCAGTGTGACTAAAGATCCAAGCATCCTGCTAAATGCTGAGGAGACTCCATTGTTATGACATTATCATAACCAAGGGACATACGTCAAGAAGAAGATCACCAGTGTACCCGCTTGATATATAGTTATGCTTTAACTAATATTATGTATTACAATTTTTGTGTAATTAATAAATGATTATGGATAGGTTCGATTCGTTGATGTCGGTGTCGAAATGACTTGATTTATTACATTATAATGATTATGGATAGTCATGGTTAATAATGATTATGGATAGTCATGGTTAATAATGATTACTATACCCGTCTGCTGAATTTGAACAATAAAAGATGAACAACCCAAAATTTAACGTTCAGATAATGCAAAATTTATTTTCCTATCGAGAACCAGTTGTTTCAGATATTTAAATTTAACATTACATTTTTGCATTAACAAAATATGAATTGTTATTTACATTTATATTTGTTATTATAAGAAAAGAAAAGAATTTATGTTACAAATTTTTGTACTATACAATAAGGTAAAAGGAAATACAACTGTTATTTTTAAGAAATTTTATGCCTAATATTTAATTTACTATGCAATTAACAATATTACAACATATTTATATAATGAAAACTGAATACAAAACCTAAAATACAGCAAACCCAAAAAAATGGCGGGAGAAACGGCTTTAGTCCCGGGCGGTTACACCACCCGGGACTAAAGGTACCTTTAGTCCCGGGCCGTAAGCCAACCCGGGACTAAAGGTTTGGACCTTTAGTCCCGGGCGGCCTTACGCCCCGGGGCTAAAGGGCTTTTAGTCCCGGGTGGTGTCACCGCCCGGGACTAAAGCCTCCCCGCATATATAGCGCACAGTGCCGTTCCTCCTTCCTCAGATCGACGTCAGACTCCAGCACCACCGCCTCCCTCGCCGTCTCCGATCTCGATCCAGTGCCGCGCCGCCGTCCTCCTCGATCTCCGTCGCCGACGTCCGCCTCGCCGTCGTCCTCTCCCGAGGCGCTCTCCGCCCTCGTCGTGCCTCGCCGTCGTCCTCTCCCGCGCCGCTCTCCGCCCTCGCCGTGTCGCCGTACGTTGTCCTCTCCCGCGCCGCTCTCCGCCCTCGCCGTGCCACGTGCGGCTTGCGCTGCGCGCGTGCCTCGCCGTGTGGCCTCGCCGTCGTCCTCTCGCGGTCGCCGTCGTCTTCGCCGTGCCTCGCCGGGTGCCTCGCCGTGTAGCCTCGCCGTCGTCCTCTCGGTCGCCGTCGTCTTCGTTGTGCCTCGCCGAAGTGTCTTCGCCGTGTGGCCTCGTCGTGGCCCCGCCGTGGCCTCGTCGTGTCCTCGTCGTGTCCTTCCTGTGTCTGTGAGCGCTGGTCATGTGCGTGTGTGGACAGGGTGTGTGCGTGTGTTTACTGTTTGCAGAGAAAAAAAAGAAGTGTGTGCACTTGTATATAGAAAAATGATTATAGAAAAATGAATATAAATACATATATATTTATAGAAAAAAAATAAATATATATGTTTTTTAATCTAACAAAATATATGTTTACACATGTAGATAAAAAGAGATTGGTCGCGTTGATATGGTCGTGTATGTCGATATGTTATTCTCCATGTTATCGTGTTATTCGCAGAAATGGCCGACCCAGTTGACAACATGGAGGAGAAAATGTACGACTTAATCAACAGCGGCGCTAATCAAGATTTAGCAGCAGGTGATGACAACAATGATCAAGAAGTAGATGACGGCAGTCAATACTTTGCTGATTATGAAGAAATCATGATCATGCAAGAAAATACTGGCGAGGTATAAGTACAATCTCTATGTGCACATTTTATTCTAAATAATTTATAAATGTATTTATAATCTATTGTTCCTGCATACGTAGCCCTCCGGATCGACAACGACTACCGGGAAGAGTAGGACCGTACGAGGTCCGAAGAAGCCGTTGGATGGCCGGTACATTATCTCAGAATTCGACGAGGAAACAGGCCAAGTACTTGGAGAACGTGCACAAAAATTTGTTGGCCACTGTGGGTACCTTGTAAGGGATAAGATCCCGATCAGTGCTCGTGAATGGAAGAAAAAGACAAGTGCTCCTCATATAAGTTTCGTCTCTGATCTTGATAAGGATCTGGTTTGGGCAGATGTCCTTGCACATTTCACGCTTGAAACAGATGATACAAATTTGAAGGCAAAAGTTCGGGAGTGGGCTATGAAGAAAATGACAACACTATTCTAGGGCTGGAAGAAGAACTTATACAACAGATTTATCAAGAAGGACCTAACTCCAGACTTCAACACTAAGGCCTACGTGAAGTTGAGGCCTTTTTGGGATGAATTTGTAGAATTTAAGAAATCAGAAGAGGGTGAGGCACGGGTCCGAAGGAACCAACAAAATGCCCGACAAAAACAATACCACCATCACTTGGGATCCGGTGGCTACAAGAGTGCCATTCCTAAGTGGGAAAGAATGGAACGGGAGATTCTAGCCAAGGGCATCGAACCAGAATCAATCAACTGGCCTGAGCGCACCAAGTATTGGTTTTTTGGTCATGGAGGAAACCTGGACCTACAGACAGGAAAGGTAGTGTATGGCACAAAACTCCAAAGAGCAGCCGAAAGATTGGCTTATGCTCGAGACATGGCTGACAGTGGCGCGTGGCAGCCGAACAGAGAAAAGGATGAGCTGACATATGCCCTGGAGAATCCTAAACACGGTGGGAGAACAAGAGGCTATGGGGAGTTGTCGTGGAAGCATGCCTTCCCAAAAGACAAAGAGACCTATAGAAGCCGCGCAAGAAAGAAGGAGGACGAGGCAGAGCGGATGCGAAGGATGGAGGAAATGGTTATGCAGTCACAGGCCGCGGCTCGTGAAGCGGTAGAGCGAGAAAAAGCACTTGAAGGCAAAATGAGTGAGGAAATCAAAAGGCAAGTGCAGTTAGCAGTAAGTTCCTTCCAAAGGCAATCTGCATCAGAGCCGGGAGTCAACATCAGCCCCCCTGGTCAGTTGAAAAGCAGTTGCGCTTCCACGGAGGTGCCAACGATTCAAGGTGACGTAGGGCTACGCTTCCCCATGGATGACATCACTGATCCTCTCACGACATGTGAGCTGCACATTCCACAGGGGAATGACACAATAATGGTGGCTATTGGTGTTGTATCTCCTATTGACCCTACGAAGACACCAAGATGCCATGGAGCATTAGTACCACCTGGTTATGCTAGTGTCTCGGTGGATAGAGTAGTGAAAGGGCATAGCAATGTGACTCTTGACATTGAAGGAGGTGATGGTGAGAAGACTTTAGGAGAA
Organism: Coix lacryma-jobi var. lacryma-jobi; assembly: GCA_009763385.1. Taxonomy (NCBI): domain Eukaryota; kingdom Viridiplantae; phylum Streptophyta; class Magnoliopsida; order Poales; family Poaceae; genus Coix; species Coix lacryma-jobi. The sequence continues at coordinate 93,331,333 of CM019824.1, forward strand.
GCGGAGAAGGCATTCATATGTTGGCGTAAGCGCTATATCATTATTCCTGGGGCATCACCTCCTCCTCAACAAACTAACCCTAGGTGCGGAAGAAAGTGAATGAAACATTTTTCTTTCACTAGTTATGTATTGGCTTAAATATAATTGTGACTGCATACCATGTTGTTTTCACAGCAGGACCTGTCCCGACCTAAGTCATAGTGCTGCAGGCGATGCAATGAAACACACAGCTGCATCCCCACCGGCTCCATCCCCTCCACGACGGGCTCCATCTCCGCCACTGGCCCAATCTCCTCCACAACGGGCTCCATCTCCGCCACTGGCCCAATCTCCTCCACGACGGGCTCCATCTCCAGCACTGGCCCAATCTCCTCCACCACGGGCTCTATCTCCGCCACTGGCCCAATCTCCTCCACCACGGGCTCCATCTCCGCCACTGGCCCAATCTCCTCCACCACGGGCTCCATCTCCTCCACTGGCCCAATCTCCTCCACCGCCACGGGCTTCATCCCCGTCACCGACTACACCAAAGAAGAGGCCAGCCACACAAATGAAGGCATCGGCCCCACCGCCACTGAAGAAGAAAGCCTCTTCAGAAAGAAGACAACCTATTCCTAAGATGATGAAACTTCCATATGAGATGGCTGATGAGGAAACTAATGCTGCAGCGAAAGCACATTTGGACCAATTCTGGGCGGACACCGCGGCTAAAATTAAAGCAAAGAAAAACCCAGAGAAGTCGTACCTTTTTGTACGTCCTGATATGCTCAGGAAAAAGGTGGATGCTCATCAGAAAAAGGTGTGTGATTCTCGTAAGAAATCGCCACTATCAGACTATGACCGCACTATCACCAAGTCACAGAAGAGAGCAAACAAGGATGTCCCACAGCTCGGGGAACAATCAAAACAATCAGTGCCCCCGCTAGTTATTGTGAATGAATATGGTTCTAACATGAAAGCGCTAGAACAACTTGATGTGGATCCTGAGCATCTTGATGCATTTTTCGCAGAAACTGGTCTAACCTTGTCCCAAATGCTCGGTGAATCAGCCATTGAAAGTGCTCCGGAAATTGATCACTGGAAGAAGAATTATGTATATGGCCAGAGTCTATACAACCCTGCGGCCCTCACAGAACTTGGCACTCAAATGTACTTGGTAAACCAGTGGTACATGGCAGCGTGTAGCAAAAAAACGGATGATTGGATTTGCGTTAGAATTAGAGACCATCATTACTTTCGTGGCGATGATATCATACTTGTCCAATTCACTAAGTTACACCAGCTATGCCACCTGGATGCTCTAGACAAATCTCTAGTCAGCTGCTTTTGTTTGTAAGTGATCCTTCATTTTAATAATCTCACTTAGCATATGTATATGTAAATGTAATTATACTAACACTAGCTAGTGTGTCAGGAACATGATGAGAGACCTCGTACGTAGAAATGACAAGGAAGTTTGTTTCATTGATCCATATATCGTATTCTCGCTCCCAAACAAAGATTCCGGCTATGATATATGGAGAAATGAAATAGAGAGGAATCTCCGGAGGTTCTTGATCAACCAAAAGAACAAAAGTATATACTCTTCCACTACAACTTTAGGTGGGTGTTGTTATCATGTGCATATTTAATTTTACTTACTCAATTCTCGTTAATATGTTGACTATATAAGCAAATTAATGCAGCTTTCACTGGATATTGATTATCATCGATCTCTCCGAAACTCAATTGCTAATCTATGACTCATTGAGAAAACCAGATATCATAGACATTATCCAGGGGTAACTTTTGATCTCTAAATATTGATTTCTACACTTTAAATCTACAATAGTTAATTATGATCCATTTATTGTGCAGCGTTTAGGCCTGGTTTGTTCCGAAACACCGTCCGGATTTGAAAGTGGCACTTCCTCCTTCTATCCAATTGCAAGTAAGTTGTATTATTAGCTCCCCGCATCTTTACCACTGTAGCATGCTTCATCACACGCGTGGGATGATGAGATAGTAATCTTTTACATCGTGCAGTGGGTTCTATGGCAACCACCAGGGAACAATTTGTGTGGGTACTACGTTTGCGAGTTTCTCTCGGTGTATGCGAAAAGAACTCCTGTAGAGAGACAAAAAGTATGTAACACCACCATCAAGACATGGGATGATTCATCAAGCGATGATGAAGCCCATTTCACAAGAGGCATGGCCACAAGCACTCATCATCAAGCTCCTCACGTGTGTACGTTCTTATGATCAACTTGTGCAAGATAATCTCAACTATGCTAAGGCTTGCACTAGTCAACAAAAGAAAATAAACACTTTAAAAGAAAAATTAGATAGTTCTGAACAAGCCTATAATGATATGCTTGAACAATATGAAACTTTTTCAAACCTAAATGTTGAGCTATCTAATAAAATTGAGAAACTTGAGGCTAGTGCAAGCACAAGTGATAGCATAAATAATGATGAGCAACTTGTTAAGAAAAATGAAAAACTAAAAGCAAAGTTAGCTAGCACACAAGATGCTTACAAAAGTTTGCTTGCTAAAATGGAAATCATGTGCAAACTTTGTGATGAGCTAACTAATAAAGTTGCTAATCTAGAAGCCATCAGAGCAAACCCCACAAAGGCATCTAAAATTGAAAAATCAATCCTTGATATGCCTAAAAAGGATGCCTCTACTTCTTGCATTGATTTACTTGATTTAGACTCACCCATGTGCAAACAAGCTTGTGTTGAGGATGTGATTGTAGAAACATGTGCACAAGAACTTGCAATGAAGAATGAGCAACTAAGGCAAGAAGTGGCTCGCCTCACCATGAACTTGACTAAAGCTAAAGGCAAGACAAAGCAAACTCAAACTCATCAAGATAACACTATCAAGGGAGTCAAGAAGCTTGATGAGGAGCAAACCGTGGTTTGTTATGTTTGCCATAAGGAAGGCCACAAGTCCTATGAGTGCAAGGTGAAGCATGGGGGAGAGAAAATGAAGAAAGAGAAAAACAAAAAGCAAACAAGCAAGCTCTCCAACACCTACACCAACAAGGTGAATAAGAAGGCCTCCACACCCTATCTCTTGAAGAAGAAAAAATGACAAGGTGGTGGTGCAGATACATGAGTGTATGCCGAGTCTCTGAGTGATGAGTGATTGTCAACTGGGATAATGCGCATGTTCTTTGGCTTGTGTTGTGCAGGTGTCTAGCATGGATACAGTGATCGAAGGCAAGGTGAAGGTCAAGTAGAGACGTGCCGTGCCGATGGACCGAGAGTGGCGAAGGGCGGACGTGAGGCTTGGACTGAGAGACCGGTGGCCTGAGGATCAGTTGTGGTGGCTGACAGCCTGGGACAGCGACAAGCGAAGACTTGTGGGTGGACGGGGTGCACGGGCGGTGCATCCCCTCTACGGCTCGGTTTGGTGGTTGAGCCACAGAAAAACCACCGAGCGGACGGTTTCCAGGTTTAGGCCTCAAAACCTGGGTGCGGCCGGTTTCCGAGTTTGGGCCACAAAACTTGGGCTGAGGACGGTTTCCAGTTTGGGCCTCAAAACCTGGGTGCTGCGGGTTTCTGAGTTTGGGCCACAAAACTCAGGCGATGGACGGTTGGTTTCCCGGTTTGGGCCTCAAAACCGGGGGTTGGCTATGAAGGCTGGTTTCCCGGTTTGGGCCACAAACCGGGGGTGCGATGTCCGGGAAAAGGACAAGCAGAGCGGTGGCGGCACGTGTCGGCGATCGGTGAGGTTGCGTCGAGGCAACGCTACCAGTTGTGCGGGCGTGGCCGTCGGATCACCACCTACCATGAGTTGGTCCAGAATAACCCTAGGGTTTAGCTGGTTCGCTCTGTAATTAGAGAGGGGTAGAGTAGGAAATAGAATTAGGATAAGTAGAGGGAGACACCCTCCTCCCATTCTATCTCAGTCATTTGTTATTTTGTCTTCTAGGTTTTCCTGCTCTCCCAATCCCCTGCTGTAGCAACTGAGATCCGCAGAGAACCATACCTCTGTGTACTGGAGATTTTGAGGAAGTGAGACCGTAATCTCACTGTTGTAGCGTGTGGTAGCCACACGGTTGCAAATCGATGTGTTGATTTGCGTTTTCATTTGTGTTCTTCGCGTTCTTTGTTTCTTCGCGATTTTGCCATCACTCGATCTCTCTCTATACTGCGTCTTTTTGAATTCCACTTGAATAAACTTGTTCTTTATAGTGAGGAGATCATTTCCACTGAAGGAATTCATCTAACTCCTCACGAGCAAGTAGATCGGGTCGATTTCATTTTCGTGGCGCTTTTTCGGTTCATACACCTTCCCTTTCGATTTCTCGTTGATTGAGTTGATTTGAGCAGATGATTTCTTGGGGATAGTCTCCTAACTACCTCGTGATCATCCTCTCCAAGTTTGGGATCAAGGGATTTTGGTTTGGATCGATTTGGAGAAGATTTGAGTTGAGGGCGACCGAAATCGCCCTCACTGGCTGTTGGCGGACAGTCCGCCACCCAGGGCGCGGACAGTCCACGCATCGGGGGCAAGCCGAGTCAGTGGCTGTGTCCCTCGGCTGTTTTGGTACGGAGTGACCTGCGGACAGTCCACCGGTCTAACTCGCGGACAGTCCGGGAGTCGACCAGGGGACTTTCAGCAACCTTGCTGTTTTGTCCATTTGGCCGGCGGACAGTCCGCCACCCCCTAGCGGACAGTCCGCAGTAGGGGCGGATAATCCGGGACCCCAGGGCCGGACAATCCGGGATCCTGCTGAGTATTGTGTTTTTAGTGCGCTTGCTCTCCTGGCTTCTTCGCTTGGTTTCTGGATTTCTCGTTTGGCCCAAGATTTGTCCAAGGAACCTCTCTAGGTATCTTTGCTACTTGTTAGCATCGGTATTTGGAGATTTCTCGACGTAGCCTTCCATCTACGTTCGGGACTTGGTTTTTGAGGGTTGAACTTGTGCCGGTACTTTTGGCATTTGGTTTGCTATCGCTTTGTGGTGCCTCGCTGTGATCTTAGGGATCATCCACCCTCTTCCAAGGGTCGTGGGCATCACGGTTTCGATCGAAGCTCTCGGGGGTTGATTTTGGGACAAAAGGCCGAAGTTTTGAGATAACTTTTTGAGGCTCCCATTCACCCCCTCTGGTCGCCTTGCTATTTGCATTCTCGGTCCTTCAATTGGTATCAGAGCAGGTTAAGGATCTTCCACCTTAGCCGGTTCCAGATCCACAGAAGGCGACATGGATCGCGGCGTGGGCAAACAGCTATTTTTTGATGGGACGAACTATGCGTATTGGAAGATACGCATGTCGGCCTATCTGCAGAGTATTGGTGCTTCCATTTGGGATATTTGCAACTCTGCTGATTATGTGGTCTTGGCTGCTCATGTGACTCAGCATCAGATCGATGAGCACGATGCCAATAGCCGAGCCCGTAATGCTCTTTTCTTCTGTTTGAGCATGTCCGAGTTTGATCGCGTTTCTCACCTCGCTACGGCTCGGGAGATTTGGGCTACCCTCATGCGTTTCCATGAGGGAACCACTCAAGTCAAAACCCGTCTCTATGAGTCGTTCAAACGAGAGTATGAGAACTTTCGACATATGCCTGGCGAGAGCATAGAGAGTTTATTCGCTTGCTTTTAGGTGATTGTCAACATGATGAAGGCTAACAAGGAGCTGTTGCCTTTCGACGATCATGAGAGAGCTTTGAAGCTTTTGCATACTCTTGATCGATCGGTGTGGGACTCAAAGGTTCAGGCGATCATCGAATCACCTAACTATGAGACTCTCACATGTGACGAGCTCTTCAGTAAGCTCAAGTCCAGTGAGATTGACGCCATGGCGAGGGCTTCTTATGAAAATCCTTCTGGCCCGTCGATGGCTTTGCTTTCTGGCTCTTCTGCTAACACCGCTGGAGGCTTTGCACTCTCTTCTCTTCTTTCGGTGACAAAGGAGCAGCAGGAGTTCATGGGGGATGACGAGTTGGTTTTGCTCGCCAACCGGTTCTCGCGGTTCCACAACAACCGCATGAACTGTCGCCGCGGAGGAGGAAGCTCGGGATGTTTCGAGTGCGGCGACCCCAACCACTTCATCTCCAATTGCCCGAAGAAGAACAAGCAAGTCTTTGGCAAGGCGGATCATGGGCACAAGTACGACTCCGGCAAGCGCAAGGAGAAGTACGTCCCCGCGAAGCATAAGTGGAAGGGCGGCTTCAACAAAGAGTACATCAAGACAAAGAGTCCACCGATTCGACTCTAATTCACCCAAAACTAATCCTCTAGGGATCAAACTTGGTGAGAGGAATCACAAGGAGGATAGTGAGCTATCACTAAGAGATCATGGCTCGAACCTATCTGCAAATCGATGACTCGAAGAAATTCGGGGGAAGGGAGAAAAACTTGACCCGAAACGAAAATCGATCGATCTATTAGCTCGTGAGGTTAGAGGATAATTCTTTCGGTGAAAAGAAGTGCCTCACGATCTAGAACATCTTGGTTCAAACGGATTTTCAAAAGATGCACCAAGTAGAGAGATCGATCAACGGGAAAATCATGGAGAAAAGCAACCCGCGAGGAACAAGAACAAAACACGAATCACAACCACGAATTTGCAACCGTGTGGCTACCACACGCTACAATAGTGAGATTACGGTCTCACTTCCTCAAAATCTCACGGACACAGAGGTATGGTTCTCTTCTCTGTGGATCTCAGTTCGCTACAGCAGGGGAGTGGGAGAGCAGGAAAACCTAGAAGACAAAATAGCAAATGGCTGAGATAGAATGGGAGGAGGGTGTCTCCCTCTACTTATCCTAATTCTATTTCCTACTCTACCCCTCTCTAATTACAGAGCGAACCAGCTAAACCCTAGGGTTATTCTGGACCAACTCATGGTAGGTGGTGATCCGACGGCCACGCCCGCACAACTGGTAGTGTTGCCTCGACGCAACATCACCGATCGCCGACACGTGCCGCCACCGCTCTGCTTGTCCTTTTCCCGGACGTCGCACCCCCGGTTTTGTGGCCCAAACCGGGAAACCAGCCTTCACAGCCAACCCCCAGTTTTGAGGCCCAAACCGGGAAACCCGCAGTCCATCACCTGAGATTTGTGGCCCAAACTCAGAAACCCGCAGCACCCAGGTTTTGAGGCCCAAACCTGGAAACCGTCCTCAGCCTGAGTTTTGTGGCCCAAACTCGGAAACCATCATCGCCCAGGTTTTGAGGCCCAAACCTGGAAACCGTCCACTCGGTGGTTTTTCTGTGGCTCAACCACCAAACCGAGCCGTAGAGGGGATGCACCACCCATGCACCCCGTCCACCGACACGTGTCCCCAGGTCCTCGACCTAGGCAACATCGTGCCCGCAAGTCTCCTCTCGTCGCTGTCCCAGGCTGTCAGCCACCACAGCTGATCCTCAGGCCACCGGTCCCTCAGTCCAAGCCTCATGTCTGCCCTTCGCCACTCTCAGTCCATCGGCACGGCACGTCTCTACTTGACCTTCACCTTGCCTCTGATCACTGTATCCGTGCTCGACACCTGCACAACACAAGCCAAAGAACATGCGCATTATCCCAGTTGACAATCACTCATCATTCAGAGACTCGGCATACACCCATGTATCCGCAATCTCCCCCTTGATGAGTGCATTGTCAACTACCAACACAAATCATAATAGTATAGAAGAAGGAAGAAAGAGAGAGAACTCGACCAAATGACCCAAAAGCATAGCAAAGCCGAAGAAGGTCAAGTGGAAGGAGCAAAAACAACTTGGTTCCCAAAGACTTGGGCAATGGCTCGACGCAACCAAGCAAAGCAAAGCTAGCCCTCAAGAAGAGGTAGAACAGGCTCAACACCGCTAGCAAGAAAACTTGACACCAATTGAAAAATCAACTAAAATTCAAGCAAACCAGAGCTAGCCCTCAAGAAGAGGCAGAACGGGCTCAACACCGCTAGCGAAACAGCTCGATACCAACTGTTACCAACTCAAAACCAAAAGAGTGCGATACCAATTGAAGAGCTGAAAATGAGCTGAGAATGTTTGCTAGTCCCTCAAGAAAGAGGCAAAGACAACTAGAAAACTCCCCCTCAAATAGTGCACACAACCCATGGAACTCATGATTTGTCAATATTTTCTCCCCCTTAGTTGAAAATGCACCATCAAGCAAATGTGCACACGCACTCAAATGTCTCCCCCTTGGCAGAATATCTCCCTCTAAAAATGCAAGTTAGTAGCTTCAGAAATATAATTAGGAGAGTGTAAGGATGCTCTACATAGTTCTGATCTGATGACTCAACAACATCCATAAGAAGCTAGCAAAGGCTCAAACTGATCACCAAATACGAAATATGAATATGAGAGCAAAAGAGCAGTTTTCAGCAAACAAGGGTTCACCATCAAAAATAGCACAAAACATGTATAGACAGGATATCCGACTAGTGCTAAACATGTATACAAGGTGAACTACCCCTAGCACAGTTCAATCATCATGCTATAGAATGAAACATAGACTTGTGTAGTCAAGTTTTATCGGAGTTGCAGCGGTTAAATTACACAAGTTCAAATTTCAGCATGTGATTGCGAGAGGGTGAAAACTTGTCATTGCCTAACTTTTCAACTGTGCGAAGCCTATGTAGAAGCAATCAGAAGCTTAAAGCAACAGTTTCGGTCATACACTACACAGCTCAAGTTTAACTCAAAGTGCAATGAGAAACAGTCTCGAAACTGTGATGTGCTGACAAGCAATCCCATCTCGATCTTTCCAATTCACTTAACTTGGTTCTAGTCTTAAAATAGAATATGAACATACCAAGCAAGTGAAGGACTCAGAACTAGAGACATAGCAACCTAGCATATATGAAAAGCACAAGTGATTTCGACACATTCTACACATGCTAGTTGCATATCTCAATGGTGAACATTTTTAAGTTTTATGTTTATTTAGCAAAATTCACCATTCATAAAATAGCCCAGCTCACAACATGTATCAATGATCAGAAAGAGCATAAGCTACAGCATCATCATAAAGCATCGGAGCAAATACTATACAGAGCATAGTTACATTCTTCAGATTATATACATGAAGCTCTGAATTTAAAAATGCAAGATAAAATGCAAAGATGCATGAAGAAACCAAAAGAAAAACACAAAGTCAGTTTATAAGACAAGAGCCAAAATGTTTCCCCCATCTAAAAGGGGAAACACACACCAAGCTCACCTCTCAACCTAGCAAAAGTTGATTGGTCCAAAGGCTTGGTGAAAATATCAGCCAACTGATGATGAGTATCGACATGGCGAAGGTCGATATCACCCTTCTCATAGTGGTCTCGCAGAAAATGAAAGCGCACATCAATGTGTTTGGTCTTAGAGTGCAACACGGGGTTCTTAGCAACGCTAATAGCACTCGTGCTGTCACAAAGCAAAGGAACGCGAGAAAAACTCAGACCAAAGTCACGCAAAGAGGCCATCATCCAAAGCAACTGGGAACAACAGCTAGCCGCAGCAACATACTCAGCCTCCGTGGTAGACTAGGCGACACTAGACTGCTTGTGAGAAGACCACAAAACAAGAGAAAAACCAATAAACTGGCAAGTCCCAGAAGTGGACTTGCGATCAATGCGACAACCAGCAAAATCGGCATCGAAATAACCGCAAAGGAAGAGAGTGGACGAAGCAGAATACCAAATCCCAAATTCTGGAGTGAAGGATAAGTACCTCATAATGCGCTTGACCGCCTGACGATGCGAGGTGCGCGGCGACGACTGAAATCGCGCACAAAGACACATCGCGAACTGAATGTCCGAGCGTGTCGCCGTCAGGTACAACAGCGACCCGATCATACTCCGGTACTCCTTCTGGTCCACCGCTTCTCCATCCACATCCGCATTCAGGGCCGTCGTGGTCGACATGGGTGTTGGAAGAGGCTTGGCCTCACCCATATCGAACTTCTTCAATATGTCCTTGGTATACTTACCCTGGTGCACGAACGTCCCTTCCCGGGATTGCTTGATTTGCAACCCGAGGAAAAACGTCAACTCGCCCATCATGCTCATCTCAAATTCCATGCTCATAGTGTCTGCAAACTTGGCAACTAAAGCATGAGAAGAACCACCGAAAATGATATCATCCACGTAAATCTGGACCAAGAGAGAGTCATTGCCTTGCTTGAGGAGAAAAAGCGTTTTATCCACACATCCCATTTTAAAACTCTTAGCAAGCAAAAAGGTTTTCAACCTATCATACCAGGCTCTAGGGGCTTGTTTCAAACCATATAAAGCTTTGTGAAGTTTAAAAACATGGTTTGGAAACTTGGGATTTTCGAAACCGGGGGGTTGTCTCACATACACTTCCTCTTCTATGTAGCCGTTTAAGAAGGCACTCTTGACATCCATTTGAAAAAGTTTAAACCCTTTGGATGCAGCAAAAGCCAAGAGTACCCTAATCGCCTCCAAACGAGCTACAGGAGCAAAAGTCTCCTCATAGTCTATCCCCTCCTTCTGACTATACCCCTGGGCTACAAGTCTGGCCTTGTTTCTCACAACATGGCCATCCTCTCCTTGTTTGTTTTTGAAAACCCATTTTGTCCCAATAGGGTGACACTCAGGAGGAGGGACAAGAACCCAAACCCGATTTCTTTCAAAGTTTTCTAACTCCTCATGCATGGCATTGACCCAATCTAGATCAGATAAAGCGGGTCCAACATCTCGGGGTTCAAAATCAGCAACAAATGCAGAATGAGCAAAGTGAGAGATTTGTTGTGACCTAGACCGAGTGACGCGATCGTTGATGTCGCCGATCATCTGTTGAGGGGGGTGTTGGTGCTGGATGTGTTGTGGCGCCTCCCGAGCAGAAGTGATCTCCCCCTCAACAGCATCTGGTGCCTCCCCGGGTACAAAGGGTACTGCTCGGGGTGGCGGATCCCACGACCCCCAAGATGAAGAAGTGTCAGGGCCATGGGTCGTAGTAGAAGCAGCTCCTTGTGGCACAGCAGGTGGAGGGGGTGCTGGATCATCCATACCTTCAGCACCCTCATCCTCGTCATCAAAAAGAGGCTCACCAACCTCATGATCACCTGCACGCTCAAAACAAGAAGAAGGACAAACCATGGTCTCATCGAAGGTGGCATCTGATGTCTCCATGACTCGGTTAGTGTCAAGGTTAAGTACACGATATGCGCGAGTATGAGTGCCATAACCCAAAAACACACCGTCAGAAGAACGAGACTCAAATTTGTCCAGGTTGTCTTTCTTAAGTATAAAACAGTGGCAACCAAAGACTCTAAAATAACTCACCTTGGGCAGTTTTCCAAAACGCAACTCACAAGAGGTCTTTTTCAAGAAAGCTCGACGAAAAATGCGGTTGGAAATGTAGCATGCAGTGTTCATCGCTTCGGCCCAATATCGCCTAGGAGTCCTATGCTCATCGAGCATCGTCCTGGCCATCTCTACAAGGGTCCGATTCTTCCTTTCTACAACACCATTCTGAGGCAGTGTGTAGGGGGAAGAAAACTGATGCTCTAAACCCAAAGAGTTACAAAACTTCTCAAAATCCGAATTCTTGAATTCGGAACCATTATCGCTCCTAATAGCTCGCATCGAGTTCAAAGGGAACTCGTTCTGAAGACGCAAAATCAGATTGCGAGCAAAGGAGAAAATCTCGGTCTTCTCAGCTAAGAAGAAGACCCACGAATATCTCGAAAAGTCGTCAACAACAACAAGCACATACCACTTCCCCCCAATCGAGCTCACCCGAGCCGGACCAACAAGGTCCATGTGCAAAATCTCTCCAGGGCGCTTGGTCATGATCTGAGTCACAGGATGGTGAGGAGCGGCAACCATCTTCCCATGTCTACAAGAGTGGCAAACAAGATCCTTCTCCATAGACAACTTGGGAAATCCTCGGATTAGGCCAAGTGAACTAAGCCTTGCAAGCAAGTCGAAGCTCAAATGTCCAAGTCTCCTATGCCACTTCCAAAGATCAGAGGAGGAAGGTCCAGCCACAAGACAACGAGAAATGCCAAAAGACTCCGAGAAATTCGCACGAAAGACTTTTCCAAAGGGCGAAATCAAACACACAAGATTGCCCTGAGGATCCAAAATACGACTGAGATTCGATTTAAAACAAATCTCATAGTCATCATCGAAAAGTTGCGAAACAGAAAGAAGGTTAAAATGCAAATTAGAAACAAGAGCAACATAGCGCAACACAAAGTGCTCATTAACTCGCACCGACCCACGAGACAACACTTTACCTTTGCTATTGTCGCCGAAGGTGATAAACTCCTTTCCGGCGACTAGACTAAGACTGGAGAACCACTTGGCGTTTCCGGTCATGTGCCTCGAACACCCGGAATCCACCAACCAAACGTTCTCCAATCGTTTTACCTACATCAATAAAAAGACATAGGGTGAGCATACGGTCCAACACTGGGGTTAGTGAAGTAGGGAGAATACCAGTGTTGGGCCGGCTGCTCAAAAGAACGGTTAGCAGAAAAACCATTCCTAGCACGCCTACGGGAAGAGCGATCACCACGTAGAGGAAAACGTGGTCCGCTAAGGGAGGAGCATCCATTGCGATACTCAAAACGCGATGGGAGAAAACGCTCAACTACAAAACCACCGCCACGGGGTCCATAGCCTACAACTGCAGGCTCCCGCCGGTCACGCTCTCTTCGCGGCCTAGACCTAGGAACTTGAGGTTTCGGACCTCTAGGCCTAGCAGCACGCCTCTGAACATTATGCACATGTACATCATGGAAGGGATGGTACATGTCCATGTTGTTCATCTCCTTTGCACGGCGCGCCTCTCTCTTGCGCCGAAAGCAAAACTCACTCAAGTGTCCATCTCTCCCACAATGCTCACAATGGTACCTCACCGTTCTCATAGGGGGTTGTTGGTACTCACGGTAGTGGGTATGGATCACTTTGCCCTTCTGTGGCATAAGCTCCTCCTGAATGGGTGGCATGGTGTCTAGCTTGTTCTTGAGGTGGTTTGGTTTGGGAGCCCATGATTGTTTCTTGGGTGGAGCTCTCGAAGGTTCAACAAAGACCCCATCCTTGGTGTTAGGCTTGAGAGGCTCTTTGGGTGGAATCTTGGTAAGCTTGGGAATAGTGGTGGAGTTGGGCTTCTCACATGGGTTAAGGCCACTCGACTCTCCAATCTTCCCAAAAGACGAAACATCAACACCCTGAGCAAAACCTACACCTGGACCTCCAGCAGCTCGCTTAAATTGGGAGATCATCATCCCGAGCTGTGGCTCACCACTGGACACCCTTGACAAGATGGCCCGAAGGTATGTGTTTTCCTCCTCGGTTTGCATCTTGTCATGCTTCACATTAGCGATCTCCATCTCCAAGCTCTCACAAAGAACACACCTAGCCACACATGTGCTACCCAAGTTGGCCTCTTCAAGAGACACAATCTTGGCATTCTTCTCTGCCAACTCAGATTGCAAGCCTGCACAAGACTTGCACGCACCCAACAGCGACGATCTAGCTCTCTGCTCATCCACCTCTCCTACCAACACAGCATACTTGCTTCTCAAAGTGAGAAGGTCAGTCATGTGTGTGGTGCACATCTCACACTCCTCCTCATCGGTAACAACTACGGTGGACTTGAAAGATTCAAGTTCCTTCACCGTATCCTCCCACTTCTGCCTAAACTCCTTGCACTCTCTAGTAGCACGCCTAAGCAACTTATCCTGACTAAGGAGCGTGGCAGTAAGCTTCTCGACCTCAGTAGAAAGCTCATCGGGGGTCTGAGATACCTAGGAGGTGTCGTCGTCGTCATCGTCGTTCTGAGGAGTGTCCTCTAGCTCGCCATCGACCACCTTGCCGAGGGCCATGGTGCAGAAGTCATCGTCGACGGCGAAGAAGCAGAGGCTGTTCAGCTTGTCCTCGATCCTCTTCTTCTTCTCGGACTCGTCGTCGCTTGAAGAAGCGGAGTCGTCGACATCGCTGAGCATGGCGAAGAACGCACGCTACTCAGCCTGGGCCTTCTCCAAGTACATCGTCATGATGTACTCCTTGTTGAAGCCTCCCGTTCGCTTGTGCTTCGCGGGGACGTACTTCTCCTTGTGCTTGCCGGAGTCGTACTTGTGCCCATGATCCGCCTTGTTGAAGGTATGCTTTTTCTTCTTCGGGCAATTGGCGATGAAGTGGTTGGGGTCGCCGCACTCAAAGCATCCTGAGCGTCCTCCTCCGTGGCGATGGTTCATGCGGTTGTTGTGGAACCGTGAGAACCGGTTGGCAAGCAAGGCCAACTCATCATCCCCCAAAGACTCCAGTTGTTCCTCTGTGGCAAAAGAGAGAAGAAAGTGCAAATCCTCTAGAGGTGTTAGCAGGAGATCCTGAAACCAAAGCCATCGACGGGCCAGAAGGATTTTCATAAGAAGCCCTCGACATGGCATCGATCTCACTGGACTTGAGCTTACTGAAGAGCTCGTCGCACGTGAGGGTCTCATAGTTAGGCGATTCGATGATCGCCTGAACCTTGGAATCCCACACCGATCGATCAAGAGTATGCAAAAGCTTCAAAGCTCTCTCATGATCATCGAAAGGCATCAGGTCCTTGTTAGCCCTCATCCTGTTGACAATCACCTGAAAGCGAGCGAATAAACTTTCTATGCTCTCGCCAGGCATATGTCGAAAGTTCTCATACTCTCGCTTGAACGACTTGTAGAGATGGGTTTTGACTTGAGAGGTTCCCTCATGAAAACGCATGAGGGTAGCCCAAATCTCCCGAGCCGTAGCGAGGTGAGAAACGCGATCAAACTCGGACATGCTCAAACAAGAGAAATGAGCATTACGGGCTCGGCTATTGGCATCGTGCTCATCGATCTGACGCTGAGTGACACGAGCAGCCAAGACCACGTAATCGGCAGAGTTGCAAATATCCCAGATGGAGGCACCAATACTCTGCAGATAGGCCGACATGTGTATCTTCCAATACGCATAGTTCGTCCCATCGAAAAACGGCGGTTTGCCCACGCCGCGATCCATGTTGCCTTTTGTGGATCTGGAACCGGCTAAGGTGGAAGATCCTTAACCTCCTCCGATACCAATTGAAGGACCAAAAGTGTTACCAGAAAGCGACTAGAGGGGGGGTCAATGGGAGCTTTAAATTTCTTTTCAGAAACTTTAAACCTCTGTCCTGAAAATCAACCCCAACAGCAAAACCGATGCACGTGATGTCCACGACCCAAGAGAATGGGTGGATGTTCCCTAGGAACACAGCGAGACACCACAAAAATTCCCTCGCCCAAGTTCACGCAGATCAACTAGTGACAGGATGAATTTTGGGTAACCTCAACCTCCCCCAAGCAACGCGAGGGGGATTCAGGCTATTTTGAAAAATGAGGAGCCCGATTTCTGTAGAGCACGAAGTCAGGAATCCAACGCAACAAGCAGATCTCAAATCGTAAGTCGGACGAACAAACTGGGGACGAAAACACGCAGGACACACCTGACCGAACTCTGGCCAGCGTCCGGTCAGAGAGCACCGGACACGTCCGGTCTTCAAAAATCGGTTCTGGACCCTTATTGTTCTTGACCGGACTCACTGAGTCTGAGCGTCCGGTCTTGGGTCAAGCGTCCGGTCACAAGTGCCAAATCCAATGAATAGTAACGCGGAAGTGTCCGGTCACTTGGTGAACCTAGCGTCCGGTCAAGTCACGAAATAAACACAGCGAAAGTGTTCATCGACCGGACTCACTAACAGCGTCCAGTCGTTGAACAGGCAGCGTCCAGTCACCCCGATTTCATGCTGTTCGTCCACCGATTTGACTCTAATTCACCCAAAACTAATCCTCTAGGGATCAAACTTGGTGAGAGGAATTACAAGGAGGATAGTGAGCTATCACTAAGAGATCATGGCTCGAACCTATCTCCAAATCGATGAATCGAAGAAATTTTGGGGAAGGGAGAAAAACTTGACCCGAAACGAAAATCGATCGATCTATTAGGTCGTGAGCTTAGAGGATAATTCCTTCGGTGAAAAGAAGTGCCTCACGATCTAGAACATCTTGGTTCAAGCGGATTTGCAAAAGACGCACCAAGTAGAGAGATCGATCAACGGGAAAATCATGGAGAAAAGCAACCCGCGAGGAACAAGAACAAAACGCGAATCACAACCATGAATTTGCAACCGTGTGGCTACCACATGCTACAATAGTGAGATTACAGTCTCACTTCCTCAAAATCTCACGGACATAGAGGTATGGTTCTCTTCTCTGTGGATCTCAGTTCGCTACAGCAGGGGAGTGGGAGAGCAGGAAAACCTAGAAGACAAAATAGCAAATGACTGAGATAGAATGGGAGGAGGGTGTCTCCCTCTACTTATCCTAATTCTATTTCCTACTCTACCCCTCTCTAATTACAGAGCAAACCAGCTAAACCCTAGGGTTATTCTGGACCAACTCATGGTAGGTGGTGATCCGACGGCCACGCCCGCACAACTGGTAGCATTGCCTCGACGCAACCTCACCGATCGCCGACACGTGCCGCCACTGCTCTGCTTGTCCTTTTCCCGGACATCGCACCCCCGGTTTTGTGGCCCAAACCGGGAAACCAGCCTTCACAGCCAACCCCCGGTTTTGAGGCCCAAACCGGGAAACCCGCAGTCCATCACCAGAGTTTTGTGGCCCAAACTCAGAAACCCGCAGCACCCAGGTTTTGAGGCCCAAACCTAGAAACCGTCCTCAGCCCGAGTTTTGTGGCCAAACTCGGAAACCGTCAGTGCCCAGGTTTTGAGGCCCAAACCTGGAAACCGTCCACTCGGTGGTTTTTCTGTGGCTCAACCACCAAACCGAGTCGTAGAGGGGATGCACCGCCCGTGCACCCCGTCCACCGACACGTGTCCCCAGGTCATCGACCTAGGCAACACCGTGCCCGCAAGTCTCCGATCGTCGCTGTCCCAGGCTGTCAGCCACCACAGCTGATCCTCGGGCCACCGGTCCCTCAGTCCAAGCCTCACGTCCGCCCTTTGCCACTCTCGGTCCATCGGCACGGCACGTCTCTACTTGACCTTCACCTTGCCTCTGATCACTGTATCTGTGCTCGACACCTGCACAACACAAGCCAAAGAACATGCGCATTATCCCAGTTGACAATCACTCATCATTCAGAGACTCGGCATACACCCATGTATCCGCACACATGACTGATCTTCTCACCTTGAGAAGTAAGTATGTTGTGTTGGTAGGAGAGGTGGATGAGCTGAAGGCTAGATCCTCTCTGTTGGGTGCGTGCAAGTCCTGTGCGGGCTTGCAATCAGAGTTGGCAGAGAAGAATGACAAGATTGTGTCTCTTGAGAAGGCCAGCTCGGATAGCACATGTGTGACTAGGTGCGTTCTGTGTGAGGGTTTGGAGATGGAGATTGCAAACGTGAAGCATGACAAGATGCAAACCGAGGAGGAAAACACATACCTTCGGACCATCTTGTCATGGGTGTCTAGTGGTGAGCCGCAACTTGGGATGATGATCTCCCAGTTCAAGCGTGCTGCTGGAGGTCCAGGTGTAGGCTTTGCTCAGGGTGCTGAGTGTGCTTCATCTTTTGGCAAGGTTGGAGAGTTTAGTGGTCTTAACCCGAGTGAGAAGCCCAACTCCACCACTACTCCCAAGCTTACCAAGATACTACCCAAAGAGCCTCTAAAGCCTAACACCAAGGATGGTGTGTTTGTTGAACCTCTGAGAGCTCCACCCACGAAACAATCATGGGCTCCAAAACCAAACCACCTCAAGAACAAGCTGGACACCATGCCACCCATCCAAGAGGAACTTATGCCACAGAAGGGCAAAGTGATCCACACCCACTACCGTGAGTACCAACAACCCCCTATGAGAGCGGTGAGGTACCATTGTGAGCACTATGGGAGAGATGGACACTTGAGTGAGTTTTGCTTTTGGCGCAAGTGTGGCAGAACCTCCCGGTAATGTGACCCACCTGCACACGTCATCGTCTCTCCGAGCCCTAATGACTGTGCACATGTACCACATCACTGGAAAGATCTGTCGGGTGTCCCCGAGAGAACCCCGAATTATCCACGCACCACAGGATCATCATCATGAAGGTTGGAATAATTACAACATTACAACAGTTGATACAAAATACATCGGAGTGCGGAAGCAAGATAGATAACCTTTATAAAACATGAATAAGTTACTTTTACATAAACATAACCTGTATTGTGGAAGCAGAATAGTATTACGGAACCACACTTAGGCGGAGTACCTAAGTTGGAGAAGAAGAACAACCAGATCACGTCAATCCCACTGACATGATTATGATCAACATCACTTATTAGAAACCTGCAACAAGGGTTAACAAACCCTGAGTACTGGGGTACTCAACAAGACTTACCCGACTAAAGAGAAAGGGGAGAAGACTCAGGAATGAAAGGCTTAGGAAGTCAAGGTAAGGCTTAAGCCAGATCAAGTATTTTGCAGAAAAAGCATTTTTTTTTATCTTGTTTTATTTTGGAAAGATTCAAGTATTTCTCAATTCTTCATTGTTCATGATTCATTTTACCTTTCAAAAACATACCTAGTTGAGAACCACTCTCCGTTGACAGTCGAAGACCAAGTCTCCATAACCGAGGAGCAACGTTAATCCGGATAAATAATACTCAGCTGAGGATCCCTATCCACACTGCATATGTAGCACCCAAGCTTGCATATGCCAACTCGTCTACCACGATTCCTCCAATATTGGACCCCGGTCCTACGCCACCCAGAAGTACAGTACACCACTCTTATCCAGGTACGACGACCACGTGGGTACAAGCTACTTCCGCCATCTCTCCACTCCCAGTGCGCGGTTGTCGGTCCCGATAAAGGATTCCTCGGAGCCAGAGCTTTCCGTAGTATGTGAATAGTTGCAAGTTTTGGCCAGCAGGCTCCCATACGGATGGTCCCTAATTTTTCCGCCAGAAACTGTACCTTGGTTATATCTCACCCAAGCGTAACAGTCCTGTCAGTTTTTCAACCCTGTCCTGGTCGGTGTCAACTGTTGAGTCCCGGACTACAACATGACGGCACCGTACACTAGGACAACCTCTCCTTGCCGTTGACTAGGTACAGATCAGATACTTAGCCAACAGTCGGGAGTAAAGCCAAATTCCCATAAATATTCTTTAAGTGATCACACTTTTGAAATTGGCATTTTTGCAAATCTATTGTATAGCATCACTAAGCATTTTGCAAATAGTTTTTAAACAAGACAGGTGGATCTTCAGGTGAAGGTAAACAGTGCAATAAGTAGGTCATCACACAACTCCTATAACCTAATGCAGTAGTTTATCTCAAAAACATTTTAATAAAACCTTTATAAAAACAAGAAAAGGTTAAATGCACCGGGGCTTGCCTTCGTTGCAGGGAAGATAAGATCCAAGAAGAATCCACACAAGTTAGTTCCTTTGCTGATTTGAAATTAAGTCTTCTCGACGAAGCTTGTCCAACAAGAATCTCCTTCCGAGGCTTGTTCGACAAGGGAGATCACCAAAGCTTGATCAACATGACTCCAACACTCTCGGATACTACACGTAGATAAATGATGTATGCTTAGTATGATGCCATGTGATGTATGCTAAGGTACAGGACAAATCAAAAGTAGAACAGAAGATAACACAAGATAAGGAAAGTCGAGTACAACTTTCCTTCGCGGTAAAGTTGCAAACCAACAAAACCAACTTACAACTCACCAACTAAGATTCCTAGCTATACATACAACTTCCACCAAACATCTTTAGAAAGATAACTAAGGATGGCTAAGGTTCATTAAAACATCACTTAAGCCATAGGAACACAAGATGAGAGGTGTCCCATGGTCTTCAAATAATAAACCAAAGTCACACAAGATGTAAACACTGCTGTTCACACTTTGGATAGATTACACCACTCATACTAATCAAGCTTTAACTAGAGCTTCTAAGATTCAAAAGGGGTGATTCTAGACAATCTAGAAAGCTTATGAAAAACTCTAAAACTTTCCTATTAAACTTAACAGGTGATTCACAACTTAATTAGTTCAAACAACTATAAACATTCAAACGATTAAATAAAGCATATAAATAAGAATAAATTTTATTTTCTTCAACAGACCTCAAAATTTTTGTGAAGATACATTTTCAGCTAAAAACAGTGCCAAAAATAGTTTCATGATTTTTGGACCTTTAAATAGGCCTACAAAAATCATCAAAGTCCATTTATTAATTAAAAGCCATATTTAAATTAGTTTCAAAATTTGTTCAAAACTCAAGTTTTATATTTTTCTTAAATATCAGGCAGCTTGAGAAAGCCACACAAAAATTTTCACAATTTTTGGAGCTTCCTACAAAAAGATATCAAAAAGACAAAACCTAACACTATTCACTCAAACAGCAAAAAGGAAAAACCATCTCTAACTCTTACTGGGCTCGGCCCAGTTCAACCCACGGCCGCAGACATCCGAGATTCAGGCCTCAGCCTCAGCCCTCCTTCTCCGACTCGCCCGAGGCTGAGAAGCCCTTCTTCTCCGCCTCGCCCGAGGCCAGCGCCCGGCCAGCCTCGACCCAGCGTGGCGCGAGCGCACGGCGGTGGGTGTGTGTGCGTTCGCTCGAGGCCCGGCTCCAGCGAGACAGCGCCCGAGGGTCCGCTCGAGGCCTAGCTCGATCGAGACGATAACGCCCGTCCGAGGCCTGGCTCTAGGCTCGGGCGAGACGGAAAACGCTCGTCCGTCCGAGGCCTGGCTCGAGCGGGACGGTGAACGCGTTCGCCCGAGACTTGGCTCGAGCGAAGCGGAGGGTGCGCCTGCTTAAGGCATAGCTCGAGACGGTGAACACGTGTCCAAATGTCCGCTCGAGACCTAGCTCGAGCGAGACGGTGTGCCCTGACAGCTTTGCAGAAAAGCCCTCCGGCTTAAACAAAACTAACCCGCAGTCCATGGCGCTATTCACCTGAGTCTTGGACTTTGCAACCAACACCCTGGAACTTCTCATCTTTACAACGAGGAGGTCCTCGACCATGGCCGGCGCGCACGGCGACGAACCGAGCGGCGGCGGGCCTTACGCCGGCCAACTCCGGCCATTAGAGACTCGGCTGACGCGAGCGTCAACACCCGCGTGTCACCCGCGGCCGATAGAACCTCTAACCCTAAACGCTACCGCTCCGGTGAGGTCCGGCCACGCACGGCGGCGGACCGAGCCACGGCGGAGCTGTTCCGGCCAACCTAGGTCGGTAGCAGGCAAACGGAGAGGCTAGGAAGGTCTAGTAGCTCACCCTGATGCTGTTGGTGTAACTGGTTTAAGCAGAGGTTGCACGGAGGGAAGAGTTCCACGGAGCAGTGGCCTGCGGCGGAGAACTTCGGCGAAGACGACGTTGTTCCGGCGAGTCCTGAGCATCAAACAGGGAACCATCGAGCCGATGAGTTCTCTGAGGCCAAGATAAAACAAAAACACAGGATAAAGAGCACAGAGGGAGGCCCAGTTGAGCGGACCACGGCGGAATCGAGCTCGTCGGAGTTTTTCACCCGGCGGGAAGAAGAACGGCGAGCTCTTGCTCTCTGAGTGAGTAGAGTTTGCGCGAAAGGGTTCTGGAGATGCTCAAGGGTGTAGGGTATTTATACCCGCGGTCAAAAGGGATGAGATCAAGCAGGGACGGTGAATTTGCAGATTGAGCTTAGAAGGTGCTCGTCGGGGCTTCGTGGCAAGAGATCGACGGTGAGTGCGGAAGAAGGCGCCACGATACGAGATAAAAAGCCAGCAGATGGTTAACTTCGCCACGGAGTGGGTCGCGTGTTTGTTCGAGAGAGAGAGCTGCGGCCGTCGCGCTGGCGTCACCGGCAAAAGATCGCGGTCGCCGCCGCCGTGAACAGGGAGGTGAGCTTATCCCCCCTTTTTCCCCACTTCCCTTTTCTACCCTTTCTGAAAATCTAAAATTACTTTTGATTTTTTGAATAAAAGTTGAAAATATGTTAAAATATCAAATGTTCAGAATTCAAAACTGAACATCATTTATTTTTGCAACATTTTCAAAATATGCTCAAAATTTGAATTAGAGTTTGAAAAACAAAAGAGGACAAAAAGGGTAGAAAAGTATTTTCCAATTTACTTTTGATTTCATACAGAAACTTTGAAAACTTTGAATACCAAAGTTGTCCCTCTCAACAAGAGCTACAGCTTTGCTTTTGAAATCATTTTGAAATTTGACATACTTTTTGACTTATTAAAAAGGGAACAAAAAGAGAGATTTAAAAACCAAGGTTCTTCTCACTTGCCCTTTCATGTAACACCAAACATCACAAGCAAGCCACATATATATCAAAAATGGAAATCAACACTCAAAAACATACAACACTCTGGTCAAACATATAAAGCATGCCTTAAACATGAAAACATGTAATGCTTTTATGCCATGATGCCAGATGATTATGCATACTAAACAACTTAATTAGAATTTTAATTAGTGCTTAACACCAGGGGTGTTATACCTTCCCCCTTAAAGAAATCTCGTCCCGAGATTTAAGAAGCACTTAAAGGTCTGGGGTTGAGTAATGAAAAAGGAAATGTGTCACACTTGTTTACTCACAAGGAGTTCACAAGGCAACTGGGTTGGGTTCAGGATTACAACCGGGATCAGAACACGGTTGCAAGTAGCAGGGTAGAAGATATCTGGGTGGAGCAAGAAAGATTATCAAGAATCTAGAGAGAGCGTACATTAGTTGCGGCTATAATGGATCATAACTGTAGACCTCGATACCTGCGCGCTCCCAGTGGAAACTAGTGTGATCCGGACACACGAGATTCCCTAGGTTCCGATGCGGCACCGTGGTCACCAATCATGGCACCACAATAGAGCACAACTTCTATATCTCTCATCTTAATAAGAAGGAAATTATAACCAAAAGCAAGGGTTGGTTATAACTACAAGGAGAGTGGCTTTGAACTCCCTTTCGGGCGTCCAGAAATGAAAGCACTTTAACGGTGGACTAGAAAGAATCATGATTATAGACCTGGATATTAGCGAGCTCCCGGCAGTAACGCCTTATGGTGGCCATCCATAGGTGACTCCAGGTTCCCACCCTTTTATCCGGTCCATAGATCAGGGTCCTTTCAAAGAACACAATTTTAGTAAATTTCAACCACCATTCGTTGTTTTCACGACATCAAACAACTGGTATGTGCCAATTCAAGGCATGGCACACACATCTAGGAAGAACCAAAGATTTACCCTGATTCTGAATTTATGTGGTAGAGTATATGAAAGATATCCAAAAGTTCCCAAGGATCAGAACTTATGGAACATAAGTATCAAGGATAACAGAATCCAGGGACGATCAACTATCGGGGATCATAGCTGCTTTTAGAATTTAGAGAAGAAGCACATTTTATCATTATGCATGATATGATATATGCTCGTCCTATACGACCTCTCACTGACAGGAGATCTCTGCCTCCACCTGTTAGTTAGGTATAGGGCTATACTTTACACTTTAGCATCACGGACCTTGTACAGGTGTTGAATAGCTCTTCTGTCTTGGTTTGACAGGGAGGTGATTCTCCATTAACCTTCAGTAGAAGAGTTGGAAACTTCTCAACATCTTCCATTGGAGTCACTGGTATAGTCTTCACGAAGTCTTCCAGCAAAGCAAGAAACTTAGGGAAGGATCATTTTTATTTGTTGCTTCCAAAAACTTTTAGATTAAGAAATCATTTTGAAGTTTTTCGAAAGTAATGTTGCAACCAGTCTTTCCTTGATGACAATCCTGCTCTGATACCATTCTGTGGCAGAACCTCCCGGTAATGTGACCCACCTGCACACGTCACCGTCTCTCCGAGCCCTAATGACTGTGCACATGTACCACATCACTGGAAAGATCTGTCGGGTGTCCCCGAGAGAACCCCGAATTATCCACGCACCACAGGATCATCATCATGAAGGTTGGAATAATTACAACATTACAACAGTTGATACAAAATACATCGGAGTGCGGAAGCAAGATAGATAACCTTTATAAAACATGAATAACTTACTTTTACATAAACATAACCTGTATTGTGGAAGCAGAATAGCATTACGGAACCACACTTAGGTGGAGTACCTAAGTTGGAGAAGAAGAACAACCAGATCACGTCAAGCCCACTGACATGATTATGATCAACATCACTTATTAGAATCCTGCAACAAGGGTTAACAAACCCTGAGTACTGGGGTACTCAACAAGACTTACCTGACTAAAGAGAAAGGGGAGAAGACTCAGGAATGAAAGGCTTAGGAAGTCAAGGTAAGGCTTAAGCCAGATCAAGTATTTTGCAGAAAAAGCATTTTTTTTATCTTGTTTTATTTTGGAAAGATTCAAGTATTTCTCAATTCTTCATTGTTCATGATTCATTTTACCTTTCAAAAACATACCTAGTTGAGAACCACTCTCCGTTGACAGTCGAAGACCAAGTCTCCATAACCGAGGAACAACGTTAATCCGGATAAATAATACTCAGCTGAGGATCCCTATCCACACTGCATATGTAGCACCCAAGCTTGCATATGCCAACTCGTCTACCACGATTCCTCCAATATTGGACCCCGGTCCTACGCCAGCCAGAAGTACAGTACACCACTCTTATCCAGGTACGACGACCACGTGGGTACAAGCTACTTCCGCCCTGTCTCCACTCCCAGTGCACGGTTGTCGGTCCCTATAAAGGATTCCTCGGAGCCAGAGCTTTCCGTAGTATGTGAATAGTTGCAAGTTTTGGCCAGCAGGCTCCCATACGGATGGTCCCTAATTTTTTCGCCAGAAACTGTACCTTGGTTATATCTCACCCAAGCGTAACAGTCCTGTCAGTTTTTCAACCCTGTCCTGGTCGGTGTCAACTGTTGAGTCCCGGACTACAACATGATGGCACCGTACACTAGGACAACCTCTCCTTGCCGTTGACTAGGTACGGATCACATACTTAGCCAACAGTCGGGAGTAAAGCCAAATTCACATAAATATTCTTTAAGTGATCACACTTTTGAAATTGGCATTTTTGCAAATCTATTGTATAGCATCACTAAGCATTTTGCAAATAGTTTTTAAACAAGACAGGTGGATCTTCAGGTGGAGGTAAACAGTGCAAGAAGTAGGTCATCACACAACTCCTATAACCTAATGCAGTAGTTTATCTCAAAAACATTTTAATAAAACCTTTATAAAAACAAGGAAAGGTTAAATGCACCGGGGCTTGCCTTCGTTGCAGGGAAGATAAGATCCAAGAAGAATCCACACAAGTTAGTTCCTTTGCTGATTTGAAATTAAGTCTTCTCGACGAAGCTTGTCCAACAAGAATCTCCTTTCGAGGCTTGTTCGACAAGGGAGATCACCAAAGCTTGATCAACATGACTCCAACACTCTCGGATACTACACGTAGATAAATGATGTATGCTTAGTATGATGCCATGTGATGTATGCTAAGGTACAGGACCAATCAAAAGTAGAACAGAAGATAACACAAGATAAGGAAAGTCGAGTACAACTTTCCTTCGCGGTAAAGTTGCAAACCAACAAAACCAACTTACAACTCACCAACTAAGATTCCTAGCTATACATACAACTTCCACCAAACATCTTTAGAAAGATAACTAAGGATGGCTAAGGTTCATTAAAACATCACTTAAGCCATAGGAACACAAGATGAGAGGTGTCCCATGGTCTTCAAATAATAAACCAAAGTCACACAAGATGTAAACACTGCTGTTCACACTTTGGATAGATTACACCACTCATACTAATCAAGCTTTAACTAGAGCTTCTAAGATTCAAAAGGGGTGATTCTAGACAATCTAGAAAGCTTATGAAAAACTCTAAAACTTTCCTATTAAACTTAACAGGTGATTCACAACTTAATTAGTTCAAACAACTATAAACATTCAAACGATTAAATAAAGCATATAAATAAGAATAAATTTTATTTTCTTCAACAGACCTCAAAATTTTTGTGAAGATACATTTTCACCTAAAAACAGTGCCAAAAATAGTTTCATGATTTTTGGACCTTTAAATAGGCCTACAAAAATCATCAAAGTCCATTTATTAATTAAAAGCCATATTTAAATTAGTTTCAAAATTTGTTCAAAACTCAAGTTTTATATTTTTCTTAAATATCAGGCAGCTTGAGAAAGCCACACAAAAATTTTCACAATTTTTGGAGCTTCCTACAAAAAGATATCAAAAAGACAAAACCTAACACTATTCACTCAAACAACAAAAAGGAAAAACAATCTCTAACTCTTACTGGGCTCGGCCCAGTTCAACCCACGGCCGCAGACATCCGAGATTCAGGCCTCAGCCTCAGCCCTCCTTCTCCGACTCGCCCGAGGCTGAGAAGACCTTCTTCTCCGCCTCGCCCGAGGCCAGCGCCCGGCCAGCCTCGACCCAGTGTGGCGCGAGCGCACGGCGGTGGGTGTGTGTGCGTTCGCTCGAGGCCCGGCTCCAGCGAGACAGCGCCCGAGGGTCCGCTCGAGGCCTAGCTCGATCGAGACGATAACGCCCGTCCGAGGCCTGGCTCTAGGCTCGGGCGAGACGGAAAACGCTCGTCCGTCCGAGGCCTGGCTCGAGCGGGACGGTGAACGCGTTCGCCCGAGACTTGGCTCGAGCGAAGCGGAGGGTGCGCCTGCTTAAGGCATAGCTCGAGACGGTGAACACGTGTCCAAATGTCCGCTCGAGACCTTGCTCGAGCGAGACGGTGTGCCCTAACAGCTTTGCAGAAAAGCCCTCCGGCTTAAACAAAACTAACCCGCAGTCCATGGCGCTATTCACCTGAGTCTTGGACTTTGCAACCAACACCCTGGAACTTCTCATCTTTACAACGAGGAGGTCCTCGACCATGGCCGGCGCGCACGGCGACGAACCGAGCGGCGGCGGGCCTTACGCCGGCCAACTCCGGCCATTAGAGACTCGGCTGACGCGAGCGTCAACACCCGCGTGTCACCCGCGGCCGATAGAACCTCTAACCCTAAACGCTACCGCTCCGGTGAGGTCCGGCCACGCACGGCGGCGGACCGAGCCACGGCGGAGCTGTTCCGGCCAACCTAGGTCGGTAGCAGGCAAACGGAGAGGCTAGGAAGGTCTAGTAGCTCACCCTGATGATGTTGGTGTAACTGGTTTAAGCAGAGGTTGCACGGAGGGAAGAGTTCCACGGAGCAGTGGCCTGCGGCGGAGAACTTCGGCGAAGACGACGTTGTTCCGGCGAGTCCTGAGCATCAAACAGGGAACCATCGAGCCGATGAGTTCTCTGAGGCCAAGATAAAACAAAAACACAGGATAAAGAGCACAGAGGGATGCCCAGTTGAGCGGACCACGGCGGAATCGAGCTCGTCGGAGTTTTTCACCCGGCGGGAAGAAGAACGGCGAGCTCTTGCTCTCTGAGTGAGTAGAGTTTGCGCGAAAGGGTTCTGGAGATGCTCAAGGGTGTAGGGTATTTATACCCACGGTCAAAAGGGATGAGATCAAGCAGGGACGGTGAATTTGCAGATTGAGCTTAGAAGGTGCTCGTCGGGGCTTCGTGGCAAGAGATCGACGGTGAGTGCGGAAGAAGGCGCCACGATACTAGATAAAAAGCCAGCAGATGGTTAACTTCGCCACGGAGTGGGTCGCGTGTTTGTTCGAGAGAGAGAGCTGCGGCCGTCGCGCTAGCGTCGCCGGCAAAAGATCGCGGTCGCCGCTGCCGTGAACAGGGAGGTGAGCTTATCCCCCCTTTTTCCCCACTTCCCTTTTCTACCCTTTCTGAAAATCTAAAATTACTTTTGATTTTTTGAATAAAAGTTGAAAATATGTTAAAATATCAAATGTTCAGAATTCAAAACTGAACATCATTTATTTTTGCAACATTTTCAAAATATGCTCAAAATTTCAATTAGAGTTTGAAAAACAAAAGAGGACAAAAAGGGCAGAAAAGTATTTTCCAATTTACTTTTGATTTCATACAGAAACTTTGAAAACTTTGAATACCAAAGTTGTCCCTCTCAACAAGAGCTACAACTTTGCTTTTGAAATCATTTTGAAATTTGACATACTTTTTGACTTATTAAAAGGGAACAAAAAGAGAGATTTAAAAACCAAGGTTCTTCTCACTTGCCCTTTCATGTTACACCAAACATCACAAGCAAGCCACATATATATCAAAAATGGAAATCAACACTCAAAAACATACAACACTCTGGTCAAACATATAAAGCATGCCTTAAACATGAAAACATGAAATGCTTTTATGCCATGATGCCAGATGATTATGCATACTAAACAACTTAATTAGAATTTTAATTAGTGCTTAACACTAGGGGTGTTATAGCAAGAGAGAGGCGCGCCGTGCAAAGGAGATGAACAACACGGATATGTACCATCCTTTCCATGATGTACATGTGCCGAATGTTTAGAGGCGTGCTGCTAGGCCTAGAGGTCCAAAACCTCAAGTTCCTAGGCCTAGGCCGCGAAGAGAACGTGCCCGGCGGGAGCCTGCAGTTGTGGGCTATGGACCCCGTGGCGGTGGCTTTGTAGTTGAGCGTTTTCCCCCATCGCGTTTTGAGTATCGCGATGGACGCTCCTCCCTTAGTGGACCACGTTTTCCTCTACGTGGTGATCGCTCTTCCCGTAGGCGTGCTATGAATGGTTTTTCTGCTAACCGTTCTTTTGAGCAGCCGGCCCAACACTGGTACTCTTCCTACTTCACTAACCCCAGTGTTGGACCGTATGCTCACCCTATGTCTTTTTATTGATGTAGGTAAAACAATTGGAGAACGTTTGGTTGGTGGATTCCGGTTGCTCGAGGCACATGACCGGAAACACCAAGTGGTTCTCCAGTCTTAGTCCGTTCGCCGGAAAGGAGTTTATCACCTTCGGCGACAACAGTAAAGGTAAAGTGTTGTCTCGTGGGTCGGTGCGAGTTAATGAGCACTTTGTGTTGCGCGATGTTGCTCTTGTTTCTAACTTGCATTTTAACCTTCTTTCTGTTTCGCAACTTTTCGATGATGACTATGAGATTCGTTTTAAACCAAATCTCAGTTGCATTTTGGATCCTCAGGGCAATCTTGTTTGTTTGATTTCGCCCTTTGGGAAAGTCTTTCATGCGAATTTCTCAGAATCGCTTGGAGTTTCTCGTTGTCTTTTCGCTGGACCTTCCTCCTCTGATCTTTGGAAGTGGCATAGGAGACTAGGACATTTGAGCTTCGACTTGCTTGCAAGGCTTAGTTCACTTGGACTAATCTGAGGATTGCTCAAGTTGTGCATGGAGAAGGATCTGGTTTGCCATTCTTGTAGACATGGGAAGATGGTTGCCGCTTCCCACCATCCAGTGACTCAGGTCATGACCAAGCGCTGTGGAGAGCTTTTGCATATGGACCTTGTTGGGCGGAAGTGGTATGTGCTTGTTGTTGTTGATGACTTTTTGAGATATTCGTGGGTTTTCTTTTTAGCTGAGAAAACTGAGACTTTCTCTTTTGCTCGCAATCTGATTTTGCGTCTTCAGAATGTGTTCCCTTTGAACTCAATGTGAGCTATCCGTAGTGATAATGGTTCCGAGTTCGAAAACTCAGATTTTGAGAAGTTTTGTAACTCTTTGGGTTTAGAGCATCAGTTTTCTTCTCCCTACACACCGCCTCAGAATGGTGTTATAGAAAGGAAGAATCGGACCCTTGTAGAGATGGCCAGGACGATGCTCGATGAGCATAGGACTCCTAGGCGATATTGGGCCGAAGCTATGAGCACTGCATGCTACATTTCCAATCGCATTTTTCTCCGAGCTTTCTTGAAAAAGACTTCTTATGAGTTGCATTTTGGAAAACAGCCCCAAGTGAGTTATTTTAGTGTTTTCGGTTGCCATTGTTTTATACTCAAAAAGGGCAACTTGGACAAGTTTGAGTCTCGTTCTTCTGACGGTGTATTTTTGGGTTATGGCACTCATACTCGTGCATATCGTGTACTTAACCTTGATACTAACCAAGTCATGGAGACATCTGATGTCACCTTCGACGAGACCATGGTTTGTCCTTCTTCTCGTTTTGAGCGTGCAGGTGATCAAGAGGTTGGCGAGCCTCTTTTTGATGATGAGGAAGAGGGTGCTGAGGGGATGGATGACCCAGCACCTCCTCCACCTGTTGTGCCGCAAAGAGCGGCCTCTACTACCACTCATGGCCCCGACCCTTCTTTGACTACTTAGGGGCCGTGGGATCCGCCACCTCAAGCGGTACCTTTTGTACCCGAGGAGGCACCAGCTGCTGTTGAGGGGGAGGCTACATCAGCTCGGGAGGCGCCTCGACACATTCAGCGCCAACACCCGCCTCAACAGATGATCGGCAGCATCGGCGAACGTGTCACTCGGTCAAGGTCACAACAAATCTCTCACTTTGCTCATTCTGCATTTGTTGCTGATTTTGAACCCCGAGATGTTGGACACGCTTTGACGTATCCAGATTGGGTCAATGCCATGCATGAGGAGCTTGAGAACTTTGAGAGAAATCGGGTTTGGGTTCTTGTTCCTCTTCCTCCTAAGTGTCACACTATTGGGACAAAATGGGTTTTCAAAAACAAACAAGGAGAGGATGGCCACGTTGTGAGAAACAAGGCCAGACTTGTAGCCCAGGGGTATAGTCAGAAGGAGGGGATAGACTATGAGGAGACTTTTGCTCCTGTAGCTCGTTTGGAGGCAATTAGGATCCTCTTGGCTTTTGTTGCATCCAAAGGGTTTAAACTTTTTCAAATGGATGTCAAGAGTGCCTTCCTAAACGGCTACATAGAAGAGGAGGTGTATGTGAAACAACCTCCCGGTTTCGAAAATCCCAAGTTTCCAAACCATGTTTTTAAACTTCACAAAGCTTTGTATGGTTTGAAACAAGCCCCTAGAGCCTAGTATGATAGGTTGAAAACCTTTTTGCTTGCTAAGGGTTTTAAAATGGGATGTGTGGATAAAACGCTCTTTCTCCTCAAACAAGGCAATGACACTCTCTTGGTCCAGATTTACGTGGATGATATCATTTTCAGAGGTTTTTCTCACGCTTTGGTTGCCAAGTTTGCAAATACTATGAGCAGGGAATTTGAGATGAGCATGATGGGCGAGTTGACGTTTTTCCTTGGGTTGCAAATCAAGCAATCCCGAGAGGCAACGTTCGTGCACCAGGGCAAGTACACCAAGGATGTCCTGAAGAAATTCGATATGGGTGAGGCCAAGCCTCTTCCAACACCCATGTCGACCACGACAGCCCTGGATGCGGACAAGGATGGAGAAGCTGTGGACCAGAAGGAGTACCGGAGTATGATCGGGTCGCTGCTGTACCTGGCGGCGACACGCCCAGACATCCAGTTCGCGGTGTGTCTTTGCGCGCGATTTCAGTCGTCGCCGCGCACCTCTCACCGTCAGGCGGTCAAGCGCATTATGAGGTACTTATGCTTCACTCCTGAGTTTGGGATTTGGTATTCTGCTTCCTCCACCCTCTCCCTTTGCGGTTATTCTGATGCCGATTTTGCTGGTTGCCGCGTTGAGCGCAAGTCTACTTCTGGGACTTGTCAGTTTATTGGTTCTTCCCTTGTATCGTGGTCTTCTCGCAAGCAGTCTAGTGTCGTCCAGTCTTCCACGGAGGCTGAGTATGTTGCTGCGGCTAGCTGCTGTTCCCAATTGCTTTCGATGATCGCCACTTTGCGTGATTTCGGTCTGAGTTTTTCTCGTGTTCCCTTGCTTTGTGACAGCACGAGTGCTATTAGCGTTGCTAAGAACCCCGTGCTGCACTCTAAGACCAAACACATTGATGTGCGCTTTCATTTTCTGCGAGACCACTATGAGAAGGGTGATATCGACCTTCGCCATGTCGATACTCATCATCAGTTGACTGATATTTTCACCAAGCCTTTGGACCAATCAACTTTTGCTAGGTTGAGAGGTGAGCTTGGTGTGTGTTTCCCCTTTTAGATGGGGGAAACATTTTGGTTCTTGTATCATAAACTGACTTTGTAGTTTTCAATTGGTATCTTTTCTGCATTTCATCTTGCATATTTACATTTAGAGCTTCATGTATATAATCTTTAGAATGTGACTATGTTCTGTACAGTGTTTGCTCCGATGCTTTATGATGATGCTTGTAGCTTATGCTCTTTCTGATAACTGATACATGTTGTGAGCTGAGCTATTTTATGAATGGTGAATTTGCTTAATAAACATAAAAACCTAAAAATGTTCACCATTGAGATATGCAACTAGCATGTGTAGAATGTGTTGAAATCACTTGTGCTCTTCTTATATGCTAGGTTGCTATGTCTCTAGTTCTAAGTCATTCACTTGTTTGGTATGTTCATATTCTGCTTTATTTTTGAACCAAGTTAAGTGAATTGGAAAGATCGAGATGGGATTGCTTGTCAGCACATCACAGTTTCGAGACTGTTTCTCATTGCACTTTGAGTTAAACTTGAGCTGTGTAGTGCATGACCGAAACTGTTGCTTTAAGCTTCTGATTGCTTCTGCATAGGCTTCGCACAGTTGAAAAGTTAGGCAATGACAAGCTTTCAACCTCTCGCAGTCACATGCTGAAATTTGAACTTGTGTAATTTAACCGCTGCAACTCCGATAAAATTTTGATATACAATTCTATGTTTCATTCTATAGCATGATGATTGAACCTTGCTTGGGGTAGTTCACCTTGTATACATGTTTAGCACTTGTTTGACTTCCTGTCTATACATGCTTAGTGCTATTTTGATGGTGAATACTTTTTTGGCTGAAAACTGCTCTTTTTGCTCAAATGTTCAGATTTCGTATTTAGTGATTAGTTTGAGCCTTTGCTAGCATTATGTGCATTTTATGAGTCATCGGATCAGCACTTTGTCGAGCATCTTCATATTCTATTGACTATATTCCTGAAGCTGCTAACTTGCACTTAACTCATATGCATTTGGAGGGGAGATACTTGATGGTGCATTTTCAACTAAGGGGGAGAAAATATTGCAAATCATGTGCTTTCCGAGTTGAACTAAGGGGGAGTTTGCTCGTTGGGATTCCCTGGTTGTGTGCACTATTGGAGGGGGAGTTTGCTCGTTGCTGAGTTTCTGAGCTGGTAACAGTTGGTACGGAGCATTTTTGGTAGCTAGTTGTGTTGAGCCTTCGCCTCTTTCTTGAGGAACTAGCAACCTTGTCCTTATGCTTTTCAGTTGGTATCAAACTTTCTTCAGTTGGTATCGAGTTTCCTCGCTAGCGGTGTTGAGCCCGTTCTGCCTCTTCTTGAGGGCTAGCTCTGTTTTGCTTGAATTCAGTTGATCCTTCAATTGGTATCAAGTTTTCTCGCTAGCGGTGTTGAGCCTGTTCTACCTCTTCTTGAGGGCTAGCTTTGCTTTGCTTGGTTGCGTCGAGCCGTTGCCCATGTCTTTGGGAACCAAGTTGTTTTGCTCCTTCCACTTGACCTTCTTCAGCTTTGTTATGCTTTTGGGTCATTTGGTCGAGTTCTCTCTCTTTCTTCCTCCCTTCCTCTATTCCATTATGATTTGTGTTGGTAGTTGACAATGCACTCATCAAGGGGGAGATTGCTGATACATTGGTGTATGCCGAGTCTCTGAGTGATGAGTGATTGTCAACTGGGATAATGCGCATGTTCTTTGGCATGTGTTGTGCAGGTGTCTAGCACGGATACAGTGATCGAAGGCAAGGTGAAGGTCAAGTAGAGACGTGTCGTGCCGATGGACCGAGAGTGGCGAAGGGCGGATGTGAGGCTTGGACTGAGGATCAGCTGTGGTGGCTGACAGCTTGGACAGCGACGAGCGAAGACTTGCGGGTGGACGGGGTGCACGGGCGGTGGATCCCTTCTACGGCTCGGTTTGGTGGTTGAACCACAGAAAAACCACCGGGTGGACGGTTTCTAGGTTTGGGACTCAAAACCTGGGCACTGATGGTTTCCGAGTTTGGGGCCACAAAACTCGGGCTGAGAACGGTTTCCAGGTTTGGGCCTCAAAACCTGGGTGCTGCGGGTTTCTGAGTTTGGGCCACAAAACTCAGGCGATGGACGGCTAGTTTCCCGGTTTGGGCCTCAAAACCAGGGGTTGGCTGTGAAGGCTGGTTTCCTGGTTTGGGCCTCAAAACCGGGGGCGAAGTCCAGGAAAAGGATGTGCAGAGCGGTAGCGGCACGTGGCGGCAATCGGTGAGGTTGCGTCGAGGCAACGCTACCAGTTGTGCCGGCGTGGCCGTCGGATCACCACCTACCACGAGTTGGTCCAGAATAACCCTAGGGTTTAGCTAGTTCGCTCTGTAATTAGTTAGGGGTAGAGTGGGAATTAGAATTAGGATAAGTAGAGGGAGACACCCACCTCCCATCCTATCTCAGTCATTTGCTCTTTGCCTTCTAGGTTTTCCTGCACTCCCAATCCCTAGCTGTAGCAACTGAGATCCGCAGAGAACCATACCTCTGTGTACTGGAGATTTTGAGGAAGTGAGACCGTAATCTCACTGTTGTAGCGTGTGGTAGCCACACGGTTGCAGATCGATGTGTTCATTCGCGTTTTCGTTTGTGTTCTTCGCGTTCTTCGTTTCTTCGCGATTTTCCCGTCACTCGATCTCTCTCTATACTGCGTCTTTTCGAATTCCACTTGAATCAACTTGTTCTTTATAGTGAGGAGATCATTTCCACTGAAGGAATTCATCTAACTCCTCACAAGCAAGTAGATCGGGTCGATTTCGTTTTCGTGGCGCTTTTTCGGTTCATACACCTTCCGTTTCGATTTCCCATTGATTGAGTTGATTTGAGCAGATGATTTCTTGGGGATTGTCTCCTAACTACCTCGTGATCATCCTCTCCAAGTTTGGGATCAAGGGATTTTGGTTTGGATCGATTTGGAGAAGATTTGAGTTGAGGGCGACCGAAATCGCCCTCATTGGGTGTTGGCGGACAGTCCGCCACCCAGGGCGCGGACAGTCCACGCATCGGGGGCAAGTCGAGTCAATGGCTGTGTCCCTCGGCTGTTTTGGTCTGGACTGACCTACGGACAGTCCACCGGTCTAACTCGCGGACAGTCTGGGAGTCGACCAGGGGACTTTCAGCAACCTTGCTGTTTTGTCCATTTGGCCGGCGGACAGTCCGCCACCCCCTAGTGACAGTCCGGGACCCAGGGCCGGACAGTCCGGGATCCTGCTGAGTATTGTGTTTTTAGTGCGCTTGCTCTCCCGACTTCTTCGCTTGGTTTCCGGATTTCTCGTTTGGCCCTAGAGTTGACCAAGGAACCTCTCTTGGTATCTTTGCTATTGTTAGCATCGGTATTTGGAGATTTCTCGACGTAGCCTTCCATCTACATTCGGGACTTGGTTTTTGAGGGTCGAACTTGTGCCGGTACTTTTGGCATTTGGTTTGCTATCGCTTTGTGGTGCCTCGCTGTGATCTTAGGGATCATCCACCCTCTTCCAAGGGTCGTGGGCATCACGGTTTCGATCGAAGCTCTCGGGGGTTGATTTTGGGACAAAAGGCCGATGTTTCGAGAGAAATTTTTGAGGCTCCCATTCACCCCCCCCCCTCTGGTCGCCTTGCTATTTGCATTCTCGGTCCTTCAGGTGGCCATCAAAGTAAACACGCAAGACAACAATGGAGCCAAACGCATTTGGGTGCCCAAGGACATTATCTCAACCATGAAGAGAACCAAAAAGGTTTGGATTCTGAAAGGGAAGTAAGTAGTCAATTTGGCTACGGGGAATTTGGAGACTTGGCAAAGGTTGGGTGCATATCATGGGATGCATCACACTGGATCATGTCATTGCCAAGTATGTTAGTGGCTACTATGTGTTAACACCAGATTTTTGCACACACGAGGATATGACAGGTGGGTCCAGCCAGCAGAGAAGAGAAGGATTCGGCAAGCATTCAGACGGTTATTTGGTCCTTAAGACTTTCGGTGAATACCTGCGCGGTCGGCTATTTCGTAAAGCAATAGCCCCATTCGGGAAATGGATGATGCAGGTAAAACCAGCTTGCACGAAAAGATACGTGACGATAGAAGACGCCGAAAGGATTAGGAATATGATTTGTATCTTTCCTTATTTTTAAAGTCGTAATCGTCTAGGACTCGTGTTTCATCCGGGGTATAAATATAAACCCTCGACCATTGTAAAACTGTTCACAACCACATCAATACAAACCGGCCCCGTGCCATCTTCGAGTCCCCAAGTCATGTCGTCGAGTTCTTCGAGAGGAAACATCGATCCGTCGACCTCCGTAAGTACCGGCAACCTTGCTATCATGTCTAGTATCATGCGGTGGATTTAGATATGATGCAAGTAGTCTCGTATGTTAAGCTTAGTATCGTGCGGCGGATTTAAGCTTATGACGGGAAGTTTTTGCTTATGCCTTGTATCGTGCGGCGGATTAAGACATGAGTAAAAATAGTTATCGGCTCTGTTAGATTTGGCAGATCTAGTAGATTCATTAAGTTACCATGTGTTATGTGTTTTATTTATTTAATTCTTGTAACACTCTTTTGCCCAATCTAGATTGATCTCTATTCGGCCTCGTTTCACAAGTTTGCTTGTGCTTTGCTAATCATAAGATTATGATGGCCAGATCAGCTTTCAATCTAGGTTGTTTCATGTTGCGGGTTCATACATGTTAATCATGTTTAGGCTTTGATAGAGCTGGGTACCGTGCGGCAGGTGCAGGTTTTAGATTAGTTTAATCGTGCTTTGCTTGTATGTTCCTTCTTCATGGACCCCAGTTCGGCTAGTTTGCCGACTCTGGTTAAGCTTACATGAGTAATGAGTTTTTATAGATCTGTTCAGATATATGTATGCTTTTAGCTTCTTATAATTAGATCGTATCATGCGGTGGATTAATCTAATTATAAGGAGTGGTGTGGACTTATAGCAAGTGGTATCATGCGGTGGATTAGCTTGCTTGAGTTTATATTTCACGGGTTCATGAAGGCTAAACGTGCGGCAGATTAGTTGGATTAGCCTATGCATATGTTATTTGAATAGATTTATATTTACAAATTACTCTTTTACCCTTCTGTTATTCATGTGTTCGGCATTCAACATGTTTATGAGCTCCATCTTTATACTTGCCGAATGACATTATAAACCTGTTTCGACAAACAGCTTTTATAGCTGTGTGCCATCATGATTGGCTTTCAAAGTCGTACATATGGAACTGCTTGGTCTCACCCAGTATGTTCCAAGGTATTCTCATATTTTATCCCTTGTTGGTTTTTAGGTCAAATCGACTGGCACGTTTCCGAATTCAGAATACTCCGGGCACCCGATTGAAGCCAGCCTCGTTCGGCTTGCTGTGTGCCTGGCGCAGGGCGTCACGTTTTGCGTCAACACTATGGACCCAAATTCCCCTTCCCATGTTAGGTAACTAGATTTAAATTCTTGTAATTTCTTTTAGCATCTAGTTCCTTCCATTGCCTAGGTTTGCATTTGCATATCTAAATACTTTGTCATGCATACACTAGGCTTATCATATGGAAGTTTTGCTCGGTATCACTCTCATCTTTGGAGCAAACCTACATGGTTTAATTTGGTTAGGAGCACGACACATAGCTTCTCTTACTTGTATTTATCTTATATGTGCCAAAGTCCAAATAGTAGATAAACTACCCCGATTACCATCTTCAATTAGTGTCACATTTCTAGTGATGTCAACTTGCAAAATGGTAGTTTGACCTTACAAGTCAATGAGCATGTCTCCTACAAGTATTTCAAACTCTTATGCACACTTTTAGGAGGAGTTCAATCTACAATTTTGAATCTTTGAGACTAACACCACTTTCACGTTTATCATGTGTGTAGTAGTCTCATTGTAAGGAAAATGGAGTCCCAGAGACAAGCATTGTGTGTGGCGATAATCCAATTGGCATCTACATGTGGTATTCCTAACCAATATCATTATGTTGATTTCAATTTGATACTCTTATATGCTTTCTCCATGCATTATATAGATTAAACTCCTTTGTGCATTAATTTGCTCGTTATGCATATGCCTTGCCATACACCATATGTATGCATAAACTTAGGGGAGTTTTGTTTATATAATGTGAGAGTCAAATTTTGTGATCAATTTCACTACACATAGAAAGGATCACAAAATTTGACCCTCCCTTGTGCAACTAATGTCTTCATTTTCGGCGTTTGATTCCAAACGGGGAGAAATTGAGGGACCAAAGCAAGCCCAAAACAAATAAGTAACCTAAATCAAAAAATCAAATTTTTGTGGTTATGACTTTGGGTTGGTCCAAGAAAGAGAGGAAGTGGATTATGGAGTTAGGAGGAGGCTTAAATCCATGATGCCACAAAGGGAGTCTATGGCAAGGACAATATATGTTATAATAGTATTGTTTCAATTTGGTATCTCTTAGCATCACATGATCTTGTCTTTGCACTGCATCCTAGCAAGTAGATTACATTTTAAATTATGTATCTATTATTTGCTTGCTTTGGTTATGTTGTCATCAATCACCAAAAAGGGGGAGATTGTAAGGAAAATGGACCTCGACCCATTTTATCTTTGGATTTTGGTGTTTGATGAACATCATAACAAAATTAGACTAATGTGTTTGCAAGTGTTTGTTTTGTAGTCCAATAGGGTGCAAAAAGGTGACTTGGACTAAGGTGACGTGGTGATCTGATGATCAACACCTCAAGCAAGACATTTGAAGCTCAGTAGAAGACTCACAAGAACAAGTAAAGTCCAAGGCACAAGACTGGATCCAAGACGGCGCAAAGAACAAAGCGAAAGGCATGAATAACAAGTGACCGGATGTTGCTCAAGCAGTGACCGTACGCGGCCAGGATGCGTCTGGTCAGTAACCTTCGCCAGCAGCACCACATCAAAGTGACTAGACGCTGCGTTAGTTGCAATTGGACGCACCGATACAACTGTTCATCAGTGATTGGACGCTTCGGGGACGATCGGACACTGGAGCTCAGCTGAGTCCGATCAAATACAGAGAGGTTCCAGAGGCACGAAGACATGACCGGACAAGTCCAATCACATGTGACCGGACTCATGCAGAGTCCAATCAGTGCCTGTGCAGTCGGCCAACTAGCCGTTGTGAGAGACCGGACGCGTCCGGTCAGTTCATGAAATGCGTCCAGTCGATGGCAGAAAAGCCCATCTCTTTGCCCAATGGCTCTATTTGCTTGGGGCTCTATAAATACCCCCATGGCCGGCCTAAAACATGAGGTTGGAGCTCAAGGAAGTGTACCAAGTGTATAGACACATATTTAGTTGCTCTAGCCACCAAAGTGCTTAGTTATATACTAGGCGATTAGTGTAGGTGTTTTGCGAAGTACTTAGGCTAGTTAGACCACCGCTTTGTGCTTCCTCTAGGTGTTAGACCTAGTGTTTAGTGAGGTTTGCATGCCTCTTACCTACCGGTGCTTGCGCGCACCGTTGTTGTACATCAAAGGGGCTTGTAGTCTTGCGAGACCACACCAACCGCATTTGTAGTGTGGCTGCCACTGTGTAGCGAAGGGAACAAGGCCCACGGCAGTTTGGCCGGAAGCTTGATAGTAGAGACGACGCGGAGCGGTCTGGAAGAGGCTTTGCCACGAGTGGCTTAACCGGAGACCCGCTTGCGCGTGGGGAAGGCCCGAAGCTATCCACGAAGTTACCCGACCGGGAGCTTGGCCCTTGCGAGGGATTCCTTGCGAGGGGCTCCAACGAGGACTAGGGGAAAGTTTGCGCGCTTCTCGATAACTCGGTAAAAATACCGGAGTTGTCGACGGGAGTTTGCATCTCTACCACACTCTTTAGCTTTCGCATTTTCTTTGCTACCTTGTTTGTCTGCTTTACCTTTCCTAGCTTAGTTGATAGGCTAGTTGATAGGTTTGGAACATAGGTTGCATAACTCTTTTGTAGAGATAGCAACACACCTAGGAAAACCTTAGTTGCACATTAGAAAGTTTATCTTCTTGCATAGGTTTTGACTAGGTGGAAATTAGAGGCCATAGTTTAGAGTAGAAGTTTTTAGTTGCCTAATTCACCCCCCTTCTTAGGCATCACGATCCTGTCAAGTTGTTCATGTATAATCTCATCCATTTGCTTAGATCTTTTGGAACTGTTGTTTGAATCTTAGCCGATTGAGTTCGTGTATGATTGAATCGACAATCTTTGATTTCTTTCTTGCTTAATGCAGAGCTCCAAAGCCAACTCAACTCCCTCCCAGAAGCAGCCACCGCGGTCGCAGACTTTGTGAACGCTCGTGGGGCGACGCTGGAGGAGCGCCTGCAGGACCTCCCGGTGCGCGTCAGGGAGTTGGCCCTCCACGCCATCAACCATGGCGCCACCTTCGCCCTCACCGGAGAGAGCTCAGTGGGGCGTGCATCCATGGTCGGGTGGCTCAATCCTTCGTTGGCACCTGGACGAGGCAGGACTTCAGGGAGCTGGTGGAGGAATTCCAGCCGCTGGGGACTCCCGTGGTCGAGGTGTCGCACCTAGAGGACCTCCTCAACAAGCTTTTCCTTGAATAGATGTAGTTTTATGTTTTTGCAAGTGATTCTGA
Source organism: Coix lacryma-jobi var. lacryma-jobi (assembly GCA_009763385.1). Lineage (NCBI taxonomy): Eukaryota > Viridiplantae > Streptophyta > Magnoliopsida > Poales > Poaceae > Coix > Coix lacryma-jobi. Next base: position 93,371,756 of record CM019824.1, read on the forward strand.
ACTTGGTATGTTGAACAATTAACTCTGTTCTGCCCCTGCATCGTCGGGCATATTTTTCTTTGTAATATATGCCTGTCCTTGCTGGAATTTATCTACTATTTTTCCTTATGCTCTACTTTTGTTCTAAAGGCGATGCTCCTTTGCATCGGCTATCATTTTTCCATTATTAACCATAGTGCTAGAGGCGATACACGATGTATCGGCTATTTTTATTCTGAAGGCGATACCTCTGTATCGGCTATTTTTGTTTTGAAGGCGACACCTTTGTATCGGCTATTTGGTAATACATGATTAATCATAACAAATCTACCTAGATGCTAGGATAGTACTTCTTGAAATATTTTCCATTAACTGCTCTGAAAAATTATACCTCTTCCAAGGTTTCATAAAAATATGCATCGCCAGGAGCACATCTTGTGATTCAATAAGGCCCTTCCCAGTTTGGCGACCACTTGCCATACCTACTATCATTAGTTCCAATCGGCAAGATAACTTTCCAAATCAAGTCACCTTCATTGAATCTTTTCTCCCTCACCTTTTGGTTATAATACTTAGCAATCCTGAGTTTATGAGCCTTAATATTTTCCAGAGCCTTTAGCCGATAAAAATTCAAATCATCAAGATTGTCCATCATGAGATGTCTATATTCATCAGCTTTTAAATTATTTTGTTGTAACACCCTTTTAGATCCAATATTGATCTCCCAAGGTAACATAGCCTCATGCCCATCAATCAACTCATATGGTGAACACTTAATCGAACCATCCTATAGGACCACAGAGTTTCACTGAGTATCAAGTGTCATTTCCTTGGATGCTCTCTAATTTTCTTCTTAATAATCTTGATCAATATTTGATTAGATGCTTTGGCTTGCCCATTAGCTTGAGCATAGTAAGGAGATGAATTAATCAACTTAAAACCTGTACTAGTAGCAAAATCTTCAAACTCCTTTGATGTAAACATTTTTCCTTGATCTATGGCGATAGATTGAGGAATACCAAACCTGTAAATGGTATGTTCTTTGATAAACTCAATCACATTAGCCGATGAAGCTTCTTTCAAGGGAATGGCTTCAACCCATTTAGTGAAATAATCAATTGCCACAAGTACAAACTTATGCCCCTTGCTTGATGATAGAAATATTTGGCCAATCAGATCTATTCCCCATCCTCTAAATGGCCAAGGCTTCATAATTGGATTCATAGCCGATGCTGGAGATTTCCGAACGTTACCAAACTTTTACCATTCTTGACATCCTTTATAATATTTGAAACAATCTTCCAAAATGGTCGGTCAAAAATAACCTGCTCTCCTAATCATCCACTTCATCTTATGAGTAGATTGATGTCCGCTACAAAAACCTTCATGAATTTCTCCCATCAATACTTTGGCTTCTTCTTGATTGAGGTACTTGAGAACCACACCATCAATTGTTTTATGGTATAGCTGATCATGAAGGAGAACAAACTTTATAGCTTTATATCTCAATTTTCTGGATACTTGTCGTGATGGATATTTCAAATATTCAATAATCTCAATTCTCCAATCATCATCATCGACTAGTTCATCGGCTAATATTTCAACAATTTGCCAATATCCAGAAGCACTTTGAGCCAATCGATTGGCTTCTTGATTTTGACACCTAGGAATATGCTTAATAACAACAGAAGAGAAAGAATCAAGCAATTTAAGGCATTTCTCATAATGTTTTCTCAGTATATCATCTTTGCATTTATATAGGTTGAGCAATTGATTAATTACTAATTGAGAGTCACCAAAAATTTCAACAGCTTCGGTCTTTACCTCGTACAAAAGTTGAAGTCCTTTAAGTATAGCTTCATACTCAGCTTGATTATTGGTAGACATTGGTTCAATTGGAAAAGCATATTCAAAACTTGCCCCCTGCGGTGAAATCAAGACAATACCAATGCCTCCACCTTGCTTACAGTTAGACCGATCAAAGAACAAAGCCCAAAGAGTGAAATCTAATGTCTTAATTTCCTTTCCATGATGATGTGTAATGAAATCAGCTATTACTTTGTAACACCCTAAAAATTTCTCGAAAACAAAATAGGTGAAAATGATTTAATTACGATTTTTGTGAAGCATTTAACCTAGGGGTTAAATAATTTTTATGGAAATAAAAGAGTAGTGGCAACATGTTTATGCATTCATGCTGGTGCATTATATTTATTTGAGTGACTGGTTTTTGCCAAAATTTGGTTTGAATTCGAATTCACTTTGAAATGGATTTGAAATGCCTTGAAATAAAATGAAAAGCTTTTTCTTTTCTCTCTTTCTCCTTTCCTCTCTTCTGGCCCAAGCGGCCTGGCGGCCCAGTCCGCCGGTGCCTCCCTCCTCCCTTCCCCTTCGCCCGCACGGCCCACTGGCGGCCCAGCTCGGCGCCATTTGTGCCGCCGCTCCTTCTCTCCCTCTCTCTCACTGGCAACCCAGGCCCGCGTGTCAGCCCCTCCTCCCTCCTTCGCTACGTCGCCGCCGTGCGCAACCGCCGCGGCCGCACGCTCCCGCTTCTCCCGCGCGCTTCACCCACGACCCCGTCTCTCCCTCGTCCTTTAAGTGGACGCGGTCTCCACCCCCACTCCTTTCTCCCTCTTTCTCTCCCGCAGCGCCGCACAGCAGAGCACCCAAGCAACCGCGTCGAGCATCTCCGTGCCATCGCCGCCGCCGCCGCAGTCGAGCCACCGTTTCGGCACCGCTCCGGCCGTCCGCGACCTCCCCCGAGCTCCGCCGCGTCGCGGTGAAGTTGCCGAACCCCCTCCTTCCTTTTCTTTCGCTCGGTTTAGTCCTAACCGCCGCGTTCGTCCGTGCAGTCCGCCGCCGTCCGCCGTTCGCCGCGGACCGCCACCTCCGAGCCACCTCCTCCATTCGTTTCACCCCGGTGAGCACCCCCCTTGGTTTCCCCTATCTCCTTGTCCGCTTGGTTTAGCCTAGGGTAGGCTCCGCGGCCGAGTCCGCGGGCTCCGCCGTGCCATCCACGGCGGAACCGCGCTCGACGTCGCGCAAAGCGCCGCGACGCCGCGGCCTGTGCACGCCGTCGGCTTGTCCCGCGCGCGCACCCCTGGATCTAATCCGCGCCGTCCATCTCTGATCCGGTGGCTCGAATCAGCCGGTACCCTTTCGGGTACCATTTTGCATAAGAGCCCCTGAGGATTTGCGGAATCAACCCGCACTCCTTACGGCACTGTTCTCTGTGTCTTGAAAATCTTTCAACCAGGCCCCTGCGTTTCGGTTGAATTGAGGCGCAGTCCAGCCGGCCGTCAAATTGTTTTAAAATTCAGTTTAAATTCCGATTTAAATTCAAATTGATTTCACTCTATTTACAGAAATGCCACTACATTAAAATGCTTATAAAATCCACGTTTTAGCTCCGTTTTGACCCGTTCAAGTTGCGTTAGGTTCGTAATTTAGTTATCCACCTGTTGACGTCCCTGTTAGACTGTTTTGAACAGTTTAGCTTCAGGGTCCAAGTTAATCTTGTTTAGGTCTCTAGAAACACCGTTTCGGCCGTATCTTTCGCATAGTAACTCCGTTTTCGGTGAACCAAAACTTGTTGTGATCGTAGAAACGCGTACTTCAGTTTTATCAAAGTTTTATTTCTGTTTATTACTGTTTGGTGTACTGTTCTAATGATAGCCTTGTTTGCATTGTGTATGTTTGCGCCTGGAATGCGTGGTGATGTTTTGTGATCGAGTAGACGGTGAGTCGGTGTGGTACGACCAGGACCCCTCTTTCAGCGACCAGCAGGAAGATCAGTCTTTCGACAACCAAGGCAAGTTAGCATGGGATCTCCTTGTTACCTATTTCACCTTACTATTAATTTACTCATTTATGCATGTGTCCAAATTGAGCAACCTTAGAGACCCACTTAGCTTTGTTATCTGTGATGTTCTTGACTCCGTGGGATCTTTGCATATGGGTAGAATGCTAGTGCTAACTGACTTATAACTGATCCAGTCCAATGATGAATTTGTTCTCATAATGATATGTTGTTAAACGGTTAATAAAAACTTGCTGTTAGCAAAAGCTGGGATTGACAGTGCTACCATGAGTGCTATATGGCTCTAGTTTTAGCTCAGTACACTGGACCTTTTCTAACTTGTTAGCGGTGACCCGAAAGGGCGCATAAGGGGCTTGCCACTTTGGGTGTAGGGCTGCTCCTGTTCCTATGTGTATAGCTGCGATGGCCTTGTGCCATAGGAAAGGGGGGTTACTACATCTGCCTGCCAAGGAAACCTAGCGGCCCTAACATGTTAGACGAACCAACGAAAGGCTTCATAGTGTGCCCCGCCGATCTACCTCGGAAGTGGATCAAGAGGTTGGCCGCCTCGGGCACAAGGGTAACACGGCTTGTGGGTAAAGATGCACAACCTCTGCAGAGTGTAAAACTGTTATAACAGCCGTGCTCACGGTCACGAGCGGCCCGGGAAACTAGCAGAACTTTGATACTTGAATAACTGTTTACTTTATATTGTTGGTACTTTATGATGTTATATTTATCTTTGATGGACAAATGGATTATGGGTTAAGGGTTAAGCACAATATTCGTTTACCTTAATGCTAAAACCTGCCAACTTAAAAGCTAACTGCAGTCAGACAGTGTCAGCCTTTTGAGCCTCATGAACCCTGTGTTAGCTTGCTAAGTACGAGAAGTACTTACGCTTGTTGTTTATCTTCTTTTTGGGCAAAATCCCGGATGGGTAACAGATGAAGGTGCAGTTGGCGACTTCCCAGAGGACTTCTAAGCTAGCTGTTTCCCCCAGTCAGCGTTCCCTGTGGAGTAGATCTTGTTAGCAGTTCAGTTATCTTTTGTTTCGCTTGATGTAAGACTTGTGTTGATACTATCGTTATGTAATAAACAATGTGATGATGCCACCTTCTTGTAATTTGTCTAACTTATGTGTGTGATTGTTTCCTGGGCACACATGAGTACTCCGCCACAATTTTATCCTTAAAATTGGGGTGTGACAAATTGGTATCAGAGCTTTGTTGACTGTAGGACGCGAGCCTAGCTAGGAAATGGCCGTTCTAACACCTTTTTGTTACCTGTTCATGCTTATTTTATTATCTTGTTACTTTATTAAAATTTACATGCTTCTTATTCTTATTCTATTATGTAAAACTAATTGTTTCCGCTTATCTTGTCTTTGACCATAACGTCAGGATGCCTCGCATGAACACCCGCGCGTATCGTGCCCTTTTCACCGCCAGCGCCCGCCAGCCTGCTCCCCCTGTGGTCCACATCCCCGATAGTGACGGTTCCTCTAGCTCCTCCAACACCGCCTTCATCGTGGAGGATGAAGAGTTGACCTCTACCCCGACTGCCTCTGAGGAGCTAGCAGCGCCACCACCGCCCCCTGCAGCAGTTCCTGAGTCTCCAGCTCCGGAGGTGCCAGCTCCTGAGGCGCCAGCACCTGAGGTCCCTGCTCCAGAGGCACCTGCTCCTGTGGCGCCTGTCGCTCCACCAGTCGTGGAGGCACCTGCCGCTCCAGCAGCTCCTGCAGCACCGGCCTTCGTGCTAGTGTACCCGGTGGTGCACTCTCCCGCTGTTTCGTCTGCCTCAGCACCAACACCCCCTGCCTCTCCAGTAGTGCAGGTGGTGGATGAAGACCTTGGATGGACTCGTCGTTTCATGTTCAAGAAGCCTGACGAGACAGCATACTATCATAGTATGTTGGCTCGCCTGCTGGATGAGTACTACCCAGAGTTGGAGGCCAAGCTCCAGTATCACTGTGGCGAGTACACTCATCCTTTGGAGGCCACTTACTGGAAGTCCGACCTGATGGTTACAGGTTGGAATGATGTGGATCAAGCCCACGTCATAGAGTCGGCTCACAGGACTACCACCAAGCGTGGTGAAGCTCTCGCCAGCATGGAGGACGCAGCGCAGGATGCTTTCTTGCATTACCGTGGTCTGCGCTTCCAGTCTATGAGGACTGACCGCTACCGCTACCTGCCCCACAGTGACATGGTGGGCTCGTGGCAAGCTCTGCTTCCTCCTGTGGAGTACCCGGTTCTGGTCTCTACCGCTCAGCATGCCTATGAAGTGCAGAGGAAGGCTGACAAGGTGCAGGATGACCTGCGCGCTTCACAGAAAGTGATGAGGCGTCTGGAGCGTGAAGTGGATCATCTCCGCGGTGAGCTGGGTCTTCCAGCTGTTTACAAGAAGAAGTACAGAGCCAACGATGCCCCCGGTGGAGCCCAGTAGTTGCCTACCATGTTTAGTTATCTCGTTTAGACACGTTGTTTAAATTTCAGTTTGTGTCTGTTGAACTTTTAGTGGATGTGTTGTTTATGTTAGTGAACTATGTTTGATGGATCTTTGCTTGTGTGTGGTGAAGTATGGGTTTTGTCGGTGCTTCTCCAAGTTTAAAACATTTCTCTGTGTTGAATAAGGTTGTTTATCCCTTATCTGTGTTGCTGTTTTTCTGGAGCAGCCTGTGGTTATATCGGTATATCTCTTAATCCGTGTTCCCAAAAATTATGAAATTTTTTGGGAGTATCTAGACTGATGTATCTTTCAAACAAATCTGAAACCAAGTCCTTATCTATTCGGATCTGGGAGATATGCCTGTTTAAAGTTGATGTTTCTGCGCAGTCTGTCACCTAGAACAGGTTCTGTTCAACGCTGTTTTCGACCCGGAATCTGGCCGAATCTGAAAAAGTGTTCTATATGAAAGTTGTAGCTGGTTTCTTAAGCTTACCAACGATGTCTGGTTCATCCCTGTTGGATTTCTGTAGCTTGAGTGGTGTCAGTTTTAGTGCACTGCTGTTGACAAGGACGTGCACAGAAATTTTTCAGCAATGCTCATTTATGTTTTAAATATACTTTCTATGTTGGATATAAAGGTCTAACTCTTGCGCATTTGTTGGTGAGCAGATGGCAGCAAGGGGTGGACGCGGAAGGGGTCGTGGTCGTGGGCGTGGTGCTCCTGTGGACCCGCCACCGCCACCGCCGCCAGTGACCATCGAGCAGCTGATGGGAATGCAGAATCAACTAATGCAAGCCATGATGAACCGCCTGGATCAGGCGCCAGCTGCAGCACCCCAACCTCTTCAAGTCAGGGATCGCCGAGGAGAATTCCTGAAAGGCCACCCACCTGTGTTCACTCATGCCTCTGAACCTTTGGAGGCGGATGACTGGCTTCGTGCAGTAGAGAAGCAGCTGAACATTGCCGAGTGCACAGATTATGAGAAAGTGCTCTACGCTTCTGGGCAACTGCAGGGAGCAGCCCAGGACTGGTGGGATGCATTCATGTTCGGCCGTCCCCAAGATGCTCCAGTTGTTTCATGGCAGGAGTTCAAGGAGAACTTTAGATCCTATCATATCCCTGATGGTCTCGTAGAGCTGAAGCAAGAAGAGTTCCGCTCCTTGAAACAAGGGTCCATGTCAGTGGCGGAATACCGCGATAAGTTTGCCCAACTGTCGCACTATGCCCCACAGGATGTGGCCCAAGATAAAGACAAGCAGCGCCGTTTTCTGAAGGGTCTTTACGATGGGTTGCAGCTCCAGCTTATGTCAAATACTTATCCCAACTATCAGGCCCTGGTCAATAGGGCGATTGTTATTGACAACAAGCGGAAAGAGATGGAAGCAAAGAAGAGAAGCTTCCAAGGCCAGTCTTCGGGGGGCAACACTCGTCCCCGAACCAACCCCCAGCAAGGCTACCCCCAGAGGAATCAAGGCTCCTCCAACCAGTGGAACAGGGGACAGCAACCCCAGGGCAACCAGAACCAGCAGCGCCTTCCATACCAACAGCAGTCAGGTGGTCAGCGCTATCAGCAGCAGCCAGGAGGGCAGAGGTACCAGCAGCAGGGCAGCCAAGCATCACGTCAGGGAGCACCCAACTCCGCTCCCATGAAGAATGCATCTCAGCAGAACCCCAACGCTTGCTACCGCTGTGGGGAGGTTGGACACTATGCTCACCAGTGTCCCAAGAAGCAGAACCCTCAGGCTCCACAGAACCAAGCAGGAGGTCAGAAGCAGAATGCTCGTCCACCTCACACTGGGCGAGTGAACCATGTGGCTGCCGATAGTGCCCTGGATGCACCGGATGTTATGATGGGTACGTTCAGCATCAACTCAATCCCAGCAACCATACTTTTTGATTCTGGTGCTTCGCATTCCTTCATTTCATAGTCTTTTGTTAGAATGCATGGTGTGCCTTTATGTGCAATGAAAGAAACAATCATAGTAAACTCACCAGGGGGTAGTATGCCTGCAAATTTTTGGAGCCCCACCTCTAGTGTCAACTTAAGGGGGGTAGAATTTAAAGTAAAGCCTATAGTGCTGAGAATAGCAGGCATAGATCTCATCTTGGGTATGGACTGGATGAAGCAACATGGGGCTGTCATTCAGTGTCAAGAAAGATCAGTGGTTGTATCTACACCCAAGGGAGACAGGATCTGTGTGGAAGTGGTGATGCAAGAGCAGCCGACTGCCACCATAAACCAGATGAATGCTAGTGGTGCAGAGCAAGATCGGGTGGTGGACGAGTTCCCTGATGTCTTTCCTGATGATCTTCCAGGTATGCCACCTGATCGCGATGTTGAGTTCATTATTGAATTGCTGCCTGGAACTGCACCAATAGCTAAAAGACCTTATAGAATGGGGGTAAATGAATTAGAAGAGCTTAAGAAGCAACTTAAGGAGTTGCTAGAGAAGGGGTATATACACCCCAGTGCTTCTCCTTGGGGAGCACCTGTGATCTTTGTGGATAAGAAAGATGGTAGCCAAAGGATGTGTGTGGACTATAGGTCTTTAAATGAGGTTACCATTAAAAACAAATACCCTCTACCCCGGATAGATGATCTTTTTGACCAGCTTAGAGGAGCATGTGTGTTCTCCAAAATAGATCTCAGATCTGGGTATCACCAGATGAAAATCCGAAACTCAGACATTCCTAAGACTGCTTTCACAACGCGGTATGGATTGTATGAGTATACAGTTATGTCTTTTGGACTGTCCAACGCCCCAGCCTACTTCATGTACCTGATGAATAAGGTGTTCATGGAGTATCTAGACAAGTTTGTGGTGGTGTTCATAGATGACATTCTAGTGTTCTCTAAAACAGAAGAAGAACATGCTGAACATCTAAGGATGGTTCTGCAGAAGTTGAGAGAGCATCAACTCTATGCCAAGAGGAGCAAATGTGAGTTTTGGTTGAAAGAAGTCTCTTTCTTGGGGCATGTAGTCTCTAACGGAGGTATATCCGTTGATCCTAGCAAGGTGCAGGATGTGTTGGACTGGAACCCGCTAACCAATGCCAGTGAAATCCGAAGCTTTCTGGGTTTGGCTGGGTATTATAGGAGGTTCATTGAAGGATTCTCCAAGCTTGCAAAGCCTATGACTGCCTTGCTAGAAAAGAGTGCTAAGTTTGTGTGGTCTGATAAGTGCCAGGCAAACTTCGAAGAATTGAAGAGGAGATTGACCTCAGCACCAGTCCTAGTTCTGCCAGACTTGAACAAAAGCTTCTCCATCTATTGTGATGCATCTCGTCTGGGACTTGGATGTGTTCTAATGCAAGAAGGAAGAGTAGTAGCATATGCATCTAGACAGCTGAGAAAGCACGAGGTGAACTATCCAACTCATGATTTGGAGTTAGCAGCTGTTGTCCATGCTCTAAAAATATGGAGACATTATCTAGTTGGACATAAGTGTGATGTGTACACAGATCATAAAAGTCTGAAGTACATATTTACTCAATCAGATCTGAATTTGAGGCAACGCCGTTGGCTAGAATTGATCAAAGACTATGACCTGGAGGTACATTATCACCCAGGCAAGGCCAATGTCGTGGCCGATGCCCTGAGCAGAAAAACTTATGCAACTGGACTGCAAGTGGAATACATGTCAGCTGAATTGAGAGCTGAAATGGCATATCTTAACCTGTGCTTTGCCAACAATGCTGTGGAGATAACAGTTGAACCTACCTTGGAGAAAGAAATCCGTGAGGGTCAGCTGAAGGATGAGAAACTGCAAGAGATAGCAGAAAACATAGTGCTTGGAAAGGCACCAGGTTTCCGGATGGATGAAAATGGAACCTTATGGTTTGGAAAAAGGATATGTGTGCCTGAAGTGAAAGCTATCCGTGATGCCATCCTGCGAGATGCGCATGAATCCGCCTACTCCATACATCCCGGTAGTACCAAAATGTACTTGGATTTGAAAGAGAAGTACTGGTGGTATGGTTTGAAGCGAGATGTGGTAGAATATGTAGCCCTATGTGACACCTGTCAGAAGGTCAAGGCTGAACATCAAAGACCGGCAGGATTATTGCAACCTATGCAGATACCCGAGTGGAAATGGGAAGAAGTGGGAACGGACTTTATCACTGGATTACCCCGCACACAAAGATGTTATGACTCTATATGGGTAATAGACGACCGGCTCACCAAGGTCGCTCACTTCCTACCAGTTAAAACCACTTACAATGGAGCAAGGTTAGCAGAGCTGTACATGGAGAGAATTGTGTCCTTACATGGTGTACCGAAGAAAATAGTATCTGACAGAGGAACACAATTCACATCTCATTTTTGGCATCAGATACATCAATCGTTGGGAACCAAGCTGAATTTCAGTTCTGCATATCACCCACAAACAGATGGGCAGACTGAAAGGATAAATCAAATCTTGGAGGATATGTTGAGAGCATGTGCACTTCAGCACGGGGCTAGTTGGGATAAGAGCCTGCCATATGCTGAATTCTCCTACAATAACAGTCATCAGGAGAGTCTCAAAATGGCACCTTTTGAAGCTTTGTATGGGCGAAAGTGTAGAACTCCTTTATTCTGGAATCAGACAGGAGAAACTCAAGTGTTTGGACCGGATGTTCTTAGAAATGCGGAAGAACAAGTAAGAATGATCCGGGATAACTTAAGGATAGCTCAGTCCCGACAAAAGAGTTATGCGGATACTCGCAGGAGGGACTTAGTTTTCAAAGTGGGAGACTATGTGTATTTGAAAGTGTCACCCATGAGAAGCGTAAAGAGATTCAACATGAAAGGAAAGTTGGCACCAAGATACATAGGTCCTTTCCGGATCTTGGCCAGACGTGGAGAAGTGGCCTATCAGCTTGAGCTACCTGAGAGTTTATCAGGCGTTCATGATGTGTTCCATGTCTCTCAGCTGAAGAAATGTCTGAGGGTGCCTGAAGAGCAAGTTCCCCTGGAAGAGATCAAGATAGGAGAAGATCTCACTTATGAAGAGTACCCTGTCAAGATCTTAGAGACAGCAGAAAGAGTTACCAGGAGCCGAGTTATCAAGATGTGCAAGGTTCAGTGGAACCGATATACAGAAGAAGAAGCTACCTGGGAAAGAGAAGAAGACCTTCGGAAATCCTATCCGCAGTTGTTTGAGTAAGCTCCAGTCGAATCTCGAGGACGAGATTCATCTTAAGGGGGGTAGAGTTGTAACACCCTAAAAATTTCTCCAAAACAAAATAGGTGAAAATGATTTAATTACGATTTTTGTGAAGCATTTAACCTAGGGGTTAAATAATTTTTATGGAAATAAAAGAGTAGTGGCAACATGTTTATGCATTCATGCTGGTGCATTATATTTATTTGAGTGACTGGTTTTTGCCAAAATTTGGTTTGAATTCGAATTCACTTTGAAATGGATTTGAAATGCCTTGAAATAAAATGAAAAGCTTTTTCTTTTCTCTCTTTCTCCTTTCCTCTCTTCTGGCCCAAGCGGCCTGGCGGCCCAGTCCGCCGGTGCCTCCCTCCTCCCTTCCCCTTCGCCCGCACGGCCCACTGGCGGCCCAGCTCGGCGCCGTTTGCGCCGCCGCTCCTTCTCTCCTTCTCTCTCACTGGCAACCCGGGCCCGTGTGTCAGCCCCTCCTCCCTCCTTCGCTGCGTCGCCGCCGTGCGCAACCGCCGCGGCCGCACGCTCCCGCTTCTCCCGCACGCTTCACCCACGACCCCGTCTCTCCCTCGTCCTTTAAGTGGACGCGGTCTCCACCCCCACTCCTTTCTCCCTCTTTCTCTCCCGCAGCGCCGCACAGCAGAGCACCCAAGCAACCGCGCCGAGCATCTCCGTGCCATCGCCGCCGCCGCCGCAGTCGAGCCGCCGTTTCGGCACCGCTCCGGCCGTCCGCGACCTCCCCCGAGCTCCGCCGCGTCGCGGTGAAGTTGCCGAACCCCCTCCTTCCTTTTCTTTCGCTCGGTTTAGTCCTAACCGCCGCGTTCGTCCGTGCAGTCCGCCGCCGTCCGCCGTTCGCCGCGGACCGCCACCTCCGAGCCACCTCCTCCGTTCGTTTCACCCCGGTGAGCACCCCCCTTGGTTTCCCCTATCTCCTTGTCCGCTTGGTTTAGCCTAGGGTAGGCTCCGCGGCCGAGTCCGCGGGCTCCGCCGTGCCATCCACGGCGGAACCGCGCGCGACGTCGCGCAAAGCGCCGCGACGCCGCGGCCTGTGCACGCCGTCGGCTTGTCCCGCGCGCGCACCCCTGGATCTAATCCGCGCCGTCCATCTCTGATCCGGTGGCTCGAATCAGCCGGTACCCTTTCGGGTGCCATTTTGCATAAGAGCCCCTGAGGATTTGCGGAATCAACCCGCACTCCTTACGGCACTGTTCTCTGTGTCTTGAAAATCTTTCAACCAGGCCCCTGCGTTTCGGTTGAATTGAGGCGCAGTCCAGCCGGCCGTCAAATTGTTTTAAAATTCAGTTTAAATTCCGATTTAAATTCAAATTGATTTCACTCTATTTACAGAAATGCCACTACATTAAAATGCTTATAAAATCCACGTTTTAGCTCCGTTTTGACCCGTTCAAGTTGCGTTAGGTTCGTAATTTAGTTATCCACCTGTTGACGTCCCTGTTAGACTGTTTTGAACAGTTTAGCTTCAGGGTCCAAGTTAATCTTGTTTAGGTCTCTAGAAACACCGTTTCGGCCGTATCTTTCGCATAGTAACTCCGTTTTCGGTGAACCAAAACTTGTTGTGATCGTAGAAACGCGTACTTCAGTTTTATCAAAGTTTTATTTCTGTTTATTACTGTTTGGTGTACTGTTCTAATGATAGCCTTGTTTGCATTGTGTATGTTTGCGCCTGGAATGCGTGGTGATGTTTTGTGATCGAGTAGACGGTGAGTCGGTGTGGTACGACCAGGACCCCTCTTTCAGCGACCAGCAGGAAGATCAGTCTTTCGACAACCAAGGCAAGTTAGCATGGGATCTCCTTGTTACCTATTTCACCTTACTATTAATTTACTCATTTATGCATGTGTCCAAATTGAGCAACCTTAGAGACCCACTTAGCTTTGTTATCTGTGATGTTCTTGACTCCGTGGGATCTTTGCATATGGGTAGAATGCTAGTGCTAACTGACTTATAACTGATCCAGTCCAATGATGAATTTGTTCTCATAATGATATGTTGTTAAACGGTTAATAAAAACTTGCTGTTAGCAAAAGCTGGGATTGACAGTGCTACCATGAGTGCTATATGGCTCTGGTTTTAGCTCAGTACACTGGACCTTTTCTAACTTGTTAGCGGTGACCCGAAAGGGCGCATAAGGGGCTTGCCACTTTGGGTGTAGGGCTGCTCCTGTTCCTATGTGTATAGCTGCGATGGCCTTGTGCCATAGGAAAGGGGGTTACTACATCTGCCTGCCAAGGAAACCTAGCGGCCCTAACATGTTAGACGAACCAATGAAAGGCTTCATAGTGTGCCCCGTCGATCTACCTCGGAAGTGGATCAAGAGGTTGGCCGCCTCGGGCACAAGGGTAACACGGCTTGTGGGTAAAGATGCACAACCTCTGCAGAGTGTAAAACTGTTATAACAGCCGTGCTCACGGTCACGAGCGGCCCGGGAAACTAGCAGAACTTTGATACTTGAATAACTGTTTACTTTATATTGTTGGTACTTTATGATGTTATATTTATCTTTGATGGACAAATGGATTATGGGTTAAGGGTTAAGCACAATATTCGTTTACCTTAATGCTAAAACCTGCCAACTTAAAAGCTAACTGCAGTCAGACAGTGTCAGCCTTTTGAGCCTCATGAACCCTGTGTTAGCTTGCTAAGTACGAGAAGTACTTACGCTTGTTGTTTATCTTCTTTTTGGGCAAAATCCCGGATGGGTAACAGATGAAGGTGCAGTTGGCGACTTCCCAGAGGACTTCTAAGCTAGCTGTTTCCCCCAGTCAGCGTTCCCTGTGGAGTAGATCTTGTTAGCAGTTCAGTTATCTTTTGTTTCGCTTGATGTAAGACTTGTGTTGATACTATCGTTATGTAATAAACAATGTGATGATGCCACCTTCTTGTAATTTGTCTAACTTATGTGTGTGATTGTTTCCTGGGCACACATGAGTACTCCGCCACAATTTTATCCTTAAAATTGGGGTGTGACATACTTGAATTTAACTGCTTTAGCCGATTCATACCTTAAATCAAATTTTGATAATGCAAGAATCCACTTACCAATTCTCCCATTCAAAATAGGCATGGACAACATGTGCTTTATTACATCAAACCTTGACACCACATCATCTTTTAGCTTTAACAGAAATAAGAAAGGCAAAATCTTAACCGATAAATTTGATATAAACCTCCTGATGAAGTTAATTTTGCCAATTAGAGACTGCAACTGAGTCTTTGTAGTTGGTGGTACTGCTTTGCTGATTGCATCATAATTCTTTTGACCAACTTTAATTCCTCTTTCATGTACCATAAAGCCTAAGAATTGTCCAGCTAATACTCCAAATGCACACTTATGAGGGTTCATCCTTAATCCATGCTTTCTTCACTACTAGAATACCCCCTATAGCTACGCTTTTTTTATACACTAGATACGCTTTTATTCGTCTCTATAGGGGTGTAGGCACGCTTTACAAAAGCGTGTTAGAAGCGTCTCCGCATGGACCGTGTTAGGCTATGTAGAGACGATTTTCATATGTGTATCTATAAAATGAATAGACATTTCATAGACACGTTAGATGCATGTCTAAACATATTGATACAGTTTTATAGATGCGCATATAACACATGTGTATTAGTGTAGTGAAATATTTCATAACATGTGAACAACTGTAGAGACAATATTGTAGATACATTCACAATTTGTGTCTACTACTATAGTTATGTTTTGTAGTGATGCGTTATAACGCATCAAACAATATAGAGATGATGTAGTATTTGACGTGAAAGATGACATGGATGGTGATGTGGAAAGGTAACGTGGCTGCTCAAGTGGCGAGATGACATGGCAGCTGACGTGGAGAGGTGACGTGGCATATGACACGTTTTATAGTAACGTCTAAACACATGTCAATAAAAGTAGAAACAATATTGTAGCTACATCTTTATTGCGTGTCTACGTATATTGATACATTGTATAGTAACGTCATATTGTGTAATAATATTTGTAGAAACGATTTGATATATACATACATCTATATTTTGTGTGCAGTAGTATAGACACGTTATATCATAACGCTTTAAAATGTCCCAACAAAAAATATGTGCTATTATTATATATATAAATAATAAATAATACTATTTGAAAATGATAAACTCAAACTTAGAACTTGAAATTCGAACAATGGTGATCATTCCAGATCATCATATATGAAACTAATACAAGAATTTACATTAAAGCATCAACACTTTAAGTTCTTGATTGGCTAGGAAAGGAGCTAGCGTAACCCCAAGTGATCCAACATCAATCCTAGACCTCCATAGACAACTTTGGCTGCAGTAGCATCCCATAGATACATGTTGCGCTCTCTCAGTAGCAGTAGCATCCAGCGGCGTGAAACTAATGCTGACGGCAATGCCATCATGCCCGTTTGTTGGCTGCAAAAATAGAGCGTTGAAGTTCCAGCTCTTCAGCTTCCTGTTGTTGCCCAAGGCCCATCGATTCAACAGCACTTGACCCTATCGCATGTGAATAGATGAGCAAGAAATCATAAACAAATACTATGTGTAGAAAATATAAATGACAATTATGTAAATCTGATGATACAATGCTAATGAAGAATCGATATCACAATAAAAAATTCTAGCAAGTGAAGCTGAATCAAGCTGCTACTTCTACTGATGTGCAAGCCATTGCTTGCCTCAAAGCCGATGAGGACAAAGGCAGTCAATCGATCATATGTCAGGTAAGGTGCACAGTAAAACTGAGTATATTTGAACTGTATAGATCATATTTCAAGCATGAGATAAATGCCAGGTAAATTATATGTTAAACGTCTGGTAAACTGAAGGTATTGTAGGATAGAGGAGGCATGAGGTAAATCTCAAATAGCAAACAATAAGCTCATGGAAGGGAATTGTGTCAACACCCGACTCGGTGCTGGGAAATACAAGAGAAGCAGGGGAAATAGACCCGGAACGACCAGAGGTAGCCTCCTTGAGGAAGAAGAGAAGAGTCAATTGTTTACAACATGCTTATCCTTGCCCTTCCTATTCGGTAAGTCCCTTTTTATCTCACCCGCTCTTGGGCTCACAAACGCACCCATTACAGACCCACTCCGGGCCAGACACACGCACGCTCTTCACTTGGGCTCGCTTGCTCTTCCTGGGCCGGGAGGACTCTTCAGGTGCAGACGCGGGATGGGGAACCGTGACATCCCCCCTCCTTGAGACCCGGCATGTCCCCAGGCCGGTGCGAACGGAAACGTCTGGCGGAGATGTTCCAGGTCCTCCCATGTAGCTAAATCAGCATCCATACTAGACCATTTGACGAGCACTTGGGCGACGGAACCTGCGCGACTGGGGTGAAGACGGTGTTGAAGTATAGCCTCTGGCACCTGGAGGTCGTCGTCAGCATTAGGAAGGGAGCTGGCGACCATGTACTTTGTGGATGGAGCAGGCTTGAGGAGGGACACATGGAAGACCGGATGGATCGACGAAGAAGGAGGGAGCTCCAGCTTATAGGCTACTGCGTCGATCCGCTCCAGAATCTTGTATGGCCCGAAGTACTTGAACGACAGCTTTTGATGGGATCTGGGCGCCAGCGAAGACTGCACATATAGGGCTGTAGCTTGAGGTAAACAAAGTCACCCACAGCGAAAACGCGCTCAGATCTGCGTTTGTCTGCCTGGTGCTTGATACGTTGTTGAGCTCGGTGAAGGTGGT
Source organism: Coix lacryma-jobi var. lacryma-jobi (assembly GCA_009763385.1). NCBI lineage: Eukaryota > Viridiplantae > Streptophyta > Magnoliopsida > Poales > Poaceae > Coix > Coix lacryma-jobi. Next base: position 93,388,863 of record CM019824.1, read on the forward strand.
GTTGAACCGAGGCCAGCATGGTTGCACGCTCACACAACATCAAATGAACATCCGGAACAGAGGAAACCATCAGTGGAGAAAGACCAAAGTGTCGAGGGGGATGACCGTACAATACCTCAAAGGGAGAACGCTGCAGCGAGGTATGGAATGTGGTGTTGTACCAGTATTCAGCGAGATTAAGCCAACGAAGCCAACGCTTGGGGCATGAATGGACGAAGCACCGGAGGAAAGTCTCCAAGCATTGATTCACCCGCTCAGTCTGCTCATCGGACTGAGGGTGGTAAGCCGAGCTCATACACAGAGTCACCTGAGCCAAGCGGAAAAGCTCACGCCAGAAGGTACTGGTGAAAATACGGTCCCGATTAGACACAATGTGAGTTGGCAAGCCATGTAGCCGATAGACATTGTCCAGAAACAGTTGTGCCACCTACGAAGCAGTAAACGGGTGCAACAGCGGAATGAAGTGGCAATACTTGCTGAACCGATCAACGACCACCATGATACAGTTAGCGGCACCCGAGCGAGGAAGGCCTTCAACAAAATCCATGGATAGCATTTGCCAAGACTCAGAAGGGACTGGAAGCTGTGACAACAGCCCAGGGTACTTAGCACGGTCAGGCTTGGACTGCAAACAGACCGAGCAGGAAGAAACAAAAGTTTTGACGTCAGACTTCAATCCACGCCAGGCGAACAACTTCTTGACCCTCCCATAAGTAACGGGGAACCCAGAGTGACCTCCAACAGCACTGTTGTGTAAGGCAGAAATAATCTTAAGCTGCAGAGGCTTGTTATTGCCAACCAAAATTCGATCATTGAATTTGATAACACCATTGAGTAAGGAAAAAGGAGGCTGGGCTGTAGGGGAAACTGACAGGGCCTACAACAACTTCTTGGACATTGGGTCGTTGGCATAACCATCAGACACCTCCAAAAGCCACATGGGAGTAGTATAGGAAATAGCCTGAATCTGGGCTGGAGGAGTGGGATGCCGAGACAGAGCGTCAGCAGCCTGATTGGAGGCACCAGATTTGTATATCACCTTGTACTGGAGACCGGCTAACTTGGTGTACATTTTGAGTTGCCAAGGGGTATGGAGGCGCTGATCGGTGAGGTGCATTAAGCTGCGCTGGTCAGTGAGAATGACAAATTCGGCATGTTGCAAATAGCTGCGCCATTGGTCAACGGCAACCAAAATAGCCAAGTATTCCTTGTCATACTGGGAAATACAAGAGAAGCAGGGGAAATAGACCCGGAACGACCAGAGGTAGCCTCCTTGAGGAAGAAGAGAAGAGTCAATTGTTTACAACTTGCCTTGCCCTTCCTATTCGGTAAGTCCCCTTTTATCTCACCCGCTCTTGGGCTCACGGACGCACCCATTACAGACCCACTCCGGGCCAGACACACGCACGCTCTTCACTTGGGCTCGCTTGCTCTTCCTGGGCCGGGAGGACTCTTCAGGTGCACATGCGGGATGGGGAACCGTGACAAATTGTTGGAGCTAATTAGTTACACCATATATATACTGGAGGCTTTGTAACTATGCTAAAGCATGAGGGCTAATCTGATGTTGATTTTTTTGCGGTAAATTAGTCACAAAGCTGCTACAGTAAATAAGGCATAAAGGCAGATGGAAACCTGTAAATAAATAGAGTATATTCACTTTGATAAATAAAAAAAATTACACAGGAAGTCCAGAAAGAAAATGGCAAGACTGTAAACACCATACCTGCTGTATCATCAGAAACTTGTCTGATCATTCAATGCTTTCAACATGTGAATAACTAAAAGTACTATACATCATCTGGAAAATCAGAGAATCGAAGTGTTGGTCTAGTACATGGGACAATGTAATCAAGTGGAGCGCCTGCACACTCACAAATAACAGTGGGGAAAACAATCATACGTCAGCACTTACTTTGTAAAATAGCAACAGGTGTACGAAATTATAGTGAAAATAATCATATGTCAGCACTTCCACATTCCAAAATATCTTTAAGATCCTTTGATATTCTTTAGACTTCACAACTACGTCATCAATATAAATTTCCATAACTTTGTTAATCAACTTATGAAAGATATAATTTATAGCCCTTTGGTAAGTTGCACCGGTATTTTTAAGTCCAAAAGTCATGACTACCCACTCATATAATCCCAAAGCACCAGGACATCTGAACGTAGGCTTATGTATGTCTTCTTTAGCCATAAAGATTTGATTATAACAAGTATTATCATCCATAAAACTAATCACCTTATGACCTGCTGCTACATCGACTAACATATCAGCCACTAGCATTGGGTAACCATCCATTGGAGTAGCTTTATTCAAATCCCTGAAATCAATACAGACTCTCTTTTTTCCATGCTTTTTATACACAGGGACCACATTGGAAATCCTTTCAGCATATCTACATTGCCGAATAAATTTTGCTTCATACAATCGGGTAATTTTTGTCTTTACATCGACCATGACTTCAGCTTTGATCCTCCTTGGGGCTTGTTTAACTGGCCGACTCCCAGGTTTGATTGGTAGCCGATGCTCGACTAATTTTTGGTCAAGATCAGGCATTTCAGAATACTCCCAAGCAAAACACTCTTTATATTCTTTTAACAAAGCAACAAGTTCCTGTTTAAACTCGGGATCCAATTTAGCACTAACATACGTCAGCCTTGGCTTATCACCATCTCCAATATCAATAGCTTCTAATTCATCGACCGACATAAAACCTTTGTCCATCTTACCTTCATCTTTATTGACTAGAGGATCCATTTATTCAATAATATATTTTTTAGAGTCGACTGCTTGGATCGGCTATTGGTCATCTTCAAACACCTTGATGATGCCTCCTTCATGTATCTTCCGAGAGAAATACTCTACGTTATCAAAACTCCATTCATTTGGATCAGAATATGCAACACTCACTGTCGAATCGGCTGGTACTACCTCCACAGTATCTCCAACCCATTGTATTAAGTTTTGGTGCATGGTGGAAGGAATGCAGCAATTGGCATGGATCCAATCTCTTCCTAGGAGTATGTTGTATGTGCCTTTAGCATCAACTACAAAGAAGGTAGTAGGCAAGCTCTTACTCCCGACTGTTAGATCAACACATACAACACCTTTGGTGGATGATACATTTCCACTAAAGTCTATCAACCTCATATCAGTTTGGCACAAGTCTTCTGCTATCTTCCCAAGCTTTCTAGACGTAGTATATGACATAAGATTGATACTTGCACCTCCATCGACTAACATCTTATTTAGAGGTCTCCCATCGACAAAACCTTTTAAATATAAAGCCTTCAGATGCAAATATTTTTCAGGCTTTTCAAACGTAGCACTTTCTCCTTGATAGATCCATTAAGCTACAACCACCTCTTCATCTGATTCTTCATGCTGATCAGTGGATCTAAACTCAGCAGGTAGCATGAATATAGTTGATATATCAGTCGATGGCTTCCCTTGCCTTTATTGGTTGTTTGTTTGACTTGCTAGACTTTGGGTTTTTTCTTTTGTTCATTTCATCATTCCTCAAACGCTGGACTCTGCGCTTCTGGCTTCTGGTTAAACCACCTGGGCACCATTGACCTTCTTACCAAACATACTCACAATCTTGATCAGTTGTTCTCATTCCTAGCCGATCATGGATACTTCCATTTTTTATACATCGATCTGTTTCTTTATAACTTAGTCATTCATGCACAGATCGGCGGTTGTCTCTCAACTGCTTGTACTCCTAATACTGATCACTACATTCTGGGCAATTTTGGAGAGTAGAGAGCTTCAAACCCTCATTCCAATAGTGCTTAAAGAAAGGACAATCTCAATGTTATTTATCCTCTTCTTTGACACGCCTCTCTTCATCATGAAATATACTATATTCTTCTTCTTCAAGCCACTCCTGGTACTTCTGATAATCCCTTTCTCTGCGTATCTGATCATTCTCTTTCTTACGCTACCACTTGTTCAACAAAATTCTGATAGTGGGACGCCTTTTCATCTCATCAGCTCTTGAAGTTTCAGGATGATCATGTTGACTAGCTTTTTTCTTTCCCTTCATCTCCTGATATTTTTTAGCTGATATTTGCTTCTTAGGATCAATAGCCCTAGCTGCCTTAGCTCTGTCAGAGGTCAGCACCTTGACTTTCCCTTGGGATGAAGAAGCAACCATGTTCATTGGAAAAGGATGGCCTTCTATTCCCATACCGCCCTTGGATTTTTCCAGACCAATTCTTCCCTTATTGATAGCTTTTTGAATTAGGTCTCTGAAAACTTTGCAGTCATTGGTGCTATGAGTACCAAAATTATGGAATTTACAGTACCAAGCGTTAGTGGTTGGCCACTTAAGCCTTAGATGTCCAAAGCTTTCGAGATTATTCTCAATTCTTTTTCTAATCAGAGTTTCAACAAGATCTCTTTCTCTAAATTTTTATATTTTAATATTTTTATGATGCAATGATAGTACAACAAAATGAATGTATTTTTATTTTTATTTTTTTGCCACCACGATGAATATCCCTGCGGGTTTTTACACACCATAGAATTATTCACATGGGCTTCATGGTTTATGATGCAGAGCAATAAGCAAAATATTTTTATTTTAATTTCTAATGCAATACTAATGCAGAAAATAAATATGCTATGGGGAAACGATTATGCAAATAATGGAAAGTAAACATGCAAAAAGAAAACCTCTAATGCAGAAAAGATAAATATGGATAACTACCAATTTTACCTCCTGGTGAGGGTTCAATGTTTAAGTCCTTTGAATAGGACTTCTCACTATGTTCATTCCTTAGGTGCATCATTTGATTCCAAGGTGGAGACCTTAATAACTGCACCTCTTGATATGGTGTCAACCATCTTGTTCAGTGTGTATGTTCTTGTAGGACCTTCACTCTGTAGAGTTTGGGAGTTGGAAAACTTCTCCTTGTCTTGTTCAAAGTGTGTCCTGCTCATAAGGACAAGACACAGATCACGTGCATGGGCTCTATCGGTGGAAAAACACCAACAGAACCAAAAAATTTATTCTTACTTCTCTAACCTTAGGCACATTGAACCAGATACAATTGTTGATTATATATTCTGCTTAGTTTTAATATGAGTGATATGAGATTTAGAAGATGAGCATGAATATCTCAAAACATTTGAAAGATCATATTACTTAACCCATGGAAGGATAATTTCATTATGCATAATGTATCGATCTGACTGTGATCTATCATTTTCCAAAGGTTGGATGTGCAACTTTTTAGATCATATGGGTAAAATGTGAGATCAAGAGAGTAAATCTAAGGGCAAAGAACTAAACATGTTGAGTTGATTAGGTTGGATCAAGTGAGGTGCAACTTAAACATGTTTGGTTCTTTATTTGTGCACATACCAGAATTAAGGAGAAGCTTTTAAAGTGATGGTCACTTACCTTGAGATGTTACCTTTATCATTGAAGTGATGGTACTAAAACATCTTGTGGAAGCTTCTCTTGCCCAACTAGTTGTGTTCATGAATGGCTTGTGATGAGGGACGGCTTGATCTTCCGTGAGGTAGCTGGTAAGTTTGATTGGTGGAGATCTCGACACGATTCGAACCCTGCAACCGTTACACCACTGCTCTGTTTGTTATCAACCAAGCACAACTTGAATGACCTCGCCAATAAGGCTTTTTCTGCAAGCGAATCGAAGAACACAAGCAAGAAGGTAAAACATGCAATCTGAAGTTGCAAATATGAATGACGTGATTATCAATAGAGGGTTCAAGAACTTAGTTCCAAAGGACTAATCGACATAGTGGAGGAGACCAAGAACGGGGGCCCTGGATCACTATAAAAGGATTCGACACCACAGTTACAATGAACGATTCAGTTTCTCGATGGAAAACTAAACTCTAAACAAAACCCGACTGTCTAGCGGCGGCGGTGGCCGTGTTTATAGTCTACGACTCAAACTAGGGTTGGGGAACGACCGGGGGGGCGCCCACAACTTGGGCTTAAGGCCCGACAACGATACATGGCCCATCGGACCAAAAGACGGTGTCGCAGCACCCTGGCAGATTTTGGACGCTGACTTGTTTCGATGATTCCTGTTGACTCCAAATGAATTTTGATGTGATTCTAAATCCATTGGTTAGCTTATCAAATTATCTTTCCAAGCATATCTGGTTCGTCGAAAACAGAGTATGTATGCGTTCGGGGCGTTGATTTTACCCGGGACTGCTCCTGGATTCCGAGGGTGACGTGGTAGCTGAGTTGGAGACGAATTGCAACTTGGGGAAGACCATGGCGTCGGCATGTCCAGCATGGCGATGTCCTCATCATCCTCCCCTTCTTGAATTGGAGTCGTCCTCGACTCCATCTTGGCGATGTTTCATCCCCTCCTTCTAGAATTGGAGTCGTCCTCGACTCCATCTCATCTCCAAGCTCCTGCAAAAGGTTAGTGACCGCACAATGCGAAACACAGGGTATAGGATCATGTGCAGCAACAATAACATGTCGACAAAGCATAGCATAACAAGGAGCATCATTATTATCACATAACTCAGCAGTAGTAGAAGTTGTAGCAAGAAAAGCACCTTCTTTTAACTTAATCCCATTATTTTTAGCAATGTCTGTTGGGGGTTTATTTTTATTTTTAATCTCTTTAGCATGTGTAATAATATCCGTAGGAGACAAAGGCAGCAAAGTAATTTTCTTGTCCTTATGTATGATAGTGTATGTATTAGTTCTACCATGGTGTAAAGCATCATTATCAAATTCTCATGGACGACCTAACAAAATAGAACAAGCTTGCACAGGGACAACATCAAAATCAGCAGTATCATGATAAGAGCCTGTGAAAAAGCTAATACGTGCTGATTAATTTACCTTAGTCATACCATTATTATTAAACCATTGAAGTTTATGTGGATACGAATGTTGTTGTGTGGTCAAGCCAAGCTTCTCAACCAAATCTGAACTAACCAAATTGTTGCAACTCCCGCCATCAACGATAGTGAGAACACGACAACCCTGCACAATGAGAAACATGTGGAACAAATTGTGGCGTTGGATCTTCATCTCTTCTTCTTCATGTCTCATACGTGTACTCAACACACGCTACACAAGAAGACTAGGGTAGTCCGCGGCAGCAGCCACAGAGTCAATGGTGATGGTCTCCTTGTCTTCACCGTCCTCGGTGGAATCTGCAGCAATGTTAGCAGCAAGAGTTAAATCATCTTCAACATCACTAGTACTTACATATCCATCCTCGGTAGCAATGAAAGCGCGACGACTGGGGCAATCCTTCATGACATGTCCCATGCCTTTGCATCGGTGGCAAATGATTTTAGAGCTAGACGAGGAAGAGCTAGTAGAAGCACCTGGAGTGACACCTTTCTTGAGATGTGGAATCTGCACATTAGACAATTTACTTACCCCGGAAGAAGCGGAAGGTGTAGATGGCTGGGGCGTGATAGGAAGCTTGGGCGTCTCTAGCTCGGAACGTTGCTAAAAAGTCCTCCCATTGTTATACCAGAAAGGCTGGTGTTGTTGTTTGCGTCCCTGTACTTCTCTTTCAGCTTTAAGAGCAAGATTGTATAATTGGCTGAACCTGTTCCAATCTTTGTCATCAAGAATATCCTAGATATCACGATTCAAACCACCAAAGAATCTAGCACTAGCATCATTATCATCTTCATGTATACCACGACGTGCTAAACCAATAAGCAATTCTTGATAGTATGCCTCTACTCCTTTATCACCTTGTTTTAAAGTTTGTAATTTCAAACAAAATGAGATTTCATACGTTGCTTTAAAGCATTCCAAGTTTGAGGCACAGCAGCAGCATTATTAGCATTGCAAAGATCACTCCACCAGAACAAAGCAAAATTAGTAAACTCACTAGTAGCAAGTCTAAATCTATGCTTAGCAGGAACATTATGAGAATCAAATTTTTGTTGAACAGTAAGTTCCCAATCTAAATATGCCTCTGGATCCATATTACTAGTGAAAGGAGGTAGGCTAAATTTAATTTTAGCGAAAGGATTATTATTATGATTATTACCTCTCATACCGTGACGATTGAAGTTGAGACGGCGACGGGCACCACCGTCAGCATCCACATCTTCATCACCAAAATCATCAGCATCTTCGTCATCAGGACGATAAGGTTGAGGTCATTGCTCAAGCTATGTAATGCAGTTGACTAGATTGTTCACGTTGCGTGTTAGCTCAGTCATAAGATTGAGTTGTTCATTCATGAACGTCGTAAGCTCGCCCTTGGACACGCACTCATTGAAGTCCGTCAGAATTCCTGCCATTGTTAGAAGATAGAAAAAGACAACACCAAAGTATTATCCCTATCAACTAAAAGGAACCAAGTGGTGGTGGTGGTGAAAGTGGAATGCAAAATCAGAAGCGGCTTACCACCGTCTTGCCTGTAATCTTACCAACGCCAAACAAGAGCAAACCAAAGTGACGAAGCAATCTGTTGTTGAACGTGGGTAACAGTTGCAAGATGAACCTGTGCTGACAGAAGAATATGTGGAGCTATGGGTAGGCACAATATGACAGCAAGGATTAGCAATTAACGAATACAGATTAGCAAAGTTCAATAAGTATTCAAAGCACAAGTCACAATTGCTGGCTAAGACGTGTGTAGACATAGCGCAATAAGGTGAAAACAAAGGACGATGGAAAGAACTCACAAAACAAGCAAAGAGCACTGAATTTTCCTTTTTCCTGAATTTTTCCCTGATTTTCCCAAAAGGTACTGGTAGGAATCAATTTTTTTTATTTTTCACTATTTTTTTATATTTTTCTCCGAACAAGGATCACAAAAGATGCAACCACAAAAATTGGCACCTGCAACTGAGGTGGGATGTGGGCTACAGAAAATTAGCACGTTCTCTGAAAAGCGTGCAGAAACCTTGACAATTTTTTGTCTATCTTTTCCCAAAATTTTTTGGTAATTTTGATGATACCAAACAAGGCAAAGCCAGTTTGGGTCAGCTCCAAATGGTGTCAAGAAACCGCACAAAATATTTCAGATTTTTCTGACAAACGAGCGAAAAGTTATACCTGTTTTACCGAAGGTACCTCAAGTTATGTTTTCTGGAGGCACAACACGAAAGCGGCAGTTAGGGCAACACGGCAGCGGCAATTAGGACAAAGCGACTCTAAACGCCAACACCGATCACAAGATCAAGTGTCCTTGTGATGAACAACAGTAGGTAGATGCCCAAGGATATAAGGAGGGCTGCGATGCAGGCAAAAATTAGAGCGATTGGCAACCTATCTAGGGTTTGCGCAGCAGTGAGAAGTTACACAAGGCGGCTAGCGGGGCAAGTCGAGTAATGTGGTGGCTTTGACTTGTTGTTTGGGAACGGTGGATGGGATAGCGGCGGAAACAAAGAAACGGCAACGGGCACGTTGAACTACGACGACAAACACAACCCTAAACTAGCAACAAGACTCGACCACGGACACCAACTCAACAAAGCGAATCTGAAACGAAATTGCAAAGGCACAAAGGGCGATAGGATAGCGGAAATTGAAATAATTTTTAGGCTTTTTGTGGACTCTAGGTTGCGGATACATAGGTGTATGCCGAGTCTCTGAGTGATGAGTGATTGTCAACTAGGATGATGTGCATGTTCTTTGGCTTGTGTTGTGCAAGTGTCGAGCATGGATACAGTGATCGAAGGCAAGGTGAAGGTCAAGTAGAGACGTGCCATGCCGATGGACCGAGAGTGGCGAAGGGCAGACGTGAGGCTTGGACTGAGGGACCGGTGGCCTGAGGATCAGCTGTGGTGGCTGACAGCCTGGGACAGCGACGAGCGAAGACTTGCGGTCACAGTGTTGCTCGGGTCAAGGACCCGGGGACACGTGTTGGTGGACGGGGTGCACGGGCGGTGCATCCCTTCTACGGCTCGGTTTGGTGGTTGAGCCGCAGAAAAACCACCGAGTGGACGGTTTACAGGTTTGGGCCTCAAAACCTGGGCACTGACGGTTTCCGAGTTTGGCCACAAAACTCGGTCTGAGGACGGTTTCCAGGTTTGGGCCTCAAAACCAGGGTGTTGCGGGTTAGCTGAGTTTGGGCCACAAAACTCAGGCGATGGACTGCGAGTTTCCCAGTTTGGGCCTCAAAACCGGGGGTTGGCTGTGAAGGCTGGTTTCCCGGTTTGGGCCACAAAACCGGGGGCGACGTCCGAGAAAAGGACAAGCAGAGCGGTGGCGGCACGTGGCGGCAATCGGTGAGGTTGCGTCAAGGCAACGCTACTAGTTGTGCGGGCATGGCCGTCGGATCACCACCTACCACGAGTTAGTCCAGAATAACCCTAGGGTTTAGCTGGTTTGCTCTGTAATTAGTTAGGGGTAGAGTGGGAACTAGAATTAGGATAAGTAGAGGGAGACACCCACCTCCCATCCTATCTCAGTCATTTGCTCTTTGCCTTCTAGATTTTCCTGCTTTCCCAATCCCCTGTTGTAGCAACTCAGATCTGCAGAGAACCATACCTCTGTGTACTGGAGATTTTGAGGAAGTGAGACCGTAATCTCACTATTGTAGCATGTGGTAGCCACAGGTTGCAGATCGATGACTTGATTCGCATTTTGTTCGTGTTCTTCGCGTTCTTCATTTCTCCGCGATTTTCCCGTCACTCGATCTCCCTCTCTACTGCGTCTTTGCGAAATCCGTTTGAATCAACTTGTTCTTTAAAGTGAGGAGATTATTTCCACCGAAGGAATTCATCTAACTCCTCACGAACAAGTAGATCGGGTTGATTTCGTTTTCGTGGTGTTTTTCGTTCATACTCGTCCCCTTTCGATTTCCCAGTGATTGAGTTGATTTGAGCGGATGATTTCTTGGGGATAGTTTCCTAACTACCTCGTGATCATCCTCTCCAAGTTTGGGAATGTGGGATTGTGAGTTGATTCCATTTTGGGAGGATTTGGGAGAAGGGCAACTGAAATCACCCTCTCTGGTCGGTCGTGGACAGTCCGCCACCTTACCGGCGGACAGTCCGGCCATCGGGATCGAGCCAGGTCAGTGGCTGCGGGTCTCGGCTGCGTTACTGTTCCTTGACCGGCGGACAGTCCGCCGTAGGGACTCGCGGACAGTCCGGGAGTCGTCCAGGGACTGTTCAGTAGCCTTGCTGTTTCGCTCAGTTGGTCGGCGGACAGTCCGCCACCAGAGCCCGGATAGTCCGCCGTTGGGCAGACAGTCCACGAGTTGGCTGAGTGTTGAGCCATAGTGCGTTTGCTCTCCCGGCTTGTTCGCTTGGTTTCCAGACTTCTCGTTTGGCCCTAGAGTTGATCAAGAAACCTCTCTAGGTATCTTTGCTACTTGTTAGCATTGGTATTTGGGGATTTCTCGACGTAGCCTTCCATCTACGTTCGGGACTTGGTTTTTAGGGGGCAAACTTGTGTCGGTGTTTTTGGCGTTTGGTTTGCTATCACATTGTGGTGCCTCGCTGTGATCCTAGGGATCATCCATCCTCTTCCAAGGGTCGTGGGCATCACGGTTTCGATTAAAGCTATTGGGGGTTGATTTGTGGGACAAAGGCCAAAGTTTCGAGAGAAATTTTTGAGCTCCCATTCACCCCCCCCCCTCTGGTCGCCTTGCTATTGCACTCTCGGTCCTGCAATTGTTATCGGAGCAGGTTAAGGATCTTCCACCTTAGCCGGTTCCAGATCCACAGAAGGCGACATGGATCACGGTGTGGGCAAACCGCCGTTTTTCGATGGGACGAACTATGCGTATTGGAAGATACGCATGTCGGCCTATCTGCAGAGTATTGGTGCTTCCATTTGGGATATTTGCAACTCTGCTGATTACGTGGTCTTGGCAGCTCGTGTGACTCAGCGTCAGATCGATGAGCACGATGCCAATAGCCGAGCCCGTAATGCTCTTTTCTCCTGTTTGAGCATGTCCGAGTTTGATCGTGTTTCTCACCTCGCTATGGCTTGGGAGATTAGGGCTACCCTCATGCGTTTCCATGAGGGAACCACTCAAGTCAAAACCCGTCTCTACGAGTCGTTCAAGCGAGAGTATGAGAACTTTCGACATATGCCTGGCGAGAGCATAGAAAGTTTATTCGCTCGCTTTCAGGTGATTGTCAACAGGATGAGGGCTAACAAGGAGTTGTTGCCTTTCGACGATCATGAGAGAGCTTTGAAGCTTTTGCATACTCTTGATCGGTCGGTGTGGGACTCGAAGGTTCAGGCGATCATCGAATCACCTAACTATGAGACCCTCACATGCGACGAGCTCTTCAGTAAGCTCAAGTCCAGTGAGATTGACGCCATGGCGAGGGCTCCTTATGAAAATCCTTCTGGCCCGTCGATGGCTTTGGTTTCTGGCTCTTCTGCTAACCCCTCTAGAGGCTTTGCACTTTCCTCTCTTCTTTCTGTCACAGAGGAGCAGCTGGAGTTCATGGGGGATGACGAGTTGGCTTTGCTCGCCAATCGGTTCTCGCGGTTCCACAACAACCGCATGAACCGTCGCCGGGGAGGAGGACGCTCGGGATGTTTCGAGTGCGGCGACCCCAACCACTTCATCGCCAATTGCCCGAAGAAGAACAAGTAGACCTTCGGCAAGGCGGATCATGGGCACAAGTATGACTCCGGCAAGCGCAAGGAGAAGTACGTCCCCACGAAGCACAAGCGGAAGGGCGGCTTCAACAAGGAGTACATCAAGACGAAGTACTTGGAGAAGGCCCAGGCTGAGCAGCGTGCGTTCTTCGCCATGCTCAGCGACGTCGATGACTCGGATGACGACTCTAGTTCCTCAAGCGACGACGAGTCCGAGAAGAAGAGGATCAAGGACAAGCTGAACGGCCTCTGCTTCTTCGCCGATGACGAGGGCTTCTGCACCATGGCCCTCGGCAAGGAGGTCGATGGCGAGCTAGAGGACATCCCTCGAAATGACGACGACGACGATGACACCTCCCAGGTATCTCAGACCCCCGACGAGCTTTCTGCTGAGGTCGAGAAACTTAGTGCTGCCCTTCTTAGTCAAGATAAGTTGCTTAGGCATGCTGCTAGAGAGCGGAAGGAGTTTAGGCAGAAGTGAGACGATACGGTGAAGGAACTTGAATTTGTCAAGTCCACCGTAGTTGTCACAGATGAGGAGTGTGAGATGTGCTCCACACACATGACTGACCTTCTCACTTTGAGAAGTACGTATGTTGTGTTGGTAGGAGAAGTAGATGAGCTGAAGGCTAGATCCTCGCTGTCGGGTGCGTGCAAGTCCTGTGCGGGCTTGCAATCCGAGTTGGCAGAGAAGAATGCCAAGATTGTGTCTCTTGAGAAGGCCAGCTCGTATAGCACATGTGTGACTAGGTGCGTTCTTTGTGAGGGTTTAGAGATGGAGATTGCAAACGTGAAGCATGATAAGATGCAAACCGAGGAGGAAAACACATACCTTCGGACCATCTTGTCATGGGTGTCGAGTGGTAAGCCGCAGCATGGGATGATGATCTCCCAGTTCAAGCGTGCTGCTGGAGGTCCAGGTGTAGGCTTTGCTCAAGGTGTTGAGTCTGCTTCATCTTTTGGCAAGATTGGAGAGTCGAGTGGTCTGAACCCGTGTGGGAAGCCCAACTCCACCACTACTCCCAAGCTTACCAAGATTCCACCCAAAGAGCCTCTAAAGCCTAACACAAAGGATGGTGTATTTGTGGAACCTCCGAGAGCTCCACCCAAGAAATAATCTTGGGCTCCAAAACCAAACCACCTCAAGAACAAGCTAGACACTATGCCACCCATCCAAGAGGAGCTTATGCCACAGAAGGGCAAAGTGATCCATACCCACTACCGAGAGTACCAACAACCCCCTTTGAGAGCGGTGAGGTACCATTGTGAGCATTGTGGGAGAGATGGACACTTGAGTGAGTTTTGCTTTCGGCGCAAGAGAGAGGCGCGCCGTGCAAAGGAGATGAACAACACGGACATGTACTATTCTTTCCATGATGTACATGTGCCGAATGTTCAGAGGCGTGTTGCTAGGCCTAGAGGTCCAAAACCTCAAGTTCCTAGGCCTAGGCCGCGAAGAGAACGTGCCCGGCGGGAGCCTGCAGATGTGGGCTATGGACCCCATGGCGGTGGCTTTGTAGTTGAGCGTTTTCCCCCATCGCGTTTTGAGTATCACGATGGACGCTCCTCCCTTAGCGGACCACGTTTTCCTCTACGTGGTGATCGCTGCTCTCGTAGGCGTGCTAGGAATGGTTTTTCTGCTAACCGTTCTTTTGAGCAGCCAGGCCAACACTGGTATAATTCCCATTTTACTCACCCCAGTGTTGGACCGTATGCTCACCCTATGTCTTTTTATTGATGTAGGTAAAACGATTGGAGAATGTTTGGTTGGTGGATTCCGGGTGTTCGAGACACATGACCGGAAATGCCAAGTGGTTTTCCAGTCTTAGTCCGGTCGCCGGAAAGGAGTTTATCACCTTCGGAGACAACAGCAAAGGTAAGGTGTTGTCTCGTGGGTCGGTGCGAGTTAATGAGCACTTTGAGTTGCGCGATGTTGCTCTTGTTTCTAGCTTGCATTTTAATCTTCTTTCTGTTTCGCAACTTTTCGATGATGACTATGAGATTCATTTTAAACCGAATCTCAGTCGCATTTTGGATCCTCAGGGCAATCTTGTTTGTGTGATTTCGCCCTTTGGAAAAGTCTTTCGTGCGGATTTCTCGGAGTCGTTTGGAATTTCCTGTTGTCATTTGGCTGGACCTTCCTCCTCTGATCTTTGGAAGTGGCATAGGAGACTCGGTCACCTGAGCTTTGACTTGCTTGCAAAACTTAGTTCACTTGGCCTAATCCGAGGATTGCCCAAGTTGTCCACGGAGAAGGATCTTGTTTGTCATTCTTGTAGACATGGGAAGATGGTCGTCGCTCCCCACCATCTAGTGACTCAGGTCATGACTAAGCGCCCTGGAGAGCTTTTGCACATGGACCTTGTTGGTCCGGCTCGGGTGTGCTCGGTTGGGGGGAAGTGGTATGTGCTTGTTGTTGTCGACGATTTTTTGAGATATTCGTGGGTTTTCTTTTTAACTGAGAAAACTGAGACTTTCTCCTTTGCTCGCAATCTGATTTTGCGTCTTCAGAATGAGTTCCCTATGAACTCAATGCGAGCAATTCGGAGTGATAATGGTTCCGAATTTAAGAATTCGGATTTTGAGAAGTTTTGTAACTCTTTGGGTTTAGAGCATCAGTTTTCTTCCCCCTACACACCGCCACAGAATGGTGTTGTAGAAAGAAAAAATCGGACCCTTGTAGAGATGGCCAGGACGATGCTCGATGAGCATAGGACTCCTAGGCGATATTGGGCCGAGGCTATGAGCACTGCATGCTACATTTCCAATCATATTTTTCTCCGAGCCTTCTTGAAAAAGACTTCTTATGAGTTGCGTTTTGGAAAACTGCCCAAGGTGAGTTATTTTAGATTTTTTGGTTGCCATTGTTTTATACTCAAGAAAGGCAACCTGGACAAATTTGAGTCTCGTTCTTCCGACGGTGTATTTTTGGGTTATGGCACTCACACTCGCGCTTATCGTGTACT
This sequence comes from Coix lacryma-jobi var. lacryma-jobi, assembly GCA_009763385.1. Lineage (NCBI taxonomy): Eukaryota > Viridiplantae > Streptophyta > Magnoliopsida > Poales > Poaceae > Coix > Coix lacryma-jobi. The sequence continues at coordinate 93,404,392 of CM019824.1, forward strand.
TAACCTTGATACTAACCGAGTCATGGAGAAATCAGATGTCACCTTCGATGAGACCATGGTTTGTCCTTCTTCTCGTTTTGAGCGTGTAGGTGATCATGAGGTTGGTGAGCCTCTTTTTGATGACGAGGACGAAGGTGCTGAAGGGATGGATGATCCAGCACCTCCTCCACCTGCTGTGCCGCAAGAAGCGGCTTCTACTACGACTCACAGCTCAGACCCATCTTCCTCTACTACTTGGGGGCCGTGGGATCTGCCACCTCGAACGGTACCCTTTATACCCGAGGAGGCACCAGCTGCTGTTGAGGGGGAGGCCACATCATCTCGGGAGGCGCCACGACACATTCAGCGCCAACACCCGCCTCAACAGATGATCGGCAGCATCGGCGAACGTATCACTCGGTCTAGGTCACAACAAATCCCTCACTTTGCTCATTCTGCATTTGTTGCTGATTTTGAACCCCGAGATGTTGGACACGCTTTGACAGATCTGGATTGGGTCAATGCCATGCATGAGGAGCTTGAAAATTTTGAGAGAAATCGGGTTTGGGTTCTTGTTCCTCTTCCTCCTGAGTGTCATCCTATTGGGACAAAATGGGTTTTCCAAAACAAACAAGGAGAAGATGGCCATGTTGTGAGAAACAAGGCCAGACTTGTAGCCCAGGGGTATAGTCAGAAGGAGGCGATAGACTATGAGGATACTTTTGCTCTTGTAGCTCATTTATAAGCAATTAGGATACTCTTAGCTTTTGCTGCATCCAAAGGGTTTAAACTTTTTCAAATGGATGTCAAGAGTGCCTTCTTAAACGGCTACATAGAAGAGGAGGTGTATGTGAAACAACCCCCTGGTTTCAAAAATCCCAAGTTTCCAAACCATGTTTTTAAACTTCACAAAGCTTTGTATGGTTTGAAACAAGCCTCTAGAGCCTGGTATGATAGGTTAAAAACCTTTTTGCTTGCTAAGGGTTTTAAAATGGGATGTGTGGATAAAACGCTTTTTCTCCTCAAGCAAGGCAGTGACACTCTCTTGGTCCAGATTTACGTGGATGATATCATTTTTGGTGGTTCTTCTCACGCTTTGGTTGCCAAGCTTGTAGATACTATGAACAGGTAGTTTGAGATGAGCATGATGGGCGAGTTGACGTTTTTCCTCGGATTGAAAATCAAGCAAACTCGAGAGGGAACGTTTGTGCACCAGGGTAAGTATACCAAGGATATCCTGAAGAAATTCGATATGGGTGAGGCCAAGCCTCTTCCAACACCCATGTCAACCACGACGGCCCTGGATGCGGACAAGGATGGAGAAGCAGTGGACCAGAAGGAGTACCGGAGTATGATCGGGTCACTGCTGTACCTGACGGCGACACGCCTGGACATTCAGTTCGCGGTGTGTCTTTACGCGCGATTTCAGTCGTCGCCGCACACCTCTCACCGTCAGGCGGTCAAGCGCATTATGAGGTACTTATGCTTCACTCCAGAATTTGGGATTTGGTATTCTGCTTCCTCCACTCTCTCCCTTTGCGGTTATTCTGATGCCGATTTTGCTGGTTGCTGGATTGAGCTCAAGTCCACTTCTGGGACTTGTCAGTTTATTGGTTCTTCTCTTGTATCGTGGTCTTCTCGCAAGCAGTCTAGTGTCGCCCAGTCTACCACGAAGGCTGAGTATGTTGCTGCGGCTAGCTGCTGTTCCCAGTTACTTTGGATGATGGCCACTTTGCGTGATTTTGGTCTGAGCTTTTCTCGTGTTCCCTTGCTTTGTGACAGCACGAGTGCTATTAGCGTTGCTAAGAACCCCGTGCTGCACTCTAAGACCAAACACATTGATGTGCACTTTCATTTTCTGTGAGACCACTATGAGAAGGGTGATATCGACCTTCGCCATGTCGATACTCATCATCAGTTGGCTGATATTTTCACCAAGCCTTTGGACCAATAAACTTTTGCTAGGTTGAGAGATGAGCTTGGTGTGTGTTTCCCCTTTTAGATGGGGGAAACATTTTGACTCTTGTACTAAAAACTGACTTTGTATTTTTCATTTGGTTTCTTCATGCATCTTTTGCATTTCATCTTGCATATTTACATTCAGAGCTTCATATATATAATCTTTAGAATGTGACTATGCTCTGTAGAGTAGTTGCTCCGATGCTTTATAATGATGCTTGTAGCTTATGCTCTTTCTGATCACTGATACATGGTGTGAGCAGCGCTATTTTATGAATGGTGAATTTGCTTAATGAACATAAAATTTGAAAATGTTCACCATTGAGATATGCAACTAGCATGTGTAGAATGTGTTGGAGTCCCTTGTGCTTTTCATATATGCTAGGTTGCTATGTCTCTAGTTCTGAGTCATTCACTTGCTTGGTATGTTCATATGCTGCTTTAATTTTGAACCAAGTTAAGTGAATTGGAAAGATCGAGATGGGATTGCTTGTCAGCACATCACAGTTTCGAGACTGTTTCTCACTGCACTTTGAGTTAAACTTGAGCTGTGTAGTGTATGACCGAAACTGTTGCTTTAAGCTTCTGATTGCTTCTGCATAGGCTTCGCACAGTTGAAAAGTTAGGCAATGACAAGCTTTCAACCTCTTGCAATCACATGCTGAAATTTGAACTTGTGTAATTTAACCGCTGCAACTCCGATAAAATTTGGATACACAAGTCTATGTTTCATTCTATAGCATGATGGTTGAACTGTGCTAGGGGTAGTTCACCTTGTATACATGTTTAGCACTTGTTTGACTTCCTAACTATACATGCGTCGTGCTATTTTGATGGTGAATACCTTTCTGGCTGAAAACTGCTCTTGTTGCTCCAATGTTTAGATTTCATATTTAGTGATCAGTTTGAGCCTTTGCTAGCATTCTTTGCATTTTATGAGTCATCAGATTAGCACTCTATTGAGCATCTTCATATTCTATTGACTATATTCCTGAAGCTGCTAACTTGCATTTTGACTCATTTGCATTTGGAGGGAGAGTTCTTCTGTCAAGGGGGAGAAATTTGTCTAAATGGTGCATTTTCAACTAAGGGGGAGAAAATATTGACAAATCATGTGCGCTCTCTGTGTTCGAGAGATTTCCTGGTTGTTTGCACTATTTGAGGGGGAGTTTGCTCGTTGCTGAGTTTCCTCGCTAGCGGTGTTGAGCCCATTCTGCCTCTTCTTGAGGGCTAGCTGTGTTTTGCTTGAATTTCAGTTGATTCTTCAATTGATATCATGTTTTCTCGCTAGCGGTGTTGAGCCTGTTCTACCTCTTCTTGAGGGCTAGCTTTGCTTTGCTTGGTTGCGTCGAGCCGTTGCCCATGTCTTTGGGAACCAAGTAGTTTTGCTCTTTCCACTTGACCTTCTTCGGCTTCGTTATGCTTTTGGGTCATTTGGTCGAGTTCTCTCTCCTTCTTCCTCCCTTCCTCTTTTCTATTATGATTTATGTTGGTAGCTGACAATGCACTCATAAAGGGGAGATTGCGGATACATGGGTGTATGTCGAGTCTCTGAGTGATGAGTGATTGTCAACTAGGATGATGTGCATGTTCTTTGGCTTGTGTTGTGCAAGTGTCGAGCACGGATATAGTGATCGAAGGCAAGGTGAAGGTCAAGTAGAGACGTGTCGTGCCGATGGACCGAGAGTGGCGAAGGGCGGACGTAAGGCTTGGACGGAGGGACCGGTGGCCTGAGCATCAGCTGTGGTGGCTGACAGCCTGGGACAGCGACGAGCGAAGACTTGTGGTCACGGTGTTGCTCGGGTCGAGGACCCGGGGACACGTGTTGGTGGATGGGGTGCACGGGCGGTGCATCTCTTCTATGGCTTGGTTTGGTGGTTGAGCCACAGAAAAACCACCGAGTGGACGGTTTCCAGGTTTGGGCCTCAAAACCTGGGCACTGACAGTTTCCGAGTTTGGCCACAAAACTCGGGCTGAGGATAGTTTCCAAGTTTGGGCCTCAAAACCTGGGTGCTGCGGGTTTGCTAAGTTTGGGCCACAAAACTCAGGCGATGGACTGCGGGTTTCCCAGTTTGGGCCTCAAAACCGGGGGTTGGCTGTGAAGGCTGGTTTCCCGGTTTGGGCCACAAAACCGGGGGCGACGTCCGAGAAAAGGACAAGCAGAGCGGTGGCGGCACGTGGCGGCAATCGGTGAGGTTGCGTCAAGGCAATGCTACCAGTTGTGCGGGCGTGGCCGTCGGATCACCACCTACCACGAGTTGGTCCAGAATAACCCTAGGGTTTAGCTGGTTTGCTCTGTAATTAGTTAGGGGTAGAGTGGGAACTAGAATTAGGATAAGTAGAGGGAGACACCCACCTCCCATCCTATCTCAGTCATTTGCTCTTTGCCTTCTAGATTTTCCTGCTTTCCCAATCCCCTGTTGTAGCAACTCAGATCCGCAGAGAACCATACCTCTGTGTACTGGAGATTTTGAGGAAGTGAGACTATAATCTCACTGTTGTAGCGTGTGGTAGCCACACGGTTGCAGATCGATGACTTGATTTGTGTTTTGTTCGTGTTCTTCGCGTTCTTCGTTTCTCCACGATTTTCCCGTCACTCGATCTCCCTCTCTACTGCATCTTTGCGAAATCTGTTTGAATCAATTTGTTCTTTATATTGAGGAGATCATTTCCACTGAAGGAATTCATCCAACTCCTCACGAACAAGTAGATCGGGTTGATTTTGTTTTCGTGGCGTTTTTTCGTTCATACTGCTCCCCTTTCGATTTCCCGGTGATTGAGTTGATTTGAGCGGATGATTTCTTGGGGATAGTCTCCTAACTACCTCGTGATCATCCTCTCCAAGATTGGGAAAGTGGGATTGTGAGTTGATTCGATTTTGGGAGGATTTGGGAGAAGGGCGACTGAAATCGGCCTCTCTGGTCGGTCGTGGACAGTCCGCCACCTGACCGGCGGACAGTCCGGCCATCGGGATCGAGCCAGGTCAGTGGCTGCGGGTCTCGGTCGCGTTGTTGTTCCTTGACCGGCGGACAGTCCGCCGTAGGGACTCGTAGACAGTCCGGGAGTCGTCCAGGGACTGTTCAGCAGCCTTGCTGTTTCGCTCAGTTGGCCGGCGGACAGTCCGCCACCAGAGCCCGGACAGTCCACCGTTGGGCAGACAGTCCGCGGTCTGTAGCCCGGACAGTCCGTGAGTTGGCTGAGTGTTGAGCCTTAGTGCGTTTGCTCTCCCAACTTCTTCGCTTGGTTTCCAGACTTCTCGTTTGGCCCTAGAGTTGATCAAGAAACCTCTCTAGGTATCTTTGCTACTTGTTAGCATTGGTATTTGAGGATTTCTCGACGTAGCCTTCCATCTATGTTCGGGACTTGGTTTTTAGGGGGCAAACTTGTGGCGGTGTTTTTGGCGTTTGATTTGCTATCACCTTGTGGTGCCTCGCTATGATCCTAGGGATCATCCACCCTCTTCCAAGGGTCGTAGGCATCACGGTTTCGATCAAAGCTTTTGAGGGTTGATTTGTGGGACAAAGGCCAAAGTTTCGAGAGAAATTTTTGAGCTCCCGTTCACCCCCCCCCTCTGGTCGACTTGCTATTGCACTCTCGGTCCTTCATAGGTAATGAACAAATATGAATCTAAGGGCAAATGAGATTATACCTCGTGGGAAACCTAAAATATCTGATACCAATTGATGAGGGACGGCCCGATCTTTCGTGAGGTAGCTGGTAAGTTCGATTGGTGGTGATCTCGACGTTGGCGATCCGGCTTCAAATCAGACATGATTCGAACCCTGCAACCATTACACCACTTCTTTGTTGGTTATCAACCAAGCACAACTTGAATGATCTCGCCAATAAGGCTTTTCCTGCAAGCGAATCGAAGAACACAAGCAAGAAAGTAAAACACGCAATCTGAAGTTGCAAATATGAATGATGAAATTATCAATAGAGGGTTCAAGAACTCGGTTCCAAAGGACTAATCGACACAATGGAGGAGATCAAGAACGGGGGCCCTGGATTACTGTAAAAGGATTCGACACCACAGTTACAATGAACGATTCAGTTTCTCGATGGAAAACTAAACTCTAAATAAAACCCGATTGTCTAGCGGCAGTGGCGGCCATGTTTATAGTCTAAGACTCAAACTAGGGTTGGGGGACGACTAGGGGGCGCCCACAACTTGGGCTTAAGGCCCGACAATGATACACGGCCCATCGGACCAAAAGACGGTGTTGCAGCACCCTGGCAGATTCTGGACGCTGACTTGTTTCGACGATTCTTGTTGACTCCGAACGAATTTTGACGTGATTCCAAAGCCATTGGTTAGCTTATCAAATTATCTTTCCAAGCATATCTGGTTCGTCGAAAACGGAGTCTGTATGCATCCGTGGCGTTGATTTTACCCGAGACTGCTCCTAGATTCCGAGGGTGACGTAGTAGCTGAGTTGGAGACGAATTGCAACTTGGGGAAGACCATGGCGTCGGCGTGTCCAGCGTGGCGATGTCCTCATCAGCTTGTCTTCTCTTTCTTATCTCATAGTGGGTCTGAGTGATGGGAATGCAGGGGCAGTTGCATATTTTTCTCTTGTCAACCTTTCTTGTTTTCCATTAATTATTGGGTTGACAAGAGACTTGAAATTGGAGCTGCTACCTGAGTGCCTCCACGATGGTCTTTGTCTTCTAATGGCCGAGCTCAGACTTGTTCATCTACTTTCATGGAGTGAGTGCTTTGATTATAGGTATTGTTTTGCGGCACTCGTCTTTCTTGTTCCTTGGATCTCATCTCTCCATGATGAATGAGTTGCATTTCCCTTGTGCAAGTTGTTGAAGTGTCTCTCTTCTTTTCCAGTGTGAGTTCATCTCAGGACTTTTCTAGTTTTGATTTTGAAAGTTTTCCTGCAGGGGTTAGTCCAACAAAATATCCAACATCCACTCACTGTACCACAACCTATCTACAGCGTACTACGGTGAGTCGGTATAAGTTGGTATAGCGACCTACGGTCAGTCGCTATAGACATATAGCGTCCGACTCTATTTGTCGCTGATAGTGGCGTCGCTAAAGCTTATAGCGTCCAACCTCACTTATAGCGACCGACCGTTCGACAGTACGCTAAAGATATAGCGACCGACTGTTCAACGCCAATTACAAACTTATAGCAACTCATGGTTTGACGATATATATATATATACCATTATTCCGATACCAGGGATATCAAAGCGGCTATATGTATATTCAGAGTATATAATTTTTGGTATATAGGGTAAAATACAGTATCTGTGTATTAGTACCAGATATTTATTACTCAGGTATGCTTCAGTATATGCTGAGTATATTTTCTGTATATGATATGCGTGTGTACAGGATCTCGGAGGCTTGCGAGGCCTGCAAGACGACAGACTCGTGCGTGCTTCGGGTGTGTGAGTCCTACTCGGTACTCGCCATACTTCTCTCGAGCCGATATTCAAAGGAACGGACAGCCTTTCCCCAATATTCCCCAGCCAGAACACACTTCGACAAGCAACCACCGTCTCCCCAGGCAGTTCCACCCGAAGGGAACACTTCTCTACGCGCAACAAGGGTTCTCACAAGCGCCAGACTCAGGCTAAACGAGAACAAAACACATGCAGAGGTTTCTCCTATAGGGTCCCTAGCGTAGACGCTCATCTCGTGAGACCAGACCAAAGCGTAGACGCTCATCTCGTGAGACCAGACCAAAGAACAGCAGGGATTTTCAAAGACCGACTACTCCATTAAAACAGACTCGATTACATACGGCTTTCCCTTTCGGGAAGCCCCGGACGAACGGAGCACAAGCTTACCTCGGGACAGGCGAGGCACCCGCTCACGCTCGCTACTGCTATGCTACAAGGTGGGTGAGAGGCTACAGGTGGGTGTGGTGAACTCTCTGCTCACTGAGGCTCTGCCTCTGGTTCGCTTCCTTTCTGCTCGTGTTTCCGCTCATGTGTTGGTCTTCTCTCCGGCGAAGGCTTTATAGGAGCACCACCAGCTTTATTCTTGGACACGTCAGGGACAGCCATCGAGCTCCAGCAGCGCCAACGCACCGCCGTTCGTCATGCTCGCCAGCCGTCTCCAGGCACACTGCTGCGGCGTCTTGTATCTCACAGCTGCGCGCACCGCCTCGCGCAGGTAGATCAGCACGGCCATGGATGAGCATCGCCGATGGTTTTGAGGCTGACGCCTCGAGACTCAGCAGGGAGCAAGTCCCGCGGGCATCACACACCATTATACTGCTGCCTATGGAACAAGCGAGGAGCAAGTCCCAAGGCACGCAGCATCATCACCACCATCAGCATCATGAGTGCTACTGCTGCCTAGGGAACAAGCGAGGAGCAAGTCCCAAGGCACCGTGAGTAACTTTTACCCGCCCACGATTATACCGTGAGTAAGATTTCGTACCTGACGGGTATCAGGTACCGATGGGTCTAATTAAGATAGATAAGATAATGAAATTATAGTGATATGATACAATAAATTTTAGTTAAACGACAAGCAAAAATGTTAATCTCACTTACATAGAGTTTATATTAAAAAAACATATGAAAGTTCACAAGCCACAATACATAATATATTCATAATTCAATTATTAGTGCTCATATGAATAACATATAAATTTTACAAAAGAACTAAAGTAACAAATTAATAGCTCACATAATCACTTTTATTTATCAATCCATAAAAAATATCATTTTTATAGTTTAATATTCTATGTATATAAACTATTTTATATTAAATGAGCTAGTCGATATGGTATGTGTATGACATAGATGACATATATTTATGTATATTTTTAAATTGCAAGTATCCATCGGGTATCCGCATATAAAATTTGTTACCTGCATCGTACCGCATGTTTGCGGGTATCCAACCCTCATGTACCCACGAGTAAGTTTTTACGCGCATACCCACACCCATCGGGTACGAACCCGTGGGTATTCGTATCCGGCGGGTAAGATTGTCATCCTTAGACATATGTGTCTAAAGTATACAAAATTTTTAATTTTCTTACCTTATCGGGAGGGACTCGACAACTTTATTCTAAAGTTGGCGAGGTCATCTAGAAAATTAACGAACTTCGTGGAGAGAGACATAAGATAGTAGGAGGTTGTGAGTGTAAAGGTTGGACAAAAGGGTCATATAGGTTGATTTTTATTCAATTCTGTATGGTTTACCTAAATTAATCATGATCCTTCGAAAAAATAGTCATGACTCAGAGCAATCACAAAAGAAAGGAAATACATGGAATTAAAGTGTATTTTTTTCCTTGGCTATGTTGATGAAGGACCGAAAATGCTAAAGCAAGGCGACCAGAGGGGGGTGAATGAGAGCCTAAATTTTTTTTTCGAAATCCTGGCCTCTGTCCCAACAAAATCAACCCCGAATGCTTCGGACTCAAACGCGATGCCCACGACCCTCGGAAAGAGGGTGGATGATCCCTATGATCACAGCGAGGCACCGCACAAGAGAGCAAACCGAAACTCTCAAAACTCCGAGTCAAGTTCTTACCTAAAAGACCCACTCCCAAACGTAGATAGAGGGCTATGTCGGGATTCCTCCAAATACCACGTAGCAAAGATATGTAGAGAGGTTCCTAGGTGAACTTTAGGAGCAAACGAGAAGTCCGGAAACGAAGCGGAAAAGCCGGGAGAGCAAACGCACTAAAACGCAACCTACAGCAGGTTCCCGGACTGTCCGGCCTGCTGGTCCCAGACTGTCCACACCAGGGGCGGACTGTCCGCGAAACCCTAGCGGACTGTCCGCCGGTCAAAAGGCAAAATCAGCAAGGCTGCTGAACCCTCTCTGCGCAACTCGCGGACTGTCCGCGCCTTATACGGCGGACTGCCCGCCGGTCAAAATGACCGAGAATAGTGCGCGCTGCGCTGATCTGGTCTGGCCAAATCCCGATGGCTGGACAGTCCGCCACCAAGGGGCGGACAGTCCGCCACTGTCCAGAAAGCCCAAAAACAGCTCGGGACAAAACCAAAATCGATTGGATCTTCACCAAATCGAACGGGGCTGCAACCAAACTTCTCTCGAGTGTTCTTCTATGTGTTGGGAAGCTAATCCTAAGATATCATCGCTCCAAACCATCTAATCCATGAGAAATCCGACGAACACTGGAAAAAGGGGAAGAAGGAAGAACGAACGCGATTTCGACCCGATCTATGTGCTCATGAGGTTAGAGAAGAAATCCTTCGGTGGAAAGAAGGAGCTCACGACATAGAACAATCTGATTCAAACGGAATCGCAAATCGTCGCTCGGAGAGGGAGAACGAGGCAAATCTCCGAGAAGGGAAAAACCAAAACGCAAACAACAAAAACGCGATTCGATCCAAATTGCAGCCAACAAATAGGAGGGGAGAAATTGATCCTTGGATTGCTACGGGATGATGAATTGTGTAGCACATTGTATCGGATTACAAGCCACTCCGCGCAATACAAAACGCGGATGGCGAAAAGTTCAAGAACAAGAGTCGGTCTCTCCTCTAGCCCTAGCCTCCTCTCACCTAGACAAAATGAGAGTGACACCTCCAAGGATGGGCTGCCCTAACCAGCCCCCTCACATATATATAGGCGCACGTCCGAAGACCAAAATGCCCTCACATGAAGCACTGACCCAAATACCCCCTAAGGGTAAAACCGTCCAACTCGGTCATTCTTCATTCTAAGGGCCACGCGCCTTCTCATCCTTCGCTTCGCCTCGACGCAAGCTCCAGGATGCCGCCACGTGCCGTCACATCGACCACCGCACCTTCCTCACCGATAGCTTCGCCGCAACGCAAGCCTCTCGGTGCCGCCACGCGTCGACCGTCCCGCATAGGAACCTCCACCCGGTTTTGAGGCCCAAACTGGTAAACCCGCCAGCCCAGGTTTTGAGGCCCAAACCTGGCAAACCGTCCACCCCGAGTTTTGAGGCCCAAACTCGGAAACCGTCGATGGTAGCTTTTGAGGCTCAGCTACCGAACCCGCACCGTAGACCGGATGTGGTTCGCACACCCCGACCACCGGCACCGATGCATGTCCAGCCTCCACGCCGGGCACCATGCCTTCGCCTTCCTTCTTGACTCGGCCGACGACACTTGCGCCGCACGTAAGCCCGTGTCCGACCTCCCGCCAAGTGCCACGACGCCATCATCTTCCTCCCGACTCGGCCGATGCATTGCACATCCCCATGTGCTCTTGCTTGTCGACGCCAAGTGCCAGCTACCACAGCTGGTCCTCCGGCCCTCCGGTCCGTCGGTCCAAGCCTCACGTCCGCCCTTCACCGCTCTGGGTACATCGGCATGGCACATCCACCGCACGGCACGACCATCCTTCACCGCTCCCGGTCCGTCGGCATGGCACGTCTCTACTTGACCTTCACCTCGCCATCGACCACTATATCCGAGCTCCACACCTGCACATCAACACAGCCAAGAGACACATGTTGCACACGCACACCAACACATGAAACACCACAACTCAACGCCACCGGTTAGTCATAAACATTAAGCACATAGCGAGATAATGACTCAACCAGGAAAAGCCTCAAACCTTCCTCATCAATGTCAATCATTCATCATATATGTTCTCAATCCCCCCCTTGATGAATGCATTGACTAAAAATAAAACCACAAAGGAAGGGTTTGAAGGCAAGCCTCATTCAAGTGCCCAAAAGCCAAGCAAAAGCAAACACAAGGCCACTTGATATGAGGAAGGATCATGAAAACTCCAAATAAAAGCTCTCGGTCCCGAAAGAAACGGGAAAAGCGGGCGAATCCTCCACACAACCGAAGAGTCAAGAGAAACAAGAGTTTCATGAATCCCAAAAGGCACTCAAAAACCAATCTCAAATAAATTGTCAAACAATTATCACAAAAGAAACCAAGGTTCTTATCCACCTAGGTTTCGAAGTTCTTATCCACTTGGGTTTCGAAATTTCTCCCCCTTGATGATTGAATTGAAAAAACTAAGCACAAGAGATGGTTTGAGATACCAAAACTGAAAATCTCATTCAAGTGATCAAAAGCCATAGAAGGGCAAAGAACAAAGTCACTTGACATGAGAAGATTATCCATTCAAATGCCCAAAAAGCCAAAGAAATGCTAAAGAAGGGGCAATTTGAAATGAACATAACTTGGTCCCCAAAGACATGGGCAATGGCTCAACGCAACCAAGCAAAATCTGAGCAAAACTCCGCAAAAGAGCAAAAACTCAAACAAAGAGCGAAAGACTTGGTTCCCAAAGACATGGGCAACGGCTCGACGCAACCATGTCAAAAATGAGCTAGCCCTCAAGAAGAGGCAGAAAAGGCTCAACACCACTAGCTCAAGGCTCGATACCAATTGAGGCTGAAACAACGCATTAGAATGCAAAACTGCTAGTTCCTCAAGATAGAGGCACAGAGGCTCAACACAACTAGCAGAAGACTCGATACCAATCACAAGCAGCTAAAAATTGGTGAAAACAGCTAGTTCCTCAAGACAGAGGCAAAATGGCTCGACACAACTAGCTGAAGGCTCCATACCAATCGAAAATACCAAGCAAAAACTGCTAGTCCCTCAAGATAGAGGCATAACAGCTCAACACGACTAGCAGGCTCGATACCGACTGAGAAAACACAAAAAAATCTCAAAACCAAATGGAGCACAAACATTCAGAGCACGCGGAGAAGCAGCAAAGCAAAAGCGACTCCCCCTGAAAGCAAGCCTAAACACAAAGGCTATGCATCAAAGCTCACTATGAAGGATACCAATTGAAGCACATAAAAGAGCTAAACTCCCCCTAGCTCAAAGCTCTCCCCAAAATGCATGACTCTCCCCTTTGTGCCAACACTCAAGCTCCCCCTTGCAAACAGCTTCTCCCCCTTGACAAAAGGGAACATGCTGAGGGGTTTTGACATTTCTCCACAAGGTTGACACAAACACAAGACAAGTCATCAACCAAAAGCATATGGGGGCAGTGTAAAGCAGTGAAAGAGACCACGAAGAGTGTCGGAGCTGGGGGTATGTACACTAAGCTAAAAATGCATGATATGTACAATGCAACAGCTTCAAGTATATAGCAATCAGAATGAAAAGATGCTCAAAAAGGTGTTGCCCTGAAAATGTAGCAATCAATACAAATGCTAGCAAAGGCTCAAACTGATCAAATGAACACGAAATATGAACAATTGAGCATATGAGCAGTTTTAAGCCATTTGAAAAGGAGTTCACCACTAAAATAGCACTTAGCATGGATAGACAGGAAATCACCCAAGTGCTAACTCAAGTATAAAAGGTGAACTACCCCTAGCAAAGTTCAATCATCATGCCATAGAATGAAGCATAAACTTGTGTTATTTTCAAATTTTATCAGAGATTGCAGCGGTATTAACACAAGTTCATATTAAAGCATGTGATTGCGAGAGGTTGAAAGCATGGTCATTGCCTAACTTTTCAACCGGGCTAAGCCTATGCAAGAAAAGCAATCGGAAGCTTAAAGCACCAGTTTCAGTCTTACACTACATGGCTCAAGTTTAACTCAATTGTGCAATGAGAAACAGTCTCGATACTGTGACGTGTTGATACATGCAATCCCATCTCGATCTTTTCATTTCACTTAAACTTGGATCAAATTTTAAGCACAAGGTAAATATGAACAATCCAAGCAAGTGAATGACTCAGTGCAAGAGACATAGCAACCTAGCATACAAAAGATAGCACAAGTGATCTCAACACATCCTACCCAGTTAGTTGCCAATCTCAATGGTGAACAAATTAAAGGTTTCATACTCGATTAGTCAAGTTCACCATTTGCAAAAATATCTTAGCTCATAACATGTATCAAGTGATCAAAAAGAGCCTAAGCTACAAGTATCATCATGAATAAACAGGGCATACCAAAAAGAGCATAATCTCATTCTCATTGCTCTAAACATGAAGCTCTAAAATGCACTAAAATACATGATGAAATGCATGCAAAAACTAGTCTACCAAAGACAAAGCAAAACTAGCCTAAAAAGGAAAACCCAAAACAAAAGGGTATCGGAGAAGTCAAACTATGATACAACAAGCAAAATGCTTCCCCAACTAAAAGGGAAACACACACCAACTCACAAGCAAAGAGCCAAGAAACGCTCAAGCGAACAGCCAGTAAAATCCACATCGAAAAAACCACAAATCAAAGGGGTCGAAGAAGAAGAGTACCAAACCCGAACTCAGAAGTGTGTCAGGGGTACCCCATGATGTGCTTGACCGCCTGCTGATGTGATACCCGAGGGGACGCCTGAATATGCTGAAATCTCCGGGGCACTTGCCTCGCCGAAGTCGTCTCCCCCTCGCCAGATGCTGTCGCTCCCTCAGGTGCAGCTAGTGCTCATTGAAGAGCTGCTCAAACAAAACCCCAAGTGAAGTGGGATCGGGTTCGTGAGCCGAAATGCCCTCTCCAAGCTCCTGTTCTCCTGCAAGGTCAAAGACAGAAGAAGCACAAGGCATTGTCTTGTCCAGTGTGACCTCAAGGTCTCCACAAAATGGTTAGTCACATAATAAGCATAAGGTGAACTCTCAAGAAAAGAGGCCTACCTATGAATGATACCGCAAAGAAGATCTGAACTCAAACTAGTCAAGACTACCATGCAACAGGATAAAGCACCATGGAGCAAAATGCAACGTAGAGACATGATCAACCCAAACACAGCCTAAACCTTAACACATGCTACAATGCAAGATAATGATAGCAATAGATCCAGAAGCATGTATCATGATAAAATTGAGGAAAGACTAGTGCTCAAACTAAACGTATCAACAGGGTACATGTAGCTACACAAAAACTAGCACCTGAAAAGTGATACCTAATGAACATCATACCTCTACAAATAAAGCTCATGGAGAAGTATGATAAAGCATGGCTGAAAGGTCCTAGTTTGGTTTTGGTAATTGAGTGACAACTTAGGTGGACTAATATGTGTTTGAAGTGAATTACACAGGTAACTAGTCCACAGGTGATCATGTGTGAGCAACATATGTCATAGAGGTGAAATGGCTTGGAGGATGTTGCAAGGCTCACACATGTGATAAAGGAGCTTAATGCACATGAAACATAACATGTGGTCATGTGGCTAAAATGGTGAAGATCAAGGCAAGACTTGGCTTGATGGACCGGTTGCGAAGGTGAAGGGCAAGTTGGAGGCTTTGAAGCCGTTGGTACCGAGTGTCGGGAGGCTTAAGCAAGACTTGGCGCCGAAGGACCGAAGCAATGGTGAAGAGCAAGTGATGTCAAGATCAATGGACCATGGAGGCCATGTGATGATATGAAGTGGATCATATCATTTGATGAAGAGGTTGGTGCATGTGTTGCATCAACACCGGAGGAGATGGAATGGAATGCGCAAGGCAAAGGTATATGTATAGGGCATTTCATTTCACCGGTCATTGGTGTGTAGAGAAGATTATGACCGGGTTTAGGATAGATGGCCGTACTATCAAGAGGAGCAAACTTGTTTGCATATTGGTCATCTAGTGCCACTTGAGCGATCTAACATTGCGATGTTGCTAGGATCGAGTGGCGTTGTGAGTACAAGTGAAAATCCTTTGAAAAATGATTGAGAAAATGCTAACACACATACACATGATGTTGTACACTTGGTGGTGTTGGCACATTTGCAAAGGAGAAGTTGTTTTGGAAAGAAGTTGTGTTGAAAGGAGGTGTGGAGAAGTGGGAGAAACTAGTGTATAGTCCCTCTCCCTCCTGCCTCGCAAGCTCGGCAGGATTCAGCGGTTTTCGAAGGTTAAGTGCTATGCTCGGGGAGCATCGGACGCTGGTCCGAGGGGCATCGGACGCTGGGCCGAGCGCCCGATGGCAAACCCTAGTTTCTGTCAGATGTTGAAGAAGCATCGGACGCTGGCAACGGACGCTGTAGAATCACTGTTGTAGAGTCCGATGTAGGTTACGTAGCGCGAGCAAGTTTTCCAGGGAACATCAGACGCTGGGCTGCGTCCGATGTGGAACCATCGGATGCGTCCAATGTGGTTGGGAGCGTTCTGGAACCTCTCTGGTGTGACATCGGATGCTGGCCCTTAGCGTCCGATGCTAAGGGTCCGGCACGTCCGATGTGAGAGTAGGTTTGCGCAGATTTGAGCAGAGGCATCGGAGCGTCCGATGCCACTTTAACTAGCGCGGGAAATGAACTAGCCGTTGGGATCTAACGGATCTATTTCATAACCGTTGGACACGTGGCTCCATCTGGAGCATCGGACGCTAGGCCAGCGTCCGATGCCCCCGATCCGGAGCGTCCGATGGTGGCGCAGGTTGCCCAGTGAAGGGGCAACGGCTAGTTAGCCTTTGGGGCTATATATATCGTTGGTGGCCGGCCTTGGGCTGGGTGCTGAGCACTCTAGAGCATTTGTGGCTTGTGTTGATGTGCTAGGGAGCCCTCTAACTCGCTTGTGCTTGCTAGTGTGCGAATCGATAGCGAGTGAGTGATCGCTAGTGCGTTGCATTGAGAGATTGCATCAAGTGGCACTAGGTGATCGAGTTGCAAGCCGGTGGTGCTTGTTACTCTTGGAGGTTGCCACCTCCTAGACGGTTTGGTGGTTGTGTCTCCGTCGTGAAGCCCGCAAGAAGATTGTGCTTGGCTCCGGAGAAGGCTTTGTGAGGGGCATTGTGCTCACCCCGCGGGGATCGCGAAGAGCAACTCTAGTGGATTGCGCGTGTCATTGAGTTACCCTCACTTGTGGGTGAGTTCTTGCGGCGCTCGAGTGTCGAGCTAGGTATGGTGCCTATTAGCTGCCGATCTACCAAAGTGTGTGGTCGACACAACGAGGACTAGCTTGGTGGCAACCAAGTGAACCTCGGGATAAAATCACCGTGTCAACATTATCTTCATCTTCTCGGTGGTTTGCTATCTCCATTCACTAGCTTGTATTTCCATACTCATACTTGTGCTAGTGTTTAGTTGTTGCTCTTGTGTAGCTTAAATAGTTGCTCTTGTAATTAGTTAGCTTGTGTAGCTTGCTAGTTACCTTCTTTGCTTGTGTAGCTTAGAAGTAGATATCTTGCGTGACTAATTGGCTTGAGTAGCCTTGTTAGTCACATTGCTTAGTTTGTGTAGCTAAGTATTTTGAGCTCTCTAATTTGGCTTGTGTAGCCTTGTTATTGAGCATTGCTAGTGAGCTTAGGCTTTATGCGCTTTGCATCACTAGATTGATTAGGAGCTCCCCGGTTTGATTAGAGTACTAGTTGCATAAGTTTGTGTGACCTTGCAAGCTAGATTGATTAGGTGAGCTCTAGCTAGCCTAGCACCTTATTTGCTTTGTTTAGGATCTTTTGTAAGGTGCTAAAGTTAATAGGTAGAGGGGTGTAGTCTTGGCTAGACCGATAGTTTTAATTCCGCATTTGTTTCGGTTAGCCGGTGAGATTATTTTTAGAAAAGACTATTCACCCCCCCTCTAGTCTGCCATCTCGACCCTTCAAGTGGTATCAGAGCTAGGTCTCTCATTTGTGGTCTTCACCGACCCGAGAGGATGGCGACTTATGGGCTAGGCATTGATTGTCCACATATTTTTGATGGCACTCACTTTACACATTGGAAAACTTGGATGATATGCAATTTCAAGTTTATTTGCCCTCAAATGTGGTGGATCGTAGATGTAGGCTTTTCCCATGTGTTGGATGAAAAGAATCTAACTCAAGCACAAGAGAAATGCCTAGATCTCGAGTGCCAAGCTACTAACATCATTTTTAGATCTTTACATGACGATATCCTTAGTGAGATCATGGATATGGAGTCCTCCCATCACATGTGGAAATATCTCAATGACAAGTATGGGAGTGCTCCAAATGATGATGATGTTAGTGAGCCCAAGGAAGAGGCACATGAGGATGATGAGCATGACCACAACTTGGTGATTGTGGAAGATTGCTCCTCCTCATGGTCAAGTGATGATGATGATGATCAATCCACAAGATCACTTGACAAGGATGATGGTGACCATAGCCGAAGCTCAAGTGATGCAAAAGATGATGCTACCTCATGCACACTTGATGATGATGATGATGACGGCTATGAGAGTGATGTCTCTACAAGCTCTTCCTCTACACCACATTGCTTCATGTCACACGGTGACACTAAGGTATCAATTGCAAATGTGGTTGTTGATTGTGATGATCCAAACTTTGAGCTTGTGTGTAGACTCACCAAAGCTTTAGAAAATGAGATGGCTAAAACAATGAAATTGATAAAAGAAAACTCATTTCTAAAGAATGCATGTGAACAACAAAAGCATCTACTTTATGTTACTACTTGTTCACATGATGAGCTTAAATTGACTCATGAGAAACTTAGTGTTGCTCATGACAACTTGGTACAAGACCATGCTTTTCTCGCTAAGAAGCTTTCTAATGAAGAAACTAAAACTAGTGAGAGCTCATCATTTGGGTCAAATGATCAATTGCATATTTGTGCTAACCCATGTGATGTAGAGAAGAAGCATGTATCCACCTCTTGTGATGATTTATTATCTATGCCATGTTCTTCACATATAGATGCTTGTTCTACTTCTATGTCTTGTGAGACTAACATTTTGAAGGAGAATAATGAGCTCAAAAGTGAAGTGAAGAATTTGAGCAACAAGTTAGAGAGGTGCTACAACTCCAAAGTCACTTTTGAGCACATGTTGAAGAATCAAAAGAGCTATGGTGACAAGAGTGGCATTGGCTTCAACAAGAGCAAGATCAAAGGCAAAAGATGGGGAAAGAAGAAGTATGAAAGAGAGATGAAGAAGCAAGAACAAGAGAAGCTATCTCATTTCATGTGCTATCGATGCCATGAGATGGGACATCTTGCAAATGCTTGCCCCAACAAGGAGAAGCTCAAGTTGAAGAAGAAAGAAGAGAGACTCAAGCATGTCAAGTGCTTCAAGTGCCGCACTAAGGGACATCTCACCTCTATGTGCCCAACCAAGCAATTGGTGAAGCAACAAGAAGAGCCTCAACCAAAGCCACAAGTTGAGCAAAAAGAGAAGCCCCAAGATCAAGTCAAGATCAACCGTGATGGTGGTGACTTGATGATGAAGAAGAAGAAAACAAGAAGGGGCGGAAGAGCAAGGCATCCAACTCACATTCAAGATGCCTTGATGATGATGAGCAAGAATGAAGAAAAGAAGAAGGATTTGGCTCACATCAAGTGCTACAAATGTGATGATATAGGACACTTTGCCTCGGGGTGTCCTACCAAGCTTGAGAAGAAGGTTCAAGCAAATGAGAAGAGGCAAGGCAATGAGAAGCAACAAATGAGCAAGGAAGAGAAGGCTCAATCAAAGAGAGTTTGCTACTCATGTCGGGAAAGGGGACACATGACAAATTCATGTCCCCTAGGTAACACTCCTAAGCCTATTTCAATTTCTAATGATAATGATTCTATGCTTAGGAAGGATGAAAATGGTACCTCTAAGGCTACTATTGCAACTCATCCCGCTACTCATACTAAGGCTATACCAAAGTATGTTGCGCCTAACTTGAGAGGACCCAAACAAGTTTGGGTACCATCAAAAAGTGGATGAATGTGTGTAGGTACCATGACATTGGAGGCTTGATTCAATTGTTTTCATATTGTTCATTATGTGATTGAATCAAGTAATGAAGCTTATAGCTATTTCCATCCCAATGCCAAGACAAAAGAGTGAAGTCCAAGTGCTATAACATACAAGTGCAAAAGATCAGGTTGCGGTGATGTTATTGGAATTATTTGAAGGATTGCAAATGATATATGAAGAAGCTTGCTATTGGATGAACATATGCTACTAAGGTATATCTCTAGTTGATCATGTTATTTTAGGTGCATATGAGTTGATTGAATTGGATATATATGCATATGTTGCTTGCTATAAGATGATTGAATGGATTCATTGCTTAATAATCAAGTTTGAGTTAGTTTGATTGGATATGTTCACAAGATGACTTTTAGTAAGTGGATTGAATGGATATATGTCTTGTGAGAGTGTTCAAACAAGTCAGCTTCAAGTTTGATTCAAATTGCTAGAGTATAGCTCAATTGCTCAAAGTTGCTCAATATTGCAAAATCTGAGTGAGCTAAGTAGATAGCCATGTTTGGATGATCAAATCTAATTGTATTGGCTTGATATTTGGTGTGCATGCTCTACACTTATAGTATTAGTTGCTGTAAAAATATCATGATCTTTGGATAAGTGAAGCTTTGGTTTTGGAGTGGATCTTATCAACACATGTGCAGCAGTTTTCAGCATGTTGTAGTTGGGGATGATGTGAAATCTGGTAGCAATCTAGAAGTCCAATAAAGCTCAAATTTTTATGGCTGCTAGAACACTTAGTGAGGCACATCTCCACCAAATTTCATGGAAATTGGATAAATATATTGAGAGATATGATCAATTCATTGAGAAGGATAGAATCTGCCAGAAAAGTGACATTTATTGGATTGATCTAGAGTCACTTTAATTGAAAGGTCCTCAAGTTGGAATCATGTTTATAAATGGTTGAGGGACCTATGTTTGGTTTTGAAATGAGCTAGGAGCATGACAAATATGAGTACAAGTTCATTTGATTGAGGAGTGTATTTGGCACACATTTGGTACTCAAATTGAAGATCAAGACTGTCACACCCGGTTTTAAGGACAAAACCAGATATACACCATATGTGAGCCTAGGAAGTCAAATCTCACATATAGCCACAAATAAAGGGTAATATCGAAAGACAATGCTCATATATAACGTATAAACACAAAGAACTTAACCTCAAGGAGCAGACAGCGGAAAGACACTCTGATCTTCAGATGGAGACACCAACTTCACAGGGAACAACTGACTGGTTGACCACAAGCCTAAGCTTCTCCAAAGCTTAACTCTCTGAGGTGTGGGGAAAAGCAAGAGTGAGTCCATGTCGAACTCCACAAGTATAGCAACAAGTGATATAGATTCCAAGTTTCATGATCATTGTAACATAACTAATGAATAGCATAAAATGGTAAATAATGAACATGTTAACCAACAAAAGTCATAATCTTAATGTAAAAGGTCTGCAAGGCCGCTCGTGACCATGAGCACGGCTGATATATCAGTTTAATAAACTTTGCACAAAGGTGTACACTTTCACTGTGAGACGTGAATTGCCCTTTCGCCCGAGGTGATCAGCCTCTTAACTCACTTCCAAGGAAAGTCGGCAGGGTTCACGATGAAGCTTTTCAAAGGTTCGTCTAACAAGTTAGGGCCGCTAGGTTTCATTAGTCAGTCTGGGTGATTCAACCAGTCACAGGGAATCCCCAGTCTGCTATCCCCCATTTGCGCCACAAGGGTAACCTCTAACAAGCTAGAAAAGGTCCTCATACTGAGCTAAAGCCAGAGCCATATAACCCCCATCAGTTGCACTGTAAAACCCGAAGGCACTTGTACAGATAATTTCTTAAGTTGCTAGCAAGTCATTTTTATCATTCGATGCATACATTAATTAAGTAACATGATCATGATTTGCGAAGAGAAAACTCGATTGCTATACTTGCCTTAACTCAAGATCCCTTTTCTGTTGACTTGTATACTTCCAAAGGTTGACTCTTGATCTTGAACTCTTGATCACAAACTTCTTCTTGATCACCAACGCATATCTCACCGACTCGACATTCGATCACAGGACACCACACAAGCATCCAATACCAATCATGCAAAGCAAAACAAAGCCTATAATTAGAACAGTACATCAATCATAAGAAAATAAGATAAAGAGTTTTGAAAACTGATCTACGTCTCACTACGATCACACAGACACGAAGATCACGCTAAACAGAACTATAACGGAAAAGATATGAATTAAACAAGATTAAAGACGCTAATTACTAGATTAGATTTAACTCAAATTTTAATTACTGAAAACAGTACTGAAATTTGGTTAGTTTGAAAGAACTTTTCGAAACGAATCTAACACAAGTTGAACAGATCAAATCGGAGCTAAAACGTGGGTTTTATAAGCATTTTATCTCAGTGGCAAACTTGTAAATAAAAGAAACTATTTTCGGCATTTAAAATAAAAGGAAACGGATTTTTCTCTGAGCTGGACTGCGCCTCGATTAAACAGAAGCACAGGGGGCTTAAAGGAAGATTCTCAAGACTCAGGGAATAGCACCAAAGGGAGTGCGGGTTGATTATCAAGTTTTCCAGGGGCTCTTTAACAAAATATCCCACGAAGGGGTATCGTCCACTCGTGGCCGTCGGATCGAACACCGACGGTTGGGATTAGACCCAGGGACGCGCGCGCACAGGACGGGCCGACGGCGCGCTCACGCCGCGACGTCGCGGCTTCCCGCGCGACGCCGTGCGCGCAACCGCCATGGCCGGCGCGACGGAGCTCGCGGGCTTGGCCGACGGGCTCAACCCCGGACACGCGAAGGGGTTGAGAGGGGGCGGGAATTAGTGGCAAAGCTCACCGTGGAGAAATGAAGTGGAGATGGTGCACGGGGACGGCGGATGGTGGCGAAGGACGGCGAGCGACGGCCGGCGGAATCCCTATCCAAAGATGTCGGCGGTTAGGGCAACAGAGTTCAAGGGAGAAAGGGAGGAGGGGTTTGGCGGCACCGTTAGTGCGACGCGAAGCTCGGAGATGTGTCAGATGGGGTCAGAGAAGGCGGGCACGGCCTGACGGCGGGGCAAGGTTCCAAGCGACGCGGTGGCGTGCTCCGCGCGGCGGGACGGAGCTCTGCGCTGAGGTGCGGCTTCTGCAGAACGGCGTGGAGTGGCGAATGGGAGAAAGGGGGTGCGGGGCGCTGGCGCGCACACTAAATAGCCGAAGGAGGGGGAGGGGGAGCGGGACACGACGGGGGGAGCGGGCTCGGGCGGTTGCCACTCGGTGCAAAAGACGAGCTGAGCGGGAGGTGGGGGGAGAACCGCCTTACGTGTGGGGCCACGGTGTCAGCGTCCGGGGGAAGGGAGGAGGCGCGGCCCGCGGTTGTCAACGCCGCGGTGGCATGGGCTGGCCTGCTGGGCCGCGAGCGAGAGAGGAGAAAAGGAGGGCTCGGCCCAGCGGGAGGGAAGGAGAAGAGAGGGAGGGATTGGCCGGCTGGGCTGATGGGCCACCAGGCCGCTTGGGCCGGAAGCAAAGGAGAGGGGGAGAAAGAAAATAAACCTCTTCTCCATTTTGTTTTCAAAGCTTTTCAAACCACTTTCAAAACCAATTTGAATTCAATTCAAATTTTGACCAAAACCACTCATCTCCAGAAATAGGATGCATCAGCATGAATGTCACATCATGTTGCTAACTTGGTTTTAATTTTGTGAAAATTATTTAATCCTAGATTAAATGCACACCAAAAAAAAATAAAATAAAACATTTTCACCTATTTTTAAATTTGGTAAATTTTAGGGTGTCACAAATCTACCCCCCTTAAGAGAATCTCGTCCTCGAGATTCAGAGAGAGAAGAGCACAGGAGAGAAACGAGAAAAGATCTTGATAACACTTTCACTTCACACTTGTATACCAAGCTTATCAAACCACTGATGTTTCATGATCATAACTTGTGAACAAGGATTCCATGAAAAGATTATTACACTTGATCATTCCAAACTTATCTTGATCGCTAACTTGATTGGCTTACAACTCAAAGAGATGTGGAAACTTGGTCTGCAGTTGTTCCTCGGTTTCCCACATTGCTTCTTCTTCACTTAGGTTACTCCACTGAACCTTACACACTTTAAACATTCTTCCATTAAAAGTTCTCCGGACTGTTTCTAAAATCTTGACCGGATATCCTGCATTTGCCAGATGGTCTGTTGTATCAACTTCCACTGAAGATGTTTGCCCATCTGTGTTCTTAGCTATATGCTCATCATTATCCACGATAGCATCCTTAGTCTGCACTCCATTGTGCAAGTCATCAGCTTTCTCAGATTGAAGTTGACAACCGTGATACTCAATTCTTTTCCCTGACGGTGCAGTTAGAAGCATTGTGCATTGAGTACCATGAATTACTCTTTTGTGCGCACACAACCAGCCATTACCAAGAACCATAGGAATATTGAGTGACTCCAAAACAATGAAGGTTACGGTAAAGTTTTCCTTGTTTATGACAAGACTGACGTTCGGGCATATCTGGTCTGCCTGTATTTCTCCAACTGGGGTATGAACTATCAAGGGCTTCTTTGTTGGACACTTCGCCATCTTGCTCGTCTCTAACCACTCGACGGAGATGAAAGAGTGCGAAGCACTGGGATCAAATAGAGCAAAAACTTGTGTTGAGCTCACTTGAATGTAAGCACCAACCATTTTTGTAGCACCTTGAATGTTATCCATATCCATATTGCTCAACCTTCCATTGGTATAATTGCGTTGTGCTCTACTTGCTTCAGTAAGCTTCTTTTTGGCTTTTCTTTTTCGCTTTCGTTGTTGTGGATTCTGACTCGGATCACTCCCAACTTGAACTTCATCATTGTTGTTTTGATAGTGCTCGGCTTCATTGTACTCGTGATCATCAGTGAGAGGTGGCATATAGGGATTCTGATTCATGGTGTGCCACATTTCCTGTCATCAGGTGACCAACAAAAGCAACATGAGCAAGGATAGATGATCATACTCATGAAGTACCATGAGAGACAACTCATAACTTCAATATCTGTTGATCAAAGCACTACCCCCCTTAAGAAAGGACCAACTAGAGAACACAAAAGGGTAGCTTGCATATTATTTCCAGCATGTTGACAGTCATAACCAACTTCTTATATCCCAGAGAAACTCATATGTAAGGGTAAGAACAAGAATTCTGAAATTTCTCGCGAGTAGCAAAACAGCAGTGCAGTAAAACAGCTATAACTCGAGCTCTGTTTATCCAATGAAGTCGCAGTTTACCTTTATGGAAACATTATGAAATCCTCTACAACTTTCATGTAGAACACTTTTCCAGATTCTGTAGTTAAGGTCGTCGAAAACAGCAGACAACAGAAACTATTCCAGATTCCAGACAGCACAGATGCATCAACTTGTGAATTTCATAACTCCAAAACCATAACAGCTATCAGGGTGGTTCTTGTGCTCAGAGAAAGATCATGAAGTCTACTTGTGTCCAGAATTGTTCCATGATTTTTGAACATCCACAAACAGAGATATAAACTAACAAGGACAGACGGCTCCGGAAGGATAGGATAGGGAAGACAACAGAAGAGCAAAAACCCAACTATCTATACATAAAAACCTATTAAGCCTAAACTAAATGAGATTGTGAGTAAACCCACAAAATCATTGCACTCATTACAAAGATCCAAAACAAACATCATCATAATGTCAACTCAACAGAGCAATAAAGGTTCACACTTCAAACAGTGACTCGACTTGTTCTACTATCGTCTTCTTATAGAGGGCAAAGATTCTAAGCTCCACTTCTGACGAAGCAAGAAGGTGGTAAGAGAGGACTTAAAAAGAATATCAAGACAAGGAGTGTGGATGGAAACAAGATTTTAAAATTAAGCAACAAAGAGGAGATAAATAACAAGGGTAGAAGATACAAATAGAGAAGAAAATACCAAGGTTGATAGAACAAGGGTTCTATAGAAATATTCAAAAGCTTAAAACGACCAGTTTCTAACTAGGCTTGCGTCCTACAGTCAGCATTGCTCTGATACCACTATGTCACACCCGGTTTTAAGGACAAAACCAGATATACACCATATGTGAGCCCAGGAAGTCAAATCTCACATATAGCCACAAATAAAGGGTAATGTCGAAAGACAATGCTCATATATAACGTATAAACACAAAGAACTTAACCTCAAGGAGCAGACAGCGGAAAGACACTCTGATCTTCAGATGGAGACACCAACTTCACAGGGAACAACTGACTGGTTGACCACAAGCCTAAGCTTCTCCAAAGCTTAACTCTCTAAGGTGTGGGGAAAAGCAAGAGTGAGTCCATGTCGAACTCCACAAGTATAGCAACAAGTGATATAGATTCCAAGTTTCATGATCAATGTAACATAACTAATGAATAGCATAAAATGGTAAATAATGAACATGTTAACCAACAAAAGTCATAATCTTAATGTAAAAGGTCTGCAAGGCTGCTCGTGACCGTGAGCACGGCTGATATATCAGTTTAATAAACTTTGCACAAAGGTGTACACTTTCACTGTGAGACGTGAATTGCCCTTTCGCCCGAGGTGATCAGCCTCTTAACTCACTTCCAAGGAAAGTCGGCAGGGTTCACGATGAAGCTTTTCAAAGGTTCGTCTAACAAGTTAGGGCCGCTAGGTTTCATTAGTCAGTCTGGGTGATTCAACCAGTCACAGGGAATCCCCAGTCTGCTATCCCCCATTTGCGCCACAAGGGTAACCTCTAACAAGCTAGAAAAGGTCCTCATACTGAGCTAAAGCCAGAGCCATATAACCCCCATCAGTTGCACTGTAAAACCCGAAGGCACTTGTACAGATAATTTCTTAAGTTGCTAGCAAGTCATTTTTATCATTCGATGCATACATTAATTAAGTAACATGATCATGATTTGCGAAGAGAAAACTCGATTGCTATACTTGCCTTAACTCAAGATCCCTTTTCTGTTGACTTGTATACTTCCAAAGGTTGACTCTTGATCTTGAACTCTTGATCACAAACTTCTTCTTGATCACCAACGCATATCTCACCGACTCGACATTCGATCACAGGACACCACACAAGCATCCAATACCAATCATGCAAAGCAAAACAAAGCCTATAATTAGAACAGTACATCAATCATAAGAAAATAAGATAAAGAGTTTTGAAAACTGATCTACGTCTCACTACGATCACACAGACACGAAGATCACGCTAAACAGAACTATAACGGAAAAGATATGAATTAAACAAGATTAAAGACGCTAATTACTAGATTAGATTTAACTCAAATTTTAATTACTGAAAACAGTACTGAAATTTGTTTAGTTTGAAAGAACTTTTCGAAACGAATCTAACACAAGTTGAACAGATCAAATCGGAGCTAAAACGTGGGTTTTATAAGCATTTTATCTCAGTGGCAAACTTGTAAATAAAAGAAACTATTTTCGGCATTTAAAATAAAAGGAAACGGATTTTTCTCTGAGCTGGACTGTGCCTCGATTAAACAGAAGCACAGGGGGCTTAAAGGAAGATTCTCAAGACTCAGGGAATAGCACCAAAGGGAGTGCGGGTTGATTATCAAGTTTTCCAGGGGCTCTTTAACAAAATATCCCACGAAGGGGTATCGTCCACTCGTGGCCGTCGGATCGAACACCGACGGTTGGGATTAGACCCAGGGACGCGCGCGCACAGGATGGGCCGACGGCGCGCTCACGCCGCGACGTCGCGGCTTCCCGCGCGACGCCGTGCGCGCAACCGCCATGGCCGGCGCGACGGAGCTCGCGGGCTTGGCCGACGGGCTCAACCCCGGACACGCGAAGGGGTTGAGAGGGGGCGGGAATTAGTGGCAAAGCTCACCGTGGAGAAATGAAGTGGAGATGGTGCACGGGGACGGCGGATGGTGGCGAAGGACGGCGAGCGACGGCCGGCGGAATCCCTATCCAAAGATGTCGGCGGTTAGGGCAACAGAGTTCAAGGGAGAAAGGGAGGAGGGGTTTGGCGGCACCGTTAGTGCGACGCGAAGCTCGGAGATGTGTCAGATGGGGTCAGAGAAGGCGGGCACGGCCTGACGGCGGGGCAAGGTTCCAAGCGACGCGGTGGCGTGCTCCGCGCGGCGGGACGGAGCTCTGCGCTGAGGTGCGGCTTCTGCAGAACGGCGTGGAGTGGCGAATGGGAGAAAGGGGGTGCGGGGCGCTGGCGCGCACACTAAATAGCCGAAGGAGGGGGAGGGGGAGCGGGACACGACGGGGGGAGCGGGCTCGGGCGGTTGCCGCTCGGTGCAAAAGACGAGCTGAGCGGGAGGTGGGGGGAGAACCGCCTTACGTGTGGGGCCACGGTGTCAGCGTCCGGGGGAAGGGAGGAGGCGCGGCCCGCGGTTGTCAACGCCGCGGTGGCATGGGCCGGCCTGCTGGGCCGCGAGCGAGAGAGGAGAAAAGGAGGGCTCGGCCCAGCGGGAGGGAAGGAGAAGAGAGGGAGGGATTGGCCGGCTGGGCTAATGGGCCACCAGGCCGCTTGGGCCGGAAGCAAAGGAGAGGGGGAGAAAGAAAATAAACCTCTTCTCCATTTTGTTTTCAAAGCTTTTCAAACCACTTTCAAAACCAATTTGAATTCAATTCAAATTTTGACCAAAACCACTCATCTCCAGAAATAGGATGCATCAGCATGAATGTCACATCATGTTGCTAACTTGGTTTTAATTTTGTGAAAATTATTTAATCCTAGATTAAATGCACACCAAAAAAAAATAAAATAAAACATTTTCACCTATTTTTAAATTTGGTAAATTTTAGGGTGTCACAAAGACCAATATCAAGATGAAGATGAAGACCATGTTCTAGTATCAATTGAAGATCATTTGGTAGAAAGAAAAGAACTCAAAGAAGGATTCAAAGTTAGAATTCAAGAAGAGTTCAAATGGATCAATCAATCAAAGTCAATTCAAGTGAGTATCAAGGATGGTTCTTTGGAGAGAGGTCACTTCTCCCTTTTGTAGGGGCTTGCCGCCTTTTGTAGGTTAACCAAGCAAGGCTTGGAAGGCTAACATGGAAGTGGTGATCTAAAGTATCATTGGAGATGCTTAGTTGGAGCAATCAAGAGATTGATCAAGAAAGCAAGCAACACCCAAAAGAGAGCAAAATTTTGAAGAATTCAAGTGGTATTCACTATTGGTATAAACAAGTGGTATTCATACATGCAAGCTAAGAACAAATGAAGAAGCAATGTCAACCACAACATTGAGCTAGTGCACTTGATCATATGGGTGAAGATTTGTTCTATCAATTGGTATCTATTGGTCTTCACCATGGACTTCACATTGCTATTTGGAGCTAAATTGGAATCTATTGACTATCCTCTACTCCAAGATAGCAAAGGTATCATTGTAATGTGCATGATCATTTCATCCCTTACTAGTATGCGGTTAGTGCATATAGTACATGCTTAATAGGATCATGCATAACAAATGAAAAGTTTAAATTCATAGCCTACCACTATTGCTTGTTTGATTATATGATCTAGTGGTTAGTATATGGATTTGTTCATGAGCTAGTAAACCTAAGTACTTGATCTAGAAGATGAGCATTCAAGTGTCTAATTCAACGTGAGTAAGATAACCATTGAAAGATGTGTGAAGAAGCTTACTCTAGAGCAAACCGAGTTAGATATCTTGTGCAAGTTTAATAGTTCAAGTCACAAATGAGAGGCTCATGACAAGAATTCAAGAAGAAGACAATAATGCAAATGGATATCAAGTTTAAACTATCATTCAAGTGGTATCTAGACTCATCATTTCTTCACATCGTATCTATTCAACATGGTATATGATCTTTCAAGTGATATTTACCAAGTGGTGTCTAGATCAAGCTCACAAGTGGTATCCTACAAGATGTCAAGTGATCCTCAACTTCAAGTGATCAAATCAAGCAAAGCATCCCTCACCAACAAGAGCTCAAGTTTATCAAGTGAATGACCCATGCTACATAAGAGAAGGTGCCCCACCTATTGGTATCAAGGTCAAAGATCCTACACATGGTGTCATTCCAACACATATGGTGGTGTCCATCAAAAATCAAGACTCAAGTGTCAACCATCTACCCTAGTATCACCCTTTGTATGAAAAGAGCATACCTTTTATGGTAATTGATGACAAAGGGGGAGAAAGTGCCAAAGATATGATATGATAGGGGAAGAATTTGTGGCAAAAATATGTCAAGAACAAAGGGGAGAAAAACAGAAGATGGACATGGATCAAGAGGGAGCAAGATTGAACAATGGAAAAGGATCAAAATTCTTGGACAAAAGAGAGCACACAAGTAGGGGGAGCAAGCTCATGAATACATGATTGATGCATTTGTTTGTGCATTACATTTGCTTGCTCACATTGCATATGTTTTACATTCCTACATGCTTGTGTGCAATATTTGCTAGAGCTAAGACTTGGATGATGATTGTCTTCCTTTATTTGGTATCTAGAGCATAGTCTTAGTGAAACAAGTGGTAACTAGAACCTTGATTATAATGTTGATCTCACGTGGTATCTAGTTTCACTTGTTTCTAGCAAGGTTGATGCTAAGGAAGATTCAAATATGGTATACACGCTTCAAAGGTAAAATTCAATCTTGTATACCTTAGCATCACTTAGTAGTGCTAACACTCCCACAAATTTCATATTTATACATGTGTGCAAGCTTGAAACCAAACCATTTGAGCACACATGTAGGGGGAGCTATCACTACCGAGTCGGGTTGTATGGTACTTATCCAAATCTTCATATGTGGTCTTAATGTTGGATAAGTAACATAGAATCCAAACCAAGTTAGCAATTTGCATTCTTGTAAAGTGCTAGCTTGGAATAAGCTTAATTTCCAAATCTTTGTAGAGTTGTCATCAATTACCAAAAAGGGGGGAGATTGAAAGGTCCTAGTTTGGTTTTGGTAATTGAGTGACAACTTAGGTGGACTAATATGTGTTTGAAGTGAATTACACAGGTAACTAGTCCACAGGTGACATGGCTCCACAGGTGACTAGTCCATTGGTTTTAGTGCATTTCATCATGTGTTTAGAGCAATGAGCATTTTCGAAGGTTAAGTGCTATGCTCGGGGAGCATCAGACGCTGGTCCGAGGGGCATCGGACGCTGGGCCGAGCGTCCGATGGCAAACCCTAGTTTTTGTCAGATGTTGAAGAAGCATCGGACGCTGTAGAATCACTGTTGCAGAGTCCGATGTAGGTGACGTGGCGCGAGCAAGTTTTCCAGGGAACATCGGACGCTGGGCTGCGTCCGATGTGGAACCAACGGATGCGTCCGATGTGGTTGGGAGCATTCTGGAACCTCTCTAGTGTCACATCGGATGCTGGCCCTTAGCGTCCGATGCTAAGGGTCCGGCGCGTCCGATGTGAGAGTAGGTTTGCGCAGATTTGAGCAGAGGCATCGGAGTGTCCGATGCTAGGCATCGGCGCGTCCGATGCCACTTTAACTGGCACAGGAAATGAACTAGCCGTTGGTATCTAACGGATCTATTTCATAACTGTTGGACACATGGCTCCATCCGGAGCATCGGACGCTAGGCCAGCGTCCGATGCCCCCGATCCGGAGCGTCCGATGGTGGCGCAGGGTGCCCAGTGAAGGGGCAACGGCTAGTTAGCCTTTGGGGCTATATATATCGTTGGTGGCCGGCCTTGGGCTGGGTGCTGAGCTGTCTGCAGCCTTTGTGGCTTGTGTGGATGTGCTAGGGAGCCCTCTAACTCGCTTGTTCTTGCTAGTGTGGGAATCGATAGCGAGTGAGTGATCGCTAGTGCGTTGCATTGAGAGATTGCATCAAGTGGCACTAGGTGATCGAGTTGCAAGCTGGTGGTGCTTGTTACTCTTGGAGGTTGCCACCTCCTAGACAGTTTGGTGGTTGTGTCTCCGTCGTGAAGCCCGCAAGAAGATTGTGCTTGGCTCCGGAGAAGGCTTTGTGAGGGGCATTGTGCTCACCCCGCGGGGATCGCGAAGAGCAACTCTAGTGGATTGCGCGTGTCATTGAGTTACCCTCACTTGTGGGTGAGTTCTTGCGGCGCTCGAGTGTCGAGCTAGGTATGGTGCCTATTAGCCGCCGAACTACCAAAGTGTGTGGTCGACACAACGAGGACTAGTTTGGTGGCAACCAAGTGAACCTCGGGATAAAATCACCGTGTCAACATTGTCTTCATCTTCTTGGTGGTTTGCTATCTCCATTCACTAGCTTGTATTTCCATACTCATACTTGTGCTAGTGTTTAGTTGTTGCTCTTGTGTAGCTATCTAGCTTGTGTAGCTTAAATAGTTGCTCTTGTAATTAGTTAGCTTGTGTAGCTTGCTAGTTACCTTCTTTGCTTGTGTAGCTTAGAAGTAGATCTCTTGCGTGACTAATTGGCTTGAGTAGCCTTGTTAGTCACATTGCTTAGTTTGTGTAGCTAAGTATTTTGAGCTCTCTAATTTGGCTTGTGTAGCCTTGTTATTGAGCATTGCTAGTGAGCTTAGGCTTTATGTGCTTTGCATCACTAGATTGATTAGGAGCTCCCCGGTTTGATTAGAGTACTAGTTGCATAAGTTTGTGTGACCTTGCAAGCTAGATTGATTAGGTGAGCTCTAGCTAGCCTAGCACCTTATTTGCTTTGTTTAGGATCTTTTGTAAGGTGCTAAAGTTAATAGGTAGAGGGGTGTAGTCTTGGCTAGATCGATAGTTTTAATTCCGCATTTGTTTCGGTTAGCCGGTGACATTATTTTTAGAAAAGACTATTCACCCCCCCTCTAGTCCGCCATCTCGACCCTTCAATGGCATAATGTTCATGAGGATCACAAATAGCATGAAAAGTGGAATAGCCACCAAAACTGTACACAAGACTAGCATGACAAGATATACAAGATAGCACATGCTAGACTAAAACAAAACATGATACACAGGAAAATGTACATGCAAGAACTATACAAGTGAGCACATGAAACACCATCTCATACCACAAGAAATAGACCATGAATGTACAAGGTATGAGTGTAAAAGAAAGCTCACCATCTAGCAAAAGCCTCTTTGGAGGCAATTCTAAGCGGGGTGTAGAAAACCATCAAATCTTGGTCACATCTAAAAGACCAAGTCCCATCAGGTGCATGTTCTCCACCCCGCGTCCTCATATCTACACACAAGAGGACAAAGTATCCCAAGTCTTGGATCCTAAAGGGTTAGCAAGCATATACTTGGGAACCCAAGACTTGGTTACAAAACTCAACTTATCTTGTGCGTTAGCATGATGCAAATGTTGAAACACCCTTGGAAGCATTCCTCAAAAGGACAACTCGAGGAGAAGAACGAGTCGTACCACGGGAAAAGAGGCAAACATCTTCCAAGGTTTTTGTAGAAGAACCAATAGAAGCACCATGAAAAGCATGACGTGGACCAAGAGAAGAAGCACTAGAGGCATGTCCATGATCATGACCTAACCCACTAGAAAAGGAGTCATAAAACCCATCAACAAAATGGGGCTTCTTACTAGGAGCACAAGCGTTCATGTCATGAGAAGGGCTATGAGCCACCAACTTCCTAGAAGAGCGAGCTTGGCACAAGCGTTTGGCACGCCGATAGCAAAAGCTTTCTTGATGCCCATCTTTCTCACAAAAAGAGCAATGGTACAAAGGCCTATTTGAAGGCACACCATTCTCCGATAAGTGAGAAGTCCCTTGGGACTTAGAACAAGAAGCATCAACAACCAACTTGGTGCCAACACTCGGAGCACACGTGCCATGGGAAAGGCTACGCGGCTTCCTAAAAGCCTTAGCTCGAATACATCGCTCGTGTTTGACACGGCGGAAACAAAAATCAAATGAATGTCCATCCTTCTTGCAAAAGGTGCAATGGAAAATCGGATTGGGAACACGAGTCCCAAAAATGTGAGAAGCACCTTTGTCAAGAGAAGTCCCTTGGACATTACTCGAAGAACCAACAAGGTTAGGACTAGCTATGGAAGAGCTATCCAAAACCTTGGCACAAGTGCTATTGTCAAAGGACTCACGCGCAACACAAGAACTTAACTCCGGTTTCAAAGAATCAAGCTTAGAAGCACCAACATCGGAGTTGCAAAAATTGCATGAATCAAAAGACTTAGCACAAAGACTCTTGCATCTTTTGACTAAAACCTTATTTTCAAACATGAGGCGATCACAAGTACCACAAGGAGTGTTCTTCAAATTTTCCATCTCCTCTCTAATGCACTTGGAATATGTGGTACACAAGAGTTCATTTTCTTTTTCAAGGTTGGCACTCATATCATTGTGCTCAACCAACTTGGCGCTCATATCATCGCGCAAAACCTTCAAAGCCAAAACTTCTTTTTCTAAATCAATGCAAGATGTGCAAATGAAATCGGTGGAAGAAACATCACCATTTACATCAAGCAAGGAATCATGAATATCACTAGAAGCATGGCAAGCATCTTTATTCAAAGAGCATGAACTACAAGGCCTAGAATTTAATTCAACAATTTCAGCCCTAGCATGCTCAAGTTCATCTACACATGTGATGTGAGTCAATTTAAGTTCATCAATTTCAGCACACAAAGACTGCCAATAAACACATGGTAACAAAGCATTTGACTTAAGCAAGGCTAATTCAGTTTTAGCACAATCGAGGTCCTTGCGCAAGTCAATGCAAACTAAACATGGTTTGGAAGCATTTGATTTCAACAATTCATTCTCAAATTTTAAGCTAGCAAGAGAAAAGCCTAGCTCATCATTCTTCCTAACCATGTTACTACAAGAGGTACAAGGTGAAGATGCACTAGACTTCCAATGAAAAAGACCATTTTTTAGCCTAGTGATGGAGCAATTCAACTTCTCAATCTTATTACGCAAGGTAACACAGTGTTCATCAATTCTATAATTATACTCATCACAAATATTAAAATGTTGGGACAAAATCCCAAGGCTAGCGACAAGTGTACCTTTCTTGGCCTTGCCAAGTTCGCGTATAATATCCTCGTTTGAGTGCTCATCATCCCTTAGGAAGTCCAACAAGGCATCCACCTCGCGTTCCACCTTATCAATAGCATGCCCATCAAACAAACATGTGGACAAAGACACGCTAGAAGAAGAACCTGGTGCCATTTGCAAAAGCACTGTTAGTGTTAGTAAGATAAAAGCTCAACACCTCGCCACACAAAGTCGGAATAAAAAATACTCTAAAAAGGTCGCCTTCGCGGATCCGGAACCGGTTAAGGTAGAGAGATCCCTAACTGGCTCCGATACCAATTGAAGGACCGAAAATGCTAAAGCAAGGCGACCAGAGGGGGGGTGAATGGGAGCCTAAAATTTCTTTCGAAATCCTGGCCTCTGTCCCAACAAAATCAACCCCGAACGCTTTGGACTCAAACGCGATGCCCACGACCCTCGGAAAGAGGGTGGATGATCCCTATGATCACAGCGAGGCACCACACAAGAGAGCAAACCAAAACTCCCAAAACTCTGAGTCAAGTTCTTACCTAAAAGACCCACTCCCAAACGTAGATGGAGGGCTATGTCGCGATTCCTCCAAATACCAATGCTAACACGTAGCAAAGATATGTAGAGAGGTTCCTAGGTGAACTTTAGGAGCAAACGAGAAGTCCGGAAACGAAGCGGAAAAGCCGGGAGAGCAAACGCACTAAAACGCAACCTACAGCAGGTTCCTGGACTATCCGGCCTGCTGGTCCCGGACTTCGCCAGGGGCGGACTGTCCGCGAAACCCTGGCGGACTGTCCGCCGGTCAAAAGGCAAAATCAGCAAGGCTGCTGAACCCTCCCTGCACAACTCGCGGACTGTCCGCGCCTTATACGGCGGACTGTCCATTGGTCAAAATGACTGAGAACAGTGCGCGCTGCGCTGATCTGGTCTGGCCAAATCCCAATGGCCGGACAGTCTGCCACCAAGGGGCGGACAGTCCACCACTGCCCAGAAAGCCCAAAAACAGCTCGGGACAAAACCAAAATTGATTGGATCTTCACCAAATCGAACGGGGCTGCAACTAAACTTCTCCCGAGTGTTCTTCTATGTGTTGGGAAGCTAATCCTAGGATATCATCGCTCCAAACCATCTTGAAGGACCGAGAATGCACAAGCAAGGCGACCAGAGGGGGGGTGAATGAGAGCCAATCAAATTTCTCTCGAAACTTTGGCCAAGTGTCCCAAAATCAACCCCGAGAAGCAACGACCGAAACCGTGATGCTCATGACCCTTGGAAGAGGGTGGACGATCCCTAAGACCACAGCGGAGCACCACAAAGTGATAGCAAACCAAACGCCAAAAGCACCGGCACAAGTTTGCCCCTCAAAAACCAAGTCCCGAACGTAGATAGACGGCTACGTCGAGAAGTCTCCAAATACCTATGCAAACAAGTTGCAAAGATACTTAGAGAAGTTCCTTGGTCAACTACAGGGCCAAACGAGAAGTCC
Organism: Coix lacryma-jobi var. lacryma-jobi; assembly: GCA_009763385.1. Classification (NCBI taxonomy): domain Eukaryota; kingdom Viridiplantae; phylum Streptophyta; class Magnoliopsida; order Poales; family Poaceae; genus Coix; species Coix lacryma-jobi. The sequence continues at coordinate 93,440,329 of CM019824.1, forward strand.
GGAAACCAAGCGAACAAGCCGGGAGAGCAAACGCACTAAACCGGGGCACTCAGCAGGATCCCGGACTGTCCGGACCTGGAGTCCCGGACTGTCCGCCCAAGGCCGGACTGTCCGCGCCTGGGTGGCGGACTGTCCGCCGGCAAAATATGAAAAACAGCAACGCTGCTGAAAGCTCCCTGGATGGTTCCCGGACTGTCCGCGAGGAACACCGGCGGACTGTCCGCCGTTCAAAAGGCACAGCTCCAACAGCGTGGAGTCAGGCCAATGGTCCGGCCGACCCCGACGCGCGGACTGTCCGCGGTTCACCGGCGGACTGTCCGCGGATGAACAGAGAGGGCGATTTTGGTCGCCCCTCTCCCAAATCCCTCCAAATCCGATCCAACTCAAAATCCCAAGTTCCCAAACTTGGAGAAGATGATCACGGGGTAGTTAGGAGACTATCCCCAAGAAATCATCCGCTCAAATCAACCAAATCACCGGGAAATCAAAAGAGAAGGTGGATGAATGGAAAAAGCGCCACGAAAACGAAATCAACCTGATCTACTTGTTCGTAAGGAGTTAGATAAATTCCTTCAGTGGAAATGATCTCCTTTCAAATACGAACAAGTTGATTCAAACGGATTTCGAAAAGACGCACCGGAGAGGGAGATCGAGTGATGGGAAAATCGCAGAGAAAACGAAGAACGCGAAGAACACAACGAACTCGAATCAAAACGCGAATCGACACGTCGATCTTGCACTGCAAAGGTGAGGATACAGCCTCACTTCCTCACAATCAACAGTACACAGAGGCAAGTCTCTCTGCGGATCTCAGCTAGCTACAGCAGGGGATGGGAGAGCAGGAAACCCTAGAAGCAAAAGAGCAAATGACTGAGATGAAGGGAGGAGGGTGTCTCCCCGACTACTTATCCTAATTCTAGTCTAAGTACAATTCCTACTCTACCCCTCTCTAATCTAATTATAGAGCGAACCAGCTAAACCCTAGGGTTATTCTGGACCAACTCGGTGGTAGGTGTATCCGATGGCCACGCCCGCACAACTCGTCCGCGTTGCCTCCACGCAACCTTCCGATTGCCGCCACGTGCCGCCCTCGCTCTGCACCCCCGGTTTTGTGGCCCAAACCGGGAAACCAGCCTTTTCCAGCTATCCCCCGGTTTTGAGGCCCAAATCGGGAAACCAGCCCACCAGCATCTGAGTTTTGAGGCCAAACTCAGCAAACCCTCAGAGCCCAGGTTTTGAGGCCCAAACCTAGAAACCGTCCTCAGCCCGAGTTTTGTGGCCAAACTCGGAAACCCTCAGCCCGAGTTTTGTGGCCGAACTCGGAAACCGTCCACGCCCAGGTTTTGAGGCCCAAACCTGGAAACCGTTCATCTGATGGTTTTTCCCTGGCTCTACCACCAAACCGAAATTGTAGAGGGGATGCACCGCCCGTGCACCCCGTCCACCGACACGTGTCCCCAGGTCCTCGACCCGAGCAACACCGTGCCCCGCAAGTCTTCACTTGTCGCTGTCCCAGGCTGCCAGCCACCACAGCTGATCCTCAGGCACTCTGGTCCCTCAGTCCAAGCCTCACGTCCGCCCTTCACCGCTCGGTTCATCGGCATGGCACGTCCGCCGCACGGCACGCCCATCCTTCACCGCACCCGGTCCGTCAGCACGACCCGTCTCAACTTGACCTTCACCTTGCCCTCGATCACTGTCTCCGTGCTCGGCACCTGCACAACACAAGCCAAAGACCCTGCGATCAAACCCGTTGACAATCACTCATCACTCAGAGACTCGGCATACACCCATGTATCCGCACATCTAATCCATGAGAAATCCAAAGAACACTGGAAAAAGGGGAAGAACAAAGAACGAACGCGATTTTATCCCGATCTATGTGCTCGTGAGGTTAGAGAAGAAATCCTTCGGTGGAAAGAAGGAGCTCATGACATAGAACAATCTGATTCAAACGGAATCGCAAATCATCGCTCGGAGAGGGAGAACGAGGCAAATCTCCGAGAAGGGAAAAACCAAAATGCGAAGAACAAAAATGTGATTCGATCCAAATTGCAGCCAACAAAGAGGAGGGGAGAAATTGATCCTTGGAGTGCTACCGGATGATGAATTGTGTAGCACACTGTATCGGATTACAAGCCACTCCGCGCAATACAAAACGCGGATGGCGAAAAGCTCAAGAACAAGAGCTGGTCTCTCCTCTAGCCCTAGCCTCCTCTCACCTAGACAAAATGAGAGTGACACCTCCAAGGATGGGCTGCCCTAACCAGCCCCCTCACATATATATAGGCGCACGTCCGAAGACCAAAATGCCCTCACATGAGGCACTGACCCAAATACCCCCTAGGGGTAAAACTGTCCAACTCGGTCATTTTTCATCCTACGGCCACACGCCTTCTCATCCTTCGCTTCGCCTCGACGCAAGCTCCAGGATGCCGCCACGTGCTGTCACATCGACCACTGCACCTTCCTCACCGATAGCTTCGCCGCAACGCAAGCCTCTCGGTGCCGCCACGCGTCGACCGTCCCGCATAGGAACCTCCACCCGGTTTTGAGGCCCAAACCGGTAAACCCGCCAGCCCAGGTTTTGAGGCCCAAACCTGGCAAACCATCCACCCCGAGTTTTGAGGCCCAAACTCAGAAACCGTCGATGGTAGCTTTTTGAGGCTCAGCTACCGAACCCGCACCATAGACGGGATGTGGTTCGCACACCCCGACCACCGGCACCGATGCATGTCCAGTCTCCACGCCGGGCACAATGCCTTCGCCTTCCTTCTTGACTCGGCCGACGACACTTGCGCCGCACGCAAGCCCGTGTCTGACCTCCCGCCAAGTGCCACGACGCCATCGTCTTCCTCCCGACTCAGCCGATGCATTGCACATCCCCATGTGCTCTCGCTTGTCGACGCTAAGTGCCAGCTACCACAGCTGGTCCTCCGGCCCTCCCATCCGTTGGTCCAAGCCTCACATTCGCCCTTCACCACTTTGGGTACATCAGCATGGCACATCCGCCGCACGGCACGCCCATCCTTCACCGTTCCCGGTCCGTCGGCACGACACGTCTCTACTTGACCTTCACCTCGCCATCGACCACTGTATCCGAGCTTCACACCTGCACATCAACACAGCCAAGAGACACATGTTGCACACGCACACCAACACATGAAACACCACAACTCAACGCCACCGGTTAGTCATAAACATTAAGCACATAGCGAGAAATCTGGACTCCAACTCCACAGGAAGGTCGACCGGGGGTAGCGCCATCCTAGTACAGTCCGTCAGGGTCGTAGCCACCGTCCTCTCGATACTCCGGCTCCTCGTAGGCGTAGTCTCCAGCGTCTGGGTGGGGTAGTAGGGGGGACAAAGAGGAAGGGTGAGTACATCGAAATGTACTCTGCAAGTGTAGGAAATATATGCTTATGAGGCTTATAACAAAGGTAGGCTAACACAGTTTGACTCATGCGCCTAAAGTGACACATCCTATTAATCCTATGCACCTAATTACTAGGTTATAGACACAGACACTGTAGAAAAGTAACAACACTCGGAGTCGCACCGAGCAAACCACACTCTGAGTCACACCGAGCAACCAACACTTGGAGTCACACCAAGCAACCAACACTTGGAGTCGCACCAAGCACCCACACCTGAAGTCCATCAGGCAACCGCACCTGAAGTCCATCAGATGACCCGAACCAGTAACCAACCAGTAACCAACTAATCTCGAAGAAGTCCAAGCCGCTTGTGACCGTGAGCACGACTGATATATCAGTTTTACACTCTGCAGAGGTTGCACATCGTTACCCATGAGTCGTGCATTTCCCGTCACGCTAAACACTGCCAAGGTGCATAGCGGGTTGCACTGCAAGGCCTTTACAAAGCCCACTCCAAGCCCGTTCCACACGTACCTCTAAGGTTTCACCCCGTACAAAGGTCTACGACCCCCAGAGCCCCCTCGTGAGCCACTACAACAAACCCCGTGTGGACCCTCAACTTGGAGGTAACTAATTAATTAGCCAGGTCCAGCCCATCCAGATCTCATGGTTGCGCTGTTAAGTCGGGTTACAGGCTTCGAGAACCGGGTCCTAGGGATCCAGGCAGGATAAATCTAGCACGAGCCCAGAACCAAAAACCAAATTCAGTTGCCGAGTCCCACGGCACAAAACCACCAGTATGGGTCCATCCTGCCGGATTTACCTAACATCATGTTTCTACAAAATTACCATGCCCACATCGTTTCATAGTTCATTAATCAAGATTATTAACATTTAACTCCCATCCCAACCATGACTGCAGGGCTAAGCAAGACACCTACCCAAACACATCCCAAACCAGGTGTCAAGGATAATAGTACAAAATCTAGTAAACCATATCATGGGATTCAAATTAATGACAAGCATGCATCTACTGGATCTAAACTACTCTAATACCAAAAGTGAAATAAAACATAGGTGCAAGATGTTCAAGAACACTTGCCTTCGGGCTGGGTCGAATCAACAAAGGCACGAACTTGATTCTGGGGTTCCGCGTAGATCGCACTCTCTGGATCAAGCATCATCACATGGCCCAAACAAAGCAATATAAGAAACAGTACATCATACAGTAAGAAAACAGAACTTAAACTGATCTACTGCGTAGAGATCGAAATTATGAATCTAACGCAAGTTGAATGGGTCAAAACGGAGTTAAAACGTGAAAGTTATGAGCATTTGAAGTTGGATGGCAAAATTGTAAATAATTCAAACTCATTTTCGCAATTTAAACAAGGGCTAGAGTGCAAGATTACGAAGACTCAGCGCACAGTCATCATGGACTGCGGGTTTATTCCGGGGAAGTTCAAGGGGGTTTGCGCAAAATAGCCCGCGCCGGCCAGTTTGACTGTGTTGCCGTCGACGTGGCCGCCATGCGGCGCGATCTGATTGGTTCAGTGTGATGACGTGGCGGTGGGCGTTGACCGTGTTGACCATCAGTCAGCACTTGATCCAGACCGTCCACTACGGATCGGATGGTTCCGGGGCGCTCTCCTTCCTCCTCTGTTCTATTGGTGCAGGTGAGGCCACCGCCCGGTGGGGGCTCGTCGGCACCGGTCGGGGTGGCGTCTTCGGCGACCGGTGGTCCACAGAAAGCGGCGGAGGATGGTTAGGAGGTGTCGGCGCACTCACTGGTGGCGATGTTGACGGCGAGGAGGCAGAGGTCGCCGGGGTTGGGCTTCACGGCGGCGGCGCCATGGGTGGAAGCCCCTGGTATGCTCAAGAACTCCCTACCGGCCATGGGAGGCGATGGGGAAGGGTGGAGGAGATTGATAAACTCACTGTGGGTCCAATGGTGCTATCCTCGGCATCGGGGAAGGCTCAGAGGCAGAGTTCGACGGCAGCGACGAGGTCCTTCGCTCGGTGGTCCGGCGAACTCGGGGTAGAGGTGGTCCTGGCGCCAATTCATACCGACGGAGGGTTCGCCGGACGCGTTGAGTTTACGCGAGCACGGTGGAGAGCAGAGGAAGGCGATGGCAACCTCACCGAGGGAGAATCCGAGCTCGGGTGTGCTCGGTGATGGCGACTCGGAGGGAAGAAAGTGGGAGGCTAGGATGCGAGCAGTGTTTCTTGTGGGCAGGTAGGGAGGGGTAGATGGCGGCGCTCAGTAGGGTAGCGGCGCGATCTGGGAAGGGCGGGGTCGAGTGGTGCGAGCGTGAGGCGGCTCTGTGGATGCGCGAAGGGCGCGCGTGGCCGGTGCGGTAGCCTCGCGCAGGGGGTTAGGGAGACGCCTGACCGGCGGGCCCCGCCTGGCAGCGAGTGAGGGAGGAGAGGCGCAGTCGTTGCAGTTGCTGCTGGCGGCGGCGTTGCGGCTTGGGCCAAGCGCGAGTGCGGGCCGAAACGGAGGCGGGCGCGAAGAGGATGCTGGCCCAGGAGGTAAAACGGGAGGGGAGAGGGGAGGAGTGGCCTGATCTGCCAGAAAGGGCCACGGGCAGGGGCTGTGAGAGAGAATGGGAGAAGGGAGTGCCGGCGTGGGCCGCTTGGGCCACAAGGAGGAGGCGGGTCGGGAAAAAATCGGGGGAGGGGAGAGAAGAGGCCGGTGGGAAGGACGGGCTGGGCCGAGAAAGGAATAGAGAGGGGGAGTGGGAAGGGGTTTCGGGCCAGGCCAAGTGGAATGGGGGACGGGGATTCCGGCCGGGCCAGAGGAGGCTGGGCCGAAAAGAGGAAAGAGCCCTTCTTGCCTTTTCCTTTTTTTTCTTTTCTAAACTCTTTTGCAAATTCATTCTGAAATCAAATTCAAATATGTTTGAAAATTCAAAATCACTTTGAGATATTTTGTGGATATTTTTCCTAGATTTTGAAAATAGAATTTTGAGCTTTTGAAGTTTTGTAAAATTTTCATAAATCATTTTATTTCATTTTAGAAATAGAATAAATTCGATTCGCCCTAAACGGGGTTTAATAATCCTTTTTCACCCAATAAAAATTATGCAACGGCATGAATGCAACAAACATCTGGCTAGAATTTTCCTCCTTCTTGGATTTTGGTCATTTCCTAATTAAATTCTAATTTATTTTAATTAATTTAACACCCGGGGTGTTACAAAGCTTCTCTTGTCTAACTGGTTGTTGTTCATGAATGTCTTCTCTTGCTTATCTCACAGTGGGCCTGCTAAGTCTTGTTCTCAACAGGTCCAGATGATGGAGACTTTGTCGACTATTCTATTGATTTGTAGGCTCGGGTACTATCTCTCCATCTTCTACTTCTTGTAGTGCAGTGGCTTCATCCTTCATGATGTCTCCCTCAATTCCTAACAGTTGATTCTTCGTTTGTCGGTTGAGTCAACGTCTTCTCTTGGTTTTCTTCGGCTGCTCATAAGTGGTGTAGTTGTTGAAAAAGCAGCAATCCCTTTGATCCAAGATCCAAAAGTGGACATCTCCAGGTCCGACATAGATGACACATTGGTGGTGTTCAAGAACGATCTTCCAAGAATGAGTGATGGATCATATTTTTCTCCATAGCTGGGGCAGCGTCTAGTGACTTGTACTAATCAAAGTGGTGAGTAGTGTAACGTAACGGCCCTAAACCCATGGCCCACTGATCACCGTCAACCACTGATAGTCGATCCGTACAGCCAAGAGATTAAGACCGGTTCCGCTACTGGGCTACATCAGTGCCCGATGTCCGCAGGATCATCTCACAATTCAGTTACAATCTCTTGAACATTTTGACAAATAACATCGGAGTAAATAGCGGAAGACTTAGATAACAATAGTTTTACAAACCAGGGTTCAACATAAAATTAAAGTGAAGTTATTACAGACCATAGTTCAAATAGATAGAGTTGACAGAGTAGCATATGACAACAACTGAAGGTAAAGATACTTCACCCAGCCCGAGGGGGAATAATCACTCATCGGCCTCATCGGCCTCTTCCTGAACAACAGTCACACAGCAAGGTCCAAGGCATACTGAGGAATCTGTCATACCTGCAACATGGGTAATAAAACCCTGAGTACAAAGGTACTCAACAAGACTTACCCGACTAAAGAAAAGGGGAGAAGACTCAGGAATGAAAGGCTTAGGTAAGGCTTGAACAAGATCGAGAAATTTGCAGAAAAAGCATTTTGAGTTTTTCCGCCAGCAACAAGCACCTCGGGACTCTAACCCAAGAGTACAGGTCCAGCAACAAGCACCTCGGGACTCTAACCCAAGAGTACAGGTCCTGTTGGCAGAAAAAGCATCTTGTAAAACTTGTTTTTATTTTGGAAAGGTTCAAGTATTCCTCAGTTCTTCATCATTCATGATTCATTTTACATTTCAAAACATTCCTAGTTGAGAACCACTCTCCGTTGACAGTCAGTGGACCAAGTCTCCATAACCGAGGAGCAACGTTAATCCGGATAAAGAATACTCAGCTGAGGATCCCTATTCACACTGCATATGTAGCACCCAAGCTTGCATATGCCAACTCGTCTTCCACAATTCCTCCAAGATTGGGCCCGGTCCTACGCCACCCGGAAGTACAGTACACCACTCCAATCCGGGACTCTAACCCACGTGGGTACATGCTACTTCCGCCATCTCTCCACTCCCAGTGCGCGGTTGTCGGTCCAATAATGGATTTCTCGGAGCCAGAGCTTTCCGTAGTATGTGAATAGTTACAAGTCTTGACCAGCAGGCCCCCATACGGATGGTCCCTAATTTTCCAGCCAGAACTACACCTTGGTTATATCTCACCCAAGCGTAATAGTCCTGTCAGTTTTTCAACCCTGTCCCGGTCGGTGTCAACTGTTGAGTCCCGGACTACAACATGACGGCACCGTACGCAAGGACACCCTCTTCTCGACAATGACCACATGCTAGCCAGGCAAGCAGTCATCGAACGGGAAGTAAAGCCAAATTCCCATAAAGATTCTTTCAGTGATCACACTTTTGAAATTGGCATTTTTGCAAATCTATTATATAGCATCACTAAGCATTTTGCAAATAGTTTTTAAAACAAGGCGGGTGGATCCTTTGGTGGAGGTAAATAATGCAGGAGGCAATTGGTCATCACACAACTCCTATAACCTAATGCAGTAATTTAACTCAAAAGCATTTAAGGAAAACATTTTATAAATAGAAGGGTTAAATGCACCGGGGCTTGCCTTGGATGGCAAGGAGAGCAGACTCGGGGTAGGAGTAGGTGTTGGAGCTCGGGGTCGCCTCGGGAACAGATCCTTCGGTGGCTACCTCGACTTCAGATCCTTCTTCGTCAACTATACGGATGCAATGATGAATGCTCATGAGAATGATGATATGAACTTAAGGTGCAAGACAATTCCACTGATTCTAGATTACTCTAAAACAAGGCATAATCGAAATCTAGGTTAAGCATAAAAGGTAACCATTTCTTCCTTAAGCAATATTGATTAAACTAGCCCTTATTATAATTATCCTAAACATCAACCAACCATAGCATCACAAACATCATAGACCAAAGGGTAGGGATCTATGAACATCAATCAATCCAAAGATCACATCATCAAACACTTATTACCAACCCTAATCCATCTTTTCTATTTTTCCTAATTTATTTAAAAGGTCATTTTATGAAGTTGCTCCAAAAATTACCAAATTAACCACATAAGTTCATTATGGTGTAGATAGATTGCAAAACAAATTTCATAATTTTTGGAGGTCATTAAGGTGCTCAAATAATTCTAGACATTTAATTAACAAAAGGCACTATTCAAGAATTAAAATAAATGCTCAAAAATCAACTTGTTCCAAAAGACTTCAAAATTTTACCAGAGACTAAACATGGCAGAAGAAGCTCACAAAAATTTGTCTCATGATTTTCGGAGTTATAAATCACCCTCCAAAAATACCAAAACCTTCATTTTTCAATTAAAAGGGGAATTTTACATTTTCAAATTTTTGCACAAAACTCAAGTTTGATATTTTTATAAAATACTCCAGAGCATAAAGAGTCTACCACAAAAATTTCAAAATTTTTGGAGGCACACAGAAAATCATACAAAAAAGAGAAAACAGAACACTATTCACAACTCTCAGAAAAAGAGAAGAACACTGTGCTCCTTCTAGGCCGGGCTCGGTGAATCGCGGGGCTCGGGCGAAACGGAGAAGTGAGCCTCGGTCCGAGGCCGGACTCGGGCGAGACGGAGAGCATGCGTCGCCGAGGCTTGGGCTCGGCCGAAGCGGAGGGCAGGCGCTCGCCGAGGCTTGGGCTCGGGCGAAGCGGAGAAACAGGCCTCTGTCCGAGACCTGACTGGGAGGGCTCGGATGCTTACCACGTGTCGGAGGCAGGGCTCGAGGGGGAGGCTCGACTCGTTCTCGAGGGTGAGGCTCGACACGAAGGTGAGGCTCGACACGCTCGGGGAAGAAGATGACCGCGGCGGCGCTCCGGCGGTCCGGCGGTCCTGCGCAGCACATGCGACCGCAAGGGCCGGGTTAGAGTCGCACGGGACCAAGGAACACAACACGGGGGTCGGTGAGGGATGATCATGGCCGGAGACGGCGAATTCCACGAACCCGAGCTCGCCGGGTTTCGGCCGGGGATGGGGACGGCGAGCTTACGCCGGGCAAACGGAGGCGGGGAAGGTGAAATTGAAGGGTGGAAAAGCTTCACGAGCTCAAGGCGGAGCTTTAGGGCTAGCTGGTGGAGAGGCGGAGTGTCTGGAGAGGTCCGGCCACGGTGGCGGAGGTGAAGGAGAGAGGTCGGAGCTCCGGCGGCTTATATAGCCGCGGCTAGGGGACGGTAGAGACCTCGGGGTTGCGCGGGTTAGGTTTGCGGGGGCGTGCGCACTCGATTGCGCTCTGGCGGTCGAGCTGGCGTGCAGCCGGGGCTCGGGCACAAGCTCGGCCGGCGATGGCCACGCGGCGGCGGCGGCTGGGCACTGTAGGGGCCGAGAGCGATGGTCAGCGCTCGCGTGCGGGCGCGGAGGGAACCGGGAGACAGCGGCGGCAGGATAAGGGCGCGTGGGGAGCAGCCGCCTGCGCTGCAGGCGCAGCGCCGGCGCCATGGCCGGGCCCCCCCCTCCCTCTGGCTCTACGGGAAGAAGAACAGTGCTAGGGTCTAGGGTTTGACTTTTGGCTGGTTTCTGTATTTTGCAAAAATCTCCCAAAATTTGAACTGTGCGACAAAAACTCAAAACACCAAAGTTGTTCAGAAAAAAAGAGACCTACAACTTTGTCAATATGAACATTTTCAAATTCCGAATAGTTTTTGAACTATATTCAAAAACAGAAAAGGGGACACTTTTCAAATTTGATTCGAATCAAAATTACTCTGGATTTCAAACTGAAGCTTGAAAATCTTTATAAAAGAAAGTTGTTCCATTTGTCAAAACCTACAACTTTGCTATTCTACACTTTTTCTGAAACTCAAAAGTTTTGGAATAAATTTTTAAAACAGAAAAGAGGACAAAAACTGGAATTTGAATGAATTTGAAATTACTCCAAATTTTTTATAGAAACATGGAAATCTGTAAATACCAAAGTTGTTCCTCTTGATCAGATTCACAACTTTGCTTTTTGAACCAACTCAAAATTTTGAATTTTGAAAAAGTTATCAGAAAGGGAATAAATCCAGGATTTGGGAATTTAGGGTTTTGCAAAAGGAAACTCAATTCAAATCTGATTTTTGAACTTGGATCAAAACAACAAACATCAGGGCACTAAATTTGAACAAGAATTACATAGAACTAGGCACAGAGGTGAAATTACCATTTTGCCCTTATAGGAAGAATGGGGCTAATAAGGGTTTTTGCAATAGAGGTACATCACATAAAATGATACACTAAGCAAATGCATACACATGAAATCATGATCAAGATGATTAATGATGCTAATGATGATATGTCAAGTTAATTACATGCTTAAACACCAGAGGTGTTACAGCCTTCCCCCCTTAAAGAAATCTCGCCCCGAGATTCTGCGTCTTAAGAAAGGACAAAGGAGGGATAAAGGCAAAACTTTACATAGACAGGGATTCGAGAAAGTCGGGGTAGTTCTTTGCCAAGAAGTCTTCAGATTCCCAAGCAACTTCTTCTTCAGAGTGCTGGTTCCACTGGATTTTGTACCACCTTGTGGTAGTTCTTCGAGTAACTCGATCTTTGTGATCCAACACGCGAACTGGATATTCCGAGTAGGATAGATCAGGCTCTAGCTCGACTCCTTCAACTTCCACGACATGTTCTGGTACTCGGAGGCACTTCTTGAGTTGGGAGACATGGAAAACATTGTGGACAGCAGAGAGATGATCGGGCAACTTCAGCTTGTAAGCTACCTTGCCGCAACATTCCAAAATCTCAAACGGACCAATGTAGCGGGGTGCTAACTTTCCCTTGACTCCAAAACGAGTGACTCCTTTGGTTGGTGAGACCTTGAGATATACGTAATCTCCAACTTGAAACTTCAGAGTTCAACGTCTCTTGTCAGCATAATTCTTTTGTCGGGATTGGGCAACCTTCATGTTCTCTTGTATCTGCTTGACTTTCTCTTCCATATCTTTAACCAGGTCAACTCCAAAGAATTCTCTTTCTCCGGGTTCAGACCAACTGAGAGGGGTACAACAACGGCGGCCGTACAGTGCTTCAAAGGGTGCCATTTTGATGCTTTCTTGATAACTGTTATTATATGAGAACTCTGTCAAGGGCAAACAGTCATCCCAAGTATCTGCGAAGGTGAGCACACATGCTCTCAACATATCCTCTAATACTTGGTTGACTTGCTCAGTTTGTCCATCTGTTTGCGGATGATATGCTGTACTATGCAAGAGCTTGGTTCCAAGTGAGGTATGGAACGCTTTCCAGAACTTTGCGACAAACTGAGTACCACGATCAGAGATAATGGTCTTGGGTACTCCATGAAGCTTCACTATGTTGTTTTTGTACAAGGCGGCATACGTGGGGACGGCATAGCTGGTCTTGACTGGCAGAAAGTGAGCTTGCTTGGTGAGTTGGTCCACGATTACCCAAATGGAATCAAAACCTTTCCGAGTCTTGGGTAGTCCATTGATAAAATCCATGCTGATATCTTCCCACTTCCAGGTAGGTACAGATAAAGGCTGCAATTCTCCTCCAGGCTTCATGTGCACGGCTTTGACTTTTTGACAAGTATCGCAGCAAGCGACATAGCGAGCGATTTCAATCTTCATCTTTGTCCACCAGAATCTCTGCCTTAGATCCTGGTACATCTTGTTGCTGCCGGGGTGGATGGAAAATCTAGACAGGTGTGCCTCATCAAGGATCAACTGTCTCAACTCAGGCACCTTGGGAACTACTAGGCGGTTCTTGAACCAAACAACTCCTACATCATCGATCCTGAAACAATCAGCCTTACCGGTCTGGACCTTTTCGATGATGTGCTTGATTCCAGGGTTATCTTTCTGTGCAGCGATGACTTGTTCCTTGACCGATGTTTCTATCCTGACATTGTTCAGGCTTCCTTGCGGAACTATCTCAATACCCATCCTTTCAAGAGCATGGCACAAGGAAAGATCATAGGGCTTCGTCGTCAGACAGTTGCAGTATGACTTGCGACTGAGGGCATCGGCAACTACATTTGCCTTACCCGGATGGTAATGCACTTCGATATCATAGTCCTTGATTAACTCAAGCCATCTTCGCTGCCTCATGTTCAGCTCTTCTTGGGTGAAGATACACTTCAGGCTCTTGTGATCTGTGTACACATTGCAAGTACTGCCCAACAGATAATGACGCCATATCTTCAAGGCATGAACCACTGCTGCTAACTCAAGGTCATGAGTTGGATAGTTTTCCTCATGTCGCTTAAGCTGCCGCGAGGCATAAGCGATCACTCTTCCCTCTTGCATCAACACGCAACCCAAACCAGTACCAGATGCATCACAGTAGACATCAAAGGGCTTCTCGACGTTCGGCTGAGCCAGCACTGGTGACGTGGTTAACAGCTTCTTCAAAGTCTGAAAAGCTTGTTCGCAAGCTGGTGACCAAAAGAACTTCACAGAATCCTTCAGCAACTCGGTGATAGGCTTGGCAATTCTGGAGAAATCTGGGATGAACCGACGATAATATCCAGCCATTCCCATAAAACTGCGGGCCTTGTGAACAGAGGTAGGTGGCTTCCACTCCAGGATATCTGACACTTCTTCGGGGTCGACTGACACACCTTCTGCGGATAGGACATGGCCTAGAAATTGTATCTGATCCAACCAGAATTCACACTTACTGAACTTAGCATAAAGCTGATGTTCTCTGAGACGGGATAGAACAATACGAAGATGTTCAGCATGATCTTCAGGGGTTTTTGAGTAGACAAGGATGTCATCAATGAACACGACCATGAATTTATCAAGCTCTGGCATGAACACCGAGTTCATGAGATACATGAAATGAGCGGGGCATTGGTCAAACCGAAAGACATGACCAAATACTCATATAGGCCGTATCTGGTGGTGAAAGCTGTTTTGGGAATAGCTTCGGGACGAATTTTTATTTGGTGGTAACCAGATCTGAGGTCAATCTTGGAAAACACTCTGGCTCCAGATAACTGGTCAAACAGAAGATCAATACGAGGCAAGGGATATTTGTTTTTGATGGTGACCTCGTTGAGTGGGCGATAATCAACGCAAAGACGAAGACTTTTGTCCTTCTTCTTCACAAAGATAGCAGGACAGCCCCAAGGAGACGAGCTTGGGCGAATGAAACCCTTGCCCAACAAATCTTGTAATTGGATTTTTAGTTCTGCCAACTCTCTGGGAGGCATTCGATAAGCTCTACGGGATATAGGAGCAGTCCCGGGCTTTAGCTCTATAGCAAACTCAAAATCCAAAGATTGATTTTTGAACGAAACTGACTGATAAGATTCATTGATACAAGGATAGATAACTGATACAAAGGTTCGATAGATAACCACAGACTGACAAAGGAAAGGTACAAGACAAGATACAAACTCGACTAGACAGAAGACCAACTAACGCCCCAAACCTAGACTTAAGGCTTTAGGTGAGCAGATGGCATAGACACAACGAGTCTAGTCATCGTCGATGAAGATCAACTCTTCGTCATCATCATCATCCTCGATGATAAGCTCAGGCTCTTCCTCCTCATTCTCATCTTCAACGTGGACATCTTCAGCAGGTTCCACTTCCACGTTCTGATCAGGCTCATGTTCCACTTCAGGTTCCTCCACGACTCCGTCTTCGGGGTCTTCCATAACCGGGGGTACCAAGGGATGGAGTTGATCATGCAGCTGATGCACTTCCTCATGAAGCATATCATTGAACTGCTCAATCTGGGCGGTGTATTGCTGCAGTCCATGGAGCTGGGCTCTGGTGACATCCTCTCGGATCCATGTTGCATCACGCTGCTGGATAGCGCGAACCACATTCCGGTTAGCTTCCTCAAGAGCGGCTCGTGCCTCATAAAACTCCATGCGGGAAAGGTAAAAGTCATGCTCCATATTCTCCATTTCAGCCTTCAGATTCTTGATTTCCTCCTTCAGCTGCTTGCGGGTGCGGCGGGGAAAGCTACGACCATAGGAGGATTCTCCAGTCTCTTCTCCGGTGCGTGGCGCCAGCTGGTGACGTGGCACACCGTTCGGTCCAGTCGACTTGCGGGCAGTCAGCTTGATGCGAGCCATATCTGGACAGACGGTTATAGATGAGAAAGGCTAGCAAGAAAAGGTATAGGTACACTATCCCAACGAACTCTTTTATAAACTTAAGTGAATGTGACATGATGCATGAATCGTTCCTACGGAACAAGGCAATGCAACTACTAAGGTAAGGTACATAGGGCTTATACAAGTTGTCTTGCTACTAGTTGCCAAAGACAAGATGAGATGAGAGAAGCAATTTGGACTCAAAATAGTCAAGTTTAGTTTTTGTTAAAAACATTTTGAAGTTTTCGCAAAAAGATTGCAACGTCATAGCGAGATGCTCCGATACCACTCTGTAACGTAACGGCCCTAAACCCATGGCCCACTGATCACCGTCAACCACTGACAGTCGATCCGTACAGCCAAGAGATTAAGACCGGTTCCGCTACTGGGCTACATCAGTGCCCGATGTCCGCAGGATCATCTCACAATTCAGTTACAATCTCTTGAACATTTTGACAAATAACATCGGAGTAAATAGCGGAAGACTTAGATAACAATAGTTTTACAAACCAGGGTTCAACATAAAATTAAAGTGAAGTTATTACAGACCATAGTTCAAATAGATAGAGTTGACAGAGTAGCATATGACAACAACTGAAGGTAAAGATACTTCACCCAGCCCGAGGGGGAATAATCACTCATCGGCCTCATCGGCCTCTTCCTGAACAACAGTCACACAGCAAGGTCCAAGGCATACTGAGGAATCTGTCATACCTGCAACATGGGTAATAAAACCCTGAGTACAAAGGTACTCAACAAGACTTACCCGACTAAAGAAAAGGGGAGAAGACTCAGGAATGAAAGGCTTAGGTAAGGCTTGAACAAGATCGAGAAATTTGCAGAAAAAGCATTTTGAGTTTTTCCGCCAGCAACAAGCACCTCGGGACTCTAACCCAAGAGTACAGGTCCAGCAACAAGCACCTCGGGACTCTAACCCAAGAGTACAGGTCCTGTTGGCAGAAAAAGCATCTTGTAAAACTTGTTTTTATTTTGGAAAGGTTCAAGTATTCCTCAGTTCTTCATCATTCATGATTCATTTTACATTTCAAAACATTCCTAGTTGAGAACCACTCTCCGTTGACAGTCAGTGGACCAAGTCTCCATAACCGAGGAGCAACGTTAATCCGGATAAAGAATACTCAGCTGAGGATCCCTATTCACACTGCATATGTAGCACCCAAGCTTGCATATGCCAACTCGTCTTCCACGATTCCTCCAAGATTGGGCCCGGTCCTACGCCACCCGGAAGTACAGTACACCACTCCAATCCGGGACTCTAACCCACGTGGGTACATGCTACTTCCGCCATCTCTCCACTCCCAGTGCGCGGTTGTCGGTCCAATAATGGATTTCTCGGAGCCAGAGCTTTCCGTAGTATGTGAATAGTTACAAGTCTTGACCAGCAGGCCCCCATACGGATGGTCCCTAATTTTCCAGCCAGAACTACACCTTGGTTATATCTCACCCAAGCGTAATAGTCCTGTCAGTTTTTCAACCCTGTCCCGGTCGGTGTCAACTGTTGAGTCCCGGACTACAACATGACGGCACCGTACGCAAGGACACCCTCTTCTCGACAATGACCACATGCTAGCCAGGCAAGCAGTCATCGAACGGGAAGTAAAGCCAAATTCCCATAAAGATTCTTTCAGTGATCACACTTTTGAAATTGGCATTTTTGCAAATCTATTATATAGCATCACTAAGCATTTTGCAAATAGTTTTTAAAACAAGGCGGGTGGATCCTTTGGTGGAGGTAAATAATGCAGGAGGCAATTGGTCATCACACAACTCCTATAACCTAATGCAGTAATTTAACTCAAAAGCATTTAAGGAAAACATTTTATAAATAGAAGGGTTAAATGCACCGGGGCTTGCCTTGGATGGCAAGGAGAGCAGACTCGGGGTAGGAGTAGGTGTTGGAGCTCGGGGTCGCCTCGGGAACAGATCCTTCGGTGGCTACCTCGACTTCAGATCCTTCTTCGTCAACTATACGGATGCAATGATGAATGCTCATGAGAATGATGATATGAACTTAAGGTGCAAGACAATTCCACTGATTCTAGATTACTCTAAAACAAGGCATAATCGAAATCTAGGTTAAGCATAAAAGGTAACCATTTCTTCCTTAAGCAATATTGATTAAACTAGCCCTTATTATAATTATCCTAAACATCAACCAACCATAGCATCACAAACATCATAGACCAAAGGGTAGGGATCTATGAACATCAATCAATCCAAAGATCACATCATCAAACACTTATTACCAACCCTAATCCATCTTTTCTATTTTTCCTAATTTATTTAAAAGGTCATTTTATGAAGTTGCTCCAAAAATTACCAAATTAACCACATAAGTTCAT
This sequence comes from Coix lacryma-jobi var. lacryma-jobi, assembly GCA_009763385.1. Lineage (NCBI taxonomy): Eukaryota > Viridiplantae > Streptophyta > Magnoliopsida > Poales > Poaceae > Coix > Coix lacryma-jobi. The sequence goes on from CM019824.1 coordinate 93,457,815, forward strand.
TATGGTGTAGATAGATTGCAAAACAAATTTCATAATTTTTGGAGGTCATTAAGGTGCTCAAATAATTCTAGACATTTAATTAACAAAAGGCACTATTCAAGAATTAAAATAAATGCTCAAAAATCAACTTATTCCAAAAGACTTCAAAATTTTACCAGAGACTAAACATGGCAGAAGAAGCTCACAAAAATTTGTCTCATGATTTTCGGAGTTATAAATCACCCTCCAAAAATACCAAAACCTTCATTTTTCAATTAAAAGGGGAATTTTACATTTTCAAATTTTTGCACAAAACTCAAGTTTGATATTTTTATAAAATACTCCAGAGCATAAAGAGTCTACCACAAAAATTTCAAAATTTTTGGAGGCACACAGAAAATCATACAAAAAAGAGAAAACAGAACACTATTCACAACTCTCAGAAAAAGAGAAGAACACTGTGCTCCTTCTAGGCCGGGCTCGGTGAATCGCGGGGCTCGGGCGAAACGGAGAAGTGAGCCTCGGTCCGAGGCCGGACTCGGGCGAGACGGAGAGCATGCGTCGCCGAGGCTTGGGCTCGGCCGAAGCGGAGGGCAGGCGCTCGCCGAGGCTTGGGCACGGGCGAAGCGGAGAAACAGGCCTCTGTCCGAGACCTGACTGGGAGGGCTCGGATGCTTACCACGTGTCGGAGGCAGGGCTCGAGGGGGAGGCTCGACTCGTTCTCGAGGGTGAGGCTCGACACGAAGGTGAGGCTCGACACGCTCGGGGAAGAAGATGACCGCGGCGGCGCTCCGGCGGTCCGGCGGTCCTGCGCAGCACATGCGACCGCAAGGGCCGGGTTAGAGTCGCACGGGACCAAGGAACACAACACGGGGGTCGGTGAGGGATGATCATGGCCGGAGACGGCGAATTCCACGAACCCGAGCTCGCCGGGTTTCGGCCGGGGATGGGGACGGCGAGCTTACGCCGGGCAAACGGAGGCGGGGAAGGTGAAATTGAAGGGTGGAAAAGCTTCACGAGCTCAAGGCGGAGCTTTAGGGCTAGCTGGTGGAGAGGCGGAGTGTCTGGAGAGGTCCGGCCACGGTGGCGGAGGTGAAGGAGAGAGGTCGGAGCTCCGGCGGCTTATATAGCCGCGGCTAGGGGACGGTAGAGACCTCGGGGTTGCGCGGGTTAGGTTTGCGGGGGCGTGCGCACTCGATTGCGCTCTGGCGGTCGAGCTGGCGTGCAGCCGGGGCTCGGGCACAAGCTCGGCCGGCGATGGCCACGCGGCGGCGGCGGCTGGGCACTGTAGGGGCCGAGAGCGATGGTCAGCGCTCGCGTGCGGGCGCGGAGGGAACCGGGAGACAGCGGCGGCAGGATAAGGGCGCGTGGGGAGCAGCCGCCTGCGCTGCAGGCGCAGCGCCGGCGCCATGGCCGGGCCCCCCCTCCCTCTGGCTCTACGGGAAGAAGAACAGTGCTAGGGTCTAGGGTTTGACTTTTGGCTGGTTTCTGTATTTTGCAAAAATCTCCCAAAATTTGAACTGTGCGACAAAAACTCAAAACACCAAAGTTGTTCAGAAAAAAAGAGACCTACAACTTTGTCAATATGAACATTTTCAAATTCCGAATAGTTTTTGAACTATATTCAAAAACAGAAAAGGGGACACTTTTCAAATTTGATTCGAATCAAAATTACTCTGGATTTCAAACTGAAGCTTGAAAATCTTTATAAAAGAAAGTTGTTCCATTTGTCAAAACCTACAACTTTGCTATTCTACACTTTTTCTGAAACTCAAAAGTTTTGGAATAAATTTTTAAAACAGAAAAGAGGACAAAAACTGGAATTTGAATGAATTTGAAATTACTCCAAATTTTATATAGAAACATGGAAATCTGTAAATACCAAAGTTGTTCCTCTTGATCAGATTCACAACTTTGCTTTTTGAACCAACTCAAAATTTTGAATTTTGAAAAAGTTATCAGAAAGGGAATAAATCCAGGATTTGGGAATTTAGGGTTTTGCAAAAGGAAACTCAATTCAAATCTGATTTTTGAACTTGGATCAAAACAACAAACATCAGGGCACTAAATTTGAACAAGAATTACATAGAACTAGGCACAGAGGTGAAATTACCATTTTGCCCTTATAGGAAGAATGGGGCTAATAAGGGTTTTTGCAATAGAGGTACATCACATAAAATGATACACTAAGCAAATGCATACACATGAAATCATGATCAAGATGATTAATGATGCTAATGATGATATGTCAAGTTAATTACATGCTTAAACACCAGAGGTGTTACAAGTAGGAGGTCAAAGTGTCTTGAAGCTGGATTTCTCCTTCCTACCCTTGATCATGAAACAAATCTAGACAACATAATTGTGTCTCCCCCAAGCTGGCTTGTGAAGTAGGTGGATATTTCTTCAACAACATGTTCATGAGTCAAAATTGTAGATCTTGTTGTTGTTGAAGTTCTTCCACCTCATCCCCAAACTAGCTCTTGTGTTGCAATAATTAGAAGTGAGGAGAACTTCCACTGCTTAACTTCATAGTGAACTACCAACAGACTTCCTTCGGACGACACATAGATGTTATAATGTAGTAGCATATCGTCACCCTGATGTTTGTTGTTGGTGTCGGTGTTGATGTCTTCGACAATGATGAGCGTAGGCATAGATTGACCCATACGGGGTGAGTTGCATCCTGCTCGTCATTAGTGTCCTGGCTTAGGCCTTGGGATGGCTCAAAGCTTGGCTGCCTTCAACATCACTAGTGACTTGTCTGATGATGAGTTTTGTCTATCCACAGGTTAGGTTTTGGATCTTTAAGTTCACACCATGAACAAGCAAATCTCATCTCCTACAAAATGTTAGTGGACATATACCCGAAGGATTGCACTGAATTTGAAACATGGGTTGTTATCCACAACTTATGTGTTATTCATCCATGCTAATGAAAAGATGATTTTAAGATTACTTTAGCATAGACTAGCATTTTATGTGTTGGCTGCATTTTAACATGGTTCAAGGTAAAACATAACTTGTAGTAGAAGATAAATTGAAATAAACTTTAATACTCACAGTTCTTTCATCCATAATGAATGAGCTGAGTCTTCATTATGTAGTTCACCATATGCCTTGCTTCATCTCTGATGTGAATTCATCTCAAGACTTTCCCAAAATGTATTTAGAGTTTTCTGCAGGGGTTAGTCCAACAAAATATCCAATGTCTACACAAGCTAATTTCAGATCAATAATCAAACCAAACTCCGTGTCTAATTTGATTAAGGTAGACTATTTAACCTAAGTACCACGCTTAATTTAAAAAGCCTATGAAAGTATTTGTAGTACTTTCAAACTAAAACTAGCTTGAGTAAACAAAGGTGGCATGAAAGCATAACAGAGATTTATTCAAAAAGAGATGATAGAGTATGATCACAGTGAGGAATATATTTTTTTTCTTTTTTTAGATGCGGATGAATGCATACAAGAAAGTAAACATGATGTGGACTTGATAAAACAAAACTTAAACTAAATGAAGTGGATGAATGATAAAAGTAAACATGCAGTGGTATGCAATAAATTAAAAAGATAACTACTCATAAAGTTTAAAGTCCATGAGCAAGACTGTCTCACCTTGATCATACTTACCATGACTCACAACTGGGATTTGTGAGTGGCGCAGCGTAAATATCCGTCACATGGGATGTGAGTTGAATTCTTGTGACGACGACCTTTTCTCCAATCTACACATGGTTAGAATAAATAATATATATGTATACACAAACCTGTGAGATGGCAAGGTTCCAGAATTAATGATGGATCTTGAATGTTCAGGCACCCTGGGTTTTTTCATTCTTGTGGAATCTTGCCATAAGGTCAAAACGACATCTGATGTCTTGTCTATTCTACACTCAACAGAACAAGGGGTAATCCTACTAAAGCTAGTGGTACACTAAATTAGCAGACATCAAGATCATTATCAAAATCTTTACACCAATTGCTTCCCCGGCAACAGCGCTAAAAATGCTTGTTGACGTTCGTTAGTGCAAATAGAATATGAAAGATTCCGCAAGCGCACAGAACACCATTGTAGCATTTTACCGGGAGTATTCCAGGATCGTTATTTATATTTTACCACTGGGAAGCAAGGGTCAAGAATCTGATCTACTAACTCAGAGTACTAACTAGACTAAAGAAGGAATAATTGATAAATGATATGATAATGAATGAAAGCACAATAAAGAGAATTTAATCATAAATATATAGATAACTATAGTGGAAGGACAACGCGAGAGATCAAGGTTCCTATGCACTTCTCTATTACTTGGGTTCTAAACTAACAAGGATGAAAAGATATAGCAGTCATATAATAATACTTCGGGACATCAGAACACCAACCACAGAAAGAGATGAGAAGGGGGTTGGGAGGCTCTGACTACGGTCCTACAAACATCAACCCAAACGTGGTGAAATACGTCGGCCATCAGGGCTGTCACCACCTGGGGCTACCACAACTATCCGTGGGGTTGAGCGCAACCTCATGTAACCTAAGACTAAACACCAAGTCTAATCTATCGATTACTACTCTAATTATGGCCTATAACTAGAGCACTCGATACGAGTGGAGATCCTATGCTAAAATATAACAACTATATTAATCATAATATGAAAGGCATAAAGTAAATAGAGAAGATAAATATATTAATGCATAAGTCTTACAAATAAAAGATATAAAGACATACCATAACTCTGAAGACTCCTCCGAAACCTGAGTGGAGCTCCGCTCGCCCTAACTCCCGACTAGAGCTAATCTATTACATTGGAAAATCTAATCCTAATTCTCTACAGAGGAGAGGTTGTCCTTCGAGGGACGCCTCTACAACTCTCAGATGATGTGTTGCCTCAGGGGGGTCTGGGGTTTATTATATAGGGGCTCCTGGCCTTCCCTCCACCTTGGGCAAGCGATGTGGTACTAAATCCTTCGTCATGTGCACATGGGCCTTAATGGGCCAAAATGCGTTGAAGAGTTCTGTTAGAGTGCGTCATGCGAAGGAGGACAAGATTGGACCCTGTACCTGGCCGGCCGGCCCAAGGGGGAGGCCGGCCGACCTGCCTCTATGATATGTGGGCCCCGCCTTCCGTGGGTTGCCTTCTCGTGTCTTCTGGAAGGTTCCGGATTGTTCTAGAATCTTCCAAGTCGTATCCATCGAGGACTCTCGCTCCGGGATTCCAAATATAGCAAATCATATGCCTGTTTCGATCGTCTCGATAAGGTCTTCGCAATGGTGTGCTCGGTTTCATCACTTGAGATACTTTTATACGGTGAAATATTGATAATCCTGCAAAACAAGTGAAAGCAACCCAACTCGTGGAACTTGTTAGAATCAAACCCTACAGGTTCATTTCATATCATTTTATGCATTAGTTGATGGTATAATATTGAAATTAAGGACCGTCAACAGGAGGCAGGGGTAGGGGTAGGGGTCCCATCTCATGTTCAGTGGGTTTCCAAAGGTAAGGCAAATCCAGCCTCATTCTATTCTAGGCTTTCGCACATCCGATCTATTGGACTAAACACAAAGTCAATTTAGTATGCCTAGTTCTGGTTACCGGAGGATTTGGATAGGCGCCGTTGAATTAGAAGATGAGCGTCTGCAGAGACCAGTTTTTGGTAGCTGTTTGCTTTGCGTCTCCATGTATTGCTCAATTTGGAGACGGGAGAGAGAACATGGGAGAAGCCCAGTGTTCAAGAGAATCGCAGAAGCAGTTGGATATGCACGAGAAGAGGAATAGCCCGTGAAATCTGCAATTTTGATAAAAAAAATATAATATAATAATGAGTCACCCCAGTAAGCCTAAACTGAAGTTGATATTGAAAATCTTCGGACTATTCGTTTACTGCTGGAGCAGCTTGTTAAAGTTCATAGAGTGCATATGCTACTCTTTTACTTTCATACTTTAAGTTGCTATATAAAGTAATGAGAAGTAAAAAATGCAAACATACTTTTAGGCCCAATCAATTTTCTAAAATACTTTTTTTGCAACTTTAGGTCTCAGTGATCAGCCATAGTGAGATTGTTCTAAGACTTTGATTTTCGGTTCAGTCATAAATGAGATTATTCATGGGTCTGAATTTCTGATGTAGTGATTATTCATGGGTCATACTAGAATTTTTAGTTTTTTACACAGTCCATTTGCACAACTTAATGCTGGATCCCCCCTCAGGTTGAATATAGATAGAACTATATGACAAGATGCTTTCAAAGATGGGTACAGTCGTACAGATGGTGAAGAAGCCAGGAGAGCATACAAGGCTGCTAGGGAGCAATCAGGCCATATCCCATATGCTGCTCACACGGAGAAAAGGTCTCTTCAGCTTTGATAGATTGGGTAAGAAATTCTTTTCTTCATGTAAATTTTAAAACTTACACTGTTGTCAAGAGAAGCATGTATTGACAATTAACTATAGTAGCCTAGTAGGTATATTTGTATATCAGAAAACTTAGAAGTAGAGGAATTGTTGGCTTGCATGGAGAATTTCACCACACAGCTAGGAATTTGCGTCATAGTTGTGAGTTCCACTTATTAGAATGCTGTGAGAATAGGTGTTTATTTCCTGGGAGCTACATTCATTTTAGAAGGATCCGTATGAATACCAAGATTATTCATGACTACTGAGGAGGCCAATGGCGAGAGGCAACCTTCTTCTGTGAACTGCTTTGCGTCATGGTGGCATGCAGCATGCTACACCTCTGCGATTAGTGCTCTGATCATTGCCTCTGTGCAGTCACATCTATATCTTCTCTTAATAAGCAAATAATTAAATAGGTGAAATCATTTATTGGTTTTTATTTGTTAATGAATGCTGCTACTGTTAGAGCAGCAATTAGTTGCAGCTTCACCTCCTGTCTTTGCTTATGGTCGAGCTTAGCATTGCCAAATATGAGATGCTCTTATTAAACTCATCTATCTATGCATTCTTGGAGCTCTGGCCATCAACATAGCTCAATGCACTATTTTTGTCTTTGACATAGCTCATATATATTCAGTTATTAAAATAATAGTTAATTCAAAAGTTGCTGAAAAGATAGCTTTATTTTATCCATCTTGTACATATTCAGTCCCTAAATTATTCCTCTTGAACGCATTATTGCAGATTCCCATTTCTAGTGTGTATTCTTCATTATATTTCTTCTATAAAATTCTACTACTATATGATTAATTTACTACCCTTTTGTTAATTCCACTGCTATTTTTCTATGAAATTCAATCGGACTAAAACAAATGGCTTTTCCTTTGCAAATATTTTGTGTTCTGCTATTTCGATTAAAATTGCTCAGCAATTCAGTGAGGGACAACACAATGGTCAACGGAAGACTACCTACTTATGGAGGTACTAAGAAGGGAGGGAGGCGCAGCCAAGAACAACAGCGCTGGGATGATTTTATATTGTGTAAGCATGGCTTCCTAACCTTGGGTTGTAATTTTATTCCTCTAGCAATCTTTCTGTTCTTTGTCAAAGTCACACTGGGATCATAAGGTGTTGGAGAAGGTTTACTATCCATAAACCCAAAGCGACTCAAAACCTTCTCAACATAGTGAGATTGCAATAAAGTAATCCCACTTTCATCCTTAATCAGCTTAATGTTCAAAATAACATTAGCTTCACCCAGATCTTTCATATCAAAACTCTTTGATAGGAAAGACTTGACCTCATTAATAACATCAATATTTGTTCCAAAAATAAGAATATCATCAACATATAAACATAATATAACAGATTGACCCCCACCATGTCGATAATACACACACCTATCAGCTTCATTAACAGCAAAGCTTGCACTAATTAAAGTAGTGTCAAACTTCTCATGCCATTGTTTAGGTGCTTGTTTCAAGCCATACAAAGATTTCAATAACTTACACACTTTTTGCTCTTCACCTTTTACTGCAAACTCATCAGGCTGATTCATATAGATCTCCTCATCTAACTCTCCATTAAGAAAAGCTGTCTTCACATCCATTTGATGAATGAGAAAACCATATGAGACAGCCAGGGAAAGTAATACTCGAATAGTGGTTAATCTACCAACAGGTGAATAAGTATCAAAGAAATCCTCGCCTTCTTTTTGAGTATAACCCTTAGCCACAAGTCGAGTCTTGTACTTGTCAATAGTACCCTCAGGTCTAAGCTTCTTCTTGAACACCCACTTACAACCCACAGATTTGCAACCAAAAGGCAACTCAGATAACTCCCAAGTACCATTAGAAAGAATCGAGTCCATCTCACTACGAACAACTTCTTTCCAATCATCTGCATCTGGAGATGCATATGCTTCTGTAATAGAAGTAGGAGTATCATCCATAAGGTACACAATGAAATCATCACCAAAGGATTTTGCAATCCTTCGTCTCTTGTTCCTCACAGGAATTTCATTGTCATCCTCCTCAAGGACTTCATTAAGTGGTTGTTCAAATGACTTAAACGGAGACTCAATAGGTGTAGTAAAATCAGGAGTTAATTCAGAGGAAAACTTAGCATTGCTACGCATATCTTTCATAGGAAAAATGTTCTCAAAGAATGTAGCATCACGAGATTCAAAGATCATATCCACATGCATATCAGGTACTTCATATTTTACTACTAAAAATCTATAGGCAATGCTATGATGTGCATATCCTAGAAAGATGCAATCCACGGTCTTTGGTCCAAGCTTACGCTTCTTAGAAATTGGAACATTGACTTTCGCCAAACATCCCCACGTGCGTAAGTATGTAAGTGATGGTTTCCTTCCAACCCAATACTCGTATGGAGTTGTCTCTTTATTTCTGTTTGGAACTCTATTCAGGACATGACTCGCAGTCAATAAAGCCTCTCCCCACCATGCCTTAGAAAGACCAGCAGTATCTAACATGGCGTTCACCAAGTCAGTCAACGTGCGGTTTTTTCTCTCGGCAATCCCGTTTGATTCAGGAGAACAGGGAGCTGTCCTCTCATTAATAATACCATGTTTCGTACAGAAATCATCAAAAAGCATAGGAAAATATTCACCACCACGATCTGACCTTAGACGTTTAATCTTTCTCTCTAGTTGATTCTCAAATTTAGCCTTATAGATTTTAAAGTAGTCTAGCGTTTCATCTTTAGTTTTAAGCAAGTAAACATAACAATATCTAGTTGCATCATCAATTAAAGTCATGAAATATCTCTTTCCACCTTTTGTCAACACACCATTCATCTTACAAAGATCAGAATGTATGAGTTCTAGAGGTGCCAAGTTTCTCTCCTCCGCTGCCTTGTGAGGCTTGCGAGGTTGCTTTGATTGCACACAACTATGGCACTTAGAACCTTTGGCAATAGTGAAATCTGGAATTAAACTCAGGCTAGACAAACGTGACATTAAACCAAAGTTCACATAACATAAACGAGAATGCCAAATATTAGAACTATCATTAATTGTACCACAAATATGATTTACTGACTTATTACAAAAATCTGCCAAAGATAGGCGGAACAAGCCTCCGCAATCATAGCCTTTACCAATAAATTGTCCATGCTTAGACATAACTACTTTATTGGACTCTAAAACTACTTTAAAACCATCTCTCAAAAGAAGAGATACGCTAACAAGGTTCTTGCGTATAGTAGGGACATGCTGCACGTTCTTCATTTGCACGATCTTCCCCGAAGTAAACTTCAGATCTACCGTGCCAACACCACGAACAGAAGCATGTGATCCATTCCCCATTAGGACGGAGGAACCTTGGAGCCCCTGATAAGAAGAAAACAGAGAGATATCAGCACACACGTGAATATTAGCACCTGTATCAACCCACCAATTTGGTGATTGAAATACTGATAGTACAGTAGGAAAATTGCCATACCCGTCATCAGCATCGCTAGTAGTCACAAGGTTGACATTCTTCTTTTTCCCTTTGCGGTCCGCTCGCTCCGGACACTCTTTGGAAAAATGCCCAAGCTCTCCACAAGTGAAGCACGGCAACTCTGCTTTATTCTTCTTCTTTTTCTTAAATGTAGTAGTAGTTTTGGCATTGAAAGACTTAGGCTTTCCTTTGTACTTGCCATGGTTTTTCTGGATGAAGTGGGCGCTAGCTCTTTCCTCGTTCCCCTTCTCAGTGTTATCTTTAGTCCGAGCCTTCTCTTCAACGTCAAGAGATGCTATCAGGTTTTCAACTGATATTTTCTGTCTCTTGTGTTTAAGGCTTGTGGCGAAATTCCTCCAAGAGAAAGGTAGCTTTGCAATAATGTACCCAGCCACAAACTCATCGGGTATAACACAATTGAGGAGTTCAAGCTCTTTTGCCAGACGGTGTATCTCATGAGCTTGCTCGACTATAGATTTGTTCGCAACAATCTTGTAGTCATGAAAAGTCTCCATGATATACAACTCTTTGCCAGCATCTGAAGCACCAAAGGTAGCTGCCAGATAATCCCACAAAGTCTTTGCGTCTTTAATGTGCAGAATTGTATCAAAGATATGATCAGCAAGGACATTCTGCACAACTCCCACAAAGATTTGGTTGGCATCCTGGAAAGCTCTCTGATCCTCTTCAGAGATATTTCCCTCTGGCATACCAGCACTCACCCAGAACACTTTCATGGTCGTCAACCAATTGGTGACCTTAACTTGCCATCTCTTAAAGTGCTCTCCAGAAAAATTTTCTGGCTTCAGCGCATCAACAAAACTAGCCATAGTTAATTCTGGAAACCTATAATAAGGTTTTTGATTGTTAAATGAATAGGAAATTTCCAGATTAAAACCAGAATATAAATCATGATAAATTGATGATCTAGATATCTCATATTGTATTGTTTACTAGCATAGCAAAACATGCATAACATGATCTCATACATGACAACCGGTGTAAACATAGCTCGTACACCAGATAGATTAAAAAGCAAGAACAAAGGCATAAGATCTGATATAAGCATAGAGATTAGATCACGAACGGCGTACCTTTCTGATGCTAGAGAAGACGGTGGCGGAGTCGGCGCTGGACGATCTTCGATGAGCGCTGGAGGAAGAGCTCGGAGCAGTTGATGACGAGTACGTCTTGACGCAGCGCCGCCTGACTTGGACGGTAGACGACCCGTTGTTGAAGACGAGAGCAGTCGCGCGACGAGCGCTTCCCAAAAACCTTATTCGCCTTCTCCCGGTGCAGGATCGCAAAGACGAGGGTTCCGGAGACCTGCTCGCCCGGTCGCTGGTGCACGCAAGCGAACGGACTGGAGACGACTAGACGGCAGCGCAAAAGCGATATGAGGCAAACCCTAGTTCGAGAGGTGTTGAGACCGATAGATTGCTTATATAGCCCTGTTGAACCGACCTCGTGTCGTGATCACGATCTAAATCGGTTTAGGACTCTTGAGTCGTAACTGTTTAGGACTCTGCAACTTGAAGGCCAAGAAACCAAAAACTAAAACTGCAAAAGGAGACCGCGCTCCCGCAAGGCGAGGAGCCAGATTTCGGCGGACTATTCACGCAGGTGCTGCGCAAGTCGCCACGCCACGACCCGGGGAGACGAGGCGAGCGAGTGCGCACGTGTGAGTTTCTCTTTCTCCTTCTCACACTAGACTTGAGGAAGTGGAGAGGACTTCCATATTTAAGCAAGTCCTCCTCTCCTTCCACTAGCAAGGTGGGACTAAAGAGTTCCACTTCCCCTCTTTGCTCACACATGAATGGGCCTTTGAGATTTATTATGAATTTCAGAATTTGTTAATGGCCCAAGCCCATGTAATTTTAACGTGCCATGAGCCACTTGGCGTAGGACGTCGAGCTCCCGTACTACATATATACAGGCGAAGCTGCCTCCCTCCGCGTGCCTCTCATGCTCATCGACGACGAGGCCGGAAGCCTGGAATAGCTCGCAACACACGAACAGGACGTAATTAACTAAAATAATTACTTAGATGCTTTAAGATATGTGCAGTTTTCATGAAAAGGACCATTGGAGCAAAACTCTAATCATTTTATCATGCTGCTGAAGACTGTATATATTGTAGATTCGGAGGTATTATATAACCCACAGTATATTGCATTTGCCTATTGTTCTTCACAACATGGACACCTTTTTTATCCCATATTTTTTGATTTCATATCTAATCACTAAAAACTAGTTAGCTGTTCGGAAGTATATCTGAGACTTACTTGGACTTAACAATGTCTAGTTATCCTTAATTGTGAAGATTGATGACACTAAAGAATTATTTGTTCATATGTGCTTATGCGCTTTTATGTAGATAAGCTTTTGTCTAACTTGAATAATATATGTCTTACTACTTGCTATCTTGCTACTGCAGGTTTTGCTTGAACTGTCATTTCCTTCTACTTGCTGCTACTGAATATTTCCATACAAATATACTAATGTGATCTGCTCACTGCACCATTATTCAGCTGTTGTTCGAGATAACAACATCCATCTCTGATCATCATCATCCACTACGGGAAAATCAATCTTTGCCGAGTGTTTTTTTTCAGGCACTCGGCAAAGAGCTTCTTTGCCGAGTGTCAAATAAAAACACTCGGCAAAGATTTTCTTTGCCGAGTGCTAGAAAAAAAACACTCGGCAAAGAATTCTTTGCCGAGTGCCAAAAAACACTAGGTAAAGAAATTCTTTGTCGAGTGTTTTTTTCCTGGCACTCGGCAAAGAAAATCTTTGCCGAGTGTTTTTTTTCTGGCACTCGGCAAAGAGCTCTTTGCCTAGTGTTTTTTTTACACTCGGCAAAGCCAGTTTTTAAATTACATTTTGAAGCAGTAAATTAATCCAAATGAAAAAGGTTTTAACTACAAAGTTGTTTAACTTATCAAGATGAACAATTTTTGTTTTAGTGATTTCTTCATTTGACAAACTTAAAATAAATTCTATTCTCAAATACTCTCCAGTTCTAGTTTGAGCATTAAATGTGTCTTGAATAGCTTGACGTTCTTCCTTGTAGTCGGCTCTTTGAGTGAGCCAATCCATAAGTACATCTATCTTGGTTGACAGTGCACACACTTCTTCTGGAGCTTCTTCAATCTGGTGACAGCGTTGAGTAGTACCTTGTTTCCAGCCCTGATTCTCAGCTATCTTATCCATTAGACATTCTGCTTTTCCAAAAGTGAGTGACATGAATGATCCTTAAGGAGTGGCATCGAGTTGCTCACGTGTTCTTGGTAATAATCCGTGATAAAACAGTTGCATGAGTAATTCGTTCCATATTCCATGATATGGGCATCTTAAGATTTGTTCGTGAAAACACCCCCAACCTTCTGGAATAGTCTCTCCTTTTTGTTGCTGAAAGTTGTAAATCTTTCCCCTTAAGATATTGATTTTGCTAATTGGGAAAAATCTTGATAAAAAGGCCTCTAAACATTTCTCCCATGTCTTGATGTTGTTCATGTTTGCATAGAACCACTGCTTCGCTTTTCCTTTCAGTGAGAAGGGAAAGAGACGAAGAAGTATGATGTCCTGGGGAACGTCCTTGATGATGATAGTGCTTCCAATCTCCAAGAAATCTTGTAGATGAGCAGTTGCATCTTCTTCTTCCTTTCCACCAAATGTAGTAGCTTGCACCATGTTGATAAGACTTGGCTTGAGCTCGAACTCAAGGTTGTTCGTCTGGAGTGTAGGTCCGGTATGAATGTTCCTGACACTTGGAGTAGAGTACTCCGGCAGAGTCTTGTTGGCCATGGCTTGGCTACTCGTGTTGATCTTCCACACGGTTTAGTTGACTGTTGATTTGTAAGTGATGAATCACAACTGAACCTGTGTTACCCTGTATATGATATAAACAAAGAAAAACAAGGGTAAGCCTGCCAAGACAGAGGTACAAGTTAATGAATGAGTAGTTGATTAATCTCCTTTGCCATGTAGATTCATAATAGGTTTTATTTCTACTGGTTTGTTGAGTGGCTCCTAGTTGGTTTCCGGTGGCTTCCGCTGCGATTCCCCGACAACGGCGCCAGAAATGCTTGTTGACACTTCTTAATGCAATTGCCCATAATAAACTTTAATGAACTGATTCTAGCAAAAGCCCTCAGAAATGTACAGGACACTCCTAGCATCACTTAATGTCAAGTTGTCATCCCCAACATGATACTAGAAATGTAATTCATTTGTGACACTAGCTCAATAAGATATGAACAAATATTTATCCGCAAAGCGCACAGATAAATATACTCGTTGTAGCAGCATTTCACCCTGGTTGTCTAGGTATCATTATTTATATTTTACCGAGAGAAACGGTGAAGTGGGAAACAATTGGCCATAAGTGTGATCTAATGGCAGTGCAGATAATTAATATTATTCATTCATTAACTACTAACATGTCTAAACAGGGGTAAGACAAGATAAAGATAAATAGTGAATAATAATGATAATGAGAATTCTAGAGATAGAGCGAACTACATGAATCAAGTAGAGCAGTCAGGAGATTAATTAAGAGATTCGAATCCTAAGTTACTTCACATTTACTAAGCCTAGTGATTACTCTAGTTAATATACAATCATTTATAGCTAATTAATCTATCATCCATGATCAAGGGACATTGCTAAATTAGAATCAAGAACAAAGTAATGAATTCTAACTTGCAACCACGTCCTACTAAGGTCTGCACTCGGAGGGAGGACTACAAAGGACTCAACAGGACTGTCACTCCTGCAATCTACCTCTCGACCCAGAGCATAGGATGTATTCGCAGGTAAACTAGGCCTAAACACCATGTCTACACCAGTTTGACCACTTAACTCTATCCGAAATAAAATTAAGTACTTTACGAACATGATCATAAACTCTATCATGATTAGATCTATATTAAATATATAACTAGAATAAACTCTTGAACTAAATAAACTGAAATATATTAATGTAGCACAAAGTCGAATAAAGATACAAATTACCGAATCTTCAACAGCGATCCGGAGACTCAGACGAAGTTTCTAGCCGGAGATGCCGACGAAGTCGCCTGCCTCTACTTAAACCTAGCTAGACTAAACCCTAAACTTGAAGTAGAGCTCTAATTCTCTCTCTCTAGAAACCCTAGTTCTACTCTTGTCAGAAGATCTGAACTTCTCTTATGTTTTGTTCTGGAGGGGGGTCAGGGGTCTGGTTATATAGCCCTGGGCGTGGAACCGTGACTGTTGGATCAAACCGACTTCAGGTATGGTGGAGATGAGTCCTCAGGGTCGGTGGAGGAAGGTTCCAGAAGGAGGAGGCATGGGGGCTCAGGACCCAACCGACTGGTGGGCCCACCAGACCTGTCGGTCCCACCTGTCGGGGTCTCGGGGTGCCCCGCCTCGTGGAGTCCTCTGGTGTCCTCTGGAGTCTTCTGGAGAATTCCTGACTTGGCGGTGGAGTAATCTACGTCGGATTCCTTCCTGGGGAAGCAATTTAGTTCTGTTTTCCTGTTTAATCCCTGGAAAATATAGAATCACCAAAACTCATGGAATTTGTCAGTTTAAACCTCCTATTTCTAAGTTGGTAATTCTTTTTGGCATTTATTCAAGTATTGTAGACGGTGAATAATAATAGTTAATAATTGTCAACAATAATATAAACATGAATCTTACTTGAATCAGAAGTTGGTCATCAGAAGCATCTCAGGAGCAAGCTCGAGCAGAGCTTGATCCCGCTGAAGTACAACCAGAGTAAGAAGCATCGACAGGCCGACATCTCCTCCAAACTCCTCCCTCGCTCTCCATCTCTCTACTATCTAAAAGACTAGATCTAAGCTAACTCTAGAGTTGAGAGGATATCCATTCTAGGGACACCTATCATCTCGAAACCCTAACTTTTGCTCTTTAGGTAGATAATGAATAGAAATATAATAGATGCTCCAGGAAGGGGGGGTCTAGGGCTGCTTATATAGCCCGGTGGGATGAACCGCAACCCTTGGATCAAACCGACTTGAAACAACAGTGGAGATGCAAACCCTAGGGCATAGGAAGCCGTCCGTCAAAACGGGCCATGGATGGGCTCTGTGCCAGGCCGACCGGCCCAGGGGGAGGTCGGCCGGCCTCCCTCTGTGGCCCATCCGCCTCTCCTTCGGTGAGTTTTCTTCTCGTGCCTTCTAGAGTCTTCTAGTGCCACTTTCCGACCCATTTGCACTAGTAGTTGTGTCATGGTTGGATTCTTCCCTCTCCCAGTTGTTGGATAAGTCCCTGGTAAATAATAATTCACAGAGTTATATATTTCTTGTCGGTTTAGTCCCTGGACTTGTGGCAGGTAATGGTTCTGGGTTGTTCTAGAACCTTCCAAGTCGTATCCATCGAGGACTCTCGCTCCGGGGCTCCAAATATAGCAAACCATATGTCCTTTCGATCGTCTCGACAAGCTCTTTGCAAAGGTGTACTCTGATTCATCACTTGAGATACTTTTATATAGTGAAACATTGATTATCCCGTAAAACAGCTGAGAACAACAAAACTCGTGGAACTCATTAGAATTGTCATACCGGTTTTAAGAACAAAACCAGGTATACACCATATGTTAGCCCAGGAAGTCAAATCTCACATATAGCTACAAATAGAGGGTAATAACGAAAGACAATGCTTAAATACATTACATATATAGAACAAAGAACATAACCTTAAGGAGAAGACAGCGGGAAGACACTCCGATCTTCAGTTGAAGGCACCAAATTCACAGGGATCAACTGACTGGTTGATCACAAGCCCAACTTCTCCAACTTCAAGCAAACTGGTACCCATCCGGGATTTTTCCAAAGTATTGAAAAGTAAAGCAAGCATAAGTACATCTCGTACTTAACAAATATAACATGGGGTTCATGAGGCTCAAAAAGGCTGACACCAGTTTAACTGTGGAAGCTTTTAATTGACATAATTTTAGCATTAAGTAGCATCAAAGTGTAACCATCCCAATTAAACATATGATCAAGTAAACATGTATCCATCGAATAAACATAGTATCATCATCATTATTAAGCAACATCTATACCATAAGAATTCCAGGCCGCTCGTAACCGTGAGCACGACTGATATATCAGTTTTACAGTCTGCAGAGATTGTACACTTTACCCGATGAGTAGTGATTTCCATATGCCGGGGTTTGCAAGGCCCACATTACACTTCCAAGGTGCACGACAGGGTTCACGGCGCAGCCTTTCAAAGGTCTTTTCAAAACGAATCTAACGCAAGTTGAACGGATCAAATCGGAGTTAAAACAAAGAAGTTATAAGCTTTTGAATATAGTGGCAAACTTGTAAATAAAACAAACTTGATTTTGCAATTTAAATAAATAAAAACGAAATTGCAGATTTGGTTGGACCGGACCTCAATTGAAGAAAAGGCCAGGGGCTTCGATGGAAGTTTGTCATGACTTAGTGAACAGTGGTGACGGGAGCGCGGGTTTAGACCGAAGAAGTTATAAGGGCCTTTATGCAAAATAGCCACCGAAAGGTTATCGGCTTCTGGTGGCCGTAGGATCTGAGATGGAGGGATCAGATTAGATCAGAGAGAGGTCGGGCGGCACTGCAGACCGGAGGGGAAGGAGGAGACGACAACAGCGGTGGCGCCATTGCCGAAATACGGCGGCGGAAAACGATCTCGAGCTACCGGGTAGTAGAGACCTCGGAGTTTGGTTCAATCGAACTGGAAGATCAAGGGGATCCCATCTAGGGCTTCGAGGATAGCAGAGATGGTTCGAGGATGGGGGAAAACGGAGCTCGGCGGCTCGGGTTACTCCGGTGAGGTCCTGCACGTGATATAGAGCGAGGGAGAGGATTTGGGGTTTCATGAAGAAACCTTGCTACCTTGCGAAGCTCCGGAGGGTGCTCAAGTCGTCGGCAAGGCGGCAAGACGGCGGATTGAAGAGCAGCGGCGGAGCTTAGGGTTTTGGCACGACGCTTGAAGCTCCAGTGCGGCGGTTGTGGCATGAGATGGTGGTGCTAGGGTTTAGATGGGGCGGCGGAGAACTGGGATTTTATAGGGGATCTCGGCTTGGGCTGGAAGGCATGGGAGGGGAGATGTCGGGGCGGACTCGTGCTCGGTTTCACATCCGAAGGGGAGTCGGGAGGAGGAAGGATACGTCTGTCCAGTGGGGGCGCGATGTCAGCGAGACACGGGTGAGCGCGTGCGGAGGCCGCTGCGGCTGACAGGTGGGATCGCCGAGTCAGTGAGAGGGAGCAGGAGTGTGCGCGCGCGAAACGGGTCGAGGCGAGGTGGCTCACGCGGGAAGGGAGAGCGCGCTACGCTGAGGAAGGAGAGTAGCGGGCCGGCACTGGGCTGGAGCTCGGGCTGGCGGAATGCGGAGCAAGGCCGGGAGAGGGAGGAGAGGGAAACCGGGCTGAATTGGAAGAGGAGGAAAATGGGAGAGGAGATGGAGGCCAGGCTTGCTAGGCCGTTCGGGCCAAAACCGAAGGGGAGAGGGGAAATGTAACACCCTAAAATTTTGTTTTTCTTTAAATAGAGTTAAATTGGTTTAATTATGATTTTGTGCACATTTAAAACATAGAGAAAATAATTATTGTTTTATAAATAAAATTAATCCTAGAGTTAGAAACATGTTTGTGCATTCATGCTGATGCATCTGAGTTTTTGAGCTGAGTGGTTTTGACCAAGATTCAAAACTGATTTGAAATCATTTGAAAAGTGTTTTTGAAAATCTGTTTTAAGAAAAAGAAAAGGACTTTTCCTTCCCTCTCCCCTCTCTTTCTGTTTTTCGGTCCGAGAGGCCTAGCCGACTGGCCTGACCGGCCTGCTCCGCTCCCCCTTCTCCTTGCGCGGCCCGCGCTAGCACCCAGCCCAAGTGGGCGCCACGGCCCAGCAAAATCCAGGCGGACGCCCCTCCCTTCTTCTCTGTTTCACTGACGCCATGACCGCACTCCCTGTATCGCTGACGTATCGGGCCCACAAGTCAGTCGTCTCCTTCCTCGTGCTCAAGCAGGACTTTGCTCCGACTCGGCGTCCATCCCAGGGCCGACTCTGCCTCGTCTTCATCTTGTCGGCCGAGCCCCCACGGTCTCTGACCCATAAATAGAGAGCCCCAAGGACCGTGCGCCGCTTCGACCAAACCCTAAAACGCAGCCGCCGCCTTGCTCAGAGATCGCGCCGCCACCCGAAACCCTAGGCGCCGCCGCTGCGGTGAATGCTCCTCTCTGTTCCTTCTCCGCCCAATAGATTCGGCCTCAAGCTTCTTTGGAAGGTAAGGAAGACCCCGGTGTCATTCCCGTGCCCTCTCTCTCTCTCTGTGCCGCTGGAACGAGCTCGCCGAAGTAACCTCAACCTTGCCGACCGCCAATCCATGCCGCCCGTCGTTTTCGATCGTTTTGAGTCATCGTTTTCGCCCTAGATGAGTTCGCCTTGGACCACTCTACAGCTCCATGCCCTCCGTTGGGTCAGTTGAGCTCGGAATCGTCGTCTCCGCCAACTCCGGCGAGGTTCGGACCTCACTGGCCAGGGCGCCGCCGTGGAGAAGCTCTGCTCCGGTCGATCAGCGCCGCTCGTCTCCCTCCCCATCTAATCTCATTCATCCATCTCGAATCCGATGGCTCAGATTCGTCCATACCTCTTCGCGTGGCAAAGTTTCAAAAGAGCCCTTATAATTTTTCAGGCATCAACCCGCACTCCCATCATCACTATTCACTGTGTCTTTGAAAACTTTCTTTCAGACCCCTGTGCTTTCTCCTAAACGAGGTGCAGTCCACCAGATTTCTTATTTTCGTTTTATTTATTTAAATCTGCGAAAATCAAGTTTTGTTTTATTTACAAAACTGCCACTGATTTCAAATGCTTATAACTTCTTTGTTTTAACTCCAAATCGATCCGTTCAACTTGCGTTAGATTCGTTTCGAAAAGATCTTTCTAATCATATAACTCTCAATACTGTTTTCTGTAATTAAAATTTGAGTTAAATCTAATCTAGTAATTAGAGTTTTGAAACTTGTTTAATTCATAACTTCTCCGCTATAGCTCCGTTTTGGGTGATCTTCGCGTCTGCGTGTTCATAGTAAAGCGTAGATCAGTTTTTAAAACCTTTTTATTTCTTTTTATTATGATTGGTGTACTGTTCTAATTAGTCTATGTTTGCTATGCATGTATGTGTGGATGCCTGTGTGGTGTTTTTGATCCGAGTAGATTGCCAGTTGTTTGTTGGTGCTCGAAGCATCTCCTGAAGTTTGGGATCATCGTCAGTGCTCGAGTTAAGGCAAGTATAACAAGAGGCTCCTTGTTTCCTATTCACTAAATGCAATCTCAATCATATGCATGTGTCCAATGAATCGCCTGAATTTACTTCCTTGTTTTTGTTACCCTGAATCCTTGTTACCTATGGTTATTGCATGTGGCTAGTAATGCTTAGTTCGCTCAACTATAAATAAGGATGTGAAATATTGATTAATGATATATGCAATTGATGTTTAAAAGATGCTTTTTAGCAACATGGATCTAGGGGCTAGAGCATTGGGTTATGGTGCTCTAGTTTCCTATGGGACTTGTCATTAAGCGGCAACCCAGGATTTACAGTGCATACCTTAAGAACTACATGGCTCTGGTCTGGCCAAGTATCATGAATTGTTCTAGTTTGCGAGCAGCTTACCGAAAGGGCAAGAGGGGTGTTCCTGGTGGACTCCAGTGCAACTGAATCCTTAGCGGTTGCTACTTATTAGAACTAACTTGCGAAAGGCTACGTTGTGAACCCTGCCGTACACCTCGGAAGTGTAAAATGCGCTGGCATATGGGTATCACTGCTCAATGGGTAAAGATGTGCAACCTCTGCAGAGTGTTAAAAACTGATATATCAGCCGTGCTCCCGGTTATGAGCGACCTAGATCCTTTTTGATTTAGATGGTTCTTGGTTGGTTTGGGTTATAGTGGTATCTGATGATATCTTTAATCATTTCACATATTGGGAGCCTATGCATAATCTAGCAACTGAGGTTTAATAATAAAATATGACCAACTAAAAGTGCTTACCGCAGTTCAACCGTGTCAAGCCTTTGAGCCTGCATCCCCTCTAAGTTATGCTTGCTAAGCGGTAGTAGCTTACGCTTGTTTTACTTTCCATATCTTTGGCAAAATCCCGGATGGGTACCAGATGGAGGTTTTCATGAGAAGTTTCCAAGAGATGATAGGCTTGTGATCAACCAGTTGACGTTTCCTGTGGAGTTGAAGGCTTCGCCAGAAGAGTAGATCTATAGTGTGTTTGGTGATGTAAGACCATGTCTTTTGTAATATATGTTTTTACGCTATGTAATAAAGGCATTGTCTTTGATATTACCCTTCATTTGTAGCTATATGTGTGAATTGTCTTCCTGGGCACACATATGGTATGTATCTGGTTTTGTTCTTAAAACCGGGTGTTACAGGAAAGAGGGATTTTGCCTTTTTTTTCTTTCGTTTCAAAACCATTTCAAAATATTTTCAAATCCAATTTGAAATCCTTTCAAACTTTTGATTTGGGACTTTTGGGAGAAACAAGTTTTTGAAACTTTAAACTTTTCCAAACTTTCTTTTTCTGAAAAAAACAAAAGTCTTTATTTTCAAACCCTTTTCTAGGAAATTCATTTTCAAAATCGTTTCGAAACTATTTTGAATTCAAAATAAATTTTAGTTAAAACCACACATCACAAAAACTAAAATGCACCAACATGAATGCACAAACATGTTTTTAAACCCTAGGATAAATTTTAATTTAGAGAAAAAATTTATTTCCATATATTTTATGAGCACAAAAAATCATAAATAAATCATTTGAACTCTAATTCAAGAAATGCAAATTTCAGGGCATGACAAGAATCAAACCCTACAACTATGCTTTATGGTTCATTTAATATTATTTTATGCATTAGTTGATGGTATAATACTGTAAGAACCGTCAACAACCCTGAATGTTTTGGCGAGTAAAAGTGCCATTAAAAATAAGATTTTTATTTGGTACCTTCATCGAGATGTCATCTTAACTAAAGACAATTTAGCTGGATGCAATTGGCAAGGCAATCAAAAGTGTTGTTTCTATCATTGAAATGAGACAATTAAGCATCTCTTTTTCAGTTGCCATTTTGATTATGCGATTTGGGGTACATACATATTACTTTTTGGCCTCCCTTTACCTTGTAGTGTCACATATGTTTGAGAGTTGGCTATAGGTTTGAGAAAGTTTTAAAACCTCTGCTTCTGCTTGGGACAACAACTATTTGTTAGTCATTTTGGTTATGCAGACATAGTTTTTAGGAAAAAATCTTCTTTTTTACGGATTTTATATATGATTGGTTATACACTAGCTCCGTATAGAAGGTTTGAAGTGCATAGGGGAAGGAGGTTGGAGTCGAGTCAATACCCCCGACGGCGTTGTGGTGTCGTAGCTGTGGAGGCTAGGATGGCAACACGGATGAGGGGCAAGTGAGAGGGAGCGTGTAAGGTGTCAGGCTTTAGTCCTGAGTGCTTTCAACCGGGGCTAAATCCTCTCAGGATAAAAAATAAATGTGCATTTGTGAGATTTGAACTTAGCACCTCTCGCCTCAGGCACGTTTACCAACTGAGCTACACAACCCACGTGATGTAGTTCTGGATGTTTTCCTTTTGAATCCACTCGGAAAGGACATTTAGCCCCGGTTGGTAACACCAACGGAGGCTAAAAGGACCTTTAGTCCCGGTTGGTAACACCAACCGGGGCTAAAGGTTCATCATTTAGCCTCGGTTGGTATTACCAACTGGGACTAAAGGTCCACGACCTTTAGTCCAGGTTGGTAATACCAACCGGGGCTAAAGATTCACCTTTAGTCTTGGTTGATATTACCAACCAGGACTAAAGGTCTTTAGCCCCGGACACAATTTTTGGCCGAAACTAAAGCTCAATTGATAGATCGTCCAAAGGTCTGTTCTCTAGTAGTGCCAGACAAAGATTATTTCCTTGATTAATTCATTTCAAATGTGTCAATGGGTATTTGTCTTTTTCTTAAACCAATAAATCGATATATAAGACGTAGCCACTTTTTATTCTTGTCTCGTAATATAAAGTGTGCTCTTTCTAGACACACGTACATTAATCCAGTAATACTATTGTTGAGAAAGAAAAGTAAATATGTTCCTTGGTCTTTGAACCATGAGTGATTAGGACACTCACAATGCAGACTCTACTATATAGAGTCTAAGCCTATTTATTATCTTTATATTTATTATATTTTGCTGATGTGACACTATATTTATTGAATACAGTGGGAGAAATAAACCAAATATCTAAGAAGACCACGCCTAGCTGCTGGTGGACCGGGTCCAACGTTGGTAGGTGATACCGGTTGAAGGTCGTAGCACATTGTTTTTCTCCCATACGTGATGGTCTAGTCTTAAGATCAACTAGCAGGACCTGCGCGTTGCCGCTGGCGCAACAGTGCAACACATGAAGTTGAAAAGGAAAGCAAGGCCGAAGATAATTTCAGTAGCAGCATGTTGATGTGTAAAGAATGAATCTGTAAAGAGCAAGAATGGACATTACACACAGTGAAATGGTTCTTTTATTTTGAACTTACAGTAAAATGGTCCTGATAGGTGAAAAGTAAGCTAACATGCTTACTGAGAAAAGTACAGCATGATTTGCTTTATAGCATATGTTACACCAAAACATCCATGTGGCTCTATTTTCCTATCATTTGGCACACAGAAAAAGATAAACAGAATACTATAAGTTCTGGGAATAAACAACAATCTTGAAGTCTTGCCTCTATTTTTTTTTTTTTGTCTCATTCATTGGGTGGCACTGAAATTCACTTTTAGTCCAATCCCTAGTATTTGATCCCATTTATTGGCTGCTACTAAAATGAGCAATATAAGAAAAGATGATGACTAAGGATAGTTTGTACAAATAAAACGAAGCGAATAAAAGAATATTCCATCTACCTAGGTAGGAAGCTTAAAAGGTCATACAACGCCTGGTAGGCAAATTAAGCCCATATAGAACCTATATTTATGTTTAAACATTGTATCTGGTATGGGTAGAATATTGCAGTATAATGGGTCTATGGCATTAAATTACAGAGTCACATGAAGTGCCAAGGCAGAAGGACTTGTTGGGATAAGGAAATATACACAAAAAAAAAAGATAAATAGGTTGCATTTGGCATGGGTTCAGTGCTACAGTTGTTTGGCAAATGAGTCTGACTAAAAATAGTATGATCAGCTTGGAACCAAAAAGGTAAGTGCGCAAAGAAATTAAAAATAATACAGTATACAAAAAGATTTACTTGGGTCATCTTCTATCTTCTATCTTCTATAACTAAATAGGAGATCCCCACTACCTATTTCTCTAGCTTCTCATGCTGCCACGTCATCGAAATATATTTCGCATCTAAATTCATCTCTACCAACTAAGCATTCAATTTGATGCAGTCCATTTCGGCTTCTCACACAGCAGTACGACCATCAGAACAAGTGAGTGACTGCCCGTTTCTTCTCCCCCATCTCATCATCGGTTTTTAATGGTAAAAAAACTGCTTCCACTTCCCAAGCTATATACTATTCACTATGATTTTATTCCTCCAAATAAAAAAAAATCTTTCTATTTGCATTTGCATTGAGTAATATATACAAATAGAAACAAGATAATATTCACATGTCCTTCTATAGCTTTGTACGCAATGCAAATTGGAGGAACCATATGGAGAGTGGGCGGAGGCAGGCAGTAAGCCTATGCTACCTGGAGCAAGATAATAGTGTCCACACACGCATGGGAGAGGATTAAGGACAGGTAGACATGTAGGAGATGTCATCACCAAACAATGGAGCGCACCTGCTTACATTTTCCTTGGGGTCGTGGAAGAGCACATTGTGGAACGGTTGAAGGATGGTATGATGGCAGCAAGTTTTAGCAATAATCATTTTGCATCCAGGTATGCATCATCAGATTTCCTCTGTTATCATGTGTAAGACAGTTATATTCCATACTTCAGAAGGCCTAGAAGCACATATGCTAACATGGTGGCGTCATATGAATTTAGGTTTTTAGAAGATTCTTTGTAATGATTTCATTGTATTTTCAATCTATAAATCCAAAGCATATGTGTGCTATAAATCCAATACATATGTATGCTGTAGAATTTTGCGGCAACGCGCGGGGTATCATCTAGTTTTCAAAACAATCAAGATTCATTTTTTAATGCCAGAAGCCCATTGTCCACATTGATTAAAATGGCACCATTACTGAAGCTAGATATTCATTTCCTCATAGTGCCTTGGATTTTTTTTTACGCCATTCAAATTGTTACCATCATTGTAAGTCTTGACAGTATAGTCAGAATCTGAAGGCACTGTAGGTGGACATTTGGATATCTCTGCTACCATTTGACCAAACGGCATGACAACTAATCCTTTCTTGGTGTTTTCCATGAGGCCATCAACGTCAGTTTGAACATGCACTCATTTGAAAACCAGAAACAGCTTACGAATTGGGAGCTTAAATATTAAGTGTAGAAAGCAATTACGTTAATAGGGAAATGGTCCCAAAGTAGGAAGAGGCTACAAAGGTGATTGAAAAAAACGAAAGTGAAGTAAATTAAAGTTAACTGTTATTATGAGGAAAGATATGTATGAACGAAAAATATGATCAGGTAGCCCAAACTGGGTTACCAATGAAGCAGTACCAAATTGCAAAAAGTTCTCCTAGGCTATCTCAAGTGTTAATCTGAAGAAGTATGAAGTATGCACTAAAAAACAAACATCTCTTTTATATGAGAGTCAAATATTATATGAATTATATGAATCTTGGTAGCTGCTATCATTCTTAGCGAGGAAGAGTACAAAATGTGTTTGAGGTACTGACTCTGTGAAACTAATTTCAGAATTCCAACCCGTTAGGAGAATGAATTAAAACAATTTTAAAGGTATGTGCTGATGGATCGCTACAAAATGCATACTATATGTGCTGGTACTAAATAGCCGTGCAAAGCAACTTTGATTTATTTAGTAAGCTTGAAATCTGTGACTGGACAGGTTTCCTATTGATAATAACCGCGATAAATCTGTTTAGTATATAGTTTCAACGATTTGCTATGGCTTTAAAACTATCCTAAGTGAGAATTCCTTGAAACCACTACCTATAATCTAGCGCAGAGTGGTACTTACCTGACTGATCTAATTTCATGGGACCTTCGTTAGTTCATTCTGTTAACATACTTTGTTGGGCCCCTTACCTTAATTAGTAGGACCTTCATTAGTAGGACTGGCACTCGGCGTCAGATTTCGGAGAGGGAGACCAGCCAGCCGCAGCAGGTCCGATGGTGAGGAGGCGATCGAGGGCGGGGCAGGTGCGACGCGAGTGAGAGGCGGAGGCAGCGCCAAAGATACGAGGAGGTGCGAGGGAGAGAGGCATACATACTGGCTGAGGATTCAGCGGCGGAGGCCGCGAGACGACGTCGTATCCCGCGTACGGCTGAGGCATCCTTTTTCTCCTTTTTGCATCAGCGTGGACGAGGAGCATTTTGGAAGGTAGTGGAGGTGATGATCAACAGGGAGAACGGGTGACGTGACCGTTTGTGGCAGTAGGAAATGGTGTATAAGATTAAGAATAAGGTAGGAAATGGTGTATAGGAATAAGGGTAATGGTAAATTTTGAGGTAGTGCATCCGAAAAATGATCTTCCACGTAGCCGGGTATCAGATAAACACAAAAGGTGTTTTATCATCCAGATTTTTTTACCTTTCACAACAAATATTTAAACACATACATAAAGTATTAAGAGTAAAGTCCATCACCGGTCTCCAAACTTGTGTCGTTGTGTCATCCCGGTCCCTAAACTCACAAATTGACCGTTTAGGTCCTCAAACTTGTTCGGTTGTATCATCTCGGTCTCTAAACTTGTTCGGTTGTGTCAACCCGGTCCATAAACTTACAAATCACTCGTTTAGGTCCTCAAACTTAGTCAGTTCTGTCATCGTGGTCCCTAAACTTTGTTTTCAGTCTCATCTAGATCTAAACATGACAATTCAATAACTTTATATCAACAAATAATTCATAACTTTTTTATATAAACTTGAATGAAGACAAACTTTATATCAAAATTGTAGCCCTCGATGTGATCTACAACTTTGTAGTTGAATTTTTTCCATTTCAAACTGTTTAGGGTCCCAAAATATTGTTGTATTTTTGTAGATTTTGAAATTTAAAATTTAAAATTAATTTTTTGGATACTAAATGACTTTAAATAAAAAAAAAATTATGTACGACGTTGTAGATTGCATTGAGAACTTTAACTTTTATATGGATCATGTCAATATTCAAGATTGTTTGCTAATTTTAAATTTTAAATTTCAAAATCTATAATCTTACAACAATATTTTAGGATCCTAAACGGTTTTAAATCAAAAACTTTTCAACTACAAAGTTGTAGATCACATCGAGGATTACAATTTTGATATAAAGTTGGTCTTCATTCGAGTTTATATGAAAAAGTTATGAATTATTTGTTGACATAAAGTTATTAAATTACCATGTTTAGATTTAGATGAGACTCAGGATGACACAACTGACTAGGTTTAAGGACCTAAACGAGTGATTTGCAAGTTTAAGGACCGAGATGACACAACCGAACAAGTTTGAGGACCTAAACGATTGATTTACGAGTTTAGGGACCGGAATGACACAACAGTACAAGTTTAGGTACCGATGATGAACTTTACGTAAGTATTAAATATAGACTAAAAAATAACGAATTACTCAAATTGCGATAACTTTACAAGATGATATTTAAAACCTAATTAGTCTATGATTTGATAGTATTGTAATACATTAAACATATATTGATGGTAGATTATTAGTCTGTTGACGCAAAAACGTGACACCTCATGCCAAGCACACAGCAAGCCGAAAAGCTGGCTTCAATAGGGTGCCCGGAGTGTGTTGATTCCGGAGACGTGCCAGTCGGTTTGACCTGAAAACCAACAAGGGATAAAAACGTGAGAATACCTCTGTAACGTGCCGGGTGAGACCAGACAGTTCCATATGTACGGCTTTAAAAGCCAATCACGACGGCACACAGCTATAGAAGCTGTCTGTCAGAGCATGTTTGTAAAATCATTCGGTAAGTATGAAAACAGAGTATGTAAAGCATATTAACTGTCGAATACACATGTAAGGAAAGACATGCTCGAACAGATTAGAGATGTTGTAAACAGGTAACTTGCCAAAATAGATCTACTCAAATAACACATGCATAGGCCAATCCAACTAATCTGCCGCACGTTTAGTCTTCATAAACCCGTCAGGTATAAACTCAAGCAAAGCTAATCCACCGCATGATACCACTTGCTATGAGTCTACGCTACTTCTTATAATTAGATTAATCCACTGCATGATACAATCTAATTATAACAAGCTAAAAGCATGCATATATTTGAATAGATCTATAAAAGCTCATTACTCATGTAAGCATAACCAAAATCGGCAAACCGGCCGAATTGGGGTCCATGAAGAAGGAACAAACAAGCAAGCACGGTTAAACTAATCTAAAACCAGCATCTGCCGCACGATACCTAGTTTTATCAGAGCCTAATCGTAAATGACATGCGTGAACCCGCGACATGTAACGATCTGGATTGAACTTTGATCCGGCCACCATGATATTATGATTAGCAAAAGCACAAGCAAACTTGTGAGAACAAGGCCGAAAAAAGATCAATCTAGATTGGGCAAAAGAGTGTTACAAGAATTAAATAAATAAAACATATAACACATGATAACTTGATGAATCTATCAGATCTGCCAAATCTAATAGAGCCGATAACTATTTTTACTCATGACTTAATCCGCCGCACGATACAAGGCACAAGCAAAAACTTCCCGTCATAAGCTTAAATCCGTCGCACGATACTAAGCTTAACATACGAGACTACTTGCATCATATCTAAATCCACCGCATGATACTAGACATGATAGCAAGGTTGCCGGGACTTACGGAGGTCGACGGATCGATGATTCCTCTCGAAGAACTCGACGACACGTTTAAGGACTCGAAGATGGCACGGGGCCGGTTTGTATTGATGTGGTTGTGAACAATTTTACAATGGTCGAGGGCTTATATTTATACCCCGGGCGAAACACGAGTCCTAGACGATTACAATTTACATAATAAAATATGGAAAAATACAAATTCTATTCCTAATTTCTTCGGCGTCCTCTATTGTCACGTGTTCCTTTGTGCAAACCGGCTTTATTTGCAACACTCATCTCCCGAATGGAGCCACCATTCCGTAAAATAGCCGACCGCACAGGCATTCACCAAGACCCCGAGGACCAAATAGCCGCCTGATTGCTTGCCGAATCCTTTCCTATCTGCTGACTGGACCCACTTGTCATATCCTTGTGCATGCGAAAATCTGGTGTTAACGAATGCCCCCTAATTTTGGGATAAATATTTATTCCAAAATTCCTTTTCCTCGTGCATTGATGTGGAACCTCTCGGAAGCATCCGCCTTCATACGCCATAATTGCCGCACTCGCCGATTCATGTCCCGATGTGCCCTTGGGATTCTTTAAAGTCCCCCTTTCACTCTTATTTCGGCTCGTGCTTTCCGAACTCCCCTGCTTCGTTTCCAAACCAGAAAACCCTCTTTTCTCCTGTTACCCCCAATCAACTAGAAGATCGCCTTCTGGAATAGTCTCAACCTGGGTATGATGAACCTGTCCAGTCTTGGGTACCATATAAATCTTCCGTGTGCCTGGTCGAGCGCCAGTATGGTTGCCTTGCTGCTGCTTATTTTGTGGAATAGCTTGATTACCTTGCTGACGAGGGATATTTGAATTATAATTCTTCGGTGAAGGACAACTCTTAGCAAAGTGTCCCGACCCGCCACAGTTGTAACAGGGATTACTGGTCTTAGGAGCATTTGTGGATTGGGAGCTAGGTGCATTGGCTTGACGTGGATACTGGAACTGGGAAGAGGCTTTGGCATTAGCTTGAGGTTGGTAATATTGCTGGGGTGGGCGAGCAGGTACATGTGCATGAGGAACAGGATGGTATAGAAACTTGGGACGTTTTGGCACACTCCCAGACGCACCAGCTTGAGCAGTCTTCCTCCTTTTTGCCTCCTTGTGCACACGATTCTTCTCTTCTAGAGTGATGGCGATACTCACAATGTCATTGAATGAGGAGTTGGCACAGGTGGTCATCATGGTTTGCAGCTTGGTGCTCAACCCTCGCATGAAGCACTGCTTCTTCTTAGCATCAGTGTTGACATGATCAGGAGCATATTGAGAGAGATGGTTGAATTTGCTCACATACTGCATCACTGTTTGAGTACCCTGCTGCAGCTTGAGGAATTCTTCTAGCTTCATTTGCATGATGCCTGCTGGGATGTGATGCGCTCTAAAGACTTCACAAAATTCAGCCCAAGTAACTTGATGTCCAGGAGCTTGCGCGGCCAAATAATTTGCCCACCAGGTGCCTGCTGACCCTCTAAACTGTTGTGCTGCAAATAGAGGCTTCTGAACGTCGGTGCACCGGATCAACTCAAATTTTTGCTCGATAGTATGCAGCCACTCATTTGCTTCCAAAGGCTCTTCAGCTTTGGTAAAGAGCGGAGGGCGAGTATCCATGAAATCTGAGTACGTGCTGTTGGCATTCGGATTTCCTTGCTCGCGGTGTCCTTGCCCGCGACCTTGAGCCATAGCTTGTAACAGCCTAGTGTTATCAGCTGTCACGGTGGCTAATGCAGCAATTGCGTCGGCCAGTGTCGGGGGTGGCCGTGGTAGTGGTGGAGGGTTTTCCCCACCCTGGGATGTACCAGCCCCGGAAGCACGCGTGTTCACCGGCATCTGTAATATATAACAAATTTTTGCACAACATCCATAAGTACTCATAATTAACTTAGTCATAAACTTCCATTACATCAGCAAAAGCAGTTGCATGAACATCACATGGTCTGATTCATTTATTACATAAATCCGCTCCTAACAGGACCATCTAGTGCAACTGTCCTCCCATACTACTAGTTAGAACTACCCGAACTATGATCACTCCTCGTGGTTAGTGTCGAGGCCGGAGACGTGACCACCCTCGTCGTCACTATCGTCGATCTCGATCACCATCTCGGGCTCGTCCTCCTCATCGTCGGGCTCTCCTCCGTCAGCCAGGACCACACCGTCCTCCACCTCGGCTGCCCCTGGAGCATGGTGAGGGTGGAGCTGGTTATGCAGGGCGTGAATCTCCTCATGGAGGTTGTTGGCATACACCTCCATATCCTCTATCTGAAACTCAAGTTCAAAGACTCGTGCGCGGGCTTGGTTTTCTCGGATCCAGGCTTCATCCCTCTGAGCACGGAACTGCTCATTCTCACTCTCCAAATCAGCTTCTACCTTGGATGCCTCACTAAGCTGCGCGCGCAAGACAGCCTCCAGTTCAGCTGCCTCCTTCAGCTGCTCGCGCTGGGAACTAATGATCATGGCGTCCAGAGCTCTATCCCTGGTGGACTCCGCTAGGGTAGTAGTGAGCCTCCTGATCTCTGCAAGGAGCTCTGCCTCAGAACGATGGGTACTACGGCTGCTGCTAGCCTCCCCTGAACGCGGCGCGAGCTGGCGACGTGGCACTCCCTTTGGCCCCGTGCTCTTGCGCGCAGTCTGCTTAGCGCGAGCCATCCTGGAATAATTTTAAACTAAGGTCAGTTTCGTGCTCCTATAAGTTAGTATAATTATACCCATGACCCGACATCTATTAAAGGAGGAGAATTTTATAATTTAATTGATGCAAGATGCAATGACGCAAACTTACGATTCTACGCATACGACATTATTTGCTTACTTACATACCTACCAAAATAATTTTTTTTTGTAACCTTTTTAAACATAGGGCATATATTTTATCCAGCACCCACTTCCTAGTAAGCAAGAAGTAAGTTGAGGGAAGCAATAGATAAGATTAGAAAGAGTCTTTTAGATTTTTCCTTAGAAAATAAATTTTGAAGGTTTTCAAATTACTATAATGGTTGCCACGGGGATCCTGCTCCGATACCAAGCCTGTAACAGACTCGCCCAATAATGTGGCCCACTTACACCTGTCATTTGTCTAACGACCTCTGACTGCTATGTAAGTGTGCCACAAGACTGGATTAATCTGCTGGATACGATCGATACATCCATGGGTCGCAGGAATCATCCATGTGGAAACATTACAGCAATAAACATTTCATACAACATACCAGATCGGAGAGTTCAGCGGAAGTCTTAAGTAAACATAATATTACATCCATTGTTCATTATTACAACATAGGTGAAAGGAGTTCAAGTTGCGATACTACTAGTTGCTGGATAAAGTCTGATAAACATAACCATTATATTCAACCCTGCCCAAGGGCACATCACTGATCATCCTCAGCGGGGATTACTGTCATGCAACAAGGAGCAAAGCATACTTGATCCGAAGGTTCACCTGCAACAAGGGATCATAGAACCCTGAGTACAGGAGTACTCAACAAGTCTTACCCGACTAATAAATTGGGGAGAAGACTCAGGAATGCAGGCTGAGGGAAAGTCAAGGTGAGGCTTTAGCAAGAATCCCAAAAGTTTTCCTTTGCATAAAAGCTCCTACAACTAAGCAGTTGTGTCATTTCATACTTCTAATATCATCTAAGTAAATGAATGTACATCATAAAATCAACCCATTAATCTGCCTTTGTTTCATCATTAAACTACGCTGAGGGGGCGAGGACGAGTCTCCTTTTCTCGTGGAGCAAACGACGATTCGAACCGCTTGATCTACCCAGCTGGGGCTTCCTTATCACACGACATATGCGAGACCGAACTCGCATATATCAACCGACCCGTGGATCCGCTCAAACCGGACTGGAGCCGCGCCACCCGGGAGTACAGTACACCACCGCCCTACACCGGCCATGCTGAGTCCGTCCAACAGGGGACCGAGCAGGGTGGGTACATGCTACTCCCGCCATCTCTCCACTCCCAGTGCGCGGGGATGCCGTTCTAGAAAGAGCATAGCCACAGTAGGGCTTACCGTAGCATGTGACCAGTACTAACAAATAGTTCTCGATCCAACGGGCCAACAGCGGACGGGTCCTAAGCGACACAGGCGGAAACACTACACCAGGACTCCTTTCCTGTGCAAGTTACCCGCCCGGTCTCAGTTTAATTATACCATCTGAACCAGGGAAGGGTTCCCACAATAGCATCTCTCTTTTCAAAATCCTACTCTAATGAGCAAGGCTAAGCAATCTAAGCATTTGCAAATGACCCAGTGACAAGGATAATATAAGGAACAATCAAGGTAGTCAATGCATCAAGTAGGTATCATTCAACTCCTAGACTTAATGCACAAATTTTATCAACAAGTATATTATTTGAAAAATTGCAAGGTAGTGGCAAATGCACCGGGGCTTGCCTTGGGGTTCCTCTTCTTCTGGTTCGTCACCACAAATATCAAATCCAACCTCGTAGAAGACCGGTGCCTCACGAGCAGAAACCTCCGGCTGATCCTTACTAGCTTCGGTTTCTAAACGCAACATCCGAACGAGCATATATAAGATGCATGCGATGCGAATATGAATGAATGCTCATGATGCTGAACAATTATAAGTGAAATAGTACAGCAGTAAACATCAATCATATAAAAAATGGATACCAAAATTGGAACAAGGTTCGCATAAGCGACAACCCGAACAGATTTCATGTACCAATTTGTTTTAACCATAACTGGAGCTACCGAATAGCTATGCAGATGATTCAGGACAATCTGGAAAGCTTAACTAATTCTCTACAACTTTGCTATAATACACAAAATCTGATTCCAGGATCTTATGGACCAAACATTTCATTTGGTGGAATCTGCCCAGATTCTGGACAGATTCAAACATTCCTGTTCCACAGACCATAGCTGGGGCTCAGAAATATCAACATAAGTTATCTAGACCAATCTGGAAAGCATACGAAATCCTCTACAACTTCTTATAGTACACAAGATCAGATTCCCAAGTTAAATACTCCAGATAGCTCAGTTTGCACGAACTGTCAGGATTCTGGACAGCACTGCACACACAGATTGCACAGAACATATCTCCCAATATATTCATCCAACACTTACGAAATTTTTAGGAGCAGCTAGATGTACAAAAGTACTTCAACTTTGCTATAGATCATTTTGACAGAAAACCAACTTATCATGGTGTTATTATATTTCCAACAGAACTGACTCTAGAACTTTGATAGAAACATAGCAAGGCTAAACCTCATGTCAAAGGCATGATTACAAAGTCAAAATTTATTCTCACAAAAAGGGCTAATAGTTTTTACCAGGGATGTGTTATGTGTTACTAAGTGCTTCAAAATTTGTTTCACAATTTTTGGACCACAGGATTAGCCTACAACAGTTATTTAAGGAGTCTAAACCATTTATTTAACTATTTTAATATTCCAACAAAACTTGTCCAAACTTTCAGTTTCGTATTTTTATAATTTTCTTCACAACTCAAAGAGCTTACCCAAAAATTTTCATGATTTTAGGAGCTGTAAATTAATTGTGACAAAAATAACAAAACGCAGTACTATTCAAATAAGCCTCGGATGTTTACGGGGCTCGGGGCGCAAGACTCCGCCTCGCCCGAGGCCTGCGCGCGAACAGACCAGCCGAGGCCCGCGCGAAACGGAAAACGCCGAGGCTCTCGCGCGCACCGGCGCTGACCGCTGCGGTGGCGGCGTTGACCGCCGGCCAACTCGCCGACGGCGAGGCCAGGGGCTCGGCCGAGGCTCCCAGCCTGTTCGGGTTTGCCTCGCGAACTCGACCGAGGTCTCGGTCGGTGCTAGGGATGGTCGGAGAGGGAGCTAGCCTGGCCTCGGGAAATGACGGCTTTTTCCGCCGTTCCCGACGGCTCGGCGGCGTCCGGCCGCTTCGGTATAGTAATGGCCAAACCGAGGCAAGCATCGGCATCAGAGGCCTCACCTAGGGCTCGACCTTGACCGCGGCGCGGGCGGCGTTGACCGCCGGCGTTCCTCGCCGACAGTGAGGCTAGTGGCTCGACCAAGACTAGCTACACATGTTTCCCGACATTGCGAAGCCATTGGTGAGGTCGGTTAGGGTTAGGGCTGGCCGGAGCTATCTCGACCACGAGAATGGCGGCTCGGCTCCGCCGTTCTTGGCGGCGCGATGGTGTTCCGGCGGCTTAAGCGCGGTAGAGTTCAAACAGAGAGAATCAGGAGCACCAGCGAGCTCACCTAGGGTTAGAACTCAAGCTGTCACGGCCGGAGAAGCTCGGAAGTTTGGGGTCGACGGTGGCGGTGATGGCGTCGCGGCGGTTCCGGCGTCACGGCGCTGTTTCGGCGAATCTGTGCGGTAGGGACTCGGATATCGAGCCAACCAGAAAGAGTGAGGGAAGGCGGAACTATCGGTGCGGGTTAATTGACGTGAGAGGAACGGAGCTCACCGTATGACAACAAATTCGTTAACGGCGGCGCCTCACCGAAGTTGGGGAAGAAATGCTCGGACCGAGCAATGTGGATGACTGAAGTTCGATTCAGTGGGTGGAGAAGTTCGTGGGGTTATGGCGGAGCTCGGGAAAGTGTTGGTTGCAATGGTGGAAACTCGACGGTGGCGCTAGAGCTCGGCGGAGCCCCTCTGCACCGCACCGGCGGAGACCGAGGAGAACGGAGAGAACGAGGGTTGGAACGGGAGGCTGGTTTTGTGGGCAGTGAGATGCGCATGCAAAGGGAGAGAGTGGCGCGTGGATGTGAACGTGGCGATACAGGAGATGCCGTGGTGGACTCGATGGCTGCTGTGGAGGCCATGCAAGGTTCCATAAACTGTAGCTACAGTAGTTCCTGTCCCCTCTCAAAAAGTGTCCAAACTTTGAACAGAAGTGCAAAATCTGTAAGAATGAAAATTGTTCAAAATTTTATGTTCTACAAACTTGCTTAAAGGATCATGTTCCAATTCGGCCTGGTTTTTGAACTATGGTTTGAATTCAAATCTGATCCAAACTGAATTCTCAATTTACTTTAAAAATTTCTGAAGAAGTTTAAATTCTGTGAACATAAAAGTTGTCACATTTGTGATTCCCTACAACTTTGATTTAAGGACCAAGGTTGGATTCTCAAAGGTTTGGAAGTTGTAGTTCAAAGGTAGATTCTAGGGTTTAAACCACTTGTTTCAATTCAAAACCTGTGCAGAATCTGTGGTAACTTTATATACCAAAGTTGCTCCATTCAGTATCATCTACAACTTTGTTTAAAGGGCCATGTCCAGATTCAGCCTGGATCATAGTGTTTATCAAGGACCACTATAATGACTTGTGATTTCATGAACCATGTAACCCTATAACCTTATTCTCTCTAGAATTCAGCCACTATGATACCCTAAGCATCACACATCAAATGAGCAGAACAGAACTTAAACAAGCATATGATGCATTTGAGATCAAGTTCTATGCAAAATTGTCAATGCATCACTAGTGTTACTACATGAATGCTTTCCATGCTCATGATGACATGTCAGGTTTTATTTGGCTTAAACACCAGAGGTGTTACAGCTCCTCCCCCCTTAAAGAAATCTCGTCACGAGATTGGTTTAACTGACTAAGTAATGGAAAAGGAAATGTGTCAGGATCTAAATCTATGACCCTCCTTAAAATACCACTATAAGCTTTCCTAGACCAGTGAGACACGTACCTAAATGGAAGCGAGGAATTCCGGAAAATGCTCCAATAGAAAATCCTCAGATTCCCAAGTGGCTTCTTCTTCTGAGTGTCGATCCCATTGCACTTTATAGAATTTAATAGTTCTATTTCGGGTGACTCGGTCTTTTTGATCAAGCACTTTAACTGGATGTTCTGCATAAGTCATATCTGGCTGAATGTCCACGCCTTCATAATTCATCACTTTGTCGGGCACTCGCAAACATTGCTTTAGCTGAGACACATGGAACACATTATGTATAGCAGCAAGTTGTTCAGGCAACTCCAACCGATAAGCCTGCTTTCCACACCGTTTTATAATCTTGAACGGTCCGATGTATCGAGGTACTAGTTTTCCCTTTACTCCAAACCGAACCACTCCCTTCATTGGTGATACTTTTAGGTACACGTAACTTCCTTCAGAAAATACTAACGGCCTGCGTCTTCTGTCTGCGTAACTCTTTTGCCGGGTCTGAGCTACTTTCAGGTTGTTTTGTATTTGCCTTACTCTTTCTTCAGCTTCTTTTACTAAATCAACTCCGAAAAATCTTCTCTCGCCTGATTCTGACCAGTTCAGCGGGGTTCGACATCTTTGTCCATAAAGTGCTTCAAATGGTGCCATCTTGATACTCTCTTGGTAGCTATTATTATAAGAAAACTCTGCCAATGGAAGGCATTCATCCCATTGTTCAGGATAGGTGAGCACACAAGATCTCAACATATCCTCTAAAATCTGATTTACCCTCTCAGTTTGACCTCCAGTCTGCGGATGGTATGCTGTGCTAAAAAGAAGTTTGGTTCCTAATGATTCTTGTAAATGTTTCCAAAATTGAGAGACAAACTGCGTTCCCCTATCAGAGACTATGGTCTTGGGTACACCATGAAGACTTAAAATCCTAGCGATATAGATTCGGGCATAGACAGGAGTTCTAAATTTAGCTTTTACTGGAATAAAATGAGCCGATTTTGTCAGACGGTCAACAATTACCCAAATTGAATCAAATCCCTTGGAGGTTTTGGGAAGACCCACGATGAAATCCATACTGATATCCTCCCATTTCCAAGCTGGAACAGGCAAAGGCTGTAACTCACCAGCTGGCTTCAAACGTACTGCCTTTACTTTTTGACAAGTGTCACACTGAGCCACGTAGCGAGCTATTTCAATCTTCATCTTTGTCCACCAAAACCTTTGCTTCAAATCTTGATACATTTTATTACTTCCAGGGTGGATGGCTAACCTAGTAAGATGAGCTTCATCAAGAATCTTCTGTCTGAGCTCGGGTACCTTGGGAACAACTAATCGATCCTTAAACCATAGTACACCTGCTTCATCAATTCTGAAACAAGTTATTGCCCCTGTTTGGATTTTTGCTATAATATAACTTATTCCCTTATTCATTTTCTGAGCTGCTATAATTTCTTCTCGTATGGTAGGCTCAATTCTAACATTATTCAAACTTCCTTGCAAAATGATCTCTATACCCAACCTTTCTAGTTCTTGACAGAGACTACGATGCATGGGTGCTATTGACATGCAGCTACAGTGAGGGTTCCGACTGAGAGCGTCAGCAACTACATTTGCCTTACCAGGATGATAATGTATTTCTAGATCATAGTCCTTGATTAATTCCAGCCATCTTCTTTGTCGCATATTCAAGTCTTCTTGTGTAAAGATGTACTTCAGGCTCTTGTGGTCAGTATACATATGACAGGTATTTCCCAACAAATAATGTCGCCAAATTTTTAGCGCATGTACAACTGCAGCTAACTCCAGGTCATGCGTAGGATAATGTTCTTCATGTCGCTTGAGCTGTCTTGATGCATAGGCAATGACTCTCCCTTCTTGCATCAATACACAACCAAGACCAATTCCGGAGGCGTCACAGTATACATCGAAAGGCTTCTTAATATCTGGCTGAGCTAAAATTGGTGCAGTGGTAAGCAGCTTCTTTAGGGTTTGAAAAGCCTGCTCACACTCAGGAGTCCATTTAAACTTGACTTGGTTCTTGAGCAACTCGGTAATAGGTTTGGCTATTTTCGAAAAACCAAGGATGAAACGGCGATAATAACCAGCCATTCCGAGGAAACTGCGGACTTGGTGAACTGTGGTTGGCGACTTCCATTTCAAAATATCTTGCACTTTTCCGGGATCCACTGCGATTCCTTTAGCTGATAACACATGACCTAAGAACTGCACTTCTCCTAACCAGAAAGCACACTTGCTGAATTTAGCATATAACTGATGCTCACGCAGACGAGTCAGTACTATCCGCAGATGCTCAGCATGTTCTTCTTTGGTTTTGGAATATACCAAGATGTCATCAATAAACACTACTACGAACTTGTCGAGCTCAGGCATGAACACGGAGTTCATGAGATACATGAAATGGGCTGGAGCATTGGTTAGACCAAAGGACATGACAAGGTATTCATATAAGCCATATCGAGTGGTGAAGGCTGTTTTAGGGATATCTTCGGGTCTAATTTTTATCTGGTGGTACCCTGATCTAAGATCTATCTTGGAGAAGACTTTGGCTCCGGCAAGCTGGTCAAAGAGAAGATCAATGCGTGGAAGGGGATATTTGTTTTTGATGGTTACTTCATTGAGAGGACGATAGTCTACGCACATTCTCAGAGTTTTATCCTTCTTTTTCACAAAAATAGCAGGACATCCCCAGGGAGAAGAACTAGGCCGGATAAAACCTTTCTCTAAAAGTTCTTGTAACTGAGTCTTCAACTCGGCTAACTCTTTTGGAGCCATTCTATACGCTCTTCGTGATACAGGTGCAGTCCCTGGATATAGCTCAATCACGAACTCCACATTTCTGTCAGGCGGTAGGCCAGGTAATTCTTCCGGGAACACATCAGGGAATTCTCGGACCACTGGGACATTCTCAACTCCTTCACTAACTATGGCATATATTTTTGGGCTGATCAGCTTGGGTTTCGGAAGCTGGATAAGAAGTTGGGATTTTCGGTCTGGTGAACTTAGACGAACAGTTCTATTCATTGTATCTAAAACAGCCCCATAACGCTGCATCCAGTTCATCCCTAGAATCACATCTAAGGTTTGATGATTCAGCACAATCATGGAAGTAGGATAGACATGGCGTCCCATCTCTATTGGAACTTGATGCACTATCTCATTGGCATACAGCCGCCCCCCAGGTGACAGTATAGATATTTTCCCTTTGGATTCACATATTGGAATTGCATGTTTCCTGACGAACTCTCTATTGATAAATGAATGCGATGCACCGGAGTCAAAGAGTGTTACTGCTAAATGATTGGCAACAGGAAACGTACCCAACATAACTGGTTCGCCTTCTGGAATAGTCTCAACCTGGGTATGATGAACCTGTCCAGTCTTGGGTACCATATAAATCTTCCGTGTGCCTGGTCGAGCGCCAGTATGGTTGCCTTGCTGCTGCTTATTTTGTGGAATAGCTTGATTACCTTGCTGACGAGGGATATTTGAATTATAATTCTTCGGTGAAGGACAACTCTTAGCAAAGTGTCCCGACCCGCCACAGTTGTAACAGGGATTACTGGTCTTAGGAGCATTTGTGGATTGGGAGCTAGGTGCATTGGCTTGACGTGGATACTGGAACTGGGAAGAGGCTTTGGCATTAGCTTGAGGTTGGTAATATTGCTGGGGTGGGCGAGCAGGTACATGTGCATGAGGAACAGGATGGTATAGAAACTTGGGACGTTTTGGCACACTCCCAGACGCACCAGCTTGAGCAGTCTTCCTCCTTTTTGCCTCCTTGTGCACACGATTCTTCTCTTCTAGAGTGATGGCGATACTCACAATGTCATTGAATGAGGAGTTGGCACAGGTGGTCATCATGGTTTGCAGCTTGGTGCTCAACCCTCGCATGAAGCACTGCTTCTTCTTAGCATCAGTGTTGACATGATCAGGAGCATATTGAGAGAGATGGTTGAATTTGCTCACATACTGCATCACTGTTTGAGTACCCTGCTGCAGCTTGAGGAATTCTTCTAGCTTCATTTGCATGATGCCTGCTGGGATGTGATGCGCTCTAAAGACTTCACAAAATTCAGCCCAAGTAACTTGATGTCCAGGAGCTTGCGCGGCCAAATAATTTGCCCACCAGGTGCCTGCTGACCCTCTAAACTGTTGTGCTGCAAATAGAGGCTTCTGAACGTCGGTGCACCGGATCAACTCAAATTTTTGCTCGATAGTATGCAGCCACTCATTTGCTTCCAAAGGCTCTTCAGCTTTGGTAAAGAGCGGAGGGCGAGTATCCATGAAATCTGAGTACGTGCTGTTGGCATTCGGATTTCCTTGCTCGCGGTGTCCTTGCCCGCGACCTTGAGCCATAGCTTGTAACAGCCTAGTGTTATCAGCTGTCACGGTGGCTAATGCAGCAATTGCGTCGGCCAGTGTCGGGGGTGGCCGTGGTAGTGGTGGAGGGTTTTCCCCACCCTGGGATGTACCAGCCCCGGAAGCACGCGTGTTCACCGGCATCTGTAATATATAACAAATTTTTGCACAACATCCATAAGTACTCATAATTAACTTAGTCATAAACTTCCATTACATCAGCAAAAGCAGTTGCATGAACATCACATGGTCTGATTCATTTATTACATAAATCCGCTCCTAACAGGACCATCTAGTGCAACTGTCCTCCCATACTACTAGTTAGAACTACCCGAACTATGATCACTCCTCGTGGTCAGTGTCGAGGCCGGAGACGTGACCACCCTCGTCGTCACTATCGTCGATCTCGATCACCATCTCGGGCTCGTCCTCCTCATCGTCGGG
The DNA here is from genome assembly GCA_009763385.1 of Coix lacryma-jobi var. lacryma-jobi. Taxonomy (NCBI): domain Eukaryota; kingdom Viridiplantae; phylum Streptophyta; class Magnoliopsida; order Poales; family Poaceae; genus Coix; species Coix lacryma-jobi. The sequence continues at coordinate 93,499,179 of CM019824.1, forward strand.
CTCTCCTCCGTCAGCCAGGACCACACCGTCCTCCACCTCGGCTGCCCCTGGAGCATGGTGAGGGTGGAGCTGGTTATGCAGGGCGTGAATCTCCTCATGGAGGTTGTTGGCATACACCTCCATATCCTCTATCTGAAACTCAAGTTCAAAGACTCGTGCGCGGGCTTGGTTTTCTCGGATCCAGGCTTCATCCCTCTGAGCACGGAACTGCTCATTCTCACTCTCCAAATCAGCTTCTACCTTGGATGCCTCACTAAGCTGCGCGCGCAAGACAGCCTCCAGTTCAGCTGCCTCCTTCAGCTGCTCGCGCTGGGAACTAATGATCATGGCGTCCAGAGCTCTATCCCTGGTGGACTCCGCTAGGGTAGTAGTGAGCCTCCTGATCTCTGCAAGGAGCTCTGCCTCAGAACGATGGGTACTACGGCTGCTGCTAGCCTCCCCTGAACGCGGCGCGAGCTGGCGACGTGGCACTCCCTTTGGCCCCGTGCTCTTGCGCGCAGTCTGCTTAGCGCGAGCCATCCTGGAATAATTTTAAACTAAGGTCAGTTTCGTGCTCCTATAAGTTAGTATAATTATACCCATGACCCGACATCTATTAAAGGAGGAGAATTTTATAATTTAATTGATGCAAGATGCAATGACGCAAACTTACGATTCTACGCATACGACATTATTTGCTTACTTACATACCTACCAAAATAATTTTTTTTTTGTAACCTTTTTAAACATAGGGCATATATTTTATCCAGCACCCACTTCCTAGTAAGCAAGAAGTAAGTTGAGGGAAGCAATAGATAAGATTAGAAAGAGTCTTTTAGATTTTTCCTTAGAAAATAAATTTTGAAGGTTTTCAAATTACTATAATGGTTGCCACGGGGATCCTGCTCCGATACCAAGCCTGTAACAGACTCGCCCAATAATGTGGCCCACTTACACCTGTCATTTGTCTAACGACCTCTGACTGCTATGTAAGTGTGCCACAAGACTGGATTAATCTGCTGGATACGATCGATATATCCATGGGTCGCAGGAATCATCCATGTGGAAACATTACAGCAATAAACATTTCATACAACATACCAGATCGGAGAGTTCAGCGGAAGTCTTAAGTAAACATAATATTACATCCATTGTTCATTATTACAACATAGGTGAAAGGAGTTCAAGTTGCGATACTACTAGTTGCTGGATAAAGTCTGATAAACATAACCATTATATTCAACCCTGCCCAAGGGCACATCACTGATCATCCTCAGCGGGGATTACTGTCATGCAACAAGGAGCAAAGCATACTTGATCCGAAGGTTCACCTGCAACAAGGGATCATAGAACCCTGAGTACAGGAGTACTCAACAAGTCTTACCCGACTAATAAATTGGGGAGAAGACTCAGGAATGCAGGCTGAGGGAAAGTCAAGGTGAGGCTTTAGCAAGAATCCCAAAAGTTTTCCTTTGCATAAAAGCTCCTACAACTAAGCAGTTGTGTCATTTCATACTTCTAATATCATCTAAGTAAATGAATGTACATCATAAAATCAACCCATTAATCTGCCTTTGTTTCATCATTAAACTACGCTGAGGGGGCGAGGACGAGTCTCCTTTTCTCGTGGAGCAAACGACGATTCGAACCGCTTGATCTACCCAGCTGGGGCTTCCTTATCACACGACATATGCGAGACCGAACTCGCATATATCAACCGACCCGTGGATCCGCTCAAACCGGACTGGAGCCGCGCCACCCGGGAGTACAGTACACCACCGCCCTACACCGGCCATGCTGAGTCCGTCCAACAGGGGACCGAGCAGGGTGGGTACATGCTACTCCCGCCATCTCTCCACTCCCAGTGCGCGGGGACGCCGTTCCAGAAAGAGCATAGCCACAGTAGGGCTTACCGTAGCATGTGACCAGTACTAACAAATAGTTCTCGATCCAACGGGCCAACAGCGGACGGGTCCTAAGCGACACAGGCGGAAACACTACACCAGGACTCCTTTCCTGTGCAAGTTACCCGCCCGGTCTCAGTTTAATTATACCATCTGAACCAGGGAAGGGTTCCCACAATAGCATCTCTCTTTTCAAAATCCTACTCTAATGAGCAAGGCTAAGCAATCTAAGCATTTGCAAATGACCCAGTGACAAGGATAATATAAGGAACAATCAAGGTAGTCAATGCATCAAGTAGGTATCATTCAACTCCTAGACTTAATGCACAAATTTTATCAACAAGTATATTATTTGAAAAATTGCAAGGTAGTGGCAAATGCACCGGGGCTTGCCTTGGGGTTCCTCTTCTTCTGGTTCGTCACCACAAATATCAAATCCAACCTCGTAGAAGACCGGTGCCTCACGAGCAGAAACCTCCGGCTGATCCTTACTAGCTCCGGTTTCTAAACGCAACATCCGAACGAGCATATATAAGATGCATGCGATGCGAATATGAATGAATGCTCATGATGCTGAACAATTATAAGTGAAATAGTACAGCAGTAAACATCAATCATATAAAAAATGGATACCAAAATTGGAACAAGGTTCGCATAAGCGACAACCCGAACAGATTTCATGTACCAATTTGTTTTAACCATAACTGGAGCTACCGAATAGCTATGCAGATGATTCAGGACAATCTGGAAAGCTTAACTAATTCTCTACAACTTTGCTATAATACACAAAATCTGATTCCAGGATCTTATGGACCAAACATTTCATTTGGTGGAATCTGCCCAGATTCTGGACAGATTCAAACATTCCTGTTCCACAGACCATAGCTGGGGCTCAGAAATATCAACATAAGTTATCTAGACCAATCTGGAAAGCATACGAAATCCTCTACAACTTCTTATAGTACACAAGATCAGATTCCCAAGTTAAATACTCCAGATAGCTCAGTTTGCACGAACTGTCAGGATTCTGGACAGCACTGCACACACAGATTGCACAGAACATATCTCCCAATATATTCATCCAACACTTACGAAATTTTTAGGAGCAGCTAGATGTACAAAAGTACTTCAACTTTGCTATAGATCATTTTGACAGAAAACCAACTTATCATGGTGTTATTATATTTCCAACAGAACTGACTCTAGAACTTTGATAGAAACATAGCAAGGCTAAACCTCATGTCAAAGGCATGATTACAAAGTCAAAATTTATTCTCACAAAAAGGGCTAAAAGTTTTTACCAGGGATGTGTTATGTGTTACTAAGTGCTTCAAAATTTGTTTCACAATTTTTGGACCACAGGATTAGCCTACAACAGTTATTTAAGGAGTCTAAACCATTTATTTAACTATTTTAATATTCCAACAAAACTTGTCCAAACTTTCAGTTTCGTATTTTTATAATTTTCTTCACAACTCAAAGAGCTTACCCAAAAATTTTCATGATTTTAGGAGCTGTAAATTAATTGTGACAAAAATAACAAAACGCAGTACTATTCAAATAAGCCTCGGATGTTTACGGGGCTCGGGGCGCAAGACTCCGCCTCGCCCGAGGCCTGCGCGCGAACGGACCAGCCGAGGCCCGCGCGAAACGGAAAACGCCGAGGCTCTCGCGCGCACCGGCGCTGACCGCTGCGGTGGCGGCGTTGACCGCCGGCCAACTCGCCGACGGCGAGGCCAGGGGCTCGGCCGAGGCTCCCAGCCTGTTCGGGTTTGCCTCGCGAACTCGACCGAGGTCTCGGTCGGTGCTAGGGATGGTCGGAGAGGGAGCTAGCCTGGCCTCGGGAAATGACGGCTTTTTCCGCCGTTCCCGACGGCTCGGCGGCGTCCGGCCGCTTCGGTATAGTAATGGCCAAACCGAGGCAAGCATCGGCATCAGAGGCCTCACCTAGGGCTCGACCTTGACCGCGGCGCGGGCGGCGTTGACCGCCGGCGTTCCTCGCCGACAGTGAGGCTAGTGGCTCGACCAAGACTAGCTACACATGTTTCCCGACATTGCGAAGCCATTGGTGAGGTCGGTTAGGGTTAGGGCTGGCCGGAGCTATCTCGACCACGAGAATGGCGGCTCGGCTCCGCCGTTCTTGGCGGCGCGATGGTGTTCCGGCGGCTTAAGCGCGGTAGAGTTCAAACAGAGAGAATCAGGAGCACCAGCGAGCTCACCTAGGGTTAGAACTCAAGCTGTCACGGCCGGAGAAGCTCGGAAGTTTGGGGTCGACGGTGGCGGTGATGGCGTCGCGGCGGTTCCGGCGTCACGGCGCTGTTTCGGCGAATCTGTGCGGTAGGGACTCGGATATCGAGCCAACCAGAAAGAGTGAGGGAAGGCGGAACTATCGGTGCGGGTTAATTGACGTGAGAGGAACGGAGCTCACCGTATGACAACAAATTCGTTAACGGCGGCGCCTCACCGAAGTTGGGGAAGAAATGCTCGGACCGAGCAATGTGGATGACTGAAGTTCGATTCAGTGGGTGGAGAAGTTCGTGGGGTTATGGCGGAGCTCGGGAAAGTGTTGGTTGCAATGGTGGAAACTCGACGGTGGCGCTAGAGCTCGGCGGAGCCCCTCTGCACCGCACCGGCGGAGACCGAGGAGAACGGAGAGAACGAGGGTTGGAACGGGAGGCTGGTTTTGTGGGCAGTGAGATGCGCATGCAAAGGGAGAGAGTGGCGCGTGGATGTGAACGTGGCGATACAGGAGATGCCGTGGTGGACTCGATGGCTGCTGTGGAGGCCATGCAAGGTTCCATAAACTGTAGCTACAGTAGTTCCTGTCCCCTCTCAAAAAGTGTCCAAACTTTGAACAGAAGTGCAAAATCTGTAAGAATGAAAATTGTTCAAAATTTTATGTTCTACAAACTTGCTTAAAGGATCATGTTCCAATTCGGCCTGGTTTTTGAACTATGGTTTGAATTCAAATCTGATCCAAACTGAATTCTCAATTTACTTTAAAAATTTCTGAAGAAGTTTAAATTCTGTGAACATAAAAGTTGTCACATTTGTGATTCCCTACAACTTTGATTTAAGGACCAAGGTTGGATTCTCAAAGGTTTGGAAGTTGTAGTTCAAAGGTAGATTCTAGGGTTTAAACCACTTGTTTCAATTCAAAACCTGTGCAGAATCTGTGGTAACTTTATATACCAAAGTTGCTCCATTCAGTATCATCTACAACTTTGTTTAAAGGGCCATGTCCAGATTCAGCCTGGATCATAGTGTTTATCAAGGACCACTATAATGACTTGTGATTTCATGAACCATGTAACCCTATAACCTTATTCTCTCTAGAATTCAGCCACTATGATACCCTAAGCATCACACATCAAATGAGCAGAACAGAACTTAAACAAGCATATGATGCATTTGAGATCAAGTTCTATGCAAAATTGTCAATGCATCACTAGTGTTACTACATGAATGCTTTCCATGCTCATGATGACATGTCAGGTTTTATTTGGCTTAAACACCAGAGGTGTTACACCAAGCTTCATTCTCTCGAAGCTGCTATTGCTGATCTCGCCTTCACGGCCAATGTACCGGGTACGACAGCCCTAAGGCGAGTGAATGAGGTCAACCGAATCCTCCCCAACATTTCCAGGGCTGGCATGGGTTATGGCGCAGCACTTGCCTTTAACGCTGTTCGGATCCATTCCGGTGCCGATTACCGCAACTTTGATGTCTGCGAGCGAGGGATAGAATACAGGGTGGTATGCTCTGTTGATGATATGAAAGAAACTGGAACAGATCTAGCTGATTCTTTTGACTTTGATCTCCCGATTAGGAACATGATAGAATGGACGAACTGACTTTCCATTGTAACTTGTTCTCCCTTTTGTAAATAAGAAGTTTCTTCGTTCGTCCTCCCGGAATCAACCTGTGATTGATCCTTCGAGATCAATGTGTGTTCTGTTTCGTGTACCAGCCACTGATTTTCTTTTTACTTCAACGGCGACGTACATTACACCGGCTATCGCTGATAATCATGCTGATTGTCTTTGTCTTGCAAGCAATTGCTGTAATTGATTATTTAGGATCCGAAGTTCTCAGTCTTCCCTCAATTTTCCAAACCATGGTAGCACCGGGATAGCATTTCAGAAGACCCCCCTTTTCTGCTTCCCTTCTTCGGCGTTAATCGATAATATGAGTTCCCAAATAATCAGCTGAACTCGAACACTTCACATAGCAACCATCTTTAGCCGAATTTTATCGGCTCCATAAGTTCCCCAAGTTGGCAAAGACTTGGTCCGGCCCAATAACGGCCCATAAACTGTGAAAACTCTAACTCAACGCGTGTTTTTCCAGTGTGCAAGTCATAGCTCTATAAATATGACCTCAGACAGGCCATCCCGCCTGACTTTAATCAATCAGTTTGACTTGCAAACTCTCCACTTCTCGGCTTTTAAGCTCAAGCCAAAGAGAAAATCTTCTGCTCGTGTTTTCATCAATGGCAGGCAATGGTGACCATGACAGGCATTATGTTGGAAACGAAATAGGAGAAGACCGAGCATCAACTCACCGGCGCCATGGGTAAAAAAAATGAACTCCCTGCCCCCTTGCAGTAGCTTTCTCGCTTATCTGTCTCTGATTCACTGTCCGTCTCCTTTCCAGAGCGGGATCCTCCTCCAGCCGAGCTTGGGTTCTTCCTCCAGAAACGGTAACTTCAATAATTTCTTTCAAACCTTTCCCTAAGCCACCAGATTCTGAATTTGATAATTCATTTTAGCAGACCCATCTGGACGCTCCTTGGTACCGTGAGGAGAGGGACAAACCCCAGAAGGGACTGAAAGATATATCCAAGAAGCATGATATTGAGGGCACTGAATGGGCAGACCAACGGAAGCAACTCTGCAGTATAATCACAGGTTGGCAGAGTCTTGGTTCTTCTCCTTCTCCTAATTGAGTTTGCTTCTGCCTAATATACCCCTTTTTTCTTGTCAGCCTTGTCTGCAGAGAATGACCGCTTGAAAGCTGCAGCAAACAGAGTTGCCCTCAAGGTGAATGCTTGTGGGGATTCAGCTGAAGCTCATCTTGAAGCCGTGATTGGTCGCATAGATCAGGCCGTCGTCCAAGGTGTGCATGCCGCGGTTTCCTTCGGGCTAGCGGCAATGAGCTCTTGGACCAAAGAAGATTACTCTCTCCTACCAGTTGACTTCGCAGGCGGGGATCCGGATGAACTTGAAGACGTTGAGATCTATGACAACCACACTACTGCCATTACTGAGATCATTGATCCGCAATCCATTATAAACAAATTATTCCCAGGGTAGTTTGCAATATATGAAACCCGCTCTTCTCTGAATAATGCCTTCTTGCATTTCTCAATTCCTCAGTAATTTTCTCTGATTGTAATACTTCTTCAGAAGAACGTTTGCCGAATGTATGACGTCATTCTAGCTGACTAGATCTTATTCCTGATATGTCTCGTCACCCGGCACTGCACTTACTGCGCTTCACCTTTCTCTTCCCCCAATAAACCTACCAATTGAAAAAACGCTAGGATTACCGGGTCATGAACACTCTTGCACCAAAGGCGATATAAATAATATCGGCTATAACTCAAATTTCTGGAACATCTTTTCTGCTAAAGGCGATGTTCTTTCACATCGGCTGTATATAAGTATCCTTGAATCCGCTCCAGATACAATTTCATGAACAAAATTTCTCTATAGCCGAATATCCTTCTCCAGCTAGCTACTACTTATCTTTCCATCAAACCTCAGATGCCCGTCATGGATAGCTTTCTGGATACGCACTCTGAACACCCGGCAATCGTTTATGGAGTGGGATCTAGTGTTATGGAAACCACAATACTTCTTGTCCTTGACCCCTTCAGGATGCAGCGTAGGATGACCGTCCGGCAACTTGATGCGTTCTTCCTTCACCAAATACTCAAATAATTTATCTGACATGGAAACATCAAAGTCATAAGTACCTTTTTGTTGCCTCAGCCATCGCTGGTAGACTTGAGTCGGCTCTTTAGCCCAGACTATTTTGGCTGCAGCTATTTCATCTTCATTATCGTATTCAAATGCCTCTTCCAGAAAAGCCTGATACATCTCAGCAGCCACATCACCCTTCTGGAATTGATTATTCCTCTTGAATCCCTGGGCTTGACTGCTCATCGTTGCCAACTTCTGTGATAACTGCCCGAGGTCATCAAATTCCATGCCGAATAGCTTGTCTTTGATACTCGGCAACATGTCAGCTATAGCTATCCCCGGCAACTGGTCATCCGGCAAATTCAGAGAATAACAAAGATTCTTGGTTTCCCTAAATCGACGCAGATATTCTTGTGGCGTCTTGCCAGGTTTCATCCTTAGGCTCATGAGGTCGACCAACTTCCTCTCACTGATACCCATGAAGAAATACGAGTGGAATTTCTGTTCCAGCTCTGCCCAGGTATTGATAGAATTTGCTGGCAGAGAAGCAAACCACGAGAAGGCTGGTCCTGTCAATGACAATGGGAAGTACTGAATTCTCCAAGCTTCATCCGTAGATGCTTCTCCAAGCTGCATCAAATAGTGGCCGATGTGTTCTATAGTATTGGTGTCATCCTGGCCTGAAAACTTGGCAAAATCAGTGGGAGGCTTCACCCTTGGAGGAAGTTGTGACAGAACCGACCAATTTATACCAGATTAAGCACTGAATCCCTGCTTTCACAGAGATTGCAAGTACTTAAGCTCGTACAAACCCGGTAGTCCGGAAACCTCGAAGGATTTCAAGTCATTCAACCTTAACCAAGATCGTAATAGATTAGCGTACATGCCCACCGATTACATTCAGTTCGCACACATTACAAATACATCGGAGTTTAACAGTTATTACAAACCATAGTTCGAAGTTCTGGAGTGGAAGCAACATAGTTTTGAAACACAAGTTTTAAGTTCACAATACAGTGCCGCCTGATTAGTCCGCAAAAGCATTAGGAGAGAATAAGAAGTGACCATGCCCTTGGTCTACTCATCGCCCGGGATGGGATACAGACAGTTCTCGCAATAGCCGTAGAAGCATTGCCCATCTGCAACAACAAAGGGATAGCACCCTGAGTACGAGAAGGTACTCAGCTAGACATACCCGTCGAAAAACCAGAAATAACCGACACCAAGGAGTATGCAAGGCTCTATCTAGGGTTGGTCATACTTACCTTTTTGCATAAAAGCATTTTCAATATTGGAAAATCATCATTAGAGTATTAGCAGTCAATTTTATGTAATTAATCTGATTAACTAGATTTGCACCTGATCTAGAGCAAACACTTGACTACTTAATCAAGCAAGAGTGACTATTTCATCAATAGCCTTTCAGATTCAACATCATAACCATCATTAATTCCATAAGTTACTACGGTAACACATGCTCAGTCAAGTTACTCACTAACCAGGAGCGATGGCGATTATAATCGATTCCTACCAGCTGGGGATAAAATGTCGCACACTCGCCCGATCACACCTTGCCAGGCGGCCGTTGGCGACCAATTCAGGAGGTTCGAGAACAAACACGTGGGACGGTCATGGGCCCTTCTACACCGGGGGTTATCTCAATGCCAGGTCGCTCAAGCTATTAACTGCCCACGGTCATGTCAGGTCGATCAGGCCTTGCCTGCCCTCGGACCATGCCAGGTCGATCAGAATAGTTGCCCACGGTACACATAAGGCCCTGGGTGTTAGGCGTCAACATCTCCATCACCGGCTCGAAAAACCTTACTCGGCTTCACGGGAGGTACCCACACCAGCTCCGTTAAGTGATTGACGCGTTCAAAATGACTGAGGTGTGCCTTCGTCGGGTCCTAATCGACACAGACGGGAGACTACTAGCACACAAAACCCATGTCCTGCTGCTCCTACATCTCGCCCGGTCTCAATTTAATTATCACTTGGTTATCTCCATGATAGCACCAGGCTAAACATGATCAGTATCCACCTATATGCGGGAGACAGGAAATCACCCGACTTTTACCGGTCTAGGCAGGGCTAAGCATAAACGAACCTAGACTTAACAGGGATAACACGATATAATTGCAGGTGGACAAGGATAAGTAAATAATGCATCAACGGTATCACTCAACTCCTATAACCTAATGCAACAATCATATCAGGTTAATTGTAAAGCATTTGCAAACCGTAGGAGTTAAAAATGCTCCGGGGCTTGCCTCGCTCAAAGTCTGAAGGGCGGTGATCGCGGCACTCCGGCAGCTCTTCAACGTCTCCTCCTGGGATCTTCTCTTCCGGCGTCTCCTCTCGATACTGCTCCTCGAGTGACGGATCCTGAACTTCCACTACCGACCCTGCATGATGCATGGCATGCATAAATAACACGAATGCACGGGGGATGCTTGGTGATGCAATATGGAACAAGGCATTTCAGGAGATCAGCATATGTCATCTATTGCTACTCAACTGCTTAACCTCCTATATTCAACTTGTTAAGTTATGTTGTCACCACATCAAAGTATACTCAATGAGTTTATTACCCTCTAATTACTTGCCGGAATAAATCTAATTAAAGTAGCCTATAACAGCAACCCATTCTAGACAGCTTCAGAAAAATCTACAAAAATTACTGGAAGTTAACAATGGGTAATCTAGTCCCTGGTCCAAATTTCACCTCATTTGGACTTAAACTCTGTTCTCTATGAAAAAGACAAATTCTATCATGGAAAGGTGCTTTGAACTACACACCCTAGCAAAAAGTGTCAAACAACAGATTCCTCATTTTTCTACTGAACTTTCTAGCACAAGAGCAGTGTGCATAAATTCTCAGGTTCATATTCCCCATATTTTAATTACTACAAAATAAACAAGGCAACAGCATTTAACCATTTTAAAAGCTACTGCTAAAATAATTCACAAAACAACCTTATATTATATTTTTCCCTGAAACTATATATCAATACAAACCTAACAAAACTGGAATCACATTTTTCTGACTTATACATAATTAGTTATGCATTTTCCAACTTAACAGCAACTTCCCAATTTAAATTAATCTACACATAAAAGTATCACTAAAAATGCATTCAACATTTTTCACAGATAGATCTAAACATGCTTGACATAACAAAATTTGTTTCGCAGGATTTGGACTTAAAATGAGCCTTGTAGGACTTTTTGAAGCCTTTACATAATTCTGCAAAAACAAACTAAAAGAAAACTCAATCCTAAAACGCTACGGACACCCAACTTGACTCAGCCGAGGCTCGAGGCAAACGCTCGGCACACCCGGCTTGACTCGGCCGAGGCTCGAGGCAACGCTCGGCACACTCGACTTGACTCAGCCGAGGCTTACTGTACCCAAATTTTTCTTTTTCTCTCTCACACTCTCTCTTTGTCTCTGTCGGCGAGGCCCACTGGTCAGGCGACCAAGTTACTAGGCGAGGCTAGGCTCGGCAGTCAACGGCGGACTTTGGCGCCGTGGTCGTTGACTGGCCCTAGCTCGTCGGCGGCGAGGCTTCCGGTGACGCCGAGACCATCACTGGATGCGGGTTTGCGAGACGAACACGACTGAGTGACTTGCTGAGCCAGAGGGATACCGGAGCAAGCTCGACGGCAGCCATGGCGGAGCGGCGGCTCTGCGACGCGATGGCGAAACTCTTCCCGGCGAGCTTGAGGCTCGGCGAGACTAACACTAGCCTAAGCAAGTCCTAAGCGACCTATTGGGGCGACTTTCGAGCCTCATCATCCTTGGCATTGCTCGGAGCGATGCACGGCGACAGTCCATGGCGGACATGGCCGTGACAAGGCTCGGTTCCGGCTAAAACATGGCGAAAAGAGGTCTCCATCGAAACCTAAGGAACTTCAGCGGTAGAGAAGACTAGAACAGGGCTCGGTTTGGGATGGCTTGGCCGGAGACGGTCGGTTCACGTGAAGGTCACGGTGGCGGCCATGGCGAGAACCCGAGGATAGCACTCGATGTTCTGCCTGCTAGAGAGGGAAAGAGGGGGAACCAACCCTGACAGGAGGAGGAGGAGATCAGGGTGGAGAGAATGGCGGAAGGAATCGAGCGGCGGTACGGTGATTAGCAAGTAATCGCTCGCCGGAGTTCGGCGGGCGGCGGCGGCGCTTTGCTCTGGTGAAGATGGAGCATAGTGGAGCGAGGGAGAGAGTGAGCGATGAATGCTCTTCTGGCTTGCAAGCTCAAGGCGGAGCGAAGGCAAAAGGAACGAAGGGCTGGGTGCATTGCACCTGGCCAGTTCCCGTCGGGGAGGAGCTCCCGACCGGACGCGGCGGCGTCAGGCATCGTGCACCACGCGGCGAGCGAGCACCGAGCACCAGGGCGACGTGGCGAGCTTGGGCGCAAACCACGGGCGGCGATGACGGTGGTTTGGCCGGCCGGCTAGGCGGTCTCGCGGCGGCGGGCGGTTTCGGTCGGCGCGGAGGGAGCGGCGTGCGCACGGGAAGAAGAAGGAGAGGCTGACAGGCCGGGCCCACTAGTGTTAAACTAATGAGGTTTGGTTAAAAACTTTGATGCTCCATAACTTCCAAACTAAGCCGAATTAGGAAAAGGACCTAAAATCAAATTTGCTTAGAATTTTGTAAGGAACAAATCATCTTTAAGGCTCGAGTCCAAATTCTACTTAAAAAAGAAATTTACTTCGAATCCAATTTTCTAATGCAAGAAATCACATTTTAACAACTTTTTCTGAGAAAGTGCTTTTAAACAAAGTTGCTCCTTTCATCAAGATCTACAACTTTGTTTTAAGGCACTAAGTCAGAAACAGAAAGCAAAACAAGGTTACACTAGAGACTATGCAAGGACTTAAGCACTTCAAACATATGCATATGAAATGATGAGATGCTATGCTTATGCCATGACAAATTATGCAGTTTAAGGAATGCTTAACACCGAGGGTGTTACAGCCCTCCCCTCCTTAAAAGAAATCTCGTCCCGAGATTTGGATTACGAACCATTTCTTATAAAATTGTGGATATACTTCCTTTAGATAGTCTTCCGTTTCCCAAGTGGCATCTCGGTCGTCTTGCTCACTCCAAGATACCTTATATTGCTTCACGACTCTTCCGCGAGTTACTCTTTCTTTCTCATCGAGCACTCGATAAGGCTTCACCGAGTAGGTGAGGTCGGATTGCAACTTGATACGGGCTGGTTATACCTCTTCTTCTGGTACTCGAAGACATTTCTTCAGTTGTGACACATGGAATACAGGGAATATAGCTTTCAAATGTTGGGGTAATTGCAGCCGATAAGCTACTTCTCCTCTCTTTTCCATTATCCTGTATGGTCCCACAAATCTTGGCTCTAGCTTCCTTTTTACGCCAAAACGTTTAACACCTTTCATGGGTGATACCTTTAGATACACATAGTCACCTACATTGAATTCGAGCGGTTTCCTTCTCTTGTCGGCATAGCTCTTCTGTCGAGACTGTGCAGCTGCTATGTGTTGTTGGATTATTCTAACTTGTTCTTCTGCTTCATTAACAAAGTCAATTCCATAGTAACGACGCTCTCCCGGTTCAACCCAATTTACCGGTGTTCTACATCTTCTGCCATACAGAGCTTCGAAAGGTGCCATCTGAATGCTTTCTTGATAACTATTGTTATAAGCAAATTCTGCTAATGGCAACCACTTCTCCCAAGATCCCTTTGCTGAAATCACACAGGCTCTTAACATATCCTCCAATACTTGGTTTACTCTTTCAGTTTGTCCTGATGTCTGAGGATGGTAAGCTGAGCTATGGATTAGCTTAGTGCCTAACTCTTTTTGCAGTTTCTCCCAGAATGGTGCAGTAAACTGCGTTCCACGATCCGAAACTATGACCTTGGGTATACCATGTAATCGGACAATTTGACTAATATAGATCTCTGCATAGTCTGGTGCTCGATAACAGGTTTTAACTGGTATGAAATGAGCGGTCTTGGTGAGACGATCAATTATCACCCAAATCGAATCATTTCCTTTCTGGGTGGTTGGCAAACCGGTGATAAAATCCATACCTATTTCTTCCCATTTCCACTCGGGTATTGGTAGCGGTTGAAGTGTTCCGGCTGGCTTCAGATGAATAGCTTTCACTCGGCAACATGTGTCGCATCTGGCTACATATGCGGCAATTTCTTTCTTCATCTTTGACGCTTAGAGAGATGGGCCTCATCCATAATCCGGTTTTTGAGTTCTCTGTTCTTGGGTACCACTAAGCGCTGGTCAAACCATAACACTCCTTTATCATCCATTCGGAAATGCTTTACTGGCTCAGTAGCAGTTTTTAGCCTCTCTTTAATATGATAAATTCCCTTATCTGTTTTATGCTCTTCAAGTATCTGATTAACCAGAGTGCTCTGTAGTTCAATGTGATGTAGAATTATAGGGTGTACAAGATTAAACTCGTCTTCCAATCGTAACCTCAAGTTGTTGCAGTGTGATTTCCGACTTAGAGCATCGGCAACCACATTTGCTTTTCCTGGGTGATAATGTATCTGCAGATTGTAATCCTTGATTAACTCAAGCCATCTTCTCTGCCTCATATTCAGCTCCGGTTGAGTGAAGATATACTTGAGACTCTTATGATCGGTGTACATGTTGCAGACATTTCCAAGCAAATAGTGCCTCCAAATTTTCAGAGCGTGCACCACGGCAGCTAATTCCAAATCATGTGTAGGATAATTTACCTCATGTTTTCTTAACTGACGTGAAGCATAAGCAATCACCCTGCCTTCTTGCATAAGAACACAGCCTAAGCCAACCTTCGATGCGTCGCAAAAGACATCAAACAGCTTCTCAATATCGGGTTGAGCTAAGACAGGAGCTGTGGTCAACAGTTTCCGCAAGGTACGAAAAGCTGTTTCACACTCCTCTGTCCACTCAAACTTTTGGTCCTTCTGTAACAAGCTTGTCATTGGTTTTGCAATCTTCGAGAAGTCAGGAATGAATCGGCGATAATATCCCGCTAAACCGAGAAAACTCCGGATTTCACCAACTGAAGTTGGAGCTTCCCAATCCATTACTTCTTGGACCTTACTAGGATCTACAGAAATTCCTTCTTCTGACAGAATGTGACCAAGAAATTGTACTTGCTTCAACCAAAACTCACATTTGCTAAACTTGGCATAAAGTTTATGCTCTCGTAGCCTCGTCAAAACAATCCTCAAATGTTCTGCGTGATTATCTGGGTTCTCCGAATATACCAAAATGTCATCAATGAACACCACTACAAACTTATCCAGCTCTGGCATGAACACCGAGTTTATCAAACTCATAAAGTAAGCTGGAGCATTTGTCAATCCAAAAGACATGACCAAATACTCATACAGCCCATATCTGGTGGAAAAAGCAGTCTTTGGAATATCTTGTGGCCTAATCCTGATCTGGTGATAACCTGATCTCAAATCGATCTTAGAAAATACCTTGGCTCTGGATAACTGATCAAACAAAATGTCTATCCGTGGCAACGGATACTTGTTTTTAACGGTCACGGCATTGAGTGGTCGATAATCCACACACATCCGTAGAGACTTGTCCTTCTTTTTGACAAATAATGCGGGACATCCCCATTCCGACACACTAGGTTGAATAAATCCCTTATCCAAAAGCTCCTTAATCTGTGTTTTGAGTTCAGCTAACTCGTTGGGCGGCATACGATAAGGTCTTCTCGAGATCGGTGCAGTTCCAGGTAACAGCTCAATGGCAAACTCCACTGCCCGCTTGGGCGGTAAACCCGGCAATTCATCAGGAAAGACATCTGGAAAATCCCGAACAACTGGAATTTTTGACAGGTCTTCTATAGATAAGGTGCAAGATAGGTCGACAAAATCAGCACCCCGAGGAAGAGAGATGCGTAACTTTGTGTTGGTCCTTTTATCACATAAGGTAAGAGTTCTATTTGCAGTGTCTAACACCGCCTTCCATATACTCATCCAACTCATACCTAGGACTACATCCATACTGAGTCCTGGCAAAACTACTAAATTGGCTCCAAATTTGTGCCCTCCGACGTCGATGGTTGCATTACAAACCATCTGCCTAGATAACACACTACTCCCCACGGAGCTTACTCGAAACCCATAATCCATTTCAGACATTTCTTGATTATGCTTTTATGCAAATGCTTTGCTCATGAACGAATGTGATGATCCAGTATCAAACAAAACAACTGCAGGATGATGGTTAACAAGGCACATACCGGCAGTCACGGGTTCTCCAGCACGAGCTTCTTCAACGGTCATGTTGTGCAGGCGTGCGGGGTAACTAGCCTGTTGCTTCTTTGGGTGGGGGCAATATCTTGCGAAGTGCCCCTCTTGGTTGCAATTGTAACATGGCCCACAAACTGAAGGTTTTCCTCCGGTCGAGCTGCCCTGACCTCCATGAGCTTGACTAGCAGCTACTTTGTATGGCCTCTGATTACGCTGAGCTTGCGGCTGATGCTTCTTTTGCGGTGGCCTGAAACGTGCCCCCGGCGCTGGTGGTCGATACTGGTTACGCTGAGCTGGTGGTCCTCTAGGTTGGGATGGTCCTGAATCAAAGGTCCTCTTCCGGGCCTTACTTGCAGCATGCTTGTTGTTATGACCCTCTTGAATCAGGCAGTCACTTATGAAGTCATTGACGACGGTACGGGAAGATGTACCCACTGACTTTCCCATTTTAGTGTTCAAGCCTCTCTTGAAACTAGCAATCTTCTTAGCATCTGTGTCGACGAAGTCTGGAACATATCGAGACAGCGAGTTGAACAAGTGATGGTATTCCGTGACTGACCGAGTTCCTTGGGTTAGATTCATGAACTCTTCCACCTTCATCTGGGTCAAGCTTGGAGGAATGTAATGTCCTCGAACAGCATCAGTGAATACCCTCCAGGTGATAGGAACATTGGCAGGATAGGTGGTACGATGATGTCCCCACCAAATCCCGGCTGGTCCTGCAACTAATGCGCGGCGTATTCTGCTTTAAGCTCCTCTGTAAGCCTAAGCAAACGAAACTTTTGCTCCAGGGTATGCAGCCATTCCTCTGCTTCCAACGGTTCAGTGGCTTCCTTGAAAATAGGTGGTTTAGTATCCAAGAAATCCTTGAAAGAACTATACTGATTCGGCTCAGGGCGTTGACGGATATGCGCCAAATTCTCTCGCAGCAAAGCTTCGATGTTGCGTTGACTTCCAAGAAATTGAGCAAAAAGCTGCTCAGCCGTCGGTGTTGGAGGAGGCGGTGGATTGCGATTCTCCCTGCTATCATCATTACCCCCACTACCACCTGCTCCACTGTGAGTCATCGTCATCTGCATGCAGTGATAGCAATATTTATTACATGACATTGCCATTATTGCGGAGAATAATAAATCATGCCAACGGAAATTATTCGGAAAACGAATTCGCCAAACAATTGCAGAGGCATAATAAATCCCGATCCATATTGCATCATCACATGATAAAAAGTGCTCAACACATAACACTCAAAAGTCAACATAACATCCATAGGTGCCCATACATACGAGACTTTCAAAGGTTTTGCGCCACCCGCGCACAGGTCCATCACACAACCTTACATCCACATGATAACCCCAAAAGATCAAGCGCTAGGACATGAGACAAGATCACTACGCGCTAACACTAACTAGTCTACTCCCTAATGGCACCATCGTCATCATCGTCGTCGTCATCATCATCACTCGAGATGTCCGAAGAACCACTGGACGAAGCATGAGAATCCGGGTCCTCCTGAGGAAGGATAGGGTTCCTCTCATTCTCACGGCGATGAATCTCCTCATGCAGGCGGTCATTGTAGTCCTGGAGATGATGAAGTTGTAGCTCCAAATCTCCCACCTGTAGCCTGAGAAGCCTGTTCTGCTCCGTCGCGCGCATACCCTCGAGACAAACACCACGTAGCGACTCCTCGGTCTCGGCCATGATGGTGGATAAGAAGGTCGTCATCCCCTGCTGGTCTCTCAGCTGCTGTGCTGTCTTCTGCTCTCTCTGACGAGCTTGGTCTCTCTCAACGGTCATGTGGGCTAGCTGGGTGGTGAGAAGGTCGATCTCTGTAGCATGCTCTTCCTGTCTGCGATGTTGTGCGGCCATCTCCTCACTAAGAACATGGTCCAGATGGTCGTAGCTACGTGACAAGCACCCATAGGTAGCCATGAGTGCAGCCATAGCACTCCCAGCTGGTCCTGCGCAGTGCTCTCGCTCCTAGGAGCTACCCTCAAGCACAGTGGCACCAGGCTGTCACCACACCGACTGGTAAGGGTCCGCCGTAGGAAAGATGCTAGCAGTGGCTTGCGCAACCACCTCCGGGTGATCCTCCATAATGTCTCGAAGAACAGTATAGGCAACCCTATTAGCTCTGTCCCACGGGGTCCTACCCTGTAGTGCGAAGACCCGGCGGCACCATACATGATCCTGCGGATCACTGCTGGGCACGTCCACCTCAACTGTGTATACATGGCGATCCTCGAAAACCTGGACACGATGCCAATCATATTGTGGTTCCTGGCCCTTTGGGTATCCCACCAAGTGCAGAACTCTCCAAAGGATAGTGGGCATGCCAAACTCCTCTAGGAAATCCTCTGACCCCTCATCGGTCCAGGGTCCCAGCATATAATTAGGCCTCTTGCCTCTGGTCGACTTACGAGCGGTGCGCTTGGTACATGCCATCTGTAAGAAGTTTATCCACACAGTTTTTAATTAGTTGAGAACAACTTTTATTTAATGAAACGGGACGAATAATCATAAGGAAGGAAGTAAGATTAATGCAAGATTATATGATCATGATGCATGCACGCAACGTACGTCCTCACTGACTATCAATCTAACGGCTAGACGGTGGCATACAACGTTCACTCATAGCGTTAATTAGCGTACTACACGTTCGCAAGTTAGCGTACCTGCAAAAAATCATTTCAGCCCTGCCCACAGTATGAATATCATGCATTGCTGAAATTAAATCTAATACTGTCTTAGGTGCACACCCAGTATACACGTAAGCAGTATATGCACCCATCAGAAAAGTATTACTCCCACAATCAATACTTTCACATATACTTGTGTGTAACAGGTATACATGTCAGTATCATTCAAGCACTCCCCTAGATCGGCGGTTGTCCAATCACGCTCTCACAACTCACTTGTTACCTTGGCGTAGAGGCAATTGATCCATACATTACTATTCTGAAGAATAGCACCCATACAATTTCACCCTTGCCGTATGGATGACAGAAATAACAGAATTTAAATATGATGCACAACCCCCAAAATAGTACTTAAATAGCCACCTAAGTTCCTACTGGGCATAAGGACTTGATCAATGGCACACCTTAATCTTTATCAACAAAGTTTTTCAGATCCTAATATAGCTATAAATTCTGACAAATAGAAATTCTTATTTGAAAATACGGTTTTTCAAATACACCGGTGAACAGTAACGCTAACCACGCTCCGATGCCAGCTGTGACAGAACCAACCAATTTATACCAGATTAAGCACTGAATCCCTGCTTTCACAGAGATTGCAAGTACTTAAGGTCGTACAAACCCGGTAGTCCGGAAACCTCGAAGGATTTCAAGTCATTCAACCTTAACCAAGATCGTAATAGATTAGCGTACATGCCCACCGATTACATTCAGTTCGCACACATTACAAATACATCGGAGTTTAACAGTTATTACAAACCATAGTTCGAAGTTCTGGAGCGGAAGCAACATAGTTTTGAAACACAAGTTTTAAGTTCACAATACAGTGCCGCCTGATCAGTCCGCAAAAGCATTAGGAGAGAATAAGAAGTGACCATGCCCTTGGTCTACTCATCGCCCGGGACGGGATACAGACAGTTCTCGCAATAGCCGTAGAAGCATTGCCCATCTGCAACAACAAAGGGATAGCACCCTGAGTACGAGAAGGTACTCAGCTAGACTTACCCGTCAAAAAACCAGAAATAACCGACACCAAGGAGTATGCAAGGCTGTATCTGGGGTTGGCCATACTTACCTTTTTGCATAAAAGCATTTTCAATATTGGAAAATCATCATTAGAGTATTAGCAGTCAATTTTATGTAATTAATCTGATTAACTAGATTTGCACCTGATCTAGAGCAAACACTTGACTACTTAATGAAGCAAGAGTGACTATTTCATCAATAGCCTTTCAGATTCAACATCATAACCATCATTAATTCCATAAGTTACTACGGTAACACATGCTCAGTCAAGTTACTCACTAACCAGGAGCGATGGCGATTATAATCGATTCCTACCAGCTGGGGATAAAATGTCTCACACTCGCCCGATCACACCTTGCCAGGCGGCCGTTGGCGACCAATTCAGGAGGTTCGAGAACAAACACGCGGGACGGTCATGGGCCCTTCTACACCGGGGGTTATCTCAATGCCAGGTCGCTCAAGCTATTAACTGCCCACGGTCATGTCAGGTCGATCAGGCCTTGCCTGCCCTCGGACCATGCCAGGTCGATCAGAATAGTTGCCCACGGTACATATAAGGCCCTGGGTGTTAGGCGTCAACATCTCCATCACCGGCTCGAAAAACCTTACTCGGCTTCACGGGAGGTACCCACACCTGCTCCGTTAAGTGATTGACGCGTTCAAAATGACTGAGGTGTGCCTTCGTCGGGTCCTAATCGACACAGACGGGAGACTACTAGCACACAAAACCCATGTCCTGCTGCTCCTACATCTCGCCCGGTCTCAATTTAATTATCACTTGGTTATCTCCATGATAGCACCAGGCTAAACATGATCAGTATCCACCTATATGCGGGAGACAGGAAATCACCCGACTTTTACCGGTCTAGGCAGGGCTAAGCATAAACGAACCTAGACTTAACAGTGATAACACGATATAATTGCAGGTGGACAAGGATAAGTAAATAATGCATCAACGGTATCACTCAACTCCTATAACCTAATGCAACAATCATATCAGGTTAATTGTAAAGCATTTGCAAACCGTAGGAGTTAAAAATGCTCCGGGGCTTGCCTCGCTCAAAGTCTGAAGGGCGGTGATCGCGGCACTCCGGCAGCTCTTCAACGTCTCCTCCTGGGATCTTCTCTTCCGGCGTCTCCTCCCGATACTGCTCCTCGAGTGACGGATCCTGAACTTCCACTACCGACCCTGCATGATGCATGGCATGCATAAATAACACGAATGCACGGGGGATGCATGGTGATGCAATATGGAACAAGGTATTTCAGGAGATCAGCATATGTCATCTATTGCTACTCAACTGCTTAACCTCCTATATTCAACTTGTTAAGTTATGTTGTCACCACATCAAAGTATACTCAATGAGTTTATTACCCTCTAATTACTTGCCGGAATAAATCTAATTAAACTAGCCTATAACAGCAACCCATTCTAGACAGCTTCAGAAAAATCTACAAAAATTTCTGGAAGTTAACAATGGGTAATCTAGTCCCTGGTCCAAATTTCACCTCATTTGGACTTAAACTCCGTTCTCTATGAAAAAGACAAATTCTATCATGGAAAGGTGCTTTGAACTACACACCCTAGCAAAAAATGTCAAACAACAGATTCCTCATTTTTCTACTGAACTTTCTAGCACAAGAGCAGTGTGCATAAATTCTCAGGTTCATATTCCCCATATTTTAATTACTATAAAATAAACAAGGAAACAGCATTTAACCATTTTAAAAGCTACTGCTAAAATAATTCACAGAACAACCTTATATTATATTTTTCCCTGAAACTATATATCCATACAAACCTAACAAAACTGGAATCACATTTTTCTGACTTATACATAATTAGTTATGCATTTTCCAACTTAACAGCAACTTCCCAATTTAAATTAATCTACACATAAAAGTATCACTAAAAATGTATTCAACATTTTTCACAGATAGATCTAAACATGCTTGACATAACAAAATTTGTTTCGCAGGATTTGAACTTAAAATGAGCCTTGTAGGACTTTTTGAAGCCTTTACATAATTCTGCAAAAACAAACTAAAAGAAAACTCAATCCTAAAACGCTACGGACACCCAACTTGACTCAGCCGAGGCTCGAGGCAAACGCTCGGCACACCCGGCTTGACTCGGCCGAGGCTCGAGGCAACGCTCGGCACACTCGACTTGACTCAGCCGTGGCTTACTGTACCCAGATTTCCCTTTTTCTCTCACACACTCTCTCTTTGTCTCTGTCGGCGAGGCCCACTGGTCAGGCGACCAAGTTACTAGGCGAGGCTAGGCTCGGCAGTCAACGGCAGACTTTGGCGCCGTGGTCGTTGGCTGGCCCTAGCTCGTCGGCGGCGAGGCTTCCGGTGACGCCGAGACCATCACTGGATGCGGGTTTGCGAGGCGAACACGACTGACTGACTTGCTGAGCCAGAGGGATACCGGAGCAAGCTCGATGGCAGCCATGGCGGAGCGGCGGCTCTGCGACGCGATGGCGAAACTCTTCCCGGCGAGCTTGAGGCTCGGCGAGACTAACACTAGCCTAAGCAAGTCCTAAGCGACCTATTGGGGCGACTTTCGAGCCTGATCATCCTTGGCATTGCTCGGAGCGATGCACGGCGACAGTCCATGGCGGACATGGCCGTGACAAGGCTCGGTTCCGGCTAAAACATGGCGAAAGAGAGGTCTCCATCGAAACCTAAGGAACTTCAGCGGTAGAGAAGACTAGAACAGGGCTCGGTTTGGGATGGCTTGGCCGGAGACGGTCGGTTCACGTGAAGGTCACGGTGGCGGCCATGGCGAGAACCCGAGGATAGCACTCGATGTTCTGCCTGCTAGAGAGGGAAAGAGGGGGAACCAACCCTGACAGGAGGAGGAGGAGATCAGGGTGGAGAGAATGGCGGAAGGAATCGAGCGGCGGTACGGTGAGTAGCAAGTAATCGCTCGCCGGAGTTCGGCGGGCGGCGGCGGCGCTTTGCTCTGGTGAAGATGGAGCAGAGTGGAGCGAGGGAGAGAGTGAGCGATGAATGCTCTTCTGGCTTGCAAGCTCAAGGCGGAGCGAAGCCAAAAGGAACGAAGGGCTGGGTGCATTGCACCTGGCCAGTTCCCGTCGGGGAGGAGCTCCCGACCGGACGCGGCGGCGTCAGGCATCGTGCGCCACGCGGCGAGCGAGCACCAGGGCGACGTGGCGAGCTTGGGCGCAAACCACGGGCGGCGATGACGGTGGTTTGGCCGGCCGGCGAGGCGGTCTCGTGGCGGCGGGCGGTTTCGGTCGGCGCGGAGGGAGCGGCGTGCGCACGGGAAGAAGAAGGAGAGGCTGACAGGCCGGGCCCACTAGTGTTAAACTAATGAGGTTTGGTTAAAAACTTTGATGCTCCATAACTTCCAAACTAAGCCGAATTGGGAAAAGGTCCTAAAATCAAAGTTGCTTAGAATTTTGTAAGGAACAAATCATCTTTAAGGCTCGAGTCCAAATTCTGCATAAAAAAAGAAATTTACTTCTAATCCAATTTTCTAATGCAAGAAATCACATTTTAACAACTTTTTCCGAGAAAGTGCTTTTAAACAAAGTTGCTCCTTTCATCAAGATCTACAACTTTGTTTTAAGGCACTAAGTCAGAAACAGAAAGCAAAACAAGGTTACACTAGAGACTATGCAAGGACTTAAGCACTTATTCAAACATATGCATATGAAATGATGAGATGCTATGCTTATGCCATGACAACTTTATGTAGTTTAAGGAATGCTTAACACCGAGGGTGTTACAGAAGTACTACCCGATTGTACCATTCCGGGTAAGGGGACTTGTAAGCATATGAATGACTCTTTGGTTTTAGGCCGAATTGATTTTGCATCATATCAGCCATCCTATGCATGATGAGGTCAATATTCGAATCAGGAGCTGCTTGTGCTTGCCCCCCAGGATGTAGTCCTGCCGAACTCTTGTAGCCTGGATTTGGAAGAGCATTAATTAAGCTATAATCGATGAACTCCTGATATCCATCTCCAAACATATTCCTTTGTATCTTGTTTGCTGCAGGAGACACTTTAGAAGCAGATTGCGGGACGTTCCCCATCGTGCCGAACGTGACCTAGCCATAAGTCTAGGGAGGTTGTTGCGTCTCATGAGGAACAATCCCACCTGTGCTTGGGCCAGCTCCACCTCCTTCTGCGATCCTTCGACGTTGAGATACTGGGAACAACAATGGCCCTTGCATTGGACCAGCGGCTTCTTCAAAGCGTTTATCCGCTGCTGGACCGAAAATGCTAACCATGACAGCACGAAAAGTATTCAAGAAAACTGTCTGATGACTGGTCATGGCTTCTGATACCGCTTTGTATACTAATTCAGTCATTTTCCGAATAGCTTCCTCTTCATCGTTGTCAGACGGCTCGGATTGGTGATGAGGAATGATCTTTGGAAATTCTTGCTTCTGGAAAACTTTGCCGCTCTTGTTCTTGGAGAAATACGCCAAGCATTTGCGCTGGAATTCATCATAGGCCTGTTGTACTAAACTTTTCAACTCTGGCGGCAAGTCATCCATGACCACGTCCAGAATTTGATCATCGCTGATCTCAGGCATCTTGAAACGAAGTTGTCCCACTGGGCGTGCCAAAAAGTGTGTTGACACAAAAACATGATACCTCGCGCCAAGCACACAACAAGCCGAAAAGCTAGCTTCAATCGGGTGCCCGGAGTGTGTTGATTCCGGAGACGTGTCAGTCGGTTTGACCTGAAAACCAACAAGGGATAAAAACGTGAGAATACTTCTGGAACGTGCCGGGTGAGACCAGACAGTTCCATATGTACGGCTTTAAAAGCCAATCACGACGGCACACAGCTATAGAAGCTGTCTGTCAGAGCATGTTTGTAAAATCATTCAGCAAGTATGAAAACAGAGTATGTAAAGCATATTAACTGCCGAATACACATGTAAGGAAAGACATGCTCGAACAGATTAGAGATGTTGTAAACAGGTAACTTGCCAAAATAGATCTACTCAAATAACACATGCATAGGCCAATCCAACTAATCTGCCGCACGTTTAGTCTTCATAAACCCGTCAGGTATAAACTCAAGCAAAGCTAATCCACCGCATGATACCACTTGCTATGAGTCTATGCCACTTCTTATAATTAGATTAATCCACCGCATGATACAATCTAATTATAACAAGCTAAAAACATGCATATATTTGAATAGATCTATAAAAGCTCATTACTCATGTAAGCATAACCAAAATCGGCAAACCAGCCGAATTGGGGTCCATGAAGAAGGAACAAACAAGCAAGCACGGTTAAACTAATCTAAAACCTGCATCTGCCGCACGATACCTAGTTTTATCAGAGTCTAATCGTAAATGACATGCGTGAACTCGCGACATGTAACAATCTGGATTGAACTTTGATCCGGCCACCATGATATTATGATTAGCAAAAGCACAAGCAAACTTGTGAGAACAAGACCGAAAAAAGATCAATCTAGATTGGGCAAAATAGTGTTACAAGAATTAAATAAATAAAACATATAACACATGATAACTTGATGAATCTATCAGATCTGCCAAATCTAATAGAGCCGATAACTATTTTTACTCATGACTTAATCCGCCGCACGATACAAGGCACAAGCAAAAACTTCCCGTCATAAGCTTAAATCCGCCGCACGATACTAAGCTTAACATACGAGACTACTTGCATCATATCTAAATCCACCGCATGATACTAGACATGATAGCAAGGTTGCCGGGACTTACGGAGGTCGACGGATCGATGATTCCTCTCGAAGAACTCGACGACACGACTAAGGACTCGAAGATGGCACAGGGTCGGTTTGTATTGATGTAGTTGTGAACAATTTTACAATGGTCGAGGGCTTATATTTATACCCCGGACGAAACACGAGTCCTAGACGATTACAATTTACATAATAAAATATGGAAAGATACAAATTCTATTCCTAATTTCTTCGGCGTCCTCTATTGTCACGTGTTCCTTTGTGCAAACCGGCTTTATTTGCAACACTCATCTCCCGAATGGAGCCACCGTTCCGTAAAATAGCCGACCGCACAGGCATTCACTAGGACCCCGAGGACCAAATAGCCGTCTGATTGCTTGTCGAATCCTTTCCTATCTGCTGACTGGACCCACTTGTCATATCTCCGTGCATGCGAAAATCTGGTGTTAACATAGTCTTAATAAAAATTCATCTCAGAGTTTCCTAACAAAATATAGAATTTGTTTTTTTCTCTCATCTCTCACAACTAAAAAGACTAAATATAGGACAAAGGTTTGGTGAGGAAAAAATATCGCTCGACCGCCCTCTCGCTCCGTGCGAAAAAAATCACCTTCGATCATGCACTGAGGAAAAAATATAGAGCCTTTTACTTGTATGCCATTAAAAAGATGGTGTAATCGTCCATGTCCCTAGAAGATGGGCTCTAACACTCTTTGCCACTGGGTCTGAAAACTTTTCTCTCCCACGCCATTCCGTTCGTCTTCTGTTTGATTTGCGTCGTTTGGCAGTCCTGATGAGTGGGGCCCGCTGTGGCAATTGACCTCGGTTGCCCCTGGGCGCTGCCTCTGGCCGACGAACTCAACAAGGAGGCCGTGTTGACCGGTATTGACCCCTCTTCACTCTCATCTCGCTCGACTCCCAAATCAAGGTCGCGAACCCTAGCGGCGATTGCGGGCGGTGGCGCAGGACTGAGTGTCGGCGGGCTGCTGCGGCTGAGGGGAGAGACGCATCCGTGGTTGCGCCGGCGGTCGCATGGGATAGTGGAGCAAGGGAGGTACCGTGAGCCGCATCGACGATGAACATGGCGGCGACCGAGCGCCCTTCCTGGTTCCGAGAAGGGTGAGTTGCACTTTTCCCTTTCTTGTTTGTTGGTGGTGATTGTTGAGTGGTAGCACTTAGTCTTTTTGTGATTGTTGCTCTTCGTAGTTTGTTTTCCCTTTGTGATTAGAGCTGTTGTTCATTTGTAGGATGGACCCGAATAGTAGCTACAACCTAGAATTTCAGATTATTGCTGAAAATACTCGTGGGGGGAAGTGGTATTGCGTGAGTGAAGTTGTGGATGCTGATGTGGCAAACTACGACAATGTGGTTCTAGGTATTGTGGATAAGTATCCTGGGCGTTATGGGGATGCTTACAGTTTGTTTTACTGGTGCCATGAGATAAAGAAGAACATCCCCCTCACCAATGACCATGATTTAGTTGAAATGTTTGCCAAAAATGAAGCTTCCAAGTGTTGTTTGATGAGTTTAGCCTACTATCTACCCAGCAAAGGGCCTCATGTCATCCCTTCTTGGGATCCAATTGCTGAGCAATCTGTTGAACCCCCCATCACTCCTTCCAATGCCATTCCTTCCAATCCACCTCCTAGCATTGCAGAACCATCCCAGACACAGAGCACAACATGTGCAGATGATGACCTGCTAGCTAACCCAAACCCAGAGAATGAGCATGTGGGTGTTGATGATGAAGGTTTGTACCTGCCTGACCTTGCACCACCATCTCCAATAGCACAGCTCCCATGTGGGTGTTGATGATGATGAAGGTTTGCCTCTGCTTTGTATGCATGCTCCTTTTTCTTGAAGATCTGGAACTGGATCCAATCAACCTCGTCCTCTCCAAACTGTGTTCCTAGCCCCTTACAAGGCAAGCACTGAAGCTGCAGGCAGTGCCATAGTGATGGCATCACTGAACGAACAGGACTCTGTCCAGGTTGCCAGTCCTCCAAGGAAAAAAAAGAAGAGCTGTGAAGAAGAAGCTCACACCAAGAAAGGGTGACCTTGTCAGTCCTGTCAGGGCAAATGTAAGCCAACTTGCAACTGACCCTTCCAGCCCAGCTGCTAATACCAGAGGCAAGAAGAAGCTACAACTTGGTTGAAGCACAGGTGACTCCAGCCCATGTCCTTTTGCTGGGTAAACCTGAGAACATGTTTGTGATGTGGGGAAACCATTATCTTTTGGTTGGATGCAAATTTGTTGGAGAACACCTTATCTTTTGGTTTGTTGAACTACTGAGATGTCACTTGTGATGTGATGTAATGTAATGTAATGTTGGTGAACTGAACTTAGTTATGTTGGTCATGTAATGTTTGGACAAGTTAATGCTAGTTTCATCCAGTTTGGACAAATTCTTGTTGCTCATGTTGGTTCATATTTAAACATTGTTTTGGTCTAAAATGCCATTGCAACCTTCATTCATTGATTGATTGTTCATCCATACATGCATGAGCTGGCAAACACACACACACCTACTTCTTCATTATTGCATACAAGGCAAGAAATATTGCAACAAAGACCAACTTCTCAATCCATTTAAGTTGTTGCATAACTCCATCTACCCTGTCAGCCGCCTAGGAAGCTTCGTTCATGCTGGTCACTGGAGTTGAACCTGCTGTAGGTGCTGCTGCCACTGCTTGCATGCCGACTGGAGCCATTGCCTGTATAGGCAAAGGAGCAGCATAGCCTGCCTGTGATGGAGTAACATCCATCTCATCCTCCCACCTCCAGAACTGGCATCCACCAGCCTGAGCAACAGATTATAAGAACACGAGCACATATTAGAAAAAACAAGACTAGAGCATGAATGAACAAAGAAGAGGAACAAACCGAGAAAAAGGGACACTTGTGGAAGACACGACTGGTGTTTGTCTCTGTCCTCGAGGTGAAGCGATTGGCAAGCACCCTACAGTTGGGGCAAAATACACGCCCGGTCAGCCGCCTCTCCATGGAGCTTGAAGCTTCAGACATGGCGATGGAGAGGGTAGAGGAGAGGGATTGAGTAGTGAGGGAGGTGAGTGTTAATGGAAGAGAGGGGTTGGCTATAAATAGAGCAGGACAGTTGGCGCCAAGGCCAACCTTGTTGGCGCCAGAAGCCAGGGTGTTGGCGCCCAACGCTCAGTGGTGCATGAGTAAAATAAATTCCGAGGGGCATTGATGTCTTTTTCCGCACACAGTTCACACCGTTAGTGGTTCAAACGAACGGAATGGCGTGGGAGAGAAAAGTTTTCAGACCCAGTGGCAAGAGTGTTAGAGCCCATCTTCTAGGGACATGGACGATTACCCAATCTTTTTTAATGGCATACAATTAAAAGGCTCAAAAATATACATCCATCACAGCGCCTCGGCCGCCTCCATCGCCGTCATCCGCATCACGCGCCCCACGTCCTCCCCCACCGTCGCGCCCCCGGTCCCCGCCCCCGGCATCGCCTCCCATCCTCACACGGCTCCTCCAACGACGGCGGCAACAATCCCCGCTGCCATCTCGATCTCCACTGCCCCTGGCTCCCCCTCTTTGATCCCTTCCATCTTCTCATTCAGATCAAGTGGTGGTGAGGAGAGGGGAGGCATTTGCCAGATCGGAAAGAGGATGCCCTCTATGGGCACCACAATCCCTAAGGTACTATCCTAATGTCTGGTCCCTTCCCATGTCTATGAGGATAGATCCATATAATCTGGTGCCCCTGTTGTATTTACTCACGACAGATTCAACATTTGATTTTTTTTTTCTTTTGATTCGTAATTATTTACAATTGTTCCTTTCTCTGCCATTCTATCGATCTGAATATCTGATAGTAATGTGAGTGTTGGTGATGCAGTGATCTCTGCTAAACGTGTAATGGATTAGGAAATAAAATGGAAGGAGTACCATTATTCAGATCGATATTGTATTATTGTAGTTCTGTAGAAGTTCGTAATCAATTAGTTTTTTTAGCATACTTATACCATTATTATTTCCTCATTGTATTATTTATTATTTTCACAGGAATATGATTTCCATATCGTGTTGTCCCTTCTTTAAATGAACTATGAGTTGCTTACCTCGAGCTCTCTGATGATTGACTAGGTATTTCATAATATCATTCTAATGCAGAAGGAACAATCAATGACTGGACTAAGGATTCAAATTATTGATTTAACTATTTGTTTCAAGTGAACTTTTAGTTGTAGTACAAATGGTATGTTCAATGTTTCATTAACAGTTTACTCATATTATGGATTTGTTTCTTTGTGCATCTAGAGAAACATAATGAACTGTTAGACATCGTAGTAAAAAGTACATTTTTCCAATTAATATAAGTGAATGGTTCTAGCAAATGTATTGCCTTTATGATGACTTCTTTTTTCTCAGCTTCGTGTAATGAAAGGAGAATAAGAACCTTGAGGCTTTTGTTTTACTATAAAAGTACTGGTTTTATAAATACTATACACCGACTCACTCCTGACATGATACAAAGATATAATATTGACTCTGAATTTAGAATCATATCTACTTAGAGATCTTTATTTTTTTTGTTAGTTTTCAAGCCACATGCACTTTGGTAAAGAAAATGTAACATTTCTACCACTAAAAATTAAGCCAGTTTATTTTTTTCAATTCTTATAGCTAATGGCTTTTACTCTGAAATATTTTTCATTCTTCACAGTATAATGTGTTTCAATTCTGTAGCTTTTTTCATATTGCAGCAGGCCTATTTTCCATGGTACTACAATTGAAATGTAGTCCAAATATGTATAAGTGATCAATAAATATTTAGTAAACAACTAGATAAATTAATCGCCACCGGAGAGTTTGCATAGGACTATAATTTTGATCACCCTGATACTGCATTTGTTGTTTTTGAGTGCCCTGCCTGTGGCAGCGACAAAGCAGAATTGGCTTGTTGAATGGAGTGTAATCTTCAAATTGATATGGCAGTCTGCCCAAGCTAGACAACAACATGGTATGTAGTCAGCTACCTTTAATAGTTTGTGTTAACATTTGATGGTTCAGATAATAGTGGTATTTTTTTTGCTTAATATGCAGATAACGGTCACTCTCCGATGATAGGATGCAACTGATATTCCATGATCATAGCTTGCTAATCTAAATATCTATAATACCTGAGTTGAATCAAAACTATAAAAGCTATGTACATATTGTCAAGTGTGGGATCCAAATTTTGCATAACAAATAGGCCACTCAAATCCTTCTACTGAGTGCCAAGTCCATTACTAATCGTGTCCTTTAAAACTTGCGTCGGTCCTTAAAGCCTACAATTTACATAGTTAGCTCACTATATATCTGAATCAAGAAAGGTATTTATTTTTATTATCTAGAGATCACTGCTCAGTTTGATGAAATCTGAACTGTGCTCCTTCAATGGTGCTTCATTTATTTTTATTATCTAGAGATCACTGCTCAGTTTGCCGAAATCTGAACTAGGCTCCTTCAATGGTGCTTCTAAGTATTTACATACGTGAAATACAAATTGAATATGACTACAAGGTGAACTGGGATCCTTGTTCCATTCCATGCTTACTTTTTGTTCCATGAATGATATCCGATCTGAATTAATGTGGTACTGTAGTGAGTCCCTCCCTGAATATATATAGGGTGATTGGGGGCAGCCGTGAGAAAGTAGTGAGTCCCTCCCTGAATATATATAGGGTGATTGGGGGCAGCCGTGATTTCTCAGGCCTAAAGCTAGGACCAAAAAAAATATATTTGATATGGAAGCATTGTTTGCTATATTGATTATTTGTTTCACAGAAATATGTATTATTGTTTATAGGATAAGAGAACGAACAATTTTTGGAATGCGATATTTATAGAGGTTATGCAGGTTGATTTACTTTTTGCTTTCTTCCCATGCTTTATGAGAAGGGCGTCGTGACCGTGAGCATGAGGAGATAACTCGAGAGTCAAGAACAACCGGTGAGACAAAGGTGAGAATGAACCACTGAAACACAATTGTTAAAACTTGAATGGATAGCATTTCCAGGATAAATGTATCTATGCTTATTACTTCATAATAAGCTTTGTTTATTTGTAAAATTAATGTTCTGCCAGGCCAAGTGTCTGGAGCTGATACAAGTACGCCACCAACTCCATCTCAGCAATAGCAAAGGTGATCCATCTCTTCTCATGGACTTTGTTTATTTGTAGAATTAAGTCCATTGTAAGTGTAGATAAAATATAAGTTTCTGCCAGCTCGAGTGTCTGGACTTGATACAAGTACACTGATAAGTCCATGTCAGCACTTGATTGCTGATGAGAAGATTCTAATTTGTTAAATCGCCCACATGCATAAATAGAAGCTGAGGAGGACGCCTTGGGTCGGTCTTGCATTCTTCAACATAGTTGTAATCGTCATCCCTACCCTCTGGTGCATCCACTCTCCTATGTCAGGCTCTGTGCTCCATAAGGTGATGGCATTGTATCTCCTGTCACCCACCTCACTGCATTTCATTCCCCTGGTTATAGACCTTTTAATTCTCTGTCTAAGCACTCCGTTGTCCAGTGAAGAACAGATAACATCCAATGAACAGACAGGGAAAGAGGCTGCAAGGAAGTTTCAGAAATATATTTAACTCAAGTTTGAGATCTCAAAGACTAACAATTCTTGTTTTCTAGGAGATCAGAGTGTGTATTATACCTCAAGCATATTTGTGGGAGTCCCACTTGCATCTCAAGTTATGCATCTTACCTATTTTATATTGTTCTCGCATTCTGGTAGAGTAGGCGGGGTAGTCTGTAGTGATGTTTGGTGAAGGGCCACTGGCCACTGCTCCTTTTTGTCAAATAAGTGGGTTTCACATTATTCTCTTATGTTGTTCTGAACTTATGATGCATGGGTCTCAAAGTTCTGTTGGCATTGGGGTTTGCCACCTTCGATAGAGGCATCACCAATGATTTTTTAGACTATTATACCACCTCTCTTGGTGTTACCCTACAACGAATATTGTTGGTGTAAATAATAAATTGTAAAGGGGCTTATATGTAAAAGTAAGAAGATAGAATAGAGAGCACGGATCTGGGAACAGACTAGACAGAACCTTCCCCAAATTCAACATGGTATACGGAGCCAAAGTTAGGGTTTCGCGAGGTGGTGGCGGCGCTGCAGTCCAGTGCTTGGCCGGCGAGCTCGCGTGAGCGTGCGGCGGCGCTTGCGCTCAGGAGGAGGTGCGTGCAGCGCGCGTGCAAGGCGCGCACGCGGAGGCAGGCTCGGCGGCGCTCGCGCAGCGGACTCGCGCGGCGCTCGTGCAGAGGCGACGGGTCGCGGACTCGCGTGGAGGCGGGCGTGGCGGCACTCGTGCGGAGGCAGGCGGAGAGCTCGGTCCGTGTTGTGCTGTTCCAGGCCCTTGGGTTCCAGGAGCAGAAGGTGTGCGGCTGTGTTGTGGCAAGGAAGAATTGGTGAGGATCCTGTGCTGTTTTTCCTCTCTGAAAAAATTTGTGCTGCTACTGAAGCAGAGTGGGCTGTTGCGTGGTGCTGCTCTTGAGGTGCTGTGACTTTGTGATTTGGGAAGGTGGAGGCTTGGTTACTAGATTTGGAGTTTGGGGGAAGAACTGAAGAAGGGTTGGTGTTCTGGAAGAAGGAAATAGAAGGTGTTGCTGCTGAGTGACAGTGGTCTGTTGAGAAGATGAGCACTGAAAAGGAGACGTTGAAGCCAAAAGGCAGCGAGGATAATGGTGGTGGTAGTGGAGGTGATTCACTAGTTACTAGGGATGAGATGAAGTCCATGATTCAGGGGTTGCTGGAGGCAGTTATGAGTGTTCCTAGGGGGGCACCGGTACTTAAGCTGAAGTTGGAGCTTGTACCAAATGATGTGAAGTTGGAAGGAAGTAAGAACTATTTGAGTTGGTCTAGAAGAGTGCAAGTGATCCTAGGAGGAAAAGGAGTAGAGCATTATTTGACGGAGGATTGTGTTGAGCCAGCCAACAAGCTTAGCCCCGAGTGGAAGGTGTGGCGCGCAACAGATTCTACTATAGTGGCGTGGTTATTGGCATCCATGTCACCATCTGTTGGTAAAATGGTGGAAGCTATGCCCACGGCGGCGCAGATATGGAAAACCCTAAGTAACATGTATTCCAAGCGAGGGAATGTGATGGTGATGATGGAAATTCAGAATAAGGCTGATGCAGTGAAACAAGCAGGGAGGTCAGTGGAGCAATATGCTAGTGAGTTGCAGTATCTATGGGGAGAGCTGGACCACTATGCTCCACTTAGGATGAGAGATCCAGAGGATGTTCGAGATGTTCAGAAGTGGGTAGAGGACAGAAGGGTGACTCATTTTCTGAAGAACCTGGACCCTGAGTTTGAGAGTAGGAGGGCTGCCTTCTGCCACCAGGAGAGTTTACCTACCATGGAAGAGGCCGTATCAGCCATGGTCATTGAGGAGAGCAGGCTGCACATGATGAGAGGTGAAAATCTTGTGAAGTCAGCCTATACTAGTGTGGCAGAGAGGTTGTGTTACAACTGTGGTGAGAAGGGACACATGAGCTATAGTTGTCCCCTTCCAAAAAACTATGGTGGCAGGAGTGGAACTCGGGGAGGTCGTGGTGGTGCTCGCGGCGATCAAGGAGGTCGTGGTGGTCGTGGTGGTGGACGTGTAGGAGGACGTGGCAGAGGCCGTGGTGTCCCTCAAGCCAATGCAGCCCTGGAGAGTTCTACCACAGAGAGTGGTCCTCAAGTTAATCCTGAAGTTCAGTCCCTCACCTTAACTGGGGAACAGGTCAAGCAGTGGGAACAATGGCAGAAGTTTAAAGCATCTGAAGCCCCCAGTACCACTCCAGTTGGTTCTGTGATTGCCACCACCAGTCACTTTGGTAACTTTGCCAACTATGCCCACTTGGGCAAAGGTACTCAGGCACAGGCACTTGCATCCACATGTAGGCATAACATAGAATGAGTCATTGATTCAGGAGCTTCCAAACATGTCAAACTATTCAAACTGCGGATGGTACCTCTCAACCCATTCATGGCGTAGGATCCATAGAGTGCACTCCATCTCTTCACTTATCTTCTGTTTTGCATGTCCCTTCCTTCCCAGTCAATCTCCTCTCAGTTAGTTCACTTGTTGACCAGTTCAAATGCACTGTTACATTTGATGAAAATTTCTGTGTCTTTCAGGAGAAGAGGACGGGGAGAGTGATTGGGACCGGAGTCAAGCGTAATGGGCTGTGGTTCATCAACCAAGAACAGTCAGCATTGGCAGCAGCTACTGGAACACAAGAGAGGGAGATCTACTTGCTTCATCGCTGGTTAGGTCATGTACCTTTTGGAAGCTTGAATAATTTATATCCTGATGTTTTTGAGGATGTGGACATAAAGAAACTTGTGTGTGATGCTTGTGAACTTGGGAAACATACAAGGACAACTTATCCTAGTATTGGCCTCCGGAGTTGTGAACCTTTTATGTTAATACACTCTGATGTTTGGGGTCCCTGCTCAGTTACATCTTTGAGTGGATTTAAATGGTTTGTCACATTTATTGACTGCTATACTCGTATGACGTGGATTTATATGCTTAGGGGTAAGCATGAGGTCCTTCGGTGCTTCCAGGATTTTCATAAGTTAGTTGCAAACCAATTCAATACTAGAATTCGGATTATTCGAACTGATAATGGAAAGGAGTATGTAAACCATGATTTTGAGGCATATCTCTCGGAGCATGGGATTATACATCAAACTACTTGTCCTAGTACCCCACCACAAAATGGTGTTGCTGAGAGGAAGAATCGACACTTGCTAGAGGTAGCAAGGTCCATCATGTTCCAGATGAATGTGCCCAAATATCTCTGGAGTGAAGCGGTGTTAACAGCAGCGTATTTAATCAATCGTATGCCATCTAGGATTCTTGGTATGAAGTCACCTGCAGAGCTGTTGTTGGGACAACAAGAGTTTAAAGTACCCCCAAAAGTATTTGGTTGTGTGTGCTTTGTCAGGGACCATAGGCCTTCAGTTGGTAAATTGGATCCTCAGGCGGTGAAGTGTGTTTTTGTTGGGTATTCTTCTACACAGAAGGGTTACAAGTGTTGGGACCCCAGTGGAAAGAAATTGTTTGTGAGTATGGATGTGACATTCAGAGAATCTGAACCATACTATACAAAACCATGGGATCTTGATCCGTTCCTGGAGGAATTCTCTTCAGTCACTGAGGGTGACAGCAGAGAGGGGGAGAATGTAGGAGCTGATGGTCAAAAGGAGGTGATTGTTGGTACCATCCCATGTCCAATGGATAGGCCTGAACCTCAGGGGGAGGTAATTCATCAAGATAATGGTGTGGATGTGAGAAATAGTGACTGTGAAGGAGAAGAGATAGTTGGTGATGAGTTAAGTGGTGATGGGAATGAGGAGGCAAGTAACGAAGGAAGTGAAGAGGTAAATGTTGAGAATGAGAAGGAGCCGATAGTGTACCAAAGGAGACGGTTCAGAAGTCAGGGGGAGCAAGCAGCTGAAAAAGAGCCGATCGTGTATCAGAGGAGAAGGTTTAGGAGCCAGGAGGAGCAAATCAATACACCACAGCCACGACAGCCTGGTTCTTCAGTCCCAAATCTCTCCTCAGATCTCTCTCCGTTGAGCTCCTCGACTCACTGTGGGTCGAGTGGTAATGTATCCTCTAATCCTGAACTTGTTGAGCTACCTCTTGCACAACGTAGGGATACTAGATCCAACTTTGGTAAACCTCCTATTCGTTATGGTTTTGAGCATCCTAGTGTAGATCATGACATTGCCAACTTTCTCTCATACTCTCATCTTTCACCTGCATATAGAGCATTTGTTGCATCTTTACAAACAGTGCCTATTCCAAGGGACTGGAGGTGTGCAAAACAGGATCCTAACTGGAATGCTGCAATGAGAGAAGAAATGTATGCCCTTCAGAAGAACAAGACATGGGAACTGGTCCCACTTCCAAAAGGGAAAAAAGCTGTGGGCTGTAAGTGGGTCTTCACTGTGAAGCAAAACCCAAAAGGAGAGGTGGACAGGTACAAGGCAAGGCTGGTTGCAAAAGGCTACAGTCAAACTTATGGTATTGATTATGATGAGACTTTTGCTCCTGTGGCAAAGATGGGTACCGTTAGGACCTTAATCTCTTGAGCTGTTAACTTTGGTTGGCCTCTACATCAGATGGATGTGAAGAATGCATTTCTTCATGGTGACTTACAGGAAGAAGTCTATATGGAAATTCCACCGGGGTTTGCTAATAGCCAAACTGTTGGCAAGGTGTGCAGACTTAAAAAATCGCTCTATGGACTAAAACAATCACCCCGAGCATGGTTTGACAGGTTCAGGAGAGCGGTCTGTGGTATGGGTTATACTCAATGCAATGGTGATCATACAGTCTTCTATAAGCATAGAGGAGCATTTATTACTATTATGGCGGTGTATGTGGATGATATTGTGATTACAGGAGATGATGTGGAGGAAATCAAATGCTTGAAGGAGAATTTGGGAAAAACCTTCGAGGTAAAGGATCTTGGACCACTTAAGTATTTCCTTGGGATTGAAATTGCTAGGTCACCTAAAGGGATAGTTCTCTCTCAAAGGAAATATGTCCTTGATCTGTTGGCTGAAACCGGCATGTTGGGATGTCGGCCATGTAGCACTCCTATTGATAAAAATCATCAAACCAGTGCCCAGTGTGGAGATTGTGTGAACAAAGAAACATATCAAAGATTGGTGGGAAGACTAATATACCTATGCCATACAAGGCCTGATATTTCTTATGCAGTGAGTGTGGTGAGCAGGTATATGCATGATCCAAGAACAGGACATATGGAGGTGGTCTACAGGATTTTGAGGTATCTAAAGGGAACTCCCGGGAAAGGACTATGGTTTAGAAAGAATGGGCACCTGGACTTGGAGGGATACTGTGATGCTGATTGGGCAAGTAGCAAAGATGATAGGAGGTCTACTTCTGGTTATTGTGTGTTCGTGGGAGGAAATCTTGTTTCATGGCGAAGTAAGAAACAAGCTGTTGTGGCACAATCTACTGCAGAAGCTGAATATAGGGCGATGGCAGTGAGCTTATGTGAGATGCTGTGGTTAAAAGGCTTGCTGAAGGAGCTGCGGCTGCTGAGAAGTGAGACCATGATGCTTCACTGTGATAACATTGCTGCAATCAATATTGCAAATAATCCGGTGCAATTTGATCGCACTAAGCATGTGGAGATTGATAGATTCTTCATCAAGGAGAAGCTAGACGGTGGGGTCCTAAGGTTAAAATATGTAAAATCACGTGGTCAACTAGCTGATTGTTTTACAAAGGGTTTAGGACCTAACGAGAATGAGTTGAGTTGTAGAAAGATGGGCTAATAAATTGTAAAGGGGCTTATATGTAAAAGTAAGAAGATAGAATAGAGAGCACGGGTCTGGGAACAGACTAGACAGAACCTTCCCCAAATTCAACAAATATGAATAAATGTTTGCTATACAGCTAACTTACGTTCAAAAAAACTATACATCTAACAAGTTTTTTTTTGTTTTCAGTAAATTTTTAAATTGATTACATGGTGCCAGCGCTGACACTCACAGTCCCATTGGTTGGAGTAGCCATGGTGCCAGCAGCCAGAAGCGCCAAGTACCTTCTTTGTCCACTCTGCATTTTCCAGAATGGCATTTTCATGTTGCTGAATCCTGAATGATGTTCTCGATGCATATATATAACAAATGATCTGGATGTGCCATTTTTCTATGCAGAACCACAATCTCTACTCCTAAAAAGAGTCAAATGACATCGTCTGATTATCCCCTGTTGCTTCGCTTCTCTACTAAACGTGCGACACAGTCTCCCCCTGTCAAAGCACCGATCCCGGCCTCTCCAGTCTCCCGTGCAACCGCCTCCCCGTCAAATGTCAATTTAATTTAATTAACCCTAACTAAGTTGGCCGACTACTAATAAATCAGCAAGCCTGTTAATGTTAAGCTATGCATGTACGACATACCCCTGCTGGAGACATTTCTTTTTCTTTTTTGTTAAATAAAAAGGCCATGTTAAGCTATGCATATATAGTATTTTTATTGATTCCCTAATTTCCTTCTCATATCTCATTGCTTGGTAATACTAGGAGATGGCTGGTGGGATTGTTCAGGCTGTCGTGGATATAGGATGAGAAAAACGATGTAATAATATTAGTTTAGCTTATTACCATTTTTGTTTTGATTTAGAAGTTGTAGTGATACGAGCTTTTGATATTAGATATCAGGAGGTATCCTCACCATTTCTTGCAGGGGTTTTAACCAAAACTGTCATCTATGCTGGCAACCAAACAAACAACCTTTTGATGTTAATTTTATTATCATCATATCATGTAGCTGTTGTGATTAAGGTCATGATTTCAACTTTCAAGTCTCATCTCACCTTACCATCAGAGATTGATAGTTTCCCCTTCAAATAATTGCTTTCATTTTTTTTCCTGAAGTCTTGCATATATTGTACTCTCGAATCAACTAATATAATCATTGTACTCCTAAATCAACTAATATAACCATTATTTCTGTTCAACAAGGTACAACTAAGATATATCATGATTTGATCCTGCTTTGCTTTTCCATCTTCATCCTTCATACCTTCACTTATTAATCAATGGATTCTATAAATCATTGTCGACGTGTTCTCTCGTGCACAGTTGCAATTTGACAAAATGAAGTAATGGCTCTACCGTGCATAGCTGCAGGAGTTCAACAAAATGAAGCAATGGCTCTACGAGATTGAGGAGTCTGGTTGTCAAGGTTTGTAATCCTTCCTATATGCGCTACTTTTCTATTCCAATTGGTAAAATCCACAATTGAAGTACGGTTCGTTAGGGAAAATAGCTTTATAATAGAAATGTTATGTGGTGATTTGTTTCGTTGATATGTGGACATGGCACATTTATGGTGGATTGTTGGCAGATTGAATGCTCAAGAGTTTTATTAACTAAACAATTTTGCAGTTCTCATGAATAAAAACTATTTGTTGTTGCTATATCTCTAAAATAAATCTTTTGCTTGAATAATTTATATTTTCATGAAGTCCTAATGCTCTTGCTCAAAGTTTACTCCATGAGTTTCCATTTTTATTAGCACAAAAAGTGTTGTTTTACAAGGCAATTTATGTTATGAGCAATATAACATTTTAAATTGATTAATAATTTTCAGTTGCATAAATATGATCATACATGGAAACAAGAGCCTCGAGGCCTCAACGGTGCTGCTGCTCTCTGCCTCCTGGCCTCCTGCCTAGCTGCTGTTGAAGCTCTTTGCTTGCTGACACAACCAAGGTGATATTGGAAAATACAGAATGGTGTTTCTAGGTTTTCATTTCATCATCTTCAAAATATATTTTTCTCATGTAAAAGTTGTTATTTTTAGTTGTTATCTTTATTGTTTCATCAGGATAAAAATGAAATGTTGTTTCGATGCTCAACATATATTGTTGTACCTCCCAAGCTTTCCTTTGTTTAGTTTCTTGAGAGTGGATATGGTGATGCAAGTGGTATTTCATTTTTTTATAAATCTATGAGTGGTTGGTTGTGTAGAAACACCATGGTCATCAAACAGGTACTGATTAATTTCAGCTAAGTAAATTACTCCTCGAAGGTTATTGATATTTGAACATGATGTTGCTTGTCCTCAATTAATAACGAGCAAACCATTAGTGTAGTTCTTATATTCATCTCTACATTTGCAAGATATTGATACTAATATGTAATAGGTTATAGGCGATGGACCTCTAATCATGTCCTAGACTTCTTGCGTTTGCAGACCTCTAATCTTAGATATTCGTTAGTAAAATAATTAACAATATTTTTTGAGGGGGGTAATTAATAATAGCATTTTGTTTACAATAGGAACTGAACTATCTTAAAGGCTCCATGAACTGGCATGAAATTTGAAGTTAGTTGGGCAAGTGACAACGGAATCTGTTGGCTAGAGGGGTACACGGTGGTTGACATCATTTAAATCTTTCAAAAAACTGCATATCAATTTTGTCAAGAGTTTTAGATGTTAAAAATATTTTGGTTGTATTATATTAGTGGAGTTCCAATATATTTGTTGAAGAAATTTTAAATGTATCTTTTATT
The DNA here is from genome assembly GCA_009763385.1 of Coix lacryma-jobi var. lacryma-jobi. NCBI lineage: Eukaryota > Viridiplantae > Streptophyta > Magnoliopsida > Poales > Poaceae > Coix > Coix lacryma-jobi. The sequence goes on from CM019824.1 coordinate 93,539,808, forward strand.
TTTATGAAGAAATATAAGTTTCACTGAAAAGGAATTATTCCCAAATCATGTTTTTTTTGGCACCATGACGTGTTGAGTTGTATGTCAATGTCGTTGTAGCGTTACCACATGCATACCCGCGAGCGAGGCTGGCGTGAGGGCTCAGGAATCAGGATGACTAGGATAGTTGTGTGGTCATGGTGAATAGGTGCAGTACGGGTAGAGCAACAGTTCTGGTGTAGCCCAATGCTCCTGTTTCGGCGACATCAAGCAGCTCCGTGTATTATCTTATTGTGTGATACATGTATTTTTAGTCTAAAAGTTTTATTGTCCCGTAGCAACGTAGTATTAGTCTATTTTTAGTAGACTAAATTAGTGTACCAACATTTTAGAAACTTAACCAAACACACCATGTGATTCAATGCGAGGCTAGTCTACCCCTCAACGGCAGTCAAAAATAATGTGCACGAGACTGCTAGCGTTCAGGGATAACTACTATGGAGACGCGAATGGACAACCATCAAACTCTAGCAGAACTAGTTCAGCCCTAATAAGTTGCAACTCCATTTAGACCTCGTAAGAATAAAAGCACGGTGGTAACACAATGTATATTGCGTATCACCTAACAGAATTGAGATTCAAGAAGCAAACAGGTTATTGGCCGCTTGGGCAATCGGAATCTACTGCAAGAGATTATCGTGTTCCTGCTAGAATTCCACAATAATGGCAAGTCTAGTACCACCTAAGATAACATTACATTTACTCGGGATGCCTAAAGATACCCAATAACTAGGACCTGTGTCCTCAGGATGCCTAAAGATACCCAATAACTAGGACCTGTGTCCTCAGGATGCCTAAAGATACCCAACCACTGTCTTATGCAGCGCAAGCTAAGATAACCTCTGTTTCTTCTTCTTAGCAAGATTCTCGAAAACAGCGCGTATATCTTCAGATGTTACTGGTTTCGATGTATCGAAGGACTCCTGCTCAAAGTATCAGACAAAGCAAAAACACCAATGAGATGACTGAATAAATCAAATGCATCGACAAAATGAAATGGCATTCCTTCTTTTCTGAATCGAAAAATACACGGACAGAACAATGCACAAGACAAACATATTGTTAAATTGAAAAGTAAATTCAACAAACAAAATCAAGCTGCATAGAGTCGTCACACACTAGGAAAACATTAAAACAGAATTGAAGGCCAACAGTAAAATGCATCATTTCCAACACATTTTACACATGAACAATTACACTCTTTGTGCAGGTGGTATTGTCACAGTGCAGGCTGCTTGCCAGGTGGAGTACCTCTTTGTGCAAGGTTTTAAAACATGCAGGTTCACTTCTTTGAATAGTTGTCATGTGTTTAAAGAAGTATCAGGTAACAATTTTCTCAAACTCGTACAGTTGTCAAAACATGTTTACTTCTTGTAATGATTGTCCTGTGTTTTAGCAAAAAGCATGAAGTAATAATTTTCTCCAATCTCATCCAGCTACCAAAATGTTTTTCACCTACTCATCAATCAAATACGAGAAGATTGTTACCAGAAAGGACTGAAACTCATTCTTCATGTCATTGATGCCACTCAACATCTCTATCTTCTGAACATGATTAAGTGAATTCAGAAAATTTGTCTCAGCTCCTTGCTGCTGTTCCAGTTTATTCTCCCTCTTCTGCTTGGCAATATTCTCATATTCCTCAATAGAATCATCCTTGTCAATAAGATATGCAATACCTCGTTGTGCATAGAAGTTGCTGCATGTTTCACACCTGCATAGTGTCTCCCTCCAACTTTTAGTCATGAAAAAAGGCTCACTTTTATCTGTAACAGCTGGCATTGTATTTACATCCATTCCTAGCTTGCAGTTGCTCCCATAACTGCTACCCAAATTGGCCTCCTCGGGAACTGTGATAGCTTTTGTAGAATCATTCCCAATGGAGGTCTTTTCGCCAACTGTATGATCAACAAGAGCATCATTTTCATGTTTCTCAGTGTTAGCACGGCCTGAAGGTTTTTCCATCATTTTTGGATCACTTGCATCTGTTTGCACTGCCAGATTCTGCTTACCAGAAGCCCAAATTGTATCTGGATACAATTTCAAGAAATGGCAAACAGGTGAGCATTTGTGGCATATAAATTCATCATAGAGTGGCTCCCCTTCCTCATCTCTTGGTATCTGCAACACAAGTCATTAAGCACACTAACATTTTGTATGCGCTAGGAAACTAAACAGAAGATATATTTTATCCAGAGGATTCCATTCAAGAAAGATATGCTCCTGCGTGTTCAAAAAAAAGAACATTTTATCCTGTGCCCTGCAAACTGAAAGCAATGAGGATTGCGTGGAATTAGATGATTGATTGATTGGAGAGACCTATGTACATATATATATATAGGGAAGAGGAGACCCTGTGGTTTATAGAAATAGCACCAACAGAGATCTCATATCTCTCTAACCATATAAGGGGCTGGCCGGCTATACCAGGCTCATGCCCTACCATATACACGCATAGCACACATACAATCTAACACGCCCCCGCAGTCACAGCGTCGAGTCGTCGGACGTTGAGACTGGACCGAAACTCTGTAAAAACAGTAGTTGTGCTAGAAATTGTGGATTGCATAATTGGGCTAACCCTAGAAGGGTAGCAATAGATAGAGTTACATGGGCCTGACTCATACACTCCAACAATCCCCCCCCCCCTCCCCTCCCCCCCCCCCCCCCCCCTCGCAGTCTGAACTGCCGGCGCAGCGGAGTTTCAAGACTGGGCATGAAAAGAAGCAGAAGCACATCACATGCATAAGATCCCCCACAGACTAAACTAGCCACTAGTGATGTTGAGGCTGGAGCGAAACTCGGAGAACGTCGAAGACGGCAGGCCCTTGGTGAAGATATCGGCGAACTGGGAAGTGGTCAGGACGTGGAGAACCCGAACATCGCCGATGGCCACCCGATCACGGACAAAGTGTAGATCAATCTCCACATGCTTGGTCCGCTGGTGCTGAACGGGGTTGGTGGAGAGGTACACCGCACTCACGTTGTCGCAGTAGACCAGCGTGCTCCGGGTCAAGGGACTGTGGAGCTCGCCAAGGAGCTGTCGGAGCCAGGACGCCTCAGCCACGCCGTTAGCAACAGCGCGGTACTCCGCCTCGGCACTAGAGCGGGAGACCACCGGCTGGCGCTTGGACGACCAAGACACCAAGTTGCCGCCGAGGAAGACTGCGTAGCCGGAGGTGGACCGGCGAGTGTCTGGACACCCGGCCCAGTCAGCGTCAGTGTAGACGACGAGCTCGGTGGAGGCAGACCGGTGGAGCAGGCCATAGTCAATAGTGTCGCGGAGGTAGCGAAGAAGGCGCTTGAGAGCCGTAAGGTGAGGCTCGCGCGGATCATGCATATGGAGGCAAATCTGCTAAACTGCATAAGTGATATCCGGGCGGGTGAATGTGAGGTACTGGAGTGCCCCGGCAAGACTCCTGTATGCAGTAGAGTCAGTGACTGCAGTGCCCTCGGTCTCTGATAGCTTGGCCCGAGTGTCAACTGGGGTGGAGCAGGGCTTGCAGTCAGTCATCCCAGCCCGCTACAGGATATCGAGAGTGTACTGCCGCTGGTGAAGAAAGAGACCCCCTGGACGAGTCTCAACAGTGACCCCGAGGAAGTGATGGAGCACACCGAGATCCTTCATCGCGAACTCCTGCTGAAGAGAGGTGATGATCCGCTGCAGCAGAGTCGGACTGGAAGCGGTGAGCATAATGTCATCAACATAGAGCAGCAGATAGGCAGTCTCCCCACCGTAGTGATAAATGAACAGAGAAGTGTCAGACTTGGCCTCCACAAAGCCCAGGGTGAACAGAAAGGCAGCAAATCGAGAGTACCACGCCCGAGGGACCTGCTTGAGGCCGTAGAGAGACTTGTTGAGGCGACACACCAGATCAGGGCGAGAGGAGTCAACGAACCCCGCAGGCTGACTGCAGTAGACTGTCTGAGCAAGTGTCCAGTGGAGAAAGGCATTCTTGACATCCAGCTGATGCACGGGCCAGGAGCGAGAGAGAGCCAGCGAGAGGACCGTGCGGACTGTAGCAGGCTTCACCACTGGACTGAAAGTCTCATCATAATCAACCCCAGGCCGCTGAGTGAAACCCCTGAGGACCCAGCGAGCCTTGTACAGCTCGAGAGAACCATCAGCCCGTCGCTTGTGTGTCCAGATCCACTTCCCGGTGACGACATTGGAGCCAGGTAGCCGGGGCACCAGATCCTAGGTCTGGTTGGCGAGAAGAGCTGCGTACTCCTCTTCCATCGCACCGCGCCAGTGTGGGTCGGCCAAGGCATCACGCACGGAAGAGGGTCTGTGATAGCTTGCATCGAGGCGTAGGGCCCAGGCCTCGGCGTTGCCCAGGAACTGCCCCTCGAGGGCTAACCATGCTCGTCGAGCGTCAGGGGTGTTGCGGACCAGGTCGTGAAGGTCGAGGGAGATCGTGCCGAGGATCCAGGAGAGGACAATGCTGTCGAGCCGCAGCCACGATGGTGTTGGAGCCGCAGCTGGAGCGTCGAGGTGGACGTGGTCGTGGTCGTCAAGCGCGTAGCGGCGGAGAGTGAGGAGGACCAGGTCCCGCCAACGAGCGTAGGAGGGCGACTCGGGCTCCAGGAGGACAAGGGCCAGACTTCGGATGTTCTGGACACCACCAGCCTGGAAGTGCAGTTGCGCCACGAGCGGATCGGCCGGATCGCGCCAGAGGACCGCCGTAGTCAACGAACGAGCAGTAGAGCCGGAGGATGTGGCACTGACGTCATGGTGGACGGGGAGGACAAGGAGCTGCTCGGCCTCGGCGATGCGGCGAGCGAGGGCATCGGCCGCATCCCGCTCCCAGGCCAGAGTAGCAGCACGGACGCGCGCCTGGCCCGCTGCGGCAGCTGCACGGGCCGCGTCGATGGCAGCAGCGAGGGTCGCATCGGCCGCACCTAGCATCCCGCCCTGCTGGCCCGAAGGAGGAGGTGGAGGTGGCTGGCAGCCTCCAGGCCCGCCAGGCAGACCCTGTGGGCGGACATCGGAAGCGCCAAGGAGCTGCGGGTGGACATGGTGCGAGGGGCAGCGACAGAAGAGGTTGGCAGCCCTGCGCCCCCGGCGGCAGAGGAGGCTCGCGAGCGCCCACACCAGAGGGAGAAGGAGGCGGCGGCGGCAGGACAGGCTGAGGAACCGCGGACGCGTCGCCAGCGCCGAGCGTGCCAGGAAGCGGCGCGCCGGGAAGCAGGCCACTGGCGTCGGGCGCGCCGGGAAGCAGGGCACCCCCGCCGTCCGCGCCGCCAGGAAACACGGCGCCGGGGAGCAGCACCGGCCGCGCTGGTCTCCGCGCCAACATGCAGGGCTGCAGCGGCAGGACGGGAAGCCGCCACGCGCGCCCAGGAGAGGGGATGGGGGAGGGGAGGGAAAGCCTGGAAGTAGTGGGGAGGGGGAGGGAGCTCCTCACCGCCGGCCATGGAGGCAGCAACGGCGCCGGTGGCTGGACAGGAAGGGTCGGCGCCGGCTGGGAGAGGGAGGGAGAGAAGAAGCCCTAGCTTGATACCATGCTAGAAATTATGTATTGCATAACTGGGCTAACCCTAGAAGGGTAGCAATAGATAGAGTTACATGGGCCTCATGGGCCTGACTCATACACTCCAACAAGTTGGCAAGCCTTTGGTGAAGATGTCGGCGAACTATGACGTTGTCAGGACGTGAATGACGCGGACTACTCCAAGAGCCACTCGTTCTCAAACGAAGTGAAGATCAATGTCAATGTGCTTGGTACGCTGATGTTGAACGGGGTTGGAAGACATGTACACGGTGCTAATGTTGTCACAATAGACCAAAGTGGCATGAGACAAGGGTGTGTACAACAACCATCAAATGGCGCAACCAGAAAGCTTCAGCCACGGCGTTGGCAACCGCACGATATTCTGCTTCAGCACTTGAATGGGAGATGGTGTTTTGGCGTTTAGAAGACCAGGAGATCAAATTGTCACCAAGAAATACTGCGTAGCCTGAGGTAGACCTGCGAGTGTCAGGACAACCAACCCAATCTACATCGGAGTAAACCACTAGCTCGGACCGACTGGAAGCACGCATGTGAAGTCCCAAATCCAGAGTGCCATGAACATAGCACAGGATTCGCTTCAAGGCTGCAAGATGAGGCTCCCTTGGATCATGCATATGAAGACACACCTGTTGCATAGCATAGGCAATGTCTAGTCGAGTGAAAGTGAGATACTGCAGGGCACCAGCAAGGCTGCGGAAATCCGTAGGATCAGAAATAGGAGGACCTTCTGCAGACAACTTGGGGTTAAGATCAACCAGAGTCGAACACGGATTGCAATCAGCCATCCCAGCATGATCCAAAATGTCCAGCATGTACTGGAAATGAGGAACGTTGGACCTCCGCATGCCTAGAAAATGATGGAGCTCACCCAGATCCTCCATGGAAAACTCGTGCTGAAGGGTTGTAATCGACTGTACCAAGCGCGAGGCGCTTGTTTTAGTCCATAAAGAGAGCGATTCAGGTGGCGCACAGAATTTGGATGAGTTGAGTCCTCAAAACCTGAAGGTTGGATGCAGTAGACTGTCTCAGAGAGAGTCCCATGAAGAAAGACGTTCTTCATGTTGAGCTGATGCATTGGCCAGTGGCGAGAGACAGCGAGAGAAAGGACTGTCCGGACAGTAGCAGGCTTCACAACAGGGCTGAAGGTCTCATCGTAGTCAATACCAGGTCGTTGAGTGAATCCCCAAGAACCCAACGCGCTTTGTAGCGCTCAAGAGAGCCATCTGCCTTGAACTTGTGTTTGAACACCCACTTGCCTATAACCACATTGGATCGAGAAGGCCTCTGAAGATCTCAAGTGTGGTTGGCAAGAAGTGCAGAATACTCCTCCTGCATGGCCGTGTGCCAATTTGGATCGACGAGCGCGGCCGCGGGATGGGCGATAGTGAAGCCACCTGGAGAGCGACTGGTTGGCGAAAACCGGCCTTCCCTCGTGTCCGCATGGCATGCTGATTGGCCACAGGAACGATGGGAACAGCCCCAGCAGGTAGACAAACTGGTGATGCTGCGGGCACTGGAGCTGGTGCTGCGGGCACAAGTCGTGGACGAGGGCTGTATGTCAATCGAACAGGGGGCCTGGGCGCCAGTGCTAGAATTGTGATTGTCTGTATTGGGCTAACCCTAGAGGGGTTGCAATGTAGATAGAGTTACATGGGCCTAATGGGTCTGGACTCATACACTCTAACACCCCCTCGCAGTCTGAACTGCCGGCGCAGCGGAGTTTCAAGACTGGGCACGAAAAGAAGAACAAGCACATGCACACGAGCCCCCCACAGACTCAACTAGCCACTAGTGATGTTGAGGCTGGAGCGAAACTCGGAGAACGTCGAAGATGGCAGGCCCTTGGTGATGATGTCGGCAAACTAGGATGTAGTCGGGACGTGGAGAACCCGAACATCGCCGATGGCCACCCGATCACGGACGAAGTGGAGATCAATTTCCACATGTTTGGTCCGCTGGTGGTAAACGGGGTTGGTGGAGGCCGACTGGAGGTGTGAGGGTCATGGTGCCGAAGGAGCGGGCCAAGGCCGTCGGGTCCCAACCGACAGGCCCGGGCGTCCCAGCAGGTGGGGCCCATGGCGACGAAAGCGAAGGGGCAGCCACCGCAGGCATAGTCCACGGTGCCGGGAACGGAGCTGTGCCCGTGAGCATGGCCGCCGGAGCACGGGGCTCACCACCAGCCGCCTGGTAGGGCCACATGGAGATGCGCCCAGACCACGGGTTGTGGAAAGACGGCTAGGGGGCACCCCGAGGAGGCGCTAGGGCGGCCGGAGCAGTCCCACGACCAGACCCTACACCGCGTCCCCCTCCACGTCGGCGGCGGCCACCACGCGCCCCCCCCCCCCCCCCACCCCTGCTCGGCCCGAGGGGAGGAGGACCTAGAAGGGACGCAGGTGGAGCGGTCGATCGCAGCGGTGGAGCCGCAGCAAGAGCTGTCGAGGAGCCCGGCGTCGAGTGAGACCCAGGCGGGACGCCCTGAGTGAGCTCCTCCATGACAAGGTCGTCACGGACCTGCAGGAAGGAGGGAAAGGGCCGCTGACGAGTGATCCATGTCCGTAGGTGGCTGTGGCGGTCGCTGAGGCCGCGGAGGACGTTGAGGACCAGGATCCGGTCGTCAACAAGGCAGCCAAGGTCACCCAAGGAGTCGGCGAGGCCCTTCATGCGGCGGCAAAACTCGCCCACGAAGAGGTCGCCCTGAACGAAAGTGCGGAAGCTCGCATCGAGGCGCAGGGCCCGGGCCTCGGCATTGCCCAGAAACTGCCCCTCGAGAGCCACCCACGCGTGTCGGGCGCCAGGAGTGTTGCGGACCAGGTCTTGAAGGTCGATGGAGATGGTGCCGATGACCCAGGAGAGGACGATGCTATCGAGCCTCAGCCACGCAGGAGTCTGGGCCGCAGCTGGAGTGTCGAGGAGGACGTGGTCGTCGAGAGCGTAAGGACGAAGGGTGAGGAGGACCAGCTCCCGCCAACGAGCATAGGAAGGCGACTCGGGCTCCAGGACGACGGGAACCAGACTGCGGATGTTTTGGACGCCTCCCGCCTGGATGTGAAGTTGTGCCACGAGAGGGTCGGCCGGATCGTGCCAGAGGATCGCCGTAGCCAGCGAACGATGAGCAGCGGTCGAGCCGGAGGTGGCGCTCACGTCATGGTGAACAGGGAAGACGAGGAGCTGCTCCGCCTCGGCGATACGGCGGGCCAAGGCATTGGCAGGCTCGCGCTCACGCTCCCAGGCGAGAGCTGCAGCCTGGACACGTGCCTGCCCCGCCGCAGCAGCAACCCGCGCTGCGTCGAGGGCGGCTGCGAGGTTCGCATCCGCAGTACCCAGGTGCCCTCCCTGCTGGCCATAGCGCAGGGGCAGCAGCATGGGAGGCAGGCGGCCCTGCGCCCCTGGCAGTAGAGGAGCGCGAGGCGGTGGGAAGGGCTGATGAAGCGGGACGCCGGGGATGAGGGCGCCGCCGCTGCCCAAGCCACCAGGCAGCACGCCGCCGGGGAGCACAGCGCCAGGGGCAGGGCACCTGCGCCGAGCGCCGCGCCGGGAAGCAGAGACGTGCCACCGCCGAGTACGCCGGTGCCGAGCGCGCCTGGGAGAGGAACCGGGACGGGCACGCCGGTGAGCACCGCGCCGGGGTGAGCACCGCGCCGGCGGTGAGTTCCCCTCTCTTCCCCAATACTTCCAGAATTTCCCTCCCCTTCCCCATCCCAACTCCTGGGCGCGCGTGGCGGCGTTGCACGCCGGCGAGGGCACCGGCGCGGCTGATGCTGCTGCAGCCGCCGCCGCAGCGGTGCGGGTGGCGCAGGCGACGCAGACCCGCTGCTCGCCGACGACCTCCCTGCGGGCCATGTTAGAATTGTGATTGTCTGTATTGGGCTAACCCTAGAGGGGTTGCAATGTAGATAGAGTTACATGGGCCTAATGGGCCTGGACTCATACATTCTAACAGCCAGGACAGTGAGTTCCGCTGGAGAGGGCATTGTAACTGGTGTTGGGCACGCAAGACGACTGTACGTCAGCCGGACGGGGGGCCTGGGCGCCAGGGCAGCGTGGTTCGCCAGAGAGGGCTGTTGGAACCCGAGCGGAGGAGCAGCAGGCCAGCTAACCGCTGGTGATGGTCGGCCTGCTACCGGTGAGGATGCTGGTGCTGATGGTGTCCATCTTGGCGCTGGGGCAGCAGCCTGGCCAGCTGCCATATGTGGGCTACCATGGCCGGCTGCTGGGAGAGCTGAAGGAGCTGCTGGAGCGCCAAGATCCAGGGGGGCAGCAGCTACCCAAGGAGCGCTGCCTCCTGGAAAGACAGGAGCAGCCGCACGTGGCAGTGCGGGAACACCAAGAGTGCCTGCAGGAAGAAAAAATGATGGCGCTGGGGGAGCCATCACAGGGTCAGCGGAAAATAAAAAATCGAAGTTCTGGGGCGTGGGATGGCCAAGATCCTCGTAGAAGGGAAAGGATGTCTCATCAAAGACAACATGCCGAGAGATGATGACGCGGTTAGAGGACCGGTCGAGACAGCATTAGCCTTTATGATGAGGGGAATAGCCAAGGAAGACACACAAAGAAGACCGGGGAGCAAGTTTGTGGGGAGCAGTAGCGGATAGGTTGGGATAACAGCGACAGCCAAAGACACGAAGATGCTCATAATTGGGCTGGACGCCAAGAAGAGCGTGGTGGGGGGTGTCGAAAGCAAGCGTCTTGGTAGGAAGAATGTTGAGAAGCATGGTGGCAGTGGAGAGCGCCTCAACCCAATATGTAGGTGGGACACTGGCCTGAAACAATAAGGAGCGACTAACGTTATTAATGGTACGGATGATGCGTTCAGCTTTACCGTTTTGAGGCCAAGTGTATGTGCAAGACATGCGCAACTGGACACCATGTGAAAGGAAGAAGGCGCATGTGTTGTGGTTATCGAACTCGTGGCCATTGTTGCACTGGAGGCCCTGCATAGGGATGCCGAACTATGTAGCGACATAAGCAAAGAAGTTAGACAAGGTGGAAAAGGTGTCAGATTTAAGGCGAAGCGGGAACATCCACAAGTAATGCAAAAAATCATCAAGAATAACCAGGTAATATTTGTGACCAGCGACACTACTAACAGGAGATGTCCATAGATCACAATGAAACTAACTGGAAAGCATGAGTGGTGCGAGATGAAGACGCATAGAAAGGTAGACGTGTATGACGACCTAACTGACAGGCATGGCACAAAGTGTGATGATCACTTTTATTACAAGAAATAACTGATGACTGTGCTAGCCTAGACAAAACTTCATGACCCGGGTGACCAAGACGCTAGTGCCAGAGGGATGAGCTAGTGGTGGCTAGGAGGGCAGACACAGGAGACAACGCAGAAACCAGAAACCGCAGCGGATAGAGAGGACCAGAGCTATCACACCTGACGATCTCTTTCCGAGAGCGAAGATCATTCACAGAACATTCAAGGGGGTCAAACTCCACAAAACAATTATTATCAGAAGTAAACTGGCAAACTGAAATAAGATTCTTAATAAGGCCAAGTGAAACAAGCACATTATTAAGACGGAGATGATGCGGAAGCGAGGTAATGCCAGTGGAAGTAACAGGGAGAAGGTTCCCATTACTGACGATAATATTTGAAGGTGAAGAGTGTGAGGGGTGCTGAACGTTGACAATACCAGTGTCGTTGGTCATGTGATTGGTGGCGCCTGAGTCGATGTACCGGCTGGCCTGCGAAGGTGGTTGGAGCGACATGGTCTGAAAGTTGGTCGCGAGACTCGAAGTATCCCAGCCGGGTGGAGTAACAGTAAGGCTGTACAGCCCCGGCGGAGGCACAGACCACTGTTGAGGAGTGGAGTACGGAGCCCATCCTGGTTGGGCGCCGGCCAGTAGCGCGTTGGGAAGCTGCTGGTGTTGTGGAGCGCCGGAGAAGAGCTGCTGCTGCTGTTGCTGGACACCAGCGAGGAGAGCGTGGGGGTGGGGCAGCGACGTAGGCCGTGGGCCGGGCCACATATTTATGGACCCGGTCCACGGCTGATGGAGACTGGGCCACGCCGAGCCAGCCGGAGGACTGCCAGGAGCTGCAGGAGGACCACCAGGTGCAGCAAGGGAGCCACAGCCATCTCTCTTGCCACGCTTGCCGCACTTGCCACCGCTGCCCTGCGACGGGGGCGAAGGACGCTGCTGGGTCGTGGCAGGGGCTGGTGCCAATGGTGAGGAAGCCAATGATGTTGCGCTGGTGTGAAGGGTAGTGGCCGGAGCAGCAACAGCAGCCATGGTGAGCTCCTCAAGGAATAGATCGTTTCGAGCCTGCAGAAACGAGGGAAAAGGGCGCCCGTGACGAAGCTGCAGACCGATGGCTTCGAAACGGCCATTAAGGCCGCGTAGAAGGTTGAGAACGAGGGCTCGGTCGTGGACGGGTTCACCAAGGTCGCGAAGGGCGTCCGCCATGCCCTTGAGTTAGGGGCAGTACTCGGTGATGTCGAGGTCGCCTTGGCTGAAGTTGCGGAAGGCAGCTTCGAGGTGGAGAGCCCGCGTCTCAGGATTACCACGGAATTGTGACTCAATGGCAAGCCAACGAGTGAGAGCAGTGGTGCCGCGCTCGACCACCACTTCAGCAAGCGCATCGGTGATGGCGCCGGTGATCCAGGACTTCACGACACAGTCCATACCAACCCAATCGGGAGAGTCGGGGGCAGCCACGTCGGAGAGAATGTGCCGCTCCAGGGAATACCGGCCGACGAGGAGGAAGGACTCGCACCACCGGCTGTAGAAGGTGGAGGTGATGTCGAGGACCAGCGGGACGAGGAGGCAGATGTTCTGCACGGCCACAGCCTGGGCGTGCAGCTTGAGAAGAATTGTGGCCTTGTGCTGGAGAAGAACGGCGCGGAGGTGTGGATTGTCACCATCGGCTGAAGCAACGTCTCAGCCTCCTCTGCATCAGGGAGGGCGGCATCATCTCCCAGGGGAGGAGCAGCGGCGCCGCGCTCCTAGGCCGCGTGGGCGAGGGCGGCTTGAAGCCGCGCCTCTGCCACATCATGCTCCTGCTTCGCAGCAGCGGCGTCGTGCTCAACTGCGTCCGCGTGGGCGGCAGCCTCCTCACGGGCCACACGCGCCTAGTTGGCGCGGGCTTCGCGGTCGAGGCGCTCCTTCTCGGCAGCGGGGTAGGGGTCGACCGTGGCTACGCTCGCGGTGTTGGCGCGGGCGTCGCGAGCCAGCTCGGCTGCGGGGGCCGGGTGCGACCGCGCCGGTCGTGCCTGCGCTGGGAGCAGGGACAGGAGTCTTGGTGCCGGTCTTCATGGCAGCGAGGTGCGCACGCAAGGACAGCGCGGTCACTCGCAGGGGAAGCGGCAACGAAGAGGAGAAAAGGAAACTAGATTCGTGATACCATGAAAGCAAAGAGGATTGCGTGGAATTAGATGATTGATTGATTGGAGAGACCTATGTACATATATATAGGGAAGAGATCCTGTGGTTTATAGAAATAGCACCAACAGAGACCTCATCTCTCTAACCATATAAGGGGCTGGCCGGCTATACCAGGCACATGCCCTACCATATACACGCATAGCACACATATACAATCTAACACAAACATCTAAAAAGACCTCCACTGACCTTATAAAGCATAGAAGTAATTCTATGGGCCTGTTTGGATCCGTAAAATTGAGCTGAATTGGAATCTCTTTCCTAGGTTGGCCTGTTTGGCTATCCCATGAATTGGAAAATGATATTCCCACTTTCCTGAGCATGAAACGGTGGCCTGAATGAAATTCATGGGCTATAAAGTGGAAACTGATGGAATTCGCAACTCGTCTCCTCCCTGACTCATCTTAACTCCGCCTAACCTCTCTCGCTATGCGCTCGCCTCTCCCATGTCAACTAGGGTTTCTAGCGTTGCCGCTTCCATCGCCCCCATCCTCCACTTCCTATCAGATCCAGACAATGTACCAGTGTTGTTCTCGTTCCTCTGTTATGCGCATCCTCAGGCTGGCGAGCATAGGTTCCTCGTCACCCCCAATGCCAGTGACCTCCACTGCCCCATCTCCTGATGTCGGTGACCTCCGCTTCGCCATCCCCATCACCCTCATGTCAACAACCTCCACTCACCTGTCTTCCTCAAGCCCACTTCCTCTGATCCAGTAGCTCGTATCAGTAGTCATCTCCCTCCAGTGCGTCCAGGTTAGGATCAATCTGCCTCTACCTCTGTGTATTTGACCTTGGCTTGTGTAGAATGCTCGAATCGTTGATTGATCTGTGGATTTGTTTGTTGCATCAGTGTTAGGGTTTGGTTATTACGGATTTAATCTCTGATCTATTGCCGACGAGTGTATATCTTTGTTGTTTGTATTACCTAGTGAAATTTTGTAGCTAGCTTGTGAAAATAGGTTCATCTACTTTTGCCGATTGTTAAGCCATCACAGATTGACACAAACTGACACAAGTCATATTTGACAGTATGCACTAGTAATGATATGAGGAAAAAATATATCCAAACATGCTATGTTCTTATCTTGACAAAATTAATAGCTTGTAGCGTGGCTCAATATTCTTGTCGATATTTAGTATGGATGCATGTCTATGTAGTACTCAGAGACTGTCTTTTGCTGAAGGGACAAAATCCAATCCTTCCAGTGTATAGATGCAGCATCAGCTTGTGTTCTCCCTCCTGTATAAGATGAAACCTGAATTCATTGCTTGACCTTCTATGGATTCATGTATATTAGATTTAGATCCTGAAGGCACCAATGATTCTTTGTGTGGAATTCAGTGAACCTTCTTTGTTTGTGTATTGATGATAATAGAGAGTTCACCAATGAAATTAGTAGGGCACTGATGTGTGCTTGCAGCTACTCTATATTCTAGTAACAAGCACCTTTAGTGCTCAATTCTAGTAACAGACACTCTGTTTTTCTTTTCTTATTATTATTCCTGTGTAATGATCTCATCGTAATGATGATCGTCAATTGACAAGTGTCTCACATGTTTTATACATTTCAGCAAAGTTTAGGTGCTTCAGCACTTGAGACTTTAACAGACCCTTGAACACTAGATTTTTTTTCTACAAAAATCTAGTGCTACAGGACATAATGCACCTACACAAGGTGGCAGCTGTAGTAAAGAAAGTAAACACTTGAATTGTTATCATATAACATCTTTTTCTCTTGGACCAATAAGCCTTGGCATACTGAGGTCACATATGTATTATTTTTCCTGCTACTATTATGATGCTTCTCTGTCCCCCTTTCTGATCTGGCTAATTTTCACATTTTCTGCAGAGAAACAAGGAGGAAAATGGATACAGGCACTAGGTTTGCTGTGTTGGTTGTTCCACCTAAAGCTTGCCATTTTTTACATTTTTGTAGAGAAACAAGGATACCAATGCAGGCACTAGTTTAATTTGTTGTATAAAGAGGAAGAGAGATTGAGTTTTCTGTGTAGAGAGAGATGTATTATGCTTTCTGTAGAGAGACATCTTTATTCTGTATATAGAGGTTTCCTTTGTAGAAATTTGATAGATTGTGCTTATTCTATGTAGAGATAGAGAGATCGTGCTTGTGCTGAGCATCTCCAATAGTTTGGAAAAATGACTTGCTATCCTTGTTTTATTGGGAAAAGAGGAAAAAACATTCTCCAACAGATTGGTATATGACTTGCTAAATTTTTCCAAGTTGGAATCGGAGGCAACCTACTTGGTATATTTACCAAGTCAGCTTCACTTGCTACCCGGCGTTTCTTTCCCTTTTGCCGCCGCCGCCACTTTTCCTGCGCCTACTTTTCTATGTTTACTAAGCCCAATTACCAAACTATTGGAAATACATGAAAAATTCACTTGCCAAAAGTTTTAGCAAGTTGCTAAATGACAACTTTTTCCAAGTAAATTTTTCCAAACAATTGGAGATGAGGTTTTTTTAGTTGACAGAGAATAAGTTTACATGTCCATGTTTGTGTGCGTAGAAATACAGGTGTGTTTGGAGATTACATGTTTAATCATCCAAACAAACATTTGAAATTGATTCTAGAAAAGAATTCCACGTGCATCCCAAACAAGAAAATTGATTTGAATCAAATTCTAGGAATTCCATTTCCCGGTGAATCTAATGCCTAGAATATGATTCCTGGAGTAAGTTTCAATTCTAGGGATCCAAACAGAGCCTTAACGAAATGACGTACAGCTCTCCTTAGTGTTGCAGAAAGAAAGAAAAAAATGAACTATAAAATAAAACATTGTTGAGTTAATGTATCAACTTAGTAGTGCTGATCAGTAAGAGATTCTTAGTCAGTGTATACTGTAACTTTCCAATTTTGCAGCAGCCGACAAGGTATAGAAGTTATACATTGTTAAATCAATGTGTAAGCTGAGCAGGGCTGATCAATAAGAGATTCTTAGTCCCAATAGAATAAGTATTGAAAGAGCAATTTTCCAATTTTACGGACCCTCTGATAAGGTATAGTAAGTCAAACATTGTTGAATCATATAAGCTTAGTAGTTAGTAGTTCGGCTAATCATTATAGGCCCTGTTTGGTTCCCAAGAATTGAGAAAAGGTGGAAAGTAATCTAAGGGCTCCTTTGGCAGAGCTCTCATTCATGATTCTTGAGCTTCACTTCTTGCTTCTCCAAAGGAGTGGTTCTGGTGAGCGAGCAAGGTGGGGAGCAGGTTTTTTTAGCTCTCAGTTTATAATGTGAATGGAGAAGTGATTCTCATCAACTCCCCACCAGAATCCAGTTCCATTTTAAGTGTTTGGCAGGGCTCCGCGGAAGCTAGTGCTGAGAGCTGTGCCAAAGGGACCCTAATAATGAAGTGAGAAGCACTTCCTAGATATTTGTTTCAATTCATGGGATCCAAACAAGCCCTAAGAGATTCTTGGTCCCCATTAGCATAACTATTGAGCAATTGTCTGTTATGGTGCTGCTAGAGGGAGAGAGTTGAGGCAGTAGATGGGATCGCCGCGCTACAGTACCCGCGGCTGCTACAGTACCGCGGGTACTGTTCACAACTGTAGCGGCGGCGGCTGCTAGGGCAGCGAGGGCGGGAGAAGTCCGGCCGTGGGGCCTTTGCCCACGGCCGGGCAAGAGGGAAGGGATTTCCTTCTTAATTCTTGCTTGATTAGATTGATACATCTCCTCTCCTTATATAGGGAGGTTTACTTGACCCCTAAGCAAGCGACTCTTATCTCTAATTAACCCTAACGGGCTATACCGCCAACCTAGGCCCAATAGGCCCATGACATACTCTAACATTGTCATTCTGAGGAAGAAGGTAAAAGCTAACAACCAAAAGCTCTAGCTAAGCAATGCATTTGGTTCAGTACATTGCATCACAATGATGTAATTACTTAAGTCTAAGGTCAATAAACAATCTAGAAGAAGAAAAGTATCGGCATAAGAAAAAAAAAATATATATATATATATATGAATACTACTGGCATTGGTATCAGTATTACAAAAGGACAGTAATAATGGACTACAGCAATAGTACATTACCCCAGAGTAATGTAATTCCTTAAGTCTAAGACTCTACGGCCAGAGTAAAAACCTAGATGAAAAAATGGCATGAGCATAAGAAAAATTATGAACATTACTAGCAAATAGCAAGATATCAGTATTGCAGATACAGGTGATGCAAGATATGATCCCATTTAAGGTACTGGAAAGTAAAATACCTCTTCAATAGAGTTAAGACCAATATGATCCCCATGAAACCAGTCCTCACATATACTACACTGTATCATTTCAACTTGCTCCTTAGCTTCTGGGTCAGGATAAGGCCGCCCACATGTGCAATAGGAACCTTTGAAGTTATGGTTATAAACATTTGCTGAATTCTCAGAATCTTTCTCAGGGCAAAGTTTGCAAAGGTGACCACCAAACTTTGAGTTGCCACAATCACATCGAAACTTCCGCTTGGTCCAAAGTTCAACCATCTTAAAAGAAAAGAAAAGAACCAAGTATCAGCAGTGTGCAAGCACAAACAAAAAACAATAAAATAGAGAAGATTGGGAGGTAGCAAAAAGTACATATGATAATGCATTTTAGATATTCTTTTGATGTAAATGAGTAAGCCAATCTGAAGCTGAATAGAATAAAATGCTAAAACAAAATTGAAACAAATAGTGACAACTGACAAACGATCACATGAATTACATCCACCAAACAATTGTGCCACTTTGCCACATATGTAGTGTGCTAACAAACTTTAGACAGTCAGATGCCATGTACCAATTCAGCAACTCAGATACACTACACTATCTACCACATACCAGATATCACTGAGAGTTATGACCTTGCAACCAGCCTACGTAGTATGGTGTATAAAGCTATAGAACGAATTGCGTAAAACACGCATATATATAAACACAATTTCCCTCCTCAAATAAAGCTATAGAACGAATTGCGTGAAGAAGCATGACAATTCCTGGCGATTTTGTGTCGACTACCGGGCATTGAACGAACGCACAGTTAAAGATAAATTCCCGATCCCGGTGGTGGAAGAACTTCTCGATGAACTGCGCCATGCTCGCTTCTTCACTAAACTGGACCTCCGTTCAGGTTATCACCAAGTTCAGATCCACCCCGATGACATTGAGAAAACGGCTTTTCATACCCACCATGGTCACTTCGAATTCCTAGTCATGCCGTTCAGATTGACGAACGCGCCGGCGACATTTCAGAGCTTGATGAACACCGTGCTGCAGCCCTTTCTTCACAAGTTCGTCCTCGTATTTTTCGACGACATATTGATTTATAGTCCCTCATGGCCGCAGCACCTCCGGCACCTCAACGCCGTCTTGACAGCCTTGCGTGAGCACCAGCTCCACGTCAAGCACAGCAAGTGCGCGTTTGTGATGACTTCGGTGGCGTACCTGGGCCATGTAATCACCGCGGACGGGGTGGCCCTGGACAGCGACAAGGTCGACGCCGCGGCCACCTGGCCTCAGCCCCATTCAGCTCGCGGTCTGAGGGGTTTCCTTGGGCTCACGACCCGGTGTTCACTTTAACATTCTGGTGGGAGCTTATGTGTCTCATGGGCACCAAGCTGCACATGGCAACGGCCCTTCACCCGCAGTCAGATGGTCAGACGGAGGCTGCCAACCGTGTAATCATTATGTACCTATGCTGCTTCACTGGTGACCGCCCTCACCACGGGCTCTGTTGGCTGCCGTGGGCAGAGTACGTCTACAACACTGCTTACCAGACGTCGCTCCATGACACGCCATTCCATGTGGTATGCGGCCGCTGTTAGGAATACTGCTTATCCATTCATAAGAGAGGGCAAAAGCCCTATGTACAGGTTACACAGGTTACATGTACAATATGCAAAAGGACCCTTGTCCCAAAGGGAAAAAGCAATACACTACAATATATACACATCTCTAACAGCCCCCCTCAAACTCAGGGTGGATCATGAAAACTGAGTTTGGAAAGAAGAAAGCGATGTTGGGCTCGCGTCTGGGCTTTGGTGAAGAAATCAGCCAACTGAAGCTCTGAGGGCACATAGTGAAGGGCAATAACTGCATCCTGCACCTGAGCCCGAGTGTAATATGCATCAACGCCAATATGTTTTGTGAGCTCATGCTTCACCGGATCACGAGCAATGTTGATAGCACCAGTACTGTCAGACAGAAGAGGAGTGGGCACGATAACTGAGACACCAAAATCTGCAAGCAACCAGCGAAGCCAAGTAACCTCTGCAGTGGCAAGTGCCATAGCTCGCAACTCCGCCTCTGCACTGGAACGAGAAACCGCTGTCTGTTTCTTAGTCTTCCAAGCAATGAGAGAACCACCAAGAAAAATACAATAGGCAGAAAGCGAGCGACGATCAGATGAGTCACTAGCCCAAGTGGCATCAGAATATGCTTGGAGCTGAAAGGAGCTAGAGCGCGGAAAGAACAGACGACGTGTGATGGTGCCACGAAGATAACGCAAGACGCGAAGAAGATGACTATAGTGGATGCGAGTGGGAGCAGAAACAAATTGACTGAGAATGTGAACAGCATAAGAGATATCAGGACGAGTCACCCCCAAATAGACAAGACTCCCAACAAAGATGGCGATACCGAGTGGGATCAGGAAGAGGTTCACCATCAGTGGCACGAAGATGAAGATTAAGCTCAATGGGAGTTTCAACGGTGCGATGATCAGTGAGGGAAGAACGAGCAAGAAGATCATGAATGTACTTTTCTTGGGATAGGTAAATACCATCAGAGGTGGAAGAGACCTCAATCCCAAGAAAATAACGAAGAGGACCAAGATCAGACATGAGAAACTGCTCACTAAGACGAGCCTTAACAAAGGCAATAAATTCAGAATCATCACCAGTAATGATCATATCATCAACATAAAGGACAAGAAGAGTGCGACCACGAGATGAGGTGTGAATAAACAAGGCAGGGTCATGAGCACTCGGAGAAAAACCAGCAGCAATGATCACAGAGGCAAAGCGCTGAAACCAAGCACGAGGAGCCTGTTTCAAACCATAAAGAGAGCGACGAAGACGACAAACCATGCCATCGGGAACAAGATACCCAGGAGGCGGCCGCATGTAAACCTCCTCACGGAGTTCACCATTAAGAAAGGCATTTTTGACATCAAGTTGGGAAATAGACCAAGAACGAACAGAGGCCACAGCAAGAAGAGTACGAACAGTGGTCATGTGAGCCACAAGAGCAAAAGTCTCATCATAGTCACGACCATACTCCTGTTGAAAACCACGAGCAACAAGACGAGCCTTATAACGCTCAAGAGAGCCATCAGAACGAGTCTTAGTCTTATAAACCCATTTGCATGTGATGGGACGAGCATGAGGAGGAAGAGGAACAATATCCCAAGTAGAAATGCGCTCAAGGGCAGCAATCTCCTCAGCCATGGCATGCAGCCATTCTGGATGAGAAATGGCATCCTAATATGTGTGTGGCTCAGAAAGAACGGTGCCAACAAAACCATACCGATCAACAGGTTTGAGGGATCCTCGATCACGAAGATTATAACGCAAGGATGGTTGGGAGGAAGAAACATCAACCAAAGATGTTTCATCAGAAGCTAACTCAGCAGGAGGGGAAGGGTCAGGAAGGCGACGATGGTAGGTGTGAACAACAGGGGGTTTGGAAGCATAAATGGACCGAAGAGGGACCTGTGAAGGTGGCTCAGAGGGCAGCTGTTAGCGCTGAGGGAACGTAGGCTGTAGCGGTGGGTGATTGGTGGGCGAGGCTTGAAGTTCCGGCGACGAACAGGCGGCGCCGTGCTCGGCAATCGATCAGCGGCAAGAGGATGACGTGAACAGTAGATTAGGGCTGGGAGCCCAAGGGAGATAATATATCTCAATCCCAGGCTTACTCTTTTTAATTGATAGAGTTGGATACTTATACAAGAGACCTTCCAACAACTCTTAGCAAATATTAAGGAATAATAAGACTCCAACTAAGACTCATCTAATCCTAACCGAACTCAACTCTGTTGCCTGCTACTCTGGACGCTGGACTCCGCTGGAACGCTGGACTCCTCCAGCTCGCCTAGCCACTTGCCCTTCCTCTTCTAGTATACGTGTTGCCCACCATAACAGCAGCGAAGAAGATGGTGGAGGAGGTGAAGATGATGGAGGAGGTGGAGATGGTGGTGGAGGAGGTGGAGTTGGTGGAGGAAAAAGAACATGAGAGATAGGTGTATCTGGAAAAGTCAAGAAGGAAAGAGGCTCAACAATGGCATGAGAGGAAACATCAGAAGATGGTCGAGGATAAAAAGGACGAGACTCATCAAAAGTAACATCCCGAGAAATCCGCATACGGCGAGCAATTGGATCCCAGCAACGATAGCCCTTGTGTTCAGCACTATAGCCTAGGAAAACACACTCAACAGATTGAGACGTCAGTTTAGTGCGTTCACGAGGAGCAAGAAGAACATAACACAGACACGCAAAAAGACGAAGACTAGAGTAATCTGGTGGTTGTCCATAGAGGCGCTCGTAGGGGATGCCCCCTTGCAGGGCAGATGAGGGCTGAATATTGGTTAAATAAGTGGCAGTAGAAATAGCATCAGCCCAAAAATGAGGTGGAACAGAGGACGCAATCATAAGAGCACGAGCAGTCTCTAGAAGGTGGCGATGTTTGCGCTCAGCAACACCATTTTGGGCATGCGCACCTGGGCAGGAAAATTGAGGGAGTGTACCCTGGTCAGAAAGAAACTGACGAAGTGCACTCGAAAGGTACTCTCCAGCAGAATCAGCACGAAAAACACGAATAGGAGTGTCAAACTGAGTGTGAATCATACGAGCAAATGTCTGATACATGGATAACACCTCATTACGATGTTTCATGAAATACACCCATGTAAAACGTGAGAAATCATCTATAAATATGACATAATATTGGTGACCTCCTTTCGAAACAAAAGGTGCAGGACCCCATACATCAGAGTGAACAAGATCAAAAGGATGCTAGGACACTAACCCACTAGAGGGATATGGAAGCTGGAGCTGTTTGCCAAGCTTACAGCCCTGACACTGATCTAAAGAAACATCACCAAAGACATTTCCCAAAAGACCGCGACGAACAAGAGTGGACAATCGAGAACCACATAAATGTCCCAATCGATGGTGCCACTGAGCAAAAGAGGAAGTAGCTGATGGCGAAGAAGCAGAGCCCACAAGGCTGGCGGAGGCAGCGGAAGGAAGACGAAGCCAGTCAAGTTCCCAAAGACGCTGAGAGTCACGGCGGCGAGGGCCAGTACCAACCAGAAGACCCGTGCTGAGATCCTGAACACGACAAGAATCAGAATCAAGAATAACACGACAACCATGATCAGTAAGTTGCCCAGCAGAAATAAGTTGCATGGTCAAGTTAGGAACATAAGAGACACTGGGAACATGAAAAAAAGAGGATGAAAGAGTTCCAGAACCAACAACCGACAGAGGCGAGCCATCAGCAGTTTGAACAATAAGAGGAATAGGAGAGGGACAAATTGAAGAAAGACGAGTGCAATCCGGTGTCATATGAAAAGAAGCACCAGAGTCAAGAATCCATGGCGAGATACCTGAAGTAGACGGTGGTCTCTCAATGGAAGACTGAGAAGAGGCAGCAGATAGTGCAGAGGCAGTAGTAACAGAATCAACAGCTCCAGTAGGTGCAGGAGCTGGAGTAGCAAAACCAGCAGCTCCAGTAGGTACAGAGGTGGCAAGGCGACGAAGCAACATGAGTATCTCTTGTGTATCAGTTTGAGAGCCACCACCAGTAGTCGCACCACCGGTACGCCCACCTCGGCGAGACTGAGCCTGCCGCTTCTTTTTATAACAGTGAGTCTCATCATGTCCATCTTTATCACAATAATCACAATGAAGATCGCTCGAGCTGCGAGCCCCAGACCCCTTAGGAGCAGGTCCAAGCACTCCAGAAGATACAGATCTAGCAGCCAAGACTGAGGAGGGAGTCTGAGTCTGAAGTAGGCCAGCAGAACGAAGACGAGTCTCCTCATTACGGACAACAACAAGAGCCTCCATCAAGGACACACATGGCTCACGAGCCAGCAACTGAGCACGAAGAGGCTCAAACTCAGGACGAAGTCGAGTCAAGAAGTCATAGGTGCGACGAAGCTCAAGATGACTTTGTGGTTTCCTACAGGAATCACAAGTGGCTGGAGACAGCTGAGGACCAAGAGTGTCCAGCTCTCGCCAAACTGCAGATAACTGACGAAAGAACTCCTCAACTGAACTGTCACCCTGCTCTAACAATTGCTCTTGGCGTAAAGCAACAATATATGTGGATTGACCGGAGGAGCCTGACGAAGAAAAGTCCACATTTGAGAAGCATGATCTAGTGGCACAACATCAGCAGCTAGACGCTCATCCATGCTAGCAACAAGAACGGCACCAGCACGAGCATCTTCATCGAACCATGCGCGATAGGCTCTAAAGTGAGATGTATAATAAGAGGCAAAATCATCATCATAATCTTCTCGTGACTTCTTTTGCTCAGCCGCTGAAGCTCCTGTGGGGATCACTGGCTGAACTGGAGGAGCAGGTATTACTGGACACGGCAGCTCACCACTAAGAAACTCCCACAGATGAAGACCACGCATATGCCACCTCATATGAGGAACCCAATCACGATAGTTGGTGCCATTGAAGACCACTGGACATCGTGGGACTTGGGCACCCCCACTATTGGAAGGAACCAGAGGAGATGTCATTTTTTTGGAGAATTGAGGCAGGCAGCAGAGGAAGGAACCAGGCAGCAGAGGCGCGTTCGCCCGCGCAGCAGAGGAGGCAAGGCCCCGCGCGAACGAACGAAGGCCGCAGCAGCAGACCCGCGCCGCAGAGGCGGCCGCGCAGCCGCGGAAGAAAGCCTCGCGCTCGCGCCCTCCGCCCGCGCGAGGAGGCTCGCACTCGCGCCCTCCGCCCGCGCGAGAAGGCGACGCAGCCGTGCGCCCGCACCTGCTCCGGTCCGCGAGGCACAGCCGCGCGCCCGCGCCTGCTCCGGTCCGCGTCCGCCAGCACGAGGTCGCCCGCACCCGCGGTCCGCGTCCACCCACTCGAGGAGGCCGAGGAGAAGCTGTGCGCAGGCGGTCCTCGGCGCCGCCGACTCCGGCGCGAGGGGGCGGGAAGGCGGAGCACCGGCCAGAGCTCAGGTGCGGCTGCTTCGGGTGCTACACGGCGTACTGGTCCCGCTGGGACGGGTCCCCGGAAGCTGCGCCCACTCAGAGGAAGGGTGGAGGAAAGAGACAGCAACGGCACGGCAGGAAGAAGTCGGCGGCCGTCAGAGGGAAGAGATGGCGGCGCGGCAGGAAGAAGTCGGCGGCCAACCCTATCGCAACCAGGCTTTGATACCATGTTAGGAATACTGCTTATCCATTCATAAGAGAGGGAAAAAGCCCTATGTACAGGTTACACAGGTTACATGTACAATATGCAAAAGGACCCTTGTCCCAAAGGGAAAAAGCAATACACTACAATATATACACATCTCTAACAGCCGCGACCCACCGTGATACGTTCCTACGAGCCAGGCGCGATACGCGTGGCCACCGTCACCAAGAACATGTCAAATCGTGATGAGTTCTTAGCGGACGTCCGTTACTGGCTGGAACAAGCCCAGGCGCTCCAAAAGAAGCACTACAACAAGCTGCACCGCCCGGTTTTCTATGTCGTGGGCGATTGGGTGTGGCTTCGCCTTCGCCATCGTGCTACGGCCTCCATACCACAGGCGCAGAAAGGAAAGCTAAAGCCTCGCTACATCGAGCCATGCTGCATCACCGAGCTCGTCAATGAGGTTGTCGTGCGTTTGGCTCTCCCACCGCGCACCCGGCTGCACGATGTGTTTCACATTGGGCTTCTCAAGATGTTTGTTGGCGAGCCATCGGTGACACCACCACCACTATCGACCATCCACAATGGTGTTGCTATTCCTAAGACGAAGAAGGCAGTGCGTACGCAGTTGGCGCGCGGCGTCCGACAAGTGCTCATTCACTAGAAAAGTGAATCTTCCACTTCGGCGACCTAGGAAGATGTGGACGCCTTCATCGACAAGTATCTAGCGTTCCATCTCGTGGACGAGCTACTCGTCAAGGGGGGGAGAGATGTCATGTGGGGCGGTACCTCTACAAGGCAACGGCGCGCCCAGGACACACGCAGGACTGCAACAGGCACATATCAGGAAGGTGTGAGCGCAGATCAAGAAGCTGCCCAACAGGAAAGTGGCTAAAAGGAAAGAGAGTCAATCGTAACCTTAAATATAGGAGCAATTAGCTCTAGGCTGTTAGGGGCCTTCGGCCCTTGTAACCTGGACTTTGAGGAATAAGCAATATCAATTTTCTTCAATCTTCCTCTCTTCAACAATAGGGTGCCGAGGGGAAAAACCTCGACCCAACCCTACGGATCGAGGCTACGAACTACGCAGCCAAGGTCCAGCTACCCTGAACCTCGACGCCCTTAACAGGAGATTGTGGAACAAGATTTGAACATTAATTCATACAAGCGAAAAAGCTACTGCTTGTCAGAAATAGAGCGTGATACGCTTCTACAGCAGACACATATACTGTGGCTCCAAATTATTCATCTACTCCAGATCTAAAACTGCCCCCAAAACAATCCCCATTTTGTTGTATTGTTCTCTCCTACCACTATTGGAGAAGAAATATGGCTGAGGATGCAAATTAGATAAAAATGTATTTGTTTATTTACATTTCATAGCATATAGTAACCTTACATGTTCTATTAGAGATCTCATGTTTCTAGTAACGGTAGAGAATGAGAAAATATTTTATTTTTGTGTCCATTGGCTATGCAAATCTGCATTGTTTAATATGGAAAAATCTAGTGTACTAACTAATGCTGCATTAGCCTGCTTTAAGCATTGTGCAAACCTGCATAAGAGCAATTCTAACCAAGCCCTATTTTGCTCCCCCTATTCCCTCAAATGATAGTCCTCATCCATGTTTCAGCCCTGACTTCTCAGCGCACTCCAATCCATCTCCTAAATTTTCCCTACTTTACACTTTCTATTGTCATGGACCCTGCTCATCAGCCCCACTCGTCAGATTTGTGGGAAGAGAAAAAGTAGGGGGAGGATGAGGGTCTCCTACATCTGGGGGTCAAGAGAGGAGATCCCCTCATCCATCGGGGGTTGAATAGAAGCTCAGTTGAAGAGCTTTTTTGTGTGTTTGAACTCTCAAAATGGGATGAAGGGCTCAAGCAAGGTCTTGGTTCACTGCACCTGGACCTGATCAGCTGCCCATTGAATTCTATCAAAGCTGTTGGGAGATTATTAGTATGGATATGATAAGTGTGTTTAGTGACTTCCATCAAAATAATCTGGACATAGGCAGGTTCAATTATGAGGTTATCACTTTGCTGCCCAAGATAAAAGATGCCAATAAAATCCAGCAATACAGACCCATTTGTTTGTTAAATGTGGTGTTCACAATATTCACAAAAACCCTGATGTTGAGATTAGAAAAGGTGATTGGCAAGATAATCAACAAATGTCAGTCTGGGTTCATCAAAAATAGAAACACTATGGATGGAGTCATGGCTTCACATGAAATTCTGCATGACACTAAAATTAAAAAGAAAGATGGCCTAGTAAAGGAGTTAGGCACGGGAGCCTATGTCTCCATTTTTGTTTAATCAATGGTGTAGCTGGATTAGAGCCATTGTTACTTCAGGGATCCTGAGTGTGAAGGTCAACAACACACAAGGCCCTTATTTCACCTCTGGTAAAGGAGTTAGGCAAAGAATCCTATGTCTTCGTTTTTGTTTAATATTTGCTGCAGACACTCTAGCTAAGATGCTGATCAATGCCCAGAAATATAAACTTGTAAGTGGCCTAGTGCCTGAATATGTTGAAAACGGGGTGGCAATCCTACAATACGCAGATGATACAATTTTATGCATCCAAGACAGTAAAGAACAGGCTACTAAGCTGAAATTCTTATTATATCTCTATGAAGAGATGTCAGAACTTAAAATTAATTTTAGCAACAGGGGGGGCGGACAAAAAAAATACCACTTAGTAAAGTGGAAGATTATAACGAAACCCAAAAAGAAAGGGAGTTTGGGTATAAAAGGCTTGAGGAAAATGAATAAAAGCCTTCTCTGTAAGTGGTGGTGGAAACTAGAACATGAAACTAGCATCTGGCAAGAGATTGTCAGACAAAAATATATGAAGAGTAGATGGGTTTACCACATTAAACAAAAAGCTTCCAATTCCCTTATGTGGAATGACTTGATCAAAATCAAACACATCTATTTAAGAGGAAGAGTTCTGAGATTAGGTAATGGCAAGAATATTGAATTTTGGAATGATGTGTGGTATGGACCTCTATCCCTGTCTGTTTAGTATCTGTTTTGACCAAGAATGCTCAGCATATACCATGTGCAATCGAAACTGGAGACTTTGTTTCAGGAGATCGCTTTCTGAAGATCTACAGAATCAACTCAGAGATTTAATTAATATTTTGTTCAGATATAGAAATAATGACAAACCAGATGGAGTAATATGGAAGTGGGAACAGTCTGGACTCTTTTCTGTTAGATAGCAAACAAATTTGGAAAGCTAAAATTCCTCTCAAAGTCAAAATATTCATGTGGTTGACTTTACAGAATGCTATGTTGACCAAAGACAATATTCTGAAAAGAAAATGGAAAGGAAGTCCTGCTTGTGCATTTTTCCAAAGGGAAGAAACAGTGAAACACTTGTTATTCGAATGCCATGTGATCAAATATGTGTGGAGTATTTTGGCTTACATTTTTTGTGTAAATATAAGACCAATCTCCTTTCACCAATTCTTGATTTGGAGTACGTTGACTGTTCCGGGTTTTAGACTATTGTAATTTAGTTGCTTTTATTTAAGTAATGAAATTCGGCATTGCTGTGGTGGAAAAGTAAGGTCTTGGTTGGAGTTGCTCAAAGAGCCTTTGAGGCAACCAAACATAGGCAGACTCCACAACAAGCCTGGATATACAGTATAGGCTAATATTTGGAAGACCCAATAGTATTTTATCTAGTAGTACTGCTTTGGAAGAAAAAGGGGTGAGGTGGGTCACCTCATGCCCGTCGTGGCAGGCGAGGCTGCAGGCGGTGCAGACCCCGGCAACTCCATCAGGCACGCAGGTGAGGCAGGAGAATACGGCCTGGCGCTTGAGGTATCCGCCGGCGTAGGTGCAGTCCTCGCCATCATCCCCGCCCAGCACCAAATCCGCCTCCTGCAGTGTTCCGGTTCCAAAAGCCTTATCAGTAAGCTGAGCGTCACGCAAAAATCAACCTCAATGAACCAATAAAATCTAGCTATCAGATGATGAGGGGCAAGAGGTAACCAGCTCCACGGCCTCGATGTCCTCGATGTACTCGCCAAGGGTGACTGTGGGTTCCGCCTCGTCCGAGAAGGCGTCGCGCGCCGTGTCCGCCATGTCTTCTGCCGCCTCGGCCGGGACAGAGAACCTTTGTAAGTTAGGGTTAGGGTTTGGCGAGGAGGAGGAAGCGAGGGACTTGGGGCTTGCGTTGCGTGAGCGCATGCGCGATTGGATTGGATTGCGGAGAGGGTAATGGAGCCAGAACTGGGAAGGAATAATAGAGAGCGGAGAGGGGGATTAATGGGGGAGAGAGAATGGAAGCCGAGGGAGGGGAGCCGGTTGAGAGAGAATCAGGGAAGAGAGAAAGACGCGACCTTTTTCTTGGGTCCAGATGACCTTCTGCCTGACTGAAAAGTGAAGATGAGCCGGTGAGTAGGGCCCGATGTCGGTGGCAATATGAGTGCGCGTAGCGATGCCCGGGTGTTTTGAAGGGGAGACGGGAGGCGCCGCTTTTGGTTTCCCGCCATAGCGATGCGACTTGCGCGCGTGCCCACCGGTGGCGAGTGCCGAGTGGCGACGGGGAGCGCAGAGCCGCCGCGACGGTTTGGTGAGGAACCAGGGGCTCTCGCCAGCTCAAGCACAGCTCTCATGGAGTCATAGTGCAACTCACCCTGGGCATTCGGTAAATACCGAACCGATCGGTTCGGTTCCTCGGTACTTCGGTAAATTCGGTTCCTGAGAAATTGGTACCGATCGGTTCCTAAAAAAAATCGGTACCGGTTCGGTTCGGTATCGGTAAATTCAGTTCGGTTCCGGTATTTACCGAATAGTACCGAACTGATCATATATAAGATGAAATGGCATGTTTAAAAACTAATTTTGACATGATTTCGTAAATAATAATAGTGCAAAATACATATACATGTAAAAGTCCACAAGACTATAAGTGTGAGTGCTAAAATACATAATATAATAGTCTACAATAGTACAATAAATAATATAACAACACTCAAACTTGTCACATTTAAGCTAAATTCGGTAATTCGGTTCGGTTCGGTAAATTCGGTTCGGTTCGGTATTTACCTCGGTAAATTCGGTTCCTAAGAAATAGGAACCGAACAAGAACCGATTTTTTCGGTTTCAGTATTTTCAGTTCGGTTCTCGGTATTTTCGGTTCGGTTCTCGGTATTTCGTGCCCAGGCTGAAGTGCAACAATCGTGTGTTTATTCACTTGGTCCAGACAAGCATCTGTCAACTGACGTCGTGTCTGATTTCTAGTCCAAGGGGCTATGGATACTATGCACTACGTATTCTTATCACCACACTCTCACTTTTCTCTCCTTGTTGACATTTTGTCGAGCACTATGCATGTGCAGAGACAGAGATAGCTTGGAGGCGAGCTTGGGGTAGTGGTAAGTGCACAACGCTGGTACATTCGGATGACACATGAGATCTCAATCCACAATTCAAACAACTTCTGATTCACGAATTCGGGTCGAGCAACGACATCGATAGCAGCTATCTAACTCCACCCCGACACGGCGACCTCCTGAACGACTACACCAATGCCTTCGTCTCGTACACGCTGCAATATGACGTCATCAGTGACCTCAGGCAAGTCAACCTCTTCATTGCAGGCCTGCGCGAACCACTACAGACGGCTGTCAAGCATCGCCGACCGCACGATCTAGAGATGGCCATACAACTGGCCAGAGCTCTGGAGGGACAGGTGACACCCAGCGCCATCGTCATCAACACCGCCCCGGCAACAGAACAGGCGCCTACACCAATGACAATAACAACCCCGACATCACCAACGACAACACCACCAACACCAGCACCACCAACACCAACGCCACTATGTGTAATGCATCTAGCCCTTTAGTGGGGTTTGGATGATTGAATGACAACACGATTAAAGGTCTAACAATTTTGTTAAGTATTGAATAGGAAAATGATTATCTTACATACACTTCGGTTATGATATGTTATATCATTTGAAATGTGTCAATGGTTCAATTAGAAAGGCAAACTTGGTGGTATTCCATAGTTTGTTGAAGTGAAAAGTCAAAATGATGTGTTGTTGTAAAGACAATCTATTTCGAGCACAAGACAACAATACGAATGAAATTCAAAGTAATGTCTTAAATATCATAGGACATCTATGGTTCATATGAAAGCAAGCATAATTGATTTGTCATATGAGACATGAGGTCTTGCATATGGAATGGTCTCATTTAAAGAGCTTGCTATGAAATAAATGTTGAGAAAGACATTTTCACTTCATGGAATTCAATGTATGATTATTGTTGATTCAAATCATGGTATGACTTGGATTGGCTTGTGAGAGTGAAGATAGTAACGAAAAGGCTTCGAAGGACCAAGTGTAGGTGAAGGGCAAGCGACAGCTTGGGCGCCGAAGGACCATGATTGTGGTGAAGAAGAAAGTACTTGCATTTAGTCATGTCACTAATCAAGCTAAATGAAGTTATATTATGAGGAGGATCAAATTATTGTTCAACTTATTCACATTGGTTGAATTGGATCAAGTCACATGCTCAAGATGAATATGCCCAAGTAAAAATGAAGATGAACATGTTGGTATCCTCTATTGATCGATGACTATTGCAAAGATATGGCATTGTTCGATGAAGGTTAACTCAAGAGGATTGAATTCGATTTTATTTAAACTTGAGTTTATATGTATGTCGTACTATTAAGAGGGATGCAACATGATGATGATTGATTGTTCCTAAGTGCTCATTTGATCAATTATAAACTCCCTAGACCCCCACAAAAATTTCCTTTTCTCATTTCTTGTCTCAGGACAGAGCACCCCCTCCCTGGAGTTATTTTCATCCCTAACCGGATATTCCAGTTGACGCTAAATATTGCCAAAGGCTTGCTCTCTCTCTCTCTCAAACTCCATCACTCCCTCTCACTCTTGCTCAAATCCCCATATTTGTGAGTGAGATTGGAGTGAGTTCTTCGTGGATTTCAACTCTGGGAGTAAGATTCATCTCTTGAGCACTTGTGGCATTCATCGATCTTGTTATTGGCATTTGTTAGTCTTGGAGCTTGGCTCTTAGACGGCTAGGAGTCATCGGAGAGCAACCAAGGTTGTGGTGTGCCTCGACAAGTTTGTGAAGGCTTCGATTCCGCCTCCGCAAGGGAAGGAATCACACTAGTGGATTGAGGGA
Organism: Coix lacryma-jobi var. lacryma-jobi; assembly: GCA_009763385.1. NCBI lineage: Eukaryota > Viridiplantae > Streptophyta > Magnoliopsida > Poales > Poaceae > Coix > Coix lacryma-jobi. Next base: position 93,571,308 of record CM019824.1, read on the forward strand.
AGCGGTTGAAAGAGACCGCGGCTAGAGTGGATCCCGGAGTGGTCACTCATTGCCTCATCAACGGAGAGTAGGACTCGAGGGAGTCTGAACTTCGGTAAAACAAATATCATGTCTCATCGCATTTCAATTTGATATTTGTTTGTCTCCGTCTTCGTGGGTTGTGCTATATTGTGTGCAGGTTTATTTGTGGTGGCATAACCCTTTGTAGGCACTAGCAACTTGTGTTGGAAGTTTTGAATCAAAAGGAGCAAAATCCAACAAAGGGAGAAAATGCTTGTGTAAACTGGGCATTGGTCATTGTGTTGATTTTGCTATACTCAGTGTTAATCATCTGTGTTGTAGGTGTTAGGCTCCTAGGCTTATTTAGCATCTTTTATATACTTTGTGGCTCACTCAAGAGGGGTTGTATTACTCTGATTTGGAGTTTCCATTTGGAAACTCTAGTTTTAACCGTTTCCGTATTTTAAGGTGTTATTTTTCAAAAATGCCTATTCACCCCCCTAGGCGGCATCCTAGTGTCCTTTCAAGTGGTATCAGAGCAAGGTTCTCGTTAAAAGCTTCACCTCCATGAGAAAGGATGTCAACGCCTATCGAGTTGGAGCCCATGCTTCTCCAAAATGATGGTTCAAATTTTCTACCTTGGTGTTGACACTAATTAACTCTTATTATTAAAGGTCAATTAAGCATGAAAATGGATGAGTATATAAACTCCACCTTAGTATGGGGTTTAAAACTAACAAATTCCATGAGTTTTGGTGAATTGTGAATCCGCAGGGACTAAACCAGGAAACAGCCTTCGATTCCTTCCCCTAGAAGGAAACCAACGGGAGATAACGCATTCAGCAAGTCAGGAACCTTCCGGAAGACTACAGAGAACACCTAGAGACACCACGAGGAAAAGCACCCCGGTCCACTTCTAGGTGGGACCGACGGACCGACCGGTCGGTCTCCCCCTAACGCCGCTGGCTTCCGTCTTCTGCAAGCCACTTCCACCGCCTTTGAGGATCAATCTCAGCCCTACGTGAAGTTGGTTTGATCCAACGGTCGCGGTTGATCCCTCAGGGCTATATAAACAGACCCCAGGCCCCAGGTCAGACTGAAGGTCCCTCTTCAGAAGACTACGCTTCAATTAGAAACCCTAGAAGAGACTTCAGGAGTCAGCTCTCAAGTAGAAGACTAGATATCCCTCTAGTAGGATTAGAACCTAGTCTTATTCTAGAACTAGAAGAGAGAGAGAGGAAGAGATCAAGAGGAAGCTCCGGCCTGTCCGATCAACTTCTTCATCTTGTACCTGTGGATTCAAGTTCTTCATCGACTTGCTTCAACGATTGTTTCGGTAATCAACATCTATATTTAAGTTTGAACCATTGTTCTTATTGTTCTTAAGGTTTATGACTCTTTTGAGTACTTTAATTCTAGTCGCTCTAGAGTTAGAGTAGTTGGATAGTGTAAGCGTGGTGCTTAGACTTGATAGCTCATATTTACCTCCTATAACGCCGGTAGTAGTGGTAGTTCGCAAGGGTGACTCTTATAGCCTTGTTGATTCTTCTATAGTCCACTTACCCGTGTGTAGGCTCGGTAGGATTATACATTTGCATAAAAGAATCATACTCTGTTTGTGACCTTTTATGGCAACTTCCCCAATAAGAATAATATAAACATATCACTCTTAAGTTGGATATAGATAACCTTAGTGATCCCCTCTATACTTTTAGCTTCTCCGTCCTTGTTAGTTACTCAGGGGTTATACACTTGAGACTCATCGCTATCCCTTCCTTTGGGTTCGATATTAAAACTGGGTTACTCCGGTGAAGTGCTACATCGGTAGATTTTATCTGTGCGCTTGCGGATAAAGTAGAGTGTGCATTCATTTATAGCAACAAGCATTTCTGGCGCCGTTGCCGGGGAAGGGTAGATCATTTTACGTCTTGAGTATAACCTTGTATTATACTTTTATACTTTATCTTTTACCTTTATCTTTTACCTTTATACTTTACTTTATATTTTGCCTTTGTTTTTATCTTTTATATCTTTTTATTCTTTTCACAATGGATTTCTCAGAGCCAACCACTAGCTCCACAGATTCCATTCCACTGAACGAGTATACCTATCACACTGTCGTAGACTTAGAGTTGCCCAAATCTGCTCAGCCTATCCTTTCAGACAACAACGAGCTACGCCCATGTTTGATAGAAATGGTTACGAATCAAATTTTTTTTGGCTTAGAAGACGAAAACCCACACATTCATTTAAATGAGTTTGAACAAACCCGTGCGTGCCTACATATTGCAAGCATGTCTGACGAAACCCTTAGATGGAAACTTTTTCCATTCTCCTTAGAGGGAAAAGCCAAAACATGGTACCTTCAAACTGCACCAAGTAAAAATAGGGATTGGAAAGAACTCTGCTCTAGCTTTTGCTTAGAATACTTCCCTGTCTCCAAAATTATTTGTCTTCGCTTAGAGATTTTGTCCTTCATCCAAGAGGATAATGAGTCTCTAATTGCAGCCTGGGAAAGATTCAATAATCTTGTCCGCTCTGGTCCAGCCTTATCTATTCCAGACACTGTCTTGCTTCAACACTTTTATAATGGTCTGAATAGAAAAACTTCTAACTACCTTAACTTAGCTTCAAACGGATCATTCCTACATACCCCAGCCTTCAAGGCAAGGGAAATGTTACAAAACTTATCTCAAATCACTCCTACTCCTGAAGCTAAACCACAAGAACCACTAGAAGTAAATCTAGAAGCTGAGCCTATATCTATTCTTAATCATGAACAAACCTCAGTTTTAATTCCTAGTGAGAGGGAAACCTCAATCTTAGGAGACATCTTTGATTTCGAGGATGAATATCTTACCGAATTTGGTAATACCTTGAAATATCACACAATTAGGAAACCTCAAAATCAAAAATCATCTTTAGAAGAACTTACTGATAAGGTTTTCCTAAAAGAGACTACGAAGAAACTAATCTCTATAATTAGTCATGAATGATTAGAAGAATCAGAACTTTCCACTGATACGATCCGCTTAAATTCACCTTCTACACACATTCAATGTCAAATCCATCAACAACCCTTCGAAGCTCTCTATAATCCTGTTGTGGGAATCAACATTATGTCTGAAACCTTTGCTCAAGATTTATTAAAACAAATACCACTTACCCCAACAGTTAAACTTTTAAAAAACCCCTTTAGGACATGTTATTCCTAGCTCAGGAATCATGTATGTCCTGCCTGTCACAATAGATAACACTCCGTTACACTTAAGTTTTTATATCTTTGATATTAAAGAGTTTAATCTGCTGATAGGCCAACCACTTAAGCAACTCATTCATGAAGGACAATTAGGGATCTTAAACTTCCATCTTGGGAAAAATCTTAAAGGAACCATACCTATCACCCACTCTCTAAATACTGAGAATGAATCATGTCCCGAGCCAGATCTTATGGAAGAAATTAAGGAAGCATCTTTCGAAATAATAAATGAATCCGAATATGAAGAAGATGCTCAGTTCTTCACTAAGGAAGAAGATAACACACCTGATCCAGATCCTTTAGATTCCTTAGAAGAACCTCCTAAACCTCCCATAGAGTTAAAACCCTTACCTTCTGGGCTTCGATATGCTTTCTTGAATAATGATCCTGAATCTCCTGTAATCATAAATAATAATCTTACTCAGGAACAAACTTCTAGGTTGATCACTGTCTTAGAAAAGCATAAGTCAGCCTTTGGCTATTCACTCCATGATTTAAAGGGAATCAACCCCGCTTTCTGCACCCATCGCATTCCTACTGATCCTAACATATCACCATCCAGAGAGCCACAATGCAGGCTTAACAATGCGATGAGAGAAATAGTAAAGAAAGAGGTTTTGAAACTCTTGCACGCCGGGATCATTTATCCTGTGCCACACAGTGAGTGGGTAAGCCCTATCCAAGTTGTGCCTAAAAAGGGAGGCATGACTGTGGTAAAGAATGAGAAGAACAAATTAATTCCACAAAGAACTATTACTGGTTGGAGAATGTGCATTGATTATAGAAAATTAAACAAGGCAACTAAGAAAGATCATTTCCCGCTACCTTTCATAGACGAAATGTTAGAACGGTTAGCCAATCACTCTTTCTTTTGTTTTCTTGATGGATATTCTGGATATCACCAAATCCCAATTCATCCAGATGATCAAAGCAAAACCACTTTTACATGTCCATACGTAACTTATGCTTACCGCCGAATGTCTTTTGGATTATGTAATGCACCTGCTTCTTTTCAAAGATGTATGATGTCTATATTTTCTGATATGATTGAAGAAATCATGGAAGTTTTCATGGATGACTTTTCTGTTTATGGAAAAACTTTTGATGATTGTCTTGAAAATTTAGACAAGGTTTTACAAAGATGTGAAGAAAAGCACTTAGTCCTTAATTGGGAAAAATGTCATTTTATGGTTAAGGAAGGCATAATGCTAGGTCATTTAGTATCAGAACGTGGAATTGAGGTAGACAAAGCTAAAATTGAAGTAATTAAACGTTTGCCTCCACCAATTAATGTCAAAGGAATTCAAAGTTTTCTTGGCCATGTCGGTTTTTACCGTAGATTTATAAAAGATTTTTCTTACATTGCAAGACCACTTACAAATCTTTTGGCCAAGGATGTTCCTTTTGAATTTGATGATGCATGTTTAGAATCTTTTAACACTCTTAAGAAAGCGCTCACTTCTGCACCTATCATTCAACCTCCTAATTGGTCTCTACCCTTTGAGATCATGTGTGATGCAAGTGATTTTGCTGTAGGAGCTGTGCTGGGACAATATAAGGATAAAAAGCATCATGCAATCGCTTATTCCAGCAAAACTTTAACAAGACCTCAACTTAATTATGCCACTACTGAAAAAGAACTTCTGGCTGTTGTTTTTGCTATAGACAAATTTAGATCTTATTTAGTGGGATCAAAGGTGATTGTTTTTACTGATCATGCTGCATTAAAATACCTGCTCACTAAGAAAGATGCTAAGCCACGCTTAATAAGATGGGTTTTGTTACTCCAAGAGTTTGATTTAGAAATAAAAGATAAGAAAGGAGTAGAAAACTCTGTAGCTGATCACTTGTCTAGAATGTATTTTGAAAATCCGCAGGAATTGCCTATAAATGACTCACTCAGGGACGACATGCTTTTTCAAATCTCTAGATCTGACCCCTGGTATGCAGATATTGTCAATTTTATAGTTGCAGGGTATGTACCACCAGGAGCAAATAAGAAGAAGCTGGTCTATGAGAGCAGGATCCACATATGAGATGATCCATATCTATTCAGAGTTTGCTCTGATGGATTACTCAGAAGATGTGTGCCAGCTGAAGAAGGAATCAAGATCATTGAACGCTGTCACTCTTCACCATATGGAGGACATTATGGGGCATTCCGAACGCATGCAAAGATCTGGCAAAGTGGATTTTTCTGGCCAACTATGTACCAAGACACAAAAGACTTTGTCCGGAGGTGTGGATCATGTCAGAGGCACGGCAGCATCAACACCATAGATGCCATGCCACTCACTAATAACCTTCAGATTGAGCTCTTCGATGTCTGGGGAATTGATTTCATGGGACCATTCCCTAAATCAAGGAATCATGAGTATATTCTAGTTGCTGTCGACTACGTCTCAAAATGGGTCGAAGCAGTGCCATGTAATTCTGCTAATGCAAGAAACTCTCAGAGGATGTTCGAGGAGATAATATTTCCAAGATTTGGAGTGCCAAAGATGGTAATTAGTGACGGAGGAACCCACTTCATTGACAAAGGCTTTGATAAATATCTGACAAATCATGGGATCCGTCACAATGTTGCCACTCCCTATCATCCTCAGACAAGTGGCCAAGCAGAAACATCAAACAAGCAAATCAAGAATATTCTGCAGAAAACAGTTGACGAGATGGGAACACAATGGAAAGATAGACTACCTGAAGCATTGTGGGCTTACCGTACTGCCTACAAAACACCATTGGGGATGTCTCCATATCAACTCATCTACGGAAAGACTTGTCACTTACCAGTAGAACTAGAATTCAAAGCTCACTGGGCAATCAAGAGGAAAATGCAACTCTCTGAACTAGATGAATGGCGCGAAAAAGCATATCATAACACGAAGATCTACAAAGAGAGAACAAAGAGGTGGCATGACAAAAGAATCAAGAAGAAGAGTTTCACTCCTGGAGACAAGGTATTACTTTTTAATTCCAGGGTAAAATTGTTCGGGCATGGAAAACTACGCAACAAATGGGAAGGACCTTTCATGGTGGTAGCCACTTCATCACATGGAGCCATTACACTTCAAAATGACGAAGGTACACTATTCAAGGTAAATGGACAATGTCTTAAGATTTTTCTAGAACCTGAAAAGAGTCCTGAAGAGTTGGATGTCATCCAATTCTTCGTTATCCCATAGATTTACACCATCGTCATTTTTCCGATAAGTTTGCGCATCAGGGATATATTTTCTGGGATTAGGATCAAGTTTGAAGACACCACGAGCGACGGACCCGCGAGATCCCACAGGGAGGGGCCGACCGGTCTCCTAGGGAGACCGATCGGTCTGCCCTGGAGGCCCCTCGCCCTCTGCCTTCTTTCGTTACGTGTCCCGACTCTTTCTCGTACCCATTCTGGTAACCTGATCCGCAGAATCAATAACTCCCATAACGAACCTATCGTACCTATCATTCTGCCTCCTCAGCTATAAAACCAGCCCCATGCCTGCCTCTAGATTCATTACAGCCTCTCCCAGAAAACCAGCAGCAACAGAGCTCTCTTCCCACCAGCGCTAATGGCCTCCTATCCACGGATCGACCTCAACGAGCCCGCCGACGACTCAATGGCTCTTGTCGTCACCACATCTAAGGATCTTGCCGTAACGCCGTCAAAGGAGATGGCTCTTGCTGACTCGCCTACACCCGTTGATACGATTTCGCCAGAAGAAACCTCGTCGCATCGTCAGCAAGCTTTCTACGCCCAAGCGGTGCCAGCAAGAGGACTTCCGACTTTCTCCGTCTCCAAAGAGATCCCGCTTCTTCCTCCTAGGCCCAATGAGACACTCGTTGGGCTGAAGACGAACAAGCATGGGGAACCCACTATCGTAAAATACACATCCACAAATCCACGCCCGCGCTTTGAGGGAGTTCGTGGTCACCCTGAGCAGATCAAGGTCACTCCACCAGTAAACAGGGCACCCACCACTCCTAATATCGCAGCTAAACGCAAGAGGACCACCCAACTAGATCGCCTCGGGGACAGAATTGAAGAGCTTGAGAGAGATAATTTAGAACTCAAGCAGAGATACGCTTCTCTAGCCAAGACTACGAAAAAGATGGCTAATACGATGCATGAATATGTAACTAAACACATTAGCTTAAAGGACAAGGTCGTCAGTGTAGCCTCTACAATAACAAATCTGCTCGAGGAAGAGAAGTAAGAAATAGTTCGTCGATAGTTGATAAGGCACTTGTGCTTGCAGAGTCTTGTGTCTAAGTCTAGTTTCGTTATGAGTTTTGTTTAGTTAATTCATTGTGTAATAAAAGTGCCTTGAATATCAATAAAGTTTTTGTTAGAGTTATCTTTTATTTTGTTATTGTGGATATATGTCTTGTCTCCACAAGTTGTGATTAGCAGAAAACAGAAAATAAGTGTGGGGGAGAAGACGACGACAGAATTACCGAAAATCAATCGCGAAAGCCACATAGAACAGAAGATATCATTACCAAGATCACGCACCACGACGCGGGCCACGGTTGGGCCCTAAGCCCAACCGACCGGTTGGTGGACCCCACCGGTCGGTCAGGGGTTGACCCCTCTTGCCTCCTCTTTCGTTCACAGATCGGTACACAACTACTACACTCTATTTTCTGATGTTCAAGCTTCTATTCATATTAAAACCATATTCTCGCAGTTCATGAACTTTAAAAAAGGAAAAGAATATTTTGACATGCTCATGGTATAGAATCTCACAACACCCTTTCTGAAAAGACCTGTTTTGATATTTTAAGAAACCTATATTATCTAGAGTTGTTGTGGAATATGATAGAAGAATAATGAGAACTCAATTCTTATGGTATGAGCATTGGAGAACTTTACTTGCAAAGTTAAAAAGAGATTAGCACACTTCTCCTTTGTAGTAAATAAGTTGCCTGCCAAAGTCATTTATAATCAATCAATTATTGTTTACTTTAATACTAAGTTCTTTGTTGAGAAATTTATTATGCTCTAAAGATCGCTTGCAAATAAAAGAAAGATTCACTCTTCCAAAGTAGTATTGTATTAGAGGCATGGGGTATGCAAAAGTATGAAATATGAGGAAAGAAAAAAGGACAAGTGTCCGACATACCTCAGAGAAAAAATATATATAATATAAAAAGATAAAGTATTATGATAAAAGTATGATAAAGAGAAAAAGAAGATAGCCCATGGTCCCTCTAATTGCAATATACCAGTAAGAGTGACAAAGTTTAAAAAGATTAATGTCTTGATCTAAGAGTATAGTATTCTTCTCCATTGGCTTAGTAACATAAAACTGCTCTTCACAAGTCAAATGCTTTGGTAAGGAATTGAAATGCCACAAAAGGAGAAGGAAAGCTATGACTTGTTTCAGAAATTTCAAAAACTCCAATGTCTTATACTAAAAAGGAAAGTGTGGGGGAGCTTGTTGACACTAATTAACTCTTATTATTAAAGGTCAATTAAGCATGAAAATTGATGAGTATATAAACTCCACCTTAGTATAGGGTTTAAAACTAACAAATTCCATGAGTTTTGGTGAATTGTGAATCCGCAGGGACTAAACCAGGAAACAACCTTCGATTCCTTCCCCTAGAAGGAAACCGACGGGAGATAATGCATTCGGCAAGTCAGGAACCTTCCGGAAGACTCCAAAGAACACCTAGAGACACCACGAGGAAAAGCACCCCGGTCCACTTCCAGGTGGGACCGACCGGTCCCCTGGGCCCACCGGTCGGTCTCCCCCTAACGCCGCTGGCTTCTGTCTTCTGCAAGCTACTTCCACCGCCTTTGAGGATCAATCTCAGCCCTACGTGAAGTCGGTTTGATCCAACGGTCGCGGTTGATCCCTCAGGGCTATATAAACAGACCCCCAGGCCCTAGGTCAGACAGAAGGTCCCTCTTCAGAAGACTACGCTTCAATTAGAAACCCTAGAAGAGACTTCAGGAGTCAGCTCTCAAGTAGAAGACTAGATATCCCTCTAGTAGGATTAGAACCTAGTCTTATTCTAGAACTAGAAGAGAGAGAGAGAGAGGAAGAGATCAAGAGGAAGCTCCGGCCTGTCGGATCAACTTCTTCATCTTGTACCTGTGGATTCAAGTTCTTCATCGACTTGCTTCAACGATTGTTTCGGTAATCAACATCTATATTTAAGTTTGAGCCATTGTTCTTAAGGTTTATGACTCTCTTTTGAGTACTTTAATTCTAGTCGCTCTAGAGTTAGAGTAGTTGGATAGTGTAAGCGTGGTGCTTAGACTTGATAGCTCATATTTACCTCCTATAACGCCGGTAGTAGTGGTAGTTCACAAGGGTGACTCTTATAACCTTGTTGATTCTTCTATAGTCCACTTACCCGTGTGTAGGCTCGGTAGGATTATACATTTGCATAAAAGAATCATACTCTGTTTGTGACCTTTTATGGCAACTTCCCCAATAAGAATAATATAAACATATCACTCTTAAGTTGGATATAGATAACCTTAGTGATCCCCTCTATACTTTTAGCTTCTCTGTCCTTGTTAGTTACTCAGGGGTTATACACTTGAGACTCATCGCTATCCGTTCCTTTGGGTTCGATATTAAAACTGGGTTACTCCGGTGAAGTGCTACATCGGTAGATTTTATCTGTGCGCTTGCGGATAAAGTAGAGTGTGCATTAATTTATACCAACACTTGGTCAATTCATGTACTCAATAATTTTAGAGATATTAGTCCTCTTGTTGAGCATGTTGTGGATGCTAGCATCTCTCATCCCATAGTTGATTGGAGCAACTATAGAAATCGGTCAAAGGAGGATGAGAGATATGTGCAACACAATGCTCAAGCTATTAATGTCATCTTGAGTACATTGAGTGCATAAGTTCTAGAAGAGTCAATCTTCAATGGACAAACACCTCCAAAGAGTGCTCATCTCATTTGGAATAGACTTATTGAGCTATATGGAAAATCCAAATGTGATGAGGCTTATGAGTGCAAGTCAATGGAAATATGTCTATTATGTCATCTTGTAGTGAAGAAGCCTCAGGGGCTAGCAGAGCACCGAGCTAGAGCGAGATGTGGAAGTTGCACATGCTATGCTACCTACCAGCACATACCAAACTCGTTTGGTAGCCCTACGAGACATGTCTGGTATGGCCATGGCTGCAAGGTAGCAAGCAACCATTTGTGATGATGCTCAAGTTTGGTGGAAACAAAGTGATGAGTTAACCTCAGTATCTCATGACACTCATCATTTGTGTCTCATGGTCAAGAAAAACAAGAAGAAAACCATCAAAGAAGATCAAGCCAAGAGTGAAGATAATGAAGATGATGATAATTACACTCTTAAGCACTTGAGTGATAAGGACAAGAAAATATTCATGAAGCTTGTTGAGAAGCTAGAAGAGCTGGAGAAAGAGAATGAGAAGCAATTCACGTCACTTGAGAATAAAGAAGAGCTTCTCATTGAAAATATTGAAGCATTAAATGCTTTAATCGAGAAGCTTGAAAAGCTTGAGTGCTCACATGCTTGTTTGGTTGAAAGGTATGGAAAGTTGTCAAATGAGCAAACTTGAACTACTAACTCTTTGTCTCATGTTGCTCAACTTGAAAAAGAAAATTCCATGCTTAAGGACAAGATGGAAAGGCTCAATAACATGTGTGAGACTTGGCAAGCAAATTATGATGAGCTTGTGTGCTCCAACAATGAGCTCATTGACTCTCATGCAATGTTGGAAATTGCTCATGAGGTTGTGATCACTTTGGTAAAATCTTATCAACCTCACACTCACAAGTGCACATGTTCACAAGCTCAATCTATATCATCTTGTGCTAATGTGTGTTGCTCTCAAGCAAGCCAACCTTCTATTGAGCAAGTAATTGTAGGAAATTGTGATGAGAAAATCACAAAAGAAAATGACGAGCTCAAGGAGGAGGTTGAGAGGCTAAGAAAGTATGTGATTCAATTGAAGGGAAAGGAGAAGGCACAACCTTCTCAAGATAATCGTGTTGTCATGGTGAAGAAGCTTGAGAAGGGTTCAAACTGTGTCACCTCTTTATCCCAACATGAAGATCACCTTTTAATGAAGAAAAGCCCAACACTTCCACCAAGAAAAATAAGATCCAAGAGGAAGTGTTATGGATGCACCATGTCCGGTCACATAGTTGCAAATTGTCCATACAAGAGTTGGGTTGACAAATATGGGATAGTTGATCAAATTGCATCAATCAAGGCAAAGAAATCGCATGCAAGATCAACCAAGATGAAGTGCTTTGGTTGGAAGAAGGAGGGGCACAAGGTTAAGAAGTGTCCTAGCACCAAGTTCAATGCTTCACCAAAGCTAGCCCAAGCACAAGTGAGCAAGAAAATTGAAAAGGAAGTGGCTAACAAGATCAAGAGCCGCCTATGTTACACCTGTAGAAAGAAGGGACACCTATGCAAGGAATGTCCCATCGGTAACTCTCCTAAGCTCAACATTTCTAGCATCCATAATATGCATAGGAGACCATCTAATGACACTTGTACTACTAAAGTAATTGGTTTACCTCGTGTTGGCACAAAGGCCATTTGGGTCCCTAAGCACTTATTGACTAATCCACTAGGACTCAATAATGGTTGGGTACCAAAATGTGCTTAGGTTATTAATGTAGGTACTTGGTGGTGAGATGAATGCTTCAGGGTGCTTGAGCAAGTTGATTGAAAATGATATCTCAAGCTATCAACCTATTCTTATTATATCCTCTTATATGGTTGACCCAAAGATCAATTGTTGATTACATTTCATACTTCATCTTCACCATTGGTAACAAGGGTCTAACTCATCTAGGCTAGCCAATTATCTTGTGTAGTGTTCAATAGTTCACTAATAAGCATATTCATGGAATATTGGAATTGGCTAGATGATTGCACTTTATTTAACTGTTATATGTCATATGCTACTCTTGATGGCTCTCTAGTAGAGCATAATGTTTATGGAATGCAGAGATTTAAGAAATGCATGTCAAGGTAGTGAAATCACAAGGAATGGAGTCTAAGTTTTAATCCCCATGCTAGTTTATTCTTAAGGTTGTCTCGGAAACTTGTGATTGTGCCATCACCTATGTTGTTGTGAGTATTTCTTGTTTTGTTCAAATATGGAAAAATTATTCTATTGTGACCAAAATAGAGAATTGACTCCCATGTTCTTAAACAAACCAAGTGCTTGTAACAAGATATTCAAATCACCTGAAGCACATAGGGGGAGCTAATTTCCTATTTTGTGACTTGTGGACTAACCTTTTCATTTGAGTGAGCTTGTAGCATATTTTGGGAAAAGGAAGAAATATATCAAGTATGGTGCAAATATTTGAAAAACCAAGTAGATACTTGAGACCTTTTGCAACATATGTGCATATTGATGGAAGGTTGAACATCTCGTGATTGGTTATAGTACTTGAGTTGTTTCTATGGTTTCAATTATCTTGTAGTCCAAGCAAACCCACTTAAAATCTTTACAGCCAAGTGCTTTCTCATGTCGACTGTTGGTATTGATTGAAGAATTCATATTTGGGAGGACTTGCAATATTGAGATATGAAGTTGCTTGCTGGAGTTGATTTTGAGTTGTTCATTTCATATCTAAAATGATCAAGTAAGTTTGGGGTCATACATATCAACAGTTAGTGCTTGCATGAAGAAGGTGATAAATTTGAGTTTGGATTGAATATGGTATATTGAAAGAACTCACAAGAATACAAGTATTGATACAAGTCTAAATAGATATGACATCTTGTGAGTACTCCTTAATCAAAACCACCTCAAGAGTGGACAAGGAAAGGAAAAGAGTGGCAAACATCAAATGGATTGCTTTGTGAGTTGAAATTTTTACAGTAGCTAGAGGACTCATAGATGCATATATATACCAAATTTCATGCATATTGGAAAAGTACTTTGGGAGATATGAATTGTTCTCCAAGGAAGACAGAATCTGAAAACTCAATGTATGGAATTGGATTGCTTTGTAGCAACAAGATTAAGTTGGCTCTCAAGTTGGTATTGAAGAATCAATAAAGATGAGAAACATAAGTTTGATCTTGGATATATTCTCATGATTAATATGAATATCAAAATGAAATCTAATTAGTAAAAGGTTGAGAGGAGTTGCAACTAGTTTCTTTACTCCTAAAAAGGATCAAATGACATCGTCTCATAACCGCTAATCGCTTCACCCCATCGTAATACGACGCTCTAACCAAATCAGTGGTTCCGCGTCGCCCAGCTCCTCTTCACCTCGCCCTCCACCACGCGGCCCCGCCCGGCTCCTCTTCTTCTCGCCCTCCACCACGCCGCCCCGCCTGGCTCCTCTTTGCCTCCCTAGCCGACCGGGCGCCGGCCACCAACGCCTTTCCCCGCGCTTCGCCTCGCCCTCCACCACGAGGCCCGCTCGGCTCCTCTTCGCCTCCCCAGTCGACCGGGTGTCGGCCGCTGACGCCCTTCCCCGCGCCGATTCCTTTCCTCACCCTCCACCACTCGACTTTCGCGGCTGACCGAGCGCCTTCCCTGCTTCGCCGGCCGAACGGGTGCCGACCGCCGACACACTTCCCCGTGCCAACACCGAGATCCATCCATCCCCGACCCCTCTCCCTCGGCCGAGGCCAGATCCGCCCTTCCACGCCGCCCCGGCCATCGCGACATCCTCGCCTCACTGTTGACGGTCCTTATAGTCAATATTATACCATCAACTATGGCATGAATTAACATAAAATGAACCATAAAGCATAGTTGTAGGGTTTGATTCTAACAAGTTCCACAAGTAGTGTTGTCCTCAATCGTCTTGCAGGTATATCCAATTTTACACAGAACAAAAGTATCTCAAATGATGATTTGGAGTGCACCATTGTGAAGAGCTCGTCGAGATGATCGAAACGGACATATGGTTTGCCCTATTTGGAGTTTGGAGTCAAAAGATATCAATTTCGCACCAAAACCAACACTAGAAGACTCTAAAAGACACGAGAAGGCGACTCACCAAAGGCGGGGCCCACCTGTCATAGGGGGAGGCCGGCCGGCCTCCTCCCTGGGCCGGTCGGCCCACTACGGAGTCCAATCGGGACCCGCTTCGACGGATGGCTTCCAACCGCCTTAGGGTTTGCATCTCAACTGTTGTTTAAGTCGGTTTGATCTAAGGGCTGACGTTCCATGCTCCAGGCTATAAAACCAGACCCAGACCCCCTCTGGGGAGGCATCTCCATCTTCATTATTCATCTCCACATCAGAAACTAGGGTTTCAAGTAGAAGTAGAGGTCCCTCTAGATGAATCTCTTCTAGTTCATCTAGAATTAGATCTAGTTCTAGTTCTTCTTCTAGTTCTTCTAGTTCTAGTTCTAGTTGTCTAGTTCATCTAGTTGTAATTAGAGATTGGATTAGAGAGAGGAGAAGGAGTTGAGGAGGATCCGGAGCTGTCAGATATTCCTCGATATTGTATTGGTGCAGCATCTAGTTCGTCTTCAAGTAATCTCCAGGTAAAGATGGCAACGGGTAAAATATCCGCGGATCTAGGTATCAGAGACCCGCACCCGCAAGAATAATTCTGTGCCCGTACCCATGCTCGTCACCTGCCACGGGCAGCACTATCCGCCCGCGCCCGCTATCCGCAGGCATGTCTTGCCCGCGGGCGTGCCCGTATACCCGCGCCGGCCTCAAACAGTGACAAATAGGATGGTAGAAACACACATCCATATGTATACATCTCGAATCAAATTCAAACATGTAGGCATCAAATTGAGCAAAATCAAATCCAGAGCGTTGAAATAGGTATTAATTTGAGAAAGATTGATTTCTTATATGCTGATTGCCAACAAATATTTCTAGCCTAGAGGATCTCACAAAATCTAAAGAAAATATCAAACATAAATAAACAAGAATATCTCCATAGTAAGCTTCTTGCATCACGAGACTTCTGGATGCTACTTCAACAAAACCCACTGCCTTTTCAAAAAAGGAAAAGAAAAGGCATTGCACATTTGCACCTAGCCACCTACCGATTGGCCGCTTGAGGATTAGGAAGCAGCAAGTAGGGCTGCAAGCCAGCAACTTGCGAGCGAGACCAGAAAGGGAGCGTGAGCTTTGACTGCGGGCAACAAACTACACCAAGCCAACGTCTCTGCTACTTGATGCGGCGGCGCGCGAGACTAGGGATGGGGAGCGGATGGTGCGGAGGACGGTGAAGGCATGGAGCCTGCTGGAGTCACCGGGAGCTGGAGCGATGCTGGGCTGGGGAAGGCGAGAGCCGCGAGGTGTGGATCAGAGGAGGCCGGTAGTGGCGGCGGTAGGAGGGAACCGATGGGGTGGGGATGGAAATAATCTAGGGTTTCTGCCTCTCAAGTCTTCTATTATATACTTGGTTGGCAATGACCCCACCTATCAGTGAACTAGGACGGGTCTGCAGATACGGATATCCTATTTTCTTGCCTGTTAACGAATGCCCATTGGGTATATATCTTTGCCCGCATTCGTGCCCGCGGATGGACTTTGGCGTTCGTATCCGCGCCCGCCGGGTTTGAAATCCGCGGGTACGCGGGTATTCTATGCCCGTTGCCATCTTTATCTCCAGGTTCTTCATTTATTATTTCTGAGTATTATATTTAACTTTAGTTCTTGCTTTATTTTATTTACTGGATCTCCGCTCGTATCGAGTGCTCTAATTATTCTAGATAATTAGAGTAGTAGACGTTAGTATAGACGTGGTGTCTAGACTAGGGTTTACCTGAGTTTGCACCCATCCCCATGGATAGTTGTGGTAGCCCCAAGTGGTGACAGCCCTGACGGCCGACATAGTCCACCACGTTCGGGTTGGTGTTTGTAGGACCGTAGTCGGAGCTTCCTAGCCCATTTCTCATCTCTTTCTGTGGCTAGTGTTCTGATGTCCCGAAGTAAGTAAAGTTTAGTGAGCCTTTAATTAGATAGACCTGCTTAGAAAACCCTAAAATCTCTCTCTACCCATATTATCATTCTTTTCTTGGACGTTCTTGATTCTTCTAGTACACTTCACGTTCCCTGTGGAAATCGATACCCTGGAATACTTTCGGGTGAAAGCTACATCGGTATCTGTGCGCTTGCGGATTTTTCTTTGCGTTTAAAATACCCAACAAGCTTTCTGGCGCCGTTGCCTAGGAACAGTAGTTGTGCTAGTTTCGAACAAAGTTGTCCGTGTTTCTTTTCTTTTACCACCTTTTTCTCTTACCACCACCTTTACCTCACCACCACACTTCTTACCACATGAATTCAACTCCTATCTTTAAATACTCCGCTCCAAAGGGCGAATTGTTGGAGCCACCACCATCATCACATCCTATTCTTACAGATGGCTACCAAATTCGTCCTAGCTTTATAGCCATGGTTCGGGAGCAACCCTTCTCTGGGCTAGATGACGAGAATCCTTACACCCACCTTCATGAATTTGAGCAATTGTGTTCTTGCTTGTTTATTGCTAGCATGACACAAGAGACCATTAAATGGAAATTGTTTCTGTTCTCCCTTTTTGGAAGAGCGAAACAATGGTATGCTCATAACGTAAGAGGAGTAGATGGAAACTGGGATGAACTTCGAGACAAATTTTGTCTTGCTTTCTGTGGGACAGAGTCCCCGGGTACTCCGCAAGGAAGGGCGAAGACCTAGTCCAACTAGGACTCTCCATGTAATCCTAGTAGTATTGCTACCTTGTAATCCTACTAGGACTCCTAAGATTGTAACCGACTAGGACTCTGCCTCCTAGACTATATAAAGAGAGACAGAGCTCCATAGATCGACATAGATAGACAGAGACAGGGGTCATGGTACACAACCAGACACCCATAAGCGTGGGGCGCAAGATATTATTCCGCCAAAATGGACGTAGGGATGCTATTGAGCAGACCAAACTAGTATAAATCATTGTCTCTACGTTTACCATCGAGTTCTGCATACGTTGATCCCCACCGAACAATCGTCTGGGTACCCCCGAGATGAGTTGCCGATTTGTCGGTGTTTGTTAACCGGCAACTCGTCCTAAGGGATCTCAGACGATTTGTTCGGTGGGGATCGGCGTTCGTAGAACCCGGCGAGTATGCAAGGACAACTATTTATACTGGTTCAGGCCGCTTAATAGCGTAATACCTTACATCCAGTGCGGCGTGTGCCTTGTGTTATGATTCAAGATTCAATGATAGGGGTCGGCGCCTGCTTCCCCTTATATATCCGGGTGAAGCACGACGTATACCGAGTCCTAGTCGGTTACAATCAAAGGAGTCCTATTCTAATTGCAAGACTTCCTTTAAGAACCCGACTAAGTTACAATGAGAGTCCTAATCCGTGTACACTTCGTATCAAGTCTTTGGATCTCCCGTGTCGCCCAGAGTTAGTCGGAGTAATCACCTTCTGGTGATATCTTTGACATCCTGGTCCGTCAAGCCCTCGAGCTCTTCATCATTTCTCTAAAACGTTATCTTCTGGTTTCTCTCTGAGAATCTCCAAGTAATGTCTTGAGAAATCTTGAGGTGCTCTGTAGGTAAAAAATTTCCATGGCGTGCACTTTCTTTCTGAAAAGTGCACCCATAGGGTGTAGCCCTCGAGCCTCTTGTTATTTATAATAACTTTGAGGATCTTTCCGAGCCTTTTCCGAGTAATCTTGGGCTAAGAAAAAACATTTCCTTTATGGTATATACCCTGTAGCCCCCGAACCTAAGTTCCGAGTACCTGAGTAGTCAGTACTCGGGGTCTGTAAGATATCATCCGGGTAAACCATAAGGATGGCAATAATTTAAAACATGACACTGATCTAAATCTTAGCCGTTGCAAGTAATAAACATCCAGCTTCAGGTGGGTAATGTTTTCATCAAACATCCCTTTTCACCCTCACTGAAAAAATTACTGCAAGGACAATCAATAATTGACCAGTGACTATTTCAACTGTCCTCATTGATGGTTCTTGTCGTGTTCTACAACTGCAATAGTTTTGTCGTCTTGCTCTTGAAGTAGTCACGTGAAGCTAACCCGTCACTGAAGCCAGTCTTCACATGTGCAACAGTGCGCCGGAAATTTTTGCTCTCTGGCACTTCCATTCATGAATTGTGTCCATAGACCAGGAGCAACTGCCTATAAATACCCTTCTTGGGAAGCATGGAAACCACACCTTCCTGAGTGTATGACTTTTCTTGGTCTCTTGAGTGTTATAGTATCTGTGGCGGAAATGTCTGAGCCCTAGGTATCTTCCTTGTGTAAGATAGTTGAGGTGTCCAGAAGAACTCTTGTGAAGGGATCATCCGTCAGGGTGGTTTCCAAGTGGTCGCAAGCAGAGGGATACAAAGGTGCGCCTAGAAGAACTCTTGTGACTCCCGCATCGCGGGCAACCTCGGGGTCACAGGTTGTCAAAAGGCGCTAGGGTTAGGGGCTACTCCCGAGTTCTTTGTGTACTGGGGTAGAGCCTTTATCCCCGCCTTGGGATGCACTGAAAAGATAGTGTCTACCCAAGGTTCTGTGTCTGCTTTACTGCGTCTCACTGAACCCGGTCCTTGGTGCGGCGTGCATCAAGACTCTGTACCTTGATTTCACTAGAGTAGCATTTTACATCCTAAGTAAGCTTGTACTGAAAGCTGTTTGTATCTCAAGATGCATCCGTGTATCTCTGTTGTAATTCCGAGTAATAATTAATAAGATCCGGGTACTTGGAATGTTTTCCGAGTCCTTTATCTTTTCCTCCGAGTACTAATTGTGCTCTATGAAAGAATAAAGTTATCTGTTGTACCGGTTGCCTGTTCACTGACTCTGACGCCGTCTGAAACGTCCCCCAACCGTTAGGGTTTCTGACAGTTTCTATAACGTCGTTCGGGAAAGGTGAACGGTTGCCGAAACAGATCTATAATAGGCCGCCATTGAGCTTGTAGTTTCCTCATTCTTTCATCAAGCCAAAGCCTTTAGAGCAAAGAATCCCATAGCCAATGCATTAGTTGATGCGCAGAAAGTCCCTTGTCATCAACATGGGCCCCAAGAAACAATCCGCAACCAAGAAGAAGAAAGCAAAGGCCATTAGTGGGAAACCACGCCACCCGTGCCCTCCAACAGATGTTCTTGCTTGGAAGGCGCCGAATACCAGAGAATCGGAGCTAGCCTTCCTGGCACAGCAAGGATTACTCCGGTCGCAGCCAATAGACGGGTGGAGAGTACCCACTGATCATCGTGCTCCCGCCCCAACACGACGGAGATAGTGATGTTCAAGTCCTTCGTGGAGCGCGGATTGGGGCTACCAGCATCCGATTTCTTCAGAGGTTTGCTGCACTATTATGGTTTGACTCTCAACCATATTACTCCCAATGCCTGCTTCCACATTGCTATCTTCGCTCATCTGTGTGAAGCTTTCCTGGGGATTTGCCCCTCTTTTATGCTTTTTCGTTATTTCTTCTGGGTTAAGTGTCAACCCAGTGATGCGTGTGTAGAGGTAGTCGGTGGAGCTAGCTTCCAGCTTAGGATAGAAGTAGCTACACAATATATTTCTGTAGTTTTGTCAGATTCTGTCCGAGAGTGGGCAAGTGGATGGTTTTACATAGCCAACCCGCCACCGACCCTTCGTCGTCATGATGGATGGCCGCCCGAGAAGTCCTGTGAATGGAAGGACAAGATCTCTGCTAAAGAGGTAGAGGCTATCCAACCGCTGATCGACATGATAGCTGCAATGAAGCTAGGTGGATTGACTGGTTATACCATCGTCCAAGATTTTATTGCGCGCCGGATCCATCCGCTGCAGTAGCGAGCCAATTTTGGCTTTGAGTACCTTGGCGTGAAGGACCTAGGCCGACATGATGCTGAGCAACTATCCAACCAGGAGATTCTGAGAAGAATGAACCGGCTGTTGAAAAGTCGTGAATAGCTTGTTCCAATGATGACGACCTTTTCCGCCATCAACCCTCCTCCAACGGTAAGTAGTCGGGGTGCCTGTCTTTTAGTTTCTTAATAGAAATCCTTCTGACCTGACATTATTTTCGTCTTCTTCTTCATAGGATCAAGGGCGGAATAACAATGATTGTCCACCCCTACCTCCGGTGACTCAAGAAGGCAGAGGCATTGCTCTCAAGAGTCCCATTCGAAGTGAGGACCTTCGTCATGAGTCAAGCTCTCCCGGTGATCTTGACTGGTTAGACTCAGACTCGACTGACTCTGATGTCATGCTCATAGATCCCGAAGCCAAGAGTAGCCGGAAGAGGTCTCTGAGTCCGCTTCAAGAAGCCAGAGATCCCGTCCCAAAGAAGGCTCGCACTGGTAATCGCCGTGCTTGTCGAAAATTCTTTTATCAACAGAATTGGCTGAAAAGCACTGTAATACGGGTGCTCCTAGTAAGGGAAAACCCGAGTACTTTATAGTCTTCCTATTTTGGATTTTAATAAACCCTTATCTTATATCTTTATTTGATCCAGATATTGAGACAGCCTAGGGGGCTTCGATTGGTGCGGCTCCTAAAGAAGCTACGACTCCAGACCCGCAGCCGAAGAAGCCAATACTGAAACTGCCGCGGGCATTGAAGCTTGTGAAGTAAGTCACAACACTTTCTTTAGACTACTCGCATATTTATGGTATTAATATAATCATTTGTTTGTTGTAGGAAAGCGAAGCCGACCGCAGCGTCCTTGAGTGTTGCCACCGAGGCCTGAGTGGTGGAGGAGTCGGGAGCGCAGGACAAAGGTGAATCCAGCGTTCCTCCGATCGTTAGCCAGGTGAACCCTTTGCCAGGCTCCTCTCCATCCAGTACCCAGGTTGATGCAGCACCTGAAGCGGTCGTTCTTCCCTGTCCTCAGGTTGGTGTTCCATACTCAATCTTCCGCTCTCCTGCTCAATTGGAGTTTGACCGAGTGATGAACGAGTGGTTTTTTTGCACTCGACAGCCAGATGAGCCCACTTTGGAGATGGTCTTAGCTGAGATCAACGTTGAAGCTTCAGATCGTCCGCAAGAAGAGTCTGAGGCTGCTCCTGAGTCCTCTCGCCAAGGATCAAGACTTGAAGTCGTGGGGTACAACCAGGATCTCACCCGGCTGAAAGAGTTGAGTGAGCAAGTGATGGCGCCTGCCGTGGCATTTCGACAATTTGTTGAGGTAATTCCTTTGAAATCCTCTTCCTGTGTTATAGGCTTATCCGAGTACTTATATTATTATCTCTGTGCAAGGTTTTGATGTGAAAGTCACTGAGGAGATCACTCGGATTCGCCAGGAGTTATCTCTTGAGAATCAGCGACTCAAAGACTACATCGCCCAAGATCAGATTAGCCAGAAGGTAGCCACCCAAGTCCTTCATAACCGTATCAACGAGCTTCAAAACAATCTCAAGGTTGTTGTTGATGAGCGTGACACGGCGAATCAGCGGGAGCTCGAGTTACTTGGCAAGCATGCTGCCTCAAAGCAGAAGCTTAAGGATGTTATGAAATCCTCCAAGAAGGAGCTCTCTGGTAGGTCGAAAGCACTTTCCGGGTCCTTATTGATTTGTAAGCCTGTGATACTCATCCGATTGTTACGTCTTCCAGATTCGAAGATGCTGCCCGCCGGATGGCAAACTGCTTTCAACAGTAAGGAGGCAGAGCTTGTGAAGGACCGGATTGGCGACCAGAGGGGGGGTGAATGGGAGCCTCAAATTCAACTTGTGAATAGGATGGCCCTTGTCCCAGAAAATCACCCCAAAAGCGAAGACTCGAGACGACCGGAGAGTTCACGACCTACGAGTAGGTGGATACCCTAGGACATGTCCTAGTGGTACAGCGGAACTCCCGGAGAAACCCCAAAACCAACTGCCAAAGCTTCAAACCAAAACTGCACACTCTACAGGTTCGCGGACTGTCCGGGGTCAGGTTCCCGGACTGTCCGGTGAACGCCGGACTGTACGCGACTTGGAGGTCCGGACTGTCCACCGGCAACTGAGCCCAACACAGACTATTCTGCAAGTCTGCTGGACAGGTCCCGGACTGTCCGCGGGTTTGTACCGTGGACTGTCCGCCGGTCACGAGACTGAGATCAGTATCGCACAGCGCTGTTCTGAACCTGCCGAGTCCCGAGTCCCGGACTGTCCGCCGCTGGGGGCACGGACTGTCCGCGGATGAACAGAGAGCAGAAAAATAGCTCGGGACAAAAGTCAATTCGATCAAAACTCTACCAAATCAAAAGGGACTTTTATCAAACTCCTCCCAGGTGTTCCTCTATGTATTGGGGTGCTAATCCTAAGAAATCATCGCACCAAACCAAGTCAATCAAGAGAGATTCGTGGATCACCGTAAAAGGGGGAAGAATGAAGAACGAACGCGAAATCAACCCGATCTATGGATTCGTGAGGTTAGGTGAGAATTCCTCCGGTAGAAAGAAGGGGCTCACGACCAAGAACAAATTGATTCAAGTGGAATCGAAAATCATCTCACGGAGAGGAAGAACAAGGCAAATCTCTGAGAGACGAAAAACCAAAACGTGAAGAACACAAAACACAAGACACGATTCGATTCGATTCTTGCCGAAATTCCTCCACACGAGGAGACAACGAGAATACGGTCTCGTTTCCTCAAAAGATCCAAATACACAGAGGTATGATTCTCGTCTCTGCGGATCGCTTGCAGCGAGGTATGATTAGAACCTTATCGGGGGCTAGAGAGAGTGCTCAGGAACAAATGACTGCAAGGATAGGGAGAGAGGAGGGGTGCCTCTCTTATTTATAGCCTAATACAATAATCCCCTTTCTACCCCTAGATACAAGAGCGAAGCGGCCAACCCTAGGGGTATCCTGGTCCAACTCTGCTGATAGTTGATCTGATGGCCACGCGCCTTCCTCACCCTTAGCTTCGCCTCGACGCAAGCCTTAGGATGCCGCCACGTGCCGCCCAGTCGACCGCCGTGCCTTCCTCGTGGATAGCCTCGCCTCCGCGCCATCCTCTCCACGCCGCCACGCGTCGACCGTCCTTTTTGCGGACCTCCCCCGGTTTTGAGGCCGAAACCGGGAAACTTGGGCCTTCCCCGGTTTTGAGGCTGAAATCGGGAAACCTGTCCTCAGGCTGAGTTTTGTGGCCCAAACTCAGAAACCCGTGCACCCAGGTTTTGAGGCCCAAACCTGGAAACCGTCCATGCCGAGTTTTGAGGCCCAAACTCGGAAACCGGCCACCCCAAGTTTCGAGGCCCAAACTCGGAAACCGTCGATGGTAGCTTTTCGAGGCTCACCTACCGAACCCGCGCCGTAGATGGGATGTGGTTCGCACACCCCGAGTTCCAGCACTGATGCCGGAGCATGTCCAGCCTCCACGCCGGGCACAGTGCATTCGCCATCCTTCTCGGCCTCCCGCCAAGTGTCACAACGCCATCACCTTCCTCCCGACTCGGCCGATGCACCGCACATCCCCATGTGCTCTCGCTTATCGACGCCACGTGCCAGCTACCACAGCTGGTCCTCAGGTCTCCCGGTCTGTCGGTCCAAGCTCCACGTCTGCCCTTCACTGCTCCCGGTCCGTCGGCACGACACGTCCCTACTTGACCTTCACCTCACCTTCGACCACTGTCCGAGCTTCGCACCTGCACATCAACACAGCCAAGAGACATGTTGCCCGTTGATTGATCACTCATCACTCAGGAAGGGAACCACAAGAGCACATATCAACGTTGTGTTCGCAATCTCCCCCTTGATGAGTGCATCGTCAACTCATAGTAACTGTAACCAAAATAAAAGGAAGCAGAATTGGATAGAAGGAGAAAACTTACTCGAGATGTCCAAAAGCCAGAGAAAAGGCTGAAGAAGAACAAATCGAGATAAGCGAAGCTTGGTCCCCAAAGACATGGGCAACGGTTCGATACAACCAAGCATAAGATCGGAGCAACAACTCATCAGAGAGCAAAACTCGATCAAAATTGAAGCACAAAACTTGGTTCCCAAAGACATGGGCAACGGCTCGACGCAGCCAAGTCAGAAACAAGCTAGTCCTCAAGAAGAGGCAGAAGGGGCTCAACACCACTAGCTAAAAGCTCGAAACCAAATGAAGACTGCATAAGAAGCAACTACTGCTAGTCCCTCAAGATAGAGGCACAGAGGCTCAACACAACCAGCAGTAAGCCCGATACCAATCAACCAATCAAGAACCATCAAAACATGGTGAAAACAGCTAGTCCCTCGAGACAGAGGCACAGAGGCTCGACGCAACTAGCTAAAAGATCGATATCAAATAAGAGCCGACTCGGAGCAGGCAGAAAAACTCCCCCTCAGCAAGTGAAGCATAGAAAGCAAATTGTCACCACAGAAAGTCTAAAAATCTCAAAATCTCGTCATTGGAAACATTCTCCCCCTTGGGGGCAATTTGCAATCAAAAGAGAGGAGAAAAGGACTCAAGTAAGTAAAACAGAGCTAGGTCATGCCTATCGGAGTCAAGCAAATGCAAGTTAGCAGCTTCAGGTATATACTCGAAAGAGTGAAAAAATGCTCTAAAGAGTGCTGAACCGACTATAAAGCAACATGCAAAAGTGCTAGCAAAGGCTCAAACTGATCACTAAATACAAGATATGAATGTATAAGCTAAAAGAGCAGTTTTAAGCCGTTCAGAGAGTAGTTTCACCATCAAAATAGCACTAAACATGTATAGACAGGAAGTCAAACAAGTGCTAGACATGTATACAAGGTGAACAACCCCTAGCACAGTTCAAACATCATGCTATAGAATTAAACATGGACTTGTGTTTTCAGATTTTATCGGAGAATTTGCAGTGGTTATTAACACGCATGTGATTGCGAGAGGTTGAAAGCCTGTCATTGCCTAACTTTTCAACCGTGCTAAGCCTATGCATATGCAATTGGAAGCTTAAAGCATCGGTTTCGGTCTTACACTACACGGCTCAAGTTTAACTCAAAGTGCTATGAGAAACAGTCTCGATAGCGTGATGTGCTGACAAAGCAATCCCATCTCAATCTTTTCAATTCACTAACACTTGGTTCATTTTAAACAGAATATGAACAATCCAAGCAAGTGAAAAACTCAGAACTAGAGACATAGCAACCTAGCATATATGAAATAGCTCAAGTGACCTCAACACATCCTACACATGCTAGTTGCCAATCTCAATGGTGAACATGTATCAAATTTCAAGTTTCATTAGGCATGTTCATCATTCTGAAAAATATAGCTTAGCTCACAACATGTATCAGTGATCAAAGGGAGCCTAAGCTACAAGCATCATCATATATCATCGAAGCATACACTAATCAGAGCATAAGTTCATTCTCAAGAATATAGACATGAAGCTTGAAAAAAGCAAGATGCATATATGATGAAGTTAGAATCGGAGCCAAGACAAAACCAAAATGACTTAAGACCCGAAAACAAAAAAGATCAGAAAGTCAGTCTATGGTACATCAAGCAAAATGCTTCCCCCATCTAAAAGGGGAAACACACACCAAGCTCACCTCTCAACCTAGCAAAAGTTGAGAGATCTAAAGGCTTGGTGAAAATATCCGCAACCTGGTGATGGGTGTCTACATGTCTAAGATCAATGTCGCCTTTCTCATAGTGATCACGAAGAAAGTGAAAGCGAACATCGATGTGTTTGGTCTTGGAGTGAAGAACAGGGTTCTTTGCTACATTAATGGCAGAGGTGCTGTCGCAAAGCAAAGGAACTCGACTGAAATCTAGACCAAAATCACGTAATGTACCAACCATCCATAAAAGCTGCGAAGCACAAGAAGCAGCGGCAACATACTCGGCTTCAGTAGTAGACTGGGCTACGTTCGATTGTTTGCGAGAAGACCACGAAACCAAAGAAGAGCCAAGAAACTGACAAGTCCCAGAAGTAGAATTGTGCTCAAGCCGACAGCCGGCAAAATCCGCATCGGAATAACCACAAAGCGAGAGAGTCGAGGAAGAAGAGTACCAAAGTCCGAACTCATGAGTGTATCGGAGGTACCTCATGATGCGCTTGACCGCTTGCTTGTGGGAAGGCCGAGGGGACGCCTGAAAATGAGCGCACAGACACACAGAAAACTGTATATCCGGCCTCGTCGCCGTCAGGTACAGAAGCGATCCAATCATACTTCTATACTCCTTCTGATCAACCGGCTCTCCGTCCTGGTCCGCATCCATCGCTGCAGTCGTCAGCATGGGCGTCGTAAGAGGCTTGGCCTCGCCCATGTCGAATTTCTTCAGGATGTCCTTCGTGTATTTTCCTTGATGCACGAACGTCCCGTCTCGGGTTTGCTTAATTTGCAACCCGAGGAAGAAAGTCAACTCGCCCATCATACTCATCTCAAACTCCCTGCTCATAGTATCTGCAAACTTGGCACCAAGCGCGTGAGAGGAGCCACCAAAGATGATGTCATCCACGTAAATCTGGACTAACAGGGTATCGTTGCCTTGCTTGAGGAGAAACAAAGTTCTGTCGACCCGTCCCATTTTAAAACCCTTGGAGAGTAAAAAGGTTCTCAACCGATCATACCACGCTCTCGGGGCTTGTTTCAAACCATACAAAGCTTTTGAAAGTTTATAAACATGGTTTGGAAACTTGGGATCCTCGAAACCCGGGGGTTGCCTAACATAAACCTCTTCCTCTATATACCCATTTAAGAAGGCACTCTTGACATCCATCTGGTAAAGCTTAAAACCCTTCGAAACAGCAAAGGCTAGAAGGATTCTAATGGCTTCTAAACGGGCTACAGGGGCAAAGGTTTCCTCATAGTCTATCCCCTCTTTCTAGTAGAAACCCTGGGCTACTAGCCTAGCCTTGTTCCTCACTACCATCCCATCCTCACCCTCTTTGTTTTTGAAAACCCATTTGGTACCTATAGGGTGGCATTCTGGTGGAGGTGGAACTAGGGTCCAAACTTGGTTTCGCTCAAAGTTTTCTAGCTCCTCATGCATGGCATTGACCCAGTTAGGATCAGAAAGTGCGTGTCCAACATCTTTGGGCTCAAAAGAAGCAACGAATGCAGAATGAGCAAAGTGAGAGATTTCATACGCTCGCGACCGCGTGACTCGCTGGTCGATGCCGCCGATCATCTGCCACGGGGGGTGAACTTGCTGAACGCTCCGGGGCGCTTGCCTCGCCGAAGTCGCCTCCCCCTCGCCAGATGCTATCGCTCCCTCAGGTGCAGCGGGTGCTCGCTGGAGAGGTGGCTCTAGAGGACCCCAAGAAGAAGATGTCAAGGGATCGGGTCCTCGAGCTGAAGTAGTCATCACAGGGTCGACGGGGGCAGCCAGTGGAGTTGGCTCGGGATCACCCCAATCTGCATCCTCCTGCTCCTCCTCCACAAAGATGGTCTCTCCCAGCTCCTGTTCTCCTGCAACATCAAAAGCAGAAGAAACACAAGGCATAGTCTCGTCGAATGTGACCTCGCAGGTCTCCACTATCCGATTAGTCTCAAGGTTAAGAACTCGATAAGCACGTGAATAAGAAGCATAACCAAGAAAGACCCCATCAGCAGAGCAAGATTCAAATTTGTCCAAATTGCCTTGCTTCAGGATAAAGCACTTGCACCCAAACACCCGAAAATGAGACACCTTGGGAACCCGTCCAAAACGCAACTCATAAGAAGTCTTCTTCATGAAAGCTCGAAGAAAGATGCGATTTGAAACATGGCAAGCGGTGTTGATCGCCTCGACCCAAAAGCGCCTAGGAGTCCTATGCTCATCGAGCATCGTCCTGGCCATTTCAACAAGGGTCCGGTTCTTGCGCTCAACAACACCGTTCTGCTGGGGGACATAAGGAGAAGAAAACTGATGCTCGATCCCATTAGAAGAACAGAAAGAGGCAAACTGTGAGTTATCAAACTCAGTACCATTATCGCTACGAATAGCTCTAATAGTATCAGGGGGAAACTCAGTTTTCAACCTCAAAATCAAATCACGAGCAAAAGGAAAAGCTTCATCCTTACCCTCCATAAAGAACACCCAAGAGTACCTCAAAAAATCGTCAACGATCACTAGAACGTACCACTTCCCACCCGCTGAGCAAACCTGAGCTGGACCAACTATGTCCATGTGTAAAAGCTCACCGGGTCGCTTTGTCATCACCTGATTAACAGGTGGGTGAGAAGCAGCAACCATCTTCCCGTGACGACAAGGATGGCAAACAAGGTCCTTCTAAAACTTAAGCTTGGACAATCCTTGGATTAGGCCAAGTGAGCTAAGTCTTGCAAGCAAGTCAAAACTCAAGTGACCGAGCCTCCTATGCCATTTCCACAAATCAGAAGAAGGACCAGCCATCAAACATCTAGCAGAGCCAAAAGAACGAGAAAAATTGGCTCTGAAAACACGGCCAAAAGGGACGATCCGACAAACAAGATCTCCCCGAGGGTCTAAAACACGACTCAGACCCTTCTTAAAACGCACCTCACAATCATCCTCCAGAAGTTGCGAAACAGAAAGCAAATTGTAATGCAAGTTAGAAACCAAAGCAACATCCTTAAGAACAAAGTTCTCATTTAGCCGAATAGCTCCATGAGAAACAACCTTACCTCTACTATTGTCCCCGAAAGTGATGTACTCCTTGTGCATCATGGGGCTAAGGCTGGAGAACCATTCCTTCTTTCCGGTCATGTGGCGCGAACACCCGGAATCCATGAGCCACATGTTCTCCAACTGAAGTTCCTGCATCAATAGAAGGGCAGGAAGTGAGCATATGGCACAACACTGGGGTTAGTATACTGAGAAGGATACCAGTGTTGTGTCATAGGCCCAGAAAAAGTGTTAGTAGCAACACCAAGCTGTCCTCGTCCCATGGGTGGATAGCGATCACCACCAATCTGAAAGGGTGGTCCGCTATGGAACGGAAAACCTCCAAACTGACCTACTTGTCCCATTTGAGCAAAGCGATCACCACCATACTGAATAGGATGGCCCTTGTCCCATTTGGAGTCCTCTTCGTCCAGGGCCATGGTGCACAAGCCCTTGGAGGAGTTGTCGAAGAAGCAGAGTCCGTTGAAGCGATCTTCAGTCTTGTGCTCGGACCCATCGTCGCTGGAGTCACTGTCGGAGGACTTGTCGGTGTCGCCCTTGCCGGCGAAGAGCACGCGCCGACCGGCGTCGAAAGCCCTCTCCAAGTCCTCTCGGCTAAAACTGTCTTGATTCTTCTTCTTCTCGGGCTTGTACTCCGGCTTGCCCTTGCGCCTGAAGTTGCGAGTCTTGCCGGAAGATTTCTTGTTGCTCTTGGGACAGTTCGCCATGAAGTGGTCTAGATCACCACACTTGTAGCAGCCCTCGCGTGCGCCACCACACCGGCGATTCAGGCGGTTGTTGTGAAACCGCGAGAACTGGGTGATGGCGAGGGCGAGCTCGTCGTCTCCAAGCACCTCCAACTACTCCTCCGTGACTGTATGCAAAGAAGACAAAGCAAAAAGAGGAGGTGAAGCGTCAGCTGGAAGACTTGATCCACCCTTGCCTGAGACCAAAGCCATGGAATGTGAAGATGGATTCTTCAGCTTGGCCTGAGTCAGGTGATCAATCTCGGTGGACTTGAGCTTGCTAAACAGCTCGTCCACGGTGAGGGTGTCGTAAGATGGAGACTCAATGATAGTCGACACCTTCACCTCCCATACCCTCCGATCCAGGGCATATAGTAACTTGAGCGCCCTCTCATGATCGTCATAGGGTAGGTTAGCCCGATTGGCACGCATCTTGTTCACAATCGTTTGGAAACGAGCGAACAAGGCATCAATCGTCTCTCCCTCCAACTGAACAAAGTTCTCGCACTCGCGCTTGTACATTTCGAAGAGTCTGGTCTTGACATGGGCGGTCCCCTCGTGATAGCTTTGAAGCTTCACCCAGATCTCTCGTGTCGTCTCAAGCTCAGAGACACGTTCGAACTTAGGAAGGGAGATGCTGGCCAAAAGAGCATTACGAGCCTTGGAGTTGGCCTCGTGCTGGTCAATCTGGATCTGACCCACACGAGCCGCAAGGACTACATACTCAGCATTCTCGCATATCTTCCAATAGGAGTAGTTCGTTCCATCGAAACAAGGAGCCTTGCCGTTCCCTCGTTCCATGTCGCCCTTAGGATCCGAAACTGATTAAGGTAGAGAAGATCCTCAACCGGCTCCGATACCAATTGAAGGACCAGATTGGCGACCAGAGGGGGGTGAATGGGAGCCTCAAATTCAACTTGTGAATAGGATGGCCCTTGTCCCAGAAAATCACCCCAAAAGCGAAGACTCGAGACGACCGGAGAGTTCACGACCTACGAGTAGGTGGATACCCTAGGAGATGTCCTAGTGGTACAGCGGAACTCCCGGAGAAACCCCAAAACCAACTGCCAAAGCTTCAAACCAAAACTGCACACTCTGCAGGTTCGCGGACTGTCCGGGGTCAGGTTCCCGGACTGTCCGGTGAACGCCGGACTGTCCGCGACTTGGAGGTCCGGACTGTCCGCGACTTGGAGGTCCGGACTGTCCGCCGGCAACTGAGCCCAACACAGACTGTTCTGCAAGTCTGCTGGACAGGTCCCGGACTGTCCACCGGTCACGAGACCGAGAACAGTATCGCACAGCGCTGTTCTGAACCTGCTGAGTCCCGAGTCCCGGACTGTCCGTCGCTGGGGGCGCGGACTGTCCGCGGATGAACAGAGAGCAGAAAAACAGCTCGGGACAAAAGTCAATTCGATCAAAACTCTACCAAATCAAAAGGGACTTTGATCAAACTCCTCCCAGGTGTTCCTCTATGTATTGGGTGCTAATCCTAAGAAATCATCGCACCAAACCAAGTCAATCAAGAGAGATTCGTGGATCACCGTAAAAGGGGGAAGAATGAAGAACGAACGCGAAATCAACCCGATCTATGGATTCGTGAGGTTAGGTGAGAATTCCTCTGGTAGAAAGAAGGGGCTCACGACCAAGAACAAATTGATTCAAGTGGAATCGAAAATCATCTCACGGAGAGGAAGAACAAGGCAAATCTCCGGGAGACAAAAAACCAAAACGTGAAGAACACAAAACACAAGACACGATTCGATTCGATTCCAGCCGAAATTCCTCCACATGAGGAGACAACGAGAATACGGTCTCGTTTCCTCAAAAGATCCAAATACACAGAGGTATGATTCTCGTCTCTGCGGATTGCTTGCAGCGAGGTATGATTAGAACCTAAGCGGGGGCTAGAGAGAGAGTGCTCAGGAACAAATGACTGCAAGGATAGGGAGAGAGGACGAGTGCCTCTCTTATTTATAGCCTAATACAATAATCCCCTTTCTACCCCTAGATACAAGAGCGAAGCGGCCAACCCTAGGGGTATCCCGGTCCAACTCTGCTGATAGTTGATCTGACGGCCACGCGCCTTCCTCACCCTTAGCTTCGCCTCGACGCAAGCCTTAGGATGCCACCACATGCCGCCCAGTCGACCACCACGCCTTCCTCGTGGATAGCCTCGCCTCCGCGCCAGCCTTTCCACGCCGCCACACGTCGACCGTCCTTTTTGCGGACCTCCCCCGGTTTTGAGGCCGAAACCAGGAAACCTGGGCCTTCCCCCGGTTTTGAGGCTGAAACCGGGAAACTTATCCTCAGGCTGAGTTTTGTGGCCCAAACTCAGAAACCCGTGCACCCAGGTTTTGAGGCCCAAACCTGGAAACCGTCCACGCCAAGTTTTGAGGCCCAAACTCGAAAACCGGCCACCCCGAGTTTTGAGGCCCAAACTCAGAAACCATCGATGGTAGCTTTTCGAGGCTCAGCTACCGAACCCGCGCCGTAGACGGGATGTGGTTCGCACACCCCGAGTTCCAGCACCGATGCCGGAGCATGTCCAGCCTCCACGCCGGGCACAGTGCATTCGCCATCCTTCTCGGCCTCCCGCGAAGTGTCACGACGCCATCACCTTCCTCCCGACTCGGCCTATGCACCGCACATCCCCATGTGCTCTCGCTTGTTGACGCCACATGCCAGCTACCACAGCTGGTCCTCAGGTCTCCCGGTCCGTCGGTCCAAGCTCCACATCCGCCCTTCACCGCTCCCGGTCCGTCGGCACGACACGTCCCTATTTGACCTTCACCTCACCTTCGACCACTGTCCGAGCTCCGCACCTGCACATCAACACAGCCAAGAGACATGTTGCCCGTTGATCGATCACTCATCACTCAGGAAGGGAACCACAAGGGCACATATCAACCTTGTGTTCGCAGCTTGAGGAGGTATTTGCTAATGCGCAAAGTAGTCTTCAAGAGGCCAAACTGATTCGTGAGGGTGCTGACCGGGACCTGCTGCAGGCATTGAAATCGACGAATGAGTCGTAGAAAGCTCTAGAAGCGGTCCAGGCGCAATTGAAGGAGTCTCAAGAGTCTTTGAAGACTTCGCAGGCTTCTTTGAAGGTGCTAGAGCTTGCTGTGGAGCCCGTCCTGGACATGATCCCGCGCCCTGAAGGAGCCGACGAGTCCTTGATTGATCGAGCCAAAGCTGCACCCGGGCGACTAGCTCAATACATCAAGGACATGGCGACTTCAGTGGTGTGCGGTCTGCTGGCGACACTACGTCTGCATATGCCATCTTTTGATCTATCCTCCATCATGACGCTGCCCGATGACAAGACTGATGAGGATCTCACAGCAATGCAGGAGGAGGTCAAGGCCGTAGCAGAGTACTCGCAGATTCTAGATCTTGTAGAGTAGTATGTCTTCCTCGGTCCTTTGGCCATGTTTTAAATCTTCTGTAAACAAATATTATTTAGTAGTAGAGAATCAAAGTATAATTTACTTCTGAGACTTGTGAATTTCATATGTTGTCGACTCGGCATTGCAAAGAATGTCTTGTCAATGGGTCATTTTGCTTTGTAGTGGATGTATGACCAGACATCTTACTAGACGAGTCTATCCGAGTGCTCTCTAGCACTTTGAGTGTGGGTCATATGACTGCGTTTCTCTTACAGTCTTTAACGATCTATAGAGAACTTAGTCTGCCCGAGTACTACTCTTAGTACTTTTGTCCAAGGGATTAATTTGATCAAGCACCTCTAAAGGACCGTAACGATGGTTCCCGTCGGGTGAATCATATCCTCTTGGTAGTCGCAGCTTGAGTGTGAAGTTGTGTCAGACCTCTGTCCTATTAATGTGTAACAGGGTGAGTACTACTCCCCTTGTTATACCTTATAGGAACTAGTACCTACTTTGTAGATACCATATTCGCTATAGGTTGATAGCCGGGTTTTAAACCGTACTATCATTCGAGTTGTATTGAGCTCGAAGCTCGTAACTCGAGTATGGTTACCGCTGAACCATCCATCCGAGTAATATTATATATTAGTCGGTGGGTATAATAGCTAAAGCTTATTGTATGCTTGAAAGATTTTATCCGACTGAATAGTCGTGATAAATGTAATGAAAATATAATTCATAAAGCTCTTGTTTCTGATGAAATCCAAACTTTATTAATATGCGGGAAATAGATACATTTGCCCTAAGTCGGATCCGTAGCATAGTCCTTAGGTATGGTATTTCTTCAGATGCTCAATATTCCATGAATTTGGCAGTGGAGAACCATCCTCGGTGACTAACTTGAATGACCCGGGTCTTGTTACTTTAGATACTATGTAGGGTCCTTCCCATGGACTCATAAGCTTGTGGCGTCCTGTGGTATTCTGAATCTTCTTCAGGACCATGACGCCTACTTGGAAGGTGCGGTGATGGACGTTCTTGTCGTAGTAGCACCTCATCCCTTGGAGATATCTTGCTGATTGAAATAGGGCGGCTAACCGAGCTTCCTCGAGGCTGTCGACTTCTAGGCGTCTTGTGTCATCGGCTTCTCCTTCGTTATACTGCTCTGTTCGCAGAGAATTACAGATTAAGTCTGCCGGGAGGATTGCTTTGGTGCCATAGACTAGGAAAAAGGGAGTTTGGCCTGTTGCCCTGCTTTGCTGTGTTCTTAGCCCCCAGACTACCTTAGGTAGCTCTTCGACCCACTTCCTGTCGTGGTCCTTTAGACGATCAAATAATCTTGGCTTTAAACCGGCAAGGATGAGGGCGTTTGCTCTCTCAACTTGGCTGTTTGATTGTGAATGAGCCACTAATGTGTAGTCTATCTTTATTCCACAGTCGCTGGCCCAAGACTTGAACTCGATTGCCGTGAAGGGGGATCCAAGATCAGTGATAATTCTATGTGGCATCCCAAAGCGATGGAAGATGCTCTGCATGAATTGTACTGACTTTGAGGCGTTGAATTTGACCAGCGGCATGTAATCAATCCATTTGGTGAACTTGTCAATTGCAACGTAGACATACTCAAATCCTACTGGAGCACGCTTAAGAGGACCCACCATGTCGAGTCCCCAACATGAGAAAGGCCATGATGGCGGAATACAAATTAACTCGTGAGCCGACACGTGCTGCTGTTTGGCAAAGAACTGCATGATTGACAACGACAGACTAAGTCTTCTGCATCTTTTAAGACTGAGAGCCAATAGTACCCTGATCTGAAGATTTTTCTAACTAATGTCCTTGAAGCTGCATGATTGCCACAACACCCGGAGTGGACCTCTTTTAGGATTTCTTTGCCTTCTTCTGGTGAAATGCACTTGAGGAGGACTCCTGATGAGGCACCGCGTTGATATAGCTTGTCTCCGACTAGAACATAATTTTTGCTATGTCTGGTGACTTGCTCTGCGGCAATTTTATCACTGGGCAGTTTATGCTCCTTGAAGTAGTCGATGAAAACTTGTGTCCAGTCGGGTGCTAGAGTTAAAATCTGAGCGGAGGGTGTAGGATCAACCTCTTCCTTCTCTTGGATTGAAGGCTTGGATAGCTCATGCACGAAGGTACCGCTGGGAACCAGAGCTCTGTCGGATCCCAATTTTTCTAGGATATCTGCTGCTACATTAAGATCCCGGGTAATATGAATGAGTTCTAACCCTGAGAAGTTTTTCTCTAGCTTGCGGACTTCAGTGCAATAGGCGTTCATTGTTTCCTTGGTGCAATCCCAATCCTTGTTGACTTGGTGAATCACCACGGAAGAATCGCCATAGACTAGGAGTCGTTTGATACCCAATGTGACTGCTAGCTTTAACCCGTGTAGTAGTGCCTCATATTCTGCTTCATTGTTGATAACGGGTCACATTATCTGCAGAACGTACTTGAGCTGCTCTCCAGTGGGTGATACAAGAAGCACTCTGGCACCTGCTCCACCGAGTTTTAGAGACCCATCAAAGTACATCTTCCAATGTTCAGGAGTAGCGTTGTCTTGAACCTGCTATAATTCTATCCACTCAGCGACGAAATCAGCCAAAGCCTGTGACTTGATTGCTTTTCTTGGAGTGAACTTAATATTTAATGCTCCCAATTCAACAGCCCATTTGGAAATTCTTCCGGTAGCATCGCGGTTGTGAAGGATTTCTCCCAACGGGAAGTCCGTAACAACTGTAATCTCGTGGGCTTCGAAGTAGTGTCGTAGCTTCCTTGAAGATATGAGTAAAGCGTAAAGTAGCTTTTGCACTTGTGGGTACCTGATCTTCGAATCGAAGAGTACCTCGCTGATGTAGTATACTGGTCGTTGGGTGTTATAGATGTGGTTATCATCATTGCGCTCCACTACAATTGCTGTGCTCACAACATGTGTGGTAGCTGCAATGTATAGCATCATCGGTTCCCCGGGTTCTGGTGGCGTGAGTATAGGAGAATTGGTGAGGTATCCTTTGAGCTGTTCAAAGGCCCCGTCCGCTTCTGCCGTCCACTGAAATTTATCACCAGCTTTGAGTAGTTTGAAGAAAGGTAGTCCCTTTTCTCCCAGCCGTGAGATAAATCTATTGAGCGCAGCCATACACCTAGTGAGTTTCTGAACATCCCTGACGGAAGTAGGTGGCTTCATATTGATGATGGTTGTGATCTGTTTTTGACTAGCCTCAATGCCTCGATGGCTAACAAGGAATCCGAGTAACTGGCCTGAGGGTACTCCGAATACACACTTCGTGGGGTTAAGCCTCCATTGGTATGAGCATAACCGGGTAAAGGTTTCCTCTAGGTCTGATATATGGGTATTCAGATCCTTCGTCTTTATGACCACGTCATCAACATAAGCTTCCGCGTTGCGGCCAATTTGGTCGCCCAAACAATCTTGGATGGCACGCTGATAAGTAGCCCCTGCGTTCTTCAGCCCGAAGGACATGGTTTTGTAACAATAGGCGCCGAAAGGAGTTATAAACGATGTCTTAGGTTGGTCTTCTTCTTTGAGAGCAATCTAATGGTACCCAGAGTAACAATCCAGAAAGGATAATAGGGCAGAACCTATGGTGGCGTCAACTATTTGATCTATCCTTGGTAATCCGAAAGGATCCTTTGGACAATGCTTATTGAGGTCTGTGTAATCGACACACATGCGCCATTCTGCAGAGTTCTTTTTTACCAATACTGGGTTAGCTAACCACTCGGGGTGGAGAATTTCTCTGATAAACCCGGCCGCGAGTAATTTAGCTATCTCCTTGTTGATTGCTTCTTTCTTCTCTGGTGAGAATCGTCGTAGTCTTTGCTTGATGGGCCTGGAGCCCTCTTTTAGTTCCAATTTGTGCTCAGCCAAGTTCCTTGGAACTCCTGGCATATCAGCCGGTTTCCAAGCAAATATATCTTTGTTTGCTTTGAGGAACCTGGTGAGCGCGAGTTCCTATTCTTCAGATAGGTTAACGCTGATGACCGCCGTTTTTGATGGATCACCAGTTTCCAGGTCAATAGTTTTTGTGGAAACTTCTGCTGATGGTTGAATAGCGCCCGTCTTCTTGCTTGGGATTTCTGAATCTCCTGGCTTAGCATTATGTACCATCTGTGCGAGTTCCTGTACCTCTAGGGCGAGTTGAGCTTTTTCAGCGATTTGGACAACCTCTGTGTCGGAATCGAATGATCGCTTCAAGTCACCCCTGAAGGTTAGAATACCTTTGGGACCCGGCATCTTCAGCAGAAGGTATGGATAATGTGGTACTGCCATAAATTTGGCGATAGCTGGTCGTCTAAATATGGCGTGGTATGATGATTCGAAGTCGGCTACCTCAAAACTGATGTACTCAGTCCGATAATTGATCTGAGTTCCAAAAGTGACAGGTAGTATAATCCTTCCAAGTGGTACAGTCGCCTTTCCGGGTACTATGCTGTAAAAGGGGGCTCTCGATGGTGTGAGCTGAGTTGTGAGGTCCAGGTTTATCTTTGCGTAGGGTGTTTGCAAAGATGACATTGAGTACCGCTCCTCCGTCTATGAGTACTCTTCCCAATTTGAACCCGACGATCGTAGGATCCAAAACTAGCGGGTAGTGCCCTGCGTTGGAGACGTTGGTCCATTGGTCTGCTCGAGAGAAATTGATCGGATGCTCAGACGAATCAAGGTATCTGGGGGTAGCTGGCTTGGTAGACATAATTTCCCGTAGGGGGAGCTTCTGCTGGCGCTTACTGTCACTGGTGGTTACTCCCCCGAATATGACATTGATGGTGCCTTTGGGGTGTTGGAAACCACCTGCGTCCTACTGAGGGTCCTCGGCTGCTTTCTTCCCCTTATCTTTTTTGTTTTTGTTGAAGTCGGAGTTCAAACCTCTCTCTTTGAGTTGCCGACAGTGCCTAGCCTAGTGTCCTCCTTTTGGATGGAAAGGGCATCGACTGTCGAGGAGGTCGTCAAAGCTGAAAGGCTTGTTCCCCTTTTTCTAAGGTTTCATGGCTGCAAAAGTATTGTCCCCAGTTCTCTTGCGGGTATTTTGCTGAGCAGTCTGGTTTCCTCTTTGATTATTTCCTCGATCACCTTGCGTGTTTCTTTCGGGAAAGCGCTCCTGTGTGCGTTCCTCCGTCGCCATCATGGAGTTTACTGCCCGATGAAACTCATCAGCGGTGGTCGGGTCATGCTTGATGAAATCCTTGTAATTGTACTTTTCGCAAATTCCATTGCCAAAGAGGTCGATTACTTCCCTGTCTGTTATGTCAGAGACTGTGGAGCGGATTTCGGAGAAATGTCTGTAGTACTCCCGCATTGTCTCGTTTTTTTGCTGCTTGCAGGTTCTGAGCTTGGTTCGAGGGTCCAATCGTTCCGGGACGCCCGCAAAGTTCTCTATAAAGATGCGGTGAAGCTGTTCCCAGGAGTCGATGGACTCGGGCTTAAGCCTGTCAAACCATGCAAGGGGCATTGTCTCTAGAGCCATGGGGAGAAATAGTGCCTTAACATCGTTTCTTCCCCCTGCTAACTCAACTGCTTGAGCATACAGCCTGAGCCACCGCTTGGGTTTTGTCTTCCCATCGTACTTTGAGTAGTTCCCTGGTTTGAACTTTCGTGGGAACGGGACTGCTCGGAGTCTCTGGGAAAAATAGGGGAAACGATCGACTGCGTCGGATGCAAGAATGTTGACTACTCGGTATGATGATTCAGCTCCTCCCTCAGCTTGGTCGGGTACCCGGTTGCCCAGTCGACTCCTTGCTTGAGCCCGGTCGAGCCGCTCATGAACAGGTCGCCTTTGGCTGGGGTGAGATGAATCTTGTTCGTCGGCTAAGGACTCAAGGTTTCGACCCTTGAGTTGTAGTGCGGTGGTCTGAAGCATGATCAACCATCGTTCTTCATCAGGGGTGCGGATGTCCTTGGCGCCCATCTCCGTGGCTAAGGCTAAGATGTTTTGGTAGGGTGTCTGGTATACTTTGTGACCAGCTACTCTCATGAATTCAAGTTCGAGGTTGCGTGAGCAGTCGGCTCGTCGTCGATTGCGATCGTCGTGAGACTGAATTTCCTGGTCTCTGTCTTGACGAGCTTGGCACTCAGCTTCTTCTTCCAGACGCCTTCGATGATTGTATTCCTCTAGCC
This sequence comes from Coix lacryma-jobi var. lacryma-jobi, assembly GCA_009763385.1. NCBI lineage: Eukaryota > Viridiplantae > Streptophyta > Magnoliopsida > Poales > Poaceae > Coix > Coix lacryma-jobi. Next base: position 93,610,265 of record CM019824.1, read on the forward strand.
GCACATTATAGCGCTACATGGCCTCTTTTCGATGCATTGCCCGTCTTCTGCGAGCGTCTTTGGCCTGATTCCTTCTTATCCTTTCTGCCTTCATTGACTCGGTTTCTCCGGGTCCTTCTAGGTCGTTATCGGATATCATGCTCAAGGTTTCATCATCTCAGAGGACATCTGGAGGAGTTGGAGGTCGTAGAGATGACTGGTGTCCTGTCATGAAGACTTCACGAGTGTAGCCCTGGTGTGTTGATCCCGGAGTGACCGACTCCAAGGTAGAGGCACTGGAGTTTAGCTCTGTTGAGGTATCATGTTCCTCAGAGGGGAGTTGATGCCATGTTGGTACGGGAGAATCTGGTCGATTGTGCCAACCAATCTAGCCAGGGCTAGTTGTATTGGCCAATGGACGATGTTGCCTTCCTCGGTTGAGCTGAAAACGAGTCCCTGCTGAGCTCCTGTCAGCGGGATCTGTTGAAGCTTTTTGAATTTTGGCCCAATAAGCTCTTGGATGTTTTCTGCCAAGTTGCGCAGTCCAAAGGGGATATGATGCGTAGAGTCCGAGTCCTTCCTGGATCGAGAAGTCGTATCGGAGTAGGAGTCGGATGACACTGCGTGGTCCCCAGATTCCTGCAATCCTTGGATTGTGAGGTTTGTTAGATCCTGGGTGAGATGATCTATCTTTGGTGTGGCTTGCACTTCTGATTCAGGTTGAAGTCGTCGATGTAGTCTCCTTTTATCATCCGCGATGCAAGTCCACGAGCCAAAAACAAAAATTGATCCCGCCGAGAACATGTTGAAGTGGTTCGTCGAGCTCTTGATTGCGGAATCGCCGAGAGCCCCTACCTGGCGCGCCAGCTGTTGGTGTTTGTTAACCGGCAACTCATCTTGAGGGATCTCAGACAATTTGTTTGGTGGGGATCGGCGTTCGTAGAACCTGGCGAGTACGCAAGGACAACTATTTATACTGGTTCAGGCCGCTTAATAGCGTTATACCTTACGTCCAGTGCGGCGTGTGCCTTGTGTTATGATTCAAGATTCAATGATAGGGGTCGGCGCCTGCTTCCCCTTATATATCCGGGTGAAGCACGGCGTATACCGAGTCCTAGTCGGTTACAATCAAAGGAGTCCTATTCTAATTGCAAGACTTCCTTTAAGAACTCGACTAAGTTACAATGAGAGTCCTAATCCGTGTACACTTCGTATCAAGTCTTTGGATCTCCCGTGTCGCCCAGAGTTAGTCGGAGTAATCACCTTCTGGTGATATCTCTGACATCCTGGTCTGTCTTGGTTAACAAACACCGACACTTTCTCCCCTTTATCTCGAATCACTGCCCTTCGAATAGAAATTCTTACCTTTAAACAAAAAGAGAAGGAGACACTAGGAGTAGCCTGGGCTAGATTTATGAGCCTTGCCAACACTGGCCCAAATCTTTCTTTGCCTGAAGACGTTATTTTACAACACTTTCATTATGGTCTTAGCAAAGAAGCTGCCCTTTTTCTTGATACCTATTCAGGAGGATCATTCACTCATAAAACGGTTAGTGAAGGGAAAGCCATCCTTGAGAAAATCCTTGAAAACACTCCTTACACTGGCATTTATGATGAATTCCCCGAAGAAGAAGTCGAGCCCAACCCCGACCAACACGAGGAGGACACACACAACCAAATTTGAAATTCCTACAGCTCCTTCTAATAATTTGGTTGTCACAGAACCTTCTCTAGAGAAAACACCCCACACTTTAAAAAATGATGAACCCCATCCTTCAGTGTTCTTCTCTGAAATCGAGGAAGATGATATCAAAGAGCATGGAAGCTGCTTCATAAAAACCTCTTTAAATCCATGCTCATATGAGGCATCTCCTGATTCAATTGGTCTGCCTAACATTGCCACACTCAAGATTTTCAACCCTCTCACACTTTCTATTTACAAAAACTTCAAAAGGGTGGTTGTAGATGCATATGTTTATCACAAATGTTGTAGATCTCGTTGTGCTCTTAAAGTTGGTGTTGGAGGGGAACCACTCACCAAATCACATCTTGAAGGTTTCCCAAAGACAAGCTCAGTGTCCTAAAATAAGCACTTTTCAGATCAGTGTTCACCTTTCCTGTTACACTGCCCCTGTGTAATGAGCATAGAGATATAATTGTTAAAATATTCCTTCGGGTATTCTTGTCACTAACCTTTGCAGGTCTGGAGCAAAAATATTCAAAGGAATGACAAACACAAGGTATGTCCAACCAATCATCATGCAACATTGAATTACAGTCATCCGATCTTGATTTTTGCAAAATCTAAGCTTGGGGGTACACTTTGTAAGAACATCTTTTACCATGTTGCTATGTTGGTTGCCCCTACCTTTAAGTTATGCTCATGTGCTATACACTAATCATGCTCTCTCATCACCATTTGAGTAAATCTCTTTAATGCTTTAATGCTACCTTCACCTGCTATAGAATATGCTTTGGTTTTGGAAGTATTTTCATACACCTTTTAAATTAGGCATGGAGCTTAGTTTAACTGTTTTCATGAATTAAAGTAAGACATGGTGTCTGGTTTGATTCTTGAGCTAAAAGGTGTCCTGATTTTACTTCTAAAGGCTTTTAAATTAAGTATGATGCTTAGGTTAAAATGTCTTCCTAAATCAAATTAGACGTGGTGTCTAGGTTGATTTTTTGAGCCGATAGTATGTTATAGTGGATGCTGGGTATTTTGTTGGACTAACCCCTGCAGGAAAACTTTCAATACCAATTTGGGAAAGTCCTGAGATGAACTCACACTGGAGATGAATAAACACATGAACTTCAACTACTTGCACAAGGGAGACACAACTCACTAATCATAGAGAAATGAGATCCATAGAACAAGACAGAAGATGATGAGTGCCACAAAACAATACCTACAATCAAAGCACTCACTCCATGGAAGTAGGTAAGTCTGAGCTGGGCCACTAGAAGAGAAAGACCATCGTGGGGGCACTCGTCTCTGAACCCTCAGATCAAACGGTACAAACACAAGCAGTGAGAACTTATCATGTCTTCTAATTAATGCATCACAAGAGCTAGTTTGGGGGATGAGGTGGAACGACTTCAACAACAACAAGGTCTACAAATTCAACACATGAACATGTTGTTGAAGACATTTGGACATCCATCTACCTCACAAGCCAGCTTGAGGGAGACACAATTCTGTTGTCTAGATTTGTTTCACGATCAAGGGGAGGAAGGAGAAATCCAGCTTCAAGACGCTTTGATCTCCTACTCATCACTTTGATCAATACAAGCCACTGGACGCTACCCCAATCAAGAAGAAGAATATGATCCACCACTCATTCTTGGAAGACCGTTCTTGAAAACCATCAGTGTTGTCATCTATGTCGGACCTAGAGAAATCCACTTTTGGATCTTTGACCAAAAGGTTCGCTGCTTCTTCAACAACTACACCACTTATGAGCAGCCAAAGAAAACCAAGAGAAGACGTTGACTCAACCGACAAAGAAAGAACCAACTGCCAGGAATTGAGGGGATATCATAAAGGATGAAGCCACTGCACCGCAAGAATTAAAGATGGAGAGATAGTGCCTGAGCCTACAAATCAAGAAAATAGCTGACAAAGTCTCCATCGTCTGGACCTATTTAGAACAAGACTCAGATGGCCCACTATGAGATAGGCAAGAGAAGAAAAGCTATTCATGAACAATAACCAACTAGACAAGAGAAGCTTCCACAAGATGGTTCAACACAACCACTCTTCAATGATAAAACAACATTTCAAGGTAAGTGACCATCACTTTAAAAGCTTCTCTTTGACTCTGGTATACACATAAAATAAAGAACCAAACATGTTAAAGTTGCACCTTAATTGATCCAACCTAATCAACTCAACATGTTCAGTTCTTTACTCTTTGTTCCTAACTTTACACTCTTGATCTCACTATCTTAACCAAATGAGCTAAAATATTGTGCATCCAACCTTTGGAAAATGACCATGATCAACACATTATGCATAGATTATCCTTCCTTGGGTTAAGCAATCTGATCTGTTAAACATTTTAGGATGATACTTTCATGCTCATCTTCTGGTCCTATCAATCATATTAAGATTAAATAGAACACATAAATAACAAGTTTATCTTGTGCAATGTGCCTAAGGTTAGAGAGGAATAAACAAAATTTTTGGTTCTGTTGGTGTTTTTCCACCAACAGAGTCCATGCACTTGATCTCTACCTTATCTTTATGAGCAGGACACACTCTTGAGCAAAATGTAGAGGAGTTTGTCAACTCCCAAATTCTACAGAGTGAAGGTCCTGGATCTACAAGAATATGCACACTAAGCAAGATGCTGCCAACTTCCACAATTAATGTTTCACTTCAGATTCTATTTGCACTAACAAACGTCAACAAGCATTTTAGGCGCCGTTGCCGGGGAAGCAATTGGTGTAAAGATTTTGATAATGATCTTGATGTATGCTAATTTAGTGTACCACTAGCTTTAGTAGGATTACCCCTTGTTCTGTTGAGTGTGGAATAGACAAGACATCAGACGCCGTTTCGACCTTATGGCGAGCTTCCACAAGAATGAAGAACACAGGGTACCTAAACATTCAAGATCCATCATTAATTCTAGAATCCTGCCATCTCATAGGTTTGTGTATACATATATATTATATATTCTAACCATGTGTAGATTGGAGAAAAGGTCGTTGTCACAACAATTCAACTCCCATCCCATATGACGGATATTTACGCTGCGCCACTCACAAATTCCAGTTGTGAGCCATGGTAAGTATGATCAAGGTGAGACAGTCTTGCTCATGGACTTTAAACTTTATGAGTAGTTATCTTTTTAATTCCTTGCATTCCACTGCATGTTTACTTTGAATCATCCTTTCATCCACTCCATTTAGTTTATGTTTTCTCATATCAAGTTCCTTGCATGCATTCATGTCATCTACATCTAGAAAAATATTTTTTAAAAAAAATTCCTCACTGTGATCATATTCTTTCATCCTATTTGAATAAATCTCTTTTATGCTTTCATGCTACCTTTGTCTATGCTAGTATATTTTGGTTTGAAAGTACTTCAATTGGGTACTTTCATAGGCTTTTAAATTAAGCGTGGTGCTTAGGTTAAATAGTTTACCTTCATCAAATTAGACACGGAGTTTGGTTTGATTATTGATCTAAAATTAGCTTGTGTAGACATTGGTTATTTTGTTGGACTAACCCCTACAGAAAACTCTAAATACAATTTGGAAAAGTCTTGAGATGAATTCACTTCAGAGATGAAGCAAGGCATACGATAAACTGCATAATGAAGACTCAGCTCATTCATCATGGATGAAAGAACTGTGAGTATCAAAGTTTATTTAAGTCTATCTTCTATTGCAAGTTATCTTTTGCCTTGAACCATGTTAAAATGCAGCCAACACATAAAACACTAGTCTATGCTAAAGTAATCCTAAAACCATCTTTTTCATTAGCATGGATGAATAAACACATAAGTTGTGGATAACAACCCATGTTTCAAATTCAGTACAATCTTTGGGGTATGTGTTCACTAACTTTTTGTAGGAGATGAGATTTGCTTGTTCATGGTGTGAACTTAAAGATCCAAAAACCCAACCCGTGGATAGACAAAACTCATCATCAGACAAGTCACTAGTGATGTCGAAGATAGCCAAGCTTTGAGCCATTCTAAGGCCTAAGCAAGGACACTAATGACGAGCAGGATGCAACTCACCCCGTATGGGTCAATCTATGCCTACGCTCATCATTGTCGAAGACATCAACACCGACACCAACAAAAAATATCAGGGTTATGATATGCCACTACATTATAACATCTATGTGTCATCCGAAGGAAGTTTGTTGGTGGTTCACCACGAAGACAAGCAGTGGAAGTTCTTCTCACTTCTAATCATTGCAACACAAGAGCTAGTTTGAGGTATGAGGTGGAACGACTTCAACAACAACAAGGTCTACAAATTCAACTCATGAACATGTTGTTGAAGAAATTTGGACATCCACCTACTTCACAAGCCAGCTTGGGGTTGACACAATTCCGTTGTCTAGATTTGCTTCACGATCAAGGAGAGGAAGGATAAATCGAGCTTCAACACTTTGATCAGTACAAGCCACTGGACGTTATCCCAATGAAGGAGAAGAATATGATCCATCACTCATTCTTGGAAGATCGTTCTTGAACACCACCAATGTGTCATCTATGTCGGACCTGGAGACGTCCACTTTTGGATCTTCGATCAAAAGGTTCGCTGCTTCATCAACAACTACACCATTTATGAGCAGCCGAAGGAAACCAAGAGAAGATGTTGACTCAGCCGACAAAGGAAGAACCAACTGCCAGGAATTGAGGAGGACATCATGAAGGATGAAGCCACTGCACTGCAAGAATTAGAAGATGGAGAGATAGTACCCGAGCCTACAAATCAAGAGAATAGTTGACCAAGTCTCCATCGTCTGGACCTGTTAAGAACAAGACTCAGCTGGCCCACTGTGAGATAGACAAGAGAAGACAAACCATTCATGAACAACAACCAGCTAGACAAGAGAAGCTTCCACAAGGTGGTTCGACACAATCACTCTTCAATGATAAATATCTTGTTAAGGTAAGTTACCATCACTTTAAAAGTTTCTCCATGTTTCTGGTATGTGCATAAGAACCAAACATGTTTAAATTGCACCTCACTTGATCCAACCTAATCAACTCAACATGTTCAGTTCTTTACTCTTTGTTCTTAACTTTACTCTCTTGAATCTCACTATCTTAACTAAATGAGCTAAAATGTTATGCATCTAACCTTTGGAAGATGATATATCACAATCATGAAAAGATCGACACATTATGCATAGATTATCTTTCCTTGGGTTAAGCAATCTGATTTGTTAAATATTTTATGATGCTACTTTCATGCTCATCTTCTGATCCAATCACTCATGTTAATATTGAATAAGACACATAAACAACAAGCTTATCTTGTTCAATGTGCCTAAGATTAGAGAGGAATGAACAAAACTTTTGGTTTTGTTGGTGTTTTCCACCAACAGAGCCCATGCACTTGATCTCTACCTTGTCTTTATGAGCAGGACACACTCTTGAGCAAAGCATGAAGGAGTTTGTCAACTCCCAAATTCTACAGAGTGAAGGTCCTGGATCTACAAGAACATGCACACTGAGCAAGATGCTGCCAGCTTCTACAATTAAAGTTTCACTTCAAGTTGCTGGGTGAACGAAGAACATGTGTGACACCATATCAAGAGGTGTAGTTATCAAGGTCTACATATTGAGCACAAATGACGCACCTCAGGAATGAACATGGTGGAAAGTCCTGTTCAGATGACTTAAAACATTGAACCCTCGCTGAAAGGTAAAATCAGTAGTTATCCATATTTATCTTTTCTGCATTAGTTTTTCTTTTTGCATGTTTACTTTCCATCATCATCTCTCCATAGCATATTGACTTTTCTGCATTAGCATTACATAAAAAAAATGAAAATATTTTACTTATGGCATTGCATCATAAAACTTAAAGCTCCATGTTAATAATTTTGTGGTGTGTAAAAACCCACATGAAATATTCACCGTGGTGGCATAAAGATAAAAATAAAAATGCATTTCTTTTGTGAAGTTGTCATTGCATCATAGAAAATATTAAAATAAAAAAATATTGAGAAAGAGATCTTACTGAAACTCTGGACAACTAAGGCTTGAGTGGCCAACCACTAACACTTAATTTGTTCCACAAGTTTTGTTGTCTATTTGAGTTTCACATGATTGAAAGACCAAGAAAAGCTGACAAGCAAGTGGATATTCCATTCACTGTTAGAGCACTGTCCAACAACCATCAACATCAATCAATGCTCCGATAGGGGAAGAACATTTTCACTACCAGTCCGCTACATTGCAAGATCGAATGATGGGGGAAAGCACCCCGTGTATCCAGGTAAGTATCCTTATCCTCTTAAGTTTAATTTATATACATAAATAAAATAAAATAAAATATACAAAAAATGTGAGCACATGAAGGCTCACCATTAAAAAGAATATATATATATATATAAGGGTCCCGCTATTGGGAGCCCAGGGCTTCCAATAACCAACCAGCCAACCCAGCCACCCACGCCCACGTCCAGACCACCCACACCTACGGAGCTGACGCACGTGCAGGTGGGGGACCAGTGCGCGCCCCAGCAAACCGAACGCGTAGAATCCTGGATCGCGCTGCGTAAAAACAGTTTTTTCGCGGATATTGCATAAAAACTAGTGATTGAATGTATAAAACTAACTTTGTTACTGCATAAAAACCTCTCGGCGGGATGAGCATCTCACCTGACACAGGCTGACACAGGGCTGACACGCTGACGCATGTCTGCATGCAAAGAACCCAATGCAATTTCTTCTATTTTTTTATGATAACTCTTCAACGAAACATCAAATTCAAAAACGGTTTTCATCATTTGAATACTGATATTTTTATGCACGATTCAAGATCCATTTTGAATATTTTTTTAAATTTTTTTGAAATTCATAATTTTATACTTTAAGGTATAGAGTTTAATGCTTCTGACTACGCATAGAATCATGTGACTATGAGCATATAAACTGGTGGATGATCCGATGTTCTCTGAAAATTTGAATTTTGAATCAAGGCACATTGATACGAAAGTTTTCGTCCTATAGCACTGCATAATTAGCAAATGAAAAATGCATAAAAACCCTACAAAGCATAGAATCATTCTCCTCTTCCCTCTCCTCTACGAGATTATTGTTTCGAAAACCGTATCAAGTCCACCCTAACAGGGAGGATGTACTATTAACAATAGGGGAGTGCATAGAATTATGTGACCGTGAGCATAAAAACATGTGCACCATCCAATGTTTTCAATAATTTTGAATCATGTCATGGCCCATGTGAAGATTCGATCATAGAACAATGCATAATTAACAGGTGAGCAATGAACATAAAACTTACAAAACATAGAATCATGTCCTCCTTTTCTTACATTTTGAAATTTGAATTTAACCGAGCCTGTGAGGTATACAAACTTATGCCTTAATGTATAGAAATCTAGGTACCACCCTTTTGGTTTGAATTTAAAATTTGAATCCCACTTAGCCTAATGTATAGAAACTAATAGCTCGATGTATAGAAATCTATATTTTACTGTAAAATTTAAAATTTGAATCCTATTTCCATCGAGATTCTATCAGTCTTACGGACTCTTCCAACGCATAGAATGTTGAAGACGAGAGCATAGAAATAACATAACAAATGCATATATTCATATAAGAGCATAAAAATAACATAACGAATGCATATATCTCCAACATCACTTTTACATCGTGCATAGAAATCTAGAAAGCTCAACATAGTTTTCACAAATATTTCTAAAATAACAGCTTTAACAATGCATACAAACCTATAATTGCAAGCATAAAAATACTATTTTTCTCAACATATTTGCATACACAGTTTTCGCTATGCATAAAGGACTATACATGGAAGCATAAAAACTATTTGTCATCGTCGCTCCGCGTCCGCCGCCACACGCAACCGTAAGCTCTAGGGCGTCATCACAGTCACCACACGCCGTCGTGGATCCGCCATCACATCAAACAGTCCATCAGATGCTGCGTGTTGTCCTCTTCCTTCAACTTCAAAAAAGAAAAAAATTCATCACCTCAAACAGTCCATTCAATACATAGAACACTATTTTTAATAGCCTACTGATGCATAAAACCCTAGGAGTTAATGTATAATTAAAAGAATATCAGTGTAAAAATACTCTAGTAATGCATAGAAATTGTGTTCCAGCAATGTATGAAAATGTATACAATAAACGCATAGAAACATGTTTTAGCATGTGCTGAAACCTTAGAGCAGAAAGAAAGTATAGAAACATCTTTTAGCCAACACATAATTTATAATTTCAGGAAAACAACAGTAGCCAAAACAATACACTCGTTTAGTCAAATGTAGAAATTCTTCTGCATAGAAAACTTCTCGTTAATTTCTATAAGCAACCAAGAAATTAAGACTTTAATTTTTTAATTTTACAGCACATCATATTAAAGGAAACACATAAAAAATCCAAATCAAGACCGTAGAAACCATGTTTGCTTGCATTGTTCATTTGTCACAAAATAATGTGGAATTAAGCTTAAACCACGAGAAGGTGAGCACTTTGGAAAGTTACTGCTTACACGGCATGAACTCCAGAAACCTTACCCCTCACCCACATCTCTCTCCTCTCACTGTCCAAATATAATTACGAAAATTCTACATTAGCTCACCAAAATATATTCGATCTATGAACAGCAGTAGTGACACCACATCCTGGCCGCTGCCGTGGTAGTGCAGGTCCTGGCCAATACATTAAGCCCTTGGTACAGTTCGTCCCTTCATCCTGGCCATAGCAAATGAATATATAAAAAGTTACTATTTTTTGCATTGTTTACTGCACTAATTTGGTCAAATGCTACACTAACTATTTGGAATTACAAGATGAGTGCGAACTATAAACCAATAAGGCACGTTTTTACCCATCCATATTTTTTATACTGCATGCTTGGTTCACTGGATTTGTATAGATAAGTTGAGCCGATAAGCAGAGCTAACAATAAACAAAAAATATCCACATGACTATTGTACATTAAGGGGAGGAAGGAAGGTGTCAAAGCAAGAAAACCTCACATCAACACGTTAGTTGAGAGCATGCTAGTAGAGGAATGTGTTTATTCATCCATTAAGAAGAAATAATAAAATATTTTCTGTTGGTTGGAATTTTAAACAGTCTCTACCGGCTCTTCCTATAATGTAAATTAAAAAAAATAAAACAAATAATACGATGCTATTAGCTAGTGGATCAATGGTCATGGAAAGTAGTAGGCCGGTTTTAACCTTGAGACAGTAACACAGAAAACAAGAAGGATCAGTCCTACTCCTAGAAGCAGTAAGGAGACAAAACGAGTGAAGAAGAAAAAGGAACACAGGAAGCGAATGCGCACCTTGGCGTGGATGAACTCCTTGACGCGGCCGTTGAGGAAGCGGCCGAGGAGGCGGGGGTCGTGGTCGTGCTGTGACATGAACTCGAACGTGCACACCTCGTCCTCCCTGTCGAAGAACAGCTCGACGCTCAGGCCATACACCCGCATCAGCACGGTGCACACATTCCTCTCCCCCAGCGCTACCGGAAACATGAGAAAAAACAATGTATAGAACCCAATAAAACCCTCTATCTACCCAGAAAGCCCCAACCCAAAACCATGATCCTCACTTTGGAGGCATATAATTAATAGAGGTGTGTATAAAACTCTAACCCAAATAATGAACAGAACAATCCATTAACGTTATAGGCATTTCATACAATCTTGTATACCAACAATGCGTACAAGCTGCTCCAACAATGTATAAAATTATGTACCAACAATATATAGAAATTATATAGAAGTGTGTACTAGCAATGTATAAAATTGTATATCAACAATGTAAGACCAACTTTGTTAGTCAAGTTAATATACTTTACATGTACAGTAAAGCAAACTTTAATATCTGTGAATGCATAAAATAGCCGCTTTAGAAAGCATAAAAAAGTATTATGAAATGACATAAAAAACATCTCTCAGCAGTAAACATGTCTGCTAGTATACATAAAAAAATATTTTTTACTATATAAAAACTTTACTGCTTGAAAAAACAAGAAGCGTGCAAGCTTCATGTTCAATTCATTATGCGTGCATAGCAAACATCTTTGACCACTCGAAACTACTAGAAAGAACAAAACAAAAAAAATGTTTTTCTACTCACCTGCATAGCAAGAGCAACCAGCGATGCATGAATCTGCAGGCAAATAATCAGAAGAAAAATGTTTTTAATTCTATTGCACATTAAACCAAGACAAAGCATAAAAAACTCATAAAATCAATTACATAGAGATCATGCTTGGGATTATTGTAGCGAAATCGTAACAACTCCAACCAGTTAGCGCTGTCGTTAGAGATGTTGGGGAAGAGATCAGGGGCTCGCAGCCAGGTAGCGCCATCCGCATGGCCACCGCGACGCTGTAGCTGCCAGCACGACCCATGGGGGAGAGGACACCGTCGCAGCTGCATAGAAACTGTGTGTCAATAATGTGTAGAAGTGTACTGTTCCAACAATATATGACAAAGTATTTTAACAAATGCATCGAAGTGTGCTACAACAATGCATAGAATTGTGTAAAAGTGTACCGAGAGCTGCTCCAATAATATATAAGACATTGCTCCAATAATATGTAAAATTTATTTCAATAATATATAAAAATAATGTATAAAATGAATGGTCAACAATACATACAATACTGCATCTCTATAGAAAGCATGAAGTCAGTAAAAGACTGTTTACTTTGAACAGCAGGTGATTTGATATCATCCCAGCCGCGCCTGACACAACAATGTTCATATATAGAAACAGTAATGACAAATCATAGAAAGTCGAGTTCATGTATAAAAAAGTTTTATCGGGCACAGAAACTAATATTTGAATTTGCAAGATCTAGTACATGCTTTCAGCCAACAAATCTGATAAAGAAATAAACAGAGACATGAATGGTAAGACACATGCAATTAGTGAAATGACATGCCATGTCTTAGCTATAGAGTGGGTGATTCGTAAGTTGCCTCCTATAATTAACAAAATTAGCATCCCGTGTCCAGGCCAAACTATCTCAGTTTTCAAAAAAAAGTTCCTTCCAGTCTACGCAGTTGATAAATTACATAAACAGGTGAGGAGATGCCACATACTCATCAATTTGCTTTCTAATCCCAGGATCAACAACCGATTATATTGACAAAAATAAGGCATGAGAGTTGGGGCTTCTCAGTTTCTCACCGTGGCTGAGATGCAGCGCTTGCAGCCGCTGCTTGCTGGGCAGCGCAGGAGTGAGAGCCGCCGGCTGCAACCGCCCAGCGGCCAGGCAGCTAGCGCCGGCCAGGATAGGCGCAACCGCACAAGTCAAGGACGTGGCCACGCGGGGCCAGTGCTAGACTGCCAGACGGGCTGAAGGGGGGAGGGGGCGCGGCTGGGGGGTGGCTGCCGACTTCCGCGGCCGCCTGCCCGGATGGACCCTGGACGCTGGAGTGTGGAGAGCTGCGCTGCCTGCCGCCGCCTGAGGGAGAGCCGGAGAGGAGAGCGCCTGCACGAGAGGGGAGTGGAGCCCGTGACTGCGAGAGCCGGTGAGCGTAGAGGACGAGAGGATGAGCACCGAGCTGCACGCGATGGCGCACATGGGAACTGCAGGAGCCGGGATGCGAGCAGGCCGCCAGGGCCTGCGGGTGGCCTGAGCTTGAGGAACTCACCATGAGAGGCACCTCCACGGTGACCTCGACCTCGACCCCGACCCCGACCTCCGCGGGCGCGGCTACGACCGCCGCCGCCGCGGACATCCCGATGACCTCTTCAACCCCCTTGGTCGTCACGCACAGCTGCAAATCATGTCTCAAGGGGCGGGGTGGGGTTGGGCTGATGGGTGAAGATGGAGCAGGGCGAGTGCGAGCGCCGCGGCCACGACGCCCAGGAGGTCGGCAGCAGCGTCCTTGGGCGAGGCGCTGGCGGAGCTGAAGAGCTCAGGCTCGTCTGCGGCCTCCTTGGATCCGACGCGAGGCCGCGGATCTGACGCGAGGACGAGGATGCTAGGCGCGCCTTCCTCTCGCGGCGGCGACGGCAGCGGCAGAGGAGGAGCCGAGCGACTTAGCGAGGTCGTGGATCCGACTGCCGTGACGCGGCGGCGGAGGCTGGGACGGGCGCTGCGGCCCGCGAGCGGCTGGGCTGGTGGTCAAGATTGGGTGGGATGGGATTAGGGTTCGGGAGATTTTATACGGTCAAGGAAGATGGGCCTAGTGGGCCGTGGGTAGACTAGAAGGCCGGTGGGGATCCGGTTTGGTGCAACCAGACCAGCTGGTTGGTCAGATTATTGGAAGCCCAGGGCTAGAAATACTCTCTCTATATATGGGCACATGAAGGCTCAATGCTATTAAGGGAATCGACTTGGGGGAGACGCACCCCTGTTATCTACGTAATCCAGGTATGTCTTATTTACTATCTTAGTTATTTATAATAAGTGTGTGTTAGGTTAAATAAATAGTATGTTAAGTTTGCTTAGTTTGTTTTAAGAATTGATAATAAAAGAAGAACTCTCTCTAATCTGTTATACGGATATGATGAATAGTTGCTCTATCTAATTTCTTTGAAGTACCTAGTCTTCAAAGCATGAGTTCTCTTAATTAATAATGATGCTTAAAAATGAAATTAAATATATGGATGACAAATGCTTGATCTAGAGTCTAGATAATTGACAGATATGACATGTGATGATCTGAGCTGCTATTATCTTGTTCTAAACAACACTAGAGTTCCAGAGATTTTCCAATATTAATATGACTAATAATTGTATTCAGTTCGATTAAGCTTTGTTGACCCTATGAGAAGTTATCATGCTATTGAATTGAGATCACTTACACATTTCATCCATCTTCCGCATAAATGCTCATGATTATCTGTTGCTACCCTCTCAAAAGTTTGTTGGAAGCATGTGGCTATTGAAAAAAAGAAGAGAAAAAAAACCGAGGAAATAAAAAGGGACAAGTGTCCGAAACCTCAAAAAGATAGATCCCGAGGAAACAAAAAGGGACAAGTGTCCGGAACCTCGAAATGAATATCAGAAAAAAATAGGCACGTGCCCGATAGTAGAATTAGCTTGATAGCCATGTGTTTCTAATAGACTCGAAATGAATATCAGAAAAAAATAGGCACGTGCCCGATAGTAGAATTAGCTTGATAGCCATGTGTTTCTAATAGACAGAAGAGAGTGATATATTCAAAAGAGCATCCACCTCCATTTTTCATACACATGCACTTCTCGATTCAATATTATGGTTGACTTTCTCTTGGATCCTTTGTTTAATTTGGCAACATATGTTTTTAAGCTTTTTGAAAATTCATAAAAACTCTGGGATAATAGTGAAGTGACATAACAAGAGACATAGTGCTTGATTTGATCGTTCTATCTTTCAATTACTCAAGATTCAAGGTAAAGTACTAAGCCCTATGATGAATAATATAATATTTTTTCTAATCCAAATGAGAACTTTTGTTTTAATGCATGAGTATTTGTTAGAAATGCTGATATTGTAGCAACTCCTAATCCACTGTTAAGTTTGACATTGCTAAGGGACTAGCAAAGGGTAAGCTTGTGGAAACTTGTTGATGGTCCTTATAGTCAATATTATACCATCAACTTTGGCATGAATTAACATGAAATGAACCATAAAGCATAGTTGTAGGGTTTGATTCTAACAAGTTCCACGAGTTGTGTTGTTCTCAATCGTCTTGCAGGTATATCCAATTTTACACAGAACAAAAGTATCTCAAATGATGATTTTGAGTGCACCATTGTGAAGAACTCGTCGAGACGATCGAAACGGACATATGATTTTCCCTATTTGGAGTCCATCGGCACGACACGTCTCTACTTGACCTTCACCTTGCCTTTGATCATTGTCTCTGTGCTCAACACCTGCACAACACAAGCCAAAGAACATGCACATCAAACCAGTTGACAATCACTCATCATCACAAGACCCGGAATACACCCATGTATCCGCAGGCACTGCAACGGCGAGCGGCGTAGCAACGATGGTGTTGGGGGAAAGAACCCTCGGCAGTGACGTCGCGGAGGCTGAGTCAGGAGACAACCCTCGCAATGTCCCGTTTTCCATCGAGAAAACCCTCGTCACTTGATAAGCCTCTCGGGCCTCTTTTCCTAACCCTCGGATACCGACTCGGCCTTCGGGTCATCTTACGGATCTTGCAGGAAAGGAGCATGGGAAGAACAAGAAATGACCCTCGCGCGTGCCGCGCACCTTCGCAGGGAGGGTCGAGCTCAACGGGTGGCAAGCGAACGCGTGCCTCGCGACTGACAAAGCTGAGAAGTTAACCATCGCTTCCCTGCGAAGGTGTGCGCAAGCCAGGTGGCGGCGGGCATATGGGAGGCAAGCTAGGGAGGCAAGCTAGGGTTTCTATACTGTCTGTGTTTGTACGATTCTGCCCTTCCGTTGTATAGCGAAGAGAAATCTTTCCTGTACCCTTTTGTAATTCGGTCAGTGCCCCTTGGTATCCCCTATAAATACCAGGGGGTGAACAGTGTAATGGGGACGGTTTTTGGGAATAGAGCTACAACACCACTGTTCTTGTTTCCCTGCACTCTCGCGTTTAGTTTTGACGACCGGCCACCTTCGCCACTCCCCTGTACGTGAGCGGGGGTAAGGCAAGTGTGCTCCCAACAGTTTGGCGCCGACCGTGGGGACGCAAAGTTCGTAATGGCAGGAAACAGAAGAGCATCCTCAACCAGAGACAACCGCGCAGCCAGAGAGGTCGCGGTGTCGGTTCAACCTGTAGAAGAAAACGTGGAACCTTCGGGAGAAGAAGAAGTCACTCCAGGGACAGAGGTCCCGGGCCCTCACACTCGGCTAGTATCACAGCCGCACCCGCACACCTTCGGAGAAGGTGGAAGAGGAGATGAAGAGGAGTTGGGCCTCGAGGCCTTGGACAGGCTCCAAGCTGAGTTGCAGGAGAAGAAGAGGCGCCTAGACCAGCTTGAAAGGCACAACCGATTGCGTGCCATCAGACAAAAGGCGGACGAAGCGAGAGAGCAGTTTCGCCGGATGGAAGAGTCCCTCGCAACAGCTGAGGCCAAAGCCGAGGGCTGGAATGATAGAGAAGTGCCGCCACTCCAGGAGGGAAATGGAGAGCAGGTTCTGGGCAACGCTCGTCAGCCACCACCACCCCCACCACCACCGAACTTCCGTCAACTTTACCCAGAAGAGCGAGAGCCAAACCTTCGTATACAGCGAAGGGTCCAACAGCACCAGATGCCCTACGACCCAAGATCACCACTCTCCCAGATACTACAAACCCAACCTTGGCCACCATGCTACAATCCACAAAATCTGCCTCGGTACGACGGGCTCGCTGACCCTCGCCAATTCATAATGAGCTATGAAGCGGCAGTGGCCGCAGCAGGAGGAGACGAATCAACAATGGCAAAGTCCTTTGTAATCATACTCCGCGACATCGCCCAGACTTGGTACAGCAACCTCCGCCCCGGAACTGTGGATTTCTGGGCCAACCTCAGAGACAGGCTTTGCACAAACTTCAAGGGTATCACAGCAGCCCCATCAAATCCTATTGACTTATTCAACTGCAAACAAGAAGAGCGTGAACCACTGCAAGATTACTGGCGAAGGTTCATCCAAATCAGAGCAAGAACTTCTGGGATATCTGATGAAGCCATAATCCTCACAGCCGTAAGCAGTCTGCGCCCAGGACCCTGCTCCTCGAAGTTTGCCAGGAAGCCGACAAACACAATTGAAGAACTACATGAGACAATGGAGAGATACTGTAGAGCAGACATGGACTTCAGGGCAAAGTCCGACGCCCGAAGGTCGCAACAGAAACCACAGTTAAGGCCTCAAGCGAGAGAAAACAACCCTCGCCAAGATCAAAGCAACATTGGTGCGATCAACAAGGCAAATCCACTCGAAGAGCAGAGAAGGGGCACTTAGCCTTCTGTAACACCCTAAAATTTTCTCCAAAACAAAATAGGTGAAAATGATTTAATAATGAATTTGTGAGCATTTAACCTAGGGTTAAATAAATTTTTGTTGAATTAAAATAATAGTGGCAACATGTTTATGCATTCATGCTGGTGCATTATATTTATTGAAGTGACTGGGTTTTGCAAAAATTTAGTTTGAATTCAAACTTCATTTGGAAATATTCTGAAATGCTTTGAAACAAATAGAAAAGGCTTTATTTTCTTTTCTTTTCCCCTCCCTTGCTTTCGGCCCAATCACCCTGGTGGCCCAACCCGCCAGCTCTTTTCCCTCCCCCTTCTCCTTTCCCGTCGGGCCGGCCCCCCTCTCCTTTTTCCTTCGCCCGCTCGGCCCGCAGGCCGGCCCAGCTCAGCGCAGCCGCAGCGCCGCTGCGTCTCCCTCCCTTCTCTCGCTGACATCCAGGGCCCGCGTGTCAGTCTCCTTCTTCCCCTCCTCGCGCGCCGTCCCGAGCGCAACCGCCGCGCTCCGCGTCGTCCGCGCGTCGTGCGGCGCCCGCTCCCACGACCTCGCCCTTGCCCTCGTGCATTTAGCAGATGCGCCCGCACCCCGCTCCCTTCTCCCTCATTTCTCTCCCGCAGCGCCGCACAACAGAGCTCCCGAGCATCCGTGCCCCGCTGCCATTGCCGCCGCCGCCGTCGATCCGTTGACTCGGCACCGCTTCGGCCGTCTGCGACCTCCCTCGAGCTTCGCCGCGCCTCGGTGAAGTTGCCGATCCATCTCCCTCCCCCTCTTTCGCCTGGCTTGGCCCTAACCGCCGCCGTCTCCCTTGAGCAGATCCTCGCCGGCCGCCGAGCTTCGGTCTCCTCCGTCCGCCGCCGTCAGCATCTCCCCGCCGTCCTTTTTACCGCGGTGAGAACCCCCCCTGGTGCTCCGCTTTTCCTCCATGCCCTTGGTATGGCTCGGGGTGCCCCCTGCGCCCATGTCCGCGAGCCTCCGCGCGTCGGCCATGGCGGGACCGCGCGCGACGTCGCGCCGAGCGCCGCGACGCCGCGGCCGGTGCACGCTGTCGGTTCACCCCGCACGCGCGCGCCCCTTGAGCTAATCCTCGCCATCGGTCGGCGATCCGACGGACGTGCGTAGCCCGTACCCCTTCGGGGGAGGTTTTGTTAAAGAGACCCCGAGGAAAACAGGAATCAACCCGCACTTCCTTTTCCACTATTCCCTGTGCCTTATAAAACTTGTAACCAGGCCCCTGTGTTTCGGTGATAATGAGGCGCAGTCCAGCCGCCGGCCGGATTTGTTTTAAATTCAATTTAATTTCTGATTTAAATTCTATTGCAATTCAGTCTATTTACAGAAATGCCACTGCTTTGTTTTGCTTATAAAATTCACGTTTTAGCTCCGATTTGATCCGTTCAAATTGCGTTAGCTTCGTAATTTAGTGCTCTACCCGTTTATACCCCTGTTAGTCTGTTTTGGACAGTTTAGCTTTAGGGTCCATGTTAATCTTGTTTAGGGCTTTATAAATACCGTTTCGATCGTAGCTTTCACACCGTAATTCCGTTTTCGATGAACCAAAACTTGTTGTGATCGTAGAGACGCGTACTTCAGTTTTATCAAAGTTTTATTTCAGTTTATTACTGTTTGGTGTATTGTTCTAATAATAGCCCTGTTTGCATCGTGTATGGTTGCACCTGGAATGCGTGGTGATGTTGTGATCGAGTAGACGGTGAGTCAGTGTGGTACGACCAGGACCCCACGTTCAGTGATCAGCCGGAGGATCAACCTTTCGACAACCAAGGCAAGTTAGCATGGGATCCCCTTGTTTCCTATACACTTTACTTTAATCACTCATTTATGCATGTGTCCAATTGAGCAACCTTAGAAAACCCACTTAGCTTTGTGATCTGTGATGTTCTTGTTCCCGTGGGATATATGCATATGGGTAGTTTTGCTAGTGCTAACTGACTTATAATCGATCCAGTCCAATGATGAATCTGTTTCTCATGATGATATGTTGTTAATCGGTTAATAAAACTTGCTGTTAGCAAAAGCTGGGATTGACAGTGCTACCATGAGTGCTATATGGCTCTGGTTTTAGCTCAGTAAACTGGACCTTGTCTAATTTGGCAGCGGTGACCCGAAAGGGCGCAAAAGGGGCTTGCCACTTTGGGTGTAGGGCTGCTCCTGTTTCTATGTGTATAGCTGCGATGGCCTTGTGCCATAGAAAAGGGGGGTTGCTACATCTGCCTGCCAAGGAAACCTAGCGGCCCTGACCAGTTAGACGAATCAGCGAAAGGCTTCATAGTGTGCCCTGCCGATCTACCTCGGAAGTGGATCAAGAGGTTGGCCGCCTCAGGCACAAGGGTAACACGGCTTGTGGGTAAAGATGCACCACCTCTGCAGAGTGTAAAACTGTTATAACAGCCGTGCTCACGGTCACGAGCGGCCCGGAAAACTAGCGGAACTATGAAACTTAACAATTGTTACTATAGGTTGATGGTACATTATGATGTCATATCTTACCTTTGTTGGACGAATGGATCATGGGTTAAGGGTTAAGCACAATATTCGTTTACTTTAATGTTAAAACCTTGCCAACTTAAAAGCTAACTGCAGTCAGACAGAGTCAGCCTTTTGAGCCTCATGAACCCTGTGTTAGCTTGCTAAGTACGAGAAGTACTTACGCTTGTTGTTTATCTTCTTTTTGGGCAAAATCCCGGTTGGGTAACAGATGAAGGTGCAGTTGGCGACTTTCCCGAAGACTTCTAGGCTAGCTGCTCCCCCAGTTGACGTTTCCCTGTGGCTTAGTCTGTGTACCAGTTCAGTGATCTGTGGTTCAGTATGTTGTAAGACTCTGTTTTAAGTACTATCGTGATGTAATAAACAATGTGATGATGCCACTCTTGTAATTTGTCTACTTATGTGTGTGATTGTTTCCTGGGCACACATGAGTATTCCGCCTCAGTTTTATCCTTAAAATTGGGGTGTGACACCTTCGGGCAACCAAAATCCACAAGGATTCCCACCCCCGCCTGACCAAAGAAACCAACAGAGGGACCCGGCCAAAATGTATTGCCATTTTTGCGGCCTTGGAAAAGGGCACACAACCAAACAATGCGAGTGCTTCGCCAGAGGGAAAGAGTACCAGGAATCTAAAAGAGCCTCTTCAACAGAAAACAGAACCATCAATCATACCAGAAAGCCAAACTTCAACCCAACCCACCCTCCTTACCAGTACACCCCCATAAACTACGGCTTACCCTCGCACCAACCATTCTACGCTCAACACCCACACTACAACCACACCTCATATCAGCCAACCTCGATTCCTCAACGCCAAAATGTACCATACACTGTCACATTCCCAACAACCCCTCAAACCCAAACCAACCAGCAAGTGAGCAACACTCTACCACCACCACCACCACCAATACCAGCCTTGCCAGCTCCCCAACCTGTCAAATCAGAAGCCCAAACCCAGACAACCATCAACAACCCAACATCAACCTTCGGTGTGATACTAGCTATCACCGGAGGCTCCAACGAAGATAATGGCAACAAAAGGCAGAGGAAAGAATACACTAGAAGAGTGCACCACGTAGCCATCGAAGGACCGCACAAATTTGGGCGATGGTCCCATATCCCAATAACTTTCGACTCTGATGATATGAAATTAAGGGATTACCCTCATACTGATGCTATGGTGATCGAAACCAATCTAGCAGGATGGACAGTCACCAAAATCCTGGTCGACACCGGAAGCTCCGCAGACATTCTATTTGCCACAACCTTCGACAGCATGAAGCTTGACAGAAACCTCTTGCAACCCGCTGGCAACCCCCTATACGGTTTTGGCGGTCAACAAGTAAGAGCTATTGGGAAAATATCTTTACCCATAACCTTCGGAGATTAGGTGAACTGCAGAACAGAGCACATAACCTTCGATGTGGTTGACATGTTTTATCCTTACAATGCAATATTTGGCCGAGGGGTCACCAATGCGTTCAACGCAGTCATCCATCCTGCATACCTTTGCATGAAGCTTCCTGCCCCAAAGGGGGTCGTTGCAGTATACGAAGATCAAGACGTTGCAAGAGCCGCTGAAGGAACAGTAGTACCTGGGCAACGTAATGTACACAATTTAACAAACCATCAAACATCAAAGCCTCACAGCGAAGGTGAAGCAATCAATGATCAAAAAAGAGCATCACCCAAAGAGGAAACCAAACAAGTTCAACTCTTTGAGGGCAACTTCGAAAGAAAGGTACTCATCTCAGCCAACTTAGACCCCCAGTCAGAAAACAACCTCATCCTTTTCCTCAAGGAAAACTTCGACACTTTCGCTTGGTCTGCGGAGGACCTCAAGGGAGTGAACAGAACCTTGATCGAGCATAGCCTGAACATAAAGCAAGGTTATCGCCCAGTCAAACAAAAGCTTCGCAAAATGTCAGAAGAAAGGAAAGAGGCAGCGAGGGCAGAAGTAAAAAGACTCCTAGATGCAGGGGTCATCCGCCTAGTAAAATACCCAACATGGCTTTCAAATGTGGTCCTAGTACAGAAGAAAAACAGGAAGTGGCGAATGTGCGTAGATTTCACATGCTTAAACAAGGCTTGCCCGAAGGATGACTTTCCCCTACCAAACATAAGCACTTTGATTGACAGAGCAGCTGGTTGCCAAATGCTTTCTCTCCTCGACTGCTTCTCGGGGTATCATCAAATCTGGATGAATGAAGAAGATGAGGAAAAACAAGCTTCATCACACCTTCGGACACTTTTTGCTTTCGAAGAATGGCAGAAGGTTTGAGAAACGCAGGATCTACCTTCGCCCGCATGACGTCCGAAGTTTTCAAAGATGAACGTGCTATCTCCGCCTACGTCGATGATCTGATTGTTCAAAGCGAACAAAAAGAGAGCCACATTTCAGACTTGGCAAGAGTGTTCAACAACCTTCGGTCAGCCGGATTAAAACTAAACCCCGAAAAATGTGTTTTTGGGGTAAGCGAAGGAAAACTGCTTGGTTGCATCGTCTCAGCAAGGGGAATTGAGGCCAACCCCGAGAAAATCGATGCCATCATCAACATGGAACCCCCGACAACAAAGAAAGCAGCTCAGCGTTTCTCAGGCCGCTTAACAGTGCTAAGCAGATTCATCTCTAGATCAGCTGAGCGAGGTTTACCCTTCTTTGAAACCCTGAGAAGCACTGCTCCATTCAACTAGGGACCTCGGCAGCAGAAAGCTTTCGAGGACTTGAAAAAGTATCTCAACAACTTGACAGTCTTAACCAGCCCTAGCAAAGGGGACTTGCTACTGCTGTATGTGGTAGCCTCGCCCCATGCAACCAGCACGGTGTTGATCAAAGAGGTGCATGAAAACAGCAAAACCAGGCAGGCCCCAATCTACTATGTGTCAGAAACCCTCGAGGGTCCCAAGCGAAACTACTCAGAGCTTGAGAAGATAGCATACGCCGTGGTCATGGCGTCGCGAAAGCTAAAGCACTATTTCCAGGCATACGAGATCCAAGTACCCTCAGCATACCCCCTTGAAAACATATTCAAAAACAATGAGGCAGTCGACAGGATAACAAAGTAGGCAATCGAATTGAACAGCTACACCATAACCTTCGTGGGAAGAACAACGATCAAATCGCAGGCTTTAGCAGATTTCATAGCCAAATGGACTCCAGACCCTCACAGGGATGGAGTCATAACAGATCCGTTTTGAACAGTGTATGTCGACGGAGCTTGGGGAGCAGCTGGAGCAGGAGCCTCAGCTATCCTAGTTTCGCCATCTGGATCGAAGCTACGATACACAAAAAGACTCAACTTCAAGTGCACAAACAATTCCGCAGAATACGAAGCTGTAATATTAGCACTTTCAAGGCTTCGAGCATTATCAGTCCGAAGGGCGGTCATTAGCACAGACTCCCAAGTCATCGCGGGTCATATTGAGAAAAATTACAAAGCAAAAGATCCATAGCTACACAAATATTTACAACATGTCCGAAGGTTAGAATCTTTCTTCCTCGGCATAACAGTGAAAGCAATTTCGAGGTCAGAGAACAGTGAGGCCGACAGTCTGGCCAAAGCAGCAACACAACAACTACAGCCGCCACCTGATGTGTTTCACAAAGTAACAACTCAACCAGCAATCGAAGCCTCCGAAAAGACAGCGAAGCTGATCAATGCAATCCAGAGCGAAGACTGGAGAGCAACCATCATGGCATATATCAACGGGTTGCATGAACCCGAGTCCAAGGAGGAAAAAAATAGACTCAAACAAAGAACTCGAGGATACAGAATAGTGGACAACATTTTGTTCAAAGCCTCGGTGACCTCGCCATGGCTGAAATGCGTGTCAACGGATCAAGGAAAGGACATACTTAAACTTATTCACGAAGGTATCTGCGGCTCACACAACGGCCCAAAGGCGCTAGTTGGAAAAGCTTTCCGTCAAGGCTTCTATTGGCCAACAGCTTTACGAGACGCAGAAGATATCGTCAAACGTTGCGAAGGTTGCCAATTAACAGCAAAAACACAAAACGCCCCAGGGGCCCCAACAACACTGATATGCCCAACATGGCCCATGCATAGATGGGCAATGGACCTCGTTGGTCCACTACTGAGAACATATATGATGAATGATTGACTTTGATAAGGAAGGTTTGAGGCTTTTACCCGGTTGAGTCTATATCTAGCTATGCGCTTATTGTTTATGACTAACCGGTGGCGTTGAGTTGTGGTGTGTTTACCGTGTTGGTGTGCGTGTGTGACATGTGTCTCTTAGCTGTGTTGATGTGCAGGTGTTGAGCTCGGATACAGTGGTCAATGGCGAGGTGAAGGTCAAGTAGAGACGTGCCATGCCGATGGACCGGGAGCGGTGAAGGATGGGCGTGCCGTGCGGCGGACGTGCCATGCCGATGTACCTAGAGCGGTGAAGGGCGGACGTGAGGCTTGGACCGACGGACCAAGAGGGCAGAGGACCAGCTGTGGTAGCTGGCACGTGGCATTGGCGAGCGAGAGCACATGGGGATGTGCGATGCATCGGCCGAGTCGGGAGGAAGACGATGGCGTCGTGGCACTTGGCGGGAGGTCAGATGTAACACCCTTGGTGTTAAGCATTCCTTAAACTGCATAATTTGTCATGGCATAAGCATAGCATCTCATCATTTCATATGCATATGTTTGAATAAGTGCTTAAGTCCTTGCATAGTATCTAGTGTAACCTTGTTTTGCTTTCTGTTTCCGACTTAGTGCCTTAAAACAAAGTTGTAGATCTTGATGAAAGGAGCAACTTTGTTTAAAAGCACTTTCTCGGAAAAAGTTGTTAAAATGTGATTTCTTGCACTAGAAAATTGGATTAGAAGTAAATTTCTTTTTTTAAGCAGAATTTGGACTCGAGCCTTAAAGATTATTTGTTCCTTACAAAATTCTAAGCAACTTTGCTTTTAGGACCTTTTCCTAATTCGGCTTAGTTTGGAAGTTATGGAGCATCAAAGTTTTTAACCAAACCTCATTAGTTTAACCCTAGTGGGCCCAGCCTGTCAGCCTCTCCTTCTTCTTCCCGTGCGCACGCCGCTCCCTCCGCGCCGACCCAAACCGCCCGCCGCCGCGAGACCGCCTCGCCGGCCGGCCAAACCACCGTCATCGCCGCCCGTGGTTTGCGCCCAAGCTCGCCACGTCGCCTTGGTGCTCGGTGCTTGCTCGCAGCGTGGAGCGCGATGCCTGACGCCGCCGCGTCCGGTCGGGAGCTCCTCCCCGACGGGAACTGGCCAGGTGCAATGCACCCAGCCCTTCGTTCCTTTTGCCTTCGCTCCGCCTTGAGCTTGCAAGCCAGAAGAGCATTCATCGCTCACTCTCTCCCTCGCTCCACTCCACTCCATCTTCACCAGAGCAAAGCGCCGCCGCCGCCCGCCGAACTCCGGCGAGCGATTACTCGCTACTCACCGCACCGCCGCCCGATTCCTTCCGCCATCCTCTCCACCTTGACCTCCTCTTCCACCTGCCAGGGTTGGTTTCCCCCTCTTTTCCCTCTCTAGCCGGCAGAACGTCGAGTGCTATCCTCGGGTTCTCGCCATGGCCGCCACTGTGACCTTCACGTGAACCGACCGTCTCCGGCCAAGCTATCCCAAACCGAGCCGTGTTCTAGTCTTCTCTACCGCTGAAGTTCCTTAGGTTTCGATGGAGACCTCTCTTTCGCCATGTTTTAGCCGGAACCGAGCCTTGTCACGGCCATGTCCGCCATGGACTGTCGCCGTGCATCGCTCCGAGCAATGCCAAGGATGATGAGGCTCGAAAGTCGCCCCAATAGGTCGCTTAGGACTTGCTTAGGCTAGTGTTAGTCTCGCCGAGCCTCAAGCTCGCCGGGAAGAGTTTCGCCATCGCGTCGCAGAGCCGCCGCTCCGCCATGGCTGCCGTCAAGCTTGCTCCGGTATCCCTCTGGCTCAGCAAGTCAGTTAGTCGTGTTCGCCCAGCAAACCCGCATCCAGTGATGGTCTCAGCGTCACCAGAAGCCTCGCCGCCGACGAGCTAGGGCCAGTCAACGACCACGGTGCCAAAGTCCGCCGTTGACTGCCGAGCGTAGCCTCGCCTAGTAACTTGGTCGTCTGACCAGTGAGCCTCGCCGGCAGAGACAAAGATGAGAGTGTGAGAGAGAAAAAGGGAAATCTGGGTACAGTAAGCCTCGGCTGAGTCAAGTGGAGTGTGCCGAGCGTTGCCTCGAGCCTCGGCTGAGTCAAGTTGGGTGTCCGTAGCATTTAGGATTGAGTTTTCTTTTAGTTTGTTTTTGCAGAATTATGTAAAGGCTTCAAAAGTCCTACAAGGCTCATTTTAAGTCCAAATCCTACGAAACAAATTTTGTTATGTCAAGCATGTTTAGATCTATCTGTGAAAAATGTTGAATGCATTTTTAGTGATACTTTTATGTGTACATTAATTTAAATTTGGAAGTTGCTGTTAAGTTGGAAAATGCATAACTAATTATGTATAAGTCAGAAAAATGTGATTCCAGTTTTGTTAGGTTTGTATGGATATATAGTTTCAGGGAAAAATATAATATAAGGTTGTTCTGTGAATTATTTTAGCAGTAGCTTTTAAAATGATTAAATGCTATTTTCTTGTGAATTTTGTAGTAATTAAAATATGGGGAATATGAACCTGAGAATTTATGCACACTGCTCTTGTGCTAGAAAGTTCAGTAGAAAAATGAGAAATCTGTTGTTTGACACCTTTTGCTAGTGTGTGTAGTTCAAAGCACCTTTTCATGATAGAATTTGTCTTTTTATAGAGAATGGAGTTTAAGTCCAAATGGAGTGAAATTTGGACCAGGGACTAGATTACCCATCGTTAACTTCCAGTAACTTTTGTAGATTTTTCTGAAGCTGTCTAGAATGGGTTGCTGTTATAGGCTAGTTTAATTAGATTTATTCCGGCAAGTAATTAGAGGGTAA
The DNA here is from genome assembly GCA_009763385.1 of Coix lacryma-jobi var. lacryma-jobi. Classification (NCBI taxonomy): domain Eukaryota; kingdom Viridiplantae; phylum Streptophyta; class Magnoliopsida; order Poales; family Poaceae; genus Coix; species Coix lacryma-jobi. The sequence continues at coordinate 93,637,313 of CM019824.1, forward strand.
TAAACTCATTGAGTATTCTTTGATGTGGTGACAACATAACTTAACAAGTTGAATATAGGAGGTTAAGCAGTTGAGTAGCAATAGATGACATATGCTGATCTCCTGAAATGCCTTGTTCCATATTGCATCACCATGCATCCCCCGTGCATTCGTGTTATTTATGCATGCCATGCATCATGCAGGGTCGGTAGTGGAAGTTCAGGATCCGTCACTCGAGGAGCAGTATCGGGAGGAGACGCCGGAAGAGAAGATCCCAGGAGGAGACGTTGAAGAGCTGCCAGAGTGCCGCAATCACCGCCCTTTAGACTTTGAGCGAGGCAAGCCCCGGAGCATTTTTAACTCCTACGGTTTGCAAATGCTTTACAATTAACCTGATATGATTGTTGCATTAGGTTATAGGAGTTGAGTGATACCATTGATGCATTATTTACTTATCCTTGTCCACCTGCAATTATATCTTGTTATCCCTGTTAAGTCTAGGTTCGTTTATGCTTAGCCCTGCCTAGACCGGTAAAAGTCGGGTGATTTCATGTCTCTCGCATATAGGTGGATACTGATCATGTTTAGCCTGGTGCTATCATGGAGATAACCAAGTGATAATTAAATTGAGACTGGGCGGGATGTAGGAGCAGCAAGACATGAGTTTTGTGTGCTAGTAGTCTCCCGTCTGTGTCGATTAGGACCTGACGAAGGCACACCTCAGTCATTTTGAACGCGTCAATCACTTAACGGAGCAGGTGTGGGTACCTCCCGTGAAGCCGAGTAAGGTTTTTCGAGCCGGTGATGGAGATGTTGACGCCTAACACCCAGGGCCTTATATGTACCGTGGGCAACTATTCTGATCGACCTGGCATGGTCCGAGGGCAGGCAAGGCCTGATCGACCTGGCATGACCGTGGACAGTTAATAGCTTGAGCGACCTGGCATTGAGATAACCCCCGGTGTAGAAGGGCCCATGACCGTCCCGCGTGTTTGTTCTCGAACCTCCTGAATTTGTCGCCAACGGCCGCCTGGCAAGGTGTGATCGGGCGAGTGTGCGACATTTTATCCCCAGCTGGTAGGAATCGATTATAATCGCCATCGCTCCTGGTTAGTGAGTAACTTGACTGAGCATGTGTTACTGTAGTAACTTATGGAATTAATGATGGTTATGATGTTGAATCTGAAAGGCTATTGATAAAATAGTCACTCTTGCTTGATTAAGTAGTCAAGTGTTTGCTCTAGATCAGGTGCAAATCTAGTTAATCAGATTAATTACATAAAATTGACTGCTAATACTCTAATGATGATTTTCCAATATTGAAAATGCTTTTATGCAAAAAGGTAAGTATGGTCAACCCCAGATACAGCCTTGCATACTCCTTGGTGTCGGTTATTTCTGGTTTTTCGACGGGTAAGTCTAGCTGAGTACCTTCTCGTACTCAGGGTGCTATCCCTTTGTTGTTGTAGATGGGCAATGCTTCTACGGCTATTGCGAGAACTGTCTGTATCCCGTCCCGGGCGATGAGTAGACCAAGGGCATGGTCACTTCTTATTCTTTCCTAATGCTTTTGCGGACTGATCAGGCGGCACTGTATTGTGAACTTAAAACTTGTGTTTCAAAACTATGTTGCTTCCGCTCCAGAACTTCGAACTATGGTTTGTAATAACTGTTAAACTCCGATGTATTTGTAATATGTGCGAACTGAATGTAATCGGTGGGCATGTACGCTAATCTATTACGATCTTGGTTAAGGTTGAATGACTTGAAATCCTTCGAGGTTTCCGGACTACCGGGTTTGTACGAGCTTAAGTACTTGCAATCTCTGTGAAAGCAGGGATTCAGTGCTTAATTTGGTATAAATTGGTCGGTTCTGTCACAGCTGGCATCAGAGCGTGGTTAGCGTTACTGTTCACCGGTGTATTTGAAAAACCGTATTTTCAAATAAGAATTTCTATTTGTCAGAATTTATAGCTATATTAGGATCTGAAAAACTTTGTTGATAAAGATTAAGGTGTGCCATTGATCAAGTCCTTATGCCCAGTAGGAACTTAGGTGGCTATTTAAGTACTAATTTGGGGGTTGTGCATCATATTTAAATTCTGTTATTTCTGTCGTCCATACGGCAAGGATGAAATTGTATGGGTGCTATTCTTCGGAATAGTAATGTATGGATCAATTGCCTCTACGCCAAGGTAACAAGTGAGTTGTGAGAGCGTGATTGGACAACCGCCGATCTAGGGGAGTGCTTGAATGATACTGACATGTATACCTGTTACACACAAGTATATGTGAAAGTATTGATTGTGGGAGTAATACTTTTCTGATGGGTGCATATACTGCTTACGTGTATACTGGGTGTGCACCTAAGACAGTATTAGATTTAATTTCAGCAATGCATGATATTCATACTGTGGGCATGGCTGAAATGAGTTTCTGTAGGTATGCTAAGTTGCGAACGTATAGTACGTCTAGTTAACGCTATGAGTGAACGTGTATGCCACCGTCCGTTAGATTGATAGTCAGTGAGGACGTACGTTGCGTGCATGCATCATGATCATATAATCTTGCATTAATATTACTTCCTTCCTTATGATTATTCGTCCCGTTTCTTTAAATAAAAGTTGTTCTCAACTAATTAAAAACTGTGTGGATAAACTTCTTACAGATGGCACGTACCAAGCGCACCGCTCGTAAGTCGACCGAAGGCAAGAGGCCTAATTATATGCTGGGACCCTGGACAACTGAGGGGTCAGAGGATTTCCTAGAGGAGTTTGGCATGCCCACTATCCTTTGGAGAGTTCTGCACTTGGTGGGATACCCAAAGGGCCAGGAACCACAATATGATTGGCATCGTGTCCAGCTTTCCGAGGATCGCCATGTATACACAGTTGAGGTGGACGTGCCCAGCCGTGATCCGCAGGATCATGTATGGTGCCGCCGGGTCTTCACACTACAGGGTAGGACCCCGTGGGACGGAGCTAACAGGGTTGCCTATACTGTTCTTCGGGACATTATGGAGGATCACCCGGAGGTGGTTGCGCAAGCCACTGCTAGCATCTTTCCTACGGCGGACCCTTACCAATCGGTGTGGCGATAACCTGGTGCCACTGTGCTTGAGGGCAGCTCCTAGGAGTGAGAGCACTGCGCAGGACCAGCTGGGAGTGCTATGGCTGCACTCATGGCTACCTATGGGAGTTTGTCACGTAGCTACGACCACCTGGACCACATCCTCAGTGGGGAGATAGCTTCACATCACCAGAGGCAGGAAGAGCATGCTACAGAGATCGACCTTCTCACCACCCAGCTAGCCCACATGACCGTTGAGAGAGGCCAAGCTCGTCAGAGAGAGCAGGAGATAGCACAACAGCTGAGAGACCAGCAGGGGATGACGACCTTCTTATCCACCATCGTGGCCGAGACCGAGGAGTCGCTACGTGGTGTTTGTCTCGAGGGTATGCGCGCGACGGAGCAGAACAGGCTTCTCAGGCTACAGGTGGGAGATTTGGAGCTACAACTTCATCATCTCCAGGACTACAATGACCGCCTGCATGAGGAGATTCATCGCCGTGAGAATGAGAGGAACCCTATCCTTCCTCAGGAGGACCCGGATTCTCATGCTTCGTCCAGTGGTTCTTCAGACATCTCGAGTGATGATGATGACGATGACGATGATGACGATGGTGCCATTAGGGAGTAGACTAGTTAGTGTTAGCGCGTAGTGATCTTGTCTCATGTCCTAGCGCTTGATCTTTTGGGGTTATCATGTGGATGTAAGGTTGTGTGATGGACCTGTGCGCGGGTGGCGCAAAACCTTTGAAAGTCTCGTATGTATGGGCACCTATGGATGTTATGTTGACTTTTGAGTGTTATGTGATGAGCACTTTTTATCATGTGATGATAGCAGGGAGAACCGCAATCCACCACTTCCCCCACCACCCACGGCAGAGCAACTCTTTGCTCAATTTCTTGGAAGTCAACGCAACATCGAAGCTTTGCTGCGAGAGAATTTGGCGCATATCCATCAACGCCCTGAGCCGAATCAGTATAGTTCTTTCAAGGATTTCTTGGATACTAAACCACCTATTTTCAAGGAAGCCACTGAACCATTGGAAGCAGAGGAATGGCTGCATACCCTGGAGCAAAAGTTTCATTTGCTTAGGCTTACAGAGGAGCTTAAAGCAAAATACGCCGCGCATCAGTTGCAGGGACCAGCCGGGATTTGGTGGGGACATCATCGTACCACCTATCCTGCCAATGTTCCTATCACCTGGAGGGTATTCACTGATGCTGTTCAAGGACATTACATTCCGCCAGGCTTGACCCAGATGAAGGTGGCAGAGTTCATGAATCTAACCCAAGGAACTCGGTCAGTCACGGAATACCATCACTTGTTCAACTCGCTGTCTCGATATGTACCAGACTTCGTCGACACAGATGCTAAGAAGATTGCTAGTTTCAAGAGAGGCTTGAACACTAAAATGGGAAAGTCAGTGGGTACATCTTCCCGTACCGTCTTCAATGACTTCATAAGTGACTGCCTGATTCAAGAGGGTCACAACAACAAGCATGCTGCAAGTAAGGCCCGGAAGAGGACCTTTGATTCAGGACTGTCCCAACCTAGAGGACCACCAGCTCAGCGTAACCAGTATCGACCACCATCGCCGGGGGCACGTTTCAGGCCACCGCAAAAGAAGAATCAGCCGCAAGCTCAGCGTAATCAGAGGCCATACAAAGTAGCTGCTAGTCAAGCTCATGGAGGTCAGGGCAGCTCGACCGGAGGAAAACCTTCAGTTCGTGGGCCGTGTTACAATTGCAACCAAGAGGGGCACTTCGCAAGATATTGCCCCCACCCAAAGAAGCAACAGGCTAGTTACCCCGCACGCCTGCATAACATGACCGTTGAAGAAGCTCGTGCTGGAGAACCCATGACTGCCGGTATGTGCCTTGTTAACCATCATCCTGTAGTTGTTTTGTTTGATACTGGATCATCACATTCGTTCATGAGCAAAGCATTTGCACAAAAGCATAATCAAGAGGTGTCCGAGATGGATTATGGGTTTCGAGTAAGCTCCGTGGGGAGTAGTGTGTTATCTAGGCAGATGGTTTGTAATGCAACCATCGACGTCGGAGGGCACAAATTTGGAGCCAATTTAGTAGTTTTGCCAGGACTCAGTATGGATGTAGTCCTAGGTATGAGTTGGATGAGTATATGGAAGGCGGTGTTAGACACTGCAAATAGAACTCTTACCTTATGTGATAAAAGGACCAACACAAAGTTACGCATCTCTCTTCCTCGGGGTGCTGATTTTGTCGACCTATCTTGCACCTTATCTATAGAAGACCTGTCAAAAATTCTAGTTGTTCGGGATTTTCCAGATGTCTTTCCTGATGAATTGCCGGGTTTACCGCCCAAGCGGGCAGTGGAGTTTGCCATTGAGCTGTTACCTGGAACTGCACCGATCTCGAGAAGACCTTATCGTATGCCGCCCAACGAGTTAGCTGAACTCAAAACACAGATTAAGGAGCTTTTGGATAAGGGATTTATTCAACCTAGTGTGTCGGAATGGGGATGTCCCGCATTATTTGTCAAAAAGAAGGACAAGTCTCTACGGATGTGTGTGGATTATCGACCACTCAATGCCGTGACCGTTAAAAACAAGTATCCGTTGCCACGGATAGACATTTTGTTTGATCAGTTATCCAGAGCCAAGGTATTTTCCAAGATCGATTTGAGATCAGGTTATCACCAGATCAGGATTAGGCCACAAGATATTCCGAAGACTGCTTTTTCCACCAGATATGGGTTGTATGAGTATTTGGTCATGTCTTTTGGATTGACAAATGCTCCAGCTTACTTTATGAGTTTGATGAACTCGGTGTTCATACCAGAGCTAGATAAGTTTGTAGTGGTGTTCATTGATGACATTTTGGTATATTCGGAGAACCCAGATAATCACACAGAACATTTGAGGATTGTTTTGACGAGGCTACGAGAGCATAAACTTTATGCCAAGTTTAGCAAATGTGAGTTTTGGTTGAAGCAAGTACAATTTCTTGGTCACATTCTGTTAGAAGAAGGAATTTCTGTAGATCCTAGTAAGGTCCAAGAAGTAATGGATTGGGAAGCTCCAACTTCAGTTGGTGAAATCCAGAGTTTTCTCGGTTTAGCGGGATATTATCGCCGATTCATTCCTGACTTCTCTAAGATTGCAAAACCAATGACAAGCTTGTTACAGAAGGACCAAAAGTTTGAGTGGACAGAGGAGTGTGAAACAGCTTTTCGTACCTTGCGGAAACTGTTGACCACAGCTCCTGTCTTAGCTCAACCCGATATTGAGAAGCCGTTTGATGTCTTTTGCGACGCATCGAAGGTTGGCTTAGGCTGTGTTCTTATGCAAGAAGGCAGGGTGATTGCTTATGCTTCACGTCAGTTAAGAAAACATGAGATAAATTATCCTACGCATGATTTGGAATTAGCTGCCGTGGTGCACGCTCTGAAAATTTGGAGGCACTATTTGCTTGGAAATGTCTGCAACATGTACACCGATCATAAGAGTCTCAAGTATATCTTCACTCAACCGGAGCTGAATATGAGGCAGAGAAGATGGCTTGAGTTAATCAAGGATTACAATCTGCAGATACATTATCACCCAGGAAAAGCAAATGTGGTTGCCGATGCTCTGAGTCGGAAATCACACTGCAACAACTTGAGGTTACGGTCGGAAGACGAGTTTAATCTTGTACACCCTGTAATTCTACATCACATTGAACTACAGAGCACTCTGGTTAATCAGATACTTGAAGAGCAGAAAACAGATAAGGGAATTTATCATATTAAAGAGAGACTGAAAACTGCTACTGAGCCAGTAAAGCATTTCCGAATTGATGATAAAGGAGTGTTATGGTTTGACCAGCGATTAGTGGTACCCAAGAACAGAGAACTCAAAAACCGGATTATGGATGAGGCACATCTCTCTAAGTTATCTCTTCATCCGGGGAGCACTAAAATGTATCAAGATTTGCGTCCAAGATTTTGGTGGACCAAAATGAAGAAAGAAATTGCCGCATATGTAGCCAGATGCGACACATGTTGCTGAGTGAAAGCTATTCATCTGAAGCCAGCCGGAACACTTCAACCGTTACCAATACCCGAGTGGAAATGGGAAGAAATAGGTATGGACTTTATCACCGGTTTACCAGCCACCTAGAAAGGAAATGACTCGATTTGGGTGATAATTGATCATCTCACCAAGACCGCTCATTTCATACCAGTTAAAACCTGTTATCGAGCACCGGACTATGCAGAGATCTATATTAGTCAAATTGTCCGATTACATGGTATACCCAAGGTCATAGTTTCGGATCGTGGAACGCAGTTTACTGCACCATTCTGGGAGAAACTGCAAAAAGAGTTAGGCACTAAGCTAATCCATAGCTCAGCTTACCATCCTCAGACATCAGGACAAACTAAAAGAGTAAACCAAGTATTGGAGGATATGTTAAGAGCCTGTGTGATTTCAGCAAAGGGATCTTGGGAGAAGTGGTTGCCATTAGCAGAATTTGCTTATAACAATAGTTATCAAGAAAGCATTCAGATGGCACCTTTCGAAGCTCTGTATGGCAGAAGATGTAGAACACCAGTGAATTGGGTTGAACCAGGAGAGCGTCGTTACTATGGAATTGACTTTGTTAATGAAGCAGAAGAACAAGTTAGAATAATCCAACAACACATAGCAGCTGCACAGTCTCGACAGAAGAGCTATGCCGACAAGAGAAGGAAACCGCTCGAATTCAATGTAGATGACTATGTGTATCTAAAAGTATCACCCATGAGAGGTGTTAAACGTTTTGGCGTAAAAAGGAAGCTAGCACCAAGATTTGTGGGACCATACAGGATAATGGAAAGGAGAGGAGAAGTAGCTTATCAACTGCAATTACCCAAACATTTGAAAGCTATATTCCCTGTATTCCATGTGTCACAACTGAAGAAATGTCTTCGAGTACCAGAAGAAGAGGTACAACCAGCCCGTATTAAGTTGCAATCCGACCTCACCTACTCGGTGAAGCCTTATCGAGTGCTCGATGAGAAAGAAAGAGTAACTCGTGGAAGAGTCGTGAAGCAATATAAGGTATCTTGGAGTGAGCAAGACGACCGAGATGCCACTTGGGAAACGGAAGACTATCTAAAGGAAGTATATCCACAATTTTATAAGAAATGGTTCGTAATCCAAATCTCGGGATGAGATTTCTTTTAAGGAGGGGAGGGCTGTAACACCCTCGGTGTTAAGCAATCCTTAAACTGCATAATTTGTCATGGCATAAGCATAGCATCTCATCATTTCATATGCATATGTTTGAATAAGTGCTTAAGTCCTTGCATAGTCTCTAGTGTAACCTTGTTTTGCTTTCTGTTTCTGACTTAGTGCCTTAGAACAAAGTTGTAGATCTTGATGAAAGGAGCAACATTGTTTAAAAGCACTTTCTCGGAAAAAGTTGTTAAAATGTGATTTCTTGCATTAGAAAATTGGATTAGAAGTAAATTTCTTTTTTTAAGCAGAATTTGGACTCGAGCCTTAAAGATGATTTGTTCCTTACAAAATTCTAAGCAACTTTGCTTTTAGGACCTTTTCCTAATTCGGCTTAGTTTGGAAGTTATGGAGCATCAAAGTTTTTAACCAAACCTCATTAGTTTAACCCTAGTGGGCCCAGCCTGTCAGCCTCTCCTTCTTCTTCCCGTGCGCACGCCGCTCCCTCCGCGCCGACCCAAACCGCCCGCCGCCGCGAGACCGCCTCGCCGGCCGGCCAAACCACCGTCATCGCCGCCCGTGGTTTGCGCCCAAGCTCGCCACGTCGCCCTGGTGCTCGGTGCTTGCTCGCAGCGTGAAGCGCGATGCCTGACGCCGCCGCGTCCGGTCGGGAGCTCCTCCCCGACGGGAACTGGCCAGGTGCAATGCACCCAGCCCTTCGTTCCTTTTGCCTTCGCTCCGCCTTGAGCTTGCAAGCCAGAAGAGCATTCATCGCTCACTCTCTCCCTCGCTCCACTCCACTCCATCGTCACCAGAGCAAAGCGCCGCCGCCGCCCACCGAACTCCGGCGAGCGATTACTCGCTACTCACCGCACCGCCGCCCGATTCCTTCCGCCATCCTCTCCACCTTGACCTCCTCTTCCACCTGCCAGGGTTGGTTTCCCCCTCTTTTCCCTCTCTAGCCGGCAGAACGTCGAGTGCTATCCTCGGGTTCTCGCCATGGCCGCCACCGTGACCTTCACGTGAACCGACCGTCTCCGGCCAAGCTATTCCAAACCGAGCCATGTTCTAGTCTTCTCTACCGCTGAAGTTCCTTAGGTTTCAATGGAGACCTCTCTTTCGCCATGTTTTAGCCGGAACCGAGCCTTGTCACGGCCATGTCCGCCATGGACTGTCGCCGTGCATCACTCCGAGCAATGCCAAGGATGATGAGGCTCGAAAGTCGCCCCAATAGGTCGCTTAGGACTTGCTTAGGCTAGTGTTAGTCTCGCCGAGCCTCAAGCTCGCCGGGAAGAGTTTCGCCATCGCGTCGCAGAGCCGCCGCTCTGCCATGGCTGCCGTCAAGCTTGCTCCGGTATCCCTCTGGCTCAGCAAGTCAGTTAGTCGTGTTCGCCCAGCAAACCCGCATCCAGTGATGGTCTCAGCGTCACCGGAAGCCTCGCCGCCGACGAGCTAGGGCCAGTCAACGACCACGGCGCCAAAGTCCGCCGTTGACTGCCGAGCCTAGCCTCGCCTAGTAACTTGGTCGTCTGACCAGTGAGCCTCGCCGGCAGAGACAAAGATGAGAGTGTGAGAGAGAAAAAGGGAAACCTGGGTATAGTAAGCCTCGGCTGAGTCAAGTCGAGTGTGCCGAGCGTTGCCTCGAGCCTCGGCTGAGTCAAGTTGGGTGTCCGTAGTGTTTAGGATTGAGTTTTCTTTTAGTTTGTTTTTGCAGAATTATGTAAAGGCTTCAAAAAGTCCTACAAGGCTCATTTTAAGTCCAAATCCTGCGAAACAAATTTTGTTATGTCAAGCATGTTTAGATCTATCTGTGAAAAATGTTGAATGCATTTTTAGTGATACTTTTATGTGTAGATTAATTTAAATTGGGAAGTTGCTGTTAAGTTGGAAAATGCATAACTAATTATGTATAAGTCAGAAAAATGTGATTCCAGTTTTGTTAGGTTTGTATGGATATATAGTTTCAGGGAAAAATATAATATAAGGTTGTTCTGTGAATTATTTTAGCAGTAGCTTTTAAAATAGTGAAATGCTATTTTCTTGTGAATTTTGTAGTAATTAAAATATGGGGAATATGAACCTGAGAATTTATGCACACTGCTCTTGTGCTAGAAAGTTCAGTAGAAAAATGAGAAATCTGTTGTTTGACACTTTTTGCTAGGGTGTGTAGTTCAAAGCACCTTTCAATGATAGAATTTGTCTTTTTCATAGAGAATGAAGTTTAAGTCCAAATGGGGTGAAATTTGGACCAGGGACTAGATTACCCATTGTTAACTTTTAATAATTTTTGTAGATTTTTCTGAAGCTATCTAGAATAGGTTGCTGTTATAGGCTAGTTTAATTAGATTTATTCCGGCAAGTAATTAGAGGGTAATAAACTCATTGAGTATACTTTGATGTGGTGACAACATAACTTAACAAGTTGAATATAGGAGGTTAAGCAGTTGAGTAGCAATAGATGACATATGCTGATCTCCTGAAATGCCTTGTTCTATATTGCATCACCATGCATCCCCCGTGCATTCGTGTTATTTATGCATGCCATGCATCATGCAGGGTCGGTAGTGGAAGTTCAGTATCGGGAGGAGACGCCGGAAGAGAAGATCCCAGGAGGAGACGTTGAAGAGCTGCCGGAGTGCCGCAATCACCGCCATTCAGACTTTGTGCGAGGCAAGCCCCGGAGCATTTTTAACTCCTACGGTTTGCAAATGCTTTACAATTAACCTGATATGATTGTTGCATTAGGTTATAGGAGTTGAGTGATACTGTTGATGCATTATTTACTTATCCTTGTCCACCTGCAATTATATCTTGTTATCCCTGTTAAGTCTAGGTTCGTTTATGCTTAGCCCTGCCTAGACCGGTAAAAGTCGGGTGATTTCCTGTCTCCCGCATATAGGTGGATACTGATCATGTTTAGCCTGGTGCTATCCTGGAGCTTGCGTTGAGGCGAAGCGAAGGATGAAGAGGCGCATGGCCATCGGATGAAACCTGACCAACTTGGACGGGTTTACCCCTGGGGGTATTTGGATTAGTGCTTCATGAGATGGTGTTTTTGGTCTTCGGACGTGCGCCTATATATATGAAGGGGGCTGGTTAGGGCAGCCAATCCTTGGAGGTGTCACTCTCATTTTGTTTAGGTGAGAGGAGGCTAGGGCTAGAGGAGAGACCAGCTCTTGTTCTTGAGCTTTTCGCCATCCGCGTTTTGTACTGCGAGGAGTGGCTTGTGACCCGACACAGAGTGCTACACAATTCATCATCTAGTAGCAATCCAAGGATCAATTTCGCCCCTCTCTTTGTTGGCTGCAATTTGGATCGAATTGCGTTTTTGTTCTTCGCGTTTTCGTTTTTCTCTTCTCGGAGATTTGCCTCATTCTCCCTCTCCGAGCAACGATTTGCGATTTCGTTTGAATCAACTTGTTCTTTGAAGTGAGGAGAACATTTCCACCGAAGGAATTCAACTCTACCCTCACGAACAAGTAGACCGGGTCAAAATCGTTTTAGTTCTTCTTTCTTCCCCTTTTCTAGTGTTCTTCGGATTTCTCATGGATTAGTTGGTTTGGAGCGATGATATCCTAGGATTAGCTTCCCAACACGTAGAAGAACACTTGGGAGAAGTTTGGTTGCAGCCCCATTCGATTTGGTGAAGATCCAATCGATTTTGGTTTAGAGCCGTGCAGTTTTTGCACTCTCTGGTCAGTGGCGGACTGTCCGGCCATCGGGCTCGGCCAGACCAGAACAGCGCAGCGCGCACTGCTCACGGTCATTTTGACCAGTGGATAGTCCGTCGTATAAGGCGCGGACAGTCCGGGAGTCGCGCAGGGGAGGATCAGCAGCGTTGTTGTTTTTGTCTTTCGCCGGCGGAAAGTCCGGACTTCCAGGCGCGGACAGTCCGCCCTTGACCGGACAGTCCGGGACCCTGACAACAGACTGTCCGGGATCCTGCTGAGAACTGACTTTTAGTGCGTTGGTCCTCCCGGCTTCTTCGCTTGGTTTCCGGACTTCTCGTTTGGCCCTAGAGTTGATCAAGGAACCTCTCTAGGTATCTTTGCTACTTGTTAGCATAGGTATTTGGGAGTTTCTCGACGTAGCCATCTATCTACGTTCGGGACTTGGTTTTTTGAGGGTCGAACTTGTTCTGGTGCTTTTGGTGTTTGGTTCGTGATTGCTTTGTGGTGCCTCGCTGTGATCCTAGGGATCATCCACCCTCTTCCAAGGGTCGTGGGCATCACGGTTTCGATCGAAGCTCTTGGGGTTGATTTTGGGGACAAAAGGTCAAAGTTTCGAGAGAAATTTTTGAGCTCCCATTCACCCCCCCTCTGGTCGCCTTGTTATTGCATTTTCGGTCCTTCAACTACCAACAGCTCCAGGAAACCTCCGCTACGTGGTGGTAGCTATGGAATACTTCACCAAGTGGATTGAGACTAGACCGTTGGTTTCTATCACCTCTCTAGCCGTAAAAAAATTCTTCTGGCAGCAAATAATTTGTCGCTTCGGAGTTCCCAAACACCTAACTGTCGACAATGGCACTCAGTTTGACAGCGAGGCCTTCAATGAATTTTGCACACAAATCGGAACAATCTTGTGCTTCGCCTCAGTCCGGCACTCTCAATCCAATGGCTTAGTTGAAAGAGCCAACGCAACAATTTTTCAAGCCATATCCAAAAAATTACAAGGTAGGCCCAAGGGAAAGTGGGCAGAAGAGTTAACCTCGGTAACCTGGTCCCATAACACTTCGGAATGTAGAGCTACCAAATTCACACCTTTCAGGCTCCTATTTGGCGAAGAAGCCGTGTTACCAGAAGAATTGAAGCATGGCTCTCTCAGAGCAACCCTCGAACCAAATGAACAAAACCAGCTGCTTGACAAAGATTTGCTCGAGGAAACGAGATGCAACGCAGTGCACAACCTTCGCAAGTATAAAGAAAAAACAAAAAAGTGGAGAGACAAAAAGGTGAGAATCAAAGAACTGAAGAAGGGTGACCTCGTCCTCATTCGTAAACAAAACGCCAAAATGGCGGGAAAATTTCAGCCAAAATGGACGGGACCTTACCTGATAGTAGAGTGCAACCATCCTGGTTCCTTTCACCTCTCTGACAGCGAAGGAAACCGCATACCTCACACCTGGAATGTTGACGACCTTCGCAAATTCTACCCATAGCGGAGCCTTAGCGAGCTCTCGCAACATGTAATTTGCCTTTAATCTCCTTTTTTCAGCACCATACTTGTAACCAAAACAAAGGAGCTGCACTCTTTTTTCTTACGAAAGGGCGTAAGGTTTTTTAACGAGGCAGTTTCCAAGTCCTTAATAAAGGCATCAACCCCCAAAAAACAAAACTCTAAAGTCTTTTTCTGTTTTCCATAAACATCGATAAAAGCAGCTCTTATCCAAGAAGCACTTATAATCGATGACAAACCATGAAGATTGCTTTGAAACACAAATTTTTTCGAAACAAACCTGGGAAAAGCAAACTTCACCTCCACCTAAGACAAGGGGAGGCGCGAAGTCCAAAAAAGTCGAGCACCCTCGCAAAAAATGCCAGGGGCTCGTAAAGCAAACTTCACCTCCACCTAAGACAAGGGGAGGCGCGAAGTCCAAAAAAGTCGAGCACCCTCGAAAAAAACACCAGGGGCTCGCAAAGCAAACTTCACCTCCACCTAAGACAAGGGGAGGCGCGAAGTCCAAAAAAGTCGAGCACCCTCGCAAAAAATACCAGGGGCTCGCAAAGCAAACTTTACCTCCACCTAAGACAAGGGGAGGCGCGAAGTCCAAAAAAAGTCAAGCACCCTCGCAAAAAAACACCAGTGGCTCGCAAAGCAAACTTCACCTCCACCTAAGACAAGGGGAGGCGCAAAGTCCAAAAAAGCCGAGCACCCTCGCAAAAAATGCCAGGGGCTCGCAAAGCAAAACATCACCTTCACCTAAAACATCTCTCTTAAACGGAAAGTGAGCCTCGCTAAAAAGAAAAGGCGGCATCGCTGTTTCTTACCAAACATCTCTCCTGAACGAAAAGCGAGCCTCGCTAAAAAGAAAAGGGGTCGTCGCTGTTTTTTACAAAACATCTCTCTTAAGTGAAAAACGAGTCTCGCTAAAAAGAAAAGGAGTCGTCGCTGTTTTTTACAAAACATCTCTCTTAAGTGAAAAACAAGCCTCGCTAAAAACAAAAGGGGGCGTCGCTGTTTCTTACCAAACATCTCTCCTAAACGAAAAGCGAGTCTCGCTAAAAAGAAAAGGGGTCGTCGCTGTTTTTTACAAAACATCTCTCTTAAGCAAAAAACGAGCCTCGCTAAAAAGAAAAGGAGTCGTCGCTGTTTTTTACAAAACATCTCTAAGCGAAAAACAAGTCTCGCTAAAAACAAAATGGGGCATCACTGTTTCTTACCAAACATCTCTCCTAAACGAAAAGCGAGCCTCGCTAAAAAAAAGGGGTCGTCGCTGTTTTTTACCAAACATCTCTCTTAAGCGAAAAACGAGCCTCGCTAAAAAGAAAAGGGGGGCGTCGCTGTTTTTTACCAAATATCTCTCTTAAGCGAAAAGCGAGCCTCGCTGAAAAGAAAAGGGGGCGTCGCTGTTTTTTACCAAACACCACCCTTAAACGAAAAACGAGCCTCGCAAAAAATAAAGGGGGCGTCGCTGTCTTTCCCAAACAGCATACACAAACAATATTGCTCACACAAACAATAAACGGACCTCGCCAATAGACAGCGAGGGCCAAACGTACTCTGTCAAAAAAAAACTACAAGGATGAATCGCATCTGCACAGCTTTTTTGATTATATACAAATCAACCGCAGTATAGCACTCAGTCAATACAAAAGAATAAAATTACAAGGAAGCATCACCATCTTCGATCAACATCAAATCATCCAAACCCTCGCTACACTCCTCAAATCATGTTTCCACCGGAACTATGGGTCCCCACAATAAAGGAGTGGCAGGAATAATTGGCAGTTCTCCGGACAGAACCCTCGCTCTATACATATATCTCCAACCTATATCACTAACTTCCGAAGGCTCCTCCTTCGGAATCACAAGTGAACCGTCCGGACCCACATCAAGATTGCTTCGCCCAAACAAATAGTCTAGGGCCGTTTTCTCATCGATGTCATCTTTGACAACTGTCAGCGAAGAAGAAGAAGAAGAACCAAACAAAAACCGCGCAACTTGCCGATCCGTATAGTCTGCGTTACGCCAAAATTGGCTTGATCGGCCATTCTTCAAATCGTATCTTTGCACTTTAGACCACCAAAAACGTTCAAAAAACAGCGAAGGGTGCCTGAGCCTCGCCCGAGCCCAAGATTCACCAGTAATAAAAACATCCTGATAATTCAACGTGAGAGGCGTCACGTCATAAACCTCAAGTACGGTTCCATCAGGAACCTGCATTATCAAATATCCTAAACAAAATAACAGTATCTTACATCAGCAACTTCCCCTCACAAAATATTACAAGACGAACCACTCCAAAAACCACCCATGCTTTTCACACCTGCTCAGCTCCCCCTTGCTCTCCTGCGTCAGCTTCGCTAGCCGAAGTGCTCAAACCCTCCTCAGATGCGGCAACCTCCGCCAAAGGTTGTTCAGCTGCGGATACATGGGTGTATGCCGGGTCTCTGAGTGATGAGCGATTGTCAACTGGTATGATGCGCATGTTCTTTGGCTTGTGTTGTGCAGGTGTCGAGCACGGATGCAGTGATCGACGGCGAGGTGAAGGTCAAGTAGAGACATGCCGTGCCGATGGACCAAGAGTGGCGAAGGGCGGACGTGAGACTTGGACTGAGGGACCAGAGGCCCGAGGATCAGCTGTGGTGGCTGGCAGCCTGTGACGATGACAAGTGAAGAAGTGCGGTCATGTGTTGCCTGAGTCGTGGACTCGGGGACACGTGTCGGTGGACGGGGTACACGGGAAGTGCATCCTCTCTACGACGTCGGTTTGGTGGTAGAGCCAGGGAAAAACCATCAGATGGACGGTTTCCAGGTTTGGGCCTCAAAACCTGGGTGTGGACGGTTTCCGAGTTTGGCCACAAAACTCGGGCTGAGGGTTTCCGAGTTTGGCCACAAAACTCGGGCAGAGGGTTTCCGAGTTTGGCCACAAAACTCGGGCTGAGGACGGTTTCCAGGTTTGGGCCTCAAAACCTGGGCTCTGAGGGTTTGCTAAGTTTGGCCTCAAAACTCAGATGCTGGTGGGCTGGTTTCCTGGTTTGGGCCTCAAAACCGGGGGTTGGCTGGAAAAGGCTGGTTTCCCGGTTTGGGCCACAAAACCGGGGGTGCAGAGCGAGGGCGGCACGTGGCGGCGATCTGGAGGTTGCGTCGAGGCAACGCTTCGAGTCGAGCGGGCGTGGCCGTCGGATACACCTACCACTCGAGTTGGTCCAGACTAACCCTAGGTTTTGACTGGCTCGCTCTGTAATTAGAATAGAGAGGGGTAGAGTAGGAATTAGACTTAGGTTAGAATTAGGATAAGTAGTAGGGAGACACCCTCCTCCCATCTATCTCAGTCATTTGCTCTTTCGCACTTAGGGTTTCCTGCTCTCCCATTCCCTGCTGTAGCTAGCTGAGATCCGCAGAGAGACTTGCCTCTATGTACTGTTGATTTGAGGAAGTGAGGCCGTATCCTCACCGTTGCAGTGCAGATCGATGACTTGATTCGTGTTCTTCGCGTTCTTCGTTTCTTCACGATTTTCCTGTCACTCGATCTCCCTCTCTAGTGCGTCTTTGCGAAATCCGTTTGAATCATTTTGTTCGTATCATTGAGGAGGTCATTTCGACCAAAGGAATTCATCTAACTTCTCATGATCGAATAGATCGGGACGATTTCATTTTCGTGGCGCTTTTTCGTTCATCCACCTTCCCTTTTGATTTCCCGGTGATTTGGTTGATTTGAGCGGATGATTTCTTGGGGATAGTCTCCTAACTACCCCGTGATCATCTTCTCCAAGTTTGGGAACTTGGGATTTTGATTTGGATTGGATTTGAGAGGATTTGGGAGAGAGGCGATCAAAGTCGCCCTCCCTGTTCATCCACGGACAGTCTGCCACTAGACCCGCGGACTGTCTGGGGGTCGGGCTCCGACCGAGCAGTGGTCGCGTGGCCTTGACTGTTTTTGCCTCGGGTGACCGGCGGACAGTCCGCCGTTGTCAGGCGCGGACAGTCCGGGCCCGAGCAAGGACTTCTCAGCAACTGTGCGTTTTTGCACTTTTGACCGGCGGACAGTCCGCCACCAGAGCGCGGACAGTCCGGCCTTGGGCGGACAGTCCGGGACTCTAGGTCCGGACAGTCCGGGATCCTGCTGAGTACTCCGGTTTAGTGCGTTTGCTCTCCCGGCTTGTTCGCTTGGTTTCCGGACTTCTCGTTTGGCCCTGTAGTTGACCAAGGAACCTCTCTAGGTATCTTTGCTACTTGTTAGCATAGGTATTTAGGAGTTTCTCGACGTAGCCGTCTATGTACGTCCGGGACTTGGTTTTTGGGGTTGTGTTCGAGCCGGAACTTTTGGAGTTTGGGTTTGCCTCTTTCTTGTGGTGCTCCGCTGTGATCCTAGGGATCATCCACCCTCTTCCAAGGGTCGTGAGCATCACGTTTTTGGTCGTCGTTTCTCGGGGTTGATTTTAGGACATTCGGCCAAAGTTTTGAAAGAAATTTTGTTGGCTCCCATTCACCCCCCCTCTGGTCGCCTTGTTAGTGCTTTCTTGGTCCTTCAATTGGTATCGGAGCCAGGTTAAGGATCTTCCACCTTAGCCGGTTCCAGATCCACAGAAGGCGACATGGATCGCGGCGTGGGCAAACCGCCGTTCTTTGATGGGACGAACTATGCATATTGGAAGATACGCATGTCGGCCTATCTCCAGAGCATGGGCTCTTCTATTTGGGAGATTTGCAACAGGGATGATTACGTTGTTCTGGCTGCTCGTGTCTCTCAGCTTTAGATCGATGAGCACGAGGCCAATAGCCGGGCACGTAACGCCTTGTTCTCCTGTTTGAGCATGTCCGAGTTCGATTGCGTTTCTCACCTCCCCACGGCTCGCGAGATTTGGGCGACCCTCATGCGCTTCCATGAGGGAACTTCTCAAGTCAAATCTCGCCTCTATGAGTCGCACAAGCGGGAGTATGAGAACTTTCGACATATGCCTGGCGAGAGCATAGAGAGTTTATTCGCTCGCTTTCAGGTCATTGTCAACAAGATGAGAGCGAACAAGGAGCTGTTGCCTTTTGACGATCATGGAGGGCTTTGAAGCTTTTGCACACTCTTGATCGGTCGTGTGGGACTCAAAGGTCCAGGCGATCATCGAATCGTCTAACTATGAGACCCTCACTTGCGACGAGCTCTTTAGTAAGCTCAAGTCTAGTGAGATTGACGCCATGTCGAGGGCTTCTTATGAGAATCCTTCTGGCCCAACTATGGCTTTGGTTTCTGGCTCTTCTAACCCCTCTGGAGGTTTTGCTCTTTCGTCTCTCTTTTCTGTCACAGAGGACCAGCTTGAGTCTTTGGGGGATGATGAGTTGGCAATGCTCGCCAACCGGTTCACGCGGTTCCACAACAACCGCATGAATCGTCGCCGCGGAGGAGGACGCTCAGGATGCTATGAGTGCGGTGACCCCGACCACTTCATCGCCAACTGCCCAAGAAGAAGCATTTATCTGGGAAGGGCGATCATGGGCACAAGTACGACTCCGGCAAGCGCAAGGAGAAGTACGTCCCCGCGAGGCACAAGCGGAGGGGCGGCTTTGACAAGGAGTACATCAAGAAGAAGTACTTGGAGAAGGCCCAGGCTGAGCAGCGTGCATTCTTCGCCACGCTCAGCGACGTCGACGGCTCGGATGACGACTCCGCTTGCTCAAGCGATGATGAGTCCGAGAAGAAGAAGAGGATCAAGGACAAGCTGAACGGTCTCTGCTTCTTCGCCGATGACGATGGCTTCTGCACCATGGCGCTTGGTGGTGAGGTCGACGGCAAGCTGGAGCACTCTCCTCGGGACGACGACGACGACGACACCCCCCAGGTATCTCTCACCCACGACGAGCTTTCTGCTGAGGTCGAGAAGCTTACTGCCGCGCTTCTTAGTCAGATAAGTTGCTTAGGCGTGCCGCTAGAGAGCGCAAGGAGTTTAGGCAGAAGTGGGAGGACACGGTGAGGGAGCTTGAGTTTGCAAAGTCCACCGTGGTCGTGTCGGAGGAGGTTGAGTGTGAGATGTGCACCACGCACATGACTGACCTTCTCACTTTGAGAGGTAAGTATGTTGCGTTGGTAGGAGAGGTGGACGAGCTGAAGGTTAGACCTTCTCTGTTGGGTGCGTGCAAGACTTGTCCTGTCTTGCAATCTGAGTTGGCAGAGAAGAATGCCAAGATTGTGTCTCTTGAGGAGGCCAACTCAGGTAGCACTTGTGTGGCTAGGTGTGCTTTGTGTGAGGGTTTGGAGATGGAGATTGCGAATGTCAAGCATGGCAAGATGCAAACCGAGGAGGAAAACACATACCTTCGGACCATCTTGTCATGGGTCTCTTGTAGTGAGCCACAGCTCGGGATGATGATCTCCCAATTTAAGCGAGCTGCTAGAGGTTCTGGTGTAGGTCTTGCTCAGGGTGTTGATCTTTCTGCTTTTGGGAAGATTGGAGAGTCGAGTGGTCTGAATCCTAGTGAGAAGCTCAACTCAACCACTACTCCAAACTGACCAAGCTTCCACCCAAAGAGCCCGTCAAGCCTACCACCAAGGATGGGGTATTTGAGGAACTCCGAGAGCTCCACCCAAGAACCAAGTGTGGCATCCCAAACCCAACCACCTAAAGAACAAGCTGGATACAATGCCACCTATCCAGGAGGAGTTGCCTCAGAAGGGCAAAGTGATCCACACCCACAGCCATGAGTACCAACAACGCCCTTTGCGTGCGGTGAGGTATCATTGTGATTTCTATGGGAGAGATGGACACTTGAGCGAGTTCTGCTTTAGGCGCAAGAGAGAGGTGCGCCGTGCTAGGGAGATGAACAACACGGACATGTACCATCCTTTCCATGATGTACATGTGCCGAATGTTCAGAGGAGTGCTCCAAGGAAAGCAGCTAGGCCCAGAGGTCCAGAACCTCAAGTTCCCAGGCCTAGGCAGCAGAGAGCTCCGAGGAGAGATGCTAGGCCTAGAGGCGCAGTGCCTCAAGTTGCTAGGCCTAGGCCTCGTAGAGAGAGTGCCCGGCGGGAGCCTGCAGTTGTAGGCTATGGACCCCGTGGCGGAGGCTTTGTAGTTGAGCGTTTTCCCCCACGCGACGCTCCTCCCTTAGCGAGTTTTCCTCTACGTGATGATCGCTCCTCTAGACGTCTAGTGGCGATGGACGCTTCCTCCTTAGCGTGCTTTTCCTCCTCTATTCGCTCTCGTCGTCTGTGACTTGTTTTTGTCCTTCCGTTTTGATTTTGAGCAGCCGGCCCAACACTGGTATTCTTCCTACTTCACTAACCCCAGTGTTGGACCGTATGCTCACCCTATGTCTTTTTATTGATGTAGGTAAAACGGTTGGAGGACATTTGGTTGGTGGATTCCGGTTGCTCGAGGCACATGACCGGAAACGCCAAGTGGTTCTCCAGCCTTAGCCCTGTTGCCGGAAAGGAGTACATAACCTTCGGCGACAATAGCAAAGGTAAGGTATTGTCTCGCGGGTCGGTGCGAGTTAATGAGCACTTTGTGTTGCGCGATGTTGCTCTTGTTTCTAACTTGCACTTTAACCTTCTTTCTGTCTCGCAACTTTTTGATAACGACTATGAGATTCGTTTTAAACCGAATCTCAGTCGTATTTTGGATCCTCAGGGCAATCTTGTGTGTTTGATTTCGCCCTTTGGAAAAGTCTTTCGTGCGAATTTCTCGGAGTCTTTTGGCACTTCTTGTTGTCTTGTGGCTGGACCTTCCTCCTCCGATCTTTGGAAGTGGCATAGGAGACTTGGACATTTGAGCTTCGACTTGCTTGCAAGGCTTAGTTCACTTGGACTAATCCGAGGATTGCCCAAGTTGCATATGGAGAAGGATCTTGTTTGCCACTTGTGTAGACACGGGAAGATGGTTGCTGCTCCCCACCATCCAGTGACTCAGGTCATGACCAAGCGCCCTGGAGAGCTTTTGCACATGAACCTTGTTGGTCCGGCTCGGGTGAGCTCGGTTGGGGGGAAGTGGTATGTGCTTGTTGTTGTTGATGACTTTTCGAGATATTCGTGGGTCTTCTTTTTAGCTGAGAAGACCGAGACCTTCTCCTTTGCTCGCAATCTGATTTTGCGTCTTCAGAACGAGTTCCCTTTGAACTCGATGCGAGCAATTAGGAGTGATAATGGTTTCGAATTCAAGAATTCGGATTTTGAGAAGTTTTGTAACTCTTTGGGTTTAGAGCATCAGTTTTCTTCCCCTACACACCCCCTCAGAATGGTGTTGTAGAGAGGAAGAATCGGACCCTTGTTGAGATGGCCAGGACGATGCTCGATGAGCATAGGACTCCTAGGCGATATTGGGCCGAAGCTATTAGCACTGCATGCTATATTTCCAATCGCATTTTTCTCCGAGCTTTCTTGAAAAAGACTTCTTATGAGTTGCGTTTTGGAAAACTGCCCAAGGTAAGTTATTTTCGAGTTTTTGGTTGCCATTGTTTTATACTCAAAAAGGGCAACTTGGATAAATTTGAGTCTCGTTCTTCAGACGGTGTGTTTTTGGGTTATGGCACTCACACTCGATCTTATCGTGTACTTAACCTTGACACTAACCGAGTCATGGAGACATCCGATGTCACCTTCGACGAGACCATGGTTTGTCCTTCTTCTCGTTTTGAGCGTGCAGGTGATCATGAGGTTGGTGAGCCTCTTTTTGATGACGAGGACGAGGGTGCTGAAGGTATGGATGATCCAGCACCCCTCTGTTGGTAGCACGCTTGCCCCACCTCCGCACTTGTACAGGGGAGTGGCGAAGGTGACCAAGTGTCAGAAGCAATAGCGAAGGTTGAGGAAGCGAAGACAAGGTTGACGTGGCTCTATTCCCAACAAGTCATCCCCGTTTACACTCTTCACCCCTTGGTATTTATAGGGAATACCAAGGGCCATGGGATCAATTACAAAAGGGTACAGAAAAGATTCCCTGGCTCCACACAGGGAGGAGGGGTAATAACGTAAAAACACAGCTAAGGTGAAAACCCTAGTCAGCCTCCTTCCTGCGCGCCGCCACCTGATTCTTGTCACCTTCGGGAGGGGGGGATCGAGTGCCAGACCCTCGATCTCGCTTGCCCTCGGGCCAGTGCTCCACTGCCGCTTGCCAGACCCATCGCTCCAAGTGGAATGGCCTCGAAGGCCGGCGAGGGTCGCCTGCCGCGTTGTCGTCACGCCTTAACCTCGCGATGGAAAGACGAGGGCCGACCTTCGTCCTGCGGACGTATCCGTCCAGTCGCAGAGCTTGGAGTCCTTCGCCACCAGTTAGGTCTGGGCCTTTCGGCGAAGGTACGCGGGATGCGCGAGGGTCACTCCCATCGCTCTCCACGCCCTTTCCCTGCAAAAAGTACCTGAACACTTCCGAAGGTTGGGTCAGAGTTCAGAGGTTTGATTGGCGACCTGCGAGACTTGATAGGATGAAACAGGGGGATAGACGGCGAAGGTGCGCGGGCCGTTTTGTTGAGCCAGCCTGCGTGGCGCCTCTGCTGAGGGTCCCTTCCCCCAACAGTAGCCCCTCGTTGCCTTGGATCTAAAGAACAGTGTTTAGGCCCAAGCAGCGCCTTTTAACGGGAAATGAGACGGGATCCTTGGCAGCGACGCCCGCGGCTGCTTTTGGGCCGGGCCGTTGTATTGTTTTTGAACTGGGGTCCGTTTCGTTTTTTGTGCCGGTTTTATTGGGTGGGGCGCTCTGCCATCCGGCTATAAATAGAAGGGGTGGGTGAGGGGTATGGATTGTGCCCTCCTCTGCTATAGCCATCCTGCTGTTGCAATTTGCTTGTAGCGAAGGTTTGTTTTAGCTTGTCTGCGAGGGTTGAGACACGCGTTCATTGTTCGATAGCGTTAGCAGCTGAAGAGATGGCTAGGTTGAAGCAGACTGCTCGCGCTGTTTCTCCCACAGCCGCGATGAGGGGATTACCTTCGAGTTCGGACTCAGCCGAGTTTGCGCTGCGGAGATTGCGTCTTACGTCAGATGGGGTTGGATTGAGGAAGGTAAAGCGAGGACCAGTGCCGGGGAGACGGTGCCGAAGCCGGATGCAGATGAGGTTGTTGTATTTGAGGAATTTTTTTCAGCCGGTCTCCGCTTCCCTGTTGACTCTTTTGTGACCTCGGTTCTGCGAAGGTTCAACTTGCGCTTCCACCAGCTCACACCCTCGTGCTTTACAAAGATGTCAGTTTATATCTGGGCGTGCCGCTCTCAGGGTATTGTTCCTCATGTTGAGGGGTTTGTTCGGACCCATCGAGTGCACATGCAACCTCGCAAGATCTCGGATCGCAACGGAGGTAACACCAGTCTGGACAGTTTGCAGTGTACACTTTTTGCCATCGCGCTGGGTAGGAGTTGCCCGAGTGTGCAGGCCCAGAAAAATAAGTGGACCAGTGGGTGGCAGGAGTCCTGGTTTTATTATAAGCTTAGTGGGAATGCAGAGCTCTGCGGCGAGCTTTCGCCACTTGGTGATGTTAGCGCCGAAGCTATGATGAGCTCCGAGGCTCATGCTTTGTTGATTGTTTGAGGGTGGTGGCGCGGTCTCAGTGTGCTCGCGACTTGGTCGAGGAGTACTGTTGTGCTAAGATTGGCCCCTCAGCCAAAGACAAGCGTGGTTTGCAGTCGTGAAGACTCGAGGTACGAGGGTAAGGGCTTGAAGAAGCCGAAGGTTGACCTTGATAAGGTTTGGGATAAACTTTTGAAGAAAATTTCCCAGGCGAGAGGATGGGGTCGAAGCAGTCTACAAGCGTGTTCAGGGGTGGGCGGTGGAACTTGTTGGGAAGCTTTCCACGTTGGAGACTAAAGAGATCCATAGCTCGATAGGTAGCGGAGGTCGGGTTAACAGGATGTTTGACAGCCTTGGGGTTCAGTATGTGAGTTGGCCTGCCCCGTCGAGCGAAGACGCGCCAAAGAAAAGGAAAAGTGCTTCTGCGGAGGGGGAGGTTGTTTCTCGGCCGAAGAGGGGTCGTGGCGAGGACGCGGCGGCGCCGGTGGTCGAGTTTTAAAACACTTGCGACAAAGGTCGTCGTCGGCTCGGACGGGGTACCGCCACTTCCTCATCCTCGGCCCTTGTTTCGAGCGGCCGAGGCACTGGGAAGATGGAGGACGGGTGCCCCGCGGCGGTATTGGTGCTTTGGTTCAGATCTCGGATGACGAGGGTGGCTCCGATGATGATGAGAGGAGGAAAGGGAGAAGGAAGAGAAGGAGGGCGGTACTGACGAGGATTCCTCCGACGAGGATAGTGATACGTCAAGTAGTAGCGGGGGTGGGTACTCCGAAGAAGACGTATCCATCGAGGACGCTCGAGGAAAGGAATAGCCTCGTCCAGTGTTGGTGCTGTGGTGCGCGGGGAGCATTGATGACATCATACGGGACTTTGAGCCAGAGAAGTCCTCCGCGAGGGTCGTTTCCCGAGTTTGCTGGCTCGCACAGCTGGTCGAGGTTTCGAGGTTAAGGTTGACGCCGAATCGGACCGGACCCCGGGGAAGAGGCCGTTATGGCGAAGCTAGCCGGTCATGTCTTCCTATTATGCGAAGAAACTTGGAGTTTCCGACCGGCGACTGAACTTTTCACGAGTCCGGACCTTCGAGAATGTCACTTGTAGTGTGCTCCGGAGGAAAGGCGCTTTCTGGGTCGGGTGTTCAACCGTATCTGTGTGCCAGAGGAGGAGCTTCGGCTGGCCACGAGCCCTTGGAGGGACTCACGATGATATTGATGTCAAAGTAGCTGAGCTAATGCTTCTTAACGGTCGGCGCGCTGGAGGGCGAGTTACAATCTCCACTACCTGAAATGACCGGTGAGTGATGCGGAGAAGGCTAATAAGGAGCTTCGCCCAGAGTTTGGAACACAAAGAGATTGAGCTCAAAGCTGCTTTGGAAAAGGTTAAGAGGTCGCGCGAGGGAAGCGCAAGAGGTTGCGAATAGCAACGCGGAGCTCCTGGCTGTTAACTGGCAAAAGGACAAGGACTTGGTGGCTGCGAACAAGCAATAGAGGAGCTTGTCCTCAGAGCTGGCTATCCAAGCCGAGGCTTGGCGGGAAAGCATGGCGAGGGTTAAAAATAAGATAGATACATGCTTGACCGAAGCCGGAGGTTCTGCCGGGGAACCGCTGCATGCTGGAGACGCAGCGGGTTTTGAAGGTTGGTATGTAATGAGCTGGATGTGTTTAGCTCATTGGTTGGGAATGCTGCAGATTTTGGTGGGTATGCCGGAGCACTGGCGATGGCTGGTACGCTTCGTCAGGCAGATTGCGAACACCTTCGCAAAATTAAGAAACCTAGCCATAAGTTTCCACCGTGGACGAGGTGCGTTCAAATGAAGGTTGCGGACGCCGAGGTTCGGAATTGTGCGATGCGCTTGCTTCGCCGGTTTTGGATTGCTGGCGGTGGCCGCGCTCTTGCTTTCGAGGAAGCTGCCGAGGCTACTCGTCAGGTTCGCGTTATTTGGGTAGACTGTTTTTTGGCTTTGTTTAATGATTATTGAGTTGGTGTTGACTTAGGTTTCTTTTCTTTTATTTGTGCTTGCAGGCTCGGAGGGAGGCGATGCCTTCGCCGCCTGCGGCCATTGATGCTGGTGGTGGTAGCTCCGAAGTTGTTCCTGCTCCTAGTTCTGCCGAGGTTCCACCAGTCGAGGCTGAAGCTTTGATCGCTGATGCCCGACCACTGGCGAAGGTGTCGAGCAGGGGGTGGCCACGGAGGAGGCACCTGCTGAAGGTGTGGATGCTGCCACTGGCGGGGTTGAAACAGGCGAGCACGGGGGAGACGAGCAGGTGTGAGAATTTAGGATTGTATGGATGAGAAGGTTATTTTGTAATGTGGGAGTTAGGGGAAAGACTTGATGATACTTTTTAATTCTATGATAATGCAGGTTCCTGATGGAACCGTGCTAGATAGAATGTTTGATGTGACGCCCTTGACGTTAAACTATCAAGATATTTTTGTAACTGGCGAATCTTGGGCTCGTGCTAAGCTGAAACACCCCTCACTGACCTTCGAGCGTTTTTGGTGGTCGAAGGTACGAAGGTACGATTTAAAAAATAGCAGGTCGAGCCGTTTTTGGCGCGAGGCGGACTTTACTGACCGGCAGGCCACCGTTACTATTTGGTGCTTCTTCATTCTCGCAAGTTGGAATTGATGATGATATTGATGAGAACACAGCCTTGGAGTACTTATTGGGCGGACCGAATTAGATTTAGGCTCGGACGGATCGTTAGTGGTCCCAAAAGAGGAACCTCGGAGGTCAGTGATGTAGGCCGTACGTATATGTATCGGGCTAGGGTTTTATCTAGGGAGCTGCCAATTGTTCCGGCAGCTCCTTTGTTTTGGGGACCCGTGTTGCGGTGGAGCCAGAGTTTGAGGAGGGTAGCGAGGGCTCTAGTGATTCGATGTTACTTGAAGGGAGCGAAGGTTCCTTGTAATTTTTGTAATTTTCCATGATTTGTTTGTCGTTGTGAAGC
The DNA here is from genome assembly GCA_009763385.1 of Coix lacryma-jobi var. lacryma-jobi. Taxonomy (NCBI): domain Eukaryota; kingdom Viridiplantae; phylum Streptophyta; class Magnoliopsida; order Poales; family Poaceae; genus Coix; species Coix lacryma-jobi. The sequence continues at coordinate 93,664,137 of CM019824.1, forward strand.
TAATTTGTAAATGAACGTGAAACACTGAATGTTGGTTTTATGTCGTTACGATTCCTTACTCGTTATCGGATATTGACAAGGCTCGTTGGCTGTCCGGCACTGCGCTGTTTTGTTGCGTGCAATGTTTAGCTCAGGAAGCAAAATAGCGAGGCTTGCGTTTCGTTACGCTGATGTTTTGTTGAAAACAGCGACGCCCCCTTTCTTTTTAGCGAGGCTCGTGTTTCGTTACACAGATGTTTTGTTGAAAACAGCGACGCCCCCTTTCTTTTTAGCGAGGCTCGCGTTTTCGTTACACAGATGTTTTGTAAAAAAAGCGAGCGCCCCTTTCTTTTTAGCGAGGCTCGCGTTTCGTTACACGTGTTTTGTAGAAAACAGCGACGCCCCCTTTCTTTTTAGCGAGGCTCGCGTTTCGTTACACAGATGTTTTGTTGAAAACAGCGACGTCCCCTTTCTTTTTAGCGAGGCCCAATTTCGTTACACAGAGTTTTGTAAAAAATAGCGACGCCCCTTCTTTTAGCGAGGCTCGCGTTTCGTTACACAGATGTTTTGTTGAAAACAGCGACGCCCCTTTTTTTAGCGAGGCTCGCGTTTCGTTACACAGATGTTTTGTAAAAAACAGCGACACCCCCTTTCTTTTTAGCGAGGCTCGCGTTTCGTTACACAGATGTTTTGTAAAAAACAGCGACGCCCCTTTCTTTTTAGCGAGGCTCGCGTTTCGTTACACAGATGTTTTGTTGAAAACAGCGACGCCCCCTTTCTTTTTAGCGAGGCTCGCATTTGTTACACAGATGTTTTGTAAAAACAGCGACGCCCCCTTTCTTTTTAGCGAGGCTCGCGTTTCGTTACACAGATGTTTTGTGAAAACAGCGATGCCCCCTTTCTTTTTAGCGAGGCTCGCGTTTCGCGAGGGTGTTCGACTTATTTAGGCTTCGCGCCTCCCCCTAGGTGGAGGTAAAGTTTGCTTTTTGCGAGCCCCTGTCGTGTTTGCGAGGGTGCTCGGCTTTTTGGACTTCGCGCCTCCCCCTGGTGGAGGTGAAGTTGCTTTTTGCGAGCCCCTGTCGTGTTTGCGAGGGTGCTCGGCTTTTTGGACTTCGCGCCTCCCCCTTGGTGGAGGTGAAGTTTGCTTTTTGTGAGCCCCTGTAGTGTTTGTGAGGGTACTCGACTTTTTGGACTTCGCGCCTGCCCCTTGGTGGAGGTGAAGTTTGCCTTTCGCGAGCCCCTGGCGTGTTTGCGAGGGTGCTTGACTTTTTTGGACTTCGCGCCTCCCCTTAGGTGGAGGTGAAGTTTGCTTTTGCGAGCCCCTGTCGTTTTGCCAGGGTGCTCGACTTTTTTGGGCTTCGCGCCTCCCTATCTTAGGTGGAGGTGAAGTTTGCTTTTTGCGAGCCCCTGGCATGTTTGCGAGGGTGCTCGACTTTTTTGGACTTCGCGCCTCCCCTTAGGTGGAGGTGAAGTTTGCTTTTTGCGAGCCCCTGTCATTTTTGCCAGGGTGCTCGACTTTTTTGGGCTTCGCGCCTCCCCTTATCTTAGGTGGAGGTGAAGTTTGCTTTTTGCGAGCCCCTGTCGTTTTTGCCAGGGTGCTCGACTTTTTTGGACTTCGCGCCTCCCCTTATCTTAGGTGGAGGTGAAGTTTGCTTTGAAAAGAAAAGGAGTTGTTTTTGAAGCAATCTTAGTGGGTTTCATCGATTGTAGCGCTCTTTGAAAAAGAAGTGCTTTTTCGATGTTTGTTAGTAAAAGTAATAAGTTGGAGATTTTACTTTTTTGGGGGTTCTAGCCTGTATTAAGGGTTTGGATACTTCCTCGTTAAAAAACCTTACGCCCCTTCGTAAGGAAAAAGAGTGCAGCTCCTTTTGTTTGTTACATTCATAGAAGATGGAAGAAGCAACAAATTACATAATGCGAGGGCTCGCTAAGGCTCCGCTATGGGTAGTATTTGCGAAGGTCGTCGATGTTCCAGGTGTGAGGCAGGATGTTTCCTTCGCTGTCGGAGAGGTGGAAAGAACCGGGGCGATTGCTTTCCACAATCAAGTATGGACCTGTCCACTTGGGCTGAAATTTTCCCGCCAAGCTGGCGTTTTTGTTTTCTGATGAGGACGAGGTCACCCTTCTGCAAATCTTTGATTCTGATCTTTTTATCTCTCCGTTTTTGGTTTCTTCTTGGTACTTACAAAGGTTGTGCACTGCGTTGCATCTTGCTTCTTCGAGTAGGTCTTATCAAGCGGTTGGGCTTGCTCGTCAGGTGCGAGGGTTGTTCTGAGCGACCTGTATTTTAGTTCTTCTGGAAGCACCGCTTCTTCGCCGAACAAAAGTTTGAAAGGAGTGAATTTTGTTGCTCTGCATTCTGAGGTGTTGTGAGACCAGGTGACCGAGGGTAGTTCATCGGCCCACTTACCCTTAGGTCTACCCTGCAACTTTTTGGATATAGCTTGGAATATTGTCGCATTGGCTCTTTCAACCAGGCCGTTGGATTGTGGGTGCTGGACGGAGGCGAAGCATAACATTGTCCCAATTTGCGCACATAATTCTTTGAAGACCTCGCTGTCAAACTGAGTGCCATTGTCGACGGTTAGATGTTGAGGAACTCCAAAGAGACAGATATTTGTTGCCAGAAAAACTTTTTTACTGCGAGGGAAGTGATGGAGGACAATGGCTTGTTTCAATCCACTTTGTGAAGTATTCCACAGCTACACCGCATAGCGAAGGTTCCCTGGAGCCGTCGGTAGTGGGCCTACGAGGTCCATCGCCCACCTTTGCAGAGGCCAGGTTGGGCATATGAGAGTTGTAGGTGCCCCTGGAGCATTTTGGTTATTTGCCATCAGTTGGCAACCCTCGCAATGCTTGACGATGGTTTCCGCATCTCTTAATGCTGTTGGCCAGTAGAAACCCTGCCGGAACGCTTTGCTGACTAGAGCCCTCGGGCCGTTGTGAGAACCACAGATGCCCTCGTGGATGAGCTTGAGAATGTCATTGCCTTCGGACTGTGACACACATTGAGCATGGCGAGGTTACCGAAGCTTTGTACAAGGTGTTGTCAACAATCTTGTACCCTCGCACTCTTTGCTTTAGTCTGTTTTCTTCTTCTCTGTTGTTTGATTCATGGAGCCCCTTGATGTAGGCCATGATAGGTGCTCTCCAATCCTCGCACTGAATTACGCTGATCAGCTTGACGCTGATTTCAGAAGCTTTGAAAGCTGACCGAGTGGTAACCTCGTAGAACACATCTGGTGGAAGCTGTAATTGTTGAGCGGCTGCTTTAGCTAGGCAATCTGCCTCGTTGTTTTCCGTCCTTGATATTGCTTTTACAGTTATGCCGAGGAAGAAAGATTCTAACCTTCGGACATATTGAAAATACTTTTGGAGCTCTGGATCTTTTGCTTTGTAGTTCTTCTCAATGTGCCCCGCAATGACCTGAGAGTCTGTGTTGATGAGTGCCCTTTGGACTGACAACGACCGTAGTCTTGAAAGTGCCAGAATCACAGCCTCATATTCAGCAGAGTTGTTTGTGCATTTGAAGTCAAGCCTTCGTGCGTATCTCAGCTTCGACCCGGAAGGCGAGATTAGAATGGCCGAGGCACCGGCTCCGGTTGCCCCCAGGCTCCGTCGACGTAAACGATCCAAAAGGTCATGTCGCAGCTCACCAGCACGAGGGTCGGGTGTCCATTCTGCTATGAAATCAGCCAGTACCTGTGATTTGACTGCTGTTCTGCCGACGAAGGTCACAGCGTAACTGTTAAGCTCGACTGCCCATTTTGCTATTCTTCCAACTGCTTCGTTGTTTTTGAAAATGTTCTCGAGGGGGTACGACGAAGGTACATGGATCTCGTGCGCCTGGAAATAGTGCTTGAGCTTTCTTGATGCCATAACGATGGCGTATGCTATTTTCTCAAGCTCCGAATAATTTCTCTTTGGGCCTTCGAGGGTTTCTGAAACATAGTTGATTGGGGCTTGTCTGGTCTTGTTGTTTTCGCGGAGCTCCTTGATGAGAACTGCGCTTGCTGCGTGAGGCGAAGCTGCGACGTAGAGTAACAATAGATCTCCCTTGCTTGGGCTGGTTAGGGCAGTCAAGCTGGTCAGATACTTTTTCAAATCCTCGAAGGCCTTTTGTTGCTGGGGACCCCAATTAAATGGAGCATTGCTTCTGAGTGTTTCAAAGAAAGGTAACCCTCGCTCTGCGGATCTTGAGATGAATCTGCTAAGTGCTGCTAAACGGCCAGACAAACGCTGAGCTGCTTTTCTGGTCGCCGGAGGTTCCATGTTCATGATGGCGTCGATCTTCTCAGGGTTAGCTTCGATTCCTCTGGCTGAGACGATGCAACCTAGCAGTTTACCTTCGCTTACCCCGAAAACGCATTTTTCTGGGTTTAGTTTCAATCCGGCGGACCGGAAGTTGCTGAACACCCTCGATAAGTCTGATATGTGGTTTTCTTTTAGTTCACTCTGGACAACCAAGTCATCGACATAGGCAGAGACAGCATGCTCATCCTTGAAAACTTCAGAGGTCATGCGAGCGAAGGTTGAGCCTGCATTTTTCAAGCCTTCTGCCATTCTTCGAAGCAAAAAGTGCCCGAGGGTGTGATAAAACTTGTTTTTCCTCGTCTTCTTCATTCATCCAAATCTGGTGATAGCCTGAAAAGCAATCAAGGAGGGATAGCATTTGGCAACCTGCCGCTCTGTCGACCAGAGTGCTTATGTTGGGAGAGGGAAATCATCCTTCGGACAAGCTTTGTTCAAGCAAGTGAAATCCACGCACATTCGCCATTTTTTGTTCTTCTTTTGGACTAGGACCACATTTGAGAGCCAAGTTGGGTACTTGACTGGGCGGATGACGCCCGCGTCCAAAGCCTTTTTACCTCAGCCCTCGCTGCCTCTTTCCTTTCTTCTGACATTTTGCGGAGCTTTTGTTTAACCGGGCGGTAGCCCGGCTTGATGTTTAGGCTGTGCTCTATCAGGGTTCTGTTCACTCCTCTTAAGTCCTCCGCGGACCAGGCGAAGGTGTCGGAGTTTTCTTTGAGGAAATTGACGAGGTCGCTTTTTGATTGGGGGGCTAGGTTGGCTGAGATGAACACCTTTCTTTCAGCGTTACCCTCGAAGAGTTGCACTTCTTTGGTTCTTCCTTTGGGTGACACCTTTTTTTGTCAGTGCACACCTCACCTTCGTCATTCAGGTTTGTAGCTTGAGGCTTTGACAGGTTGTGGACATTACGTTGTCCTGGTGCTACTGTTCCCTCGGCTGCCCTTGCAATGTCTTGGTCTCCATATACTGCGACCACTCCCTTCGGAGCGGGAAGCTTCATGCAGAGGTAAGCGGGGTGGATGACTGCGTGAATGTGTTGGTTACGCCTCGGCCAAATATGGCATTGTACGGGTAGAACATGTTGACCACGTCGAAGGTTAAATGCTCGGTTCTGCAGTTGATCTGGTCGCCGAAGGTCACTGGCAAAGAAATTTTCCCGATGGCTCTCACTGTTGACCGCCGAAGCCGTATAAAGGGTTGTCAGCAGGTTGCAGGAGGTTCCTATCAAGCTTCATGCTGTCGAAGGTTGAGGCGAACAGGATGTCTGCGGAGCTTCCTGTGTCGACCAGAATTTTAGTGATAGTCCACCCTGCTAGATTGGTCTCGATCACCATGTCGTCAGTGTGAGGGTAATCTCTCAACTTCATATCACTGGAGTCGAAGGTTATGGGGATGTGGGACCAACGACCAAATTTGTGTGGACCTTCGACGGCTACATGGTGCACCCGTCTGGCATATTCTTCTCTGCCGCTTGTTGCCATGGTCTTCATTTGAACCTCCGGTGATAGCTAGTATTACACCGAAGGTTGACGTTGGGTTGTTGATGGTCGTTTGGCTCTGGGTTTCGGTTTGACAGTTGTGAGCGCTGGTAGAGCGGGTATTGGTGGTGGTGGCGGTTAAAGCGTTGTTGACTTGTTGGGTGGTTGGGGTTGGGTTTGGGGGGTTGTTGGATATGTGACTGTATGGTGGATTTGGCGTTGTGGGATGGTGGTTGGCTGATAAGAGGCTTGGTTGTAGAGTGGGTGGTGTGAGCGTAGATGGTTTGTTGCGAGGGTAGGCGCGCGTAGTTTATGGGGGGGTATAGTGGTATGGAGGATTTGGTGGGTGGAAATTTGGTTTGCTGGTGTGGTTGATGGTTCGTGTGTCTGCCGAAGCGGCTCTTCTGGACTTGGAACTCTTTTCCCTTCGCAAAGCATTCACATTGTTTGGTGGTGTGCCCCTTTCCAGACCACAGAAATAACAATACATTTTTGCGGGGGTTTTTGCTGGTTCCGTTGATCTGGCGGGGGTGGCAAACCTTGGCGGTTTTGGTTGTTCGGAGGTTAGTGCCCCGTCCTTGGTGTTCATATTGTATTGGTTTGTTGATGGCACCGATGTTGCTTTGTTCTTGGCGAGGGTTGTTTACTCTTGGTTGTGGCCCCAGCTGCGGCTTCTGCTGAGACCTCCGAGCCTCGGACTTCGCTCTGAAGTCCATGTCTGCTCTATAGTATCTTTCCATTGTCTCGTGTAATTCCTCGATTGTGTTTGCCGGCTTCCTGGCAAATTTCGAAGAGCATGGGCCTGGGCGGGCCACTGACTGCAGCGAGGATGACAGCCTCGTCGGATATTCCCGGGGTTCTTGCTCTGATTTGGATGAACCTCCGCCAATAATCTTGAAGTGGTTTGCGCTCTTCTTGTTTGCAGTTGAACAACTCAATGGGGTTGCATGGGGCTGGTGTAATGCCTTTGAAGTTTGTGCAGAGCTTGTCTCTTAGATTGGCCCAGGAATCCACTGTTCCGGGGCGAAGGTTGCTGTACCAGGTTTGTGCAATGTCTCACAAGATGATGACAAAAGACTTTGCCATCGTTGATTCATCCCCGCCTGCTGCGGCAACTGCTGCTTCATAGCTCATTATGAATTGGCGAGGGTCGGAGAGCCCGTCGTAGCGGGGCAGGTTTTGTGGATTGTAGCACGGTGGCCAGGGTTGAGTTGGAGCATGGGAGAGAGAGGAGACTTTGGGTCATAGGGCATTTGGTGTTGTTGAGGTCTTCGTTGGTTGCGAAGGTTAGGCTCTCTCTCATCTGGGTAGAGTTGGCGAAAGTTGGGTGGCCTCATAGGATGTGGTTCTGGGTGATTGGTGGTGGGTGGGGGTGGTGGATGGCGACGAAGGTCGTCTTGACCCCGCTCCTCATTTCCCTCTTGCAGTGGGGGCATTTCCTCATCATTCCATCCCTCGGCTTCGGCTTCAGCCGCAGCGAGGGATTCCTCCATTCGGCGAAGCTGTTCCCTGGCCTCATCTGCCCTTTGCCTGATCGAGCACAACCGGTTGTGCCTCTCAAGCTGATCCAGGCGCCTCTTCTTCTCTTGCAGCTCAGCTTGAAGTCTTTCGAGGGCCTCGAGGCCCAACTCTTCTTCATCTCTGCCCTCTCCTTCTCCAGAAGTGTGGGGGTGCGGCTGTGCCACCACTCGGGCCTGGGGGCCCGGGACTTCAGATTCTGGGGTGGCACCCTCTGCTCCCGAGGGTTGCACAATCTCCTCAGCGGGCGGAACCACCGTCGCTGTCTCACTGGCGACGCGTCGGTCCCTTGCTGTGGGCGCTCTCCTGCTTCCTGCCATTTCGAACTTCGATCCCCACGGACGGCGCCAAACTGTTGGTAGCACGCTTGCCCCACCTCCGCACTTGTACAGGGGAGTGGCGAAGCTGACCAAGTGTCGGAAGCAACAGCGAAGGTTGAGGAAGCGAAGACAAGGTTGACGTGGCTCTATTCCCAAAAAGTCATCCCCGTTTACACTCTTCACCCCTTGGTATTTATAGGGAATACCAAGGGCCATGGGATCAATTACAAAGGGTACAGAAAGATTCCCTGGCTCCACACAGGGAGGAGGGGTAATAACATAAAAAACACAGCTAAGGTGAAAACCCTAGTCAGCCTCCTTCCTGCGCGCCGCCACCTGATTCTTGTCACCTTCGGGAGGGGGGGGGGGATCGAGTGCCAGACCCTCGATCTCGCTTGCCCTCGGGCCAGTGCTCCACTGCTGCTTGCCAGACCCATCGCTCCAAGTGGAATGGCCTCGAAGGCCGGCGAGGGTCACCTGCCGCGTTGTCGTCACGCCCTAACCTCGCGATGGAAAGACGAGGGCCGACCTTCGTCCTGCGGACGTATCCGTCCAGTCGCAGAGCTTGGAGTCCTTCGCCACCAGTTAGGTCTGGGCCTTTCGGCGAAGGTACGCGAGATGCGCGAGGGTCACTCCCATCGCTCTCCACGCCCTTTCCCTGCAAAAAGTACCTGAACACTTCCGAAGGTTGGGTCAGAGTTCAGAGGTTTGATTGGCGACCTGCGAGACTTGACAGGATGAAACAGGGGGATAGACGACGAAGGTGTGCGGGCCGTTTTGTTGAGCCAGCCTGCGTGGCGCCTCTGCCGAGGGTCCCTTCCCCCAACACCCTCCACCTGCTGTGCCGCAAAGAGCGGCTTCTACGACGACTCACGGCCCTGACACCTCTTCCTCCTAGGGGCCGTGGGATCCGCCACCCCGAGCGGTACCATTTGTACCGGGGGGAGGCACCAGCTGCTGTTGAGGGGGAGGCTACTTCAGCTCGGGAGGCGTCACGACACATTCAGCGCCAGCACCCGCCTCAGCAGATGATCGGCAGCATCGACGAACGGGTTACTCGGTCCAGGTCACAGCACATCTCTCACTTCGCTCATTCTGCTTTTGTTGCTAATTTTGAGCCCCGAGATGTTGGACACGCTTTGACGGATCCGGATTGGGTCAATGCCATGCATGAGGAGTTAGAAAACTTTGAGAGAAATCGGGTTTGGGTTCTAGTTCCTCCTCCTCCTAACTGTAATCCTATTGGGACAAAATGGGTTTTCAAAAATAAACAAGGAGAGGACGGCCACTTGTGAGGAACAAAGCGCGTCTTGTGGCCAAGGGTTATAGTCAGAAGGAGGGGATAGACTTTGAGGAGACTTTTCTCCTATAGCTCGTTTGGAGGCTATTAGGATACTCTTGGCTTTTGCTGCATCCAAAGGTTTTAAACTCTTCAAATGGATGTCAAGAGTGCCTTCTTAAACGGCTACATAGAAGAAGAAGTGTATGTTGAGCACCCCCCAGTTTTGAAAATCCCAAGTTTCCAAAACCATGTTTTTAAACTTCACAAAGCTTTATATGGTTTGAAACTGTTGACACAAAATGTGACCCTCTGTGCCAATCACACAGCAAGCCGAAAAGTGTGGCTTCAATCGGGTGCCCGGGCGTTTCTGAATCCGGAAGCGTGCCAGTCGGTTTGACCAGAAAGCCAACAAGGGATAAATTGTGAGAGCAAAAGCTGGAACATGCCGGGTGAGACCAGACAGTTCCATATTTACGGCCCTGAAGCCACTTACGACGACATACAGCTGTAGAAGCTGTCTGTCAAGCATGTTCATAAAGCCATTCGGCTAGATCAGGATGTAAGCATGTAAACTGTAACTTGCCGAATAAACAAATAACGAAGGCATGCATGAATGAATAACAATTGGTCATGTATATGATTTATGAAGGAACGTGATCTAGACCAAAGATATCATCAAGCATGGTAAATTATCAACAGGTAGTTCGTAAATATAAATCTATCTAAACAACGCATGCATAGGCCCAATTCGGCTAGTCTGCCGCACGTCTAGCCTTCATAAACCCGTCAAGTATAAACCCAAGCAAGTTAATCCACCGCATAATACCGCTTGCTACGAATCTACATCACTTCTTACTACTAGATTAATCCACCGCATGATACGATCTAGTGATAAGAAGCTAAAAGCATGCATATATCCAAACAGATCTATAAATACTCATTACTCGTGTAAGCATAACCATATTCGGCAAGATTGCCGAATTGGGGTCCATGAAGCAGGAACAAGACAAGCAAACCGATCTAAACCTAATAAAACTGCATCTGCCGCACGATACCCAGTCCCATCAGGATCAAAATGAATCTAACAATGCATTGAACCCACAGCATGTAACAACCTGGATTGATCTGATTCGGCTATACAATTATATGATCTATCTCATAAAGCATTAAAAACAAACGGATCTATCAGATAAAGCCGAAGCATATCAATCTAGATTGGGCAAAAGAGTGTTGCATGTATATAAATTAATATAACAAACACATGATAACTTAATGAATCTACTAGACTGCCACATCTAATAGAGCCGATAACTATCTTTATTTGTGTCTCAATCCGCCGCACGATACAAGACATAAACAAAAGACTTCCCGTCATTAGCTTAAATCCACCGCATGATACTAAGCTAAACGTACGAGACTACTTGCATCAGATCTAAATCCGCCGCACGGTACTAGACATGATAACAAGGTTGCCGGGACTTACGGAGGTCGACGGATCGATGATTCCTCTCGTAGAAACTCGACGACACGACTAGATGGACTCGAAGGGTGACGCGGGCACCGTTGTATTGATGTAGGCTGTGTGTGTTCCACCCCCTTTTTACAATGGCCGGGGCCTCATATTTATAGCTCTGGGCTGACTAACCTCTAAAGACCCCGTACATGACTTGCCTAGCTAATAACAGTATGGAAATATTAAAATATACAGACTCTATTTTTCCTTTGCGTAGAGCCTTGGCGTTGAAGCTTCCGTGGCCGAGGCGTCGTCCTCCTTGTTCTGACTCAAACAGATACGCCATCTTGCCGTGTGCACATACGTGTAGAATAACAGGACATTCTCCAAAGTCCCATACAAGCACGTATTCTTTAGGCCGATCTTCGTCTTCAGCAATCACGAACCAACCGTGTACACCGTGCGCTTTCCTTAATCTCATAGCCGCAAACCATCCGTATATGGGCATCCCAAGCCGAACATATATGTACGTACGTCTCCTCAATAGCCGATCAACATTTGCCGATTCTGAGTTTGGTTTGCCGATTCTGACAACACATACGCATAAGAATATCCTCTTCCCAATGATATTTTCGGCTGACCAAATTTCGGTGTCAACACAGGCCCCCTAGTTCGGAGTATGAATCTTCATGCTTCGAACTATTTGATCTAATGGTCTTCTTCAAAGGGCCGAGAAACCCATCGGCAACAACAATGTGCTCTCTCCCTATTTCCACAACCTTGCACGTAAATTCTGCAAAACAATAATCCTCCAATACATGTGGAAATAGGTTAGTAGCAAAAGCATATGCATATTAGTATTATAGTTCTCCATTTTACTGTTGATCAAGGGATGCTGCAATGTCAATTATATTCAAGAGTAGCAGGTTTATAACTAAGAGTTCTCTTGAACTTGAATATAATGGTACTCTATCTGTCCTTCTATCTCTTCAACCATGGGGCTTATAATTCTCACCAATTTTTTGGGCAACTGCAAAACAGAATAGTTATAGAATCTGCTTATCTTTCGTTTATCGATCTCTTTCTTTCCGGAGTTTTGTTTATTGTATTTATTTTTGGCGGGCATCGGAGTACCCATTGTTTTGTTTGGCGAACACGCGTCCGTCTTTTTTCCCAGATTGAAAAAAGGTATCACATAATATTGCAAAATCAAAAAACCGGACCTCAAGGAGATACAAGCCATATGCTTAGATCAAGAATTTATCAAGTTTGATCAAAATTACTTTCTTGCACACATATTCCCTCTAATCATCTTAAAACTTATGAGGCTATTGGGCCTTTGGCCATCTTTTAGCTCGGTTCTGGCGAACATGTCCGTCGTTTTTTATTTCCGAACTTTATTATTTCTCTTCTTTTTTGTCTTTTTTTGTCTTTTTTGGTATGATAGCCACGCAAATTTTAATCAAAGAAGAAATACAATTATAAGATATTTTAGTGTAAATGAATCCTGATCTTGAGCATATGACTATAATCTACACTATGGGTCACAATAATTTGACAAAGCTCAACATGATAATTTTATTTAGATTTATATAAAAATTCTCCAGATGTCAAGTATCTCTCAGAACAACATCATAGCAAACCCTATTTCCATTCTTATTTTACAAACACCCTTAGAAAAAGCTGGAAACTTTATGCAACCCACAAATCTACAAGATTTCAAGATAAATATATAGCCACTAAACCAAGCTTTAAAGAAATCGAATTTATAAACTAGGCACAGGTGAAACAGAAAACAGAGCATCTATCATCATTTCAGCAAATGGATAAACCAAAACACTTATATCACATATGTAGGGTGGAATTGTTCTCAAGATTTTAGTTCCAGCAGTAACATGGATATTTCAATTCAAAAATTAAAACTGCTGAAGAAGTGGAGATAGAATTTTGCAAACCAACGTTGAAGATAAAGAAGCCAATGGAAGCCGTCTTGTTCTCATTGTGATGAATCACTCGACGTCGCTCAATGTACATGTATGGCGAATCCAGGCCCCCCGAGCCATAGCTTATGCAGAAGCTTGAACTACTGAGCATGTTTTCTTCAAGGGTTTTCCTCGCCATTGGCTCCTCATCCGCATATGCGCCCCTTTATTCTGAGCCGAAGAAGATGCTGGTGATTCATTACCTTGAAATCGGCCGTAGCAATATGAGGTTTGGGCTGATTGAAATTTGATATCAATGATTTCTTCTGCATGATATTCATTCTTCTTCCCCATTGTTGCTTGTCTTCTCCTGTAAGCGTACATTAATTCCTGCTGATGCATACTGATAATAGCCTTTAGCCGGTACACCTTTCCATGCATGGCGTTGGCTATCTGCATCAATTTCGAACATACCCTTGTCCTTGATGTAGGGAATTAGGACTGGTGGTGATGGCGAAGAGTGAGCCAAACCAGATCGCCTGGAACAACCGGCTTTCGCAGAATATCTTGGAATCAATGAAGCTTCTCTTGATATGTTTCCTTTGTGTCACTATGATCAGACGTCCGACTGCCACGTCCAACAACAACAGCTTGCATGCATATTGCCTCCTGCGGTTATGTATCTTCCTTTTCTTCGTGTTTCCTGAGGATGTACATCTTACTTGTATTTTGCCGCTTAATTACACCTGTTGCTTGCAGTTCGGGATGTGAATAATCCTGAGCTTGAACTCCACTTCTGTACATGAACTCCTCTCATATATACTATCCGAACCAAAAGGCATGGCCAAATACGAACGTTATTGGTCGTACGTGCACGAATATTTCCAAGACTAATATCTTGTGCATGCATGCTATTTGCTCTTCTTTTATTGGTGTATATATGTGTATATATCCTTGAACACCAAGCACGTGAGCCTCTGTTTCTGCTTCCTTGAATGTGGTGGAGCACAATGGCTGCAGCTTTTGATCTTCTCCTTCACGTAAAAAACCTGGTATGCATGTGTCATAGATGTGAAGAATCACAGATCTCTTCCGTGCCATACAATGTTCTTAAGCCGATTACCGTATTTGATCTTCTCCTGAATAACCGATCCGTGATATCTCATCAGCTTATGAGGAAACAAGCATGTCATCAGTCTGAGGATAGGGTTCTTAGTCGATTTGGAATTTTCCAAGCCAATGACCGATGCGTGTCTGACACCTGCATGCATGGTTTCCAATCTGAATCATCATTAATTTGTTCTTCGGACTTCTTCCTGGTCGGTATATTCCACTTAGATATGTGCCCGTCGAGGCCTGCATCTGTATAGATGATTCCCAATGACCTCATTTATCATCTTTCTTCAGCACACTGCTATGTATAGAAATATTTTGCCTTTGCTCTCATAGCATATATGTTTAGCAGATGAACTAATTCCTTGAAATTGGCAAATCATATCTGGTTTCCGTGCGGCTCGTATTTGCCAGGATCTCTTGGATACTCTGCAGCTTCCATAACGTTCAATGTCCTTCGTCAGCACCATCGAAAGTCAAGATACGACTCAGCTTCAAAATCATCGTGCAAGATATCTAGCCGAACCAATAATGGACATTAGCCTCTATTGATTCAATACATGGCCTTTTTTCTTCTTTATTGAATAAATCTGCAATAGAACTTTCCCCATGACCGACAATACTCTTGAGGTTTTGGGGAAAACGAGGGCGGTTTTGTTTTAACTTAAGAGTTGCCAAGTAGGTTGCCGAACCATCGGCTATTTATTTGTAAGACAGCCAATGCTTCCCGGATAGCCGATCTGCACTTTTGCCGATTAGCTACTATCAATTACTTCTTCTGAATAGCCGATCCTGTTAGGGCTCGAAATAGTCGCTAGCCTTTCTTATGCTTCTTTGGAATCCTGGAAATTTATTTCAATCTTCACGCGTCGATCTAATCAGCATTGAGGTAGCAGCCGACTCGATTTTAGGAAGCTGATCTCCATAACTCTGTTTAATCGGGCTACTAACACTTGCCATAGAACTTTCCCGAATCAAAGTCAACATCAGGCACTTCGGTCATGAAAACTTGGAAGCCTTGCCTCTTGCTTGCACCGACTTTGAATTCCTACGTAAGGCCTCCTGTCGCATAGTATCGGCAAAAATAGCCGATTGCTTGCTTGACCACGTACTCCCTTTGGACTCCTGAAAGCTTCCCTGTCTTCACGTTCGAACTCCATCAATCCTGTATTACCTTTGGCCCCAAAACACAGTATCTTTCTTGCTAATATGATCTTCTTGATTTGTGTGATCTTGTACATGGAAAGTGATCTCATCGGCTTTTACTGGACCGTGTGTCACTTTGCTCTTGCTGGCCAACTATATATCTTGGTTGTCCCTACCGCCGAGATTTTTTTTGAGCGGGCCTCGTCGAGTCATCGCTTGATGCGTCAGCTAAAAGGGAACAAAGCTAGCACCGGCCCCCCGAGCTAATTTGTGTATATTTCTTTTCATTCCTGGTAGAAGGCGTCATCAGCCTTTACTAGAACGTGTGCCAGACAGCCGATACAAATAGCCGATTTCTTCTTTTGATGTTGCCATCGGCTATGTCCTTCCAATTCAGTGTACTGACACCTGTGTGGCTTCGCGTATATGTCCTGAATTACTTGTTGAATCCTCTTCTCAGTGTCTTTACGACATCTTGGTGGAGAATACTGAGCCGATATTACACATGTCAGTCATCTTTGCGCATATGATCGGCTATCACAGATCCTGCAACTGCTCCCACTCTAGCTCCATATACTGAAGGCTACCTGGTCATATCAAAAATATCCCATCGGCTATTTGTCTGATCTTCCACTTAAGCTGATGAGTGACTTGATGCACACGTCAAGTTTAGCCGATGATACACTACCTCTGTTTTGGTCACTTAGCTTCTTTAGATCGGTTGGTGTAGTTCATGGGTCTGATCGATTAGAGATTAGGAATTCTGCCATGCTACTTGACTTGTTGGCGTCTCCGGCAATGTCGTGGCAGCGGCTGAATGAAGTATACCAAAACTAACAATGTGTCGACTACGTGTGAACCTTCAGGACACTTTGACACATCTATGACAGGAACTGGCTCTCCCATAAACCAATCAGCAAAGTCAAGCAGCCAAAGACGACAAACTAAGGTAACAACTCTCCAACTATATGTCTTCGGCTAAAGAATCATTAAGAGAACATGCACATGCCTTCTCCTCTTAGGACCTCAGAATCTTTCCTAGTACAGTAGCGTGTAGTGACATGTGGCGGACTTGGCCTTGTATCTGATTTCATAATGATATCGGCCATCAAATTGGCTTGCAAGAAAATTGCTCTCCATCTTGACGACCGCGCTGCAGCTATC
The DNA here is from genome assembly GCA_009763385.1 of Coix lacryma-jobi var. lacryma-jobi. Classification (NCBI taxonomy): domain Eukaryota; kingdom Viridiplantae; phylum Streptophyta; class Magnoliopsida; order Poales; family Poaceae; genus Coix; species Coix lacryma-jobi. Next base: position 93,679,823 of record CM019824.1, read on the forward strand.
CAATGTGCTCTTTCTTGGATTCTGATTTTTTAACATTGAAATCTAATGAGACAGGAGCTTCCGATGCCGTATTTTCTTACTTGATCATGGCATGCTTTGTACATGCATGCATTTCTATAATTATCTTGCTTTCTTCCTTTACGCATGCATCAATTCATCTGGACTCTACATGTACGTACTTTATTTGCTGACTGGTCCTGCCATTTGATCAAATAGCCGATGAGCCAATAGTCGATTCTCCTCTTGATGCTGACATCGGCTGTTTGTCTTCTCAGGTGCTGACACCCATACTGTTTGGAGTACATTCTGGATGTCTCATTGGATCTGTCCTTTACGTCTTTCACTGAGTATGACATCTTTGTAATTGCTCTGACTCTAACTCCAGGCATCGAAAGTCACCTAATCAATTTTAAAATGTTCCATCGGCTATTACCTAATGTTCCCTGACATTGATGTACATGTGAAATTTAGCCGATGGTGCACTGCCTTCATTTTGATCTTGAACCCACCAATCTGAACTATTGATTTAGCCGATTAAACATAATCAGCTATCGACCAGTATGAGAATATCCTAAACTGCCCAGACTAGTTGAATCCATCTTCTTCACTCTTGATTGTTCGTTTGCAATAGCCCTGATAATTAAAATTTGATGAGCACATATACGGTAACATCGGCCAAGTACCTTGATCTTTCAATTCTGACTTGATGAGTATTCTTGCAATTCCGTTTTATTGGCCGACTTGACGTACTGTCCCTGAGGCATTATTAGTCAAGATTGGATGAACATCGTTAGGCAGGTCCTGTACAACATATTTTGTGGAATCAATTAGCCGATTGCATCTCCTATTTTTTTCATCGGCTTATTGGACCTTGTTGACGAAAAAATTAAATGGCATCTCCATCATGATCTGATCTGGAAGGTGATAAATATTTGGAGAGAATCTGACTTCCGATCAAATACTTATTGTCATGGGTGAATACTGTTCGGTCCCACCGGGCGTGCCAAAAAGTGTGTTGACACAAAATGTGACCCTCTGTGCCAATCACACAGCAAGTCGGAAAGCGTGGCTTCAATCGGGTGCCCGGCGTTTCCGAATCCGGAAGCGTGCCAGTCGGTTTGACTGAAAGCCAACAAGGGATAAACTGTGAGAGCAAAGCTGGAACATGCCGGGTGAGACCAGAGACAGTTCCATATTTATGGCCTTGAAGCCACTTATGACGACATACAGCTATAGAAGCTGTCTGCCAAGCATGTTCATAAAGCCATTCGGCTAGATCAGGATGTAAGCATGTAAACTGTAACTTGCCGAATAAACAAATAACAAAGGCATGCATGAATGAATAACAATTGGTCATGTATATAATTTATGAAGGAACGTGATCTAGACCAAAGATATCATCAAGCATGGTAAATTATCAACAGGTAGTTCGTAAATATAAATCTATCTAAACAACGCATGCATAGGCCCAAATCGGCTAGTCTGCCGCACGTCTAGCCTTCATAAACCCGTCAAGCATAAACCCAAGCAAGTTAATCCACCGCATAATACCGCTTGCTACGAATCTACATCAATTCTTACTACTAGATTAATCCACCGCATGATACGATCTAGTGATAAGAAGCTAAAAGCATGCATATATCCAAACAGATCTATAAATACTCATTACTCGTGTAAGCATAACCATATTCGGCAAGATTGCCGAATGGGGGTCCATGAAGCAGGAACAAGACAAGCAAACCGATCTAAACCTAATAAAACTGCATCTGCCGCACGATACCCAGTCCCATCAGGATCAAAACGAATCTAACAATGCATTGAACCCACAGCATGTAACAACCTAGATTGATCTGATTCGGCTATACAATTATATGATCTATCTCATAAAGCATTAAAAACAAAGGATCTATCAGATAAAGCCGAAGCATATCAATCTAGATTGGGCAAAAGAGTGTTGCATGTATATAAATTAACATAACAAACACATGATAACTTAATGAATCTACTAGACTGCCACATCTAATAGAGCCGATAACTATCTTTATTTGTGTCTCAATCCGCCGCCGCACGATACAAGACATAAACAAAGACTTCCCGTCATTAGCTTAAATCCACCGCATGATACTAAGCTAAATGTACGAGACTACTTGCATCAGATCTAAATCCGCCGCACGGTACTAGACATGATAACAAGGTTGCCGGGACTTACGGAGGTCGACGGATCGATGATTCCTCTCGTAGAAACTCGACGACACGACTAGATGGACTCGAAGGGTGACGCGGGCGCCGTTGTATTGATGTAGGTTGTGCGTGTTCCACCCCCTTTTTACAATGGCCGGGGCCTCATATTTATAGCTCTGGGCTGACTAACCTCTAAAGACCTCGTACATGACTTGCCTAGCTAATAACAGTATGGAAATATTAAAATATACAGACTCTATTTTCCTTTGCGTAGAGCCTTGGCGTTGAAGCTTCGTGGCCGAGGCGTCGTCCTCCTTGTTCTGACTCAAACAGATACGCCATCTTGCCGTGTGCACATACGTGTAGAATACACAGGACATTCTCCAAAGTCCCATACAAGCACGTATTCTTTAGGCCGATCTTCGTCTTCAGCAATCACGAACCAACCGTGTACACCGTGCGCTTTCCTTAATCCCATAGCCGCAAACCATCCGTATATGGGCATCCCAAGCCGAACATATATGTACGTACGTCTCCTCAATAGCCGATCAGCATTTGCCGATTCCGAGTTTGGTTTGCCGATTCTGACAACACATACGCATAAGATTATCCTCTTCCCAATGATATTTTCGGCTGACCAAATTTCGGTGTCAACAGAAACAAGCCCCTAGAGCCTGGTATGATAGATTGAAAACTTTTTTGCTTGCTAAGGGTTTTAAAATGGGATGTGTAGATAAAACTCTCTTTCTCCTCAAGCAAGGCAAAGACACTCTCTTGGTCCAGATTTACGTGGATGATATCATTTTTGGTGGTTCTTCTCACGCTTTGGTTGCCAAGTTTGCAGATATTATGAGCAGGGAGTTCGAGATGAGCATGATGGCGAGCTGACATTCTTTTCGGGTTGCAAATTAAGCAATCCGAGAGGGGACGTTTGTGCACCAGGGCAAGTACACAAGGACTTGCTGAAGCGGTTCGATATGGGTGAGGCCAAGCCTCTTCCAACACCCATGTCGACGACGACTGCCCTGGATGCGGATGTGGATGGAGAAGCAGTGGACCAGAAGGAGTACCGAAGCATGATCGGGTCGCTCCTCTACTTGATGGCGACACGCCCGGACATCCAGTTCGCGGTGTGTGTCTGTGTGCGCGCTTTCAGGCGTCGCCGCGCACATCTCATCGTCAGGCAGTGAAGCGCATATTCAGGTACCTTTGTTTCTCACCTGAGTTCGGGATTTGGTATTCTGCTTCCTCCACCCTCTCCCTTTGTGGTTATTCGGATGCCGATTTTGCTGGTTGCCGTATTGAGCGCAAGTCCACTTCTGGGACTTGCCAATTTATTGGTTCTTCTCTTGTTTCGTGGTCTTCTCGTAAGCAGTCTAGTGTCGCTCAGTCCACTACAGAGGCTGAATATGTTGCTGCGGCTAGCTGCTGTTCCCAGTTGCTTTGGATGATGGCCACTTTGCGTGATTTTGGTCTGAGCTTTACTCGTGTTCCTTTGCTTTGTGACAGCACGAGTGCTATTAGCGTTGCTAAGAACCCTGTGCTTCACTCAAAGACCAAAACACATTGATGTGCGCTTTCATTTCTTGCGAGACCACCAGGAGAAGGGTGATATCGACCTTCGCCATGTCGATACTCATCATCAACTGGCTGATTTTTCACCAAGCCTTTAGACGAATCAACCTTTAATCGGTTGAGGGGTGAGCTTGGTGTGTGTTTCCCCTTTTAGATGGGGGAAACATTTTGGATCTTGTATAGTAGACTGACTTTCTTTCGTTTGTCTTTCTTTTCTCTTGCATTTAGCATACGCATTTATATTCTGAGCTTCATGTCTATAATCACTAGAATGTAACTATGCTCTATGTAGTATGCTCCGATGCTTATGTTGATGCTTGTAGCTTATGCTCTTTCTGATCACTAGTACATGTTGTGAGCTGAGCTATTTTTGAAATGGTGAATTTGCTTAATAACTTAAAATCTGAAAATGTTCACCATTAAGATATGCAACTAGCATGTGTAGGATGTGTTGAGTTTACTCGTGCTTTTCATATATGCTAGGTTACTATGTCTCTAGTTCTGAGTCATTCACTTGCTTGGTCTGTTCATATCATGTTTAAACCTTGAACCAACTTTTAGTAAATTGAAAAGATCGAGATGGGACTACTTGTCAACACATCACGGTATCGAGACGGTTTCTCATTGCACTTTGAGTTAAACTTGAGCCTGTAGTGTAGTGTATGACCGAAACCGCAGCTTTAAGCTTCTGATTGCTTCGGCATAGGCTTCGCTCGGTTGAAAAGTTAGGCAATGACAAGCTTTCAACCTCTCGCAATCACATGCTAATAATTGAACTTGTGTAATTTCACCGCTGCAACTCCGATCTGAACTGAATTCACAAGTGTATGTTACATTCTTAAGCATGATGATTGAACTTTGCTAGGGGTAGTTCACCTTGTATACATGTTTAGCACTTGTTCAGACTCCTGTTTATGCATTGCTAGTGCTATTTTGATGGGGAATACCTTTTGACTCAAAACTACTTTTTTCTGCTCATATGTTTCATATTTCATATCTGGTGATCAGTTTGAGCCTTTGCTGAGTTGGAGTTGTACTGTTTAGAGCATCTTTGCATTCTCCTGAATATATGCCTAAAGCTGCTAACTGGCATTTTGACTCATATGCATGTTGGAAGGGGGAGAACCTCCCTTGTTAGCACTTTTGTTGGTGCCTTTTCTGATGGGGAGAGACGTTTGCTTGATTCGTGCATTTTCAACTAAGGGGGAGAATTTGCAAATCATTTGTGCTTCCCGAGTGCTCATTTGAGGGGGAGTGTTTTCTCTGGTTGTTGCACTAATCGAGGTGGAGCTTGAGCTTTGCTGTCTCTTGTTGGCCGAAAGGCATCGGTATCGAGCTTTCTTTGCTAGTTGTGTTGAGCCTCTGTGCCTCTATCTTGAGGGACTAGCATTTTGCTTCGATATTTTCAATTGGTGTTTTGCTAGCGGTGTTGAGCCTGTTCTACCTCTTCTTGAGGGCTAGCTTTGCTTTGTTTGGTTGCGTCGAGCCGTTGCCCATGTCTTTGGGGACCAAGTTCTTTTGCTCTTTCCACTTGACCTTCTTCGGCTTTGCTAGGCTTTTGGGTCATTTGGTCGAGTCTCTCTTCTTCTTCCCTTCCTCTTTTCTTCTTTCCATTATGATTTGTGTGAGTAGTTGACAATGCACTCATCAAGGGGAGATTGCGGATACATGGGTGTATGCCGGGTCTCTGAGTGATGAGTGATTGTCAACTGGTATGATGCGCATGTTCTTTGGCTTGTGTTGTGCAGGTGTCGAGCACGGATGCAGTGATCGACGGCGAGGTGAAGGTCAAGTAGAGACATGCCGTGCCGATGGACCAAGAGTGGCGAGGGCGGACGTGAGACTTGGACTGAGGGACCAGAGGCCCGAGGATCAGCTGTGGTGGCTGGCAGCCTGTGACGATGACAAGTGAAGAAGTGCGGTCATGTGTTGCCTGAGTCATGGACTCGGGGACACGTGTCGGTGGACGGGGTGCACGGGAAGTGCATCCCCTCTACGACATCGGTTTGGTGGTAGAGCCAGGGAAAAACCATCAGATGGACGGTTTCCAGGTTTGGGCCTCAAAACCTGGTTGTGGACAGTTTCCGAGTTTGGCCACAAAACTCGGGCTGAGGGTTTCCGAGTTTGGCCACAAAACTCGGGCTGAGGACGGTTTCCAGGTTTGGGCCTCAAAACCTAGGCTCTGAGGGTTTGCTGAGTTTGGCCTCAAAACTCAGATGCTGGTGGGCTGGTTTCCCGGTTTGGACCTCAAAACCGGGGGTTGACTGGAAAAGGCTGGTTTCCCGGTTTGGGCCACAAAACCGGGGGTGCAGAGCGAGGGCGGCACGTGGCGGCGATCTGGAGGTTGCGTCGAGGCAACGCTTCGAGTCGAGCGGGCGTGGCCGTCGGATACACCTACCACTCGAGTTGGTCCAGACTAACCCTAGGGTTTGACTGGCTCGCTCTGTAATTAGAATAGAGAGGGGTAGAGTAAGTAGGAATAGACTTAGGTTAGAATTAGGATAAGTAGTAGGGAGACACCCTCCTCCCATCTATCTCAGTCATTTGCTCTTTCGCACTTAGGGTTTCCTGCTCTCCCTTCCCTGCTGTAGCTAGCTGAGATCCGCAGAGAGACTTGCCTCTGTGTACTGTTGATTTGAGGAAGTGAGGCCGTATCCTCACCGTTGCAGTGCAGATCGATGACTTGATTCGTGTTTTGATTCGTGTTCTTTGCGTTCTTCGTTTCTTCACGATTTTCCCATCACTCGATCTCCCTCTCTAGTGCGTCTTTGCGAAATCCGTTTGAATCATTTTGTTCGTATCATTGAGGAGGTCATTTTGACCAAAGGAATTCATCTAACTCCTCATGATCGAATAGATCGGGACGATTTCGTTTTCGTGGCGCTTTTTCGTTCATCCACCTTCCCTTTTGATTTCCCGGTGATTTGGTTGATTTGAGCAGATGATTTCTTGGGGATAGTCTCCTAAGTACCCCGTGATCATCTTCTCCAAGTTTGGGAACTTGGGATTTTGATTTGGATTGGATTTGAGAGGATTTGGGAGAGAGGCGATCAAAGTCGCCCTCCCTGTTCATCCGCGGACAGTCCGCCACTGGACCCGCGGACTGTCGGGGGTCGGGCTCCGACCGAGCAGTGGTCGCGTGGCCTTGACTGTTTTTGCCTCGGGTGACCGGCGGACAGTCCGCCGTTGTCAGGCGCGGACAGTCCGGGCCCGAGCAAGGACTTCTCAGCAACTGTGCGTTTTTTCACTTTTGACCGGCAGACAGTCCGCCACCAGAGCGCGGACAGTCCGGCCTTGGGCGGACAGTCCGGGACTCCAGGTCCGGACAGTCCGGGATCCTGCTGAGTACTCCGGTTTAGTGCGTTTGCTCTCCCGGCTTGTTCGCTTGGTTTCCGGACTTCTCGTTTGGCCCTGTAGTTGACCAAGGAACCTCTCTAGGTATCTTTGCTACCTGTTAGCATAGGTATTTAGGAGTTTCTCGACGTAGCCGTCTATCTACGTCCGGGACTTGGTTTTTGGGGTTGTGTTCGAGCCGGAACTTTTGGAGTTTGGGTTTGCCTCTTTCTTGTGGTGCTCCGCTGTGACCCTAGGGATCATCCACCCTCTTCCAAGGGTCGTGAGCATCACGTTTTCAATCGCCGTTTCTCGGGGTTGATTTTGGGACATTCGGCCAAAGTTTCGAAAGAAATTTTGTTGGCTCCCATTCACCCCCCCTCTGGTCGCCTTGTTAGTGCTTTCTCGGTCCTTCATCAGCAACAAGCATTTTGACCGTCGCTACCTCCTCTACAACAGCCTCTCCAGCAAGAGGGGCATTCCTTGCCAAGGACACAGCTTCAATAGGTGGAACCTCCGCAGTGCCACGCGCAGGCGCGACCTGGGAGCAACCAGCAACATCATCATCTGCTGACGGCGAAGGCATCGCGTCTCTCCGAGCCTGCAAGGAAAAATTGAGGACGAACACAGAAACGAATATTAGCAATTTCCTACCTAAAAAACCAACAAACCAAACGTTTCCGATATCACAAACCTGACGTGTAGCCTCGGCAGCCTCTTCGAAGGCAAGAGCACGGCCCCCACCAGCAATCCAGAATTTGTGAAGCAAGCGCATCGCACAATTCCGAACCTCCGCGTCATCAATCTTCATTTAACGCACTTCATCAACCGTTGGGAAAACGTGGTTAGGTTTCTTGACCTTGCGAAGGTGCTCACAATCTGCTTGGCGAAGTGTGTCGGCCATCGCTAAAGCTCCGGCACAGCCCCCAAAGTCGGCTGCATTACCAACCAATGAGCTAAAGACATCAAGCTCATTACTTAGCTAACCTTCGAATGCCTCCGCAGTAGCAGCGGTCAGCGGTTCCCCGGCAGAGCCACCGGCCTCAGTCAAGCAGGCATCAACTTTGACCTTGATTTTTCCCATGCTCTACTGCCACGCCTCAGTCCGCGAAGCAAGTTCCGAGGTTATTTCTTCTATGCGTTTCCTCATGGAATTTAAGTCCTTATCCTTATCACGGCAGGCAGATAAAAGCTCAGCGTTACGGTTTGCAGCCACCTGCGCCTCTTCTTGGGTCTTCTTAACTTTCTCCAAAGCCCCTTTAAGCTCATTTTCTTTATTCCCCAAGCTTCACGGCAGATCTTTATTCTCTTTCTCAACCTCGGCCAACCATCTCCTTAAAAAATCATTGTTTATACCAGCCCTTCGGCGCGCAGAGCGACTGAGAAGAATCAACTCAGCCAACTTAATGTCAATATCATCGTGAAGCTCGTCCAATGGCTGGTTGACTAATCGAAGCTTGGCTTCCGGCACACAAACCCGTCCAAACACACGCCCAAGAAAACGCCTTTCCTCCGGAGCGCATTGCAGATGGCACTCTCGAAGGCCCGGACTCATGAAAAGCTCTGTAGCCGGATCCGAAACCCCAACCTTCTTGGCAAAGTAAGGAAGGCTACACCGGCTAGCTTCGCCATATGGCCTCTTACCAGGATTCCGTTCAGATTCAAGCTCACCCTTAACCTCAAAACCGTCAACCCAGATGTGTGACCCCGCGAACTCGGGCACTAACCCTCGCAAGGGGCTCTCAGGCTCGAGCTCCCGCAGCATCGCATTAATACTTTGGGCAGCTTCAGCTTCAGCGCTCGACGAGACAATTGCCTTCCCACGGTCATCACCGATAGACACTTCTTCGTCCGAGCCGCCATCGTTGCCGGAGGTGTCACTAGCCTCATCAGACGAATCGTCTTCAGAATCGGCACCCTTCTCGTCTTCTTTCTCTTCTTCCTTGTCATCGTCATCAGAGGCCCCCTCGTCGTCCAAAATCTGGATCAAAGCTCCAATTCCACCGACGCGCGGAACTTGACCACCGACCCTTGCGACACCTCGGCCACCCGTCACCGATACGACGGTCGAGGAAGAAGAAGTACCGGCAGCGCCCGACGGCATTGCAACCTTCGTAGCCAGTGTCTTGGTTCGGCCGCCAGCGCTGCCACGGCCCCGACCATGACCCCTCTTCGGCCATGAGACGACCCCTTTCTGCTCCGTGGACGTGTGCTTCCTCTTTTTCGGTGCATCCTCACTCGAAGGTGCGAGCCAATCAGGATACGCAATCCGGAGAATATCAAACAGTCTGTTAACCCGACCTCCGCTGCCCACCGAGCTGTGGATAGCCTTAACCTCTAGTTTAGAGAGCTTACCAACAAGGTCTTCCGCCCTCTGCTGAACCCGCTTATAAATCGCCTCGACGCCATCTTCTCATCGAGGGAACTTCCTAAGGATAGCTTCCCAAACCTTGTTCAAATCCAACTTTGGCCTCTTCAAACCCCTACCCTCGTACTTGGGGTCATCCTCAACCGCAAACCATATTTGTTTCCGGCTAAGGGGCAACGCTTTAGCACAGCAATACTCCTCCACCAGGTCGCGAGCACACTGAGAGCGCGCAACCACCCTCAGACAGTCAACCGAAGCATGCGCCTCGGCATTCATCTTAGCCTCCGCACTCACGTCACCAAGAGGCGGAAGTTCACCACAAAGTTTGGCTACGCCGCCAAGCTTGTAGTAGTACCAAAACTCCTGCCACCCGCTGGTCCACTTGTTCTTCTGAGCTTGCACTGGCAACTCGGATCCAGCGCGATGGCAAAATGTGTACACTGCAAACTGGCCGAGGCTGGTCTTACCTTCGCCATCCACAATCTTGCGAGGCTGCATATGCACTCGATGAGTACGAACAAAACCCTCGACGTGAGGGACAATGCCCTGGGAGCGGCATCCCATACATATACTGAAAGCTTCGTAAAGCACGATGGCGTCAGCTGGTGAAACCTCAAATTGAACCGTTGCAAAACTGAAGTCACAAAAGAAGCAACCGGGAAACACAGACCAGCCACAAAGAACTCCTCAAACACAACAATCTCATCAGCGTCTGGCTTTGGGACAGTCTCCCCAGCACTGGTCCTCGCTTTTCCATCCTCAATCCAACCTCTCTTGACATAAGCTGCCAATTCCGAGCTGCAAACCCAACTAAGTCCAAACTCAAATGTCACTCCTTCATCCCCAGCAGACGGAGAAGCAACACGAGCAGTCTGTTTCAACCTAGCCATCTCGTTAGCTTACTCTAACTTTGAACAACAAGCGCCTAGCTCAACCTTCGCAAACAAACTAAAACAAACCCTCGCTACAAGAAAATCGTAGCAGCAGGTTGGCTATAGCAAAAGGATGGCACGAGTTCAAAGTGTCGACCAACCGCACCTATTTATAAGCCAAGGCACGAACCATCCTGCCCGACAAAATCGGCACGGATCCCAAGAATCACGGCACAACAAACGAAGTGGACCTAAAACACCGCAAGCAAAAAACAAACGGCCCAGCCCACAAGCAGCCGCGGGCGTCGCTGCCGAGGAACATTGTTCATTTCCAAGCAAAGGCGCTGCTTGGGCCTAAAGACCGATCGTTTTTAGATCCAAGCCATCAAGGGGCTACTGTTGGGGGAAAGAACCCTCGGCAGTGACGTCGCGGAGGCTGAGACAGGAGACAACCCTTGCAATGTCCCATTTTCCATCGAGAAAACCCTCGTCACTTGATAAGCCTCTCGGGCCTCTTTTTCTAACCCTCGGATACCGACTCGGCCTTCGGGTCATCTTACAGATCTTGCAGGAAAGGAGCATGGGAAGAACAAGAAACGACCCTCGCGCGTGCCGCGCACCTTCGCAGGGAGGGTCGAGCTCAACGGGTGGCAAGCGAACGCGTGCCTCGCGACTGACAAAGCTGAGAAGTTAACCTTCGCGTCCCTGCGAAGGTGTGCGCAAGCCAAGTGGCAACGGGCATATGGGAGGCAAGCTAGGGTTTCTATACTGTCTGTGTTTGTACGATTCTGCCCTTCCGTTGTATAGCGAAGAGGAATCTTTCCTGTACCCTTTTATAATTCGATCAGTGCCCCTTGGTATCTCCTATAAATACCAGGGTGTGAACAGTGTAATGGGGACGGTTTTTGGGAATAGAGCTACAACACCACTGTTCTTGTTTCCCTGCACTCTCGCGTTTAGTTTTGACGACCGGCAACCTTCGCCACACCCCTGTACGTGAGCGGGGGTAAGGCAAGTGTGCTCCCAACAGATGGCTCCACCAAGAGTGTGGCGAGCCTCGAGGGGCTGCCTCAGTGACTGCTCGTCCCATGGAGCGATGGGAGTGGACGCGGTTCCCCGGCCATTGACGCGGCGGTGCGACCATGACCTGGTCACCTCCGACAGCACGACCTAGATCCATCGTTCGAAACCCCACCACACTCACTCTTGCGCCCCGTCGATCGTCAGTGCTTCTCAGGTCGGTGAAACACCTTTCACCTCTTCGTGTGAATTTTTTCGTGGTGATTTTGTGGACAGATTGACAGAATTAGTTGGATTTGATTTGGTGTTTTGCCAATAATTAGCTTAAAACCAGTCATGCGTTGTGACCTTGTGGGGTTGGTTTAGACGTTGATGGTGTGGGTAGAGAATACAGATTTTGCTGATAGTTAGTAGCTGAACCTTGGGGTGTATCCGTGTAGGGCATCGAGCTGCTTTTGCTACCCTTGATGTGCAGGGTGTATCCGTCTTACGCGTGCAGCTGTTGGGTTGTCCTGCATCTTCTGCTCTAGCTCCAGATCGATCATACCTGTATCTACTAATAGGTGATGTGTTTTTCTTTGTCTCCCCTTCCTAATAGGTGATGTGTTTTTTCTCTATCTCCCCTTCCATGGAGAACGCCCGCAATTTGTTCGTCACCGAGTCTATGTCATTGCTCAATCAGATTCTCTATTTTGAAGGAGTGTGAGAAGGCTTCATCGATTCAAACCAGCAGCACTCGCTTCATTATTCCAGGTGAGTCTCGCCACCATCTCTTGAATAAAGATGCACTAGCTCTGAATATTGCATGAGCTGATGCTATGTTTGGCCATTTTTGTTGTTTATCTAATTCTAATGTGATCTTTCAGTGTTAGGGACAAAAAATCAGTATGCTCTTTTGCATGGCTAATCTTAATTGGCTACTAGCATCTATATGTATCCTAACTTAAATTGTGAATTACGACTCTTAGAAGGAGAAAGATGATTGTCTGAACCTTTGTTATGTATATATGCTGCAAACAAGTTTGTTCGTTGTTTGAAGTAATTAGAAATCGTACATATAGGTGTTGAAATTTTTCTCTTTTCTGAAGCATGCTAATTCTTTGATGCAACTATATGTAGTTTGATAAGGCGCAGTCATATATAATTCAACGATTTGTATTTGTCTCTGCAGATGATCTAATAGTGCCTCTGTACATTAAAGGAAAGCCAAATTTTAGTGGTTGTACTGACATTTCAAGTTGGACTCTTGCATGTCTGTATTTGTGCTGTTATTGATGTATTGAGCTTTGAGGAGTGAATTTGTGTCGTTGCTTGAGAGGCATCACAAGACGATAGATTTTTTTCTTATTATTTTGGTTGTCATATTCTCAATATATACTATTATCATCATCATCTCTCTTTACTATATTATGTTTGATCCTACAAGTCTTGATTTGACAATAATTATGTAACCCTTTGTTTTTGGTAGTTGAATTTTGCACTTCTGATGCTCTATTATTTGATTGTTGACTTGGACCAATTATTTGTTTACCATATTCTTATAAATTTTGAGACCCCGTAGCAACACACGGACACTCAACTAGTTGAAACTAGAAGAAATGAGTTGTAGGCTTTCAGAAATGGCAGCTGAAATCAATTGAAACTCGATGAAACAAGTTCAGTTCATCAGTTACAAGTAGTAGCAATGAGTTACAATCAGTTGGAATTATTTAAAATCAATTGAAGCAACTTGAAACTAGCTGAAACTAATTGGACTGCAAGTATCTTGAAAGAGTTTGAAACCAATTGGAATCTAGCTAGTGAAAAAATTCCCTCTTTGACATCATGTTGTTAATGTGTATGAGTGTACTTTGTGTACTCTTGTATGCACAAATTAAGGGGAAGTTTGTATATATCTTGTGGTACTAATAGTTACTCTCAAGTGTACATTGTGTAGTCCCACAAATAAGAAAAAGAAGGATGGATGGTTCCTTTGGATTCTCTGGGTGCTTCACAATTATTCTAGGAGGTCTTGGTGTTTATAAACCAAGTGCTCCTGGTTTAGTGTCGGATGCACCAATCCATTAGTGGAACTATATTTGAATGAGTTGGAGAAAAGAATTGAAGAGTGGACTTTCATTGTTATTTCTTCACTCTAGAGCTCATCAAGTGTGCATGGATCCATCTCCTTGATCACTCAAGACCATATCAACAAAGAATGAAACCTAATATTGATATTGGATGATCTCAAGAGCTCTAATTCATGAAGAGTCATCAAGTGAGAACTATAGCCATCTAAATCATTGAAGTCTCACTTACGATGGTCATGTCAATGAAAATTTATGTGGTGATTTATCTACCTTGGTGGTGGTATGTTTTCTTTGTCATAATTTCAATTGTTGCAAATTTGTTGTGCCTTGACCAAGATATAGGATGAACTTCTCTAGACTCTTAAACGATTCAAGTGCATTTCACAAGTAATCTGAGTACTTGATGCACATATTAAAGGGAAATTCGTTGTATTCTTGTGTCTTTTGAGACTAATCTTTTCTTCTAGTGAAATGTGTGTAGTGTCTTGGTGAGAATAAGTTTCTCGTGGGTATGCTACATAACTAACTCAAATTAAATTGGTAAAGTCATCTCTCATATTTATTTGGATGGCAATTTATCTCTTAAGTAGCTACTCTCCATAATATAGCTTAAATTCCCTTGTTTGGAAATAATTGACCAAAAGTGCATAAGTTCTTGACTTCCACATATGTATGTATGCACTATCAAAAAGGGGGAAATGTAGTCTATGTCATGAGGTTTTGCAATTAGTGATCTATATGCCTTCCACATCCAAAATGGTCACTTGTTATGAAACTGTAGCTTGTGCAATTTAATGCTATCTTTGTCTGTTTTATGAGCATTCTCTAGGTGACATTATGAGATACAAGAATCCATTCCAATTGGCATCAACTTGTGAAGACTTCTTCAATTGGTGTCAAAATTGTGAAGATCATATATTTCAATTGGTATTAGTGGACTATATTTCATTTGGTATATGAAGAAATATGTCTTCAATTGGTATCTCATAGTGGCTACATGAGCTAGCATTGGACTTTGAATTGAGATCAAGCATAAGCTTGTGACATCTCCTTAATATCATAATGAACATATAATGATCTTAGATGGAATCATTTTGCCTGAAGAAGTGCTATAAGCCCATCAAGGCACTAAAATCATAATAATTGTGGAGGTTTGATGCTTAGAACAAAGGTACATCGCTCCATGAACACTTGTATTACCTTTGTGCATCTAGGCCCTTACATGCTAGTGTGTGCATGTGTATGTAATATTTTGAGTCACACCATGAGTTCTTTCTTATGGTGACGATTAGAGAATATTTAGATATTTGGTTGATACCTCTTGTGGTGATTGTATGAGTTTGTCTCATGTTCAAAGTGTCATCTAAGTGAGGTACGAGCCAAATATGCTAACTTCTCAAGAATCTTGACTTAAGGTGTTGCATACTTTGGTAGTACAATATAGAAGAAAATTTTGTATGCTAAACCTTTACCCTACTCTTACCCTTACTTGTCTACCTTAGTATCTTCCTTTTGGTGAAGAGATCATTTTTGGAGATTGATGCCAAAGGGGGAGAGATTTTGGGAGAGAATGTAAGGAAAGAGATTTATAAGTATGTGGATTTAAAGGGTAAAAGTGAGTCATATAAGATTTATCATTGTGTGGTGTGTGCAAGATAGATTTAAATTAACGATGTCAATAAGGTTCTTTTATGTTAGTGTGTGATATTCATGCCTTGAATGATGTAATGTTGATTTCTACTTATTGGGTGAAATCACATGTCATATTCATCACAGATTTTATTGTGACACACAATCTTGCAGCCCACAAATGCAATGATATAAAGGGAGTCTTTCCATTTGACTTATTTTGTGCAAATTGGCATTTGAGGCCATTGTTATGAGTTACACGTGTATGCACAAATTAATGGGAGTTCTATCTATATCATTGGATTCAAAAGCTTCAATTTTTATATCTTTTGTAAGCTTTAATCAGAGTTGTCATCAATCACCAAAAAAGGGGAGATTGTAAGTGCATCTAGCCCTTTAGTGGGTTTTGTATGATTGAATGACAACACGATTAAAGGTCTAACAAGTTTGTTAAGTATTGAACAGGAAAATGATTATCCTACATACACTTTGGTTATGATATGTTATATCATTTGAAATGTGTCAATGGTTCAATTAGAAAGGAAAACTTGGTGGTGTTCCATAGTTTGTTGAAGTGAAAAGCCAAAATGATGTGTTGTTGTAAAGACAATCTATTTCAAGCACAAGACAACAATACGAATGAAATTCAAAGTAATGTCTTACATATCATGGGACATCTATGGTTCATATGAAAGCAAGCATAATTGATTTCTCATATGAGACATGAGGTTTTGCATATGGAATGGTCTCATTTAAAGAGCTTGCTATGAAATAAATGTTGAGAAAGATATTTTCACTTCATGGAATTCAATGTATGATTATTGTTGATTCAAATCATGGTATGACTTGGATTGGCTTGTGAGCGTGAAGATAGCAACGAAAAGGCTTCGAAGGACCAAGTGTAGGTGAAGGGAAAGCGACAGCTTGGGCGCCGAAGGACCATGACTGTGGTGAAGAAGAAAGTACTTGCATTTAGTCATGTCACTAATCAAGCTAAAGGAAGTTATATTATGAGGAGGATCAAGTTATTGTTCAACTTATTCACATTGGTTGAATTGGATCAAGACACATGCTCAAGATGGATATGCCCAAGTAAAAATGAAGATGAACATGTTGGTATCCTCTATTGATCGATGATTATTGCAAAGATATGGCATTGTTCGATGAAGGTTAACTCAAGAGGTTTGAATTCGATTTTATTTAAGCTTGAGTTTATATGTATGTCGTACTATTAAGAGGGATGCAACATGATGATGATTGATTGTTCCTAAGTGCTCATTTGATCAATTATAAACTCCCTAGACTCCCCCACAAAAATTTCCTTTTCTCATTTCTGGTCTCAGGACAGAGCACCCCTCCCTAGAGTTATTTTCATCCCTACCAGGATATTCCAGTTGACGCTAAATATTGCCAAGCGTTTGAACAGAGCACCCTCGCTCAGATATAATTCCCTCCCTACTCGGATATTCTGGTTAAGTCAGATCTACTCGCCCAACGGTCTGTTGTCTTGCCTGAGCATATTTTGAGTAGGAGCTGCCCCTTTCTCTTGCCAACCTTTGCTCATTTCATCTTCCTCAACCTTAAGAAAGGCTTGCTCTCACTCTCTCTCTCTCTCTCTCTCTCTCTCTCTCTCTCTCTCTCTCTCTCAAACTCCCTCACTCCCTCTCACTCTTGCGAGTGAGATTGGAGTGAGTTCTTCGTGGATTTCAACTCCGGGAGTAAGATTCATCTCTTGAGCACTTGTGGCATTCATCGATCTTGTTATTGGCATTTGTTACTCTTGGAGCTTGGCTCCTAGACGGATAGGAGTCATTGGAGAGCAACCAAGGTTGTGGTGTGCCTCGACAAGTTTGTGAAGGCTTCGATTCCGCCTCCGCAAGGGAAGGAATCACACTAGTGGATTGAGGGAAGCGGTTGAAAGAGATCGTGGCTAGAGTGTTGCAGGTGTTAGGCTCCTAGGATTATTTAGCATCTTTTATATACTTTGTGGCTCACTCAAGAGGGGTTGTATTACTTTGATTTGGAGTTTCCATTTGGAAACTCTAGTTCTAAACGTTTCCGCATTTTAAGGTGTTAATTTTCAGAAATCCCTATCCACCTCCCTCTAGGCGGCATCCTAGTGTCCTTTCACTATGAAAAATTTGCAAAGCTATCCACACTATGGCGCCAGTCGCTACAATAGGATTGTCGGGTGTCGCGCGGATGAGGAGGGACCCTCGAGGGGGCGAAAGAAGAAGAATACGGCTAAGAAGCAGTTGCCGCCTCATGATCAGGACGAAGAGGAAGAGGGTTACACACAGAGGAGAAGTCCTACCCTATCGGTGTGGTACCTACCCGTGATCGATCGGCTATGTGCACTATTCGGGAACCCAGAGGATGCCCAACTCATGTCCTGGCATGCATCACTTGAGCGTATCAAAGACGATGACAAGCTGTGACACCCCTCCGATGGCAAGTAGTGGAAGCGGTTCGACGCCATGTTCGTGAAGGAGTTTGGGGACGAGGCGAGGAACGTTAGGTTCACATTGTGTACGGATGGGATTAATCTCTTCGGTGACCTTAGCAGCACACAAAACTCTTGGCCAGTCACCCTCACCATCTACAACCTACCTTTGCACCTATGTTAGAAGCACATGTATCTTCTACTGACCATGCTTATCTCAGGACCGAGGCAGCCCGACAATGATATAGACGTGTCCCTGGAGCCGTGGATGGAGGACATGCAGAAACTATGGGTGGAAGGGGTCAAGATGATAGATGCATCCATAAAGAAGGAGTTCACTCTAAAAGCCATCATCTTTGTTACCATCACCGATTACCCTGGTTTGTTTTCACTATCCGGGCAGATTAAAGGGAAGACCAGTTGCGCAGTTTGCATTGATGGTACCTGCTACACTTACCTTAGTGGATCCAAGAAGATGGTTTACATGAGGCATAGGAGATTCCTTCCCAAGAGGCACAAATATCGGCATTCTTCGATGAATTCGTACTTTGATAACCAGGCAGAGCCCCAGACTGACGAGCCGGAGAAGATGAAGTACGGGCCGAAGGTGTTTGACATGGTGCAGGGCATAAACATCGAGTTTGGAAAGAAGAAGAAAGATGAGCAACATGGGCAAAAGAAGCCACGAAAGAGAAAGAGGGGCGAGGCAGAGGAGGAACCACCTGTAGCGAATATTCCATTCAAGAAGCAGTCATGTTTCTTCAGGTTCCTGCCATACTGGAAGGAGCTACATACACCACATGCCATCAACTGCATGCACTTGGAGAACAATGTCTTTGAGAGCACAATTAGGGTCTTGCTTGACATGAAGACTAAGACAAAAGATGGTCTCAAGTCACGTCTGGACCTTGTGAACCAGGACATCAGGCACGAAATCCACGCGAAACCAGTGGGACAGAGCGGAAACAAAGTTGAACTTCCAGGCGCGAGCTACAACCTAACGAAGGATGAGAGGAGGGCTTTCTGTAAGTGGCTTAGGGATGTGAAGGTGCCGACCGGGTTCTCTTCCAACATCACGAGTCTGGTCTCCATGAAAGACCTAACACTGACCAGCTTCAACCCCCACGACTGCCACTTCATGCTGACGGTGTTCCTTCCGATTGTGATCCAGGTTATCGGTCCAGAGTATGTGAAGATGGTCATCACACACATGTCCTACTTCTTCAACCACATCACAAAGAAGGTCATTGATGAAGCTGAGCTGCCTGCCTTGAAAGAGTTCATCGCGGAGACTCTTTGCCAGCTAGAGATGTGCTTTCCACCATCTTTTTCGATATTATGCCACACTTGATTGTGCACATGGTCGATCAGATATAGGAACTACGGTCTGTCTACTTGCACCAGATGTGGACATATGAGTGGTTCATGTCCACCCTCAACAGATACGTCCATAACTGTGCTTACCCAGAGGTCTCCATGATCGAAGCGTACACAATAGAGGAGGCCGTTAACTGTTGCACGAGATACGTTCGGGATGGAAATGCTATTGGGCTGCCTGTCCACCTGCACGAAGGCAGAACAATGGGGATGGGATGCATGGGGAGGAAAGTACGCACCGACATAGAAGAAGAAATCTTGCTAGAAGTCCATCACGCCACCCTTAATCAGTTAGTGTCGATGGAAAAATGGGTCAAGCAGCACCTGAACGAGATCTGCTGCAATCAGGACGGATGCACGGAGGTGTGGGTACATAAACAACACAAGATCAATTTCATGACATGGATACAAAAGCAGGACATCCCGACCGACTCAAGTACTGATGAATCGAAGCTTGCATCCGGCCCGTCCAGCCAAATCACCACGTGGCAAGGATATGACATCAATGGTTACAGGTTCCACATGAAAGAGAAGGACAAGAAGAGCGCGACATAGAACAACGATATTCGATATGAGGGCATCGACGAGGTGACGATGCAAATCAAGTCATACTATGGGCAGATCGAAGAGATATGGGAACTTGACTACGGTGGGGATCTTCAGATACCCATCTTCCGGTGGCAGTGGGTCAAGCCAAAGTCGATTGGTGTAGACGAGTTTGGACTAACCATTGTTGACCTTCAAAGTGTCGGCTACAAAGACGATGAGTGGGTACTCGTAAACTGCGTCGCACAGGTAGCCTACTACAAGAAGCCCAGAGACTCCAACAAGTAAGTGGTCGTGTCAGGAAAGCAGAGGATTGTGGGAGCCGATGGAGTGCAAAGTCCCAAAGAATACAACAACTACCAAGAGCTCTCGCTCTTTACCGATCATCCACGCAAGATCAAGATCGCCGAGAACCGCATCAACAAGACCAAGATGAAGCCCTGGTTCTGTCCTGATGGCGAGAAGAAGACCATTATAGGATCACTTTCAGCAAAATGATATGTACAAATGTACTCATTGATTAACGATCAAGAACTTTTATTACCATGTATGCATATTTTTTGTTTATTACCTATGCTTGAATGTTAGAAAATTCAGTTTATAAAACAATTTTAAATTTAAAAATATTTTTTTATTCCTGGAAAACATTAACACATGGATGACACAACGCTCTTTACATCCCGGTCAAACACGTCCAGATACAACGCTCAATGAATAAGCAAATACTTACTACATGTACAACACTACAATTTATAAAACATATAAAAATGTTCAAAACATAATTTTCAAAACATATAAAACACAGCACTCCCATTTTATAACACATTTTATATAATTTTCAAAATGATATGTAAAAACCCTATGAACCATTAACCGTGGCGGTTCCCTTAAATAGCTCGCCACGGTTAATTGGATTAACGGTGGCGGGCGGAGCTATTTGACTGCCACGGTTAATGGGTGTATACATATATGCCCCCCCCAAATTTCCTAAGTCTCCTCACGCGGTCATTAGAACACCCCGAAGGGCTGCCAAAATTCCACTGTGCACCTCCCCCCCCCCCCCGTCGCCGTGCTCTGACCCCGCCGACGTCCCCGACCTCGGCTCCTCCTCCCCGCCGGCGTCCCCGACCCCGGCTCCTCCTCCCCACCGGCGTCCCTGACCCCGGCCTCCTCCTCCCCGCCGGCGTCCCTGACCCCGGCTCCTCCTCCCCGCCGAAGTCCTCGACCCCCGCCTCCTCCTCCGCGCTGGCGTTCCGACCCCGGCTCCTCCTCCTCGTCGGTGTCCCCGACCCCCGCCTCCTCCTTCCCGCTGGCGTCCCCGACCCCGGCTCCTCCTCCCCCATCGGTGTCCTCGACCCCGACACCTCCATCGCAGTCAACGAGCCGACCCATGTCCCTCGACCCTCACCCATCTGCGCCGGCCCACGTTGCGCGGCGGTCACCTCGCCAGAACCCTAGCCGCTCGCCGTGGTGGTGGTGACCACGTGGTCGTGGTGACCTTGCCATCCCCATCTCCGTCATCGTCCGCATCTCTGTCCACCTGTCGTCCGCCTTCCTCGCCTCACTGTTGGTGTTGACCGACCTTGCCTTCCCTCTCCTCTCCTCTGATTTATGCAATGTTTGAGTGATTCTTGCCTGTGATGCTATCGATGCTGCCTGTGATGCCTTTTTTTTATTTTCTAACTGAGCACTTGTCACTTCTCTAAATTTTGATTTGTGAAAGTTATTTTGGCTTAATTGATTTTGCCAAAATTATTTTGCCAGAGTAGTCTATGCAAATGCCTTACTATCACTCTACTATCACACTCTCCCTACTACTATAACTCTACTACTCTCTCCCTACTATCACTCTACTACTCTGTCACTACTATAACTCTACTACTCTCTCTGTCACTCTACTACTCTATCACTACTATAACTCTACTACTCTCTCCCTACTATATCACTCAGCTCTGTTCGCTTGAGCTACAAGCCGACTTTAATCCGTACAAATCAGCAATGGAACAATATTTTTCTCTCACAGCAAATTAGCTATTTCAACTTATTCCCGGCTCATAAGTCCTATGTATCACTCTCTCCCTGCTACTATCACTCTACTACTGTCTCCCTACTACTATCTCCCTACTACTCTCTCCCTACTCCTCTCTTCTACTACTCTATACTATGGCATTTTGCATTGATGATTCTTTTGAGGCTGAGGTAGTGGAAAATGCGATGATGTGATCCCTTCTATGCTGAGGCAGCGGCGATGATGATCGAATTGCCCCCTACTATGCTGAGGCAGCTGCTAGACTAGGATGACTTGTATTTTACAAGTAACCAGTTTAGCAGCAACGTGTTGACCTAGGGGCAAATCTGAGCCAAGAACTTATTTGTTTCATTTTTAATCTTTTGTGTACGTACGTACTCACCATGTAAATGAAAAAGGATGTAATCTTGTTTCCAAATGAATAAAATTCATGATTCCCTATCTATGCTTTAAGATAATGAATGTAGAACTCTCTAGTCTTTGTAACTTGCAATGGTAGAGAAGCCTACCGGAGAAGAATGGCGCGAGCCAAGCCCGACCCCGAGTTATAAGGGATCGAGTGCGTCTGATGATGAACCCTCGAGCTCAGGCGACGAGACCTCCTCGTATGAGGAGGAGGTTTTAACACCGAGGGCCCCTAAGAAAGAAAAAACTGAGGAACAACTTGATGCAAACTGGGAGCCAGAAGAAGAAACTGGGCCATCATCTCGAGTATCACGCACCCCAGGACAAGACAGTGTGGATGATGAGGGCCGCGTAAGTACATAATTAACTAACACAACATTGATGGGCCACGCGCTAGTATACAATAACTAACACGAGTTCCTGTCCTCTACAATTACCGATGGTGCCTATGACTTTGGAGTTCCCCGATGATGATGATGAAGAAGAAGAGGGGCATGCATCCGCCCCCACTACGAGCACTTCAGCCGCAACATCCGGCAGCAACACAAAGAAGAAGTCAGACTTGAAGAGGGGCCAACATGGGAGGCACCAGGTTACCAAGAAGGTGCATGTCATTGACCGGATAGGGCCGCAGGGAGAGCCCTTGGCACCCGCATTAGTCATCGGCACCTTCAGCAATCAATGCTCTTGTGTGGCTAGGGAGCATGTCCCGGTCACGTATTCCAACTGGAAGAAGGTCCCGAAGGAACTCACGGACAAAGTGTGGACTAATATCAAGAAACATTTCTAGTACCCACCTGACCAATTCGACGAGGAACGTTGCAGGGGGCATGCACTATTTATTATTGTAGGCAAAGCGCTTCGCACCCTCCGGTCTATACTTAACAAGAAGTACGTGAAGACTGGGAAGACACCGTTCGAAGACTACAAC
This sequence comes from Coix lacryma-jobi var. lacryma-jobi, assembly GCA_009763385.1. Taxonomy (NCBI): domain Eukaryota; kingdom Viridiplantae; phylum Streptophyta; class Magnoliopsida; order Poales; family Poaceae; genus Coix; species Coix lacryma-jobi. The sequence goes on from CM019824.1 coordinate 93,702,601, forward strand.
TTGAAGGACCGAAAGTGCTACTAGAAAGCGACCAGAGGGGGGGTGAATGGGAGCTTGAAATTTCTTTTCAGAAACTTGTCGCCACTGTCCCGAGAATCAACCCCAAGAGCAAACCTAGAGCTTGCGAATGTCCATGACCCTAGATGTAGGGTGGATGCTTCCAAGAAGCACAGCGGGACACAACACAACCCTAGAATCCCAACGCAAAAGCCGGAAACCAAAACCGACAACGGACGAGCGAATCATGGATGAAAACGTGCGAAACTGCACTGACCGGACTCACTGGAGTGTCCGGTCAACAGACACCGGACGCGTCCGGTCGGTCAAGAACGGATTTTGGACCTCTCTGTTTGTGACCGGACTCACTGTCACTGAGCGTCCGGTCAAGGCTCGAGCGTCTGGTCAACAGAGAAACACCGGATGAACAGTGGAAGTGTTACGTCCGGTCAATAACCAAGAGAGAGTCCGATCAAATTGCAGAGAAGAACAGAAAACTCGTTCATCGACCGGACTCAAGGCCGAGCGTCCGGTCAGCCCGAAGCATGCGTCCGGTCACCCCGAAACTGGGCTGTTCGTCCACCGATTTGACTTGATCTCACCCAAAGCAAATCCTCTAGGGATCAAACTTGGTGAGTGAAGTCACAAGGATGATAGTGAGCTACTCCTATGAGATCATGGCTCGAACCTATCTCCAAATCGATAAATCGAAGAGATTCGGGGCAAAGAAGACAAAAACCGATTCGAAACGAAAATCGACCGATCTACTAGCTTGTGAGGTTAGAGGTGAATTCCTTTGGTGAAAAGATGTGCCTCACGATCTAGAACAACTCAGTTCAAACGGAATCGCAAAAGACGTAACGATGAGAGAGATCGATCACCGGGAAAAATGTGGAGAAAAGTAACCCGCGAAGAACAACACCAAAACGCGAATCACAACCACGAATTTGCAACCGTGTGGCTACCACACGCTACAATAGTGAGATTACGGTCTCACTTCCTCAAAATCTCATGAACACAGAGGTATGGTTCTCTGCGGATCTCAGTAGCTACAGCAGGGATGGGAGAGCAGGAAAACCCTAAGTGGAGAATAGCAAATGACTGAGATAGTTTGGGAGGTGGGTGTCTCCCCATACTTATCCTAATTCTAGTTCCCACTCTACCCCTACTAATTACAGAGCGAACCAGCTAAACCCTAAGGTTATTCTGGACCAATTCGAAGAAGATGCTAATCCGACGGCCACGCCCACACAATAGGTAGCTCCGCCTCGACGCGACCTCACCGATTGCCGCCATGTGCCACCACCGCTCTGCTCGTCCTTTTCACGGACCTCGCCCCCGGTTTTGAGGCCGAAACCGGGAAACTTGTCTTCACGACCAACCCCCGGTTTTGAGGCCCAAACCAGGAAACCAGCCGTCCATCGCCTGAGTTTTGTGGCCCAAACTCAGAAACCCGCCAGCGCCCAAGTTTTGAGGCCCAAACCTAGAAACCGTCCTCAGCCCGAGTTTTGTGGCCCAAACTCGGCAAACTCGCAGCATCCAGGTTTTGTGGCCCAAACCTGGAAACCGTCCACCGGTGGTTTTTCTGTGGCTCAACCACCAAACCGACGTTGTAGAGGGGATGCACCGACCGTGCACCCCGTCCATCGAAACATGTCCCCAGGTCCTCGACCCGAGCAACACCGTGCCCCGCAAGTCTCCGCTCGTCGCTGTCCCAAGCTGTCAGCCACCACAGCTGATCCTCAGGCCACCAGTCCCTCAGTCCAAGCCTCACGTCCGCCCTTCACCGCTCCTGGTCCATCGGCACGACACGTTTCTACTTGACCTTCACCTTGCCTTCAATCACTGTCTCCGTGCTCGACACCTGCACAACACAAGCCGAAGAACATGCGCATCAAACCAGTTGACAATCACTCATCACACAAGATCCGGCATACACCCATGTATCCGCAATCTCCCCCTTGATGAGTGCATTGTCAACTACAAACACGAATCATAATGAAGATAGAAGAAGGAGAAGTAGAGAACTTGTCCAAATGACCCAAAAGCATAGCAAAGCCAGAAGAAGGTCAAGTGAAAGAGCAAAACAACTTGGTCCCCAAAGATATGGACAACGGCTCGACGCAACCAAGCACAGTAAAGCTATCCCTCAAGAAGAGGTAGAACAGGCTCAACACCGCTAGCGAGAAAGCTCGATACCAACTGAAAAGCAACAGAGCTTAATACCAAGTGAAGAGCATATAGGCAAAGTTGCTAGTCCCTCAAGAAAGAGGCAAAGGCTCAACACAACTAGCTACCAAAAATGCTCTGAATCAATTGGAAAAATGCTCCACACCAATTGAAAACTCATCAAACGAAGCGAGCAAACTCCCCCTTCAATAGTGCACACAACTAGAATATGTATGATTTGACAAATTTCTCCCCCTTAGTTCATAATGCACTATCAAGCAAATTACTCCCTTCAAATGCATATGAGTAAAAAATGCAAGTTAGTAGCTTCAGGAATATAGTTAATAGAATGAAAAGATGCTCTACAAAGTGCTGATCCGATGACTCAACAACATACACAACATGCTAGCAAAGGCTCAAACTGATCACCAAATACGAAATATGAACATATGAGCAAAGTGAGTAGTTTTAGTTAAAAAATATTCACCATCAAAATAGCACTAAACATGTATAGACAAGAAATAAAACAAGTGCTAAACATGTATACAAGGTGAACTACCCCGAGCAAAGTTTAATCATCATGCTATAGAATGAAACATAGACTTGTGTATTCAAATTTTATCGGAGTTGCAGCGGTGAAATTACATAAGTTCAAATTTCAGCATGTGATTGCGAGAGGTTGAGAGCTTGTCATTGCCTAACTTTCCAACCGAGCTAAGCCTATGCAAAAGCAATCAGAAGCTTAAAGCAACAGTTTCGGTCAAACACTACACAGCTCAAGTTTAACTCAATGTGCAATGAGAAACAATCTCGATACTGTGATGTGCTGACAAGCAATCCCATCTCGATCTTTTCAATTCACTTAAAACTTGGTTCAATTTTATAATAGAATATGAACATACCAAGCAAGTGAAAGACTCAGAACTAGAGACATAGCAACCTAGCATATATGAAAAACACAAGTGATTCCAACACATCCTACACATGCTAGTTGCCAATCTCAATGGTGAGCAAGTTTCAAATTTTATGTTTGTTAAGCATATTCACCATTCATAAAATAGCTCAGCTCACAACATGTATCAGTGATCAGAAAGAGCATAAGCTACAAGCATCATCATATAGCATCGGAGCATACTAGACAGAGCATAGTTACATTCTAAAGAGTATAGTCACAAAGCTCGAAAATGCAAAGATGCACGATGCAATACAAAGGCTAATCTATTAAGAACGAAAATAAGCCAAAACAAAAAGAGTCAATCTATGATACAATAGCCAAAATGTTTCCCCCATCTAAAAGGGGAAACACACACCAAGCTCACCTCTCAACTTGGCAAAGGTTGATTGGTCCAAAGGCTTGTGAAAAATATCTGCCAACTGATGATGAGTATCGACATGGCGAAGGTCGATATCACCCTTCTCATAGTGGTCTCGCAGAAAATGAAAGCGCACATCAATGTGTTTGGTCTTAGAATGCAGCACGGGGTTCTTAGCAATGCTAATAGCACTCGTGCTGTCACAAAGCAAAAGAACGCGAGAAAAACTCAGACCAAAATCACGCAAAGTGGCCATCATCCAAAGCAATTGAGAACAACAGCTAGCTGCAGCAACATACTCAGCCTCTGTGGTAGACTGGGCGACGCTAGACTTCTTGCGAGAAGACCAAGATACAAGAGAAGTGCCAATAAACTGGCAAGTCCCAGAAGTGGACTTGTGATCAAGTCGGCAACCAGCAAAATCGGCATCAGAATAATCGCAAAGGGAGAGGGTGGAGGAAGCAGAATACCAAATCCCAAACTCTGGAGTGAAACGAAGGTACCGCATAATGCGCTTGACTGCCTGATGGTGAGAGGTGCGCGGCGACGCCTGAAAGCGCACGCAAAGACACACCGCGAACTGAATGTATGGGTGTGTCGCCGTCAGGTACAGCAGCGACCCGATCATGCTTCGGTACTCCTTCTGGTCCACAGCTTCTCCATCCTCATCCGCATCCAGGGCCGTCGTAGTCGACATGGGTGTTGGAAGAGGCTTGGCCTCACCCATATCGAACTTCTTCAGAATATCCTTGGTGTACTTGCCCTGGTGTACAAACGTTCCTTCTCGGGATTGCTTGATTTGCAACCCGAGGAAGAATGTCAACTCGCCCATCATGCTCATCTCAAACTCCCTGCTCATAAGATCTGAAAACTTGGCAACCAAAGCGTGAGAAGAACCACCAAAAATGATATCATCCACGTAAATCTGGACCAAGAGAGTGTTATTGCCTTGCTTGAGGAGAAAGAGCGTTTTATCAACACATCCCATTTTAAAACCCTTAGCTAGCAAAAAAGTTTTCAATCTGTCATACCAGGCTCTAGGGGCTTGTTTCAAACCATACAAAGCTTTGTGAAGTTTAAAAACATGGTTTGGAAACTTAGGATTTTCAAAACCGGGGGGTTGTTTCACATACATCTCTTCTTCTATGTAGCCGTTTAAGAAGGCACTCTTGACATCCATTTGAAAAAGTTTAAAACCTTTGGATGCAGCAAAAGCTAAGAGTATCCTAATTGCCTCCAAACGAGCTATAGGAGCAAAAGTCTCCTCATAGTCTATCCCCTCCTTCTGACTATACCCCTAGGCTACAAGTCTGGCCTTGTTTCTCACAATGTGGTCATCCTCTCCTTGTTTGTTTTTGAAAACCCATTTTGTACCAATAGGGTGACACTCAGGAGGAGGTGGAACCAAAACCCAAACCTGATTTCTCTCAAAATTTTCTAACTCCTCATGCATGGCATTAACCCAATCCGGATCAGATAAAGTGTGTCCAACATCTCGGGGTTCAAAATCAACAACAAATGCAGAATGAGCAAAGTGAGAGATTTGTTGTGACCTAGACCAAGTGACACGTTCGTTGATGCTGCCGATCATCTGTTGAGGCGGGTGTTGGCGCTGAATGTGTCGTGGCACCTCCCGAGCTGAAGAAACCTCCCCCTCAACAGCAGCTGGCACCTCCTCGGGTACAAATGGTACAACCCGAGGTGGCGGATCCCATGACCCCCAAGTGGTCGACGAAGAGGGGTTGGGGCCGTGAGTCGTCGTAGTAGAAGCCGATCCTTGCGGCACAGCAGGTGGAGGTGGTGCTGGATCATCCATCCCTTCAGCACCCTCATCCTTGTCATCAAAAAGAGGTTCGCCAACCTCATGATCACCTGCACGCTCAAATCTAGAAGAAGGACAAATCATGGTCTCGTCAAAGGTGACATCTGATGTCTCCATGGCTCGGTTAGTATCAAGGTTAAGTACACGGTATGCACGAGTATGAGTGCCATAACCCAAAAATACACCGTTAGAAGAACGAGACTCAAATTTGTCCAGGTTGCTTTTCTTGAGTATAAAACAGTGGCAACCAAAAACTCTAAAATAACTCACTTTGGGCTGTTTTCCAAAATGCAACTCATAAGAAGTCTTTTTCAAGAAAGCTCGGAGAAAAATGCGATTGGAAATATAGCATGCAGTGTTCATAGCCTCGGCCCAATACCGCCTAGGAGTCCTATGCTCATCGAGCATCATCCTGGCCATCTCAACAAGGGTCCGTTTCTTCCTTTCTACAACACCATTCTATGGTGGTGTGTAGGGGAAAGAAAACTGATGCTCCAAACCCAAAGAGTCACAAAACTTCTCAAAATCCGAGTTTTTAAACTCGGAACCATGATCACTTCTAATAGCTCGCATCGAGTTGTTAGGGAACTCATTCTGAAGATGCAAAATCAGATTGCGAGCAAAAGAGAAAGTCTCGGTTTTCTCAGCTAAAAAGAAAACCCACGAATATCTCGAAAAGTCATCAACAACAACAAGCACATACCACTTCCCACCAACCGAGATCACCCGAGCTGGACCAACAAGGTCCATATGCAAAAGCTCTCTAGGGCGCTTAGTCATAACCTGATTCACCGGATGGTGGGGAGCGGCAATCATTTTCCCATGTCTACAAGAATGGCAAACAAGATCCTTCTTCATGTGTAACTTGGGCAATCCTCGGATTAGGCCAAGTGAACTAAGTCTTGCAAGCAAGTCGAAACTCAAATGTCCAAGCCTCCTATGCGACTTCCAAAGATCAGAGGAGGAAGGTCCAGCCACAAGACAACGAGAAATCCCAAAAGACTCCGAGAAATTCGCGCGAAAGACTTTTCCAAAGGGCGAAATAAAACACACAAGATTGCCCTGAGGATCCAAAATACGACTGAGATTCGGCTTAAAACGAATCTCATAGTCATCATCAAAGAGTTGTGAAACAGAAAGAAGATTGAAATGCAAGTTAGAAACAAGAGCAACATCACGCAACACAAAGTGCTCATTAACTCGCACCGACCCACGAGACAATACTTTACCTTTGCTATTGTCGCCGAATGTGATAAACTCCTTTCCGGCAACAGGACTAAGACTGGAGAACACTTGGCATTTCCGGTCATGTGTCTCGAACAACCGGAATCCACCAACCAAATGTCCTCCAATCGTTTTACCTACATCAATAAAAAGACATAGGGTGAGCATACGGTCCAACACTGGGGTGAGTGAAATAGGAAGAATACCAGTGTTGGGCCGGCTGCTCAAAAGAACGGTTAGTAGAAAAACCATTCCTAGCACGCCTACGGGGAAAGCGATCACCACGCACAGGAAAATGTGGTCCGCTAAGGGAAGAGCGTCCATCGCGATACTCAAAACGTGGTGGGGAGTAACACTCAACAAAGCCACCGCCACGGGTCCATATCCTGCAAAACCAGGATCCCGCCGGGCAAAACCTCCTTGAGGCCTAGGACCTTGAGGCATTGGACCTCTAGGCCTAGCAGCTCTCCTCTGAACATTCGGCACATGTACATCATGGAAAGGATGGTACATGTCCGCATTGTTCATCTCCCTGGCACAGCACTCCTCTCTCTTGCGCCGAAAGCAAAACTCTCTCAAGTGACCATCTCTCCCACAGTGCTCACAATGGTACCTCACCGCTCTCATAGGGGGTTGTTGGTACTCACGGTAGTGGGTGTGGATCACTTTGCCCTTCTGTGGCATGAGCTCCGCTCCTCCTGGATAGGTGGCATGGTGTCAAGCTTGTTTTTCAGATGGTTGGGCTTGGGATGCCACACTTGTTTCTTTGGTTGAGCTCTCGGAGGTTCCTCATACACACCATCTTTGGTGTTAGGCTTAAGAGGCTCTTTGGGTGGAATCTTGATTAGTTTGGGAGTAGTGGTGGAGTTGGGCTTCTCACTCGAATTAAGACCACTTGACTCTCCAATCTTACCAAAAGAGGAAGCACACTCCATACCCTGAGCAAAGCCTACACCTGGACCTCCAGCAGCACGCTTGTATTGGGCAATCATCATCCCAAGCTGCGGCTCACCACAAGATACCCATGACAAGATGGTCTGAAGGTATGTGTTTTCTTCCTCGGTTTGCATCTTGTCATGCTTCACATTGGCTATCTCCATCTCCAAGCCCTCACACAGAGCACACCTAGCCACACAAGAGAGGTGAATTCCTTCGGTGAAAAGATGTGCCTCACGATCTAGAACAACTCAGTTCAAACGGAATCACAAAAGACGTAATGATGAGAGAGAACGATCACCGGGAAAAACATGGAGAAAAGTAACCCACGAAGAACAACACCAAAACGTGAATCACAACCATGAATTTGCAACCGTGTGGCTACCACACGCTAAAATAGTGAGATTACGGTCTCACTTCCTCAAAATCTCATGAACACAAAGGTATGGTTCTCTGCGGATCTCAGTAGCTACAGCAGGGATTGGGAGAGCAGGAAAACCCTAAGTGGAGAATAGCAAATGACTGAGATAGTTTGGGAGGTGGGTGTCTCCCCCTACTTATCCTAATTCTAGTTCCCACTCTACCCCTACTAATTACAGAGCGAACTAGCTAAACCCTAAGGTTATTCTGGACCACCTCGAAGAATATGCTGATCCGACGACCACGCCCGCACAATAGGTAGCTCCGCCTCGACGCGACCTCACCGATTACCGCCACGTGCCGCCACCGCTCTGCTCGTCCTTTTCACGGACCTCGCCCCCGATTTTGAGGCCGAAACCGGGAAACCTGTCTTCACGACCAACCCCCGGTTTTGAGGCCCAAACTGGGAAACCAGCCGTCCATCGCCTGAGTTTTGTGGCTCAAACTTAGAAACCCGCCAGCGCCCAGGTTTTGAGGCCCAAACCTGGAAACCGTCCTCAGCCTGAGTTTTATGGCCCAAACTCGGCAAACCCGCAGCACCCAGGTTTTGTGGCCCAAACCTGGAAACCGTCTACCAGTGGTTTTTCTATGGCTCAACCACCAAACCAACGCTGTAGAGGGGATGCACCGCCCGTGCACCCCGTCCATCGACACATGTCCCCAGGTCCTCGACCCGAGCAACACCGTGCCCCGCAAGTCTCCGCTCGTCGCTGTCCCAGGCTGTCAGCCACCACAGCTGATCCTCAGGCCACCAATCCCTCAGTCCAAGCCTCACGTCCGCCCTTCACCGCTCCCGGTCCATCGGCACGGCACGTCTATACTTGACCTTCACCTTGCCTTCAATCATTGTCTCCGTGCTCGACACCTGCACAACACAAGCCAAAGAACATGCGCCTGAAACCAGTTGACAATCACTCATCACACAAGATCCGGCATACACCCATGTATCCGCACAACTTCATCAAGAAACATGTTTGGGATGAATACCTCGAGAAGATGAGCACTGATGAAATGAAGGCCAAGAGCAACAAGTTCTCAGAGCTTGCAAAGGAGAACGAGCTCTCGCACCACCTAAGCATGACCAGGTACGCTCGTAAGAGGTCGAGGTGGCGGTAGAACGGAAGGGCGGCAGAAGCGGCAGGGGAGAGTTACCCGCTACAAGGCGTTGATGAGAGAATATGTGACTATTTCTATGGTCGTATGCCAAAGAAGCTGAAGGAGGGAAGGACCAAGTACAACGAGCCATAGACCGAGGAGGCAGAGAAGGCTGTGCTCGCGGTCAAGGTGGCCAAGGAACACGGGGAGTTCGTACCTTGGAGGGAGCACAACGAGCTCACTGAGGCGCTTGGAAACCCCGAGCATCGTGGCCATGTCCGAGGCGTATCCTCGAGGCAGAGCTGGAAGAATGTGGAGTCCTGATAGTCCGACGCCGCCTCTTACCACATGAGGCAAAGGTACAAGGAAGATTCCACACCGGCAAGGAAGCCACGATGAAGGAAATCATCATGGGGTCCATACAAGATGCTTTCATGAGCACGAACCCCAAGATGTGGAGTTGAGGACGCAGATGTTTCGTCAGGCTGGCATGTTGCCACAGCAAGGTGAAGGTTCCTCACAAGGTCAGATGGCGCCGGATACATCACAACCGCAGAGGTACCTGTCAGATGAGATCACAGAGCCCACCTTTTGCAAACTCCTTGTGCCCTTTGGCAGATCGGGGACGAAGAAGAAGGTGGCAGAGGGAAGTGCAGAGGTGTCCAACCCTGAAGACAGGTTCCGAGGCAGGCCCATCCCGCCCGATTATGCCAAGGTCCTAGTGGCATGGATGGATGATCACCACGATGACGATGAACTTGATTATCCAACTGAATACAGAAGCACGATCCTTGCCCAGGCTATCGGGGAATATGTGTTGTGGAACAAGGATGACATTGACTTCCCGACGCTGACACCGAAGCCAAAGGCCTCACAACGGTCACCTAGTCCCCCAGGTGGCGGCCCAAGTGATGATGACGATGACGCAGATGATGATGGCGGCCACCACGACCCAAGTAGCCAGGGTAGCCCGCATCCGGACATGAGCAACCCACAGGAACCAACAGGGGATGAAGAAGCGGGCCACCAAACACCGCCTCCAACCCGGAGCAAAGGGGAGTGTCCACCAGCGCCTAATAAGAAGTTAGTAGAAGAGGGGGACAAACCCCCTGAACTCACGGAGGTCAAATGGGCGGTGTACAATGTGCAGGATGCAATCATATGTGTGCTCCAAAATAGGGGAAAGGACTTTGTACCTATCTCCTATGCATATTAGCGAGAGGGCCATCATTGGCCATGAGATAATGGACATGCATCCGAGGTTGGCGAGCTTGACAGGGATGGAGCGAGTGCAAGCTACAGCTTTGATGCGCGGGGAGATCAAGTTCAGGAAGGGACAATACATTCTAAAAGCCATGAAGGCGCTTAATGGGGGAGGGTGTATCCTTGCTGTCCACCAGTTCGGGTAAGTTGAAATGATACCTCTTGGCTTCACCACTACTGATATTACAAGATTTGAGGTCATTTTGTTTTAATGTTGTAGCTTGGGCCTCGTGGGACATTGGATTGTATTTTTAATCTATGCTCAGGACGGAAGGGCTGTTATATTCGACTCTCTGTGGGATACAGACAGGCGAAGCTATAGGCATTTCGAAGGATGTCTACGATAGTATGTGACTACACGTATTTTCGTTTTAAGCATTGGAAGCATATGGTTGTACCTGATGTTTGACACTGGTGCCATATGCACATACAACGTTTATAGGAAGTACGTGGAAGACCCCGACTGCATTAACCGCAGGTCTGAGAAATCGAAGGCGCAGTGGGGCACAAAACTGAAGCTGAGGCGAAATTTCTTAGTAATAGTCACTACTAAAACTACTACCACAAGTCCTCATACTGCTATCATTCCACTTATGTATGGCTTGCATGCATGCAGTGTGCCAAGCAACCTGAAGGCTCACTCTTGTGTGGATACTATGCTTGTGAGTACCTCAGGGCTTGCGGGAAATTCAGTCAGAGCTGGCGACAGCTCAAGAAATCCCTAAATTGGTGGGAGAAGCAGGAAAAAGTGCACGACAAGGGCATCACCTAAACAGTAGCCGACATTTGTAAGTGCGTCACGTGCGAATGTGCTGAAGTTGGTGGAAAATTCTTCTACTTGGGCAGCACGCTAGCGATAGATCCAAAGTACGAGATGCTATGCAAATGGCGAACTGGCGGTATAAATATGAGTGACTGCAAGCTGCCAGACATCTTCTAATCTAGATTCATGTGAACATTATTGTGATTTTCTTTTGTACTTGAACTTGTTGCATTGTGACAAATGTATGGATTCTTTTCGAATGATCGATGACAAGCTTCTTAAGAGGACATTCATGTAATATTAGTCGCATCGATAGCATATTTTTCTGTTTATTATTTGTGCTTAAATGTAAGAAAATTCAGATTCTAAAACAATTTAAAATTCAAAAAATATTTTTTTATTCCTGGAAAATATTAACCGAGACGGGCTTTATAAGTAACCGCCACAGTTAATATTTCTTAACTGTGGTGGTCACTCTAAAATAACCGCCATGGTTCCGCCACGGTAAAGGGCATGATTAACCGTGACCTTTGATCCGTGTCGGTTGGATTGCCCGCCACGGTTAATCGAAAAAAACCACCACGGTTAAAGGATCCTGTAGTAGTGAACTTTTGGTTGTGTTTTTGGGAGTTTGCCATTCACGTAGTTAGGTTTGCCCTTGGGGACTACAAGACCAGCAATGACAGATTTCCTACCTCTCATTTGCTGAATTGAGAGGCATTTAGCAGGGTTAAGTCAATTCCTTTCATATTATGGTCGACTAACTTTGGTGAACTCTCTGCTGACATCTCTGCCCATGTATTGGCTTAGCACTCTGAAGTTCCCCAAAACCGTCATCAAACAAATTGACAGTTTCCGCAAGAATTGTCTCTGGACAGGAAATGCAATTCATAGGAGAGGCAAATGCCTTGTTGCTTGGACAAAGGGCTGTAAATCCAAGAAAGGAGGGCTTGGTATTTTAGACCTCAAAGGCCCAGAATAAAGCTCTTTTGCTTAAGTCTGCAGACAGATTCTATAACAATGCCAACACACGTGGGTTAGAATCACGTGGCACGTTCTGTATTCATCTCATGTTGCCACATGCCAAGCGCTTGGTGGGTTCTCTTTAGTGGCGTGATGTTATGAGTTTATCAGTGGATTTTAGATCCCTTGCTGCAGCAACAGTTGGTAATGGTCGCTCAGTTTGTTTTTGGAAGATGTCTGGAATGGTAGTCTCTTACGATTGGAATTTCCGCATCTATTCTCTTTTGCTATGAACATACTCCCTCCGTCCCTATTTAACTGTCGTCCGGAAAGCGTGCCTGTGAGGAAAACATGGTTTCCTAGAGACAGTTATTTAGGGACGGAGGGAGTAAGTTGACAATTTATTCACACAGTTTTTTTTTTTGAAGGAAAACAGGAGGGGTTTAATCTCCTACTGTGCATTTATTGCATAAGAAAGAACAAACGCAAGGTCTATTGTACATGTACAAGTCACAACTTTACAGGTGAAATTCTGCACAACAAACAGCACGCCCAACAAGATAGGGGGAACATATTGTTCCGGTAGGCATTACATAAGTTCAATATATCCACCCCTTATTCAACCGGATCATCTCTCAACTCACTATAGTGAAGCTGCTCGTGCGGTGTCAACAAAATCCAGTGACTGATTTATTCTCTGAGAATAATACAACTATACCGAGCAAGATAGAGTATGGCTCAAGCCTAGGAAGCTGTAAGAATGGCATTGTTTGACAATATTTTTATCTTCTGCGGTTCTGACACTGATTCTTTCGGTTTATCCTGTCATGATGTATACAAAAATAGAGGCAAAGGTTAGTATTGCTGTAGCAATTGCGGAAATGTATTGTGTAGAACAGTTGTTTAGATGGTTTTCCTGTAGCGTTTTGGTTGTTATTTGACAAACTTTGTCTAAATATGGACTACGTAGACTCCAAAGATTCGTCTCGACATGTGCATACTAAAAGTACAATTAGTTATTTTTTTATCTACATTTAATGCTCCATGCATACGTCCGAACATTGATGTGATGGTTGATGTGATGGAAAATTTTGGGAAATGGGAGAACTAAACAGGCCTAGTTTAGATGGAAAATTTTTGCAAAATTTTTACTATAGCGTTTTCGTTGTTATTTGACAAACTTTGTCCAAATATGGACTACGTAGACTTCAAAGATTCGTCTCGATATGTACATACTAAAAGTACAATTAGTTATTTTTTTATCTACATTTAATACTCCATGCATACGTCCGAATATTGATGTGTTGGAAAATTTTGGGAAACAGGAGGAACTAAACAAGGCTCTAGAAAAAGCAGTGGCTTCTGTGTCACTACTGGATGTGTATGTCAGTAATTGTGACGATCATAGATAGAAAGCTGTGCGCAACATCCAAATCAAACTGTGGAAGATTGTGTTCTCCCCTATCGTAAAAATTTCAACACAAAGAAATGGACGAAGTACTGCATTTGCAAAAGCTGTTCAAGATACAAAATGCATAGACACAAAGACTAACCACACCATCAACAGAGTAAGTAAGAAACAACTCACGTTCTCAGCAGAAGTACTAGGAGTGGTACATGATTCCAGTTCTCTTCTTACAAATGTTGGCAGAACAAAAGCAGCCCTATGAATCTGAGAAACAAGGAAAATTCAAATAGAAATCTGATGCCAGGCAGAATATCTTCAAACAAAAAACAACAGAGGACCACTATGATCACAAGTACTCCAATATGGTAAGAGTTTCTTGCACAAGAGAAATGATGAGTTAGTAGTCATTGAAGGAGAATAGAATTGATGGAATTAGATAATATATTGCATTGGGCCTCATGGGCTGATTATATAGGGTACATAGGACTAACACCCCATGTGGGTAGACAATGTGGTATTATTCCTATATACTCTAACATCCCCCTGCAGTCACAACGGGAGCGCTGCAGACGGTGAGACTGGAGAAGAAGCTGACAAGCTAACACCCCCCGCAGTCATAAGAGTCAATGCGCGCATATGCTGTGGCTGAAGAAGAAGCCGATGAGTCCTCATGTAAGACGGTAGCCCTTTGTGACGAAACCAAGCGTGAGGGCGCAATAGCCGTGGTTCAAGAAGTCGTGCTGAAGATGGCCGAGGTCGACGTAGTTGTGGTCGGGTCGCTGTGTCGATGGAGTTGCACTATAGGCGCACAAGAGGCAATCGTCATGGAAGGAGGCGATGCCGAAGTCAACGCAGTCACGACCATCGTAGATGTAGAAGAAAGGTGACGACACAATCGAGACAGACGGGGTGGGAACGGAAAGGTCGATGCCGAAATCGATGCAGTCAAGTCGCCTAAGCACCATGGCGCGACTAGGTTTGCCAGACCTAGCAACACATCGGGGACAAAAGCCCGTGTCAGTGTTGCCAATACCGGGCGCACAAGGGAGAAGGGGTGATGCTGATGACGTGGTTGTGCTAGACGCAGAAGAAGCAGTGCGGCAATGGATGCATCAGTGAGCAAGGCTCAGCGACGACGCGTGGGTGCAGCCGGCGAGTAGGACTCAGCAATGGCGCGAGATAGCGGCAGCTCGATGACGAAGACCCAATCAGCAGAACGAAGACCTTGTGCAGACGGAAGCGGACGCGCCGGCGATCACGGCTTAGCGACGACGCGAGACGCAACACAACCGTCGATGCACAGGGCACGGTGATGTAGATGCAACGATGGAGTGAACACACGGGCGGCGGTGCTGTGGACCGATGAGGTGACACAACAACATTCTTGTTGCTCGGAGAAGATGTGTGCAGTACATGGCGATGGTGTCAATGAAGTCAATGCCGAAGCCGGAGTAGGTACACGCGAGGTCGACAGGCGATGGGCGACTCAATCCTGACCAGTGATCGCGCGAATCAAAAAGATATAGTAGCAGGGGATCAGGTGTACCTAGCAAGACGACACGGCGGCGGCGGCGCGACCCTATCGGGCGGCACCCCGGCGACAGTGCGCATCGACGTGGCTCATCTCGGTTGGCGGCGGCGCGACTTGATCGGCCGGAGCAGGGTCAAAGGCACCAACACGGATCGACGTGGTGGAGATGGGTAGATCCGCCCATCAGCGGCGACACGCCAGATCCGGCGGCCCCCATGGCAGCTCAGGGTCGGGGCGTCGGCGAGCCTGGCCCCACCACGGCAGCACAGGACGGGGCGAGAACCTTGTGCCTCCAAGCGACGAAGATCCTGGAGGTGTTGACGATGACAGCCTAGCGATGAGCCTGGGGACAAGGCGGCGGCAGCCCGACGATGACGAAAGGGAGATCTCGATCTGCTGCGTGACAATGACGACGACGGCGGGATCAATAGGATAGGGCGCCTAAATAGGGGCGCTGCCCCGGCGGAAGATCGACCTCTCCCTGGGGGCACGCGGTGCGGAAGTGGCGGCAACTAGGGTTAGAATATAAACCTAGACGAATGATACAACGAAGGAGAATAGAATTGGTGGAATTAGATGATATATTGCATTGAGTCTCATGAGCTGATTATACAGGGTACATAGGACTAACACCCCACGTGGGTAGACAATGTGGTATTATTCCTATTTACTCTAATAGTTTTTTTCGGGGGGTGTTGTGCCAAAAACATGAAGGAAATGCCTGTGAAATTAAAAATAAGTACATGGTCTGTAGGTCAATTTCCCAGGTGTTAGAATTATATGGGCTTGGCCCATTAACAAATTCTGAAATTCATAATAAATCTCAAAGGCCCATTCATGTGTGAGCAAAGAGGGGAAGTGGAACTCTTTAGTCCCACCTTGCTAGTGGAAGGGGAGGAGGACTTGCTTAAATATGGAAGTCCTCTCCACTTCCTCAAGTCTAGTGTGAGAAGGAGAAAGAGAAACCCACACGCGCGCGCTCGCTCGCCTCGCCGGGCCGAGCGTGGCGTGGCGACTTGCGCGGGTGCGCGGCACCTGCGTGAATGGTCCGCCGAAATCCGGCTCCTCGCCTTGCGGGAGCGCGGTCTCCTTTTGCAGTTTTAGTTTTTGGTTTCTTGGCCTTCAAGTTGCAGAGTCCTAAACAGTTACGACTCAAAAGTCCTAAACCGATTTAGATCGTGATCGCGACACGAGGTCGGTTCAACAGGGCTATATAAGCAACCTATCGGCCACGCCAAAACGTATCTCAATACCTCTCGACCTAGGGTTTGCCTCATATCGCTTTTGCGCTGCCATCTAGTCGTCTCCGGTCCGTTCGCTTGCGTGCACCAGCGACCGGGCGAGCAGGTCTCCGGAACCCTCATCTTTGCGATCCTGCACCGGGAGAAGGCGAATAAGGTTTTTGGGAAGCGCTCGTCGCGCGACTGCTCTTGTCTTCAACAACGGGTCGTCTACCGTCCAAGTCAGGCGGCGCTGCGTCAAGACGTACTCGTCGTCAACTGCTCCGAGCTCTTCCTCCAGCGCTCATCGAGGATCGTCCAGCGCCGACTCCGCCACCGTCTTCTCCAGCATCAGAAAGGTACGCCGTTCGTGATCTAATTTCTATGCTTATGTCAGGTCTTATGTCTTTGTTCTTGCTTTTTAATCTATCTGGTGTACGAGCTATGTTTACACCGGTTGTCATGTATGAGATCTTGTTATACATGTTTTGCTATGCTAGTAAATAATACAATCTGAGATATCTAGATCATCATTTTATCATGATTTATATTCTAGTTTTAATCTGAAAATTGCCTATTCCTTTAACACCAGGTAATTGTGGACTAAAACTTTAACAAAGACAAGCAGCAAGGATAGTGAAATACGCTGAACAAACCTCTGAATTGTAAAACCTGAGTTCCCTTCCAGCTTTTGCAGCTCCTTCTATTTTCTCAATTGGATTCACAGGAGTTAAGAAGTTCACTGCACGACCTTCTTTCGCACATAGCAAAAATCCAATGACACCACTGGAAATCCAAATAGCTATTTGATTAGCAGAAACAATTGCAAAAGTGGACACAAAAATATATCTCCAAACATTGAATGAAAACAGCTAATTGAAATTTTGTCTAACATAATGTGGCCAGCAAATCTTCTTATTAATATAATGACGCACAGCACTCTTGCATGTTCGATAAAAAGTTGTGACCAGCAAATCTTTCAAAGTAGGACACCACAAACTTCTTCAGTAAGTTGGACAGCAGATCCTTACAGGTTCAGGTCACTCATCCACATACTTGCCAATGAGTCCAATCTTTAGTCATCTCAATCACAAGATGGTTTACCTACTCTGTGTATCATGAACTTCACACGATTACGAGCATAGCAATATCGTATCCCAAACATAAATGATATATTTTTTTTTTGGTCGTGCTTCACTGGTGATCTGACGGTACATAAAGAGATATACAATGTTGTGACTCTGATCCAACATGCCCTCTAAACAAAATATGTCAAAAAATTTAGCCTTTAGAAGACACCTCAGAAAACTACTAAAGAGAAAAAAAAATTACATGCAGAGAATTGGAAAAATTTTAGTGCATAATACCTGGGATATGTTGGAACACTTGTCCAGGCATAGTGCACAGCACCCTTGAATGTCTGTCGACAGATAGCAAGCATCTCCTGGATTAGATGTGTGTGCAGCCACATGCTCTCAGCAAGATTACAAAGAACACCACCAGGCTTCAATGCTCTAGCAATTGTCTGAATAAATGGTTTCTCCACGAGTGCCTGTGCTGGCCCTGTCATAATTAGTATGAAAGGAATTTAAAACAGTGTGCAAATAAAAGGTATGTGCATTGTGGAGTTCTAAGTCAAGATATTAATGTGAGGAGAGGTAGAGGAAGACCGAAATTGACTGATGGGAGGCAATAAAGAGAGATTTGAAAGGTTGAGATATACCTATCTATGTTTGGATAGGAGTGCATCAAAAACAACCATTGACGTGTATGAAATATTGATTCCAAATGTACCCATGCATACTAAACCAGCTACATAGATAACAGGATAAATAAGAAATCAACAAGAAGTAACCTTATCGAGAATGGCATGTGAATGAAGTGATAAACAAATGTGCAAGAGAGTTCTATACTACTTATCTTATTACTAAAATATGTGGTAGCAAGAACCAAACAATTGGATCTGATGAATCCACAATAATAGCATCATATTTTCGTTCAGGAGAATTCCTCAGGAAATCAACAGCTGCAAAACAAAAGCAAGTATACTATGAACTATAAGAGATCAAGACCAGCAGAAACGATGTGTCTGAGGCATAAACAATAGTGCCATATCCTACAGCCTATCACAATCATATAAAATACCACCAGGTACCAGCTTTTCCACATACCATCACCAACATGAAGTCGGACACGAGGATCTTTAAATCCAATGGATAAGTTTGGAAAGAATTCTTTGCAAACCTGCATAGTATGGAGAGAAAACTTCAGAAATAGATATATTCACACTAGTATACATTAAATTTTGAGCATAGGTAAAGTGATCATTCTTACATCAATAACCAATTGATCAATCTCACATATATCAATAGTATCCACTGAATCATGTCTGGCTATTTCCCGCAATACACCACCATCACCACCTCCAACAACCAAAACCTGCATCAGTTACTAAGTCTATATCACAAGGATAACTTCCCACATAATTTTTTTTTTCACACGAGGAAGCCCCATTTCCATTATAGCATAACGAAACTGCCCACAAAGTTACTCATTAGAAAACGTAAGGTGGGGAGAACATCCTTCAATTCGATTTGTTCAGTATATCTAGCAAGGTAGCAGCCTTTTCACAGTTTTCGAAAAAATAAAAGGTCAAGAAACATACGTTCTTTGGTGCTGGAATTGAGCACAGCGGAAGGTGAGTAACCATTTCCTGGTATGCGCATTCATCCTTGTCAGTCAACTGAACTATACCATCAAGCACAAGAACATTTCCATAGGTTGAAGACTGCAAACAGAGATGGAAATGCTACTTAGTACAATGATTGTCGACTTCAGTTTTCATGTGCAAATTTCGCAGATGAAAAATAACCTCAAAAACTAAAATTTCTTGGTAAAGCGATTTCACTTGGAACAAAATCTTCTCCACTTTCAATGAATGAGCCTCTCCTGTAAAACAAATTTTGAAAAAGAAAACATTGGTCAAACTCCTGACTCCTGAACAGGTAGGACATTCGTCTCAAAAAAAAAAGAAGAACAGTTAGGACATACAATATGGACCATTAAAGCCTTCTACGGGACAAATATTTTTTACTTACACAACTAGACCAATATTGAAAGTCTCCACTAGGCAGTTTTGCATATCAAATCTTTTGAAGTTATCAAATCGATAAAATTAGCCAGGCAAGCATGACCAAGTTTTATATCATCATACCACAATTATTATTGTAGTGAGGCAGCATGTGAACCTGAAGATGTTCAGAAGAATTTTTTTTTGGCAAATTTCTATAAATTTGGCAGAAACAAGAGAATATCAGGCCACATCGGGTTGTTGAAGTACTGCACTTTGCTTGTTTTACCTGCACATACATCAATTTGGTACTACATATATCAGAACTGCTGAAAGAGTATATATTTCCCGTAAATATTGTTCGCAGTCCCAGATACAATGACCACATAGCCCGTTAGCTACCAATCTGATTCTCGACATACCAAAACGCGATCTGGGTTCCGTGAACCACCCTGAAACCACAGTGTCATGGCACTTGGCTTCGGATTCAGGCACGCCTGCCTTGGCCTTGACGCAGCACGGAGGGAGCGCTTTGCAGGTGGCATCATCCGCACTTCCCTTTGTCTGCGCCGCTGCAGCAGAACCGTTTCTTGCGTCTCCAACCTCCATGAGTCCTATATATATATATATATATATATATAATAATAATAATAATAAAGAGGTAAAATTTCAGCCTCTTTTTTTTTTTTGATCTGGTCTGTTTTTTCGTCTGGCCGACGGTGCAGCGACCTCTCGAAAGGTTTAGGCAAACAATGGAAAACTCCTTCTGTACATCAACTATGGAAGCAGTTTCTGGTACTCGGATCAGAATTCTATATTTTTTCCTTAAAAGGAGTTTAGGAAAACTCCTTCTGTACATCAACTATAGAAGAACGAAATCTAAAAGAAAAACAACTCGGATCAAAATTCTATATTTGTTTTCCTTATCCTATTACAGTTCCTGGTACTCGGATCAGAATTCTATATTTTTTTTTTCTTATCCTTACAGTTTCTGGTCTTCGTTGATTTCACAAAACCCACCGTTTCGCCTGCAGAGTCGAGTCGATTTGGCCAGTCGCTGCTGGTCAAGGACCACGGAGGTCAGCCGGCAAAAAGCTTGACGGGTCACTGCTGCTCAAAGAAGCTTGCTATCGTCACCAGTGCACAAACAACTTCTAGGTACGTACATATTATGTACCCGGCATAATCCTCAATTGATTTGATCTATGTGATGCAAAAATACATGGCATCTAAAATACAAGGTATCTAAATTATATTTCATCCTGTTAGAGTTAATGAGTCTAGGCCCATGACGCCCATGTAACAGCTGCTACTATTGCTACCCCTCTAGGGTTGCCCAATCAATTCAATCACTCTTTCCAACATGGTATCAAGCTAGGGTTTTCTTTCCCCTCTCCCTGCCCTCCCTCCCCTGCCTGCAGCCGCCGCTGCTGGCGCCACCGCCGCCGCCGGCCATAGCCAGCGGCCTCCCCCTCCCTCCTCCTTCACTCCCCTTCCCTTTCTCTAGGTGCAGACCGCGCAGGCGCGGGCACCGCAGCCGCCGCGGGCGCGGGCTGCCCTGCTGGCTGTGTGGGTGCTGCTGCTACTGCCGTTCCACCTCCATCCCTGCACGACACCTCTCCGTCCGCAGCACGGGCCTTCTCGGGTGGCTGGTGGTCTCCTGGTACAGCCCCCGACTTCTCCGCTGCCTCGCGGCTGCCTCCCGGCGCCACCTTCGGCCCCGGCAGCACCTTTTCTCCACTCCACGGCCTGGCGTCCCTCCCTGCTGCTCTTGACCCTGCTCCTCCCGTCAGCAAGGACGCTGCTGACCTCCTTGTGCCGACGCCCGCCGCTGCCTCCATCCAGGCTGCTGCCCTTGAAGCTACTCGGGTTGCCGTTGAGGCCAGCCAGGCGCGGGTGCGTGCTGCCGCTGCCGTTTGGGCCAGGGAGCGCGATGCGGTTGACGCCCTTGCTCGCCGCATCGCCGCGGCGGAGCAGTTCCTCACCTACAACGCCACCGGAGCGCCTCAATCGTCTCTCCTTGGTCCACCTCTCGGGCCGAGCGGGAGTGGGGGGGGGGACGTGGGAGTACACTTGTACATCCGCCGGCAGCTGGCGGAGGGTCTCGCCCCATGCACACGCCGACAGCCATGTTCGCTGGGGCTGTCCCGGGCGCTTCCCCGTTCCCGTCGCCGTGGACTCCACCTCCCGGGACTCTGCCGGGGCCTGTCGATTGGGATCCGACGGCCTTGGCCCGCTCTTTCAGCACCCTCGGCCTGACACCTCCAGTCAGTTCCGACTGGATCGCTGACTCAGGAGCCACCTACCACACCACTCCCAACCCTGGTCTCCTATCTTCCGTTCACCCACCCTCTTCGACTCACCCTTCGTCCATCATGGTCGCCAATGGCTCTTGCCTTTCGGTCACGTCTGTGGGTGCCGCTAACACCCATGGCTCCTTTCTTCTTCCCGATGTCCTGGTTGCTCCCAATATGGTTCACAACCTTCTTTCTATTCGCCGTTTCACAGCTGATAACTCCTGTTCGGTTGAATTCGATCCTTCTGGTCTCACTGTAAAGGACTTAGCTTCCCAGCGCCCTCTTCTTCGTTGTGACAGCACGGGGCCCCATTACACTCTTCGGTTTCCTATTTCCGCTCCATGGTCCTCACCTTCCCCTCCGTCAGCTGCTTTCGCAACCACCACCTCCTCTACTACTTGGCATCGTCGCCTTGGTCACCCTGGTCGTGATGCCTTGACACAGCTTAGTCGTAGCTCTGCCATACCATGTACTCGAGCTCGCGATGAGCATTTGTGTCATGCGTGCCAACTGGGCCGACATGTTCGTCTTCCTTTTCCTACTTCTTCTTCCCATGTGGCCCATATCTTTGACCTTGTCCATTGCGATCTGTGGACATCTCCTGTCCCTAGTATTTCTGGCTATAAATACTATCTTGTGTTGGTGGATGATTTCTCTCACTATTCCTGGACTTTTCCTCTTCGTGCCAAGTCTGACACTTTCTCCACGCTCCTCCACTTCTTTGCCTGGGTGTCCACACAGTTCGGCCTCACCATCAAGGCCGTTCAGTGTGACAACGGGCGTGAGTTCGATAACTCCACGTCTCGTGCCTTCTTTGTCTCTCACGGCATGCAGTTGCGCATGTCGTGCCCCTACACCTCCTCCCAGAACGGCAAGGCCGAGCGCATGATTCGCACCACTAATGACACCATACGCACCCTCCTCTTGCAAGCCTCTCTTTCGGCTCGTTTCTGGGCCGAGGGTCTTCACACCTCCACATACCTCCTCAACCGTTTGCCTTCTGCTGCCTGTCCCGCTCCCACTCCTCACCACGCCCTCTTCGGTACCCCTCCTCGCTACGACCACCTCTGTGTCTTCGGGTGTGCGTGCTACCCTAACACCACTGCCACTGCTCCTCACAAGCTGGCTCCCCGGTCGACTCGGTGTGTCTTCCTCGGGTACTCCCTGGATCACAAGGGGTACCATTGCTTTGACCTCTCCTCTCGTCGCGTTCTCATTTCCCGACACGTTGTGTTCGACGAGTCCGATTTTCCTTTCTCTACCACCACCCCTCCTCCTACCTCCACACCACCTCCCACCTCCGACCTTGACCTCTCCTCCTTGTTTCCCACTGACGCGGTGGTCCAGCCACCTTTACTGTTTTACCCTGCAGGTCCTCCACCACGCGCCGCGCCGGGCTCGTGCCCCGGCTCTCCTGCTTTCCCGCGCCCTCCGCCGGGCCCGTGCCCCGGCTCGCCGTACTCCGGTGCTGCGCCGGCCCCTGCGCCCTGCGCCGGTCCGGCAGCCACGTTACCCGGGGCTGCGCCCGACCCTGCGCCCGACGCGGGTCCGGCGCCTGCGGCACCTCCCACGCGCTTCGCCCAGCCGTGCGTGTCTACCAGCGCCGTGCACAGGCGGCCTCACCGCCCCCGGTACTGGATCCGTCACCGTCGTCGCCACCTCGGTCTCCTCCCGTGACCACTTCTCCACCGTGGACGCCTACGCCGCCGCCATCACCGCCGCCGGCTGCTCGGGTTGAGCCGCCCGTGTACCACCCCCCATTCTTCACTGCCACCCGCGTCATGTTCACTCCATGGTGACGCGGCATGCGGCGGGGGTGTTGCGGCCTCGGGCTCTTACCGCGACGCACGGCGAGACGCATGCCTCTCCGGTACCCTCTTCCGTGCGCGACGCTTTGGCCGACACTCACTGGCGTCGTGCGATGGAAGAGGAGTACGCGGCTCTACTAGCCAACCAGACCTGGGATCTGGTGCCCCATCCGCCTGGCTCCAATGTCGTCACCAGCAAGTGGATCTGGACTCACAAGCGTCGGGCTGATGGCACTCTTGAGCGGTACAAGGCTCGCTGGGTTCTCAGGGGTTTCACTCAGCGGTCTAGAGTTGATTATGATGAGACTTTCAGTCCAGTGGTGAAGCCTGCTACAGTCCGCACCGTTCTCTCACTGGCTCTCTCTCGCTCCTGGCCCGTGCATCAGCTGGACGTCAAGAATGATTTTCTCCACGGCACACTTGCTGAGACAGTCTACTGCAGTCAGCTGGCGGGCTTTGCTGACTCTTCTCGCCCTGATCTGGTCTGCCGCCTCAACAAGTCACTCTACGGCCTCAAGCAGGCCCCTCGGGTGTGGTACTCTCGGTTTACTGCATTCCTGCTCACTCTGGGGTTTTTGGAGGC
The DNA here is from genome assembly GCA_009763385.1 of Coix lacryma-jobi var. lacryma-jobi. Taxonomy (NCBI): domain Eukaryota; kingdom Viridiplantae; phylum Streptophyta; class Magnoliopsida; order Poales; family Poaceae; genus Coix; species Coix lacryma-jobi. Next base: position 93,726,483 of record CM019824.1, read on the forward strand.
CAAGTCAGATACTTGACTGTTCATCTACCACCACGGTGGGGAGACTGTCTATCTGCTGCTCTATGTTGATGACATTGTGCTCACCGGCACTACTGCGGCGGATCATCACCTCTCTTCAGCAGGAATTCGCGATGAAGGACCTCGGTGTGCTCCACCACTTCCTCGGGGTCACCGTTGAGCCTCGTCCCGGGGGTCTCTTTCTTCACCAGCGGCAGTATACTCTTGATATCCTGGAGCGAGCTGGGATGACTGACTGCAAGCCCTGCTCCACCCCTGTTGACACTCAGGCCAAGCTGTCAGAGACCGAGGGCACCACAGTCACTGACCCTACCGCATACAAGAGTCTTGCGGGGGCACTTCAGTACCTCACCTTCACCCGCCCGGACATCACATATGCAGTTCAGCAGATTTGCCTTCATATGCATGATCCGCGCAAGCCTCACCTCACGGCCCTCAAGCGCCTCCTCCGCTACCTCCGCGGCACCGTCGACTACAGCCTGCTTCTCCACCGGTCTGCCTCCACCGAGCTCGTCGTCTACACCGACGCTGACTGGGCCAGGTGTCCGGACACTCGTCGGTCCACCTCCGGCTAGGCTATCTTCCTCGGCGGCAACCTGGTGTCCTGGTCGTCCAAGCGCCAGCCGGTGGTGTCCCGCTCTAGTGCCGAGGCGGAGTACCGCACTGTTGCTAACAGCGTGGCTGAGGCGTCCTGGCTCCGGCAGCTCCTTGGTGAGCTCCACAGTCCCCTGACCCGGAGCACGTTGGTGTACTGCGACAACGTCAGTGCGGTGTACCTCTCCACCAACCCCGTTCAGCACCAGCAGACCAAGCATGTGGAGATCGACCTCCACTCTGTCCGCGACCGGGTGACCATCGGTGATGTTCGGGTTCTCCACGTCCCGACCACCTCCCAGTTTGCTCACATCTTCACCAAGGGCCTCCCGTCTTCGACGTTCTCCGAGTTTCGCTCCAGTCTCAACATTACTAGTGGCTAGTTGAGTCTGTGGGGGGGGCTCGTGTGATGTGCCTCTTTTCGTGCCCAGTCTTGAAACTCCGCTGCGCCGGTAGTTCAGACTGCGGGGGGGGGGGGGGGGGTGGGGGTGTTAGAGCTAATGAGTCTAGGCCCATGAGGCCCATGTAACAGCTGCTACTATTGCTACCCCTCTAGGGTTGGCCCAATCAATTCAATCACTCTTTCCAACACATCCGACACAGTTATATCGATGATAAAGACATCATTCCAAATCTGGATCAGGAAGATATCAACCTGGACATCTCCAAAGACTTACTTGCAAGAGAAGCTATGGAGAAACGTGACGACAAAACTATACATACTTTTGCCTTCAACATTGATCCTGCACAGTTAATTCCAGGTAAAACAAATTCAATAAATTTTTCCTTTATTTCTCTATTCCATTCAAAAAGTAACATGACAAGCTAGAAACAACTGTATCGGCATACATGAATAGGAAAATATAATCCTATTTACTCCAGCAGTTATTTATAATAAGCAGCATATTTCTAAAGTTAAAAAAAATATTATGCAGACAATTCAGATGGCTCAAAAAGTCCAATCGTGGATAACAAAGGAAAAAAAAGCAAGAGGGACAGAGATAGGTATGCACAAATGACCGATGAAAAGAAACAAGAACAACTACAAAGACGCCGTGAAGCCTATCATCAACAAAAGAGAGCAAAGAAGGAAGATAAATTAATTGGCTCTCAAAGTCCAGTCATGAATGCCAAGGACAAAAAAAATAAGATTGAAAGAGACAGGTATGCACGGATGACAGATGAAACAAAAGAAAAACTACTAAAAAGACGCCGGGAAGCATATCAGCGAAATAAAGCAAAGAAGGAATCAATGAAAACAAATACAGAAAAACAGCTGCAGCAGAAGACCACAAAATACGCAAAAGAGAGGCAAAAATATGCAAAGATGGAGCCAGAAAAAAAGAAAACTAGAATAGAACAAATTACTGCTAATCAAAAAGTGAAGCGCAGCACACAGACCAAGGATTCAATAGCAATGGAGAACCCTGCATATATCGAAATTGGACTAGAAGTTAAAACATCAATCTTCAACGAAAAAAGTTGTCGACAGAATTCAAATCAAAACAGGTAGAAAATGTCTCTGAATCATCGAGAAAAGACACATCCAAAATGAAAGATAGAGACAATTACACGCAACATCTACAGCATCAAAAAATGATGAATAATGGTAATAAAACTATAATTTTACATGATACTATCACATTACGGAGCAATATAAAACCTTATGTGAAACTAACCATGTTTCTTGGACAGACATTTCCTCTACAACGTGTGCAGCAACCGAAGAGAAAGATGCACCAGGATCAGCCTACAATGAAGATCAGGGTATGTTTATCAATATATTAATTATGCCATTACAAAATAGAAGAACTATTAAAAATAAAAAACATTACTATGCAGACAATGATGGAGTGGTGTTTGAACAAGATGCAAACGAGGAAGAATATATGTTCTCTACTCAAGGTATGCTAAATAAAATTAAAAGAAAATTCATTAGTATACCTTGCTGATTTTAAAATTCTATAACTCAAAACAGAATGGAACATAGATGAAGAAATTGAAATCACAGACGATGAGGAAAAAACTACTAAGCATTCAAACATCCCGGACCCTTATGACATTGTCTACAGCAACATACCAGAAAAGCCTCACATGCTGAAAAATGTAGAAAATTGCAAATTCTGCGACGCAAGAAAGTTTGAGTACGAGTCGGAAGGCTTATGTTGCAAAAAGGGGGAAATCAAACTAGCCAATCCAGAAACACCGACCCAACTCATGAGGCTTTGGACAAGCAACAATTCTGATGCAAGGCATTTTCGAAACAATATAAGATTTTTCAATGGTCACTTCTCATTCACACCTTTATATTGCCAACTTGATAGAGACACGATCGACGTCCAAAACACTGGCATCTACACCTTCCGAGCACATGGTCAGATCTATCACAATATACAGTCAATTGGTAATAGTCCAACGAATGCCAAGCACCTGGAACTATACTTCTATGATGATGATCCAAGCCTAGAGCATCGTTACCGTTGTTGCCGCAAAGAAATATACGAGCAAGACAAGCACATAATTGGCATAATTACCGACGTTCTGCGCGAAAACCCATACCCAAAGCAGTTTAGGAGCTTGGGACAGGCCCAGAACCTCGAGGACTACAGAGTAATCTTGAACCTTGACCAGAGATTGGATCAGAGAGTATACAACGCGCCAATCAATTCAGAGGTAGCTGCAGTATGGATAGAAGGGAACGAAAGAAGAAATAATTTTGACAAGAATATAATACTGCATGGCAAAAACAATGAAATACAGGGCATACAATCATATCATGGATGCTATGATCCGTTATCGTATCCTTTATTCTTTCCAAGGGCAGAACTAGGTTGGCATCAAGATATCCCAAAAGTCGGCGTAAGAATGGAAGATGTGATCAAGGCTCGTTTTCAAAGAAAAAAGACAACGGCGAAGACCCCGGTTAGTATTTCATATACTTATGTCTTGTCTAAAATTAAACTATGATATATGGCACATTCAACCAAATGAAGCTAACTCTTGATTTATAACAATATTAAAACAGATTCAAACAACAGGCTGTGCGTAACCATGATGGAATACTACTGCTACAAATTCCATGTGCGACCAAACATTTTCGATCTGGTGCTACATGGCAGCCGGCTATTCCAACAATTTGTTGTAGATACATACATCAAGATTGAAAACTCCAGATTGGACTACATGTATCATCATCAGAAAGAAATCAGAGCAGACTTATACCAAGGACTATTGGATAGCATTCAAGCCGGCGAGCAGCAGGGAAATGAAATTGGGAAAAGAATACTCCCATCATCATTTATTGGAGGGCCACGAGATAAACATTGTCGGTACCTAGATGCTATGGCTTTGGTCAGAAAATATGGAAAACCAGACATTTTCCTTACGATGACATGCAACCCCAACTGGGAAGAGATAAAAAATGAACTCAAGTTTGGGCAAACACCACAACATTGCCCGGATCTGGTTGTTCGTGTTTTCAGGGCAAAGCTAGAAGAAATGAAGCGACAACTATTTGAAAAGGAAATTCTAGGAAAGGTCAAGGCGTATACCTATGTGGTAGAATTCCAGAAGAGGGGACTACCACATGCTCACTTCTTGCTGATCATGACAGGAAAGTACAAGTACACGTGCCCAGAACAGTACGATAGAATCATCTCCGCCGAGCTCCCTAACAAGAAAAAATACCCAGAGCTATACAAATTGGTAGTCAAACATATGATGCATGTTCCCTGCGGAGCACTCAATAGAAATTGTCCGTGCACGAAGAATCACATGACATGCAAGAACAATTACCCAAGGCCATTTGTTGAAACCACAATTACAGGCAAGGACTCCTACCCGTTGTATAGGAGACGCAACGATGGAAGGACTGCAAAAGTCAGAAAATGCAAACTAGATAACAAGTGGGTTGTTCCGTACAATCCTTACCTATTGATGATGTTCAACTGCCACATAAATGTCGAGATATGCTCGAGCATTAAAGCAGTCAAGTACCTATATAAACACCTATACAAGGGACATGACAAGGCATCTATATCTGTTACTGGGGCAGAGAACGAAGTACAAATCGATGAGATTCGACAGTACAGAGACGTGCCGTGGGTCACGCCTCCAGAAGCACGATGGAGAATATATGGCTTTGAACTAAGCAAAATAAGCCCACCAGTCATGCAACTGTAGCTGCACCTCCCAAACATGCACATGGTTTCATACAAATGCGAAGACAAAATCAAGGATGTCATAAACCGTGGAGGAACAGAAAGGTCAATGCTGACGGCATACTTCGAAAGGAACGTCCATGATGAAATAGCAAGAGACTTACTATACAAAGACTTTCCTGAGAAATATACATGGAAAACGCAAGGCAAGCTATGGCAACCGAGGAAACAGAAACCAAAATACCAAATTGGCAGGATTGTCGCAGCACATCCGGCTGAAGGAGAACGGTACTATCTTCGTGTGCTACTGAACCATGTGACGGGGGCAACGAGCTACAAAGACCTCAGAACAGTTGATGGTCAAACAATGCCAACCTTTAGGGACGCCGAAGAAAAATTGGGACTCATCGAGGCATACAACACGATAGATGAATGCATGACGGAAGCCGAGCTGTTTCGGATGCCATCATCGCTGAGAAGACTATTCGCAACAATACTGGTGTTTTGCGAACCGAGCGACATCCGTAGTCTTTGGAACAATCACCTTGATGCAATGTCAGAAGACTACAACAGGCATTGTAAATGCAAACACACAATCCAACAGATGGTGCTAAGAAATATCAGGGACATGCTGCAGTCAATGGGAAAAGACATAAAATCTTTTCTACTTCCAGATATTGACAAACACCATGACACATCAGAAAGCTTGTCTAGGGAGATTATTGAGGAATCCTCGATCGAGGTGGACCCTGAGGACTTATCTTTGCATAAGTACCTAAACAATGAGCAAAAAATAGCCTAGGAGAAGATCCTTTCAGCAACTAACAACAACCGAGGAGGCCTCTTCTTTGTTGATGGCCCAGGAGGAATGGGAAAAACATTCCTATAACGGGCGCTACTGGCAACCGTGCGCAGCCAAGGTAAGATTGCTCTAGCAACAACCACTTCCGGTGTTGCAGCTTCAATAATGCCCGGAGGAAGAACTGCGCACTCAAGGTTCAAGATACCACTAAGAATAGACAACACATCAATCTGTGGATTCACAAAACAAAGTGGGACAGCCAAGCTGCTACAGGCATCATCACTAATAATCTAGGACGAAGCATCTATGACTAAGAGGCAGGCTGTCGAGGCGCTAGATAAAAGCATGCGCGACATAATGAATAGACCGGACCTACCATTCGGCGGGAAAGCAGTTGTGTTCGGAGGAGATTTTAGACAGGTCCTCCCCGTTGTCAGAAAGGGCTCAAGAGCCCAGATAGTAGACACATCGCTACGCAGATCCGAGCTATGGAATTGCATGCAACACTTGAAGCTCGTACGGAACATGAGGGCTCAAAATGACCCGTGGTTCGCAGAATACCTTCTTCGTGTTGGAAACGGCACAGAAGAGACGAACGAAAACGGTTAAATCCTTCTACCTCAAAGTATATGCGTGGAACACAAGAGAGGAGAAAATGGACTTGACAGACTGATCAACCTTATCTACAAAAAGGACAAAGCCTCATTGAAGGATCCAAAATACATCACGTCGAGAGTGATTCTGTCCACAAGGAACGACTGCGTAGACGACATCAACCTAAAAATGATTGATCGCTTCGAGGGGAAGGAGATGGTGTATCACAACTTCGATTCTGTAGAAGATGACCAACACAACTACTATCCCTTAGAATTCATGAACAGTCTAACACCAAACGGACTGCCTCCACATATGCTCAAACTAAAAATTAAGTGTCCGATCATACTGCTCAGGAATATCGACCCGGCAAATGGTCTTTGCAATGGCACAAGACTGGTCATACGCGCGTTCCAGAAAAATGCAATTGATGCGGAAATTGTGCTAGGACAGCACTAAAGAATGCGGGTTTTCTTGCCAAGAATACCACTATGTCCCTCGGACGATGAGATGTTCCCGTTCCATTTCAAGATAAAACAATTTCCTGTCAGGCTAAGCTTCGCAATGACAATAAACAAATCGCAAGGGCAGACAATACCAAACATCGACATCTACCTACCTGACCCAGTTTTCTCTCATGGACAACTGTATGTCGCACTCTCTAGAGCCACGGCGGCAAAGAATATAAAGGTACTAACAGGAAAACAAGATGAAGAGAATGAGGAGGACGAGGACAAGAAGAAGAAATTGCAGAAGATCGCTACAAGCAAAACATACACTAAGAATATTGTCTACACGGAGGTCCTAACCAAATAAGTGAGACAAGATGAAGGCTGCATCGATTAAGGAGCGCAGAGTGTGATTGAGTCGCTGAGATAAGCAACTAATAGAGTCTTCTTACATGAACCATATACTTCATGTAAAGAATACACTTTATTATTGTGTTAAATATAATGTTCTATAGAAAAGTTCACTACTTTTCTGTTAACCATAAATTATAGCTTTTAAATTAAATTTCATGGAAAAATTAAAACATATAAATATATAATTCATGTAACATTTCTATAATCACTTTACATAAATATTGGTCTTTTTTTCTCTCTTTGCAACGCACAGGCATGGCCGCCGAAGTTCTTCTAAATGTAAAAAAAATAGCATGACAAGACGCTAGGCATCCTAGCCAATCCATTCAACAAACAAATTGAACATAGAGCACGGAAAATCCGAACGAGAAAACGTTAAAACCCTTACCGAAGTCGACGCGGCACCTGATGCGGAAGCCTGCTTGGCGGCGCGGAACTCCGCGAGCTCGCGCTCAATGTCGGCGGCAGTCCGTTTGGCGTGGCGCTTGGCGAGCTGCTCGGGATCGGCGGGATGGCCCGCGGCGGCGGCGCGCTCGCGCTCCTCGAGGTCGGAGACGGCCCTCCGGCGCTTCACGCCAGCGGCAGCGGCGCAAGCGGCTGCCTCACGGCGGCCGCGGAGGCGCGCGTCGAACTGGCGGCGGAGGGACTCGTCGCGGAGGAGCTTGTAGGAGCTGGAGAGGCGCTGGAAGTCAGCAGTGGCGTTAGGGTCGTCGGGGTGGCGCAGCTGCGACTGCATCCGGTACGCCTTCTCGGTCTGGTCGATGGTCAGCGCCGCGCCTTCCTCCCCGACGGGAGGCAGAGCACCTTGTAGTGGTCGATGTCATCCTCCTCCTGCCCCGTCACCGCCATGGCGCCCGAAGAGAGATGTCGCGGGACCTCGACCTCGCTTGGTGGTATGGAAGGAATGAGAATTGGGGAATTGGGGATGGGAGGGAGAGGCTGCGGCTGAAGCGTGTCGTGGACGGGGTCGGGAATTTGTTCGCACTCAGCCACTCAGCGATGATGTGGTCACGTGGTGGAGAAGCGGATGGGCCTCATGGGCTGGCCTAAGGATAGAGAACGAAGTGAAAAAAGGAAAAACAATCGACGGCCAAAAAGGCATTGGACTAAAAAAAATTAGAAAAAAAAATTCAAAAAGCAAAAAAAAACGTCTATGAAGATATCGACATTAATCTCTACAAAAAAAATAATATAGGTATAAAAGACTAAATAAAATAAAACTCCCTCCGTTCAAGAAAAAACATACAATTCTAGCACAATATCACATTTTAGTATCTTAAATTCAAATAATTAAAGATAAAAATATATTAATATTTATGATATTAAATAAACATCATTATATTAATTATAAAATATATTTGTATAGTAAATATATTTAGATCAATAAATATTAATACTATTCACTAGAAACGTGGTCAAACGTGAAATACTTTTTAGGACACAGAACCTATAGTTGCATTTTTTTTATAGATGAAGGCAGTATATAATAAGAAAACGTTAACAATTGAAGAAAAAAAATATTTATAATATTAAATAAACATCATTATATTAATTATGAAATATATTTTTATATTAAATATATTTGGATCACTATTCACTAGAAACGTTGACAAACGTGAAATACTTTTCAGGACACAGAACCTATAGTTGCATGTTTTTATAGATGGAGGGAGTATATAACAAGAAAACGTTTACACTTGCAGGAAAAAAACAAATATGTGATATTCATCAATAATAATAATAAAATATAAATTATTAACCCCGGCACGGGCATTTTTACTGGTTTATTTAAAAACAAGAGAGCAGCAGGCCATAGGGCGCGCACAGGTGGTCCACGACAGCAAAAATATTTTGGGTCCTTCGTTTGGAATCGTCTGGTGGCCAATGGTGCTCAACCTTCTCGTACGGTCAACCGTGCTGTTGTGGATTTGTGATTGGCTAACACTATAAAATATCTATCAGCATCTCTTCCAATCCTCTTCCTCTGCACTCTCTTTTGCGCTTCGCATGAGCTCTGGCACAGCAGCGCTAGCGCAGTGGGCCGGTGGGCACGAACGCAGGGCGGCCTCCGGCGGTGGTCGCAGACGCGGCGCGAGCTCGCCCCCGGCATGAGCAGTCTCGGCGTACTGGCGCAGGGTGAGCCTGTGGTGGCACGGTCACAGGCCCTAGTGCGGCCTGGCCTTTGCTAGCCACCCGACCACCGCGGGCGCGTAGGAGGTGAGCTAACCTCGGGCACCGGCATAGCATGGCGCGACTCACTGCTCGGCCACCGGCTACCACGGGTGCGAGCCTCACCGGTCGGTCGCCGCCGGCCCCGGTCCTGGGCGAGCGAGCTGGCCACCATTGTGTTGGGGTTTAGTCCCACATCGTGTATCGATGGTTGGGGAGCACAACATATAACGCGTGACAGTCCTCACCTATCAGGCTAGTTTTTTGGGTTGAGTTAGGCCCAGTTCTTAATATGTTGCAGCTCCGGTGGACCTGGGCATATGGGGAGCGCAGGCTCGTAACGAGCCGGGCCGGCTTTAAAGCCAAACTCCAAGATTGAGAACTCGGTGGTCACCACCGGTTCCAACAAGTGGTATCGGAGCCACCCAAGGTCGAAAAAGCTAAACCTGATAAAAAATCTCGGACGTCACGACATGGTGGGGGCACCCCGATGTGTGACTAAGGGGGAGATTGTTGGGGTTTAGTCCCACATCGTGTATCGATGGTTGGGGAGCACAACATATAAGGCGTGACACTCCTCACCTATCAGGCTAGTCTTTTGGGTTGAGTTAGGCCCAGTCCTTGATATGTTGCAGCTCCGGTGGACCTGGGCCTGTGGGGAGCGCAGGTTCGTAACGAGCCGGGCCGGCTTTTAAAGCCAAGCTCCAAGATCGAGAACTTGGTGGTCACCACCGGTTCCAACAAGTGGTATCAAAGCCGCCCAAGGTCAGGAAAGCTAAATCCGATAAAAAATCTCGGACGTCATGACATGGCGGGGGCACCCCTGGTACCAAAGCCGCCCAAGGTCAGAAAAAGCTAAACCCGATAAAAAATCTCCGACGTCACGACATGGTGGGGGCACCCCGATGTGTGACTAAGGGGGAGATTGTTGGGGTTTAGTCCCACATCGTGTATCGATGGTGGGGGAGCCCAACATATAAGGCGTGACAGTCCTCACCTATTAGGCTAGTCTTTTGGGTTGAGTTAGGCCCAGTCCTTGATATGTTGCAGCTCTGGTGGACCTGGGCCTGTGGGGAGCGCAGACTCGTAACGAGTCGAGCCGGCTTTAAAGCCAAGCTCCAAGATCGAGAACTCGGTGGTCACCGCCGGTTGCAACAAGTGGTATCAGAGCCACCCAAGGTTGAAAAAGCTAAACCCGATAAAAAATCTCGGACGTCACGACATGGTGGGGGCACCCCGATGTGTGACTAAGGGGGAGATTGTTGGGGTTTAGACCCACATCGTGTATCGATGGTGGGGGAGCACAACATATAAGACGTGACAGTTCTCACCTATCAGGCTAGTCTTTTGGGTTGAGTTATGCTCAGTCCTTGATATGTTGCAGCTCCGGTGGACCTGGGCCTGTGGGGAGCGCAGGCTCGTAACGAGCCGGGCCGGCTTTAAAGCCAAACTCCAAGATCGAGAACTCGGTGGTCACCACCGGTTCCAACACATTGGTCAACTGTTGCCCGGTCGTTACACAGGTGCTCCTCCTTCTCTCCCCTTGCTCGATCTAGTGTCTCTGTGGCCATATCTGTCCATCATTCTGTCAGATCCGGTGCCTCCATGGCTGGATCTCTCCCTCCTCCCGTCGGATCAGGCCGCCGGAGGCCATGGACAACAATGGCATGGTGGAGGACTGTGGGCTAGCGATGGATCTGTCCCTCCTCCTGTCGGTGAGCTCTTGGCAAAATCTTGTTCCATTCCCCTCCATTGTGTTATGTATCATTGTGCTTCTATGGACCTAATTTTATAATAATTTTGTGTTGTGAATAACCTTCTACAGATAAGAAGGTCATAAGGATCAATTGCTTATTAACACGCCATCATCGTTGCTGTTGGGAGAAGGTAGTAGGTACGTCATACATGTTATTCTTCTTCCACTATGCAAGTTTCTCATATATTTTATCTACTGCCTTTGAGTGCTGAAAAAAATTATCTCAATTCTACATTGCTGATTTTTGAATTTTGTATTAAGTATGGAAAGAATAAGATGAACAAGATTTGGAATTATTAAACTGCATAGAATCGGATAGCTTTGAGGATGATGATGAACCAATGCTAGGGGGAAGAGCACTTAGAGGAGACATCGAGAGCTATTATGCAACTACATATATCATTACTTAATAGCCTGTAGTTCTTGGTGTTTCTCAGGTTTTGATATACCGTGCGTTGTTTTTTTCATCCTATTCGACCTTCCAGATGCCTGTTAGGAGTAGAATTACTAATTAAAGCTACCTTAGTTTGTTTATCTTTCTCTCGATTCATGTATTCATTCAAATCTATGTCTTCCTATTCGTACCTTTTTGGTTTTTTTAGAATGGATATTTGACACATTCAAGGTGCCCAACAAAGAAGCTTACTGGGAAGAACTCGGTCTTTTAAAGCATTTCAGGTGCCCAGTTTTGCTCTTGTATTTTAATTGTAAGCCTGACCCATTTGTTGCTCTTGTATTCTACCGAGTGAAACACAGGAGAGATATGTGAGACAAGTCATGCACAGCAATTGTAAGATTATGAGGCCCATAACTATTTAGTGTTGACTATCTGTAATTGAGATGAATTTAATGTTGCTCTTTTTTCATACCTGATCACTAATTAAATTAATAGTGTTTCTTCTTGGTCATAAAACTTAGATATAGCATACTGTGTACTCTACTTGGCTCTTTCATCACTAATATATGTGTTTTTCAGTTTGGGATCTCCTGTCATATTTTTTTCATACACACGCTTTTATAGTTATCTAAAACCTTTATGTTTTTACTTTGCTTGGTTTTTTTTGTATTTCTCACCCTTTAACCTTTACACATATTGAAAATTGATGATTTTTGCAGATCTGTTGGAAAATGAGGTTGTGCTATCCATAACGGCAGAAAAGGTTAGAAAAAAAACTCTTACCAACTTTTGGTTGATGATTACTCTTAGGAGTAGATTCTTTTAGTCATAATATGTGGGCTCAAAACTGAGGTAATGAATTCTCTACAAAAAGATCATCTCATGAGTAGGTCAGAACTTCTTTACCTGTGGTTGATGTTTTTTTACTCCTGAGCATAGTTGGACTAAACTATGAGATCAAAGTGTTGAACTATAATAAATTGTTGATTAGACCCTCTGGAACGTTATGCCTTGATGCTTGAATCACACGGACTACACTTTTGTGTTTGTTCAGTCAGCAATTTAGGAATTCAGTCAGGAATTTGTGATGTATAAATGCTTTTGGTGTCTGATTTAAAACTTGATGTCAGGCCTTTAGGCTGAACAAGAAGAAAAAAGGAACCACATTCTCTGCTCTGTATGATACCTTAAGAGTTGGGGTTTGATTAATTGATTCTAATAGAACAATATAATTTGAGACCATATTGTTATTATCTTTATAGGATGTGCTGGCCTCTGCTTTGCTAAAAGGAACCACATTCTTTGCTTTGTACTACGCCTTCAGAGTTGGCTAATTGTATGGTGCCTATGCGTGCTCTATCGGATCAAGTTCTACTAAAGTGATAATTCTATAGGTTGTTAAATGTCTATATTTCCAGCCGGTTCGTTCTTGAATTTGAGTTGGCAGGTCTGGCTCCATTTGCTGCAGTACAAGTTAATATATGGATTCATTTGTTATGCCTGGTCTATGTGACTGTTCCTATAGTTGTGTTTTGCTCTGTTTTTTTTGTGTGTCCAGGTTGAGGTAAACCTCCTTCCTCTACAGAAAAGTGAGGCTATAGCTATATATATGTTCAGCTTTGCTAGAACAGAGCTGATGAATTTGTGGTGTCAGAACAGGTAAAAAGGGTTGACCAGTGATTATTATTGGTACTCAGTATATGTCATTTCTATTTAAAAGAAATGTGTTTGCCTACTAAAGTGGTCTTTTGATTGTGCATTTGCCATTTCGATTTAAAAGAAATGTGCTTGTCTACTAAAGTGGGTCGGTTTAGAGTGTTATTATTCTATCAAGTGCATGCATATGTATGAGGTTTCTTATCTGATTCATCGACATTTTCTTTTGTGTCCTATCTGTTCTTAGGTAAAATATATTTGTCCTATGCAACTATGAGAATTTACCTGTAATTTAAATAGTGGAGTCACATGTTACATGGTTGATTGGTTAGCTCTATGCAAACATTTTTCACGCTATAACATGTGCTTCTAACAAAGATTGCTGCTGCATTGATCATGTTGCCATCTATTGACTGATCCCCTCTTTTACCATAGCGAAGAAGAGAACAATAGGTCATGGATGTCAATTTCGATAGCTAGGTGGCCTATGAATGTAGAGGTCAGATGTCCTACTTTTTTCATTTTTCTTCTATCCTTATTAATTTATCATATATATCTTATATCCACAATAACATTTCATGATTCTCAATCTACCTCTCATATACCAAATAGGTAATATGGCTGCTCTCATGTACAACTATGACTGAATGACTGATGATGGTCTAAAAGGCTGGAAGTAAAAGAAGCTACTGTAAAACTCTTGGAGTTCTCAGCTATAGAGTTGTACATTCTCATTGTGGATTAACCACTGCTATTTCAGTTCTACGTTCAGGTCTCCTTTTGCTTCTATGATAACACTACGACATGTTGTATTGTATGACTGTTTTGTGAGTTAAGGGACGACCTGTGTTGCAAACAAGTTTTCATAGTGGAACAACTATGACAGGAGATCACATTGCCCCGTGCAATATCTGTGTTTTTGTTCGCTATGTACATGACAAACAATAATATATCTGTGCTTTTATTTGTTGTGTCGTTATACATAATCAACAGTGTTTTTTCATAAACATAACTGCAGTGCCAACCCGCGCGCATGGGCGCGCACAAATCACTAGTTACTCTTTGAAGGTCCCAGTCTCTGGCTCAACAACAACATACAGGTCAGGCAGCAGCTGAATTTCAGACACAGGAAACAAACAGGAGCGTCATTTATCAGCGCTACTTCGTATTGAGGCGAAACGTAAGCAAAAGGAAGGATTCGTAGCCATCTGGATAGGCAGATAAAAAGCATATCTACGCGTGACAGGTTGCTACACCTACACCAGACGAATAGAATAGAATAAAGTAAGAGCAGCAGGAAAAAGGAACGTGGATGAGAACAGAATATTTTATATTATTTAATAATAGCAAAAAAAAAGGAAAAAAAACGAACCGCGTACGATCACCAACCGGTCCTTTTTGTTTGTATATATACTATAATAAAAAGATTACTAATCAACATGTGCTAAAAGAAATCCCAAAGACTCATCAACTACCACAGAAATTCTAAAACGCGCGAATGCCGCCAGCTGAATCGGAATGGGAAAGCATCCACCAACAATCAGATAATAAGGCAGGGCTACAAGTACCGTCGATCAGCTAGGAACTTGTCGACGGATTCGTCGATCAGCTAGGAACTTGCCGACGGATTCAGTTCAGGAATCGGAGGCACGCAAAGCTCCACCGCGGTAGATCGAACAGAGGCAGAGTCCACAACGCGAGCAAAGACTGTTTTTTGTACTCAGCCGTCAGCCCTACCGGAGAGAAAGAAGACGAGGAGGCGGCAGCGAACCGCTTTTTCAGAAATTCCCTTTGCAGAGATAACACGTGAATAGGTACCCTTTTACTGCAGGAGCTCGCTGCACCGACGTCCAACGGGGAATCAAACAATTTAGGGCGATGTGGCGAGCCGCACGTCCGCAGATTTGACGGCGACTATACACGAGGATGATAAATGAAAAACAAGCAAAAAAAAAAAAGAGGTGTTGGCGTGATCACTTGGCACGCAGCCAAGACTTCGGGAGCTTCCAGATCCTCACCTTGGAACAATAGGCGAGGGCGACAACGATGACGCACCGGAATGGAGTGGAGTGGGTGATGACTGACGAGTTGGTGGAGGCCCTTAGAGCATCTCCAACGGTTTTGCAAATAAGCTTTGCATTCTTATTTTTTGCAAAAAAAAAAGTCTAAAAATCTTCTATCCAATGGTTAGGCAAATGAGATTGGCATTTTTAGCAACTTGACAAATACTGGGTGATATTTGGCATATATGCCAAGCCACGGTTGACTTGGCAATCACCCTTGCGTGCTACTCTCGCGGGATATTTCCCTTTCGCGCTCACAAATTTTTAGTTTTGCTAAGTCTAAATGCAAAACCGTTGGAGATGGACTCTTTTTACCTTTGCCATATTAATTTAAGAGTTGACAAATACCATATTTTGTCAAACAAAAAATGCAAAACCGTTGGAGTTGCTCTTAAATAGGTGATGGCAGGAACCTTTTATATAGGGTGTGTTTAGTTCTCCATTTTGCAAGATTTTCCATCACATCAATATTTAGACACATGCATGGAGAATTAAATATGGGTAAAAAATAACTAATTATACTTTTAGTATGTACATGTCGAGACGAATCTTTTGAGTCTAGTTGGTCAATGTTTGGACAAAATTTATCAAATAACAACGAAAATGCTACAGTGTTTTATTTTGCAAAATGAATGCATCTAAACACACCCATAGGAATCTGGGAGTCCATATTGTTAGAAAAGTAGGCAATTTCTCTAGCAGTTTAATCCAGAAAATAATTGCAATAAATAAAAGATTCATATAAACAGTTATATGCTGGTGTGATCTAACTGTTGCAAGAACATAGATAATACTATAAATAGTATAGGAAAATTCACTGAAACATAAGCACGAGGGATATACGAAATATACCCTGCGGAGGGACCAGTGCCGGAGGCACCGGCGGCACCATATTCATTGTGAATGTGTTGCTCGAAGTCGTGGACCACAGTCGATGCACGAAGAGGTTCGCAGTGCAGTCCCTCGAACGTCCACCGAAAAGAGTAGTCGATCACCGGGAAGAAGAGTCGATCGGATCACTAGCGAGCAGTCGCGATGACGCTCCCCAAAAACCTTATCGCCCGCACACCCGAGCAGGTGTCTCGATGCAGATGATGGTTCCGGAAGCCTGCTCGCCCAACTCTCTGTGCGCGCAGAAGATCGGGACGGGAAAACTTGGAAGCTACTCAACAGAAAAAAACAGTGGTGCAGTCTTTCGCTGTACACCACAGCTCAAGGATACATTTCCTTTTATAAGCAAGACAAAATAGAAGATAAAATGTAGAGGATGAATCTGGACGTCATGAAGCGTCCTTCAATGACCAGTAACCTCTGCCATTATCATGGGGTTACTAGTAACTGCAACAATAACCATGAGAGTTACTAGTAACCGCAACCATAATCATGACCCTTACAATTCCAGCCATCAACTACAATTAGTCCACTATTTTATTGCACCTAGCATCTAATATGGTCATAGAATCTATTTGATTTAATTAAATAAAATATGGGTCATACCCACATTAAATCTAACAATCCCACCAAATTCTGTGACGCATATGAAATACTCCCGGTTTTAAAGTTGTTTGATATACCAGTGTTACGATGGAGACTGTTAAGTTGAACATCCACCTAGAACAGAGGTTACACTTCTTCACAACTGAACAATGGACTATGCCTTGAATTGACAGTTTTGTGCGAAACAAGTTTCACCTAAGTCCTTTACTGATACATGGTTGCCTTAAGCATCCCCTCTGATTGGAGCATATAAGTCAAACTCCTGGGTCTTTCGTGAGTATCTAGAGACCACCCAAATCTCATAGACTGTGACTAGCAGTCGAACTCATATAGGTGTGTTCCTTTTAGGATATTCTGTAGGCCAATATCCCTGCTTAAATAAGCCACTCGGATCACATTAAGAAATTAATCAACCTGCCATACAACATAGGAGAAATAGTGCATCTCAAACGAGTTGGACCTTAAAAATAAGGGATTTCTCCATATGTCACTCCACTAGCTTGTTTCGCCATCCTAATTCACGGGATCTCCGATCACATAGGACAGGTTACCACTATGGAATGACTTCAAGTGGGTCTCAAGCCCATCTCCCTCGATGCACCTTCTATCACATTACGTGACAGACCCTTGGTAAATTGATCTGCCAAGTTTTTAGATGTATGGACATAATCCAACGCAATTACTCTGGAGTTTTTTAGTTTCCTGACAGACTTCAACCGCCACTTCACGTGCCAAGTGGTCTTCATGTTGTCTCTAGAACTGTTCACTTTGACTATCACCGTTTGATTGTCACAGTTCATAGAAATTGCAGGAATTGGTTTTTCAACCACCGGCAAATCCATAAGGAGTTCACGAAGCCACTCAGCTTCAACAGTGGCGGTATCTAATGCTGCTAGTTCTGCTTCCATTGTTGACCTCGTTATGAGCATCTGCTTGCAAGACTTCTAGGAAACAGCACCACCTCCAAATGTGAACACATATCCACTTGTGGCTTTTAACACATCAGCATCAGATATCCAATTGGCATCACTATACCCTTCTAGTATCCTCGGATACCCAGTATAATGAATACCATAACTCACAGTACCCTTTAGATAACGCAACACTCTCTCAAGAGCACGCCAATGACTATCTCCCGGATTAGAAACAAACCGGCTCAATTTGCCCACTGCAAATGAGATGTCAGGTCTTGTTGCATTAGCTAAATACATGAGTGAGCCTATTATTTGAGAATATCTCAATTGGTCACATGCTATTCTACGATTTTTCCTTAATAGCACACTTGGGTCATAAGGAGTTGGAGCAGGAGTGCAGTCACTATAGCCAAAGCGAATCAATACCTTTTCCACATAGTGGGATCGCACAAGTGTTACCCCACCATTTCCTTCTCTCAACAGCTTTATGTTAAGAATAACATCAGCTTCACCCAAGTCTTTCATTTCAAAGTTACTAGAAAAAAAGTTTTTCACTTCCTTAATCACATTTACATTATTTCCAAAAATTAAAATATCATCTACATACAAGCATAAGATCACACCTTCCCCAACAACAAACCGATAATACACGCATTTATCAGCTTCGTTCACAACAAAGCCGACTGATGTCAAAGTTCTATCAAACTTTTCGTGCCACTGCTTAGGCGCTTGTTTTAGACCATACAAAGATTTTAGTAACTTACACACCTTTCTCTCTTGACCATTTGCTACAAAACCATCTGGCTGGTCCATATAAATTTCCTCCTCAAGCTCTCCATTCAGGAAGGCTGTCTTAACGTCCATTTGATGAACAATAAGACCATGTGAGGCAGCCAGAGAAAGTAGCACTCGTATGGTTGTTAGACGAGCAACTGGTGAGTAAGTATCGAAAAAATCTTCACCTTCTTTTTGTGTATAGCCTTTTGCTACAAGCCTCACTTTGTACTTCTCAATAGTACCATCAGGCCTAAGCTTTTTCTTAAATATCCATTTACATCCTACGGGTTTGCACCCATAAGGACGATCAACAACCTCCCATGTACCATTAGACATAATAGAATCCATTTCACTCTGAACAGCTTCCTTCCATAAGTCAGCATCAAGAGATGAATATGCCTCTACAATGGTTTTGGGAGTATTATCCACGAGGTATATAATAAAGTCATTGTTGATGGTCTTTAAACACCTGTTTTACCATCAACACTTTACCCAAAAATTCACCAAAAAAGCATGAAATGTAGTCAAATAGGTTTCAAACTAACCAAATTCCACATGTCCATAGATTTTGATTTGAATGCAGGATTTGGACCAAATTTGGAGCATGGACCCACTAGGGGCCGAGACCACTCACCAGAACCCATTTGGGCCCTAGTGGGGTGGCGCCCGCCACCCCTAGGTGGCGCCCGCCACATGGAGAGGCCCAACTTCCCCCCTTGCCACGTCACTGATCCGTGTGACCACCCCAGGGCTAAATCTTGGCCCTTGGTCACTAGGTTAGTGGCATCGGAGAGCTCAGGAGGGGAGTGGCGTGGATCATGACCGAATGGCGGTTACCTAGACATGCAACCGACCTAACCACCGCCTTGGAGGAGCCCCTGGAGACCATAGGATCAATGACGGTGCATCCAACGGCCAGGGGGGTGGCGGCCGCCACCTAGGGCTGGCGCCCGCCACTAGGGTTTGCCCTAGGTCGGTTGGCTGCCCCCTATAAGTACCCCCTCACTCCTCAAGACTATAAATACCCCCCTGGAGGCACCACTTCATAAGAAGCAAGACACACACAAGCAAGGAAGCAAAGAGAGCAAGGCTAGAGCTAGAGAGCTAATAGCTTAGGGTTTAGCCAAGCTTAGGCAAGTAGGTAGCTAGTAGAGCAAGGCATCCTTGCCTCATTGCCCTCACGGAAGCGCTGCTCAAGGCTTAGCTCAAGAGTAGAAGCGTGCGAGTGATCGGTCCTAGAGTCGGGAAGAGTCTTCCTTCATCTCCAGTTCAGGTTTTGCTCTTGTATCTCAAGCACTTTACTATATTCTAGTTCATCATTTCAAGTATTACTTTATTCTACTTATCAGTATTGAGTAGTATACTTGATTGATTGCTTGAGTGCCTAGCTATCCTACAGTTCAATTCACTTAGCCATAGTAGTTAATCTCTAGTGAGCTTAGTGATTGATCTTTGCCAATAGGTTGCTTAGTTAGTTTAGTGTTTATCTTATTAAGTCAAGTATTTGCTCTGACGTCCACAAGGGTGTCTCTATTCAAAGCTAGGGTAGAGATAGTTAGAATATAATTAAGCGTGGTGCTTAGTTATAGACTTACCTTCAGATACGGCTAGACCCCCGGATAGCTGTGGTAGCAAGCAGGTGGTGACAGCCCTGTGCGCCTTGAATTCCACCACGTAGTTGGCCCAGTTTAACAGTAAGGCTCATTGTGCTAGCGTTCAACCTAAGTCAGTGGTAAAGGCTAGTACGCCTCGGTACTTGACAAGATAGGAATAAAACTATACTTAACTTAGTTGCTTTATTGACATTTGCATGTCCTGCTTCATAGTTATCTTGCTTCATAGCTATCTTGCTTCGTAGTTATCTAGGAGTAGTTATTAGTTATTAGTTAGTTATCCTTAGTTATCCCATCCTATCTATCTATCTATCCACCTTACCTTAGCCAATTCATTCATCCTTACCTATCCACCCATATATTCTTTCTAGCCTTTCATCTCCTCTTTTCCCCTTTTCCCTTTTCTTATTCTTCGACTCTCATCCCCTCCTTGACTCAACTCATACACCACCCTAGCCTTCCCTTGGGATCAAATAAATCGACACCTGGTACTCCCAGACGAAGTGCTACTACGATAGTTCTGTGCGCTTGCAGAATCTCCTTCTGGTAGATTGCATTCTCGCTAGCTAGCTCCTCCTAGAGTCGGGATTGACAACCCCATTTGGCATTAGTAGATAGCTGCTTTAGCTTCACTCCTTTAGGTATAGTGACTAGACTTGCTTCAAGCATTTCTAGCGCCGTTGCCAGGGATAGACTCCATAGTCTACTCCTAGTCACGACGTTGGCAAGTGTCAACAAGCATTTTTGGGCCGTTACCGGGGATAGTTGCCTAGCTCTATCTTTAGTGAAGTTAAGAACTACCAACAAGCATTTCTGACGCTGTTGCCGGGGATGGCAATCGGTGTATCGGTTGAGTCCGTATCGAATTTATCTTCGCTTAAGCTCCCGCTTAGCGAATCCCATCTTACCCCATTCTTTCTTTCCTTAACTCTTCTTATCTTTTTCCTTCATCTCCTTCAACTTCTTTCTTTCCTATCTCGTTCTATCTTCACAATGGCCAACAAAACCATTCGTGAATTTTCTGCTCCTTCTGCCGCTAATGTAGCGATAGGACCAAACGTGATCGATGCCAACCTCAATTTTGAGTTGAAACTGGCTCTGATCATGATGGTCCAAGCTAGCCCGTTCTGTGGCAAAGCTCATGAGGATGCCAATGCTCACCTCCAACAATTTTTGGAGATTTGCAGCACCTTCACCATTAAGGGGATAACACAAGAAGCCATCCGTCTTCGTCTCTTTCCTTTCTCTTTGCTAGGAAAAGCGAAGCAATGGTTCTATACCAATCGCAACACTGTAGACACATGAGACAATTGTTCTAATGCTTTTCTCGCCAAATTCTTTCCGATGGGCAAGACGAACGCTCTTCGCAACAAAATCTCCAGCTTTATGCAACAAGCCGAGGAATCTATTCTTGAGGCTTGGGAGAGAATGCAAGAGTACGTCGCTTCTTGTCCACTCCATGGTATGGAGGACTGGCTATTGATCCAGAACTTCTACCATGGCCTAACCCCACTCTCTAGAAGCCATTTGGATGCCACCGTCGGTGGTGCATTCTTTTCTCTGAATGTTGCAGATGCTAAGGCTCTCATAGAGAAGATGGTGTCGAACCAAAGATGGAATGATGAGAGACTGTAGCCCCGTAAGCGAGGTATGCATTCCCTTAAGGAGGCCGACATGATCGTGGCCAAGATGGACCTGCTCGCAAAGAAGCTTGACAGTTGTGAGAAGATGAACCAACAAGAGAGTATCCAATCTCTGGAATCCTACATGACTTGTGAAGTCTGTGGAGAAATCGGACATTTTGGGAACCACTGCCCCGAGCTACATGAAGATTTGAACTTCATCAACAATAACGGTTTCCGTCAACAGAATCAAGGATGGAATCAGCCTGCAAATTCTCAAGGTAACAATTTATTCCCCCGCTCTAATTTTCAGAATTCTGATAATTTCTCATTCTTTAAAAATTTAGTTTACTCACAAGGTAGAACTACTGATTTCTTGAATAAGAGATTAATGTCAAATGATAAAACCCTTGAGAATATAAATGCTAAATTGGAAGATTTCTCATCTGCTCTGAAAAATCAATTAAGTTTTAATAAGATGTTAGAAACCCAATTAGCTCAACTCGCTGCTATCATACCATCTTTTGAAGCTGGCAAAATTCCTGCTAAACCTGACATGGAAACTGCAAACATGGTTGAAATAAAATATTTTATCTATTACGAAGATCAAACCATGACTGTTAAAAAGGGTGATCCTGGTAGTCCCATAATTAGATGCTCAATCTTTGGTGAAGTCTTTAAAAATGCCATGTGTGATTTAGGATCGAGTGTGAACATTCTATCTAAAGATTTTTATGAAAACTCGTTCTTTCCACCCATATCATCCACATTTGCATATGTCGTGATAGCTGATCAATCCACTTGCTATGTAGAAGGAATAGTTACTGATTTACCTGTTCATATTAGAGGTTCATACGTTCCTACTGATTTCATAATACTAGATATGGGAAATAGGAAAGATGTGCCTCAAATCCTGGGTAGACCTTTCTTGAACACTGTTGATGCTTGCATATATGTGGGAAGTGGTAAAATGCAAATGACATTAGGAGGGAGGAATGAAATATTCTCCTTTTTCTGTGGTCCCGCATATGCCGCTAACATGCAGGTAGCAAAACCCGTTCGTACCAAGAAGAGGCGCCCAAGAACAAGGTGGAACATAAAGGAAGAACCACCTTCTCCTGAGTTGTGTAATTCACATGACAAAGGAGAGATGCCAAAAGAAGAAGAAGCCGATGAAGTACTTCTGGAAGAAGCACCCAAGGAAGAAGATCCACCCGATAAGGATAAAATTCCATGGACCTAAGGTATGGATTTACTTTTAATTTTATTTTTTTTCCCTTCAAATTTCCCTTTTTCAAATAAATAACATATGTTATGCATGTAACTAAAAAAAATCACCAGTTATCATTAGTTATATGCATAAGTATATGTTAACTTAGCTAGAATAATAAAATAT
The DNA here is from genome assembly GCA_009763385.1 of Coix lacryma-jobi var. lacryma-jobi. Lineage (NCBI taxonomy): Eukaryota > Viridiplantae > Streptophyta > Magnoliopsida > Poales > Poaceae > Coix > Coix lacryma-jobi. Next base: position 93,749,374 of record CM019824.1, read on the forward strand.
CATATTAGGATTGTTTCCCTTTTCACAACATTAGATAGTTTCCTTTTTAATAAAATGAGAACAAGAGCTCCGACTGAGAAGAAGATCTTTTACCAAGCAAGAAGCCAGCTTGGGGGAGACTCCCACTCTAATAAGGTATGTCTCAAGCCTACACTTTATATTCAGTTCTTAAATTCTATATCTTTTGAATGCTATATGCTTGCCTAAGTAATTATCCCATGAATAAAATTGATAAAATCTGCTTAAAAATGTTGGAACCTGAATAAGAAATGAAATATGTCATGCAAATGCTATTGTTATGGTTTGAATAACTAGTTTTATCTAAGTTGTAGCTTTTGTGGGTTGCACATGTTTTAACTAAAATCATGCTTAGTGAATAGAGTTAGTTAGAGATGGAGTAATTCTTTAAGCTTGCTAAGGTGAAATTAGGACCTAATCTGGAGGATTTCTTTTTTTTTAAAAAAAAATCTTGAAAACCTTGCTAAAAGTTCCTCCTGGATTTTATCACATCCCACCACTAGCCAAATATTTGTTAGTCAAAACCACAAAGAGCTTTGTCTGTGTTGAGCTTTGTTAGACCTCATAGATCTTAGTAGAGAAGCTTATCATATCTTTTGATCAAGATTCACACACCCACCATAAATTGCCTACTCTCCACTTTGGAAGTTTGCAACCACCAAATAAATTGCTCATTCTCTACACTAGAGATGTGCAATACCTTGCCAAACATTCCATTGCTAGCCTTATGCTATTCCTACAATGGGAATAAGCATTTCTCTCCCTTTCCCTACTCATTTCAAAAATCCTTTCCTATAGATAATCTGGGGAAATCTAGAGCTAAAAAAGATATATATATATATATATATATAAAGTGAGCAAAGTAGCTCAAGAGAAGACTATGTCCTAAGAAAATGTGAGGACACATTTTTGTCTACTCACTCTGTATCGAAAGAGAGAGAGAGAGAGATAGTTATCATTAGCTCTAGACCCAAGAAATTAACTAGGAAGGATTATGAAATATCTCTCTATACACTTCCACATATCCACACATGCACATCTTGATCAATTTTTATGATTTGCTGCTCCTTATGATCTGAGTGTCTAGCTTAGCAATAAACATTAGGCAATTTGCTCATGATTCTTAGCCTACCTATAACTCCACATATCATTCTTTAGAAATAGGAGAGGCTACATTTTGGCCTAAGTGAGGATTTAGACACCATTGAGTGATTGAGTGAATCTTGGAGGACTTAAGCAAGATTTTATCTTTTGAAAACCATAAAAAAACCTCCAGACAGAATCCTAGTCAAACCTAAGCAAGATAAAAGTTTCCTATCTACAACTTTATTTCACTCTTGCATGTTTGAAGTGAAAAGCTATAAGCCCCACATTGCTATGATTAATAATATATACTAAGTTATTTCTCACTATACAATATGCACTTGTATACATCTTAAGTTGCTATCTATTTCATGCTCAATGCTTAAACCGCATTGTTGCTCGAGGACGAGCAACAGGTTAGCTTGGGGGAGCTTGTTGATGGTCTTTAAACACCTAATTTACCATCAACACTTTACCCAAAAATTCACCAAAAAGGCATGAAATGTAGTCAAATAGGTTTCAAACCAACCGAATTCCACATGTCCATAGATTTTGATTTGAATGCAGGATTTGGACCAAATTTGGAGCATGGACCCACCAGGGGCCGAGACCACTCACCAGAGCCCATTTGGGCCCTAGTGGGGTGGCGCCCGCCACACCTAGGTGGCGCCCGCCACATGGAGAGGCCCAACTTCCCCCCTTGCCACGTCACTGATTCGTGTGACCACCCCAGGGCTAAATCTTGGCCCTTGGTCACTAGGTCAGTGGCATCAGACGACTCAGGAGGGGAGTGGCGTGGATCATGACCGAATGGCGGTTACCTGGACATGCAACCGACCTAACCACCGCCTTGGTGGAGCCCCTGGAGACCATAGGATCAATGACGATGCATCCAACGGCCAGGGGGGGTGGCGGCCGCCACCTAGGGCTGGCGCCCGCCACTAGGGTTTGCCCTAGGTCGGTTGGCTGCCCCCTATAAGTACCCCCCTCACTCCTCAAGACTATAAATACCCCCCTGGAGGCACCACTTCATAAGAAGCAAGACACACACAAGCAAGGAAGCAAAGAGAGCAAGGCTAGAGCTAGAGAGCTAATAGCTTAGGGTTTAGCCAAGCTTAGGCAAGTAGGTAGCTAGTAGAGCAAGGCATCCTTGCCTCATTGCCCTCGCAGAAGCGCTGCTCAAGGCTTAGCTCAAGAGTAGAAGCGTGCGAGTGATCGGTCCTGGAGTCGGGAAGAGTCTTCCTTCATCTCCAGTTCATGTTTTGCTCTTGTATCTCAAGCACTTTACTATATTCTAGTTCATCATTTCAAGTATTAATTTATTCTACTTATCAGTATTGAGTAGTATACTTGATTGATTGCTTGAGTGCCTAGCTATCCTACAGTTCAATTCACTTAGCCATAGTAGTTAATCTCTAGTGAGCTTAGTGATTGATCTTTGCCAATAGGTTGCTTAGTTAGTTTAGTGTTTATCTTATTAAGTCAAGTATTTGCTCTGATGTCCGCAAGGGTGTCTCTATTCAAAGCTAGGGTAGAGATAGTTAGAATATATATAAGCGTGGTGCTTAGTTATAGACTTACCTTCAGATACGGCTGGACCCCCGGATATCTGTGGTAGCAAGCAGGTGGTGATAGCCCTGTGCGCCTTGAATTCCACCACGTAGTTGGCCCAGTTTAACAGTAAGGCTCGTTGTGCTAGCGTTCAACCTAAGTCAGTGGTAAAGGCTAGTAGGCCTCGGTACTTGACAAGATAGGAATAAAACTATACTTAACTTAGTTGCTCTATTGACATTTGCCTGTCCTGCTTCATAGTTATCTTGCTTCATAGCTATCTTGCTTCGTAGTTATCTAGGAGTAGTTATTAGTTATTAGTTAGTTATCCTTAGTTATCCCATCCTATATATCTATCTATCCACCTTACCTTAGCCAATTCATTCATCCTTACCTATCCACCCATATATTCTTTCTAGCCTTTCATCTCCTCTTTCCCCCTTTCCCTTTTCTTATTCTTCGACTCTCATCCCCTCCTTGACTCAACTCATACACCACCCTAGCCTTCCCTTGGGATCAAATAAATCGACACCTGGTACTCCCAGGCGAAGTGCTACTACGATAGTTCTGTGCGCTTGCAGAATCTCCTCCTGGTAGATTGCATTCTCGCTAGCTAGCTCCTACTAGTGTCGGGATTGACAACCCCATTTGGCATTAGTAGATAGCTGCTTTAGCTTCACTCCTTTAGGTATAGTGACTGGACTCGCTTCAAGCATTTCTGGCGCCGTTGCTAGGGATAAACTACATAGTCTACTCCTAGTCACGATGTTGGCAAGTGTCAACAAGCATTTCTGGGCCGTTACCGTGGATAGTTGCCTAGCTCTATCTTTAGTGAAGTTAGGAACTACCAACAGTCATCACCAAAGGATTTTTCAATTCTTCGTCTCTTACTCTTTCGAGTGACTGTATTATTATCCTCCTCTACATTTTCACCTTGGGATATTTCATCAGCATGTATTATGGGTTCAACAATTTCATGAAAAGAAATAGACTCATGACCAGACCTGCTAGGTGTATTTTTCATTGGAAATTCATCTTCAAAAAATGTAGCATCTATCGATTCCATAATAGTACCCTCAATCATATCAGATACTTAAGAATTTATAATTAAGAATCTATAACCCACACTGTGAATAGCATAACCAAGAAAGACACAATCAACGGTCCTTGGTCCAAGTTTTCTCTTCTTGTTAATTGGCACATTTACCTTTGCCAAACAACCCCATGTTCGCAAGTAAGAGAGATTTGTTCTCTTCTTTTCTCATTCCTCGAATGGTGTTATTTCTTTGTTTTTAGTGGGCACTCTATTCAGGACATGACTAGCTGTCAAAATTGCCTCAACCCACCATTCCTTAGATAGTCCTGCTGTCTCTAACATGACATTAACCAATTCAGTTAAAGTGCGGTTCTTTCTTTCTGCAATCCCATTGGATTGTGGTGAGTATGGCGGTGTCCTCTCATGAATAATTCCATGCTCCACACAAAATTCAGAAAACTCATTTGAGAAATACTTTCCCCCGCGATCAGAACGTAACCGTTTGATTTTCTTTTCAAGTTGGTTTTCTACTTCAGCTTTATAGACCTTAAAATAATGCAACACTTCATCTTTTGATTTTAGTAAATACACATAGCAAAATCTAGTACAATCATCTATAAAAGTCATGAAATATCTTTTACCACCTTTGGTCAACTCGCCATTCATTTCGCATAAATCGGAATGAATTAGTTCTAATGGTGCCAAAACTCTCGTCACAGCAGCCTTGTGTGGCTTGCGAGGTTGTTTTCATTCAACACAAACATGGCATTTAGAACCTTTGACCAAATCAAATTTCGGGATTAAATTTAAACCAGCTAAGCGTGACATGCAACCAAAATTAACATGGCATAAACGCGAATGCCAAACATTCGCCTCCTCGTTGTGACATACATGATTCACAGATTTAATACCAAGATCATCAATTAAGACAAGCGGAACAAGCCTCCGCTCTCATAGCCTTTACCGATAAAAGTTCCAAATTTTGAGATTACACATTTATTCGATTCAAACACAAGTTTGTAACCATCACGACACAACAAAGATCCACTAATTAAATTCTTCCTTATTGAAGGGATATGCTGCACGTTCTTTAGCTGCACGGACTTTCCCAAAGTAAGCTTCAGATCGACCGTACCAACACCACGTACAACCGCACATGCCCCGTTCCCCATCAACAAGGAGGAAGTCCGCCCGACCTGATAAGAAGAAAACAAATAAATATCAGCACACACATGTATATTGGCTCCTGTATCAACCCACCAATCAGGTGAATGAAATACTGAAAGAACGGTATGTAATAAATTACCATACCCCGATGTTCCTTCGCCAATCTCAACAACATTTGTTGAATTTTTCTTTGGCTTCCACTTGGCATCTGGACAATCTCTCGCAAAGTGTCCAGTTTTGCCACAAGTAAAACAATTTCCCTTTTCCTTGTTCTTCTTCTTCTTAAAAGGTGTAGTGTTCCTTTGTTTGAGGTCTTTCTGGTTTTTCTTTTTGTGGAAATTATGAGGATTTTTCTGCACCACATGGGCACTAGAACTTCCCTCAACAATTTTCTTGCCACGAACATCTTTTGCTCTCGCTTTCTCTTCAACATCTAAAGAGCCAATGAGATCGGCAGTACTGAACTCTTTCCTCTTATGTTTCAGAGAAGTAGCAAAATTTGTCCAAGCTTGTGGTAGCTTTGCAATAATGCATCCTGCCATAAACTTTCCAGGCAATACACAACCGAACATTTTGAGCTCTTTTGCCAGTGTTTGTATTTCATGAGCTTGTTCCACCACAGAACGGTCATCAACCATTCTGTAGTCATGAAACTGCTCCATGACATACAACTCACTACGAGCATCAGAGACTCCATATTTGGCCTCAAGTGCATCCCACATATCTTTACCAGTTTGTAGCGGCACATATGCATCGACTATGTTGTCTCCTAGCATGCCCAATATTGTGGCCTTGCACATGGCATCAGCATGTTGGAACACATAATCCTCATCAGGAGTGTGTGGACCAACAGCTCTAAGCTCGACAACAAACTAGCAATGCATAGCAGTCAACCATAACATGCATCTCTGTCGCCACCTCTTGTAACGAGTACCCTCAAAAATATTTGGTTTCAACATGCTCACAAATCCAGTACTAGAGAAAAGCCTATAAGGTTTTTGGATTGTTAGAAAAGTAGGAAATTTCTCTAGCAGTTTAATCTAGAAAATAATTGCGATAAATAAAAGATTCATATAAACAGTTATATGCTGGTGTGATCTAACAGTTGCAAGAACATAGATAATACTAATAAATAGTATAGGAAAATTCACTGAAACATAAGCACGAGGGATATACGAAATATACCCTGCGGAGGGACCAGTGCCGGAGGCACCGGTGGCTCCATTCACATTCATTGTGAATGAGTTGCTCGAAGTCGTGGACCACAGTCGATGCACGAAGAGGTTCGCAGTGCAGTCCCTCAAACGTCCACCGAAAAGAGTAGTCGATCACCGGGAAGAAGTGTCGATCGGATCACAAGCGAGCAGTCGCGATGACGCTTGTTGATGGTCCTTAAACACCTGTTTTACCATCAACATTTTACCCTAACATTCACCAAAAAGGCATGAAATGTAGTCAAATAGGTTTCAAGCTAACCAAATTCCACATGTCCATAGATTTTTATTTGAATGCAGGATTTGGACCAAATTTGGAGAATGGACCCACCAGGAGACGAGCCCACTCACCAGGACCCATTTGGGCCCGAGTGGGGTGGCGCCCGCCAACCAGAGGTGGCGCCCGCCACCCAAATGTGGCGCCCGCCACATGGAGAGGCCCAACTCTCCCGCTTTGCCACGTCACTGATCCGTGTGACCATCCCAAGGCCAAATCTTGGCCCTTGGTCACTAGGTCAGTGGCATCGGACGACTCAGGATGGAGTGGCGTGGATCAAGACCGAATGACGGTTACGTGGACATGCAACCGACCTACCAACCGCCTCTCTAGAGCTCCTGGATGCCATTGAAGCCAAGGAGGTGCATCCAACGGTGATGGAGGTGGCGGCCGCCACCTAGGGCTGGCGCCCGCCACTAGGGTTAGCCCTAGGTTGGCTGGCTGCCCCCTATAAGTACCTGCGGATACATGGGTGTATGCTGAAGGCTCTGAGTGATGAGTGATTGTCAACGGGTATGATGCGCATGTTCTTTGGCTTGTGTTGTGCAGGTGTCGAGCACGGAGACAGTGATCGAGGGTAGGTGAAGGTCAAGTTGAGACGTGCTGTGCTGACGGACCGGGTGGGGTGAAGGATGGGCGTGCCGTGCGGCGGACGTGCCATGCCAATGTACCGAGCGGTGAAGGGCAGACGTGAGGCTTGGACTGAGGGACCGGAGTACCTGAGGATCAGCTGTGGAGGCTGGCAGCCTGTGACGACGACAAGCAAAGAAGTGCGGTCATGTGTTGCTCAGGTCGAGGACCTGGGAACACGTGTCGGTGGATGGGGTGCACGGGAGGTGCATCCCCTCTACGACGCCGGTTTGGTGGTTCAGCCAGGGAAAAACCACCGGTGGACGGTTTCCATGTTTGGGCCTCAAAACCTGGGTGCTGAGGGTTTCCGAGTTTGGCCACAAAACTCGGGCTGAGGACGGTTTCCAGGTTTGGGCCTCAAAACCTGGGTGCTGCGGGTTTGCTGAGTTTGGGCCTCAAAACTCAGATACTGGAAGGCTGGTTTCCCGGTTTGGGCCTCAAAACCGGGGGTACAGAGCAAAGGCGGCACGTGGCGGCAATCGGAAGGTTGCGCGGAGGCAACGCGGACGAGTTGTGCGGACGTGGCCGTCGGATACACCTACCACTGAGTTGGTCCAGTATAGCCTTAGGGTTTAGCTGGCTTGCTCTGTAAATAGCTTAGAGAGGGGTAGAGTAGGAAATAGATTTAGGCTAGTTGTAGTATAAATAGAGGGAGACACCCTCCTCCCTTCCTATCTCAGTTAGTTGCTTTTGTTCTTAGGGTTTCCTGCTCTCCCATTCCCTGCTGTAGCTAGTTGAGATCCACAGAGAGACTCACCTCTGTGTACTGTTGATTCAAGGAAGTGAGGCCGTATCCTCACCCTTCCTGAGCTGATACGTGTTGTGCACTGTGTTCGTTGGCTGAGTTTTGCGATTGGCTCGTGTAGTGCACTGTGTTCGTTGCGTTCTTTGGCTCTGCTCGATTTTCCCGTCGCTCGATCTCTCTCTCAAGTGTGTCTTTGCGAAATCCGTTTGAATCAGTTTGTTCGTATCATTGAGGAGGTCATTTCGACCAAAGGAATTCATCTAACTCCTCATGATCGAATAGATCGGGACGATTTCGTTTTCGTGGCACTTTTTCGTTCATCCACTTTCCCTTTTGATTTCCCTGTGTTCTTGGTTGTTCTGAGAAAATGATCTCTTGGGGATAGTCTTCCAACTACCCTGTGATCTTCTTCTCCAAGTTTGGAAACTTGGGATTGTGCCTTGATCGAGTTTTTGGAGGGATTTTCTTTTCGGAAGAACGCGTCCAGATCCGAGCTTCTGCGGGAGCAGTTCGCAGCAGGCTCGGGTGTCGGAACGTGCCGAGGCCACCTTTGTACGGTGACTCTCGAGTAAGCTGAGACCACCCTCGGGCGAGGCGGAACTTTTCCCGAGGCCTCTTGAGCCTCGGACGAATTGGAACCTTTTCCGTGGTCCCCTCAGCCTCGGGCGAGTCGGAGTTTCACTCTGAGGCCTTTCTCGAGCCTCAAGCCTCGGGCGAGTCGGAGTTTCGTTCCGAGGCCTCTCTCTCGAGCCCCAACCCTCGGGCGAGAAGGAGTTTTCCTCCGAGACCTCCCTCAGCCTCAGGCGAGTCGGTGTTTTCTCCTGAAACCTTCCTCGAGCCTCGGGCGAATTGGAGTTTTGCCTCGAGGCCTCGTTGGCTCAGTTCTCCGCCAGTTTCTTCGTACTTTCTGGTCAGTGGTGCCTCGCTGTGATCTCAGGGATCATCCACTCTCTTCCAAGGGTCGTGGGCATCACGGTTGTGTTTGGAGTTTTGGGGGTTGATTTTATTGGGAGAGAGGCCTTAATTTCTGTGAAGAAATTTTGAGGCTCCCATTCACCCCCCCTCTGGTCGCCTGGTTTGACTCTTTCGGTCCTTCAATTGGTATCGGAGCAAGGTTAAGGATCTTCTACCTTAGCCGGTTCCAGATCCACAAAAGGCGACATGGATCGCGGCGTTGGCAAACCGCCGTTCTTTGATGGAACGAACTATGCGTATTGGAAGATACGCATGTCGGCCTATCTGCAGAGTTTGGGTGCTTCTATTTGGGATATTTGCAACTCTGCTGATTACGTGGTCTTGGCTGCTCGTGTTACTCAGCAACAGATCGATGAGCACGATGCCAATAGCCGAGCCCGTAATGCTCTCTTTTCGTGTTTGAGCATGGGAGAGTTTGACCGTGTTTCTCACCTCGCTACGGCTCGGGAGATCTGGGACACCCTCATGCGTTTCCATGAGGGCACCTCTCAAGTCAAAACCCGACTCTACGAGTCGTTCAAGCGAGAGTATGAGAACTTTCGACATCAACCTGGCGAGAGCATAGAAAGTTTATTCGCTCGCTTTCAGGTGATTGTCAACAGGATGAGGGCTAACAGAGAGCAGTTGCCTTTTGACGATCATGAGCGTGCTTTGAAGCTTTTGCACACTCTTGACCGGTCGGTGTGGGACTCAAAAGTCCAGGCGATCATCGAATCGCCTAACTATGAGACCCTCACCTGCGACGAGCTCTTCAGTAAGCTCAAGTCCAGTGAGATCGACGCCATGTCAAGGGCTTCTTATGCGAACCCTTCCAGCCCGACGATGGCTTTGGTTTCTGGTTCTTCTGCTAACCTCTCTGCTGGCTGTGCACTCTCGTCTCTTTTTTCTGTCACAGAGGACCAGCTTGAGACGCTAGGGGATGATGAGTTGGCTTTGCTTGCCAACCGGTTCATGCGGTTTCACAACAACCGCATGAACCGTCGCCGTGGAGGAGGACGCTCGGGATGCTACGAGTGCGGCGACCCCGACCACTTCATCGCTAACTGCCCCAAGAAGAACAAGCATCAGGGGAAGGGCGATCATGGGCACAAGTACGACTCCGGCAAGCGCAAGGAGAAGTACGTCCCTCCGAGGCACAAGAAGAGGGGCGGCTTCGACAAGGAGTACATCAAGAAGAAGTACTTGGAGAAAGCCCAGGCTGAGCAGCGCGCGTTTTTCGCCACGCTCAGCGACGTTGACGGCTCGGAGGTCGACTCAGCTTCCTCGAGCGATGACGAGTCCGAGGAGAAGAAGAGGATCGAGGATCAGCTAAATGGCCTCTGCTTCTTCGCCGACGTCGACGGCCTCTGCACCATGGCGCTCAGCGACGAGGTCGGAGGTGAGCTGGAGCACAACCCTCGGAACGATGACGACGATGCCTCCCAGGTATCGCTCACCCACGAAGAGCTCTCTGCTGAGGTAGAGAAGCTTACTGCTGCCCTCCTTAGCCAAGATAAACTGCTTAGGCGTGCTGCTAGAGAGCGCAAGGAGTTTAGGCAGAAGTGGGAGGACACGGTGAAGGAGCTTGAGTTCGCTCGGTCCACCGTAGTCGTGTCGGAGGAGGCTGAGTGTGAGTCATGCACAGCGCACATGACTGACCTTCTCACTTTGAGAGGTAAGTATGCTGCGTTGGTTGGAGAGGTGGATGAGCTCCGTGCTAGGCCTCAGCTGTTGGGTGCGTGCAAGACTTGTCCTATCTTGCAATCTGAGTTGGCAGAGAAGAATGCCAAGATTGTGTCTCTTGAAGAGGCCAATTCGGATAGCACTTGTGTCGTGAGGTGTGCCTTGTGCGAGGGTCTGGAGATGGAGATTGCAAATGTCAAGCATGACAAGATGCAAACCGAGGAAGAAAACACATACCTTCGGACCATCCTGTCATGGGTCTCCTGTAGTGAGCCGCAGCTCGGGATGATGATTTCCCAATTCAAGCGAGCTGCTGGGGGTCCTGGTGTAGGTTTTGCTCCGGGTGTTGACCTGTCTGCTTTTGGGAAGATTGGAGAGTCGAGTGGTCTAAATCCTAGTGAGAAGCCCAACTCCACCACCACTTCCAAGTTGACTAAGCTGCCACCCAGTGAGCCTGTCAGGCCTATCACCAAGGACGGGGTATTTGAGGAACCCCCGAGAGCTCCACCCAAAAGCCAAGTGTGGGCACCCAAGCCGAGCCACCTCAAAAACAAGCTCGACACAATGCCACCCATCCAGGGGGAGTGCTTGCCACAGAAGGGCAAAGTGAACCACACCCACAGCCCTGCGTACCAACAACCCCCTTTGCGTGTGGTGAGGTACCAGTGTGATTTTTGTGGGAGAGATGGTCACTTGAGTGAGTTCTGTTTTAGGCGCAGGAGAGAAGCACACCGTGCCAGGGAGAGGGCACCAAGGCCTGCTGTTAGGACCAGGGGCTCAGAGCCTCAAGTCTCGAGGCCTCAGCCTCAGCCTCAGCCTCAAGCCCCGAGGCCTCAGCCTCAGCCGCGTGCCCCAAGGCCTCAGCCTCGAGCACCCAGGCCTCAGCAACGGAGGGCTCCAAGGAGAGACGCTAGGCGCAGAAGTGTAGAGCCTAGGCCTCAGCCTCGTAGAGAGCGTGCCCGACGGGGTCCTGTCTTTGCAGGCTACGGACCCCGTGACGGAGGTTTTGTTGAGCGTTATCCCGCACTACAGTTTGAGCACTGCAGTGAACGCTCCTTCCCTAGCGGACCATGTTTTCCTCAGCATGGTGATCGCTCCTCTCGTAGACAGTATAGGAATGGTTTTTATCCTGACCGTTCTTTTGAGCAGCCGGCCCAACACTGGTATCCTCCTTACTTCACTAACCCCAGTGTTGGACCGTATGTTCACCCTATGTCTTTTTATTGATGTAGGTAAAACGGTTGGAGGACATCTGGTTGGTGGATTCCGGTTGTTCAAGGCACATGACCGGAAACACCAAGTGGTTCTCCAGCCTTAGTCCAGTCGCCGGAAAGGAGTACATAACCTTCGGCGACAACAGCAAAGGTAAAGTTTTGTCCCGCGGATCGGTGCGGGTCAATGAGCACTTTGTGTTGCGCGATGTTGCTCTTGTTTCTAACCTTCATTTCAATTTGCTTTCTGTTTCGCAACTTTTTGACGATGACTATGAGATTCGTTTTAAATCGAATCTCAGTCGTATTTTGGACCCTCAGGGCAATCTTGTATGTTTGATTTTGCCCTTTGGGAAAGTCTTTCGTGCGAATTTCTCGGAGTCTTTTGGCACTTCCCGATGTCTTTTGGCTAGTCCTTCCTCCTCTGATCTTTGGAAGTGGCACAGGAGGCTCGGTCATTTAAGCTTCGACTTGCTTGCAAGACTTAGCTCACTTGGCCTAATCCGAGGATTGCCCAAGCTTTCGATGGAGAAGGATCTAGTTTGTCACTCTTGTAGACACGGGAAGATGGTCGCTGCTCCCCACCATCCAGTGACTAAGGTCATGACCTCGCACCCTGGAGAGCTTTTACACATGGACCTTGTTGGCCCAGCTCGGGTGAGCTCGGTTGGGGGAAAGTGGTATGTGCTGGTTGTTGTTGATGACTTTTCGAGATATTCGTGGGTTTTCTTTTTAGCCAAGAAAACCGAGACTTTTTCCTTTGCTCGCAATCTGATTTTACGTCTTCAGAACGAGTTCCCTTTGAACTCGATGCGAGCTATTAGAAGTGATAATGGTTCCGAATTTAAAAATTCGGATTTTGAGAAGTTCTGTAACTCTCTGGGTTTAGAGCACCAGTTTTCTTCCCCCTACACACCGCCACAGAATGGTGTTGTAGAGAGGAAAAATCGGACCCTCATTGAGATGGCCAGGACGATGCTCGACGAGCATAGGACTCCCAGGCGCTACTGGGCCGAGGCTATAAACACTGCGTGCTATATCTCAAATCGCATTTTTCTGCGAGCGTTCTTGAAAAAGACTTCTTATGAGTTGCGTTTTGGTCGCCAACCCAAAGTGAGTTATTTTAGAGTCTTTGGTTGCCACTGTTTTATTTTGAAGAAAGGCAACCTGGACAAGTTTGAGTCTCGTTCCTCTGACGGTGTGTTTTTGGGTTATGACACTCACACTCGGGCTTACCGTGTACTTAACCTTGACACTAACCGAGTCATGGAGACATCAGATGTCACCTTCGACGAGACTCTCGTTTGTCCTTCTTCTCGTTTTGAGCGTGCAGGTGATCATGAGGTCGGCGAGCCTCTGTTTGATGACCGGGAGGAGGGTGCCGAGGGTATGGACGACCCTGCAGAGGGTATGGACGGTCCAGCACCCCCTCCACTCACCGAGGCCCATAGAGAAGCCTCGACGACGATCCACGGCCCCGAGACCTCTTCTTCCTGGGGGCCGTGGGATCCGCCACCCCCGCGCGGTACCTTTTGTACCCGGGGAGGCACCAGCTGCTGCTGAGGCTGAAGCCGAGGCCACCTCGGCCAGGGAGGCTCCGCAGCACATCCAGCGCCGGCACCCGCCTCAGCAGATGATCGGCAGCCTCGACGACCGAGTCACTCGGTCCAGGTCTCAGCAAATCTCGCACTTTGCTCACTCTGCTTTTGTCGCTAATTTTGAGCCCCGAGATGTTGGACACGCTTTGACGGATCCAGACTGGGTCAATGCCATGCATGAGGAGTTAGAAAACTTTGAGCGAAATTGGGTTTGGGTTCTAGTTCCACCTCCACCTGACTGTAAACCTATTGGGACAAAATGGGTTTTCAAGAACAAGCAAGGAGAGGATGGCCAAGTTGTTAGAAACAAGGCCAGGCTTGTAGCGAAGGGTTACAGTCAGAAGGAGGGAATAGACTATGAGGAGACTTTTGCTCCTGTAGCCCGTTTGGAGGCTATTAGGATACTCTTGGCTTTTGCTGCATCCAAAGGGTTTAAATTGTTTCAAATGGATGTCAAGAGTGCCTTCTTAAACGGCTACATAGAAGAGGAAGTGTATGTTGAGCAGCCCCCCGGTTTTGAAAATCCCAAGTTTCCGAACCATGTTTTTAAACTTCTCAAAGCGTTATATGGTCTGAAACAAGCCCCTAGAGCCTGGTATGATAGGTTAAAAACCTTCTTGCTTGCTAAGGGTTTTAAAATGGGATGTGTAGATAAAACGCTTTTTCTCCTCAGGCAAGGCAAAGACACTCTCTTGGTCCAGATTTACGTGGATGATATCATTTTCGGTGGTTCTTCTCACGCTTTGGTTGCCAAGTTTGCAGATACTATGAGCAGGGAGTTCGAGATGAGCATGATGGGAGAGCTGGCATTCTTTCTCGGGTTGCAAATTAAGCAATCCCGAGAGGGGACGTTTGTGCACCAGGGCAAGTACACCAAGGACTTGCTGAAGCGGTTCGACATGGGTGAGGCCAAGCCTCTACCAACGCCCATGTCGACGACGACTGCCCTGGATGCGGATGTGGATGGCGAAGCAGTGGACCAGAAGGAGTACCGCAGCATGATTGGATCGCTCCTCTACTTGACGGCGACACGCCCAGACATCCAGTTTGCGGTGTGTCTGTGCGCGCGTTTCCAGGCCTCACCGCGTATTTCTCACCGTCAGGCGGTGAAGAGGGTCTTCAGGTACCTTCGGTTTACACCCGAGCTCAGGATCTGGTATTCGGCCTCATCCACTCTCTCCCTCTGCGGTTATTCTGATGCCGATTTTGCTGGGTGTCGTATTGATCGCAAGTCCACCTCTGGGACTTGCCAGTTTATCGGTTCTTCTCTTGTTTCGTGGTCTTCTCGCAAGCAGTCTAGCGTCGCCCAGTCTACCACGGAGGCTGAGTATGTTGCTGCGGCTAGCTGCTGTTCCCAGTTACTCTGGATGATGGCTACTTTGCGTGATTTTGATCTGAGCTTTTCTCGTGTTCCTTTGTTTTGTGATAGCACGAGTGCTTTTAGCGTTGCTAAGAACCCCGTGCTTCACTCGAAGACCAAACATATTGATGTGCGCTTTCATTTTTTGCGAGACCACCAGGAGAAGGGTGATATCAACCTTCGCCATGTCGATACTCATCATCAACTGGCCAATATTTTTACCAAGCCTTTAGACGAATCAACCTTTAATCGGTTGAGGGGTGAGCTTGGTGTGTGTTTCCCCTTTTAGATGGGGGAAACATTTTGTGTTGCGTACAGATTGACTTTTTAATTTGTCTTTCTCTTCTTTTGCGTTTCAACATACATTCTGAGCCTCAGATTTTTAATCACTAGAATGTATTTACACTCTGTTCAGTCTGATCCGAGGCTTATGATGGAGGCCTATAGCTTATGCTCTTACTGATCACTAGTACATGTTGTGGGCTGAGCTATTTTAAAATTGTGAAATTTTTAAATAAATTAAATTCTGAAAATGTTCACCATTAAGATATGCAACTAGCATGTGTAGGTTGTGTTGAGTTTACTCGCGCTTTTCATATATGCTAGGTTGCTATGTCTCTAGTTCTGAGTCATTCACTTGCTTGGTCTGTTCATATAATGTTTAAAATTTAAACCAAGCTTTAGTAAAATGAAAAGATCGAGATGGGATTGCTTGTCAACACCTCACGGTATCAAGACTGTTTCTCATTGCATTTTGAGTTAAACTTGAGCCGTGTAGTGTATGACCGAAACCGTAGCTTTAAGCTCCTGATTGCTTCGGCATAGGCTTCGCTCGGTTGAAAAGTAAGGCAAAGACAAGCTTTCAACCTCTCGCATTCACATGCAAATAATTGAACTTGTGTAATTTCACCGCTGCAACTCTGATATAAAACTGAAATCACAAGTATATGCTTCATTCCTATGCATGATGATTGAACTGTGCTAGGGGTAGCTCACCTTGTATACATGTTTAGCACTTGTACAGACTCCTGTCTATGCTTTGTTAGTGCTATTTTGATGGTGAATACCTTTTTGACTCAAAACTGCTCACTATTGCTCATATGGCTCATATTTCGAATCCAGTGATCAGTCTGAGCCTTCGCCGAGCCTGTATGCTTCTGTTGAGTCCCTCGGGCTATACTGTTTAGAGCATTTTTGCATTCTTTTGACTATAAGTCTGAAGCTCCTGACTTGCATCTCTGACTTCTTTGCATAATGGAAGGG
Source organism: Coix lacryma-jobi var. lacryma-jobi (assembly GCA_009763385.1). Lineage (NCBI taxonomy): Eukaryota > Viridiplantae > Streptophyta > Magnoliopsida > Poales > Poaceae > Coix > Coix lacryma-jobi. The sequence continues at coordinate 93,765,164 of CM019824.1, forward strand.
AGGAGAATTTTTGTCTCTTGATAAGTGCATTTTCAACTAAGGGGGAGAATTTTGCAAATCATATGTTCCCTATTCCCTGGATGTTCATCCGAGGGGGAGTTATTATCTGCACTAGTCAAGGGGAAGCGGAGGGAGTCTCGGCCTCGAGCTATGCTGTTGCTTTCCAATAGCCTCAGTCACAGCATCGAGCTTTATTGTTCGAGGGGAAGCTTGTCTGTTTTTGCTCGAGCCTCTGCCTCGAGCCCCGGCCTCGAGCCCCAGCCTCGAGCCTCTGCCTCGAGCCCTGGCCTCGAGCCCCAGCCTCGAGCCTCTGCCTCGAGCCCAGGCCTCGAGCCCCAGCCTCGAGCCTCTGCCTCGAGCCCCGGCCTCGAGCCCCGGCCTCTGCCTCGAGTCTTGCTGCTTTCTCGCAGGCTGATAGGTTTTGGTGTTGAGTTTGCTGTGCTAGTTGTGTTGAGCCGTTGCCTCTTTCTTGAGGGACTAGCATTTTGCCTCGTTTTCCACCATTACTTCAGTTGTTGTCGAGCTCTTTTCTCTGGAAGCTTCGATTGATATTTGCTAGCGGTGTTGAGCCTGTTCTACCTCTTCTTGAGGGCTAGCTTTGCTTTGCTTGGTTGCGTCGAGCCGTTGCCCATGTCTTTGGGGACCAAGTTGTTCTGCTCTTTTCACTTGACCTTTCCCGGCTTTGCTATGCTTTTGGGTCATTTGGTTGAGTTTTTCTCCTCTCCTTCCTCCTTTCCTCTTTCTTTCTCTTTTATTATGATTTGTGTGGGTAGTTGACAATGCACTCATCAAGGGGGAGATTGCGGATACATGGGTGTATGCCGAAGGCTCTGAGTGATGAGTGATTGTCAACGGGTATGATGCGCATGTTCTTTGGCTTGTGTTGTGCAGGTGTCGAGCACGGAGACAGTGATCGAGGGTAGGTGAAGGTCAAGTTGAGACGTGCTGTGCTGACGGACCGGGTGCGGTGAAGGATGGGCGTGCCGTGCGGCGGACGTGCCATGCCAATGTACCGAGCGGTGAAGGGCAGACGTGAGGCTTGGACTGAGGGACCGGAGTACCTGAGGATCAGCTGTGGAGGCTGGCAGCCTGTGACGACGACAAGCAAAGAAGTGCGGTCATGTGTTGCTCAGGTCGAGGACCTGGGAACACGTGTCGGTGGATGGGGTGCACGGGAGGTGCATCCCCTCTACGACGCCGGTTTGGTGGTTCAGCCAGGGAAAAACCACCGGTGGACGGTTTCCAGGTTTGAGCCTCAAAACCTGGGTGCTGAGGGTTTCCGAGTTTGGCCACAAAACTCGGGCTGAGGACGGTTTCTAGGTTTGGGCCTCAAAACCTGGGCGCTGCGGGTTTGCTGAGTTTGGGCCTCAAAACTCAGATACTGGAAGGCTGGTTTCCCGGTTTGGGCCTCAAAACCGGGGGTACAGAGCAAAGGCGGCACGTGGCGGCAATCGGAAGGTTGCGCGGAGGCAACGCGGACGAGTTGTGTGGACGTGGCCGTCGGATACACCTACCACTGAGTTGGTCCAGTATAGCCTTAGGGTTTAGCTGGCTTGCTCTGTAAATAGCTTAGAGAGGGGTAGAGTAGGAAATAGATTTAGGCTAGTTGTAGTATAAATAGAGGGAGACACCCTCCTCCCTTCCTATCTCAGTTAGTTGCTTTTGTTCTTAGGGTTTCCTGCTCTCCCATTCCCTGCTGTAGCTAGTTGAGATCCACAGAGAGACTCACCTCTGTGTACTGTTGATTCAAGGAAGTGAGGCCGTATCCTCACCCTTCCTGAGCTGATACGTGTTGTGCACTGTGTTCGTTGGCTGAGTTTTGCGATTGGCTCGTGTAGTGCACTGTGTTCGTTGCGTTCTTTGGCTCTGCTCGATTTTCCCGTCGCTCGATCTCTCTCTCAAGTGTGTCTTTGCGAAATCCGTTTGAATCAGTTTGTTCGTATCATTGAGGAGGTCATTTCGACCAAAGGAATTCATCTAACTCCTCATGATCGAATAGATCGGGACGATTTCGTTTTCGTGGCACTTTTTCGTTCATCCACTTTCCCTTTTGATTTCCCTGTGTTCTTGGTTGTTCTGAGAAAATGATCTCTTGGGGATAGTCTTCCAACTACCCTGTGATCTTCTTCTCCAAGTTTGGAAACTTGGGATTGTGCCTTGATCGAGTTTTTGGAGGGATTTTCTTTTCGGAAGAACGCGTCCAGATCCGAGCTTCTGCGGGAGCAGTTCGCAGCAGGCTCGGGTGTCGGAACGTGCCGAGGCCACCTTCGTACGGTGACTCTCGAGTAAGCTGAGACCACCCTCGGGCGAGGCGGAACTTTTCCCGAGGCCTCTTGAGCCTCGGACGAATTGGAACCTTTTCCGTGGTCCCCTCAGCCTCGGGCGAGTCGGAGTTTCACTCTGAGGCCTTTCTCGAGCCTCAAGCCTCGGGCGAGTCGGAGTTTCGTTCCGAGGCCTCTCTCTCGAGCCCCAACCCTCGGGCGAGAAGGAGTTTTCCTCCGAGACCTCCCTCAGCCTCAGGCGAGTCGGTGTTTTCTCCTGAAACCTTCCTCGAGCCTCGGGCGAATCGGAGTTTTGCCCCGAGGCCTCGTTGGCTCAGTTCTCCGCCAGTTTCTTCGTACTTTTTGGTCAGTGGTGCCTCGCTGTGATCTCAGGGATCATCCACCCTCTTCCAAGGGTCGTGGGCATCACGGTTGTGTTTGGAGTTTTGGGGGTTGATTTTATTGGGACAGAGGCCTTAATTTCCGTGAAGAAATTTTGAGGCTCCCATTCACCCCCCCTCTGGTCCCCTGGTTTGACTCTTTCGGTCCTTCAGTACCCCCCTCACTCCTCAAGACTATAAATACCCCCCTGGTGACACCACTTCATTCGTACCATCCCATACCACACCAAGAAGCAACACAAGCAAGTGAGAGTTAGGTTAGAAGCTCAGAGAGCTTAGGCAAGTAGGTAGCTAGTAGAGCAAGGCATCTTTGCCCTCGTGGAAGCGCTGCTCAAGGCTTAGCTCAAGAGTAGAGTTGTGCGAGTGATCGGTCCTGGAGCTGGGAAGAGTCTTCCTTCATCTCCAGTTCAGGTTTTGCTCTTGTTACTCAAGCACTTTACTATATTCTATTTCATCATTTCAAGTATTACTTTATTCTACTTATCAGTATTGAGTGGTATACTTGATTGATTGCTTGAGTGCCTAGCTATCCTATAGATCAATTCACTTAGCCATAGTAGTTAATCTCTAGTGAGCTTAGTGTTTGATCTTTGCCAATAGGTTGCTTAGTTAGTTTAGTGTTTATCTTATTAAGTCAAGTATTTGCTCTGACGTCCGCAAGGGTGTCTCTATTCAAAGCTAGGGTAGAGATAGTTAGAATATAGTTAAGCGTGGTGCTTAGTTATAGACTTACCTTCAGATACGGCTGGACCCCCAGATAGCTATGGTAGCAAGCAGGTGGTGATAGCCCTGTGCGCCCTGAATTCCACCACGTAGTTGGCCCAGTTTAACAGTAAGGCTCATTGTGCTAGCGTTCAACCTAAGTCAGTGGTAAAGGCTAGTACGCCTCGATACTTGATAAGATAGGAATAAAACTTTACTTAACTTAGTTGCTTTATTGACATTTGCCTGTCTTGCTTCGTAGTTATCTTGCCTTGTAGTTATCTTGCTTCGTGGTTATCTAGGAGTAGTTAGTAGTTAGTTATCTTAGTTATCCTTTAGTTACCCCTTTATCTACCTATCCATCCACCTTACCTTAGCCATCCATATCATCCTTACCTATCCACCCATACATTCTTTCTAGCCTTTCATCCCCTCTCTTCCCTTCTTTCCTTTTTCCTTTTCTCTTTTCTTCGACTCTCATACCCTCCTTGACTCGACTCATACACCACCCTAGCCTTCCCTTGGGATCAAATAAATCGACACCTGGTACTCCCAGGCGAAGTGCTACTACGATAGTTCTGTGCGCTTGCAGAATCTCCTCTTGGTAGATTGCAATCTCTCTAGCTAGCTCCTACTAGTGTCGGGATTGACAACCCCATTTGGCATTAGTAGATAGCTGCTTTAGCTTCACTCCTTTAGGTATAGTGACCGGACTTGCTTCAAGAACTTCTGACACCGTTGCCTGGAATAGATTCCATAGTATGCTCCTAGTAACGACGTTGGCTAGTGTCAACAAGCATTTCTGGGCTGTTACCGGGGATAGTTGCCGAGCTCTATCTTTAGTGAAGCTAAGAACTACCAACAACGCTCCCCAAAAACCTTATCGCCCGCACACCCGAGCAGGTGTCTCGATGCAAATGATGGTTCCGGAGGCCTGCTCTCCCAACTCTCTGTGCACGCAGAAGATCGGGATGGGGAAACTTGGAAGCTACTCAATAGAAAAAAAACAGTGGTGCAGTCTTTCGCTGTACACCACAGCTCAAGGAGACATCTCCTTTTATAAGCAAGACAAAATAGAAGATAAAATGTAGAGGATGAATCTGGACGTCATGAAGCGTCCTTCAATGACCAGTAACCTCTGCCATTATCATGGGGGTTACTAGTAACTGCAACCATAACCATGAGAGTTACTAGTAACCACAACCATAATCATGACCGTTACAATTCCTGCCATCAACTACAATTAGTCCACTATTTTATTGCACCTAGCATCTAATATGGTCATAGAATCTATTTGATTTAATTAAATAAAATATGGGTCATACCCACATTAAATCTAACAATCCCCACCAAATTCTATGACGCATATGAAATACTCCTGGTTTTACTGTTGTTTGATATACCAGTGTTACGATGGAGACTGTTAAGTTGAACATCCACCTAGAACAGAGGTTACACTTCTTCACAACTGAACAATGGACTATGCCTTGAATTGACAGTTTTGTGCGAAACAAGTTTCACCTAAGTCCTTTACTGATACATGGTTGCCTTAAGCATCCCCTCTGATTGGAGCATATAAGTCAAACTCCTGGGTCTTTCGTGAGTATCTAGAGACCACCCAAATCTCATAGACTGTGACTAGCAGTCGAACTCATATAGGTGTGTTCCTTTTAGGATATTCTGTAGGCCAATATCCCTGCTTAAATAAGCCACTCGGATCACATTAAGAAATTAATCAACCTGCCATACAACATAGGAGAAATAGTGCATCTCAAACGAGTTGGACCTTAAAAATAAGGGATTTCTCCATATGTCACTCCACTAGCTTGTTTCGCCATCCTAATTCACGGGATCTCCGATCACATAGGACAGGTTACCACTATGGAATGACTTCAAGTGGGTCTCAAGCCCATCTCCCTCGATGCACCTTCTATCACATTACGTGACAGACCCTTGGTAAATTGATCTGCCAAGTTTTTAGACTTATGGACATAATCCAAAGCAATTACTCCAGAGTTTCTCAGTTTCCTGATAGACTTCAACCGCCTCTTCACGTGCCTAGTGGTCTTCATGTTGTCTCTAGAACTGTTCACTTTGACTATCACCGTTTGATTGTCACAGTTCATAGAAATTGCAGGAATTGGTTTTTCAACCACCGACAAATCCATAAGGAGTTCATGAAGCCACTCAGCTTCAACAGTGGTGGTATCTAATGCTGCTAGTTCTGCTTCAACACATGTGCTATCCGAGCTGGCCTTCTCAAGAGACACAATCTTGGCATTCTTCTCTGCCAACTCGGATTGCAAGCCCGCACAAGACTTGCACACACCCAACAGCGAGGATCTAGCCTTCAACTCATCCACCTCTCCTACCAAAACAACATACTTACTTCTCAAAGTGAGAAGATCAGTCATGTGTGTGGAGCACATCTCACACTCCTCCTCATCTGTGACAACAACGGTGGACTTGACAGATTCAAGTTCCTTCACTGTATCCTCCCACTTCTGCCTAAACTCCTTCCTCTCTCTAGCAGTGCGCCTAAGCAGCTTGTCTTGACTAAGGAGAGCGGCAGTGAGTTTCTCGACCTCAGCAGAAAGCTCAAGGGGGGTCTGAGATACCTGGGAGGTGTCATCGTCGTCATCGTCGTTCCGAGGAATGTCCTCCAGCTCGCCATCGACCTCCTTGCCGAGGGCCATGGTGCAGAAGCCGTCGTCGTCGGCGAAGAAGCAGAGGCCGTTCAGCTTGTCCTCGATCCTCTTCTTCTCGGACTCATCGTCGCTTGAGGAAGTGAAGTCGTCATCCGAGTCGTCGATGTCGCTGAGCGTGGCGAAGAACGCACGCTGCTTAGCTTGGGCCTTCTCCAAGTACTTCGTCTTGATGTACTCCTTGTTGAAGCCGCCCTTCCGCTTGTGCTTCGTGGGGACGTACTTCTCCTTGCGCTTGCCGGAGTCATACTTGTGCCCATGATCCGCCTTGCCGAAGGTCTGCTTGTTCTTCTTCGGGCAATTGGCGATGAAGTGATTGGGGTCGCCGCACTCTAAGCATCCTGAGTGTCCTCCTCCTCGGCGACGGTTCATGCGGTTGTTGTGAAACCGCGAGAACCGGTTGGTGAGCAAAGCCAGCTCATCATCCCCCATGAACTCCAGCTGCTCCTCTGTGACAGAAAGAAGAGAAGAAAGTGCAAAGCCTCCAGAGGGGTTAGCAGAAGAGCCAGAAACCAAAGCCATCGACAGTCCAGAAAGATTTTCATAAGAAGCCCTCGCCATGGCGTCAATCTCACTTGACTTGAGCTTACTGAAGAGCTCGTCGCATGTGAGGGTCTCATAGTTAGGTGATTCCATGATCGCCTGAACCTTCGAGTCCCACACCGACCGATCAAGAGTATGCAAAAGCTTCAAAGCTCTCTCATGATCGTCGAAAGGCAACAGCTCCTTGTTAGCCCTCATCTTGTTGACAATCACCTGAAAGCGAGCGAATAAACTTTCTATGCTCTCACCAGGCATATGTCGAAAGTTCTCATACTCTCGCTTGAACGACTCGTAGAGACAGGTTTTGACTTGAGTAGTTCCCTCATGGAAACGCATGAGGGTAGCCCAAATCTCCCGAGCCGTAGCGAGGTGAGAAACGCGATCAAACTCGGACATGCTCAAACAAGAGAAAAGAGCATTACGGGCTCGGCTATTGGCATCGTGCTCATTGATCTGACGCTAAGTCACATGAGCAGCCAAGACCACGTAATCAGCAGAGTTGCAAATATCCCAAATGGAAGCACCAATACTCTGCAGATAGGCCGACATGCGTATCTTCCAATACGCAAAACGGCGGTTTGCCCACTTCGCGATCCATGTCGCCTTCTGTGGATCTGGAACCGGCTAAGGTGGAAGATCCTTAACCCGCTCCGATACCAATTGAAGGGCCGAGAATGCAATAGCAAGGCGACCAGAGGGGGGGGGGTTGAATGGGAGCTCAAAAATTTCTCTCGAAACTTCGGCCTTTGTCCCACAAATCAACCCCCAAAAGCTTCGATCGAAACCGTGATGCCCACGGCCCTTGGAAGAGGGTGGATGATCCCTAGGCTCACAGCGAGGCACCACAAAGCGATAGCAATCCAAACGCCAAAAGCACCGGCACAAGTTCGACCGTAAAAAACCAAGTCCCGAACGTAGATATAAGACTACGTCGAGAAATCCCCAAATACCGATGCTAATAAGTAGCAAAGATACCTAGAGAGGTTCCTTGGTCAACTCTAGGGCCAAACGAGAAGTCCGGAAACCAAGCGAACAAGCCGGGAGACCAAACGCACTAAGGCTCAACACTCAGCCAACTCGCGGACTGTCTAGGCTACAGACCGCGGATTGTTTGCCCAACGGCGGACTGTCCGGGCTCTGGTGGCGGACTGTCCGCCGGCCAACTAAGCGAAACAGCAAGGCAGCTAAACAGTCCCTGGATGACTCCCGGACTATCCGCGAGTCCCTACGGCGGACTGTCCGCCGGTCAAGGAACAGTAACGCGACCGAGACCCGCAGCCACTGACCTGGCTCAATCCCGATGGCTGGACTGTCCGCCGGTCAGGTGGCGGACTGTCCGCGACCGACCAGAGAGGGCGATTTCAGTCGCCCTTCTCCCAAATCCTCCCAAAATCGAATCAACTCACAATCCCACGTTCCCAAACTTGGAGAGGATGATCACGAGGTAGTTAGGAGACTATCCCCAAGAAATCATCCGCTCAAATCAACTCAATCACCGGGAAATCGAAAGGGGAGGAGTATGAACAAAAAAACGCCACAAAAACGAAATCAACCCAATCTACTTGTTCGTGAGGATTTAGATGAATTCCTTCGCTGGAAATGATCTCCTCACTATAAAGAACAAGTTGATTCAAACGGATTTCGCAAAGACACAGTAGAGAGGGAGATCGAGTGACGGGAAAATCGCGGAGAAACGAAGAACGCGAAGAACACGAACAAAACGCGAATCAAGTCATTGATCTGCAACCGTGTGGCTACCACACGCTACAATAGTGGGATTACGGTCTCATTTCCTCAAAATCTCCAGTACACAGAGGTATGGTTCTCTGCGGATCTCAGTTGCTACAGCAGGGGATTGGGAGAGCAGGAAAACCTAGAAGGCAAAGAGCAAATGACTGAGATAGAATGGGAGGTGGGTGTCTCCCTCTACTTATCCTAATTCTAATTCCCACTCTACCCCTAACTAATTACAGAGCGAACCAGCTAAACCCTAGGGTTATTCTGGACGTACTCGTGGTAGGTGGTGATCCGACGGCCACGCCCGCACAACTGGTAGCGTTGCCTCGACGCAACCTCACTGATTGCCACCACGTGCCGCCACCGCTCTGCTTGTCCTTTTCCCAGACGTCGCCCATGGTTTTGTGGCCCAAACCGGGAAACCAGCTTTCACAGCCAACCCCCGGTTTTGAGGCCCAAACCGGGAAACCAGCCGACCATCGCCTGAGTTTTGTGGCCCAAACTCAGCAAACCCGCAGCACCCAGGTTTTGAGGCCCAAACCTGGAAACCGTGCTCAGCCCGAGTTTTGTGGCCAAACTCGGAAACCGTCAGCGCCCAGGTTTTGAGGCCCAAACCTAGAAACCGTCCACTCGGTGGTTTTTCTGTGGCTCAACCACCAAACCGAGCCATAGAAGGGATGCACCGCCCGTGCACCCCGTCCACCGACACGTGTCCCCGGGTCCTCGACCCGAGCAACACCGAGACCGCAAGTCTTCGCTCATCGCTGTCCTAGGCTGTCAGCCACCACAGCTGATCCACAGGCCACCGGTCCCTCAGTCCAAGCCTCACGTCCGCCCTTCGCCACTCTCGGTCCATCGGCATGACACGTCTCTACTTGACCTTCACCTTGCCTTTGATCACTGTATTCGTGCTCGGCACCTGCACAACACAAGCCAAAGAACATGTGCATCATCCCAGTTGACAATCACTCATCACTCAGAGACTCGACATACACCCATGTATCCACAATCTCCCCCTTGATGAGTGCATTGTCAACTACCAACACAAATCATAATAGAATAGAGGAAGGGAGGAAGAAAGAGAGAGAACTCGACCAAATGACCCAAAAGCATAACAAAGCCGAAGAAGATCAAGTGGAAAGAGCAAAACAACTTGGTTCCCAAAGACATGGGCAACGGCTCGACGCAACCAAGCAAAGCAAAACTAGCCCTGAAGAAGAGGTAGAATAGTCTCAACACCGCTAGCGAGAAAACTTGATACCAATTGAAAAATTCAACTGAAATTCAAGCAAAACAGAGCTAGCCCTCAAGAAGAGGCAGAAAATGGCTCAACACCGCTAGCGAGGAGACTTGATACAACTGAAGAAAGCTTGATACCACCTGAAAAGCATGAAAACTCAGCAACGAGCAAACTCCCCCTCAAATAGTGCACACAACCAAGAAAGAAATCTCTCGAACACAGAGAGCGCACGTGATTTGTCAATATTTTCTCCCCCTTAGTTGAAAATGCACCATTTAGACAAATTTGTCCCCCTCGACAGAAGAACTCTCCCTCCAAATGCATATGAGTCAAAATGCAAGTTAGCAGCTTTAGGAATATAGTCGATAGAATATGAAGATGCTCAACAGAGTGCTGATCCGATGACTCATAAAATGCACAGAACGCTAGCAAAGGCTCAAGCTAATCACTAAATACGAAATCTGAACATTTGAGCAACAAGAGCAGTTTTCAGCCGAAAGGTATTCACCATCAAAATAGCACTAAGCATGTATAGACAGGAAGTCAAACAAGTGCTAAACATGTATACAAGGTGAACTACCCCTAGCACAGTTCAACCATCATGCTATAGAATGAAACATAGACTTGTGTAAGCAAATTTTATCGGAGTTGCAGCAGTTAAATTATACAAGTTCAGATTTCAGCATGTGATTGCGAGAGGTTGAAAACTTGTCATTGCCTAACTTTTCAACTGTGCGAAGCCTATGCAGAAGCAATCAGAAGCTTAAAGCAACAGTTTCGGTCATACACTACACAACTCAAGTTTAACTCAAAGTGCAATGAGAAACAGTCTCGAAACTGTGATATGTTGACAAGCAATCCCATCTCGATCTTTCCAATTCACTTAACTTGGTTCAAAATTAAAGCAACATATGAACATACCAAGCAAGTGAATGACTCAGAACTAGAGACATAGCAACCTAGCATATATGAAAAGCACAAGTGACTTCAACACATCCTACACATGCTAGTTGCATATCTCAATGGTGAACATTTTTAAGTTTTATGTTCATTAAGCAAGTTCACCATTCATAAAATAGCTCTGCTCACAACATGTATCAGTGATCAGAACGAGCATAAGCTACAAGCATCATCATAAAGCATCAGAGCAACTACTATACAGAGCATAGTCACATTCTAAAGATTATATACATGAAGCTCTGAATGTAAATATGCAGGATGAAATGAAGAAACCAAATGAAAAACACAAAGTCAGTTTATAATACAAGAGCCAAAATGTTTCCCCCATCTAAAAGGGGAAACACACACCAAGCTCACCTCTCAACCTAGCAAAAGTTGATTGGTCCAAAGGCTTGGTGAAAATATCAGCCAACTGATGATGAGTATCGACATGGCGAAGGTCGATATCACCCTTCTCATAGTGGTCTCGCAGAAAATGAAAGCGCACATCAATGTGTTTGGTCTTAGAGTACAACACGGGGTTCTTAGCAACGCTAATCGCACTCGTGCTGTCACAAAGCAAAGGAACGCGAGTAAAACTCAGATCAAAATCACGCAAAGTGGCCATCATCCAAAGTAACTGGGAACAGCAGCTAACCGCAGCAACATACTCAGCCTCCATGGTAGACTGGGAGACACTAGACTGCTTGCGAGAAGGCCATGATACAAGAGAAGAACCAATAAACTGACAAGTCCCAGAAGTGGACTTGCGCTCAATCCGGCAACTAGCAAAATTGGCATCAGAATAACCGCAAAGGGAGAGAGTGGAGGAAGCAGAATACCAAATCCCAAATTCTGGAGTGAAGCATAAGTACCTCATAATGCGCTTGACCGCCTGACGGTGAGAGGTGCGCGGCGACGACTGAAATCGTGCGCAAAGACACACCGCGAACTGAATGTCCGAGCGTGTCGCCGTCAGGTACAGCAGCGACCCAATCATACTCCGGTACTCCTTCTGGTCCACAGCTTCTCCATCCTTGTCCGCATCCAGGGCCGTCGTGGTCGACATGGGTGTTGGAAGAGGCTTGGCCTCACCCATATCGAATTTCTTCAGGATATCCTTGGTATACTTACCCTGATGCACAAACGTTCCCTCTCGAGATTGCTTGATTTGCAATCCGAGGAAAAACGTCAACTCGCCCATCATGCTCATCTCAAACTCCCTGCTCATAGTATCTGCAAACTTGGCAACCAAAGCGTGAGAAGAACCACCAAAAATGATATCATCCACGTAAATCTGGACCAAGAGAGTATCATTGCCTTGCTTGAGGAGAAAGAGCGTTTTATCCACACATCCCATTTTAAAACCCTTAGCAAGCAAAAAAGTTTTCAACCTATCATACCAGGCTCTAGGGGCTTGTTTCAAACCATACAAAGCTTTGTGGAGTTTAAAAACATAGTTTGGAAACATGGGATTTTCGAAACCGGGGGGTTGTTTCACATACACCTCCTCTTCTATGTAGCCGTTTAAGAAGGCACTCTTGACATCCATTTGAAAAAGTTTAAACCCTTTGGATGCAGCAAACGCCAAGAGTATCCTAATCGCCTCCAAACGAGCTACAGGAGCAAAAGTCTCCTCATATTCTATCCCCTCCTTCTGACTATACCCCTGGGCTACAAGTCTGGCCTTGTTTCTCACAACATGGCCATCTTCTCCTTGTTAGTTTTTGAAAACCCATTTTGTCCCAATAGGATGACACTCAGGAGGAAGAGGAACTAGAACCCAAACCTGATTTCTCTCAAAGTTTTCAAGCTCCTAATGCATGGCATTGACCCAATCCGGATCCGTCAAAGCGTGTCCAACATCTCGGGGTTCAAAATCAGCAACAAATGCAGAATGAGCAAAGTGAGAGATTTGTTGTGACCTTGACCGAGTGACACATTCGCCGATGCTGCCGATCATCTATTGAGGCGGGTGTTGGCACTGAATGTGTCGTGGCGCCTCCCGAGCTGATGTAGCCTCCCCCTCAACAGCAGCTGGTGCCTCCTCGGGTACAAAAGGTACCGCTCGAGGTGGCGGATCCCATGGCCCCCAAGTCATCGAGGAAGAAGGGTCAGGGCCGTGAGTCGTAGTAGAAGCCGCTCCTTGCGGCACAGCAGGTGGAGGAGGTGCCGGGTCATCCATCCCTTCAGCACCTTCGTCCTCATCATCAAAAAGAGACTCATCAACCTCATGATCACCTGCTCGCTCAAAACGAGAAGAAGGACAAACCATGGTCTCGTCGAAGGTGACATCTGATGTCTCCATGACTCGGTTAGTATCAAGGTTAAGTACACGATAAGCGCGAGTGTGAGTGCCATAACCCAAAAATACATCGTCGGAAGAACGAGACTCAAATTTGTCCAGGTTGCCTTTCTTGAGTATAAAACAATGACAACCAAAAACTCTAAAATAACTCACCTTGGGCAGTTTTCCAAAACGCAACTCATAAGAATTCTTTTTCAAGAAGGCTCGGAGAAAAATGCGATTGGAAATGTAGCATGCAGTGCTCATAGCCTCGGCCCAATATCGCCTAGGAGTCCTATGCTCATCGAGCATCGTCCTGGCCATCTCTACAAGGGTCCGATTTTTCCTTTCTACAACACCATTCTGTGGAGGTGTGTAGGGGGAAGAAAACTGATTCTCTAAACCCAAAGAGTTATAAAACTTCTCAAAATCCGAATTCTTAAATTCGGAACCATTATCACTCCGAATTTCTCGCATTGAGTTCATAGGGAACTCATTCTGAAGACGCAAAATCAGATTGCGAGCCAAGGAGAAAGTCTCAGTTTTCTCAGCTAAAAAGAAAACCCACGAATATCTCGAAAAATCGTCGACAACAACAAGCACATACCACTTCCCCCCAACCGAGCTCACCCGAGCCGGACCAACAAGGTCCATGTGCAAAAGCTCTCCAGGGCACCTAGTCATGACCTGAGTCACTGGATGGTGGGGAGCGGCGACCATCTTCCCATGTCTACAAGAATGGCAAACAAGATCCTTCTCCATGGACAACTTGGGCAATCCTCGGATTAGGCCAAGTGAACTAAGTCTTGCAAGCAAGTCGAAGCTCAGGTGACCGAGTCTCCTATGCCACTTCCAAAGATCAGAGGAGGAAGGTCCAGCCAAAAGACAATGAGAAATTCCAAACGACTCCGAGAAATCCGCACGAAAGACTTTTCCAAAGGGCGAAATCACACAAACAAGATTGCCCTGAGGATCCAAAATGCAACTGAGATTCGGTTTAAAACGAATCTCATAGTCATCATCGAAAAGTTGCGAAACAGAAAGAAGGTTAAAATGCAAGTTAGAAACAAGAGCAACATCGCGCAACACAAAGTGCTCATTAACTCGCACCAACCCACGAGACAACACCTTACCTTTGCTGTTGTCGCCGAAGGTGATAAACTCCTTTCCGGCGACCGGACTAAGACTGGAGAACCACTTGGCGTTTCCGGTCATGTGTCTCGAACACCCGGAATCCACCAACCAAACATTCTCCAATCGTTTTATCTACATCAATAAAAAGAAATAGGGTGAGCATACGGTCCAACACTGGGGTGAGTAAAATGGGAATTATACCAGTGTTGGGCCGGCTGCTCAAAAGAACGGTTAGCAAAAAAAACCATTGCTAGCACGCCTATGAGAAGAGCGATCACCACGTAGAGGAAAACGTGGTCCGCTAAGGGAGGAGCGTCCATCGCGATACTCAAAACACGATGGGAGAAAACGCTCAACTACAAAGCCACCGCCACGGGGTCCATAGCCCATAAAAGTAGGCTCCCGCCGGGCACGTTCTCTTCGCGGCCTAGGCCTTGGAACTTGAGGTTTTGGACCTCTAGGTCTATCGGCACGCCTCTGAACATTCGGCACATGTACATCATGGAAAGGATGGTACATGTCCGTGTTGTTCATCTCCTTTGCACGGCGCGCCTCTCTCTTACGCCGAAAGAAAAACTCACTCAAGTGTCCATCTCTCCCACAATGCTCACAATGGTACCTCACCGCTCTCATAGGGGGTTGTTGGTATTCACGGTAGTGGGTGTGGATCACTTTGCCCTTCTGCGGCATAAGCTCCTCTTGGATGGGTGGCATGGTGTCAAGCTTGTTCTTGAGATGGTTTGGTTTTGGAGCCCATGATTGTTTCTTGGGTGGAGCTCTCGGAGGTTCCACAAACACACCATTCTTGGTGTTAGGCTTTAGCGGCTCTCTGGGTGGTATCTTGGTAAGCTTGGGAGTAGTGGTGGAGTTGGGCTTCTCACTTGGGTTAAGACCACTCGACTCTCCAATCTTCCCAAAAGATGAAGCGCACTCAACACCCTGAGCAAAGCCTACACCTGGAGCTCCAGCAGCACGCTTGAACTGGGAGATCATCATCCCAAGCTGCGGCTCACCACTCGACACCCATGACAAGATGGTCCGAAGGTATGTGTTTTCCTCCTCGGTTTGCATCTTGTCATGCTTCACGTTTGCAATCTCCATTTCCAAACCCTCACAAAGAACGCACCTAGTCACACATGTGCTATCCGAGCTGGCCTTCTCAAGAGACACAATCTTGGCATTCTTCTCTGCCAACTCAGATTGCAAGCCCGCACAAGACCTGCACGCACACAACAGCGAGGATCTAGCCTTCAGCTCATCCACCTCTCCTACCAACACAACATACTTACTTCTCAAAGTGAGAAGATCAGTCATGTGTGTGGAGCACATCTCACACTCCTCGTCATCTGTGACAACAACGTTGGACTTGACAGATTCAAGTTCCTTCACCGTATCCTCCCACTTCTGCCTAAACTCCTTCCTCTCTCTAGCAGCGCGCCTAAGCAGCTTGTCTTGACTAAGGAGAGTGGCAGTGAGTTTCTTGACCTCAGCAGAAAGCTCATCGGGGGTCTGAGATACCTGGGAGGTGTCTTCGTCGTCGTCGTCGTTCCAAGGAATGTCCTCCAGCTCGCCGTCGACCTCCTTGCCAAGGGCCATGGTGCAGAAGCCGTCGTCATCGGCAAAGAAGCAGAGGCCGTTCAGCTTGTCCTCGATCCTCGTCTTCTTCTCGGACTCATCGTCGCTTGAGGAAGCAGAGTCGTCATCCGAGTCGTCGACGTCGCTGAGCGTGGCGAAGAACGCACGCTGCTCAGCCTGGGCCTTCTCCAAGTACTTCGTCTTGATGTACTCCTTGTTGAAGCCGCCCTTCCGCTTGTGCTTCGCGGGGACGTACTTCTCCTTGCGCTTGCTGGAGTCGTACTTGTGCCCATGATTCGCCTTGCCGAAGGTCTGCTTGTTCTTCTTCGGGCAATTGGCGATGAAGTGATTGGGGTCGCCGCACTCGAAGCATACCGAGCGTCCTGCTCCGTGGCGACGGTTCATGCGGTTGTTGTGAAACCGCGAGAACCGGTTGGCGAGCAAAGCCAGCTCGTCATCCTCCAAGAACACCAGTTGCTCCTCTGTGACAGAAAGAACAGAAGAAAGTGCAAAGCCTCTAGAGGGGTTAGCAGAAGAGCCAGAAACGAAAGCCATCGACGGGCCAGAAGGATTTTCATAAGAAGCCCTCGCCATGGTGTCAATCTCACTGGACTTGAGCTTACTGAAGAGCTCATCGCATGTGAGGGTCTCATAATTAGGTGATTCGATGATCGCCTGAACCTTCGAGTCCCACACCGACCGATCAAGAGTATGCAAAAGCTTCAAAGCTCTCTCATGATCGTCGAAAGGCAACAACTCCTTGTTAGCCCTCATCCTGTTGTCAATCACCTGAAAGCGAGCGAATAAACTTTCTATGCTCTCGCCAGGCATATGTCGAAAGTTCTCATACTCTCGCTTGAATGACTCGTAGAGACGGGTTTTGACTTGAGTGGTTCCCTCATGGAAACGCATGAGGGTAGCCCAAATATCCCGAGCCGTAGCGAGGTGAGAAACGCGATCAAACTCGGACATGCTCAAACAAGAGAAAAGAGCATTACGGGCTCGGCTATTGGCATCGTGCTCATTGTTGACACTGGTTATCTATTAAAATTAAAGGATAAATAAATATGAAAAGGGCATGAATTCAATCACCAACAAAGGTTTAGGGTTTTAATTGACAATATTCCACGAGTTTTGGTGAATTGTGATTCTGCAGGGACTAAACCAGGAAACCAACACTGATTGCTTCCCCTAGAAGGAAACCGACGCGAGATAACGCAACCGGCACGTCAGGAATATTCTAGAAGACTCCAGAGGACACCAGAAGACACCAGGAGGTCGAGCACCACGGGACCCTGCCAGGTGGGACCGACCGGTCCCACCACGAGACCGACCGATCTCCCCCCGGGCCCGCTGGCTTCCGTCTTCTGCAAGCTTCCTCCACCGCCTCCTAGGATGCATCTCCACCGTCCCTGAAGTCGGTTTGATCCAACAGAGGGCGATAAACGTGACGCGGATCGATGACATGGCGATTCCTTGCCCCCTACTCCACCTCGGGCTATATAAGCAAACCCAGACCCCCCTCTCCAGGCATCTCCATCTTCATTATTTATCTCCACATCAGAAACTATGGTTTCAATTAGAAGTAGAGGTCCCTCTAGATGAATCTCTTCTAGTTCATCTAGAATTAGATCTAGTTCCTCTAGTTGTAATCAAGAGCCAACTATCAAGTAGAAGACTAGTTACCCCTCTAGTTAGGTTTAGAACCTAGTCTTATATTAGAACTAGAAGAGAGAGAGAGGAAGAGATCAAGAAGGAGCTCCGACCTGTCGGATCAACATCTTCATCTTGTACCTGTGGATTCAAGTTCATCTTCAACTTGCTTCAGCGATTGTTTCGGTAATCAACATCTATATTTAAGTTTGAGCCATTGTTCTCATAATTCTTAAGGTTTAAGACTCTCTTTTGAGTACTCTAATTCTAAGTTGCTCTAGAGTTAGAGTAGTTGGATAGTGTAAGCGTGGTGCTTAGACTTGATAGCTCATCATAAATGCCTCCTATAACGCCAGTAGTAGTGGTTGTTCGCAAGGGTGACTCTTATAGCCTTGTTGATTCTTCTATAGTCCACTTACCCGTGTGTAGGCTCGGTAGGATTATACATTTGCATAAAAGACTCATACTCTGTTTGTGACCTTTTATGGCAACTTCCCCACTAGGAATAATATAAACATATCACTTTTGATTTGGAATTAGACAGCCTTAGTGATCCCCTCTATGCTTCTAGATTCTCCGTCGTTGTTAGCTACTCAGGGGTTAGACTTTAAGACTCAACACTATCCGTTCCTTTGGGTTCGATATTAAAACTGGGTTACTCCGGTGAAGTGCTACATCGGTAGATCTTATCTGTGCGCTTGCGGATAAAGTAGAGTGTGCGTTAATTTATACCAACAAGCATTTCTGGCGCCATTGCCGGGGATAGAGTTTATCTCTACTCTTGGTAGCGACGTTAGTAAGTGTCAACAAGTATTTCTGGCGCCGTTGCCGGGGAACGGTAGATCATCTTAAGTCTTAGTTTAACCTTGTAATCATACTTTTATCTTTTCCTTTTTTTGTCCTAGTCTTTTCGTTATTTTTGTTTTCATTCTTATGAATGTTATATTTTTGAATTCCACTCTTATCTATCACTACCCCATGAATGCAAGCTATAACCAGTAGAATCCTTACACCCCATCATAATAACTGGTTATGAGCTATGCCTACCTTTCTGCTGCACTGTCCTTGTAATGAGCATAGAAATATAATTATGAAAATATTCCTTCGGGTATTCTTGTCACTAACCTTTCCAGGTCTGGAGCAGAAAAGAACGAAGGAACAACAAACACAAGGTATGTCCCACCAATCATCATGCAACATTGAATTACATTCATCCAATCTTGATTTACAAAATCCAAGCTTGGGGAATAGACTTTCTAAGAATATTTCTTGCCATGTTGCTATGTTGGTTGTCCCTACCTTTAGGATATGCTCATACACTAATTATACTCTTTCATCACCATCTGAATAAATCTCTAAATGCTTTCATGTTATCTTTATTTGCTATAGTATATACTTTGGTTTTGAAGTATTATCATACACCTTTTAAATTAGGCATGGAGCTTATTTTAACTATTTTCATGAATTAAAGTAAGACATGGTGTCTGGTTTGATTCTTGAGCTAAAAGGTGTGCTAATTTTACCTCTAAAGGCTTTTAAATTAAGTATGGTGCTTAGGTTAAAATGCCTTCCTAAATCAAATTAGACGTGGTGTCTAGGTTGATTTCTGAACTGATAGTATGTTATAGTAGATATTGGATATTTTGTTGGACTAACCCCTACAGGGAAACTTTCAATATCAATTTGGGAAAGTCCGGAGATGAACTCACACTGGAGATGAAGCAAGGCGTACAATGAACTTCAACAACTTTGCACAATGAAGACTCAGCTCATTCATCATGGATGAAAGAACTGTGAGTATCAAAGTTTATTTATTTTGTCTTCTACTGCAAGTTATCTTTTGCCTTGAATCATGTTAAAGTGCAGCCAACGCATAAAATACTAGTCTATGCTAAAATAATCCTAAAAAAATCTCCTTATTAGAATAGATGCAAAATACATATGTTGTGGACAACAACCCATGCTTCAAATTCTTGCAATCCTTCGGGTATATATCCACTAACGTTACGCAGGAGAGAGATTTTGTTCATCCATGGTTTGGTCTGAACATTGAAGATCCGAAACCCAAACCATAGACACAAACCTACTCTCAGATCACAAACGGTGCTAGCCTAGCTTTGAGTCTTGCTTGGGCACTGATGACAAACAGGATGCAATCTACCTCATATGAGACAACCTATGCCTGCAATCATCATTATCCAAGACATCAAGACAAGAAGTTATCCTCTTTTCTAATCAAGAGCTAGCTTGGGAGACAAGATGGTACCACTACAACAATAGCAAGATCTACAAGTCAAACACATGAACATGTTGTTGGGAGTCCATCTACATCACAAGCCAGCCTGGGAGAGACAATTCCATTGTCTAGATGTGTTTCACAATCAAAAGGAGGAAGGAGAAAACCACTTCAAGACATATTGATCTCCTACTCACCACTTTGATCAGTACAAACCACTAGACACTGTCCCAGTCGAAAAGAAGAATATGATCCACCACTCATCCTTGGAAGATCTTTCTTGAACACCATCAATGTTATCATCTTTGCCAGACCTGGAGAAGTCAACTTTTGGATTTTTTGCTGCATCTTCAACTTCTACATTACTCATGAGCAGCCAAAGAGAACCAAGAGAAGACCTGGAAGGGAGAGCCAACTGCCAAGAATTGAGGAGGGCATCATGAAGGATGAAGCCACTGCACCACAAGAGTTAGAAGATGAAGAAATTACCTGAGTTAGCAAATCAAGAAGAATAGCCGATAAGATCTCCATCATCTAGACACTGTTGAGAGGACAAGTCTCAGTTGTGACATTACAAGACAAAAGACTCTCATGGAGGCATTCGAGTAGCAGCTCTAAATTCAAGTCTCTTGCCAACCCAATGATTAAAGGAAAACAAGAAAGGTTGACAAGAGAAGAATACGGAACTGTCCCTACATCCTCATAGTACAGAATTAATACAAGAAAGAGAGGGAATCCTAGTCAGCATACTCGAGGAGCAATACACCTTCACTGATAAGTCGACACAAGAGAAGGAAGGTCAATACCTCTAAAGATGATTCCACTGTGATCTTCCTCCTCTCAATCACACTGTGAGACAAATAAGAGAAGACAAGCCAGCTAGACAAGAGAACCTTCCACGAGGTGGTTCGACACAATCACTCTTCAATGACAAAGTAACATTTCAAGGTAAGTAACCATCACTGTAAAAGCTTCTTCTCGATTATAGTATGAACATAAATAAAGAACAAAATATGTTTAAGTTGCACCTCACTTGATCCAACCTAATCAACTCAACATGTTTAGTCCTTTGATCTTTGCTTTACTCTCTTGAACCTCACTGACTTAACTAAATGAGCTAAAATGTTGTGCATCTAACCTTTGGAAGATGATATATCAAAATTATAAAAAGATCAACACTTTATGCATAGATTATCCTTCCTTGGGTTAAGTAATTTGATCTATTAAATATTTTAAGATGCTACTTTCATGCTCATCCTCTGATCCTATCACTCATATAAAGATTGAATAGAACATATAAACAACAAGTTTGTCTTGTGCAATGTGCCTAAGGTTAAAGGGGAATAAACACAACTTTTGGTTTTGTTGGTGTTTTTCCACCAACAGAGCCCATGCACTTGATCTCTACCTTGTCTTTATGAGCAGGACACACTCTTGAGCAAACACGGAGAAGTTTATCACTCCCAAATTCCACAAAGTGAAGGTCCTAGATCCACAAGAACATGCACACTGAGCAAGATGCTGCCAGGGTCCACAATTAACGCTTCACTTCAAACTGCTGGACGAACAAATGACATGAGTGACACCATATCAAGAGGTATAAACAAGAAGGAATGATGGAAGACGTCGTAGTCAAAATTAGAGGTCATGAAGTCCCCACAGACTTCTTGATCTTCGACATAGGAGAAAACGATGATGTCTACCTCATCCTAGGAAGACCATTCCTCTACGCTACAAGTACAATCATCTACAAGAGGAAATCCATCTTTCACTTTCCTGGACAAAAGGCATGATACAACTTCATCAACTACATGCCCAATGAAGCACCTAAGAAGAATAGAAGTGAAAGACGCCGCTCTCAAGTCAGAGAAGACAAACTATCAAGAATAGAGAGGCCAATCATGAAGAAGAAGTTATCGACACTGTCCCAGAAAAGAAAGGAGAGAAACCTCAAGACAGTGAACCACAGGAAGTGAAGACTCAGACCAAGAAAGTATGGGAGAAAATATCTGCACCTAAGAGGTACAATCAATAACAACTTTCCAAATGTCTGACATACCTTGGGAGGTCTAAAACAAGGGAAGGTCCGGTTCATCGGACCTAAATATCCGAACCTTCGCCAAAAGGTAAAAATCGGTAGTTATCCTCATATTTATTTTCCTGCATATTTCTCATATTTAATTCTTAGTTACTTATTGCATCATCATATTTAATCATTGCATCATCATATTTAATTCACAAACATTTTAATTTCTGCATTGCATTAGAAAAGAAAATATTGTATTTGTTACACTACATCGTAAACCATGAAGCCCCATGTGAATAATTCTATGGTGTGTAAAAACCCACAGGAATATTCACCGTGGTGGCATATAAAAAAATATAATAATAATAATAATACTAAAAATAAATATGCATACATTCATCCTGTTGCATTTTCTCTTGCATCATAAAAATATAAAAACATAAAGAGATCTTACTGAAATTCTGGACAACTAAGGCTTGAGTGGCCAACCGCTAATGCTTAATCTGTTCCACAAGTTTTGCTGTCTATTTGAGTTTCACAGGATTTAAAAGGCCAAGAAAAGCTGACGAGCAAGTGAATGTTCCATCCACTACTGAAGCACTGTTTCAACAACCATCAACCTCAATCAAAGCTCTAATAGAGGAAGGACATATCCATTGGCAGTCTGCTACATTACAAGATCGAACGACTACGTCAACATTCATCTTGGGGGAAGGCGCCCCCATGTATCCACGTAAGTATCTTTATCCTCTTAAGTTTTTCATTCTATAAATAAATTCAAAACACCAAAAATATGTGAGCACATGAAGGCTCACCCCTAAAAAGAAAAGAACAAAAATATGTGGGCACATGAAGGCTCACCATTAATTAAAAAAAGAGACAAAAATATATGGGCACATGAAGGCTCAACACTAGTAAGGGAACCAGCTTGGGGGAGACGCACCCCCGTTATCTTCGCGATTCAGGTATGTCTTTATTATTATTATTATTATTATTATTACTACTACTACTATTATTAGCTTTTATTTTATATCTTAAAGTGTGTTAGATTAAATAAATAAAATAGTGTGTAAGAAGCTCATGACCAAAGAAGAACCTGCTCTCTCTAATCTTTTGCATGGAAATGATAAATAGTTGCTCTATCTAATTTCTTTCAAGTACCTAGCCTTCACAGCATGAGTTCTCCTCATTAATAATGATGCCTTAAAATAAAATTAAATGCATGGTTGGCAAATACTTAATCTAAGGTCCAGGTAATTGGGATATGACATGTGATGATCTGAGCTGCTATTATCTTGTTCTAAACAACACTAAAGTTCTGGAGATTTCTAAATATGAATATGACTAATAATTGCATTGAGTTAAATTAAGCTTTGTGACCCTGTGAGATGTTATCTTGCCATTGAATTGAGATCACTTACACATTTCATCCATCTTCCGCATAAATGCTCATAATTATCTGTTGCTACCCTCTCAGAAGTTTGTTGGAAGCATGCGGCTATTAAAAGAAAAAAAAGAAAAAAAAGAGAGAAAAGAAAAGAAAAAAAAGAGATCCGAGGAAATAAAAAGGGACAAGTGTCCGAAACCTCAAAAAGATAGATCCCGAGGAAATAAAAAGGGACAAGTGTCCGGAACCTCGAAATAAAAAAAAGAAAAAAAAGAAAAAATGTCAGAAAAAAATGGGCACGTGCCCGACAGTAGAATTAGCCTAAAAGCCATATGTCTCTGACAAACAGAAGAGAGTGAGTACATTCAAAAGCATCCGACTCCATTTTTCCATACACATGCACTTCTTGATTCAATGGTTGGTTGACTTTATCTTTGGATCCATTGTTTAATTTGACAACACATGTATTAAAGCTTTTGAAAATCAATTAAAACTCCGGGATAAAGGTGAAGTGAAAGAACTAGAGACATAGTGCTTGATTTGATCATTCAATCTCTCAATTATTCAAGATCTAAGGTAAAAATAATAAGCCCCATGAAGAATAACATGATATGTTTCGGAGAATTTTTGTTTAACAACAGGTGTACTTGTTGGAAGTAAAGATATTGTAGCAACTCCTGATCCATTGTTAAGTTTTGGTTTTGCTAAGGGACTAGCAAAAGGTAAGCTTGGGGGAATTGTTGACATTGGTTATCTATTAAAATTAAAGGATAAATAAATATGAAAAGGGCATGAATTCAATCACCAACAAAGGTTTAGGGTTTTAATTGACAATATTCCACGAGTTTTGGTGAATTGTGATTCTGCAGGGACTAAACCAGGAAACCAGCACTGATTGCTTCCCCTAGAAGGAAACCGACGCGAGATAACGCAACCGGCACGTCAGGAATATTCTAGAAGACTCCAGAGGACACCAGGAGGTCGGGCACCGCGGGACCCTGCCAGGTGGGACCGACCGGTCCCACCACGAGACCGTCCGGTCCCCCCCGGGCCCGCTGGCTTCCGTCTTCTGCAAGCTTGCTCCACCGCCTCCTAGGATGCATCTCCACCGTCCCTGATGTCGGTTTGATCCAACGGCCGCGGTTGATCCCTTAGGGCTATATAAGCAGCCCCAGACCCCCCTCTCCAGGCATCTCCATCTTCATTATTCGTCTCCACATCAGAAACTAGGGTTTCAATTAGAAGTAGAGGTCCCTCTAGATGAATCTCTTCTAGTTCATCTAGAATTAGATCTAGTTCATCTAGTTGTAATCAAGAGCCAGCTATCAAGTAGAAGACTAGTTACCCCTCTAGTTAGGTTTAGAACCTAGTCTTATATTAGAACTAGAAGAGAGAGAGAGAGAGGAAGAGATCAAGAAGGAGCTCCGGCCTGTCGGATCAACTTCTTCATCTTGTACCTGCAGATTCAAGTTCATCTTCAACTTGCTTCAGCGATTGTTTCGGTAATCAACGTCTATATTTAAGTTTGAGCCATTGTTCTCATTATTCTTAAGGTTTATGACTCTCTTTTGAGTACTCTAATTCTACGTTGCTCTAGAGTTAGAGTAGTTGGATAGTGTAAGCGTGGTGCTTAGACTTGATAGCTCATCATAAATGCCTCCTATAACGCCGGTAGTAGTGGTTGTTCGCAAGGGTGACTCTTATAGCCTTGTTGATTCTTCTATAGTCCACTTACCCGTGTGTAGGCTCGGTAGGATTATACATTTGCATAAAAGACTCATACTCTATTTGTGACCTTTTATGGCAACTTCCCCACTAAGAATAATATAAACATATCACTCTTGAATTGGAATTAGACAGCCTTAGTGATCCCCTCTATGCTTCTAGATTCTCCTTCCTTGTTAGCTACTCAGGGGTTAGACTTTAAGACTTAACACTATCCGTTCCTTTGGGTTCAATATTAAAACTAGGTTACTCCGGTAAAGTGCTACATCGGTAGATCTTATCTGTGCGCTTGCAGATAAAGTAGAGTGTGCGTTAATTTATACCAACAAGCATTTCTGGCGCTGTTGCCGGGGATAGAGTTTATCTCCACTCTTGGTAGCAACGTTAGTAAGTGTCAACACTCTTCGATCTGACGCTGAGTCACACAAGTAGCCAAGACCACGTAATCAGCAGAGTTGCAAATATCCCAAATGGAAGCACCAATACTCTGCAGATAGGCCGACTTGCGTATCTTCCAATACGCAAAACAGCGGTTTGCCCACATCGCGATCCATGTCGCCTTCTGTGGATCTGGAACCAACTAAGGTGGAAGATCCTTAACCCGCTCCGATACCAATTGAAGGACCGAGAATGCAATAGCAAGGTGACCAGAGGGGGGGGGGGGGGTGAATGGGAGCTCAAAAATTTCTCTCAAAACTTCGGCCTTTGTCCCACAAATCAACCCCCAAAAGTTTCGATCGAAACCGTGAAGCCCACGACCCTTGGAAGAGGGTGGATGATCCCTAGGATCACAGCGAGGCACCACAAAGCGATAGCAATCCAAACGCCAAAAGCACCGACACAAGTTTGACCCTCAAAAACCAAGTCCCGAACGTAGATGGAAGACTACGTCGAGAAATCCCCAAATACCGATGCCAATAAGTAGCAAAGATACCTAAAGAGGTTCTTTGGTCAACTCTAGGGCCAAACGAGAAGTCTGGAAACCAAGCGAACAAGCCGGGAGAGCAAACGCACTAAGGCTCAACACTCAGCCAACTCGCAGACTGTCCGGGCTACAGACCGCGGACTGTCTGCCCAACGGCGGACTGTCCGGGCTCTGGTGGCGGACTGTCCGCCGGCCAACTGAGCGAAAAAGCAAGGCTGTTGAACAGTCCCTGGACGACTCTCGGACTGTCCGCGAGTCCCTACGGCGGACTGTCTGCCGGTCAAGGAATATTAACGCGACCAAGACCCGCAGCCACTGACCTGGCTCGATCCTCATGGTCGGACTGTCCGTCGGTCAGGTGGCGGACTGTCCGCGACCAACCAGAGAGGGCGATTTCAGTCGCCCTTCTCCCAAATCCTCCCAAAATCGAATCAACTTTCAATCCCATGTTCCCAAACTTGGAGAGGATGATCACGAGGTAGTTAGGACACTATCCCCAAGAAATCATCCGCTCAAATCAACTCAATCACCGGGAAATCAAAAGGGGAGGAGTATGAACGAAAAAATGCCACGAAAACGAAATCAACCCGATCTACTTGTTCGTGAGGAGTTAGATGAATTCCTTCAGTGGAAATGATCTCCTCACTATAAAGAACAAGTTGATTCAAATGGATTTCACAAAGACGCAGTAGAGAGGGAGATCGAGTGATGGGAAAATCACGGAGAAACAAAGAACGCGAAGAACACGAACAAAACGCGAATCAAGTCATCGATCTGCAACCGTGTGGCTACCACACGCTACAACAGTGAGATTACGGTCTCACTTCCTCAAAATCTCCAGTACACAGAGGTATGGTTCTCTGCGGATCTCAGTTGCTACAGCAGGGGATTGGGAGAGCAGGAAAACCTAGAAGGCAAAGAGCAAATGACTGAGATAGAATGGGAGGTGGGTGTCTCCCTCTACTTATCCTAATTCTATTTCCCACTCTACCCCTAACTAATTACAGAGCGAACCAACTAAACCCTAGGGTTATTCTGGACCAACTCATGGTAGGTGGTGATCCGACGGCCACGCCCGCTCAACTGGTAGCGTTGCCGCGACGCAACCTCACCGATTGCCACCACGTGCCACCACCGCTCTGCTTGTCCTTTTCCCGGACGTCGCCCCCGGTTTTGTGGCCCAAACCAGGAAACCAGCCTTCACAGCCAACCCCCGGTTTTGAGGCCCAAACCGGGAAACTAGCCGACCATTGCCTGAGTTTTGTGGCCCAAACTCAGCAAACCCGCAACACCCAGGTTTTGAGGCCCAAACCTGGAAACCGTCCTCAGCCCAAGTTTTGTGGCCAAACTCGGAAACCGTCAGCGCCCAGGTTTTGAGGCCCAAACCTGGAAACCGTCCACTCGGTGGTTTTTCTGTGGCTCAACCACCAAACTGAGCCGTAGAAGGGATGCACCGCCCGTGCACCCCGTCCACCGACACGTGTCCCCGGGTCCTTGACCCGAGCAACACCGAGACCGCAAGTCTTCGCTCGTCGCTGTCCCACGCTGTCAGCCACCACAGCTGATCCTCAGGCCACCGGTCCCTCAGTCCAAGCCTCACGTCCGCCCTTTGCCACTCTCGGTCCATCGGCACGGCACGTCTCTACTTGACCTTCACCTTGCCTTTGATCACTGTATCCGTGCTTGACACCTGCACAACACAAGCCAAAGAACATGCGCATCATCCCAGTTGACAATCACTCATCACTCAGAGACTCGGCATACACCCATGTATCCGCAGTTACTGCATAAAAACCACTTTTCAGGATGGACATCACACCTGACACAAGCTGACCGACTTGACGCATGCATGCGTGCATGTGGCTCAATCCATTTTTTCTTTCATTTTTTTCACGATAGCTCTTCAACAAAACTCTAATTCAAAAATATTTTTCACGACTCTTGATATTTTGGTTTTTACCATTGGACTCCTATATTTTTATACATGATTTAATATCCATTTTGAATATTATTTTTAATTTTTTTGAAATTCATAAATTTACGTTTGATGATATAGAGTTTAATGCTTCTAACTAAGCATAGAATTATCTGAATGCAAGGATAACATGTAGATGATCTCGTGTTATCCAAATTCAAAATTTGAATCATAGCATGTTGATGTGAAGCCTTTCATCATAGAACAATGCATAATTAACTGATAAAAAGTACATACTCTCATAAATAACTCGTAGAAATTGGACGCCAATCCACAAAAAGGTCGACCGGGGTAGCACTAGCCTAGTACAACTCGTCTAGGTCGAAGCTACTGTCTTCTGGATGCTCCTGCTCCTCGTCTGTAACACCTGGTTTTAAGAACAAAACCGAGCACTCACCATATGTGTGTCCAAGAAGTCCACACATACAACAACAGAGAGAAAATATCAAAACAATGCTCATATTACGGAAACGTAACTATATTTAACACTTACATCTCATCAAAGTACGGCGGAACGACTACTAAACTTTTCTTCCGGCTCCATCTTCACAGGGATGGTGGACTGAGGGTACATACACCTAGCACTTTATGACATCTTAGCTCTGATCCATCTTTAGAGCGGACTTTACTAATGGCTGGAGGTTGGGAAAATAGCAAGAGTGAGCACATATCGTACTCACTAAATACAACATGGGTTCATGAGGCTCAAAAGGTTGACACTGGTTTAACTATGGTTAGCTTTTAATTATGTCATATTAATAAGAAGTTGACTAGCAACAAGTTAAGCACCAGCCCAAATAACCATATGATCAAGTAAACATGAATAACATATAGCAAGAACATAAATAATTAATAATCAATTTCATAAGTTATTATTCTATAAGAAGCCCAGGCCGCTCTTGACCGAGAGCATGACTGATATATCGGTTTAAAGACACTCTGTAGAGGTTGTACATCTTTACCCGCAAGTCATGATTTGCCCTTTCGCCCAAGGTCACGAGCCTCTTAACCCTCTTCCAAGGAAGGTCAGCAGGGTTCACTATGAAGCCTTTCAAAAGTCCATCTAACAAGTTAGGGCCGCTAGGTTTCTGTGGCCTACAAGCCCCCCTTCCAGATGGCACAATAACACGCAGCCTATACACATGTGGACAAGAGCCGCACTATACCCGACCCAAAACACACCCCTCTTGCGCCAAAAAGGTAACCACTAACAAGCTAGAAAAGATCATCATACTAAGCTAAAGCCAGAACCATGTAGCCCTTATAGTTGCACTGTAAGTCTTGGGGGAATCCACTTACAGATAAGTTATATTTCTAAAATACATCTTTTAGTTTTTTACGTAAAAGACCATGAGGGAGTTCCTCATGGTGCCACAGAACTATTGTATTAAGTAAAAGAGCAACAAGTTCAGAGAATACTTACAAAGAAATAGAGAGGAGGGAGGGAAAGAAGGGGTGGGTTAGAACCAACTACCAGTTACAAGACATCAAGCCAAAGCAAAGCTAAGCTTCTATCTTCAAAAACTAATCTATGAGATTGCAGAGCAACTTCTTCTTTAAAGTTAGTTAACCATCTAGCAAAGGTTGCCTGAATCCCATCAAAGACCTTCCTGTTTCTGACCTTCCAAAGCACCCAAGCAGCAGAGAGAAAAATCTCAGTGAAGAAAGGCATCCTGATCCGCTGTCGTTTGCCCAAGAATCTACTGTGCATGTCTTTTTTTTTGACAGGAACTGTGCATGTCCGTCACATGATCCAATCGATTCCTAACTTGTGCCAGCATCTCTTGGCAAAAACACAATCAAAGAAGAGGTGCTTAACGGTCTCTGTTTCTCTAGCATTGCACATGACACAATGATTATTAGACTGTACATTGAAGTTTCTTCTTTGAAGCATGCTTTTAGTGTTAAGACGATCCACGAAGACTAGCCATGCAAAGAATTTAATCCTTGGTGTCACTTTTGATTTCCAAATTATGCCAAAACTATTGGGCACATTCAAATGGGAAAAAGGCTAACTTATAGACTTTGGCAGCTGCATATTTAGAATTGCCCCAAAAGAAAATCCTTTTATCAGAACCCTCAACAAGGTGAAAAGGCTGGCTCATATCTCTTAGCTCATTCAGTTCTAAAGCTGCCTCATGAGATATGGGGATGTTGAAGAGCTCAACAAGGCAGGAGGTTTCACTTACTTCTTTTACAAATAAATCTTGATTTATAGCAAACATAGCTATATTCGGGAAGATATCTCTCAGGCATTCACCAGTCCAATTGTCCTTCTAGAATAGGATAGAAGATCCATCACCCAATGCACAAGTGGTTACCGCTCTGTATAGGTCCGTCAATCGAAAAATGTCTCTCCACTAGAAAGATCCCATCTCTCTTTGAACATGGGGCAATCTCCCTTCATAGTATCTGAACCATATCTGTTGTACCCAGGGAATATCAGATTTGGAGTAAAATTTATGAAGCTGCTTCAACAGTAGAGAGTCATTTTGATCAAGCAGATTTTTAATGCCAAGTCCACCTTTTTTCTTAGGCCTTTGGACAAGCTGCCAAGCCACTAGGTTACCACCTTTCTTCTTCTCTGAATTACCCCTCCAGAGGCATTGCTTTCTGATTCTATCAATGGTATGAATTACTCCCTTATGCAGTTTGAAAGTGCACATTGCATAAGTGACAGTGGGGGTGATGACAATGTTAATATATTCCAATCTCCCAGAATAGGACAACATTGACGAGCAAGCAGAAAGTTTTCTCTCAACCTTATGAAGCAGAGGTGCAAAGTCTTCAATTTTTGGCTTAGTTGTCCCTATGGGTAGACCCAGATATGTAAATGGGAAAGACCCAATCTGACACCCAAATGTACCAACAAGGATCTCCATTTTCCCCCTAGACACATTGATGGGCAAAATGGAAGATTTGCTGAAATTCACCTTCAGACCAGTGGATGTTGCAAAAGTGTTCAGAATAGCTTTCAGGCAAAAGAGCTGTTTTGCATCATCTTGCATGATTAGCAAGGTATCATCTGCATATTGTATAATGGGGAAGTCACCAGTGGACTGGGGAATTGGGAGTTTCAGAATTCCTTTTTCTTTCAATGCATTAACAATGTACTGAAGAATTTCTGCTGCCAACACAAAAAGCAGTGGGGAAAGGGGGTCCCCTTGTCTGACTCCCCTTCTACACTAAAAGTTTTTTGCAGGGACACAATTTAGGAGAACAGAAGCAGAACCAGAAGATAAGATGGTAACCCAATCAATCCATTGAGCAGGAAACCCCAAGCATCTAAGCATGTCCAGGATTGCATCAAAACCTTTTGCAAAATCCAGTTTGACTAACACAATTTCTTCTCTGGATTGATGACACTAACAAATGAATTCAAAGCTCCATGTAATGCAATCCTGAATAGACCTACGTCTGATGAACCCATACTGGTTCTTATGAATCAGCTTAAGAATAATCCTTTGCAACCTCTCAGCCAGCAACTTAGATATGAGCTTAATGTTGACGCTCACTAATGCTCATGATTAACCATCAACTATTGCATGAAATGACACTAAATGAATCACAAAGCATAGTTGTAGGGTTTGAAACTAACAAGTTCCACGAGTTTTGGTGCTCTCACTTGTTTTGTAGGGCATCTATATTTTTACCATATAAAAGTATCTCAAGTGATGAATTGGAGTGCACCATTGCGAAGAGCTCGTCGAGACGATTGAAACGAACATATCATTTGCTATATTTGGAGTCCTGGATGAAAAGATATTAATTTCGCAACGAAACCTGCAAAAGAAGGATCTAGAAGACACCAGAAGACACCACGAGGCGGCCCATCATGGGGGCCCACTAGGCCAGACCGACCGGTGGGGCCCACCGACCGGCCGGTCGGCCACAGAGGCCGTTTTTCCTAAGCCTTCTAGAACCTTCTTCCACCGCCTCCTAGGATGCATCTCCACCATCCCTGAAGTCAGTTTGATCCAACGAAGAGATGTAAATGTGACGTGGATCGATGACATGTCGATTCCTTGCCCCCTACTCCACCTCGGGCTATATAAGCAGGCCAGGAGGTGCCCCCAGAAGGCCATCTCCATCTTCATTATTCATCTCCACATCAGAAACTAGGGTTTCAATTAGAAGTAGTGAAGGACCAAAAATGCTAAAGCAAGGCGACCAGAGGGGGGGGGGGTGAATGGGAGCCTAAAAATTTCTTCCGAAATTATGGCCTCTGTCCCAACAGAATCAACCAAAGAGCAAAGCCGACACACGTGATGTCCACGACCCAAGAGAATGGGTGGATGTTCCCTAGGAACACATCGGGACACCACAAAAGCTCCCTCGCCCAAATCCATGCAATTCAACTAGTGACAAAATGGACTTTGGGTAACCTCAACGGCTTTTTCGCAAAGCGGGAAGCCCGGTTTCTGTAGAGCACAGAGTCGGGAATCCAACGCAAAAAGCGGATCTCAAATCGGAGATCGAACATAAATGATACGGACGAAAACGTGCGATCACTACACTGACCGGACTTTGAGGTGCGTCTGGTCAGTATTGATCGGACGCGTCCGGTCACAAGAATCCCGTTTCAGGAGCTCTCCGTTCATGACCGGACTCACTGGAGGCGAGCGTCCGGTCACACCTCAAGCGTCCGGTCACAAGAAAACGGGCACAATGAACAGTGCGAGCAGCGCGTCCGGTCACGGCACAGCAGGTGCGTCCGGTCACTAAAAACGGTCTCTAGAGTTGACCGGACTCAGCACGGGGTGCGTCCGGTCGTATCCAGGCCAGCGTCCGGTCACAACGCGCGATCTGGACTGCGCGTGTGTTCAACGATCGGACTCTCCCAAGGTGCGTCCGGTCGCTTCGATGCAGCGTCCGGTCACCCCGACCAGCCCACTGTTCTTCCACCGAATCGACCCGATCTCCCTCAAATCAAAAGCACTAGGGCTCAAATTTCGTAAGAGGGGTCACAAGGATGTTAGTGAGCTACTCCTAAGAGATCATGGCTCGAACCTAACTCCAAATCGGTGAATCGAAGAAAACGATGAGGAATGGGCAAGAACTCGATCCCAAAACTAAATCCGACCGATCTGTGAGTTCGTGAGGTATTAGAGAAATTCCTTCGGTAGAAAGAAGACTCTCACGAAGCTACACAAGATGGTTCAAACGGATTTGCGAATCTTCCCTCTAAACAAGAATTCCCGTGAAGATCGAAAGAGGGGAAAACGTGCAAAGCGAAGAACAAAATCGCAAGACAAATTAAAGCACGAATTTGATCCTTGGAATCAGCGGAATGGATAATTGATTAAGCACTCGGTGTCGGGCTACAAGCCACTCCTAGCAACACAAAGCTTGGATGGCAAAGAAAAGCATTGAAAGTGACCACAAAGTGTATCGGAGCTGGGGGTATGAACACTAAGCTAAAAATGCATGATATGCACAATGCAACAGCTTCAAGTGAATAGCAATCAGAATGAAAAGATGCTTAAAAGGGTGCTACCCTGAAAGTGTAGCAATCAAAACAAATGCTAGCAAAGGCTCAAACTGATCAAATGAATACGAAATATGAACAATTAAGCATATGAGCAGTTTTAAGCCATTCAAAAAAGAGTTCACCACTAAAAAAGCACTAAGCATGAAAAGACAGGAAATCAACCAAGTGCTAACTCAAGTATACAAGGTGAACTACCCCTAGCAAAGTTCAATCATCATGCCATAGAATGAAACATCGACTTGTGTCATTATCAAATTTTATCGGAATTTGCAGTGGTATTAACACAAGTTCAAATTAAAAGCATGTGATTGCGAGAGGTTGAAAGCATGGTCATTGCCTAACTTTTCAACCGGGCTAAGCCTATGCAAGAAAAGCAATCAGAAGCTTAAAGCACCGGTTTCAGTCTTACACTACATGGTTCAAGTTTAATTCAAAAGTGCAATGAAAAACAGTCTCGATACCGTGAGGTGCTGACACATGCAATCCCATCTCGATCTTTTCAATTCACTTAGACTTGGATCAAATTTTAGCACAAGGTAAATATGAACAATCCAAGCAAGTGAATGACTTAGTGCAAGAGACATAGCAACCTAGCATACAAAAGATAGCACAAGTGATCTCAACACATCCTACCCATGCTAGTTGCCAATCTCAATGGTAAACAAATTAAATGTTTCATAGTTGATTAATCAAGTTCACCATTTGCAATTCAAAAATAGCTTAGCTCATAACATGTATCAAGTGATCAAAAAGAGCCTAAGCTACAAGCATCATCATGAATAAGCAGGGCATACCAAAAGGAGCATAGTCTCATTCTCATTACTATATACATGAAGCTCTAAAATGCAAGATATACATGATGAAATGCATGCAAAAGCTAGTTTATCAAAGACAAGGAAAAACTAGCCTAAAAAGGAAAACCCAAAACAAAAGGGTATCGGAGAAGTCCAACTAAGATACAACAAGCAAAATGCTTCCCCAACTAAAAGGGAAACACACACCAAAACCACAAATGAAGAGCCAAGAAACGCTCAAGCGACAGCCAGCAAAATCCACATCGAAAAGACCACACAGCAAAAAGAGGTCAAGGAAGAAGAGTACCAAAAACCGAACTCAGAAGTGTGTCGAAGGTACCTCATGAAGCGCATGACCGCCTGCTGGTGTGATACCCAAGGGGACGCCTGATTCTGCTGAACTCCGGGGCGCCTGCCTCGCCGAAGTCGTCTCCCCCTCGCCTGATGTTGTCGCTCCCACAGGTGCAGCTAGTGCCCGCTGGAGTACTGCTCAAACGGAACCCCAAGTCGTGGAAGAAGTGGGATCGGGTCCGTGAGCCAAAATGCTCTCTCTAGGCTCCTGTTGTCCTGCATACTCAAAACAGAAGAAAGCACAAGGCATTGTCTCGTCTAGTGTGACCTCAAGGTCTCCACGAAAACAGTTAGTCACATAATAAGCATAAGGTGAACTCTCAACAAAAAGAGATCTACCTATGAATGATACCGCAAGGAGATCTGAGCCCAACCTAGTCAAGACTACCATGCAACAGGATAAAGCACTGTATAGCAAAATGCAACCTAAAACATGATCAACCCAAACATAGCCTAAACCTCAACACATGCTACAAGCAAGATAATGATAGCAATAGATCCAAAAGCATGTAACATGATAAAAATGTGGAAAGGCTAGTGCTCAAACTAATCATATCAACAGGGTACATGTAGCTAACCAAAACTAGCACCTGACAAGTGACACCTAATGAACATCATACCTGTACAAGTAAAGCTCATGGAGAAGTATGGTAAAGCATGGTATAATGTTCATGAGGATCACAGACTAGCATGAAAAGTGGAATAGCCACCAAAACTATACACAAAGCTAGCATAACATATGATACAGAAGATAGCACATGCTAGACTAAACAAAACATGATACAAAAGAAAATGTACATGCAAGAACTATACAAGTGAGCACATGAAAGTCCATCTCATACCACAAGAAATAGAACATGGATGTTCAAGGCATGAGTGTGTAAGAAAGCTCACCGAGTAGCAAAAGCCTCTTTGGAGGCAAAACTAAGCGGGGGTGTAGAGAACCATCAAATCTTGGTCACATCTAAAAGACCAAGTCCCATCAGGTGCATGTTTTCCACCCCGCGTCCTCACCCCTACACACAAGAGGACAAAGTAACCCGAGTCTTGGATCCTGAAGGGTTAGCAAGCATGTACTTGGGAACCCAAGACTTGGTCACAAATCTCAAAGCACTCAACTTATCATGTGGGTTAGCATGATGCAAATGTTGGTTCAAATGCAATTGTGAAACACCCTTGGAAGCATTCCTCAAAAGGACAACTCGAGGAGAAGAACGAGTCATACCACGGGAAAAGAGGCAAACATCTTCCAAGGTTTTTGTAGAAGAACCAATAGAAACATCATGAGAAGCATGACGTGGACCAAGAGAAGAAGCACTAGAGGCATGTCCACGATCAAGACCTAACCCACTAGAAAAGGAGTCATAAAACCCATCAACAAAAAGGGGCTTCTTACTAGGAGCACAAGCGTTCATGCCATGAGAAGGGCTATGAACCACCATCTTCCTAGAAGAGCGAGCTTGGCGCAAATGTTTGGCACGCCGATAGCAAAAACTTTCTTGATGCCCATCTTTCTCACAAAAAGAGCAATGGTACAAAGGCCTATTGGAAGGCACACCATTCTCTGACAAGTGAGAAGTCCCTTGGGACTTAGAACAAGAAGCATCAACCACCAACTTGGTGCCAACACTAGGAGCACACATGCCATGGGAAAGGCTATGCGGCTAACTAAAAGCCTTAGCTCGAATACGCCGCTCGTGCTTGACACGGCGAAAACAAAAATCGAATGAATGCCCATCCTTCTTGCAAAAGGTGCAATGGAAAATTGGATTGGGAACACGAGTCCCAAAAATGTGAGAAGCACCTTTGTCAAGAGAAGTCCCTTGGACATTACTCGAAGAACCAACAAGGTTAGGAATAGCTATGGAAGAGCTATCCAAAACCTTGGCACAAGTGCTACCGTCAAAAGACTCACGCGCAACACAAGAACTCAACTCAGGTTGCAAAGATGCAGACTTAGAAATATCAACATCAGAGTTGCAAGAAATGCGTGACTCAAAAGACTTAGCACAAAGACTCTTGCATCTTTTAGCTAAAACATCATTTTCAAACATGAGGCGATCACAAGTACCACAAGGAGTGTTTTTCAAATTTTCAATCTCCTCCCTAATGCACTCGGCATATGTGGTACGCAAGAGTTCATTTTCTTTTTCAAGGTTGGCACTCATATCATTGTGCTCAACCAACTTGGTGCTCATATCATTGCGCAAAACCTTCAAAGCCAAAACTTCTTTTTCCAAATCAATGCATGATGTGCAAATGAAATCGGTGGAAGAAACATCACCATTCACATCAAGCAAAGAATCATGATTAGCAAAAGAAGTATGACAAGCATCTTTATTCAAAGAGCACAAGCTACAAGGCCTAGCATTTATTTCAACAATTTCAGCCCTAGCATGCTCAAGTTCATCTACACATGTGGTGTGAGTCAATTTTAATTTATTGATTTCAGCATGTAAAGACTCACAAGAAACACATGGTAAAGAAGCTTTTGACCTAAGCAAGGCTATTTTAGATTTAGCATAAACAAGGTCCTTGCGCAAGTCAAAGCAAACAAGACATGGTATGGAAGCATTTGATTTCAACATTTCATTCTCAGATTTTAAGCTAGCAAGAGAAAAGCATAGCTCATCATTCTTCCTAACCATGTCACTACAAGAGGTGCAAGGTAAAGATGCACTAGACTTCCAATGAAAAAGGCCACATTTTAACCTAGCAATGGAGCATTTCAACTTCTTGATCTTTCTATGCAAGGTATCACAAAGCTCATCATATCTCAGGTTATCATCACAACAAGCTTCAAATCGTTGGGACAAAATCCCAAGACTAGCGAGAAGTGTACCTTTCTTGGCCTTGCCAAGTTCACGTATACGATCCTCCGTTGAATGCTCATCATCTCCTAGGAAGTCCAGCAAAGCTTCCACCTCATGTTCCGCCTCAAGAGCCGCACTCCTCCTTCTTGCCAAAGTGTCGTCCTCAATCGCATGTCCAAGACTCAATCCTAAGAACAAAGACACACTTGAAGAAGAACTTGGTGCCATATCCAAAAGCACTGTTAGTGTTAGCCAAAACACAAGCTCCACACCTCGACAAGCAAAGTCGGAAACACAACCGCTCTCAAAAGGTCGCCTTCGCGGATCCGGAACCAGTTAAGGTAGAGAGATCCTTAACTGGCTCCGATACCAATTGAAGGACTGAAAATGCTAAAGCAAGGCGACCAGAGGGGGGGGGGTGAATGAGAGCCTAAAAATTTCTTCTGAAATTCTGGCCTCTGTCCCAACAGAATCAACCCCAAGAGCAAAGCTGACACAC
This sequence comes from Coix lacryma-jobi var. lacryma-jobi, assembly GCA_009763385.1. Classification (NCBI taxonomy): domain Eukaryota; kingdom Viridiplantae; phylum Streptophyta; class Magnoliopsida; order Poales; family Poaceae; genus Coix; species Coix lacryma-jobi. The sequence continues at coordinate 93,802,563 of CM019824.1, forward strand.
GTGATGTCAACGACCCAAGAGAATGGGTGGATGTTCCCTAGGAACACATCGGGACACCACAAAAGCTCCCTCGCCCAAATCCACGCAAGTCAACTAGTGACAAAATGGACTTTGGGTAACCTCAACCTCCCCCAAGCAATGCGAGGGGGATTCAGGCTTTTTCGCAAAGCGGGAAGCCCGGTTTCTGTAGAGCACAGAGTCGGGAATCCAATGCAAAAAGCGGATCTCAAATCAGAGCTCGAACGTAAAAGATACAGACGAAAATGTGCGATCACTGCACTGACCGGACTCTGAGGTGCGTCCGGTCAGTATCGATCGGACGCGTCCGGTCACAAGAATCCCATTTCGGGAGCTCTCTGTTCACGACCGGACTTACTGGCAGCGAGCGTCCGGTCACACCTCAAGCGTCCGGTCACAAGAAAACGGGCACAATGAACAGTGCGAGCAGTGCGTCCGGTCACGGCACAGCAGGTGCGTCTGGTCACTAAAAACGGTCTCTAGAGTTGACCGGACTCAGCACGGGGTGCGTTCGGTCGTATCCAGGCCAGCATCCGGTCACAACGCGCGATCTGGACTGCGCGTGTGTTCAACGATCAGACTCTCCCAAGGTGCGTCCGGTCGCTTCGATGCAGCGTCCGGTCACCCCGACCAGCCCACTGTTCTTCCACCGAATCGACCCGATCTCCCTCAAATCAAAAGCACTAGGGCTCAAATTTTGTAAGAAGGGTCACAAGGATGTTAGTGAGCTACTCCTAAGAGATCATGGCTCGAACCTAACTCCAAATTGGTGAATCGAAGAAAACAATGAGGAACGGGCAAGAACTCGATCCCAAAACTAAATCCGACCGATCTGTGAGTTCGTGAGGTATTAGAGAAATTCCTTCGGTAGAAGTAAGACTCTCACAAAGCTACAATAGATGGTTCAAACGGATTTGCGAATCTTCCCTCTAAACAAGAATTCTCGTGAAGATCGAAAGAGGGGAAAACGTGCAAAGCGAAGAACAAAATCGCAAGACAAATTAAAGCACGAATTTGATCCTTGGAATCAGCGGAATGGATAATTGATTAAGCACTCGGTGTCGGGCTACAAACCACTCCTAGCAACACAAAGCTTGGATGGCGAAAAGCTCAAGAACAAGAGCCGGTCTCTCCTCTCACCCTAGCCTCCTCTCACAGGAACAAAATGAGAGTGACACCTCCAAGGATACCTCAAGGATAGCTGCCCTAGTAGCCCCCTTCATCTATATATAGGCCCACGTTCGAAGACCAAAATGCCCTTACATTAAGCACTCAACCCAAATACCCCCCCAGGGGTAAAACTGTCCAACCCTAGCAGTTTCATCCGACGGCCACGCCCGTACATCCGATAGCTTCGCCTCGACGCGACCTCCCTGATGCCGCCACGTGCCGTCATGTTGACCACCGCGCCTTCCTCGTGGATAGCTTCGCCGCCGCGCCAGCCTCTCCATGCCGCCACGCGTTGACCGTCCTTTTGGACCTTCCCCCGGTTTTGAGGCCCAAACCAGGAAACCTGCCAGCCCAGGTTTTGAGGCCCAAACCTGGAAACCGTCCACCCCGAGTTTTGAGGCCCAAACTCAGAAACCCGCGAACCCAGGTTTTGAGGCCCAAACCTGGAAACCGTCCATCCCGAGTTTTGAGGCCCAAACTCAGAAAACGGTCACCCGAGTTTTGAGGCCCAAACTCGGAAACCGTCGATGGTAGCTTTTTGAGGCTCAGCTACCGAACCCGCACCGTAGACGGGATGTGGTTCGCACACCCCGACCACCGGCACTGATGCCGATGCATGTCCAGCCTCCACGCCGGGCACAACGCCTTCGCCTTCCTTCTTGACTTGGCCGACGTCACTTGCGCCGCACGCAAGCCCGTGTCCGACCTCCCACCAAGTGCCACGACGCCATCGTCTTCCTCCTGACTCGGCCGATGCACCACACATCCCCATGTGCTCTCGCTCGCCGATGCCACGTGCCAGCTACCACAGCTAGTCCTCTGGCCCTCTGGTCCGTCAGTCCAAACCTCATGTCCGCCCTTCACCGCTCTGGGTACATCGGCATGGCACGTCCACCGCAAGGCACACCCATCCTTCACCGCTCCCGGTCCGTCGGCACGGCACGTCTCTACTTGACCTTCACCTCGCCATTGACCACTGTATCCGAGCTCCACACCTGCACATCAACACAGCCAAGAGACACATGTTGCACACGCACACCAACACAGAAACACCACAACTCAACGCCACCGGTTAGTCATAAGCATTAAGCGCATAGCGACATATGGACTTAACTGGGTAAAAGCCTCAAACCTTCCTCATCAAAGTCAATCATTCATCATATATGTTCTCAAGTAGAGGTCCCTCTAGATGAATCTCTTCTAGTTCATCTAGATTTAGATCTAGTTCTAGTTCTAGTTCTTCTAGTTCTAGCTCTTATAGTTCTAGTTGTCTAGTTCACCTAGTTGTAATTAGAGATTAGATTAGAGAGAGGAGGAGGAGAGAGCTAAGGAGGAGCCGGATCTGTCGGATCTTCCTCGACATTGTATTGGTGCAGCATCTGGTTCGTCTTCAAGTAATCTCCAGGTTCTTCATTTACTACTTCTAAGTATTATATTTAATTTCAGTTCTTACTTTATTTTATTTACTGGATCTCCGCTCGTATTGAGTGCTCTAGTTATTGTACGTAATTAGAGTAGTAAGCGTTAGTGTAGACACGGTGTCTAGACTAGGGTTTACCTGAGTTTGCGTCCAATCCTCCGGTTAGTTGCTACAGGGGTGACAGCTTTGTAGATTGTTATAATCCACCACGTTAAGTTTGGTGTTTCGTAGAGCTTTTTGGCAGCCTTCTCCCGATTACCCTTTTCCTAGTCTTTTTCGAGAATCGAAAAGGTACTCTTGCTCTGAAGTAGGTGAAGTATAGTAAGCCTTTGATTAGATAGACCCGCTTAGAAAACCCTATATCCCTCTCTAACCACATTATCTCTCTTTTCTTGGACGTTCTTAATTCTCCTAGTACACTTCATGTTCCCCGTGGAAATCGATACCCTGTAATACTCTCGGGTGAAAGCTACATCGGTATCCATGCGCTTGCGGATTTTTCTGTGTGCGTTTAAAATACCCAACAAGCTTTCTGACGCTGTTGCCGGGGAACGGTAGCTGTTCTAGTTTAGAACCAAGTTCGTCCATTTATCCTTTTTCCTTTTTCACCACCACCACACCACATGGATTTCACTCCTATCTTTAAGTTCTTTGCTCCAAAGGGTGACTTGTTGGAGCCTCCACCATCATCACACCTCATTCATACAGATGGCTATGAGCTTCGCCCTGCTCTTATAGCCATGGTTCGAGAGAAATCCTTCTCTGGGTCAGAAGACGAAGATCCATACACTTACCTTAGGGAATTTGAGGAGTTGTGTTCTTGTCAGACTATAGCTGGCATGACACAAGAGACCATTAAATGGAAACTATTCCCGTTCACCTTTTGGGAAGAGCGAGAAAATGGTATGATCATTCCGTAAGGGGCGTAAATGGAAATTGGGATGAACTTCGGGACAACTTTTGTCTTGCTTTCTTCCCTCTTTTTTGAATCTCTGATCTTAGAATCGATGTTCTTAAATTTAAACAAAAAGAGAAGGAGACTTTAGGAGCAGTTTGGGCTAGGTTCAAACACCTTACCAATTCTGGCCCAAACCTTTCCTTGCGAGACCATGTGCTACACTTTCACTTCTATCGTGGTCTTAACAAGGAAGCTGCTCTACATCTCGATTTAGCTTTTGGAGGATCATTCTCACATAAACTTGTTAGTGAAGGAAGAGACATCCTAGAGAAAATCCTTGAAAACACTCCTTACACTAGCACTTTTGATGAATTCCTAGAAGAAGAAGTTGAGCCCAATCCCGAACAACACAAGGAGGAACACACAACTGAATTTGAAATTCCTTCCAATCCTTCTAATAATTTGGTTGTCACAGAACCTTCTCTAGAGAAAACACCCCACACTTTAGAAAATTATGAACCCCATCCTTTGGTGTTCTTCTCTGAAATCGAGAAAGATGATAGCAAAGAGCATGGAAGCTACTTCATAAACACCTCTTTAAATCCATGAAACATCTCCTGATTCAATTGGTGTGGCTAACATTGCCACACTCGAGATTTTCAACCCCCTCACACTTTCTGTTTACAAAAACTTTAAAAGGGTGGTTGTCGATGCATATGTTTGTTGTTGACATTCGTTAACGCAAATAAGAATATGAAAGATTCCGCAAGCGCACAGAACACTATTGTAGCATTTTATCGGGAGTATTCCAGGATCGTTATTTATATTTTACCACAGGGAAGCAAGGGTCAAGAATCTGATAACTCACTATCATGCATGTACTAACTCAGAATACTAATTAGACTAGAGCTGGAGTGAATGATATATGATATGATAATAAATGAAAGCACAAAAAAGATAATTCAATGATAAATGTATAGATAACTATAGTGGGAGGACAACGAGAGAGATCAAGGTTCCTATGCACTTCTCTATAACTTGGGTTCTAAGGTAACAAGGATGAAAAGATATAGCAGTCATATAATAACACTTCGGGACATCAGAACACCAACCACAGAAAGGGATGAGAAGGGGGTTTGGGAAGTTCTGACTACGGTCCTACAAACATCAACCCGAACGTGGTGGAATATGTCGGCCATCAGGGCTGTCACCACTTGGGGATACCACAACTATCCGTGGGGTTGAGCGCAACCTCAGGTAACCTATAGGCTAAACACCAAGTCTAATCTATCGATTACTACTCTAATTATGGCCTATAACTAGAGCACTCGATATGAGCGGAGATCCTATGTTAGAACATAACAACTATACTAATCATAATATGAAAGGCATAAAGTAAATAGAGAAGATAAATATATTAAAGCATAAGTCTTACAAAGAAAAGATACAAAGACATACCAAAACTCTGAAGACTCCTCCGGAACCGGAGCGCAGCTTCGCTCTCCCAAACTCCCGACTAGAGTTAATCTATTACATTGAAAAATCTAAACCTAATTACATAGAGAAGAGAGGTTATCCATTCGAGGGACGCATCTACAACTCCATGATGATGTTGTGTTGCCTCAGGGGGGTCCTGGGTTTATTATATAGGGGCTCCTGGCCTCCCCTCCACCTTGGGCAAGCGATGTGGGACTAAATCCTTCGCCATATGCACATGGGCCTTAATGGGCCAAATTGCGTTGAAGAGTTCTGTTGGAGTGCGTCACGCGAAGGGTGGCGAGATTGGGCCCAATACCTGACCGACCGGCCCAGGAGGGAGACCGACCGGTCTGCCTCTATGACAGGTGGGCCCCACCTTCCGTGGTCCTCCTTCTTGTGTCTTCTGGAATGTTCTGGAATGTTCTAGAATCTTCCAAGTCGTATCCATCGAGGACTCTCGCTCCGGGACTCCAAATATAGCAAATCATATGTCCGTTTTGATCGTCTCGATGAGGTCTTCACATTGGTGTGCTCTGTTTCATCACTTGAGATACTTTTATATGGTAAAAACATGGATGTCCTACAAAACAAGTGAGAGCACCAAAACTCGTGGAACTTGTTAGTTTCAAACCCTACAACTATGCTTTGTGATTCATTTAGTGTCGTTTCATGCAATAGTTGACGGTTAATTATGAGCATTAGTGAGCGTCAACAAGTTCCCCCAAGCTTAACCTTTGCTAGTCCCTTAGCAAAGTCTAACTCAACAATGGATCAGGAGTTGCTGCAATATCTGCACTTCTAACAAGTACTCATGCATTCAAACAAAAGTTCTCATTTGGATTAGAAAAAGATATCATATTATTTATCATGGGGCTTAGTCCTTTACCTTGAATCTTGAGTAATTGAAAGATAGAATGATCAAATTAAACACTATGTCTCCAGCTCTTTCACTTCACCATTATCCCGGAGTTTTTATGAATTTTCAAAAATCTTAAAAACATATGTTGCCAAATTAAACAATGGATCCAAAGAGAAAGTCAACCACACCATTGAATCGAGAAGTGCGTGTGTATGGAAAATGGAGGCAAATGCTCTTTTGAATATATCTCTCTCTTTTGTCTATTAGAGACACATGGCTATCGGGCTAATTCTACTATCGGGCACGTGCTCATTTTTTCTGATATTCATATTATTTTTTTCTCTTTTTTTCGAGGTTTTGGACACTTGTCCCTTTTTATTTCCTCGGGATCTATCTTTTTGAGGTTTCGGACACTTGTCCCTTTTTATTTCCTTGGATTTTTTTCTCTTTCTTTTTTTCAATAGCAATAGATAATCATGAGCATTTATGCGGAGGATGGATAAAATGTGTAAGTGATCTCAATTCTATAGTATGATAACTTCTCACAGGGTCAACAAAGCTTAATTTAACTCAATGCAATTATTTACCATATTAATATTGGAAACTCTCCGGAACTCTAGTGTTGTTTAGAACAAGATAACAGTAGCTCAAATCATCACATGTCATATCTGTCAATTACCTAGACTCTGGATCAAGCATTGCTACCCATATATTTAATTTCATTTTAAGACATCATTAATTTTTTAAACTTAGGAGAACTCATGCTTAAAGGCTAGGTACTAGAAAGAAATACAATAGAGCAACTATTCATCATTTCCATTTGAAGAAATTAGAGAGAGAGTTCTTCATATTTGACATGCTTTATTTATTTAATCTAACACACACTATAACCTATTATTTAAAAATATTAAGATAGTAGTAAGACATACCTGAATCATGAAGATAACGGAGGTGCATCTCCCCCAAGCTAATCCCTTCGATCACATCGAGCCTTCATGTGCACACATTTTTTTTGTATTTTGAATTTATTTATAAAAAGAAAACTTAAGAGGATAAAGATACTTACCTGGATACACAGGGGTGCTTTCCCCCAAGCTGAATGTTGACATAGTCGTTCAATCTTGCAATGTAGTAGACTGACAGTGAAAATGTTCTTCCTCTATCAGAGCATTGATTGATGTTGATGGTTCTTAAAATAGTGCTCCAGCAGTGGGTGGAACATCCATATGCTCGTCAGCTTTTCTTAGACCTTCAATCCTGTGAAACTCAAATAGACAACAAAACTTGTGGAACAGATTAAGCGTTAGTGGTTGGCCACTCAAGCCTTAGTTGTCCAGAGTTTCAGTAAGATCTCTTTCTCAATTTGTTTTTGTTTTTTTATATTTTTTATAATGAAAAAAATGCAATAAAATGGATGCATATTTATTTTTATTTTTATGCCACCACAGTTAATATTTCATGTGATTTGTTACACACCATAGAATTATTCACATGGGGCTTTAGGTTTTATGATGCAGTGCAATAAGTAAATTTTTTTTCTTTTTTTATGCAATGCTAATGCAGAAAAGTAAATATGTTATGGAGAAATAATAATGGAAAGTAGATATTCAAAAATAGAAACTAATGCAATAAAGATAAATATGGATAACTACCGATTTTACCTTTCGGTGAGGGTTCAATGTTTTAAGTCCTCTGAACCGGACTTCTCACCATGTTCATTCCTGAGGTGCATCGTTTGATCTCGATATGTAGACCTTGATAACTACACCTCTTTATACGGTGTCACCCATGTTCTTCGTTCGCCCAACAATTTGAAGTGAAACATTGATTATGGAAGCTGGCAACATCTTGCTCAGTGTGCATGTTCTTGTAGATCCAGGACCTTCACTCTGTAGAATTTGGGAGTTGACAAACCCCTCCATATTTTGCTCAAGAGTGTGTCCTGCTCATAAAGACAAGGTAGAGATCAAGTGCATAGGCTCTGTTGGTGGAAAAACACCAACAGAACCAAAAGTTTTGTTCATTCCTCTCTAACCTTAGACATATTGCACAAGATAAACTTGTTGTTTATGTGTTCTATTAAATCATAACATGAGTGATAAGATCAGAAGATGAGCATGAAAGTAGCATCGTAAAATATTTAACAGATCAGATTGCTTAACCCAAGGAAAGATAATCTATGCATAATGTGTCGATCTTTTCATGATTAGATCCAAAGGTTAGATGCATAACATTTTAGCTCATTTAGTTAAGATAATGAGATTCAAGAGAGTAAAGCTAAGAACAAAGAGTAAAGAACTGAACATGTTGAGTTGATTAGGTTGGATCGAGTGAGGTGCAACTTAAACATGTTTGGTTCTTTATTTATGCGCATACCAGAAACAAGGAGAAACTTTTAAAGTGATGGTCACTTACCTTGAGATGTTACCTTTATCATTGAAGAGTGATGGTGTCAAATCACCTTGTGGAAGCTTCTCTTGTTTAGATGGTTGTTGTTCATGACTAGCTTGTCTTCTCTTGCCAATCTCACAGTGGGCCAGCTGAGTCTTGTTCTCAACAGGTCCAGACGATGGAGACTTTGTCAACTATTCTCTTGATTTTTAGGCTCAGGTACTATCTCTCCATCTTTGAATTCTTGTAGTGCAGTGGCTTCATCCTTCATGATGTAATCCTCAATTCCTGGCAGTTGGTTCTTCCTTTATCGGTTGAGTCAACGTCTTCTCTTGGTTTTCTTCGGCTGCTCATAAGTGGTGTAGTTGTTAAAGAAGCAGCGACCCTTTTGATCGAAGATCCAAAAGTGGATGTCTCCAGGTCCGACATAGATGATAACATTGGTGGTGTTCAAGAATCATCTTCCAAGAATGGGTGATGGATCATATTCTTCTTCTTGGTTGGGGCAGCGTCTAGTGGCTTGTACTGATCAAAGTGGTGAGAAGGAGGTTAAAGTGTCTTGAAGCTGGATTTCTCCTTCCTACCCTTGATCATGAAACAAATCTAGATAATGGAATTATGTCTCCCCCAAGCTGCCTTGTGAAGTAGGTGGATATTTCTTCAACAACATGTTCATGAGTTGAAATTGTAGACCTTGTTGTTGTTGAAGTTGTTCCACCTCATCCCCCAAACTAGCTTTTGTGTTGCAATGATTAGAAGTGAGGAGAACTTTCATTGCTTGTCTTCATAGTGAACCACCAATAGACTTCTTTCAGACGACTCATAGATGTTATAATGTAGTGGCATATCGTCACCCTGATATTTGTTGTTGGTGTCGGTGTTGATGTCTTCGACAATGATGAGCGTAGGCATAGATTGACCCATACGGGGTGAGTTGCGTCATATCCTGCTCGTCATCAGTGTCCTAGTTTAAGCCTTGGGATGGCTCAAAGCTTGGCTGTCTTTGACATCAGTGGTGACCTGTCTGATGATGAGTTTTGTCTATCCATGGGTCGGTTTTTTGGATCTTTAAGTTCACACCATGAACAAGCAAATCTCATCTCCTACAAAAAGTTAGTGGACACATACCCGAAGGATTGCACTGAATTTGAAACATGGGTTGTTATCCACAACTTATGTGTTATTCATCCATACTAATGAAAAAGATGATTTTAAGATTACTTTAGCAAAGACTAGCATTTTATGTGTTGGCTGCATTTTAACATGGTTCAAGGCAAAACATAACTTGGAGTAGAAGATTAATTTAAATAAACATTAATACCCACAGTTCTTTCATCCATGATGATTGAGCTGATTCTTCATTATGCAGTTCATCGTATGCCTTGCTTCATCTCTGATGTGAACTCATCTCAGGACTTTCCCAAATTGTATTTGAGAGTTTTTTGCAGGGGTTAGTCCAACAAAATATCCAATGGCTACACAAGCTAATTTCAGATCAATAATCAAACCAAACTCCGTGTCTAATTTGATTAAGGTAGACTATTTAACCTAAGCACCACACTTAATTTAAAGGGAATATTGTGTTTTTACCCTTATCCAGGAAGCCAATTGTGATTTTGCCCTTACTTTTTTAACTTTGTGTTTTTACCCCAGTTATTTTGAACTGAATGGTCTGTTTACGCCTACTTGTGCCGTCCGTCAAATAGACATGGATTAAACAAATTTAAAAAATTCTGGATCTAAAAAGCAAAGACCAAATGACCATAGTGCCCCTTATCCTTATCTCCTCATCCCAAACTGAATCCCGTGGGGAGGGGAAGGGGCGCACATGCACACCACGGGCGGCGAGACTCCAGGAGTGAGGCGGCGAGGTTCTGGCGACTACGCGAGGCACAGAGGCGCGGCTCTACGGCGGCAGTGCGAGCGCGACCTTCATTAGCACGCGGAAGCTGCGGCGGCCGCCCGTGGGTCGGCGTACGCACGCCGGGCAGCGGCCGCCCACCGGTCGGTGGCGCCCTGCAGCAGCTCGCCGGTGGAAGCACGCCCTGCAGCCCACCGGTCCAGCGCGCGGAAGCCGCGGCGGTCGGCCGCTGGTCGGACGACGGCTGGCCGCGGGTCGGCGGCTCCCTGCAGCGGCTCGCCAACGACGTCCGTGCCACAGCTCCCAGCGGCGTCCGCCCACAAGTCCGCGTCCGCGTCGTCTTCTTCGTTTGGGCACCTGGCTGTGTGGCTACAAGGCCGCGTTCGGAGAGCCACGCGCCTTGCTGATGTCCTGCTCGGCACACGACGCTCAAAACAGCTGATGGACATCGGATCTCTCGAATCGATCAACATGGAAGAGCAAAGGTGGTTTCAGCAAATCCTATCCCTTATGTACTGTTCTTATATTTCTAGAGTGACTGCAGTGTTAATGGTTTGAGTCTCATTAGCTAACCGCGTACTACTTGTTGTGGTTTGTAGGCCAAATCACACGGGTATACAACTTGTTGTTAGAATTCGATCTTTTTTCAGCTTGCCAGACAATGCTCCAAAGTCATACCAGCATCGTAAAACTTTGCCAACTAAAGTTGTTGATGACATACATAGCTTTGGGCTGCTGCAATTGATTGATTTCGTAGCGGAGCATTGCATCTGGGGGTCTAAGCAATACATAACCTTATGGCGTGAGTTGGAGAATGATTCATTTGAGATAAAAACTGATGAACATCTTTTAGAGTGGTCTGTACTCAATGTAGACGAGGGGGTAGCTCGCATCAATGCCCAAATAAATGATTTTGAAGGGCCACTGCAGTTTTCTCCAACCAAACGTAGGTGCCATCCTAGTGTGCGGAGTAGAGTACACCAAATTGAGAGAGCCACCACAAATGAGAGAGCAACAAATGATGATGAGAGGGTAGGAGGAGATGATGATGACGAGGTAGGAGATGATGATGGAGTAGGAGATGATGATGAGGGGGTAGGAGATGATGATAAGGGAATTTTCTCTGACAGCAGCTATGACACTGATATAGCTGCATCTTCTGACTCTGATGATGATTGCTCTGACCCAGAGTTTGATCCTGAGGGTGAAATAATTGATGATGTTGATGAGTATGATGCTCCTATGTTGTCATATGATCCTGCTGATCCATGCATTGATGTAAATGTGGTGTTCCCAGATGTGGATCAGTGCAAGTCTGCAGTTACACATCATGCTATCTTGCATGACCATGCTTTTAAGATTGTCAAAAAAGATCAAGAAAGATTTAGAGCCATATGCAAGAGAGCTGATAAGGGATGTAAGTGGACTTTTTTTGCATCTACAAGCAAGAAGTACGTTGGATGCAAGGTAATTCAGTCCTCTTTTCCATAATGGAGTGTATTGACTTGAGATGTAATTTTGCTAACAAAACGTTGGATGCAATTATTGTGTTGTAGGTGAAAACAAGTGGACCAAAGCACACTTGTGGTTCTTTCAACAAGTGTGGTCAGTCTATGGCCTCAAATAGATGGGTCTGTGATAGAGTTGTGGACTTACTGCGAGATAACCCTGAAATGGGTCCATCAAAATTGCAAGATGAGTTAAAAAAGAAGTATTCAGTGGATGTTCCATATGATAGAGTCTATAGAGGAAAGATGAGAGCACTTGATATGATATATGGGAAGTGGGAAGATTGTTATGATTTGATTCCTACTTATCAAGCTGAGCTACTAAGGTCAGTGCCTGGCAGTGTGGTTGAAATGGAGACTGAGGAGCACAATGGCCACGTATGTTTCATGAGATTCTTTGTTGCTCTAAAGCCATGCATTGATGGGTTTTTACAAGGATGTAGACCCTATATTGCCATGGATGCAACTCACTTGACAGGCAGATCAAGAGGTCAGTTGGCAGCAGCTGTTGCAGTAGATGGTCACAACCGGTTGTTCCCCGTGGCATATGGGGTGATTGAGATTGAGTGTACAGAAAGTTGGACTTGGTTCGTCCAAAACTTGAAAAAAGCAATTGGTACTCCTACCGGTGTGTACATATGACTCTTATTTTCCTGTTTTTCTTCAAGTACAAATTGTTGTTACCTAACATATGTTAATTTGCCACATAGGTTTTGTCATCAGCATAGATGCAGGCAAAGGAATTGAAGTTGCTATTGAAGATGTCTATCCGGGAGTTGAGCATAGAGAGTGTATGAGACACTTGTGGAAGAACATGAAGAAAAGTTATAGTGGCACCCTTTATGGGAAGAATATGTGGGCAGCTGCTAAGAGTTTCACAGCTGACAAGTTCAACTTCTTCATGAGGAATATAGAAGAGAAGGATCCTAGTGCACTTGAATGGTTGGATGAGAACCATCCATACATATGGAGTAGAAGCAAATTCTCAGAAGACTGCAAGGTAGATTACATCAATAATAATCTTTCTAAGTGTTTCAATAGTTGGGTGTCTAAAACAAAGGAATATCAAATTGTGGAAATGCATGACAAGATAAGACAAATGATAATTGAGAAATTTGTCTTGAGATCAAAGAATGCTAGAAAGATGACTGGAAAAATAATCCCAGATATCATCAAAGATCTGAATGCTAAATCCAAGGCCATTAAGGACCATGATGTCTTAATTTGTGGGTCTGGAAAAGCAGAAGTGACAGTCAACAGATTTAGACATGCAGTTAACTTGGAATTAAAGACATGTACCTGTAGGGCTTGGCAGGTGACTGGAAAGCCTTGTAGCCATGCTCTAGCTTTCATTGCAAAGCTCAGTAGAGAGGTTCAAATGGATGATTTTGTCCATGAATACTTCTCTGTTGAAAGGCTACAAAAGGCATATGCAGGTACTTTCATTCCAATGACATCCAAAGATCTTTGGCCACATGTTGACTTAGGCTACAAAATTCATAAGCCTAAATTGAGAAGGAAACCTGGGAGACCTAAAAAGACTAGGTTCAAGGCATATGATGAGGTTAGCAGTAGCAAGAAAAGAAGATTATGTTCTGAGTGCCATGAACCAGGGCATTTAGCCAAGACTTGCCAAGGAGGTCTAACTGCTAGACAAAAGAGAAGGCTAAATTCTTCACAACATGGATCACAAGAAGACAACAGTGACCCAAAGTAAGTCACGATGTACTTCTATTAAGTTCTGGATCTATAACCATTGCTAGCCATGTAACCATTGCTAATTTCTACATCATGTTTCTTCTCTTTTTAGTGCAAGTGCTACTATGAGAGGGAGGATGAGAGGAAGAGGTAGGGGAAGAGGAAGGGGAAGAGGAAGGGGAAGAGAGTCAAGAGAGGGCAACAATTACCCAACATAATACATGGTCCTATTGGTGGTCACTTCTACTTATGACATAATCTGATCATAGCTAATTTGAATTCATGTTTCCTCTCGTTTTAGGGCAAATGCTACTGGGAGAGGAAGGGGAAGAGGAAGAGGAAGAGGAAGGGGAAGGGGAAGAGAATCAGGAGAGGGCACCAGTGAGCCAATGTAAGTCATGGTTATATTGGTGTATTGGCATAATCTGATCATAGCTAATCTGAATTCATGTTTTCTCTCTTTTTAGGGCAAATGCTACTGGGAGAGGAAGGGGAAGAGGAAGAGGAAGAGGAAGGGGAAGAGAATCAGGAGAGAGCAACAGTGAGCCAATGTAAGTCATGGTTATATTGGTGTATTTATTCGTTGATGTAAATCATTATTAACCAAGTTGTCCAATACTTTTCAGACGGAGGGGAAGAGGACGACGAACTAGAGGGAGGCTAGCTAGCTTGTTGGGTCTCTAGATGGTCCTTGAATGACCTGCTTTTGTACACATGTTTACATGGTGCAACCTTGTTTCTTTTGTGGACATGTTGACATGGTGTAGTTGCTGATCTGGACATGCTGTAGACCTGTAGCTTTTGTGGACATGTAGACATGCTGTAGTTGCTTTTGTGGACATGGTGTAGACCTGTAGCTTTTGTGGACATGTAGACATGTATGAGAGACTTTGAAATGCCGTTGGCTCTCTGTGATTTCACTCATGTGTTTTATATGTGCTTCGTATTATTGTCATCATGCTAGCAAAATATTGCAAAGGTGCTGCCAAAATTTTGAATATTTTTTTAATATTTAACCTGAGTTAAATTGCAAGTTGTGTCAAATATATTTGACCAAATTTACTCAGGTGTGTCAACGTATGATAAAAAAGTCTAATCCTAAATCAGGGGTAAAATCACAAATGGACACAACAAACAGGGGCAAAATCACATGGGCATTTATGTCCTTTTGTATAAAATTTAACACCGTTAGGGAAAGATGACGGAGTAGGGGCAAACTGATGTTTTGTTTTGAAATAATAGGGGTAAATTCACAAAGTCAAAAAAACAGGGGCAAAATCACAAATTCAGTTCAAAATGAGGGTAAAAACACAAAAGCCCCTAATTTAAATGCCTATGGAAGTATAGCTAGTACTTCCAAACCAAAACATACTATGGCAAACAAAAGTAGCATGAAAGCACATAGAGATTTATTCAAATAGAGATGATAGAGTATGATCACAGTGAGGAATATATTTTTTTTCTTTTTTTAGATGCGGATGACATGAATGCATACAAGAATCTAAACATGATGTAGACTTGATAAAACAAAACATAAACTAAATGGAGTGGATGAATGGTTAAAAGTAAACATGCAGTGGTATGCAAGAAATTAAAAAGATAGCTACTCATAAAGTTTAAAGTCCATGAGCAAGACTGTCTCACCTTGATCATACTTACCAAGATTCACAATTAGGATTTGCAGCGTAAATATCTGTCACATGGGATGAGAGTTGATTTCTTGTGACGACGACCTTTTCTCCAATCTACACATGGTTAGAATAAATAATATATATGTATGTATACACAAACCTGTGAGATGGCAGGGTTCCATGATTAATGATGGATCTTGAATGTTCAGGCACCCTGGGTTCTTCGATCTTGTGGAAACTTGCCATAAGGTCGAAACGACATTTGATGTCCTGTTTATTCCACACTCAACAGAACAAGGGGTAATCCTACTAAAGCTAGTGGTACACTAAATTAGCAGACGTCAAGATCATTATCAAAACCTTTACACCAATTGCTTTCCCGGCAACGGCGCCAAAAATGCTTGTTGACATTCGTTAACGCAAATAAGAATATGAAAGATTCCACAAGCGCACAGAACACCATTGTAGCATTTTACCGGGAGTATTCCAGGATCGTTATTTATATTTTACCACAGGGAAGCAAGGGTCAAGAATATGATAACTCACTATCATGCATCTACTAACTCATAATACTAATTAGACTAGAGCAGGAGTGAATGATATATGATATGATAATAAATGAAAGCACAAAAAAGATAATTCAATGATAAATGTATAGATAACTATAGTGGGAGGACAACGAGAGAGATCAAGGTTCCTATGCACTTCTCTATAACTTGGGTTCTAAGGTAACAAGGATGAAAAGATATAGCAGTCATATAATAACACTTCGGGACGTCAGAACGCCAACCAAAGAAAGGGATGAGAAGGGGGTTTGGGAAGTTCTGACTACGGTCCTACGAACATCAACCCAAACGTGGTGGAATACGTCGGCCATCAGGGCTGTCACCACCTGGGGCTACCACAACTATCCGTGGGGTTGAGCGCAACCTCAGGTAACCTATAGACTAAACAGCAAGTCTAATCTATCGATTACTACTCTAATTATGGCCTATAACTAGAGCACTCGATACGAGCGGAGATCCTATGCTAGAACATAACAACTATACTAATCATAATATGAAAGGCATAAAGTAAATAGAGAAGATAAATATATTAAAGCATAAGTCATACAAAGAAAAGATACAAAGACATACCAAAACTCTGAAGACTCCTCCGGAACCGGAGTGCAGCTCCGCTCTCCCTAACTCCCGACTAGAGTTAATCTATTACATTGGAAAATATAAACCTAATTACATAGAGAAGAGAGGTTATCCATTCGAGGGACGCCTCTACAACTTCATGATGATGTTGTGTTGCCTCAGGGGGGTCCTGGGTTTATTATATAGGGGCTCCTGGTCTCCCCTCCACCTTGGGCAAGCGATGTGGGACTAAATCCTTCGCCATATGCACATGGGCCTTAATGGGCCAAATTGCGTTGAAGAGTTCTGTTGGAGTGCGTCACGCGAAGGGGGGCGAGATTCGGCTCAATACCTGACCGACCGGCCCAGGAGGGAGACCGACCGGTCTGCCTCTATGACAGGTGAGCCCCGCCTTTCGTGGGTCGCCTTCTTGTGTCTTCTGGAATGTTCTGGAATGTTCTAGAATCTTCCAAGTCGTATCCATCGAGGACTCTCGCTCCGAGACTCCAAATATAGCAAATCATATGTCCGTTTCGATTGTCTCGATGAGGTCTTCGCAATGGTGTGCTCTGTTTTATCACTTGAGATACTTTTATGTGGTAAAAACATGGATGTCCTACAAAACAAGTGAGAGCACCAAAACTCATGGAACTTGTTAGTTTCAAACCCTACAACTATGCTTTGTGATTCATTTAGTGTCATTTCATGCAATAGTTGACGGTTAATTATGAGCATTAGTGAGCGTCAACATTTATCACAAATTTTGTAGATCTCGTTGTGCTCTTAAGTTGGTGTTGGAGGGGAAACCACTTCACCAAATCACATCTTCAAGGTTTGCCAAGGACAAGCTCAGTGTCCTAAAACAAGCACTTTTTAGATCAGTGTTCACATTCCTAATACGTTGTCCTTGTGTAATGAGCATAAGGATATAATTGTTAAAATATTCCTTCGGGTATTCTTGTCATTAACCTTTGCAGGTTTGGAGCAAAATTTTTGAAGGAACAACAAACACAAGGTATGTCCAACCAATCATCATGCAACATTGAATTACATTCATCCAATCTTGATTTTTGCACAAACCAAGCTTGGGGTATACACTGTGTAAAACATCTCTTACCATGTTGCTATGTTCGATGCACCTACCTTTAAGACATGCTCATGTGCAATACACTAATCATGCTCTCTCATCACCATTTGAGTAAATCTCTTTAATGCTTTAATGCTACCCTCATTTGCTATAGTATATGTTTAGGTTTGAAGTACTTTCATACATCTCTTAAATGAAGCATGGTGCCTAGTTTAGGAGTGGTGTTCTTGCTTTCAAAGGCCTTTTAATTTAAGCATGCTTAGGTTAAAATGCTTTCCTAAATCAAATTAGACATGGTGTCTAGGTTGATTTTTGAGCCGATAGTATTCTATAGTGGATGTTGGATATTTTGTTGGACTAACCCGTGCAGGAAAACTTTCAATATCAATTTGGGAAAGTCCTGAGATGAACTCACACTGGAGATGAAGAGACACATGAACTTCAACAACTTGCGCAAGGGAGACACAACTCACTGATCATGGAGAAGTGAGATCTGTAGAACAAGACAGAAGATGAGTGCCACAAAACAATACCTACAATCAAAGCACTCACTCCATGGAAGTAGGTGAACAAGTCTGAGCTGGGCCATTAGAAGACAAATACCATCATGGGGCTCGTCTCTGAACCCTCAGATCAAACAGTACAAACACAAGCAGTGCGATGTTATTCTCTCTTCTAATCAAGAGCTAGCTTGGGGATGAACTGGTACGACTGCTTCAACAATAAGGTCTACAAATTCAACACATGAACATGTTGTTGAAGAAATTTGGGTAACCACCCTCCTCACAAGCCAGCTTGGGGGAGACACAATTTCATTGTCTAGATTTGCTTCACGATCAAGGGGAGGAATGAGAAATCTAGCTTCAAGACACTTTGACCTCCTACTCACCACTTTGATCAATACAAGTCACTAGACGCTACCCCAGCCAAGAAGAAGAATATGATCTACCAGTCATTCTTGGAAGATCATTCTTGAAAACCTTCAATATTATCATCTATGTCGACCTAGAGAAATCCACTTTTGGATCTTTGACCAAAGGGTTCGCTGCTTCTTCAACAACTATACCACTTATGAGCAGCCAAAGAAAACCAAGAGAAGACGTTCACTCAGCCGACAAATTTAGAACCAACTGCCAAGAATTGAGGGGACATTATAAAGGATAAAGCCACTGCAACACAAGAAATAGAAGATGGAGAGATAGTACCGGAGCCTACAAATCAAGAAAATAGTTAGCAAAGTCTCCATCGTTTGGACTTGTTGAGGACAAGACTCAGATAGCCCACTGTGAGATAAGCAAGAGTAGACAAGCTATTCATGAACAACAACCAGCTAGACAAGAGAAGCTTCCACAAGGTGGTTTGACACATCACTCTTCAATGATAAAGGTAACATCTCAAGGTAAGTGACCATCACTTTAAAAGCTTCTCTTTGATTCTGGTATGCACATACATAAAGAACCAAACATGTTTAAGTTGCATCTCACTTAATCTAACCTAAACAACTTAACATGTTCAGTTCTTTACTCTTTGTTCTTAGCTTTACTCTCTTGAATCTCATTATCTTAACCAATGAGCTAAGATGTTATGCATCTAACCTTTGGAAGATGATATATCACAATCATGAAAATATCGACACATTATGCATAGATTATCCTTCCTTGGGTTAAATAATCTGATCTGTTAAATATTTTAAGATGCTACTTCCATGCTCATCTTTTGATCGTATCACTCATGTTAAGATTGAATAGAACACATAGACAACAAATTTATTTTGCTAGATGTGCCTAAGGTTAGAGAGGAATGAAATAAAACTTTTGGTTCTGTTCGTGTTTTCCCACCAATAGAGCTCATGCACTTGATCTCTACCTTGTCTTTATGAGCAGGACACACTCTTGAGCAAAACATGGAGGAGTTTGTCAACTCCCATATTCTACAGAGTGAAGGTCCTGGATCTATAAGAACATGCACACTAAGCAAGATGCTGCCAGCTTCCACAACTAATACTTCACTTCAAACTGCTGGGCGAACGAAGAACATGGGTGACACCATATCAAGAGGTGAAGTTATCAAGGTCTACATATTGAGATCAAATGATGCACCTCAGGAATGAACATGGTGAGAAGTCCTGTTCAGAGGATTTAAAACATTGAACCCTCGCCGAAAAGGTAAAATCGGTAGTTATCCATATTTATCTTTTCTGCATTAATTTCTCTTTTTGCATCTTTACTTTCTATCATTTGCATAATCATTTCTCCATAGCATATTTACTTTTATGCATTAGCATTGCATAAAAAAAGAAAATAAAAAGTATTACACTGCATCATAAAACCTAAAAGCCTCATGTGAATAATTCTATGGTGTGTAAAAACCCGTAGGGATATTCACCTGGTGGTATAGAAATAAAAATGTATTCATTTTGTTAGACTGTCATTGCATCATAAAAATAAAAATATAAAAATATTGAGAAAGAGATCTTACTGAAACTCTGGACAACTAAGGCTTAAGTGGCCAATCACCAACGCTTAATCCGTTCCACAAGTTTTGTTGTCTATTTGAGTTTCACAGGATTAAATGGCCAAGAGAATCTGACGAGCAAATGGATGTTCTATTCACTGTTGGAGCACTGTTTCAACAACCATCAACATCAATCAATGCTCTGATAGAGGAAGAATATTTTCACTGCCAGTCCGCTACATTGCAAGATCGAACGACTACGTCAACATTCAGCTTGGGGGAAAGCACCCCCGTGTATCCAGGTAAGTATGCTTATCCTCTTAAGTTTTCTTCCTATACATAAATAAAAATAATATATATATATATATATATATATATATAATGTGAGCACATGAAGGCTCACCATTAATTAAAAAGAAAAAAAATATGGGCACATGAAGGCTCAACACTACTAAGAGAATCGGCTTGGGGGAGACGCATCCCGATTATCTTCGTAATCCAGGTATGTCTTATTCACTATCTTAGTTATTTGTAATAAGTATGTGTTAGGTTAAAATAGTGTGTTAGGTTAAATAAATAGTGTGTTAAGTTTTCTTAGTTTGTTTTAAAAAGTTAATAGTAAAAGAACTCTCTCTCTATTCTTTTACATGGAAATGATGAATAGTTGCTCTATCTAATTTCTTCCAAGTACCTAGCCTTCAAAGCATGAGTTCTCCTGGTTAATAATGATGCTTAAAAATGAAATTAAATGCATGGTTAGCAAATGCTTGACCTAGAGTCTAGGTAGTTGACAGATATGACATGTGATGATTTGAGCTGCTATTACCATGTTCTAAACAACACTAGAGTTCGAGAGATTTCTCAATATAAATATGAGATTTCTCAATATAAATATGACTAGTAATTGCATTGAGTTGAATTAAGCTTTGTTGACCCTATGAGAAGTTATCATGCTATTGAATTGAGATCACTTACACATTTCATCCATCTTCGGCATAAATGCTCATGATTATCTGTTGCTATCCTCTCAGAAGTTTGTTAGAAGCATGTGGCTATTAAAAAATCCGAGGAAATAAAAAGGGACAATTGTCCGAAACCTCAAAAAGAAAGATCCCGAGGAAATAAAAAGGGACAAGTGTTCGGAACCTCGAAAAAATGAAAATCAGAAAAAATGGGCATGTGCCCGTCAGTAGAATTAGCCTGATAGCCATGTGTCTCTGATAAACAAAAGAGAGTGATATATTTCAAAAGAGCATCCGATTCCATTTTCCATACACATGCACTTCTTGATTCAATGGTATGGTTGACTTTCTCTTTGGATCCATTGTTTAATTTGACAACATATATTTTTAATCTTTTCTGAAAATTCATAAAACCCCGGGATAATGGTGAAGTGACGGAGCAAGAGACATAGTACTTGATTTGATCATTCTATCTTTTAATTACTCAGGATTCAAGGTAAAGTACTAAGCCCCATGATGAATAATATGATACTTTTTTCTATTCCATATGAGAACTTTTGTTCGAATACATGTGCACTTGTTGGAAGTGAAGATATTGCAGCAACTCCTGATCCACTATTCCGTTTGACTTTGCTAAGGGTCTAGCAAAGGGTAAGCTTGGGGGAACTTGTTGAGACTCACTAATGCTCATGATTAACCATCAACTATTGCATGAAATGACACTAAATGAATCACAAAGCATAGTTGTAGGGTTTGAAACTAACAAGTTCCACGAGTTTTGGTGCTCTCACTTGTTTTGTAGGACATCCATGTTTTTACCATAAAAAAGTATCTCAAGTGATGAATTGGAGTGCACCATTGTGAAGAGCTCGTCGAGACGATCGAAACGAACATATCATTTGCTATATTTGGAGTCCCGGATGAAAAGATATTAATTTCGCAACGAAACCTGCAAAAGAAGGATCTAGAAGACACCACGAGGCGGCCTGCCATGGGGGCCCACTGGGCCAGACCGACCGGTGGGGCCCACCGATAGGCCGGTCGGCCACAAAGGCCGTTTTGCCTCCGCCTTCTGGAACCTTCTTCCACCGCCTCCTAAGATGCATCTCCACCGTCCCTGAAGTCAGTTTGATCCAACGGAGAGTTGTAAACGTGACGCGGATTGATGACATGGCGATTCCTTGCCGCCTACTCCACCTCGGGCTATATAAGCAGGCCAGGAGGTGCCCCTAGAAGGCCATCTCCATCTTCATTATTCATCTCCACATCAGAAACTAGGGTTTCAATTAGATGTAGAGGTCCCTCTAGATGAATCTCTTCTAGTTCATCTAGATTTAGATCTAGTTCTAGTTCTAGTTCTTCTAGTTCTAGCTCTTATAGTTCTAGCTGTCTAGTACACCTAGTTGTAATTAGAGATTGGATTAGAGAGAGAGGAGGAGGAGAGAGCTAAGGAATGGCCGGATCTATCGGATCTTCCTTGACATTGTATTGGTGCAGCATCTGGTTCGTCTTCAAGTAATCTCCAGGTTCTTCATTTACTACTTCTAAGTATTATATTTAATTTCAGTTCTTACTTTATTTTATTTACTAGATCTCCGCTCGTATTGAGTGCTCTAGTTATCATACGTAATTAGAGTAGTAAGCGTTAGTGTAGACATGGTGTCTAGACTAGGGTTTACCTGAGTTTGCGTCCAATCCTCCGGTTAGTTGTGGTAGCTACACGGGTGACAGCTTTGTAGATTGTTATAATCCACCACGTTAGGTTTGGTGTTTCGTAGAGCTTTTTGGCAGACTTCTCTCGATTACCCTTTTCCTAGTCTTTTTCGAGAATCAGAAAGGTACTGTTGCTCCAAAGTAGGTGAAGTATAGTAAGCCTTTGATTAGATAGACTGCTTAGAAAACCCTATATCCCTCTCTAACCACATTACCATTCTTTTCTTGGACGTTCTTAATTCTTCTAGTACACTTCATGTTCCCCATGGAAATCGATACCCTGGAATACTCTCGGGTGAAAGCTACATTAGTATCCGTGCGCTTGCGGATTTTTCTGTGTGCGTTTAAAATACCCAACACTTAACACAACAATTAAGTGAAGAAATGGGCCTGAAGTCTGATATAGTCATTGGACATCTAATCTTGGGCACTAACACGATGAATGAACTGTTAATAGTAGAGAGGTACACTAAATTATCAGCAAAGTCCTTAACTAGGTTATAAATGTCATCCTTAATGATGTGCCAACATTTCTTTATAAAGACTCCATTAAATCCATCAGGGCCAGGAGCTTTGTTTGCAGGCATGGATCTAACAACATTGTCAATTTCAGATGTGCCAAAGGGAGCCACTAAGACATTCAGATTAACATCAGAGAAGCTAGGGACCAGAGATTGGAGATCAAAGCTCATAGTGCCATGACTAGAGACTTCCATTCTGTTCTTGAAAGAACACCACAAATGATTGGCTTTGTCTTCATGATGGACTAGAAATACCCCATAATCATCTTGTATCTGAGCAATCAAATTATTCCTATAGTTCACAGTGGCCATGAAGTGAAAATATTTGGTGCATTCATCACCAAATTTAATTCTATTCACAGTATTCATTTGCTTTCAGTATTGAGCTTGTTGTTTCAGAAGACTTGCCAGCTTTTGCTTAATAATGTTCCTCAAATTCCATTCCGGGTTGAATAGTGACCCGAATTCCTCCAAAGTGTCCAAGTATTTAATAACTTTATTACAATTTACAATGAGAAGGTTGGGGCTATACAGTCCCTTGCTCCACTGCTTGAGATCATAGCAAAGTCTTCTGAATTTAGCCAAGATAACTGCCACTCTATTTGTACAATTACGAGTGGGCTTCAACCAAGATTCTTGCACTGTAGGAAACTACTGTGGGAGGCCCAATAGTTTTCAAAATAAAAAACATTGGACTTTGGGATGCTGGAACAAATAGAAACTTTGCATGGCACATGATCAGAGGTAGGCCTAGCTAGAGGAGTGACAAGAATGTTTGGAAACTCTGTAGTCCAGCCCACAAAAGTGAAGAACCAATCCAACTGTTCTAAAAGTGGTTCAGCCTGCATATTGCTCCAGGTATAGCCCCTACCTTTCAAAGGCAACACCACTAGGTCTAAATGATCAATAACCTCATTGAAGATGATAGTGTCGTGAAAATTCCCCCCACTCCTGTTCCTGTTTTCAAGAGACCTATAAAAATTGAAATCTCCCAAAATCATCCAGTTTTCCCCTTCATTGATGTCTAGGTTTCTCAGCCATTGAATAAACTAAATTCTAACAGGCTCAATACAGGGTCCATAGACAGTCACTAAGTTCCAAATGTTCAGGTTCATTCTAGAGGAAAAGCTGATCGAGATAGCAAATGAATGAATTTCAATGATAGATCCCTCAAAAACACTCCCATTCCAGGAAACCAAAATGCCCCTCGAAGCATCATCAGGTGGGGCAAAGACAAACTTGTCAAATTGCATAGGGCCAAAATTTCTGATAAAAGTAGAGTCAAACTATTCCCTCTTGGTTTCTTGAAAGCAGAATATGTCACAGTTCCTTTCTTCAATTTTGTTTCTAACACTAAGCCATTTGTTAGGGGCATTGATTCCCCTGACATTCCAACATTGAATATTCCACGATCTATTCATTAAAACTAAGGTTATTGGTAGCAGATTCATGACCTCTACAAGAGACCAGCCACAACAAATGCCAAAAGCAGACAAGCATATCAAACAACTTCATACTAATATAAAGGTAACTCGAGCATTTATCAGTATCATCGCATTTAAGCAACATGTTCCATGACACAGAGGATGACTGATACAAGACAAAGTTTAAGGATAGATATAAATGAAACCCAACAAGCCTGTAGCATACGGTAACAACTATAATCTTTAACATTTGATTCATTATTCCTGAGCATCATCATGGCCCTTCAAGAGGGCTTCATCAGTGACCTCCACAGGAGCCACCCCATAGGCTTCTGCCACTGCCTGAGGTAATGAAGAGATATAGGATCATTAACATTAGTAGCTTCAGTTGGAAGTTTGTCAAGGTCAAGCTAAGCTTCAACCTTCTTACGCCACTTTGCTGGTTCTCTGATCTTAACCACCTGAAACCCATCCACTGTAGCAGGATTAATGCGAGGGCTTCTTCTGACCATAGTGTCTATGAGGGGAGTTTTGGATCTAGGCCTCTTGGAGACTTGGTGGGGATAAGAGCCGGGCTGCCAATTTCCTAGATTTGGGCCTGAGAACTACCTGTAGATGGGCTGCCAATTTCCTAGATTTGGGCCTGAGAACTACCTGTAATGCTATGGGCCCAAAGCCTCAATAAAACAGTCCAAAACAGGTTTCACTGGCAATTTGGCTCTTGCCACATCTTCTTTCCATTCTTTCATACCGACAACTGTCAACTTGCTTTCCACTAGCAGACTCTGAAATGCTCTAAGAATAAACTCGGGGACAGTCACCATCACTTGCCTGTCAGATGACACAGAATCTAAACTATCAGATGAGGAAGAGCCATTGTGAATGGTGGCAAGCACTTCCTCCACCGAAAGGAGAATGTCAGGGCCATTGGCACAAAGGTAATTCACATTACTCCCAGACTGATCAAAAGGTGATCGAGTCTTGTGGCTGCACTATTGCACGATGGGCCTTTAGCCCCGGTCCAAAATGGCCTTTAACCCCGGGCATGGAGCCAGAGCTAAGGAATCGGGACTAAAGGCCCGACCTTTAGCCCCGGTTCCCCGCCCCAGAGCTAAAGGGGGGACCTTTAGCCCCGGTTGGTAATACCAACCGAGACTAAAGAGGTCCCGAGCCGGGCCCCGATGGCTGGCCTCTTTAGTCCCGGTTGGTATTACTGTGACGGAACGACCCTAATCCCATGGCCCACGTGTCCCTGTCAACCTCTGACAGCCGAACCCATGTTCCATGTGATTAAGACATGTTCGCCACCGGGCTACATCAGTGCCCAATGTCCGCAGGATCATCTCACAATTCGGTTACAGCATTGCATACTTTTACAAATAACATCGGAATAATGAGCGGAAGACTTACATAACATCAGTTTTACAAAGCAGGGTTCCAAATAGAAATTAAGGTGCAGTTATTACAAACCAAGTTATTGATAATAGAAATAGACATAGGCAACATAGTGGAGAACAGCAAAGTTACTTATAATCACCCAGCCCGAGGGTGTACAACTATTCTTCGGCCTCATCGGCCTCTTCCTGGACGATGGTCACGCAGCAGGGTGCAAGACACATCGGGGACTCTGTCATACCTGCAGCATGGGTAACAAACCCTGAGTACTGGGGTACTCAACAAGACTTACCCGACTAAAGAAAATGGAGAAGACTCAGGAATGAGAGGCTTAGGGTAGTCAAGGTAAGGCTTAAGCAAGATCAAGTATTTTGCAGAAAAGCATTTTTGTAAACCTTATTTTATTTTTGATAGATTCAGTATTCCTCAATTCTTCGTCGTTCATGATTCATTTTACATTTCAAAACATTCCTAGTTGAGAACCACTCTCCGTTGACAGTCAGTGACCAAGTCTCCATAACCGAGGAGCAACGTTAATCCGGATAAATAATACTCAGCTGAGGATCCCTATCCACACTGCATATGTAGCACCCAAGCTTGCATATGCCAAGTCGTCTACCACGATTCCTCCAAGATTGGGCCTGGTCCTACGCCACCCGGAAGTACAGTACACCACTCCTATCCAGGTACGACGACCACGTGGGTACATGCTACTTCCACCATCTCTCCACTCCCAGTGCGCGGTTGTCGGTCCAATAAAGGATTCCTCGGAGCCAGAGCTTTCCGAAGTATGTGAATAGTTACAAGTCTTGACCAGCAGGCCCCCATACGGATGGTCCCTAATTTTCCAGCCAGAACTATACCTTGGTTATATCTCACCCAAGCGTAATAGTCCTGTCAGTTTTTCAACCCTGTCCCGGTCGGTGTCAACTGTTGAGTCCCGGGCTACAACATGACGGCACCGTACGCTCGGACAACCTCTCCTCGCTATTGACTAGGTACGAATCAGATACCTAGCCAACAGCCGGGGAGTAAGACCAAATTCCCATAAACATTCCTTAAGTGATCACACTTTTGAAATTGGCATTTTATTGCAAAGTCTAATTCGATAAGCATTGCTAAGCATTTTTCAAATACTTTTGAAAAGCAGGTATCAGGTGTATCAGTGGTCAAGGTGGATAGTGCATCAATTAGGATAACACACAACTCCTATAAACCTAATGCAATAATTTAACTCAAAAGCATTTAAGGAAATCATTTTATAAATTCAAGGAAAGGGTTAAATGCACCGGGGCTTGCCTTGAAGAGCAAAAAGGACGGGCTCGGGGTTGGCAGTGTAGGCGTCGGAGCTTGGGGTTACTTCGGGAGCAGGTTCGTCAGCGGCTGCTTCGACTTTGACGCCTTCTCCTTCGGTCACTATACGGATGCAAGGATGTATGCTTATGAGGATGCTGACATGAACAATACAGCACAGGACAATTCTACTGTTTCTAGAGTACAATTTTTCGGCGCATAAGTAACTTCTAGAACAACCACGAAGTTACTTATCTTGATCTTTAAGCAAAATTAATCAATCTATTAAGCATCATTTATCCGACCTAAACACAAAACAAGCATGGCATCACAAACATCATAGACCAAAAGGGTGGGGGTCTATGAACAGCAAACAATCCTAAAAGTCACTCACAGGGCATACAACATGAACTCTATTTGATTTTCTATTTTTCCTAATTATTTTACAAAGGTCATTTTATGCAGTTGCTCCAAAATTTACCCAATTAATCTCATAAGTTTATTATGGTATAAATAGATGTCAAAACAAATTTCATAATTTTTGGAGGTCATTAAGGTGCTTAACAAAAATCAAACATTTAATTAACAAAAGGCGCTATTTAACAAATTAAATAAATACCCAAAAAATCAACTTGCTCCAAAAGGCCTCAAAATTTCACCAGAGACTAAACATGACATAACTAGCACATAAAAAATTTATCTCATGATTTTTGGAGCTACACATGATTTTCTAAAAATCTAAAACCATTCATTTTTTTAATTAAAAGGGAGATTTTTCATTTTTAAACTTTTGCACAAAGTCCAAGTTTCATATTTTTCTAAAATACTACATGGTATAAAGAGTCTACCATAAAATTTTCAGAATTTTTGGAGCAACACAGAAAATCACACGAAAAGAAGAAAAAGGAACACTATTGACAACTTCCCAAAAAAGGAAAAGAGCACTGTGCTCTTTCCTCGCAAGGCTCGGGCGAAACGGGAGGCTCGGGCAAATCGGAAGACATGTGTTCGCCGAGGCCTGGCTCGAGCGAAGCGGGTTCGGGTGAAACGGGCTCGGGCGAGACGGAAGCGACTGCTTCGTCCGAGGTCGGGCTCGAAGGCTCGGGCGAGACGGAAGCGACTGCTTCGTCCGAGGCCTGGCTCGAAGGCTCGGGCGAGACGGAAGGCTCGGGCGAACCGTAGGCGAGGCGGACGGCGGGCCGGCCGCTCGGGGCTCGCGCTGGGAAAGCCGAGGGTGGGGAAAGATTCGCGGGCTCACCGAGAGTCTGGTGGGAGGCTCGGCGAGGCGGTGCAGGGTCAGAGGATGGAGCTCGACGGTGGCGGTGCTCCGGCGGAGCTCTCTGGTGGCGAGCGGTGTCCGGCGGCTCTATCCACCAAAAGAGATCACCGAGGTGCGGTTAGAAGCGTACGGAGGTGAGGGAGAGAGGGCAGGGGTCGGAGGGACGGGAGGAACACTCACGGCGGCGAATTCCTCGCTTAGCCGAAACGCGGCCGCTTGCCGGAGTCGGGGAAGAACCGTTCGCGCCGGCGAAAGGAGGGGCGGAGGGGTGAAATTGGTTGCTCCGGAAGGTGGAGCGGCTCAAGGCGAAGGTGGTGGAGGCTTCGGCGGGCGCTGGGGTGGTCCGGTGGTGCGGGGCGCCGTGGTGGCGGCTATGGCGGATCCCGGCGGCTTCTTATAGCCGCGGGCGGAGTTGGGGGGTCCGGTTAGAAGGATGGGGAGCGTTCGGGCGACATTAATGGAGGTAGGGAACATGGTAGGGCGGCTCGGTGCGGGCGGGAACGCGCGCGCGGCGGGGCGGCTTGCCGGCGGCCGGCAACTGCGCGCTGTCTGCGGCCGAGGGGAAAGAGGAAGAGGGTAGGGGATGAGCGAGGCGGCGGTAGGTAGGGGCCGAGAGGAAAGGCGAGCGCCAGAGCTTGGCCGCGCGCGGCACGGGCGCGGGTCAGCCGGGCTTGGCAGGGGCGGCGAGGCTCGCGCGCGGCGCGGCGGCCTTGCCGGAGGCCGGGGCCCCCTGGCTTTAAAGTTCGTGCACAGTAACGATATTTAAAGCAAAACTTCCCCTTTCTGAAATTTTGAAATTACTCCCAAAACTTGAACTACACGAAGAAAACTCAAAACACCAAAGTTGCTTAAAATTTTGAGATCTACAACTTTGCCAATATAAACTTTTTCTGAAACTCAAAAGTTTTTGAGATACTTTTGAAAACCGAAAAAGGGACAAAATCTAAGTTTGGAGGAATTTGAAATTACTTCTGATTTTGTATTTAAACTTGAAAATCTGCAAACACCAAAGTTGTTCCTCTTGACAAGATCTACAACTTTTCCAAAAGGACCAACCTCAAATTTTGAATAGTTTTTAAGTTAATAAAAGAGGGGTAAAAACCAGGGTTTGGAAATTAGGGTTTTTCAAAAGGGATTTAAATTCTATTTCTGATCTTCTAACTTTGATCAACAAAAAGTCATCAAGACACTAACTGAACAAGAAATTACACAAGACTAGGCACAGAGTTGAAATTACCATTTTTGCCCTTTAGGAAGATTTGGGCTTTAGGGTTTTTGAAAAGAGATTGCTACACGAGTACTAAGCAAACATAAATGCAAGGCAAGAATGATTAATGACTAATGATGATGACATGTCAGGTTAATTACATCTTAAACACCAGAGGCGTTACAATTACCAACCGGGGCTAAAGACCCTCGGGGGATGTCCTCTTTTTTTTTTCTTTTTCTTTTCTTTTTTCTTTTCAATTGGTTATTGTTTTCGGTTTTACAATTACATTAGGTTTTCTAATATGTTTTCTTTGCTGCTAATATATTATACATTAGGGTTTCAAATACATATTCTTCGCTGCTAATGTATGTATGCGCGTATATATACACATAAAATTTACAAATACACAAATAAAATATGAAACTATATATATATATTGATCGAGCTACTAGCTAGCTATACATATTATATGTATAATATATTTATCCACATAAAATTTACAGCATTATCCATGCATCCTTGGTATTTACAACACAAATATTGACCGTCACTTAGATATCATACAAATGTTCGTCTTGGTTTGGTTTCACTGGTTCTTTCGGGTTATAGTAGAACTCGGTGCCGGCTTTGAGGACATGGTTATTAAGAAATCCTGCGATTGTCTCTTGAATTCCTTTGAGTTGCACCATTTCCAACACCTGGTTCTTCAACCATAAGTCCTTCAATTTGCAAAAAAGGAAAAATGCATTAATATACATAAGATTTATTTAATAGCAATAAAGAAATACATGGGATTATTATTATGTATACATGTTACATACTTTTTGTCTCTCTACAGGAGTTCTTTTCGCATACACCGAGAGAAACTCGCAAACGTAGTACCCACACAAATTGTTCCCTGGTGGTTGCCGTAGAACCCACTGCACGATGTAAAAAGATTACTATCTCGTCATCCCGCGCGTGTGATGAAGCATGCTACAGTGGTAAAGACGCGGGGAGCTAATACAACTTACTTGCAATTGGATAGGAGGAGGAAGTGTCACTTTCAAATCCGGACGGTGTTTCGGAACGAACCAGGCCCAAACGCTGCACAATAAATGGATCATAATTAACTATTGTAGATTTAAAGTATAGAAATCAATATTTAGAGATCGAAAGTTACCCCTGGATAATGTCTATGATATCTTGGTAATCTCCCAGTGGTTTTCTCAATGAGTCATAGATTAGCAATTGAGTTTTGGAGAGATCGATGACAATCAATATCCAGTGAAAGCTGCATTAATTTGCTTATATAGTCAACATATATCATAAGAATTGAGTAAGTAAAATTAAATATGCACATGATAACAACACCCACCTAAAGTTGTAGGGGAAGAGTATATATCTTTTGTTCTTTTGGTTGATCAAGAACCTCCGGAGATTCCTCTCTGTTTCATTTCTCCATATATCATAGCCGGAATCTTTGTTTGGGAGCGAGAATACGATATATGGATCAATGAAACCAACCTCCTTGTCATTTCTACGTACGAGGTCTCTCATCATGTTCCTGGATATGTATAGACACGCTAGCTAGTGTTAGTATAATTACATTTACATATACATATGCTAGAGCGAGATTATTAAAACGAAGGATCACTTACAAACAAAAGTAGCTGACTAGAGATTTGTCTAGAGCATCCAGGTGGCATAGCTGGTGTAACTCACTGAATTGGACAAGTATGATATCATCGCCACGAAAGTAATGATGGTCTCTAATTCTAACACAAATCCAATCATCCGCTTTTTTGCTACACGCTGCCATGTACCACTGGTTTACCAAGTACATTTGAGTGTCATGTTCTGTGAGGGCCACAGGGTTGTATAGACTCTGGCCATATACATAATTCTTCTTTCAGTGATCAATTTCCGGAGCACTTTCGATGGCTGATTCACCAAGCATTTGGGACAAGGTTAGACCAGTTTCTGCGAAAAATGCATCAAGATGCCCAGGATCCACATCAAGTTGTTCTAGCGCTTTCATGTTAGAACCATATTCATTCGCAATATATGGCGGGGGCACTGATTGTTTTGATTGTTTCACGAGCTGTGGGACACCCTTGTTTGCTCTCTTCTGTTTCTGCTTCGCCTCCTCAAGTGACTTGGTGATTGTGCGGTCATAGTCTGATAGTGGCGATCTCTTACGAGAATCACGCACCTTTTTCTGATGAGCATCCACCTTTTTCCTGAGCATATCAGGACGTACAAAAAGGTACGGCTTCTTCGGGTTTTTCTTCGCTTTAATTTTAGCCGCGGTGTCCGCCCAGAATTGGTCCAAATGTGCTTTCGCTGCAGCATTAGTTTCCTCATCAGTCATCTCATATGGAAGTTTCGTCATCTTAGGAATAGCTTGTCTTCTTTCTGAAGAGGCTTTCTTCTTCGGTGGCGGTGGGGCCGATGCCTTCATTTGTGTGGCTGGCCTCTTCTTTGGTGTAGTCGATGGCGGTGATGGAGCCCGTGGTGGAGGAGATGGGGCCAGTGGCGGCGGGGATGGAGCCCGTGGTGGAGGGGATGGAGCCGGTGGCGGAGATGGAGCCCGTCGTGGAGGGGATGGAGTTGGTCGTGGAGGGGATGGAGCCGGTCGTGGAGGGGATGGGGCCGGTCGTGGAGGGGATGGAGCCGGTCGTGGAGGGGATGGAGCCGGTGGGGATGTAGCTGTGTGTTTCATTGCATCGCCCGCAGCACTATGACTTAGGTCGGGACAGGTCCTGCTGTGAAAACAACATGGTATGAGTAAACAATTATATTTAAGCCAATACATAACTAGTGAAAGAAAAATGTTTCATCCGCACCTAGGGTTAGTTTGTTGAGGAGGAGGTGGTGCCCCAGGAATAATGATATAGCGCTTATGCCAACATATGAATGCCTTCTCCGCTTCTCCTAAAGTTTTCTCACCATCACCTCCTTCGATGTCAAGAGTCACATTGCTATGCCCTTTCACTACTCTATCCACCGAGACACTAGCATAACCAGGTGGTACTAATGCCCCATGGCATCTTGGTGTCTTCGTAGGGTCAATAGGAGATACAACACCAATAGCCAGCATTATTGTGTCATTCCCCTGTGGAATTTGCAGCTCACATGTCGTGAGAGGATTAGTGATGTCATCCACGGGGAAGCGCAGTCGTACGTCACCTTGAATCGTTGGCACCTCCATGGAAGCGCAACTGCTTTTCAACTGACCAGGGGGGCTGATGTTGACTCCCGGGTCTGATGCAGATTGCCTTTGCATGGAACTTACTGCTAATTGCACTTGCCTTTTGATTTCCTCACTCATTTTGTCTTCAAGTGCTTTTTCTCGCTCTACCGCTTCACGAGCCGCGGCCTGTGACTGCATAACCATCTCCTCCTCCTTCTTTCTTGCACGGCTTCTATAGGTCTCTTTGTCTTTTGGGAAGGCATGCTCCCACGACAACTCCCCATAGCCTCTTCTTCTCCCACCATGCTCAGGATTCTCGAGGGCGTATGTCAGCTCATCCTTTTCTCTGTTCGGCTCCCACACGCCACTGTCAGCCATGTCTCGAGCATAAGCCAATCTTTCGGCTGCTCTTTGGAGTTTTGTGCCATACACTACCCTTCCTGTCTGTAGGTCCAGGCTTCCTCCATGACCAAAAAACCAATACTTGGCGCGCTCAGGCCAGTTGATTGATTTTGGTTCGATGCCCTTGGCTAGAATCTCCCGTTCCATTCTTTCCCACTTAGGAATGGCACTCTTGTAGCCACCTGATCCCAAGTGATGGTGGTATTGTTTTTGTTGGGCATTTTGTTGATTCCTTCAGACCCGTGCCTCACCCTCTTCTGATTTCTTAAATTCTACAAATTCATCCCAAAATGGCCTCAACTTGACGTAGGCCTTAGTGTTGAAGTCCGGAGTTAGGTCCTTCTTGATAAATGTGTTGTACAATTTCTTCTTCCAGCCCTGGAATAGTGTTGCCATTTTCTTCATAGCCCACTCCTGAACTCTTGCCTTCAAATTTCTATCATCTGTTTCAAGCGTGAAATGTGCAAGGACATCTTCCCAAACCAGTTCCTTATCAAGATCAGAGACGAAACTTATATGAGGAGCACTTGTCTTTTTCTTCCATTCACGAGCACTGATCGGGATCTTATCCCTTACAAGGTACCCACAGTGGCCAACAAATTTCTGTGCATGTTCTCGAAGTACTTGGCCTGTTTCCTCGTTGAATTCCGAGATAATGTACCCGCCATCCAACGGCTTCTTCGGACCTCGTACGGTCCTACTCTTCTCGTTAGTCGTTGTCGATCCAGAGGGCTACGCATGCAGGAACAGTAGATTATAAATACATTTATAAATTGTTTAGAATTAAATGTGCACATAGAGATTGTATGTATATCTCGCCAGTAGTTTCTTGCATGATTTCTTCATAATCGGCAAAGTATTGACTTCCGTCATCTACTTCTTGATTATTGTTGTCATCACCTGCTAAATCTTGATTAGCGCCGCTGTTGATTAAGTCGTACATTTCCTCCTCCATATTGTCAACTGGGTCGGCCATTTCTGCGAATAACATGGACGATAACATGGAGAATAACATATCTAAGTGACGTACCGACATACATGACCATATTCGTAAACATATCTAAATGATTATTCGTAAACATATAAATAAATATTTACATATCTAAAGACCAAAATATCTAAGTGATTATTCCTCCTCCATCTATCACAAAGGACACACCATTGACGAGAGGACGACGACGGACGACGGCGAGGATGATGTCGCGGTGAGGAGGTGAGGACGACGACGGACGATGACGAGGATGACGTTGTGGTGAAGATGACGGCGGACGGCGGCAAGGTCAACGCGACCAATCTCTTTTTATCTACATGTGTAAACATATATTTTGTTAGATTAAAAAACTTATATATTTATTTTTTCTTTGTCTATAAATATATATGTATTTATAATCATTTTTCTATAATCATTTTTATATATACAAGTGCACACACACTTCTTTTTTTTCTCTGCAAACAGTACACACACGCACACACCCTGTCCACACACGCACATGACCACAGTGCTCACAGACACAGCGAGGACATGGCGAGGCCACGGCGAGGACACGGCGAGGCCACAACGAGGCCACACGGCGAAGACACTTCGGCGAGGCACGGCGAAGACGATGGTGACCGAGAGGACGACGGCGAGGCTACACGGCGAGGCCACGGCGAGGCACGGCGAGGACACGACGGCGGGGAACGGCGAGGCATGGCGAAGACGACGGCGACCGCGAGAGGACTACAGCGAGGCCACACAACGAGGCACAAGCGCGGCGCAAGCCGCACGAGGCGCCGGCGCGACCGCGAGGCCACACGGCGAGGCCCGGCGAGGGCGGAGAGCGGCGCGGGAGAGGACGACGGCGAGGCCACGGCGAGGCATGGCGAGGGCGGAGAGCACCGCGGGAGAGGACGACGGCGAGGCGGACGTCGGCGACGAAGGTCGAGGAGGATGGCGGCGCGGCACTGGATCGAGATCGGAGACGGCGAGGGAGGCGGCGGCGCTGGAGTCTGACGTCGATCTGAGGAAGGAGGAGGGCATTGTGCCGTATATACGCGGGGAGGCTCTAGTCCCGGGCGGTGACACCACCCGGGACTAAAAGTGCTTTAGTCCCGGGGCGTAAGCCCGCCCAGGACTAAAGGTTTGGACCTTTAGTCCCGGGTGGTGTCACCGCCCGGGACTAAAGGGGTTTCTTCCGCCAGTTTTTTGGGTTTGCAGTATTTTGAGTTTTGTATTATGTTTTCATTATATAAATATGTTGTAATATTGTTAATTGCATAGTAAATTAAATATTACGCATAAAATTTCTTAAAAATAACAGTTGTATTTTCTTTTACCTTATTGTATAGTAGAAAATTTTGTAACATAAATTCTTTTCTTTTCTTATAATAACAAATATAAATGTAAATAACAATTCATATTTTGTTAATACAAAAATATAATGTTAAATTTAAATATCTGAAACAACTGGTTCTCGATAGGAAAATAATTTTTGCATTATCTGAACGTTAAATTTTGGGTTGTTCATCTTTTATTATCCAAATGCACGATAGAGAAAACAGTTCTCGTGTGGGGCATCAATTTTGCCTCTAATAATGAAAATAATGATCAGAAAAATCTAACACCTTGTGTGGGGCATCAATTTGGGCTCATATTAACGAACCATGACTATACATAATCATTATTAACCATGACTATCCATAACTCAAATAATGTAATAAATCAAGTCATTTCGACACCGACATCAACGAACCATTACTATCCATAATCATTATTAATTACACCAAAATTGTAATACATAATATTAGTTAAAGCATAACTATATATCAAGCGGGTACACTGGTGATCTTCTTCTTGACGTATGTCCCTTGGTTATGATCATGTCGTAACCATGGAGTCTCCTCAGCATTTAGCAGGATGTTTGGATCTTTGGTCACACTGAAGGGCGGTATTTGGTCATCCCTTTCATAATCTTCTGACATGTCTGACTTGTCCTCAATTCCCACGATGTTTCTTCTTCCTGAAAGAACTATGTGGCGTTTTGGCTCTTTGGTTGATTTATCATCATTTTTTCCTCTCTTGGGTTTTGTAGACATGTCTTTCACGTAGAACACCTGATTCACATCAGCAGCAAGGACGAATGGTTCATCTTTGTATCCAATATTGTAGAGATCCACTGTTGTCATTCTATACTCCTTGTCAACTGTTACTCCGCCTCCGGTCGTCTTGACCCATTGGCATCGAAACAAAGGGACTTTAAAATTAGGTGCGTAGTCTAGTACCCAAATCTCCTCTATGCGGCCATAATATGTTTGCCTCTTCCCATTTGGGTCTGTGGCATCTACGCGAACACCACTGTTTTGGATTGTGCTCCTTTTATCTTGAGCAATGGTGTAAAATGTGTTTCCATTTATCTCATACCCTTTGTACGTGACGATGTGCCATGATGGTTGCCTAGCCAACAAATATAGTTGCTCATCAATATTGTTATCATTCAGACATTCTTTTCGCAACCAAGTGCTAAAAGTATTCATGTGCTCACGTGTAATCCAAACTTCATTCTTCCCAGGAAATTAGGATCGTAGGAACTCCTTGTGTACCTCGATATATGGATCCACCATGGATGCGTTTTGAAGAACTGTGTAGTGCGCTTTATTGAAATAATTGTTCCCCGTACCGATATATGTTTTCTTCCCTAGTGTCCCCTTTCCACATAGCCTCCCCTCGTGCCGCGATTCAGGAACACCAATCGGGTCAAGGTCAGGAATAAAGTCAATACAGAACTCAATGACCTCCTCTGTCCCATAGCCCATGGCGATGCTTCCTTCTGGCCGAGCACGTTGGTGAACATATTTTTTCAGTACACCCATGAACCTCTCGAAGGGGAACATGTTGTGTAGGAACACAGGACCGAGAATATGAATCTCCTTGACCAGGTGAACTAGGAGGTGTGTTATGATATTAAAGAAGGATGGAGGGAACACCAACTCAAAGCTCACAAGACATTGAACCACATCATTCTGTAGAGTAGGTAGTTCTAGTGGATTAATTGCCTTCTGAGAAATTGCATTGAGGAATGCACATAACTTCACAGTGGCAAGACGTACATGTGGAGGTAGAATTCCTCTTAAAGCAACCGGAAGCAATTGCGTCATAAGCACGTGGCAGTCATGTGACTTTAAGTTTAGTAATTTCTTCTCTTGCATATTTATTATTCCCTTTATATTGGAAGAGAATCCAGATGGGACCTTGATGCTGTTTAGGCATTCAAACATGATTTCCTTCTCTTCATTGCTAAGAGTATAGCTAGCAGGTCTTAAGTAATGGCGTCCATCATCTGTCTTCTCTGGATGTAGGTTGTCTCGTTCTTTCGTGCGCTGCAAGTCTTGTCGTGCTTCAAGTGTATCCTTAGACTTCCCATACACACCCATGAATCCTAGAAGGTTGACACACAGATTCTTTGTCAGGTGCATCACGTCGATCGCGTGGCGGACCTCTAGTACATGCCAATAGGGTAGCTCCCAAAATATTGACTTCTTCTTCCACATGGGTGCGTGTCCCGTAGGGTCTTTCGGAACAGGTTCACTGCCCGTCCCCTTTCCAAAGACTACTTTCACATCCTTGATCATCTCAAGTACATCTTCCCCAGTTCTGTTGCGAGGCTTGCTCCGGTGGTCTGTCTCACCTTTAAAATATTTGTCTTTCTTTCTAACATGGTGATTAACAGAAAGAAATCGACGATGTCCAAGGTACACTACCTTTCTACATTTTTTCAAATATATACTATCCATGTCGTCAAAATAATGTGTGCATGCATTATATCCCTTGTTTGTCTGCCTGAAAGATTACTTAGAGCAGGCCAATCATTGATTGTTACGAACAACAATGCTCGCAGGTCAAAGTGTTCCTATTTGTAATCATCCCACACACGTACACCTGATTTACTCCATAAAAGTAGGAGTTCCTCAACTAATGGCCTCAGGTAGACATCGATGTCATTGCCAGGCTGCCTCGGGCCTTGTATGAGCACTGGCATCATAATGAACTTCCGCTTCATGCATAACCATGGAGGAAGGTTGTAGATACATAGAGTAACATGCCACGTGCTATGACTACTGCTCTGTTCCCCAAAAGGATTCATCTCGTCCGTACTTAAACCAAACCTTAAGTTTCTAGCGTCTTTTGCAAATTCCGGGAATTCTCTATCTATTGCTCTCCACTGGGACTCATCAGCAGGGTGTCTCAACATGTTGTCTACCTTACGGTCTTCTTTGTGCCATCGCACCAACTTTGCATGGTCCTTGTTTCTGAACAGACGTTTCAGGCGTGGTATTATAGGAGCGTACCACATAACCTTGGCAGGGATTTTCTTGCGGGGACGTTCTTCACCCTCAACATCACCAGGGTCATCTCGCCTGATCTTATATCGTGACGCTTTACATACAGGGCATTCATCCAAATTCTCATATTCCTTGCCATGGTACAGGATGCAGTCATTAGGACATGCACGTATCTTCTGGATTTCTAAACCCAAAGGACAGACGACTTGTTTTGCTTCGTACGTAGTGGCGGGAAATTCGTTAGGCTTCGGAAGCATCTTTTGTTTTATAATCTTCAATAATTGTCCAAATGCTTTGTCAGATACACCATTCTGTGCCTTTCATTGTTGCAACTCAAGTGTTGTACCCAACTTTTTTTGTCCATCTGCAGCAGACGGGTATAGTAATTTCCTATGATCCTCTAGCATACAATCAAACTTAGCCTTCTCCTTTTCACTTTCGCAATCTCTTTGTGCATCACGAATGACATCACCAAGAGCATCATCTTCAGCGAGTGTGTCTTCTACACTTGCCTCTTCTTCACCTTCCCCCATTGCAGTATCACCACAGTATTGAGAAATAATGTCATCGTCAGGGTCCAATTGTTCTTCTTCAGCTCTGTCTACACAATTTGTTGCTGCCCCATCCAAGCAACCAACTACTGCCTTGCGCGCACAGCTTGCTCGTACCCAATCTGTGCAGCATCCTCCTGCTTCCTCTGTGCATAGTGTTGTGGGAGGATCAATTGATCTTCATAGGGAGTACAGCGCTACCAGTCCTATAAAAAATGTAGCCCCATCAAAAAAGAATAAAGCCCCTCATGTTTCACCTGATGATCTTGTAATTTTCTTACTATAACAGTGATTTCAGTTTTCACAATTCTATACCTTTGTTCAAGTTTTGCTAACAAGTGCATAAACCATTTCAGGTTGGAGAGGAGGTCACATTATATGGCTTGCTGCGGCCAGAAGTTGTGGCTAAGGCGGTAGTTATTTCAACAAATCCAAACAGTGTACTAGGAGGTCAACCTCTTGGAAGGCTATTTTGTGAAGTTGTTGTGAAGGTTGTGATTAAAAGGGATACATTGTTACCTCGCCCTTATGGTGACATTGAAACTTTGGGTGATGCTAAGTCAATGTCAGTTCAATGGCCATACAACAGAGTAATAACCTAGACTTGGCTTTGCTTCTTTTATTCATATATGTGATAAGTGAACAAAGTTTCTAATTAATTATATTTCTAATAGTTGAAGCCTAGCAAGGCATCACGTTCATACCAGCCTATGACAGGTATGTTTTTTTTCCTCAATTTTACTTTCACCAAACTGGAGATTGTGATGTTGATAGCTGATAAGAATTGTTTGATAATGTTGAGTTAGTCAATTATATTTAAACTCAGTCTCCTCTGTATTCTTGAACTAGCTGAAATCGGCAATTGAACCTTCTTATCTACCAGATCTCTATAGTGGACATATTGACTTAGCATTTAGCAAACAAAATCTTAGACTAACTAATACAGTGCAACCACTTTTCATTTATACGTATATATAGTAACAGAGGGATAATGGGTGTAAAATGATGTATATATATAATACAATGAAAATTGAAAAAAGAAACATCTAAGTATTATTATGGGTTAGCAATTAGTTAAAGTAGTATTGGCTATCATTCTCCAACTTTGGTAAAAGTTATCGCTAATTGGATATTTATACTACATTTCAGGTCGTCGTGCTCCTACAAGGTCCTAGGCAACATACCTAATGGTGTCCACAAGTTAAAGTGCTCATCGAAGCTATGTTTTATTTTGATCCTATTAGAGATATGACTATGGGCTCATTGTTATTTGAGCAGTGGCTTTAGGAGTTAGTGAACTAAGCTTTTGGTTACAAGTGGTGGATGTATGACTTTTGGTCACATGAGGTAGATGTAGGGATGTTGATGGCTTGCACATGCACAAACTTCATGTTTGCGAGCTTCTAATCTATTTTGTACTTATGATGTTGAGTTTGACCGACCTTACATTGGGCTACTCATGTATGAATGAATTAGTGGTCAATGGTTTGTGCTTATTTTTTTATGCTTCATGTTTGTATGGTTAATATATGTTGCAATAAATGTGTGTGCATTGATCATAAATTATTTTTGGGTTCCTATGCATCTGATAAGCAATATATATATTGTCTCCATGTAAATGATTTGCGTTGGACCATTGGTTGGTAAAAGTATCTGTAGCCTCAAACAATGTGTCGGTATTTATATCCCAAATACATCAGACTGTCGGTCGGTAAAAGCATGTGCGGATACATGGGTGTATGCCGAGTCTCTAAGTGATGAGTGATTGTCAACGGGTTTGATCGCATGTTCTTTGGCTTGTGTTGTGCAGGTGTCGAGCACGGAGACAGTGATCGAGGGCAAGGTGAAGGTCAAGTTGAGACGTGCCGTGCCGACGGACTGGGTGCGATGAAGGATGGGCGTGCCGTGCGGCGGACGTGCCATGCCGATGTATCGAGCAGTGAAGGGCGGACGTGAGGCTTGGACTGAGGGACCGGAGTGCCTGAGGATCAGCTGTGGTGGCTGGCAGCCTGGGACAGCGACGAGCGGAGACTTGCGGGGCACGGTGTTGCTCGGGTCGAGGACCTGGGGACACGTGTCGGTGGACGGGGTGCACGGGCGGTGCATCCCCTCTACAGCTCCGGTTTGGTGGTTGAGCCAGGGAAAAACCACCGGGTGGACGGTTTCCGAGTTTGGGCCTCAAAACTCGGGTGCTCGATTTCCAGGTTGAGCCACAAAACCTGGGCGCGGACGGTTTCTGAGTTTGGCCACAAAACTCGGGCGATGGGCCGGTTTCCGAGTTTGGGCCTCAAAACTCGGGCGCTGCGGGTTTCTGAGTTTGGGCCACAAAACTCAGGCTGATGGGCTGGTTTCCCGGTTTGGGCCTCAAAACCGGGGGTTGCTGGAAAAGGCTGGTTTCCCGGTTTGGGCCACAAAACCGGGGGTGCAGAGCGAGGACGGCACGTGGCGGCAATCGG
Source organism: Coix lacryma-jobi var. lacryma-jobi (assembly GCA_009763385.1). Lineage (NCBI taxonomy): Eukaryota > Viridiplantae > Streptophyta > Magnoliopsida > Poales > Poaceae > Coix > Coix lacryma-jobi. The sequence goes on from CM019824.1 coordinate 93,843,858, forward strand.
AAGGTTGCGTGGAGGCAACGCGGACGAGTTGTGCGGGCGTGGCCGTTGGATCTACCTACCACTTGAGTTGGTCCAGAATAACCTTAGGGTTTAGCTGGTTCGCTCTGTAATTAGAATAGAGAGGGGTAGAGTAGGAAATAGACTTAGACTAGAATAGGATAAGTAGTCAGGGGAGACACCCTCCTCCCCTATCTCAGTTTTAGCCATCTCATTTGCTTCCTGCACTTAGGGTTTCCTGCTCTCCCATCCCCTGCTGTAGCTGAGATCCGCAGAGAGACTTGCAACTCTGTGTACCGCAGAGAGACTTGCAATTCGTGGGTGTGATTCGCGTCTTGTTCGTGTTCTTCGCGGAATCCTTTTTCCCCACGATTTTCCCGTCGCTTGATCTCTTTGCTCGGTTCATTTTTTTGCAATTCCGTTTGAACTGGTTTGTTCTAGATCGTGAGGCACTTCTTTCCACCGAAGGAATCATCCTCTAACCTCACGGTCTAGGAGATCGATCGATTTTTCGTTTCGGGTCAAGTTTTCTCCCTTCCCCCGAAATTCTTTGATTCATCGATTTGGAGATAGGTTCGAGCCATGATCTCTTAGAGATAGCTCACTATACTCTTTGTGACTCTTCTCACCAAGTTTGATCCCTAGAGGATTTGTTTTGGGTGAGATCGAGTCGAATCGGTGAACGAACAGCCTGAATCGGGGTGACCGGACGCTGCCTGTTCAACGACCGGACGCTGTCAGTGAGTCCGGTCGATGAACACCTTCGCTGTGTTCGGTTCGTGACTTGACCGGACGCACCTTTCGCTAAGTGACCGGACTCGCTCATTGTACTGTTCACTTGGCTTGTATTTTGTGACCGGACGCACTGCTCTCGACCGGACGCTCGTCTCTGGTGAGTCCGGTCAGAAACAGTAAGCTCCGAAAACTGTTTTTGCACGACCGGACGCGTCCGGTGGTCAGCGACCGGACGCAGGCAGAGTCCGGTCAGTGCTGGTTCGACGCGTTTTCGTCCGCAGTTTGTTCGTTCGTCTTTCGATTCGAGATTCGTTTGTTGCGTTGGATTCCTAACTTCGTGCTCTACAGAATTTGGGCTTCCCGCTTTACAAAATAGCCTGAATCCCCCTCGCGTTGCTCGGGGGAGGTTGAGGTTACCCAAAACCCATCCCGTCACTAGTTGACTTGCGTGAACTTGGGTGAGGAAGTTTTTGTGGTGCCTCGCTGTGATCCCAGGGATCATCCACCCTCTTCCAAGGGTCGTGGGCATCACGTTTTTGGTAGTAGCTCTTGGGGATTGATTTTGGAACACTTGGCCAAAGTTTCGTGAGAAATTTTATTGGCTCCCATTCACCCCCCCTCTGGTCGCCTTGCTTTTGCATTCTCGGTCCTTCAATTGGTATCGGAGCGGGTTAAGGATCTTTCACCTTAGCCGGTTCCAGATCCACCGAAGGCGACATGGATCGCGGCGTGGGCAAACCGCCATTTTTCGATGGGACGAACTATGCGTATTGGAAGATACGCATGTCAGCCTATCTGCAGAGTTTGGGTGCTTCCATCTGGGATATTTGCAACTCTGCCGATTTCGTGGTCTTGGCTGCTCGTGTGACTCAGCATCAGATCGATGAGCACGAAGCCAATAGCCGAGCCCGTAATGCTCTCTTTTCGTGTTTGAGCATGGGAGAGTTTGATCGCGTTTCTCACCTCTCTACGGCTCGGGAGATTTGGGCCACCCTCATGCGTTTTCATGAGGGCACCTCTCAAGTCAAAACCCGACTCTACGAGTCGTTCAAGAGAGAGTATGAGAACTTTAGACATCAACCTGGCGAGAGCATAGAGAGTTTATTCGCTCGCTTTCAGGTGATTGTCAACAGGATGAGGGCTAACAAGGAGCAGTTGCCTTTCGACGATCATGAGAGAGCCTTGAAGCTTTTGCATACTCTTGATCGGTCGGTGTGGGATTCCAAAGTTCAGGCGATCATCGAATCGCCTAACTATGAGACCCTCACGTGCGACGAGCTCTTTAGTAAGCTCAAGTCCAGTGAGATTGATGCCATGTCGAGGGCTTCTTATGCGAATCCTTCTGGCCCGACTATGGCTTTGGTTTCTGGCTCTTCTGCTAATCCCTCTGCTGGCTTTGCACTTTCTTCACTCTTTTCTGTCACAGAGGACCAGCTTGAGTTGTTGGGTGATGACGAGTTGGCAATGCTCGCCAACCGGTTCACGCGGTTCCACAACAACCGCATGAACCGTCGCCGCGGTGGAGGACGCTCAGGATGCTATGAGTGCGGCGACCCCGACCACTTCATCGCCAACTGCCCCAAGAAGAAGCATTCATCTGGGAAGGGCGATCATGGGCACAAGTACGACTCCGGCAAGCGCAAGGAGAAGTACGTCCCCGCGAGGCACAAGCGGAGGGGCGGCTTCAACAAGGAGTACATCAAGAAGAAGTACTTGGAGAAGGCCCAGGCTGAGCAGCGTGCGTTCTTCGCCACGCTCAGCGATGTCGACGGCTCGGATGACGACTCCGCTTGCTCGAGCGATGACGAGTCCGAGAAGAAGAAGAGGATCGAGGACAAGCTGAACGGTCTCTGCTTCTTCACCGACGACGATGGCTTCTGCACCATGGCGCTTGGGGATGAGGTCGATGGCAAGCTAGAGCACACCCCTCGGGACGACGACAACGACGACACCTCCTAGGTATCCCTCACCCACGACGAGCTTTCTGCTGAGCTTGAGAAGCTTACTGCCGCGCTCCTTAGTCAGGACAAGTTGCTTAGGCGTGCCGCTAGAGAGCGCAAGGAGTTTAGGCAGAAGTGGGAGGACACGGTGAGAGAACTTGAGTTTGCCAAGTCCACCGTGGTCGTGTCGGAGGAAGTTGAGTGTGAGATGTGCACCACGCACATGACTGACCTTCTCACTTTGAGAGGTAAGTATGCTGCGTTGGTAGGAGAGGTGGATGAGCTGAAAGCTAGACCTTCTCTGTTGGGTGCGTGCAAGACTTGTCCTGTCTTGCAATCTGAGTTGGCAGAGAAGAATGCCAAGATTGTGTCTCTTGAGGAGGCCAACTCAGGTAGCACGAGTGTGGCTAGGTGTGCTTTGTGTGAGGGTTTGGAGAGGGAGATTGCGAATGTCAAGCATGGCAAGATGCAAACCGAGGAGGAAAACACATACCTTCGGACCATCTTGTCATGGGTCTCTTGTAGTGAGCCGCAGCTCGGGATGATGATCTCCCAATTTAAGCGAGCTGCTGGAGGTCCTGGTGTAGGTTTTGCTCCGGGTGTTGATCTTTCTGCTTTTGGGAAGATTGGAGAGTCGAGTGGTCTGAACCCTAGTGAGAAGCCCAACTCCACCACTACTCCCAAACTTGCCAAGCTTCCACCCAAAGAGCCCGTCAAACCTACCACCAAGGATGGGGTGTTTGAGGAACCTCCAAGAGCTCCACCCAAGAACCAAGTGTGGCATCCCAAACCCAACCACCTAAAGAACAAGCTGGATACAATGCCACCTATCCAGGAGGAGTTGCCACAGAAGGGCAAAGTGACCCATACCCACAGTCCTGCGTACCAACAACCCCCTGTGCGTGCGGTGAGGTACCAGTGTGACTTCTGTGGGAGAGATGGTCACTTGAGCGAGTTCTGCTTTCGGCGCAAGAGAGAGGCGCGCCGTGTTCGGGAGACGGACAACCCGGACATGTACCACCCTTTCCAAGGTGTGCATGGGCCGAATGTCCAGAGGAGAGCTGCTAGGTCTAGAGGTCAAGTTCCCAGGCCTAGGTAGCAGAGAGCTCCGAGGAGAGACGCTAGGCCTAGAGGCACAGTGCCTCAAGTTGCTAGGCCTAGGCCTCATAGAGAGCGTGCCCGACGGGGTCCTGCCTTTGCAGTTGACGGACCCCGTGGCGGAGGCTTTGTTGAGCGCTTTCCCCCACCGCAGTGTGAGTACCGCGGTGAGCGTTTCTTCCCCAGCGGACCACGTTTTCCTGTGCGTGGTGATCGCTACCCCCGTAGACAGACTAGGAATGGTTTTTACACTGACCGTTCTTTTGAGCAGCCGGCCCAACACTGGTATCCTTCTTATTTCACTAACCCCAGTGTTGGACCGTATGCTCACTCTATGTCTTTTTATTAATGTAGGTAAGACGGTTGGAGGACATTTGGTTGGTGGATTCCGGTTGTTCGAGGCACATGACCGGAAACGCCAAGTGGTTCTCCAGCCTTAGCCCGGTCGCCGGAAAGGAGTACATAACCTTCGGCAACAATAGTAAAGGTAAGGTGTTATCCCGTGGGACGGTGCGGGTTAATGAGCACTTTGTGTTGCGCGATGTTGCTCTTGTTTCTAACCTGCATTTTAACTTGCTTTCTGTTTCGCAACTTTTTGATGATGACTACGAGATTCGTTTTAAACCGAACCTTAGTCGCATCTTAGATCCTCAGGGCGATCTTGTATGTCTGATTTCGTCCTTTGGGAAAGTCTTTCGCGCGAATTTCTCGGAGTCGTTTGGTTCTTCTCGCTGTCTTTTGGCTAGTCCTTCTTCCTCCGATCTTTGGAAGTGGCATAGGAGGCTCGGTCATTTAAGCTTTGACTTGCTTGCAAGACTTAGCTCACTTGGCCTAATCCGAGGATTGCCCAAGCTTTCGATGGAGAAGGATCTAGTTTGCCATTCTTGCAGACATGGGAAGATGGTTGCCGCTCCCCACCATCCAGTGACTAAGGTCATGACCTCGCACCCCGGAGAGCTTTTACACATGGACCTTGTTGGTCCGGCACGGGTGAGCTCGGTTGGTGGCAAGTGGTATGTTTTGGTTGTTGTTGACGACTTTTCGAGATATTCGTGGGTCTTCTTTTTGACTGAGAAGACTGAGACTTTCTCCTTCGCTCGCAATCTGATTTTGCGTCTTCAGAACGAGTTCCCTTTGAACTCGATGCGAGCTATTAGAAGTGATAATGGTTCCGAATTCAAAAATTTGGATTTTGAGAAGTTTTGTGACCGCCTTGGTTTGGAGCATCAGTTTTCTTCCCCCTACACACCGCCCCAAAATGGTGTTGTAGAGAGGAAGAATCGGACCCTTGTTGAGATGGCCAGGACAATGCTCGATGAGCATTGGACTCCTAGGCGCTATTGGGCCGAAGCTATGAACACTGCATGCTACATTTCAAATCGCATTTTTCTAAGAGCCTTTTTGAAGAAGACCTCTTATGAGTTGCGTTTTGGTCGCCAACCCAAGGTGAGTTATTTTAGAGTCTTCGGTTGCCACTGTTTTATATTGAAGAAGGGCAACCTGGACAAGTTTGAGTCTCGTTCTTCTGATGGGGTATTTTTGGGTTATGGCACTCACACTAGAGCATATCGTGTACTTAACCTTGATACTAACCGAGTCATGGAGACATCAGATGTCACCTTCGACGAGACTCTTGTTTCTCCTTCTTCTCGTTTTGAGCGTGCAGGTGATCATGAGGTTGGAGAGCCTCTTTTTGATGACGAGGACGAGGGTGCTGAAGGTATGGATGATCCAGCACCCCCTCCACCTGCGGCGCCGCAAAGAGCGGCCTCGACGACGACTCACGGCCCCGACACCTCTTCTTCCTGGGGGCCGTGGGATCCTCCACCTCGTGCGGTACCTTTTGTACCCGGGGTGGAACCAGCTGCTGTTGAGGGGGAGGTCACCTCATCCCGGGAGGCGCCACGACACATCCAGCGCCATCACCCCCCTCAGCAGATGATCGGCGACATCGGCGAGCGAGTCACTCGCTCCAGGTCACAGCACATCTCTCATTTCGCTCACTCTGCTTTTGTTGCTAATTTTGAGCCCCGAGATGTTGGACACGCTTTGACGGATCCGGATTGGGTCAATGCCACGCATGAGGAGTTAGAAAACTTTGAGCGAAATCGGGTTTGGGTTCTAGTTCCACCTCCACCTGACTGTAAGCCTATTGGGACAAAATGGGTTTTCAAAAACAAGCAAGGAGAGGATGGCCACGTTGTGAGAAACAAGGCCAGGCTTGTAGCGAAAGGTTATAGTCAGAAGGAGGGGATAGACTATGAGGAGACGTTTGCTCCTGTAGCTCGTTTGGAGGCTATTAGGATACTCTTGGCTTTTGCTGCATCCAAAGGTTTCAAACTGTTTCAAATGGATGTCAAGAGTGCCTTCTTAAACGGCTACATAGAAGAGGAAGTATATGTAGAACAACCCCCCGGTTTTGAAAATCCCAAATTTCCAAACCATGTTTTTAAACTCCACAAAGCTTTGTATGGTTTGAAACAAGCCCCTAGAGCCTGGTATGATAGATTGAAAACTTTTCTACTAGCTAAGGGTTTTAAAATGGGATGTGTAGATAAGACGCTCTTTCTCCTCAGGCAAGGCAAAGACACGCTCTTGGTCCAAATTTACGTGGATGATATCATTTTCGGTGGTTCTTCTCATGCGTTGGTTGCCAAGTTTGCAGATACTATGAGCAGGGAGTTTGAGATGAGCATGATGGGCGAGCTGACATTCTTTCTCGGATTGCAAATTAAGCAATCCCGAGAGGGGACGTTTGTGCACCAGGGCAAGTACACAAAGGACTTGCTGAAGCGGTTTGATATGGGTGAGGCCAAGCCTCTTCCAACACCCATGTCGACGACGACTGCCCTGGATGCGGATGTGGAGGGAGAAACAGTGGACCAGAAGGAGTACCGCAGCATGATCGGGTCGCTGCTCTACCTGGCGGCGACACGCCCGGACATCCAGTTCGCGGTGTGTCTGTGCGCGCGCTTTCAGGCGTCGCCGCGCACTTGTCACCGTCAGGCGGTGAAGCGCATCTTCAGGTACCTTCGTTTCACTCCTGAGTTTGGGATTTGGTATTCTGCTTCCTCCACCCTCTCGCTTTGCGGTTATTCCGATGCCGATTTTGCTGGTTGTCGCATTGAGCGCAAGTCCACTTCTGGGACTTGCCAATTTATTGGATCTTCTCTTGTATCGTGGTCTTCTCGCAAGCAGTCTAGTGTCGCCCAGTCTACCACGGAGGCTGAGTATGTTGCTGCGGCTAGCTGCTGTTCCCAGTTACTCTGGATGATGGCCACTTTGCGTGATTTTGGTTTGAGCTTTTCTCGCGTGCCTTTGCTTTGTGACAGCACGAGTGCTATTAGCGTTGCTAAGAACCCCGTGCTTCACTCGAAAACCAAACACATTGATGTGCGCTTTCATTTCTTGCGAGACCACCAGGAGAAGGGTGATATCGACCTTCGCCATGTCGATACTCATCACCAACTGGCTGATATTTTCACCAAGCCTTTAGACGAATCAACCTTTAATCGGTTGAGGGGTGAGCTTGGTGTGTGTTTCCCCTTTTAGATGGGGGAAACCTTTTGGATCTTGTATAGACTGACTGTTTTATTTTGAGTTTCTTTTCTTTGCATTTGTGCATACGCATTTACATTCTGAGCTTCATGTTTATAATCACTAGAATGTAACTATGCTCTGCTTAGTATGCTCCGATGCTTATGTTGATGATTGTAGCTTATGCTCCTTCTGATCACTAGTACATGTTATGAGCTGAGCTTTTTCGGAATGGTGAATTTGCCTAATGTATATAAATCTGAAAATGATCACCATTGAGGTATGCAACTAGCATGTGTAGGGTGTGTTGAGTCCATTCCTGCTTTTCATATATGCTAGGTTGCTATGTCTCTAGTTCTGAGTCATTCACTTGCTTAGTTTGTTCATATCATGTTTAAAATTTGAACCAAGTTTTAGTGAATTGAAAAGATCGAGATGGGATTGCTTGTCAACACCTCACGGTATCGAGACTGTTTCTCATTGCACTTTGAGTTAAACTTGAGCCGTGTAGTGTATGACCGAAACCGTAGCTTTAAGCTTCTGATTGTTTCGGCATAGGCTTCGCTCGGTTGAAAAGTTAGGCAATGACAAGCTTTCAACCTCTCCCAATCACATGCTAAATTTGAACTTGTGTAATTTCACCGCTGCAAGCTCCGATATAAAACTGAAATCACAAGTATATGCTTCATTCTTATGCATGATGATTGAACTTTGCTAGGGGTGGTTCACCTTGTATACATGTTTAGCACTTGTTGGGATTCCTATCTATACATGTGTAGTGCTATTTTGATGGTGACTACCTTTTTGGCTAAAAACTGCTCACTTGCTCATCTGCTTCATATTTCGTATGTGTGATCAGTTTGAGCCTTTGCTATTTGAGTGCTTAGTTGTGGCATTGGAGCTATACCGATTAGAGCATTTTTGCACTCTTTTGATTATATGCCTGAAGCCCCTAACTTGCATTTCTGACTTAATATGCTTTTTTAAAAAGGGGGAGATTTTGTTGAGGGGGAGACCTTTGCTCGGTTCCTGATTCTTGATAAGTGCATTTTCAACTAAGGGGGAGAAATGACAAATCATATGTCTCTTAGGGGGAGTTTTTGCTAAGGGGTGAATTTTCAAATCCTTGTGCTCTTCTCTTGATTGGACCTAAGGGGGAGTCCCTGGTTGCTTGCACCTGTCGAGGGGGAGTTTGCTAGTTGTGTTGAGCCGTTGCCTCTATCTTGAGGGACTAGCAAACATTTTCCTCATTTGGCGTCGAGTTTGATTTCGATTGGTTCGAAGACCTTTCGATTGTTTTTCAATTGGTTCCGAGTGGTTTTCGTGCTAGTTGTGTTGAGCCTCTGTGCCTCTATCTTGAGGGACTAGCACTTTGCCATTTTTAGCTCCGATTTTCAATTGGTTTTCTGCTAGCGGTGTTGAGCCTGTTCTACCTCTTCTTGAGGGCTAGCTTTGCTTTGCTTGGTCGCGTCGAGCCGTTGCCCATGTCTTTGGGACCAAGTTCTCGCTTCTTCCACTTGACCTTCTTCGGCTTTGCTATGCTTTTGGGTCATTTGGTTGAGTTCTCTTTTGTCCTTCCTCCTACCTTCTTCTTTCATTATGATTTGTGTGTGTAGTTGACAATGCACTCATCAAGGGGGAGATTGCGGATACATGGGTGTATGCCGAGTCTCTGAGTGATGAGTGATTGTCAACGGGTTTGATCGCATGTTCTTTGGCTTGTGTTGTGCAGGTGTCGAGCACGGAGACAGTGATCGAGGGCAAGGTGAAGGTCAAGTTGAGACGTGCCGTGCCGACGGACTGGGTGCGATGAAGGATGGGCGTGCCGTGCGGCGGACGTGCCATGCCGATGTATCGAGCAGTGAAGGGCGGACGTGAGGCTTGGACTGAGGGACCGGAGTGCTTGAGGATCAGCTGTGGTGGCTGGCAGCCTGGGACAGCGACGAGCGGAGACTTGCGGGGCACGGTGTTGCTCGGGTCGAGGACCTGGGGACACGTGTCGGTGGACGGGGTGCACGGGCGGTGCATCCCCTCTACAGCTCCGGTTTGGTGGTTGAACCAGGGAAAAACCACCGGGTGGACGGTTTCCGAGTTTGGGCCTCAAAACTCGGGTGCTCAGTTTCCAGGTTGAGCCACAAAACCTGGGCGCGGACGGTTTCCGAGTTTGGCCACAAAACTCGGGCGATGGGCCGGTTTCCGAGTTTGGGCCTCAAAACTCGGGCGCTGCGGGTTTCTGAGTTTGGGCCACAAAACTCAGGCTGATGGGCTGGTTTCCCGGTTTGGGCCTCAAAACCGGGGGTTGCTGGAAAAGGCTGGTTTCCCGGTTTGGGCCACAAAACCGGGGGTGCAGAGCGAGGACGGCACGTGGCGGCAATCGGAAGGTTGCGTGGAGGCAACGCGGACGAGTTGTGCGGGCGTGGCCGTTGGATCTACCTACCACTTGAGTTGGTCCAGAATAACCTTAGGGTTTAGCTGGTTCGCTCTGTAATTAGAATAGAGAGGGGTAGAGTAGGAAATAGACTTAGACTAGAATAGGATAAGTAGTCAGGGGAGACACCCTCCTCCCCTATCTCAGTTTTAGCCATCTCATTTGCTTCCTGCACTTAGGGTTTCCTGCTCTCCCATCCCCTGCTGTAGCTGAGATCCGCAGAGAGACTTGCAACTCTGTGTACCGCAGAGAGACTTGCAATTCGTGGGTGTGATTCGCGTCTTGTTCGTGTTCTTCGCGGAATCCTTTTTCCCCACGATTTTCCCGTCGCTTGATCTCTTTGCTCGGTTCATTTTTTTGCAATTCCGTTTGAACTGGTTTGTTCTAGATCGTGAGGCACTTCTTTCCACCGAAGGAATCATCCTCTAACCTCACGATCTAGGAGATCGATCGATTTTTCGTTTCGGGTCAAGTTTTCTCCCTTCCCCCGAAATTCTTTGATTCATCGATTTGGAGATAGGTTCGAGCCATGATCTCTTAGAGATAGCTCACTATACTCTTTGTGACTCTTCTCACCAAGTTTGATCCCTAGAGGATTTGTTTTGGGTGAGATCGAGTCGAATCGGTGAACGAACAGCCTGAATCGGGGTGACCGGACGCTGCCTGTTCAACGACCGGACGCTGTCAGTGAGTCCGGTCGATGAACACCTTCGCTGTGTTCGGTTCGTGACTTGACCGGACGCACCTTTCGCTAAGTGACCGGACTCGCTCATTGTACTGTTCACTTGGCTTGTATTTTGTGACCGGACGCACTGCTCTCGACCGGACGCTCGTCTCTGGTGAGTCCGGTCAGAAACAGTAAGCTCCGAAAACTGTTTTTGCACGACCGGACGCGTCCGGTGGTCAGCGACCGGACGCAGGCAGAGTCCGGTCAGTGCTGGTTCGACGCGTTTTCGTCCGCAGTTTGTTCGTTCGTCTTTCGATTCGAGATTCGTTTGTTGCGTTGGATTCCTAACTTCGTGCTCTACAGAATTTGGGCTTCCCGCTTTACAAAATAGCCTGAATCCCCCTCGCGTTGCTCGGGGGAGGTTGAGGTTACCCAAAACCCATCCCGTCACTAGTTGACTTGCGTGAACTTGGGTGAGGAAGTTTTTGTGGTGCCTCGCTGTGATCCCAGGGATCATCCACCCTCTTCCAAGGGTCGTGGGCATCACGTTTTTGGTAGTAGCTCTTGGGGATTGATTTTGGAACACTTGGCCAAAGTTTCGTGAGAAATTTTATTGGCTCCCATTCACCCCCCCTTTGGTCGCCTTGCTTTTGCATTCTCGGTCCTTCAGCATGTCGGTCGGTATAGGATATACCGACGCCATTTTCAGCGACATCTATAAGGGTCGGTATAGATCTATACCGACCGATCGAACGTCGCTATATCGACCTATAGCGACCGACAGTGGGTCGCTATTCTGGGGCTGTGGTGTAGTGATCATAACCCCAGTTTCTCATTGCTTCGTCCAACAACTATAGTTTGGCATGAAACCCGACTTGAACAAGTGTGAGTGAAGACTCCCTGAGCTAGAATATTCCTTCGAATTATTATAAAGGGCACATGGGCAGCACATAAAACCATTCCGCTTGTTTGCCTCAGCCACTCTTAAAAAATAATGCATGCCGTCAATGAACTCTTTTGAGCGACGATCGACATTGTACATCCAGTGACGTGTCATCGTCTGCATTATATGACATATCACATAATTATATCTCTCATTCTTATAAACAAATAAAATTATATGGTATATATCACATAATTAAATTATATGGTATATATACTAATTACTTTAATGAAATAATTTATCCGGTCGCATTTTGTCAAATAAAGTATTATATATTTCTAATTTTTGTAAACAAATAATTTAAATGATCTCTATTTCTCCAAAAAATTAAACTAAACTAATTAAACCAGTCACATTTTGTAAACTAAAGTATTATATATTTCTAATTTTTGTAAACAAATGATTTAAATGATCTCTATTTCTCCAAAAAAAAATAAACTAATTAAACCAGTCACATTTTGTAAACTAAAGTATTATATATTTCTAATTTTTGTAAAAAATGATTTAAATGATCTCTATTTCTCTAAAAGATTAAAATAAACTAATTAAATGGTCATATTTTGTTTTTAGAGTACTAATTTGAACTATCAAGTCAATGAACTCAAAATAGCTTCAAAAACCATATATATAAGTGGCGGCTACAAAAATTAAAAAACTGAAGCTAGTAACCTTTCAAGGAGTCGATGGTGGCGTAGATGTGATGAAATAAATCAATCGCCGGAGATGTGTTAACAAACAAAAATCACCGGAGGAGAGAGAGCAAACAAGCAAGCAAGTGACTGAATGAAGAAAAAATGAAGAGAGAGCAAACAAGCAAGCAAGTGACTGAATGAAGAAAAAATGAAGACAGGAGCTCGGGCACGGCTGGAGGTGGAAGAACAGTTCAAATATAGGGAGGGACATTTTGCCCCGGTCCTTATTCCCAGCCGGGGCTAAATGCCAACATTTAGCCCCGGCTGGATACACCAACCGGGACAAAACCTTTTAGTCACGGTTGGTGTTACCAACCGGGGCTAAAGATGCCAAAATTTAGCCCCGGCTGGATACAACAACCGGGGCAAAACCTTTAGCCCCGGTTGGTGTCAGGTCAACCTTTAGCCCCGGTTGGTGTCACCAACCGGGGCTAAAGGTCATTCTTTAGCCCCGGTTGGTGACACCAACTGGGACTAAAGGTCCCTCTGACAAATGAGCCATTGGGCAGGGGAACTTTAGCCCCGGTTGGTGTTACGAACCGGGGCTAAAGACCTTTATAGTTCCGGATGCAAATTTTTCCGTGACTAGTGCTGATTTTGCAAACCGTCCAAAGGCCTGTTCTCTAGTAGTGCTGGTCTGGGTGTTGGGGCACCCAGTTTTCTTCGACATCTTCCATATGAACATCCACTTGCTCCTACACATTATCACCATCAAGTGGCACCTCCTGGTGCTGAATATCCATGTTGATGTCATGCATCATCTCAACATTAATCCTAGCATCACCCATAACCTGTTCACCAGCACCAACATGATCATGCTGCCAGTTTTGGAAATTGTTAGGATTTCTAGCTAGTGGGACCCATGGACATGATGGGGGATGCCATCCACAGGGATGGGGTCCTCATCACCAGGCATGTCATCTGGGAAGAAGCACCCCAGAATATAAGTAGGAACAGTCCACAATCTTCCATTTCCCCCAATTGAGGTGCCCTGAGAGATCACCACACTTCTTGGGACTCTTTCTAGCGCAATCAACAGACAATGCACCAAGGACCTACTCTTGTTTGGGCCCTGATGCCAGTAAAGCATTCTACCAAAAGGAGCAATTGCTGCATTCAAAAAACCCTCTGACAGATAATCCAGTGGGAACATTAAAAACATGATCCAACATTCTCTGGTGTACGGGCATGATCTGAGGTTGATTGCTTCATCATGCTTCACAACCCACAGAAAAGCACCTTCATTGACAGCTATCAGACTTATATCAAGCATGCTCTTACATTGAAGAACTGAACCAAACTCCAAAAGACCCAATCCAAGCGGGCAGAGAAAGTGAGAAATCACTATGACCGAAAAGTTCTGCTCTAGGAGATTCATCACATCAGTCAGCGCAACCCTAGCGTGGGCCAGCGGCAGAGGGGGCTCCATGGAGACAAAGGCGTATTCTTCATGGCACCGTGGTGGCTCTCCACCAAGCGCCACCCGCGAGCGCACCGGGTGAATCCACCCATCCTCGACCTGGGCTCCGGAGGAGAGATACGGGGCCGGGTTGCAAGCGAAGTTTGCCATTGCCGGTGGTGGAGGTGGGGCTTCTTTCTCGATCACAACAATGGGGTTTTTTGTGTTGGAATGAACAGTGGAGACTGAAATTGGAGTACTAGAAGCATTTAGAGTTGGAGGAGTCGACGAGGAAGCCAAAGGGTCAGCCTTTAGAGCTTCCTGGGTGGAGTCTTGGGCTGCATTGGGCCGACTCTTGGGCTGCCATCGTAGAGGGGATTTGAACTTTCTAAAGCATTGCTTGACCTGATGTCCGTAGTTAAAACAATTTAAGCAACAAACTTGGAAGTAATAGTGCGGAGCTCTGTGACCTCTCCATAAACACCTTGAGCATTGGACCGAATTAAATTGACATAACTCCATTTCCCTTGGATACATGATATTCTCTTGATTGCTAATCAAAAAACCCGAGCCAAGATTCAAAATATTAGAAGGGCCCGAGACCTTCAAGGCCGACTTACGTGGGGGCCACAAGTAAGTCTCTTGTCAAGGACTGTTCCAAGACTGAACTCCGGCTTGGAGATTGCAATGAGAAAACTGAATGAGCCGCTTACGCAGATTGATCTAAAAGAACTAAATGCACTGGCTGGGCCAAAGAATTCCCCTGATCAGAATGAACCAACTGCACAGACTGAGATGAGGAATTCAACTGCAACTCAAGAGGATGCTTTAGGCAAGAGGAATCAACTGGGAAACCATTAGCAACAACTTGATCAAGAGGATTGATGAACGTGTCAAATGAACCAATCTACATCACCTGAGGCTTACTTAAAACAGGATCAAGTTTTTTGGTTGGGGAGTCCAGAACTAGTTTGGGGTTGAAACAAACTCTCTTACCAAGAAAGTTTTTGGACTTCTCTGTTTTCTGACCTTTAGATCGAACCTCTGTCCATTTCTTGGCTTCCTCAGCCTCCCAAAGCCTTTTTCACGCTCCCAATGTGGAGCACCATTGTTCCATAGATGAAAATAGACATCGAATGAAGAACCAATGACTCTTCTCAAGCCATACACAAATAATCCCACTGCTTTGCTCGAAACTAAGAAGTGGTAGTGGTTGTGACTCACTTCAAGAACATGGAACAAATTGGCCGAACCCCCCAAGCAAGATTGCAAAACTAAACCAACACTTTCTTCTGTGAGATGAAAGAGGGAACGACGAAACATAGCCAGCAGAAAGAACGAGCCCCGAGGGATAGGGGAAGCATGGTGCACCTGAGACCGAAATCAACGAAGAACTTGTAGTTCAAAGACACGACCCATCGAGAAGTCCAGCATCTCCACCATGGTAGAGGAGGAACCCATGGCAATCACCGGCGACGAGCTTCATGGCTAGAAGGGGGAGACGCCTTCGAGGGGGAGACACCAAGGAGGGGGTTGGGAGAGCCATCTGCTAATGTTATGCATCTTTTAGTTGTTCATTGCATATACCATTAATCAAGTTACATGACCATACTCATTCATTTGCGCACTAGCAATCTTCTACCCAATGCATATCCCAAGGTGACAAGGTATAAGTCAACAAGTCTAGGTTGTTGCTATGGTTATCAAGGTAGACACATGCAGGATGGATTTAGTGTATTTAAGTGAAAGGACAATAAGGAAAATCACATGTTATACTTGCATGAATACACTTACTCAACTCTCAGACCATAAGCCTTCGGTCATCATCTTTTGATCTTCAGCGCCGACAAGTGTTGACGGTCACTAACTCATATCTTATACCATCAATAAGTCACCAAAAAGGTTTGATCCTAATGAGTTCCACGAGCTGTGCCATTCTCACTTGTTTTGCAGGAATATCAACATTTCACTACATAAATGTATCTCAAGTGATGAATCAAACTACACCATTGTGAAGAGCTTGTCGAGATGGTCGAAATGGACCTAGGGTTTGCTATGTTTGGAGTCCCAACGAGAGAGTCCTTGTTGGATACGACTTGGAAGATTCTAGAACAACTTGTGCGGATGCACAGGTTGTGATCCAGGTCTTGTGATGAGTGATTGTCAACGGAGTTGATGTGCATGTTCTTCGGCTTGTGTTGTGCAGGTGTTGAGCTCGAAGGCGGTGATCAAAGGCAAGGTGAAGGTCAAGTGCTGGAGTGCCGTGCCAATGGACCAAGGGCAGTGAAGGGCGGACTCGAACTTGGACTGACGGACCGGTGGCTGGAGGATCAGCCGTGGTGGCTGACATGCTGGGTGTTGACAGTGCTTATAGTCAATATTATACCATCAATTAGTGCATAAAACAATGATAAACATGTGACAATGCATAGTTGTAGGGTTTGATTCTAACAAGTTCCATGAGTTGTGTAGTTCTCAATTGTTTTACAGGAGCATCAATATTTCACTACATAAAAGTATCTCAAGTGATGAATTGGACCATACCATTGCGAAGAGCTCATCGAGACAATCGAAACGGACATATGGTTTGCTACATTTGGAGTCCCAATGAGAGAGTCCTTGTTGGATACGACATGTGTTGGCATTTCTAAGCGCAACCACCAGAGGATAGGTTTAAGGTCCATCCTCGGCGATCACGCCAGAAATACTTACTCACACCTCTTAGCATCATTACTAGGGTAGGCCATCATCCCCAGGCACGGCGCCAGGAATGCCTGTTGACATTCCTTAACGTCATACACTGAGTATGTTGGTTCCTAGCGATGCTACTAAGGGACATCAGTGTCAACCTTAGACACAGCCACTTAGCTACAGATCCGGTATCGGCGCCAAAGTGCGATGACACTTCATATACAAAAACATGTGGCTTTTGTGATGGCCTGAGAGGCTAGCCTGGTAAACCAATTCGTTTATAGACAGGGTCCGCAAGCACACGGGGTTACCGTTGTAGCAT
This sequence comes from Coix lacryma-jobi var. lacryma-jobi, assembly GCA_009763385.1. NCBI lineage: Eukaryota > Viridiplantae > Streptophyta > Magnoliopsida > Poales > Poaceae > Coix > Coix lacryma-jobi. The sequence continues at coordinate 93,860,307 of CM019824.1, forward strand.
TTCACCGGGAGTATTCCAGGTATCCTTATTTATATTTTACCAGTAGGAAGGCTAGGTGCGAAAGGATTCGAGATATATCCATGACAAGAACATAATAATTGAATAGTTGACTAATTAACCATAGCTTGAGGATAAACGGTAGTTTGGATAGTGGGATCAACACACACACATTGCCTAAGATACATGGAGCTTCTACAGGGATAGGAAAAAGAATAAAAGAATAAATAATATCCTATGGAGCATGGATCTTAACAAGGTTATGTAAATGAATTGAGTATACATGGTTATGATCAAGTTAACATTAGTGCTAAGTACTGGATGAAATAGGAGATCCGGGAACAATGGTCTGCCAGCAGGATACACCGGGCAATTTAGACTCCTACCCCAAAGCCGAAAGTGGGGGATTACAAGGGACGGACAGGGCTATCACCACCTGCCGCCTACCCCTCAACCGTGAACTAAGCCAGGCATTCACCCTACCCCATATACCTGAGAACCACTCTCACGTACATGAAGAACACTTGCACCCCCTCAGGTCCCCAACCCTACGGATTGACAGGAAAAGGGCACAAGCGCGCCCGAAGGCACGACAAAACACCACCCAACACGTATCACTAAGATATCAAGATCTGAACATGTGGAATGATGAACAACATTCATGTTCATGATGAACAAGGATCTAATACTATGAACTAGTTCTAGAATGATGAACAATGAACAAGAACATAGCTCTAATTCAAGAACATAAAAATGTTGATCATAAGAGAACAAGAACAAGTATGAAAAGAAGAACTTAGTATTCATACCAAGTAGATCTTTACAACTCCTCCTCCTCTCTTGCAAGTAGTACTTGCTCCAACTACTAGAAGATCTAAACTAATGTAAAGAGCTCCAAATACAAGTGGAATGAAATGACAAACGTGTTGAATGTGTGATTGATGTTGAAGAAGGAGCTCTACCCCTTTATTTATACTAGTACATATATGGTCGGTTTGGAGGAGCTAAGTATGGAAACCCATACGAACCGCCTTTGCATGGAGGCATGCAACCGCCATAGGAGGTCGGTAGCCAGTGGGGCTAGGGGCGGTGCGCTCGCACCCCTGGTGGGCCCACTAGCCACCGCCTTCGCATGGTGGGCCCTTGGCTTGATGCATTTCAGAGTTATGATGGTTTCCAGCCCAGATCTTTTCTTTAGGTGGGCTTCTCCCATATTTCTTGGTTTTACGCTTTGTCAGAAAGCGTATTCTTCTCGCCTTTTCCACTATTTTCATGATTGATACCTGAAAAGCAATGATTCTCCAATACAAGTGGAAATAGGTCAAGGTGATAACATATGTATGTAAGTATGCTTTGTTTTGTGCTTGGTTGGCTTATAAAAGTTGTCGGTAAGCACCGCCAACAAAACCCCCCAAGCTTACCCCTTGCTCGTCCCGAGCAAGCAATACAAATTTAGGTTGTTGATCAGGAGTTGCTGCAATGCCGATCATTTTTTCAAAGTTGCTATGTTTATAACTTAGAATTCTACTTTGATTTAAATAAATCAACATTCTACTGTAACACCTCTGGTGTTAAGCAACCCTAAATGCATAACTTGACATCTCATAAGCATAAAGCATTCTCATATGTTTTCCTCTTTCATGTAAAGTGTCATTTCATGTGATAATTGCTACTGATCATGCAATGGTGTGATGCTTGTTTGGCTTGTTGGTGGACTGGTTTGAGTTTCTTAGTAATCTAACCATGTTGAGAAGTCAAAATGAGGCCATGTTTATGTGGGCCATTTTGGTTAATGAAGTCTCAAAACCTAGTTGACCAAATAGAGCCCTAGGAGTCCTTTTGTTTGACTAACAAAGACCTCCTTGATAGAAGCTTTGTATGGCTGAGTGCCCTAAACCAAAAGTGTGTAGAATTTAGAGTAGAACAAAAGTTGTTTTTGGGTCAACTCATGAAAATGGGTATAACATGGTGTTTTGAGGCCCACAAGGCAGAAATGGGTGAGTTTAGACTTGGAAAATTTTCCTAAGTCTTTAAGTGCAAAACAGTTTAATCTAGTGAAGTTTGGAGCTTTCGTAAGAAATATCCAAGCCGAACCAGTGCTCGGGCCTTTAACCAAAGTTGTAGATTTCACATAGCTCTACTCAATGGAACAAGTGGTTTAGCATTTCATTGAGTGGATTAAGAGATAATCATGCGTAAAGTCGGGCTATCAGTCGGCTGATGACCGACTGAATCAGCCGATTCAGTTTGAATCGGCCGACGTCAGTGGCCGACTGCGCCAGGAGCCGTTCGCCGCGTGGAGCGCGATGGCCGGCGAGACAGCGTCCGCGCGCGGCGTGGCGAGCACAAAGCCCACCTGCACGCACTCGCCCCGCCAGACGCCTCCTCCCCTTTTGCCTTGCGTCCTCCTTGCTCTCGTCGGCGCCCAGGCGGAAGAAAGGGGAAACCGAGAGTTCGCCGCCGTTTAGCCGCGCCATCGCCCAACCAACCACCTAGCTAGCTTCACTTTGAGCTCCTGCTTCGTTTGCCGTAGTTAGCGCTCCGTGAAAAGTCCTAGGTAAGCCACAGAACGAGTTTCCGCCAAGGCCGCCATGACCGCCAAGCTCGGTGCGCCATGGTCGACCCTCTCTCCGTGCGAATCCCTCCGTTCTAGCTCACGTTCGTGGGTCAGTGAAGCTCGTGGAAGCTGTAGGAGAAGTTGGTTTAGCCGATTAGGGTTCGGTGGTAGTGGTACGCCATCGTCCGCCGTTCGCCATGGTCGCCATGGAGGGCATGGCCGTGGTCTCGGGTGTTCGGGGTGGAAACCCTAGCTTCCAAGCCTCGCGTTAGATTCGTGGAGGTCACCGGAGTGGGAATTGGGTGTTGGTTTGCCGTGAGATGGCCGGAGTCGGCTGGCGTGGTGAGGCCGTGCCGCCGTGGCCGCCATTTCCGACGGCGAGCTCCGTCCGCTGCGGCGCTAGGCTAGTGAGGGGTGCCCATCGATGCGGAAGGTTGAGAGGAGTCCGGTGGTGGTGTTGGTTTCACCGGAGGGTTTGCCGTCGGCGAGCTCCGACGAGGTCAACGACCTCCCCTGCTCTATGAGTATGGCAGGTGGGGTCAGTTTGACTGCGGGACCCAGTGGTCAGCCGCATGGGTGCAGTGGTGTTGGGTGCCCATAGCGTTTAGGGTTTAGTTGTTTTGGTTAAATTGCAATGATCCAAATGAGGTGAAATAAATTTTGTTAGATTTGTCTTGGTGAGATCTTCCCATGAAAAATATGATATGTCCAGTTTGTGATAATTTTATATGTAGTTACAATTAATTTGTGTTTAGGATGCTATCTTGTTTAATGCATAGCAAATTGTACATTGCTCAGAAAAATGTGATTCTTGTTTTGTTAGGTTTGTGTTGATGAATAGTATCTGGGAAGAAATATAATATGAGTATGTTCTGTGAAAAATGTTGGCAGTAACATTTAAAGTGATTAAATGCTATTTTCTTGTATGATTTTTTAGTAAATAGAATATAAATTATATGAGCTTGGTAATTTTTATAGACTGCTCTTGTGCTAAGAAGTTCAGAAGAAAAATATGAAATCTGTTGTTTGACACTTTTTACTATGATGTGTAGTTCAAAGCACCTTTTTGCCATGTTGTTTGTCTTTTTCATAGAGAACAGTGCTTAAATCCAAACCACTTAAAATTTGTACAGTGAGATAGATTCCATTCTATTAACTTACATTAATTTTTGTAGATTGTTCTGGATCTGTTAACTACTGGTTGCTGTTGTAGGCTTGTTTAAATAAATTGTTTGGTTAGGCAAGTGGATAATAAGTAAGGTTGGGTAAGATAAATAATGCTGTTATGATTAAGTGTGTTAAGTGGCTGTTTAGGAAGGTTAAATGAATTATTAAATTGTAAGGTAGTAGCAAGGTAGTTAAAGGTTAACTGTATGTTGTTGACTACCTTGTTGAAGAAACTGAAGTAGATGACATGTGCTTATCCCCTGAGTTATCTTCTCCTATGTTGCATCTCATTAGCATTCTCTGTGCATCCATCCTATTTATACATGTTCATGCATCATACAGGATCGGTAGAGGAGACTCAGAACCCGCTGCAACAGGAGGAACCGAGTCCGGAGGAGACCCTGTTCGAGAAGACCGAAGGAGTCGACGTTGAGGACTTGCCCGAGTGTCAAGACCACCGATCATCTGACTTCGAGAGAGGCAAGCCCCAGAGCATCTAACTCCTTATGGTTTGCAAATTATTTACGAATGAACCTGATATGTTGTTGCATTAGGTTTATAGGAGTTGATTGCTACCGTTGTTGCATTATTAGTATACCTTGTCCACCGCAATTATTATCTCGATACCCTGTATAAGTCTAGGCTTGAGTATGCTTAGCCTGCTTAGACAGGTAAAAGTCAGGTGATTTCCTATCTCCCGCATATAGGTGGATACTGATCATGATTAGCCTGGTGCTATCATGGAAATAACCATGTGATAATTAAACTGAGACCGAGCGGGATGTAGGAGCAACAGAACATGGGTTTTGTGTGCTAGTAGTCTCCCGTCTGTGTTGCTTAGGACCCTACGAAGGCACACCTCAGTCATTTTGAACACGTCAAGCACTTAACGGAGTAGGTCCGGGTACCTCCCGTGAAGACGAGTAAGGTTATTCGAGCCGGTGATGGAGATGTTGACGCCTAACACCCAGGGCCTCAGATGTACCGTGGGCAACTATTCTGAGCAACCTGGCATGGTCCGTGGACAGGTGGGGCCTGATTGACCTAGCATGACCGTGGGCAGTTATAGCTTGAGGGTCCTGGCATTGAGATAACCCCCAGTGTAGAAGGGCCCATGGTCGTCCCCCGCGTTGTGTTCTCGAATTTCCTGAGAGGCAGCCGACGACTACCGAGCGCAGGTGTGATCGGGCGAGTGTGCGACATTTTATTCCCAGCTGGGTAGGAATTGATTATAATCGCCATCGCTCCTGGACAGTGAGTAACTTGACTGGCATGTGTTACCGTAGTAACTTATGGAACTAAAGATGGTTATGATGTTGAACCTGAAAAGGCTATTGATGAAATAGTCACTCTTGCTTGATTAATTAGCCAAGTGATTGCTCTAGATCAGGTGCAAATCTAGTTAATCAGGATTAACTATAAAAGTGACCGCCAACACCTTAAAATTATGTTTTATTCATAAAAGAGCTTTCGTGCAAAATGGTATGTTTAGCCAACCCCAGATATAGCCTTCATGATCCTTGGAGTCTCATTATTTCTGGTTTATGACGAGTAAGTCTAGCTGAGTACCTTCTTGTACTCAGGGTTTTATCCCTTGTTGTTGCAGATGGACAGTGCTTCTATGGCTACTGTGAGAACTTCCTGTACGCTGTTACGGGTGATGACTAGACCATGGGCATGGTCCACTCTGATCCTTACTTGATGCTTTTGCTGGACTGATCAGGTTGATGGCACAATATTATGAACCAATTGAACTTGTGTTTCAAAATTATGTTGCTTCCTCTACTATTTCAAACTATGGTTTGTAATATTGTTTCGTACTCTAATGTATTTGAACAATGTGAGAACTGTGATGTATCTTGTGGACATGTACGCTAAACTATTACGATCTTGGCTGATTTTGAAATGTTTGAAATCCTTTGAGATTTCTGGACTACCGGGTTTGTACGAGCTTAGGTACATGATAATCTTTGCGAAAACAGAGATTTCAGTGCTTAATCTGGTATAAATTGGTTGGTTCTGCCACAACTACTCACCCTTTTACCTTGTCACCTGTGGGGCGTTGTAGCAATCTCCGAGTCTTTTGGTGGTTGCGAGATCGACCGATTTTATAGACCTCCTTATCCTTCATTCCTTGGTCCACTATTAATCCGGAGGTTTTAAAATATTTTGAAATTCAAAAATATAGTTTCTCAAATGATACACTCAATCGCTCTTTGTGTATTTGATCCTTACTAAAGGCTTTTTGGAAGTTGCCTCGCTTTTCCCTACCAACTATGAAGGCTTTATGTGGAGTTTTATGTAGAGGATAAAGTTGGGCATACTTGTGTTACATATTTTGCTATGTCAAAGACCGAACCACATAGAGATTCAAGTCATATACCTTGATCGAGATGTGCAAGTGTGTGAAAATGTTTTTGTTTTGAGCTCCTTTAGTCAAATCTCTCTCTTTTTCTTGGAATTTTGAGAGTACAGGCTATCTTTCTCTTCCCTTTTTTTAGGTGGGTATTGAGCATACCCCTAATTCTACATCGGGCACTTGCCCATATTTTCAACAAGCCTTTTGGCATGGATTATTTTTTTATTTTTTTCAATAGCCCGTAACTCTTTTTTTGGACTTTTTGTGTGAGAGAGAAGTGACATTGAGAACACAAGGTTGATATGTGCCCTTGTGGTACCTTTCCTGAGTGATGAGTGATCGGTCAACGGGTAACATGTCTCTTGGCTGTATTGATGTGCAGTTGTTGAGCTCGGAGACAGTGGTCGAAGGTGAGGTGAAGGCCAAGTAGAGAAGTGTCGTGCCGACGGACCGGGAGCGGTAAAGGGCGGACGTGAGGCTTGGACCGACGGACCGGGAGACCTGAGGACCAGTTGTGGTAGCTGGCACATGGCATCGGCAAGCAAGGGTCCATGGGGATGTGCGGTGCATCGGCCGAGTCGGAAGGAAGGTGATGGCGTTATGTCACTTGGTGGGAGGCCGAGAAGGAATGCAAATGCACTGTGCCCGGCGTGGAGGCTGGAAATGCTCTGACATCGGTGCTGGAACTCAGGGTGTGCGAACCACATCCCGTCTACAGCATGGGTTTGGTAGTTGAGCCTCAAAAAACTACTCTCGACGGTTTCCAAGTTTGGGCCTGTAACACCCGGTTTTCCGTAGAATACCAAGTGCTCACTATATGTGTGCCCAGGAAGTCCACAAGACACATATAGCACCAAATATGGAATTTTCTCAAAGACAATGCTTTATTACATATCGAACATAGTCACAACAAGACATACATCTAAAACAAAGCAGAGCGAAAACTACTCTTCGAGACTCCAAACTCCATAGGGACGGTTGACTGGGGGAACACCCGCCTAGAACTCTTGAAACATCTTCTGTAAATCTTCTCTTGAATCCACCATCTGGTACCCATCCGGGATTTTTATGTGAACCAACGACAAGCGTCAGCTCACCATGCTCAGCAAGTACAACTACGGGGATGCAAGGCTCAAAGGCTTGACATGGTTAACTGCGGTTAGCATTTTAAGTTGATCATATTTTATATTAACCTTACTTTACTAGCTGTATGAACCCTGTTGTCCCATGGTAAGTGATAATCATTATGTTAAAAAGAGGTAGACCACCAACCTCCAACATACCCCACCATGGACTACTTAAAAAGGATCCGAGCCACTCGTATCCGTGAGCACGGCTGATATATCAGGTTTACACTCTGCAGAGGTTGTACACTTTCACCTTAGGCCGTGATTCCCATATGCCGGGGTTTGCAAGGCCCACATCACCTCCTCTATGGAAGTATGGCAGGGTTTCACTACGAAGCCTTTCACTAGCTACCCTAACAAGTACTAGCCGCAAGGTTTAGGCGTCCAGGCGAATGGAGGCCCCCTTCAAGATGGCACACCTGACAGCCGACCAGTACACATCATGACAGGCAAGGAAGCCATTCTTAAATGCAGTTCCCCCCTCTAGCGCCTTTCGATAACTACTACAAGCTAGAGAAAGTCTAGTTATATGATTAAGATCAGAGCCATATGATTCCCAAGGCTGCACGGGATCTCCAGGGTGGCCGCTTTAAAAGATAGTCCCTGGGGTGGGTCACTGAGCGAACAACATGCTCCAGTGCCCAAAATGTGGTTAAAAAGCCTCTTTTAACATTTGTTCCATAGTCATTAGTCAATATTAAACATTTAGCAATTAATAGCGCATAGCATTTCTATACATATTATGCAAAACCCTTCCATAGGTACAAGGTAATAAGATCAAGTGAAACTAGGGTTGTCCTATGGTTCATCAAGTTATGACACATGCATAATTAATATTTAGTCTTGCAGTTAATAGGTAACAAGGAAACCGTAGGTTATACTTGCCTTCCAATAACTCTTGTTGATGGTCTCACTTCTTCAAAGATCTTCTTCTTGATAACCTTGAACAGCTTGAACTCTAAACGGGGTCAAAGGCACCACACAAACATCCATTCCAATCATCACATGCAGATAAAATATACTTCTATTAGAACAGTACACCAAACATTAAAAACAGGTAGAGAAACATATATAAAGCTATTCTACTCGTTGCTACGATCAAATGAACGTAAAGATCACTCTATTCAGACTAAAAACGAGAAAGTTATAAAGAAAACATGTTTCAGGGGCACTTTTGTAAATAAAACACATTTTCCGGGGACTAACTCATGAAAAACGAGGACCTATACGGAACTAACTATAGATCTGCGGGGCTAGTAAGCGAAAACGGCTGCTCTGGACTGCGGGCACTAAAACCGGGAAGCTCAGGGGTTAAAACGATAGAAAACTAGACTAAAAACTAAATACTTTGAACTGGCTTGGACTGCGGGTTGATTGTTAAGAAGATCAGGGGATTTTTCGAAAAAGGGCACGTGCGTGCCGGCTGACTGGGCGGCTTGCTGAGCTGGCAGCCACGCGGGCACTGACGCGATGCTATGGAGCGCTGCGCGGTTGGGCGGGTTCACCAGCGTGGCTGTGGACCACGCGCGCGGCTCGGGTTCACGAGCCCATGGACTCGGCTTATACCCCTTCGGGGTTTACTTCTAATCTCGGCCATCCCTAGCCAGATGGAAGGCTCGGGGTGAGTTTGGCGGTGCTGGCGGTGGCAGGGACGGCGGCGCGCCATTGCTTGGAAGCGCTCCAAGCCTCGGTTCGCTACACGGGAGGCACGGGGGTGAAGCGGAGACGACGGCGACCTCGGTTAGGGGCTTGGCCATGGCGAAGGGGGCTTACCGCAGCGAGGTCGACGGTCGTGAGATCTGCAAAAGGGGGAAAACGCTCAGGCGAGCTCGTCTACGCGCGATAGAGCGAAGGCAGGGTGTAGGGGTGTTTCTGGTGACCGTGGTGTCACCTAGAGATGCTTGACGGGGCACTAGGGCGGTCGGCGAGGCTCTGCAGCGGCGGCGAGGCGAGGGGTGTGAGCGGGTGAGCGAGGGGAAGAGCGAGGGGGCTCTGCCCTGGCTTTTATAGGGCTCGGGCGGTCCGGCGAAGGGATGCGGGTGCGCCATTGAGCCGAGATGGCGGCGTAGTGACCTTGATGGCCACTACCGTGGCGGTTACGGGAGGAGGGGAGGCGGCGGCGGCGCTGCTTCGGCTGAAGGTAGGGGAAGGGGCGCGGTGAGGCTGACGGGTGGGGCCGGCGCGTCAGCGGGTGCGGGCGAGCTGGAATGCGGGGCCAAGCGATCAGCGGGAGGGGAAAGCGGCGGGCGTGGGCACAACGCGCGCGGGACGAGCGGGCGCCAGGCCGCGCGGGAGCGGGCCGCGGGGAGGGGAGGGGTGCGGGTGCTGCACGCGCGCGTAGGCGGGCTGAGCGGACGCCAGGCCGCGTAGGCGGACGGGCCGCGGAGCTGGGCCACGCGAGCGGGGAGAGGCGGGGCGGAGGCAGGCTTGCAGCTGGGCCGGCGCGCGCGGGAAGGGAAGGAGGAGGCGGGCGCAGAGCGGGCCAGGGTCAGGTCGAGGCCCAAGCGGGTGAGTGCGGTGAGAAGGAGGGAGGCGTGGCCACGGGCCAGGCCGCCTTTCTGGCTTGGCCGAAAGGGTTGGGGAAAGAAAGAAAGCCTTTTCTTTTAATTTCTTTTGAAAACTTGTTCAAATTTAAATCAAACTTGAATTTGAACCACTCAACACTATTCCTGCACTCAAACGAAATAATATGCTCCATCATGAATGCAACTAAAAATGTTTCTAACCCCAACTTAATTTATTAATTCTCCAAAAATTATTATTTGACCTGTATGTTTCATGAAAAATAAATAAATAGAGCCATATTAAAATCTATTTTCCCGAAAGTGATTTTCAGGGTGTCACAGGGCCACAAAACACGGGGTGGCGAGTTTCCGAGTTTGGGCCTCAAAACTCGGCAAGGACGGTTTCTAGGTTTGGGCCACAAAACCTAGGTTGGCGGGTTTCTGAGTTTGGGCCACAAAAATCAGCCGGAGGATAGGTTTCCCGGTTTCAGCCTCAAAACCGGGGGGGAGGTCCGCAAAAAGGACGGTCGACGCGTGGTGGCGTGGAGAGGCTGGCGCGGCGGCGAAGCTATCCACGAGGAAGGTGCGGCGGTCGACAGGGCGGCACGTGGTGGCATCCTGAGGCTTGCGTCGAGGCAAAGCTAAGGATGAGGAAGGCGCATCGCCGTCGGATCCACAATCAGCAGAGTCGGACCGGGATACCCCTAGGGTTGGCCGCTTCGCTCTTATATCTAGGGGTAGAAGGGTACTATTGTACTTAGGCTATAAATAAGAGAGGCGCCCCTCCTCTCTCTCCATCCTGACAGCCATTTGTTCCTGAGCTCTCTCTCTCTAGCCCCCACTTTGGTTCTAATCATACCTTGCTGCTAGGGATCCACAGAGAGACTCCAATCATACCTCTGTGCTTTGGGTTTTTGAGGAAGTGAGACCGTAATCTCATGATTGTCTCATGTGGTAGCCACACGGTTGCAATCCCTGATCGATTCACGTCATGTTCTAGTGTTCTTCGTGTTTTCGGTTTTTGCCTTCCCGGAGTTTCACTTGGTTCTCCCTCTCCGAGGAACGATTTTCGATTCCACTTGAACACACTTCTTCTAGATCATGAGGCGCATCTTTTCACCGAAGGAATTCGTCTCAAACATCACGAGCTAGTAGATCGGTCGATTTCTGTGTTGGATCAGTTTTCTTTCCGATTTCCCCTAACTTCTTCGATTCCCCGATTTGGAGTTAGTTTCAAGCCATGATCTCTTAGGAGTAGCTCACTAACCTCCTTGTGACCTCTCAGATCGAGTCTTGGCTCTAGAGCCTTTGATTCGGGGGAGATCGGGTTGAATCGCCGAAGAACTGCAAAGTTTTCGGGGGCATCAGACGCTGGTGTTCTTGGCATCGTACGCTGACCCGAGTAGCATCAGACGCGCCATTGCCATGTGTCACTTTCTGTGATTTTAAGTGAGCATCGGACGCTAGGCATCGGACGCTCCGTTGTTCATCGGACACGCCGGACCCTGAGCATCGGACGTTGAGCTGTTACTGTAGCAGCGTCCGATGGTCATGCAGTAAGGTTCCAGAAAGGACCTGTTTGCATCAGACGCGTCCGCCATGTTGGCATCAGACGCTGCCAGCGTCCAATGCAGTGACAGTTTCACTGTTTCGTCCGTGGTTTGTTCGTCTGGCTTTAGATTTGGTTTCCGGCTTTTGCATTAGATTTTTTTGGGTTGTGTAGTATCCCGCTGTGCTTCTAGGAAGCATCCACCCTACATTTAGGGTCGTGGATACTAGCAAGCCCGTGTCTTGTTTTTGGGGTGACTTTCTAGGACAAGAGCTATCTATATCTCGAGAACAAATTTGAGGCTCCCATTCACCCCCCTTCTGGTCGCCAATTCGGTCCTTCAATTGGTATCAGAGCTGATTAAGGATCTTCTCTACCTTAATCGGTTTTGGATCCTAAAGGCGACATGGAACGAGGGAACGACAAGGCCCCCTACTTTGATGGGACTAACTATCCCTATTGGAAGATTCGGATGCGTGCCTATCTTAGCAGCATCAGTTCTTCTGTTTGGGAGATATGCGAGAATGCTGAGTACGAGGTCCTTGCGGCTCATGTTGGTCAGGTCCAGATTGACCAGCACGAGGCCAACTCCAAGGCTCGTAACGCGCTTTTGGCCAACATCTCCCTTCCTGTGTTCGAGCGTGTTTCCGAGCTTCAGACTGCTCGAGAGATCTGGATGAAGCTCTTGAGCTATCACGAGGGGACCGTTCAGGTCAAGACCAGACTCTTTGAGACATACAAGTGGGAATACGAGAACTTTGTTCAGTTGGAGGGAGAGACGATTGACGCCATGGTCGCTCGTTTCCAAACGATTGTGAACAAGATGAGTGCCAATCAAGCCAACCTACCCTATGACGATCATGAGAGGGCTCTCAAGTTGCTATACGCCCTGGACCGGAGGGTATGGGAGGTGAAGGTGTCGACCATCATAGAGTCTCCATCCTATGACACCCTCACCGTGGACGAGTTTTTCAACAAGCTCAAGTACACCAGAATGGATCACTTGACTCAGGCCAAGCTGAAGAACCCATCTTCTCATTCCATGGCTTTGGTCTCAGGCAAGGGTGGATCGACTCTTTCCACTGACGTTTCACCACCTCTCTTTGATTTGTCTTCTTTGCTTTCAGTAACAGAGGAGCAGGTGGAGGCGTTGGACGATGACGAGCTCGCCCTCACCATCACCCGATTCTCGCGGTTTCACAACAACCGCCTGAATCGCTGGCGTGGTGGCGCACGTGAGGGCTGCTACGGGTGTGGAGATCCCGATCACTTCATCGCGAGCTGCCCCAAGCGCGACAAGAGCTTCCCCAGCAAGAACCGCAACTCCAGGCGCAAGCCCAAACCGGAGAACAAGGCCGGGAAGAAGAAGAAGGGCACCTATCACTGGGAGGACGTGGAGAAGGCTTTCGAAGCCGGTTGGCATGCCTTCATCGCCTCCATCAGTGACGATGAGAAGAGCTTCAACGGTGACTGCAGCGACGACGGGTCCGAGCACAAGATGGAAGAACGCTTCAACAAACTCTACTTCTTCGGCAACTCCTCCAAGGGCTTTTGCACCATGGCCTTGGATGAAGAGGACCGTAAGTGCCAAGCAAAGGACGCCGTCGCCGACGACGCTTCCGAGGTATCAACCTCTTCTCTTGTCGATCATCTTACCGGTGAGCGCGATTCTCTTGTCGACATAGTTCTCGGCCAGGACAAGCAACTCAAGCGTGCTATCCGAGAGCGCAACGAGTTTAAGGCCAAGATGAATGAGGCGCTTAACGAGCTTGAGTTCGCTAAGTCTGAGGTGAAGGTGACCGATGAGGAGGAGTGCGAGGAGTGCACGATGCATATGACAAACTTTGCCACCCTACAAACCAAGTATGCCTCTTTGATTGAGGTGTATGATGAGCTGAAAAGTAGGCTAGACTTGGTGGGTGATTGCAAAGGGTGTCTCTCCCTGAAGAAGGAGCTGGAGGAAGTGAATGCGAGGCCTTCTTTGCTGGGTGCGTGCAAGTCTTGTCCAGGATTGCGAACTGAGTTGGTAGAAGTTAGTGCCAAGCTTGCTGAAGCCGTGAAGGCCAGCTCAGTTAGCATCTTGTCCGCTCCATGTGAGCGATGCGTGGGGATGGAGCTTGAGATTGCCAACTGTCGGCATGACAGGATGCAAACCGAGGAGGAAAACACATACCTTCGGTCCATCCTGAGTTGGGTGTCATGCAGTGAGCCGCAGTTGGGCATGATGATCAGTCAGTTCAAGAGGGGAACTGATTGCTCGGGAGTAGGCTTTGCTTCAGGTGGGAAGGGCGCTAGCATCTTTGGCAAGGTCGGTGAGTTTAGCGGAGTGAACCCTAGTGAAAAGCCATCTGCTATCCCTAAGCTTACCAAGATCACCCCACTTGAGCCTCCCAACCCTATCACCAAGGATGGCATCCTTGATGAACCTCCCAAGGCTCCACCTCGCAAGCAAGTGTGGGTTCCCAAACCTAACCATCTAAGGAACACACTTGACACCCTTCCTAATGTCTCTAGTGATCCCCTTCCGAGAGGCAAGCAGCTGACTAGAGTGCACAACCCTCGCAACCATAGGAACCAACAACCCAAGAGAGTGGTGAGGTTCGAGTGTGAGTACTGTCACCATGAGGGTCACCTAGCTGAGTTTTGCTTTCGGAGGAAGAGAGATGCTAGGAAGGAGTTGGAGCTGAACAACTAGGCCAGGAACCACCCTCTCCATGGGATGCAAGGTCGGGGAGTTCAGAGGCAGGGCGCTAGGCCTGGAGGTGGACCCCCTTAGGCGGCTTCGCCCCAAGCAGCTAGACCACGAAGTGGTGGTTGTTCCTGTCGTGGTTCCGGACGTCCTCAATACGACCGTCAGCCGGGTGTAAGAGGCTTTGCTGCACCGTCCTTTAGCGAACCACCTTTTCAGCATGGTGGTGATCGCATTGCTCAGATGGGGCGAGGAGGTGAGTTTGGAGGATTTCCGTTCCATAGCGGACCACCTTATTAGTTTGGTGGTGATCGCTTTCCACCCATGGGAGGAGGTCAGTTTGGTGTTGCTTCTAACTCTTTTTCTGGGCCTATGACACAACACTGGTATCCTTCTCAGTATACTAACCCCAATGTTGTGCCATATGCTCATTTCCTGCCTTTCTATTGATGCAGGAACTTTAGTTGGAGAACATGTGGCTCATGGATTCTAGGTGTTCGTGCCACATGACCAGAAAGAAGGAATGGTTCTCCAACCTAGACCCCGTTGTGCATAAGGAGTACATCACTTTCGGGGATAATAGTAGAGGTAAGGTCGTTTCTCATGGATCTATTCAGCTCAATGAGAACTTCGTTCTCAAGGATGTTGCTTTGGTTTCTAACTTGCATTTCAATTTGCTTTCTGTCTCGCAACTTCTTGAAGACGATTTTGAAGTGCGCTTTAAGGAGGGTTTGAGTCAAGTTTTGGACTCTCGGGGAGACCTGGTCGTCCCTTTTGGCCGTGTTTTCAGAGCTGATTTTTCTCGCTCTTTCGGCTTTGCTAGATGTTTGATGGCTGATCCTTCTTCAGATTTGTGGAAATGGCATAGGAGGCTTGGTCACTTGAGCTTCGACTTGCTTGCAACACTTAGCTCACTTGGCTTAATCCAAGGATTGCCCAAGCTTAAGTATCAGAAGGACCTTGTTTGCCATCCTTGTCGTCACGGGAAGATAGTTGCTGCTTCTCACCCACCTGTTAATCAGGTGATGACCAAGCGACCCGATGAGCTTTTACACATGGACACTGTTGGTCCAACTCGGGTTTGCTCAGCGGGTGGGAAGTGGTACGTTCTAGTGATCGTTGACGATTTTTCGAGGTACTCTTGGGTGTTCTTTTTGGAGGCTAAGGACGAAGCTTTTTCTTTTGCTCATGATTTGATCTTGAGGTTGAAAACTGAGTTTCCCCCTGATACCATTAGAGCTATCCGTAGCGATAATGGTACTGAGTTTGATAACTTGCAGTTTGCCTCTTTCTGTTCTTCTCATGGAATCGAGCATCAGTTTTCTTCTCCTTATGTCCCCAGTAGAACGGTGTTGTTGAACGCAAGAACCGGACCCTTGTTGAGATGGCCAGGACGATGCTAGATGAGCATAGGACTCCTAGGCATTTTTGGGCTGAGGGGATCAACACCGCTTGCCATGTTTCGAATCGCATCTTTCTTCGAGCTTTAATGAAAAAGATGTCTTATGAGTTGCGATTTGGGCGGGTACCCAAGGTATCTCACTTTAAGGTGTTTGGGTGCAAGTGCTTTATCCTGAAGCAAGGCAATTTGGATAAATTTGAATCTCGCTCTACTGACGGTGTGTTTCTTGATTATTCTTTGCATTCGCGTGCTTATCGAGTTCTTAACCTTGAGACTAACCGGATAG
Organism: Coix lacryma-jobi var. lacryma-jobi; assembly: GCA_009763385.1. Taxonomy (NCBI): domain Eukaryota; kingdom Viridiplantae; phylum Streptophyta; class Magnoliopsida; order Poales; family Poaceae; genus Coix; species Coix lacryma-jobi. Next base: position 93,875,944 of record CM019824.1, read on the forward strand.
TGGAGACCTGCGAGGTCACATTCGAAGAGAGTATGCCTTGTGCTTCTTCTGCTTTTGATGTTGCAGGGGAACAAGAGCTAGGAGAGATAATCTTTGTGGAGGAGGAGCAGGAAGATGCCGATTGGGGTGATCCCGAGCCAACTCCAGTGGCTGCCCCCGTCGACCCTGCGACGACTACTTCAGCTCGAGGACCCGATCCCACTACTTCTTCTTGGGGTCCTCTTGAGCCACCTCTCTAGCGAGCACCCACTGCACCTGAGGGACTTTGGCGAGGCAAGCGCCCCGAAGCATTCAGCAGGCTCATCCCCCGCAACAGATGATCGGCGGCATCGACCAGCGAGTCACGCGGTCGCGAGCGTATGAGATCTCACACTTTGCTCATTCTGCATTCGTTGCTTCTTTCGAGCCCAAAGATGTTGGACACGCTCTTTCTGATCCTAACTGGGTTAATGCCATGCATGAGGAGTTAGAGAACTTTGAGCGAAACCAAGTTTGGACCCTAGTTCCACCTCCACTAGAATGCCACCCTATAGGTACCAAATGGGTTTTCAAAAACAAACAGGGTGAGGATGGGATGGTAGTAAGGAACAAGGCTAGGCTAGTAGCCCAGGGTTTTTGCCAGAAAGAGGGGATAGATTACGAGGAAACCTTTGCCCCTGTAGCCCGTTTAGAAGCCATTAGGATCCTTGTAGCTTTTGCTGCTTCGAAGGGTTTTAAGCTTTACCAAATGGACGTCAAGAGTGCTTTCTTAAATGGGTATATAGAGGAAGAGGTTTTTGTTAGGCAACCCCCTAGTTTCGAGGATCCCAAGTTTCCAAACCATGTCTTTAAACTTTCAAAAGCTTTGTATGGTTTGAAACAAGCCCCAAGAGCGTGGTATGAGCATTTGAAAACCTTTTTGCTCTCCAAGGGTTTTAAAATGGGACGGGTAGATAAGACTCTATTTCTCCTCAAGCAAGGAAATGACACCCTTTTAGTTCAGATTTACGTGGATGATATCATCTTTGGTGGCTCCTCTCATTCACTTGTTGCCAAGTTTGCAGATACTATGAGCACGGAGTTTGAGATGAGTATGATGGGTGAGTTGACCTTCTTCCTCGGGTTGCAAATCAAGCAAACCCGAGACTGGATGTTCGTGCATCAAGGCAAGTACACGAAGGACATCCTGAAGAAGTTCGACATGGGTGAGGCCAAGCCTCTTACAACGCCCATGGCGATGACTGTTGCGATGGACGCGGACCAGGACGGAGAGGCAGTTGACCAGAAGGAGTACAAAAACATGATCGGCTCGCTCCTGTACCTGACGGCAACGAGGCCGGACATACAATTTCCTGTGTGTTTATGCGCTCATTTTCAGGCGTCCCCTCGGACTTCCCACAAGTAGGTGGTCATGTGCATCATGAGGTACCTCCAATATACTCCTGAGTTCGGGCTTTGGTACTCTTCTTCTTCGACCCTTTCGCTTTGTGGTTATTCCGATGCGGATTTTGCCGGCTGTCGGCTTGAGCGCAAGTCTACTTCTGGGGCTTGTCAATTTCTTGGCTCTTCACTGGTTTCGTGGTCTTCTCGCAAACAGTCGAATGTTGCCCAGTCTACTACTAAAGCCGAGTATGTTGCCGCTGCTTCTTGTGCCTCACAGCTTTTATGGATGGTTGCTACATTGCGTGATTATTGTCTAGATTTCAGTTGGGTCCCTTTGCTTTGCGACAGCACTTCTGCCATTAGTGTAGCAAAGAACCCCGTTCTTCACTCCAGGACCAAGCACATCGATGTCCGCTTTCACTTTCTTCGTGATCTATACAAAAAAGGCGACATTGATCTTAGGCATGTAGACACCCATAACCAGGTTGCAGATATTTTCACCAAGCCTTTGGATCTCTCAACTTTTGCTAGGTTGAGAGGTGAGCTTGGTGTGTGTTTCCCCTTTTAGATGGGGGAAGCATTTTGTTTGATGTACCATAGACTAACCTTCTGATCCTTTTTGTTTTTGGGTCTTGAGTCTGTTTGATCTTGTCTTTGCTCCGATTCTCTCTTCATCATGTATACATCTTGCTTTTTCGAGCTTCATGTCTATATTCCTTAGAATAAACTTATGCTCTGATTAGTGTTTGCTTCGATGACATATGATGATGCTTGTAACTTAGGCTCTCTTTGATCACTGATACATGTTGTGAGCTAAGCTATTTTTCAGAATGATGAACATGCTTAATGAACTTAAAACTTGATACATGTTCACCATTGAGATTGGCAACTAGCATGTGTAGGATGTGTTGTGCTATACATATATGCTAGGTTGCTATGTCTCTAGTTCTGAGTCATTCAATTGCTCTGATTGTTCATATTCTGTTTTAAAATGAACCAAGTTTTAGTGATTTGAAAAGATCGAGATGGGATTGCTTTGTTAGCACATCACGATATCGAGACTGTTTCTCATTGCACATTGAGTTAAACTTGAGCCGTGTAGTGAAAGACCGAAACCAATGCTTTAAGCTCCTAATTGCATATGCATAGGCTTAGCTCGGTTGAAAAGTTAGGCAATGAGAAGCTTTTAACCTCTCGCAATCACATGCTGAAATTGAACTTGTGTAATAACTGCTACAAATCTCTAATAAAATCTGAAAAGACATGTCTATGTTTCATTCTTTTGCATGACGATTGAACTTTGCTAGGGGTAGTTCACCTTGTATACATGTTTAGCACTTGTTTGACTTCCTGTCTATATGTGTTCAGTGCTATTTTCATGGTGAAACCTCTTTCTGAATTGCTTAAAACTTCTCACTTGGCTTATGCATTCATATTTCGTATTTGGTGATCAGTTTGATCCTTTGCTAGCACTTTTGCTTGTTGCTTAGAAGTCGGATCAGCACTCTTTAGAGCATCCATTCAGCACCTGAAGCTGCTAACATGCATTCTTGAATCATATGCATCTGCTTGACTCCGATAAGGCATGATCTAGCTCCGTTTTTCGCTTGATCGAGCTCTTTTCCCTTCTCTTTTGATTGCAAATTGCCCCCAAGGGGCAGAATTTTTCCGAAGGGGGGATCATTTTATGATGTGGTGACAATTTGCAATTTCTGAGTTTCATTTGTTGAGGGGGAGTTCTTTGAGTGAGGGGGAGCATTTCTGTCTTGCTCTGAGTCGTCTTTCATTGGTATCAATCTCTTGGGCTAGTTGTGTCGAGCCTCTATGCCTTTATCTTGAGGGACTAGCAGTGATTGTTCTTTATGCAGTCTTCATTTGGTATTGAGCTTTCAGCTAGTGGTGTTGAGCCCTTTCTGCCTCTTCTAGAGGACTAGCTTGATTCTGACTTGGTTGCATCGAGCAGTTGCCCATGTCTTTGGGAACCATGTCTTGTGCTTTGATTTTGATCGAGTTTTGCTCCTTGATGAGTTATTGCTCCGATCCTTTGCTTGGTTGTGTCGAACCGTTGCCCATGTCTTTGGGGACCAAGCTCTGCTTATCTCGATTAGTTCTTCTTCGGCCTTTCTTTCGGCTTTTGGACAATTTCGAGTGAGTTTTCTCTTTCTACCTATTTCTATTTTTCTTTTATTTTGGTTACGGTTACTATGAGTTGATGATGCACTCATCAAGGGGGAGATTGAGAACACAAGGTTGATATGTGCCCTTGTGGTTCCTTTCATGAGTGATGAGTGATCTGTCAACGAGCAACATGTCTCTTGGCTATGTTGATGTGCAGTTGTTGAGCTCGGAGACAGTGGTCGAAGGTGAGGTGAAGGTCAAATAGAGACGTGTCGTGCTGACGGACCGGGAGTGGTGAAGGGAGGACGTGAGGCTTGGACCGACGGACCGGGAGACCTGAGGACCAGCTGTGGTAGCTGGCACATGGCATCAGCAAGCAAGGGTACATAGGGATGTGCGGTGCATCGGCTGAGTCGGAAGGAAGGTGATGGGTCGTGTCACTAGGCGGGAGGCCGAGAAGGAAGACGAATGCACTGTGTCCGGCGTGGAGGCTGGATGTTGACACTGGTTAACTATCATAATTAAGAGATAAATAAATATAAAAAGGGCAAGAATATGATCACCAACAAAGGTTTAGGGCTTCAACTGACAATATTCCATGAGTTTTGGTGAGTTATGATTCTGCAGGGACTAAACCAGGAAATTAGCACCAATAGCTTCCCATAGAAGGAAACCGTCAGGAGAAAACGCAACCGCCACGTCGGGATACTTCTAGAAGATTCCAGAGGACGTAAGAAGACACCACAAGGAAGGACACCACTAGAGGCCGACCTGTGGGACCGACCGGTCCCATAGGGCCCACCGGTCGGTCGGCCAGGGAGCCCCCACGTTTCCGTCCTCTGCAAGCTACTTCCACCGACCTCCAGGATGTATCTCGACCGTACCTCAAGTCGGTTTGATCCAAGGGCCATGATTCATCGCACAGGGCTATATAAATAGACCCCTGACCCCCCCTCTCTAGGCAATAGGGTTTCAGGCAATTCATTCATCAGGGTTAGACCAACCAGAAGGAGATCAATCAGAAGCTTTAGGACTACATCCACCTAGATTAGTAGATAGAATAGGATTAGAGGAGGCAAGCTTCGCTTGGATTCCTGATCTAGTCACGAGAAGGCTTGGTAAACCCAAGATCTTCTCTCTTGTATTAAGATTATGGATCTATTTCATAATTGTTCTTCTAGTTCATCATTGTTCTTCATTGTTTATGTTCTAGTTCATCGTCTAGTTCATCTTCTAGTAAATAATCCTGTTCTAGTTAATGTTCTAGTTCGTACTTTAATTCTTCTCGATGATCTAATTCACCTTATTGTTCATTATTGTGTTCTAGATAGCAATACAATTGATATGATTAAGACATCAATGATTAAATTCTTAGTTATAATGCTTATAGTATGCTTTGATTATATATTTGGCATAGATAGTTCATCTTTATGTTTATACTCATGTTCGTATAACGCTCATCTTAAAGTACAACGGGTGAGTGATGAATGCTGTGTAGGCATGGTGCTTATACATTATTTATCTACGAATGCGTCCTATGTTCCGGATAGAGTGGTAGATCGCGGGTGTGACAGACCTGTTGAGTCCTCTGTATTGCACCTCCCGAATATAGTGTTCAGTATGGCTCAGTTAACTCATGGTTTAAGGGTTACTTTGCTTAACACCTTAGCCAATGATTGCCAAATATAATTGCACTAATCAAGGTATGCTATGACTTGTAATTAGAATAACTTAGGGATGTTCCTTATTAATACCTGTTCTCATCATCATCTTGCTAGGCGGTACTGTTCTAAGTTTATCCTTGATTTATCTGATCTCTGTTATCTTTTATCAATTATTTACCATATCCATTACTCTGTACCCGATTCCAGTTCATAGTAGTTAGTGTGTTATCAGTCTTGCTATAAGTGTGTGCCATATTAAATACTGTTAAGTCCTTATAATACCATCATATCTTGAATTGATTAGTCTCTAGGCTAAAATATAAATAACGATACCAGAGACTAGCTTGGGTGAAATGCTCTACAACGGGTATGTTTATCTGTGCGCTTGCAGGTAAATATCTATCTCTAAAATCAAGTGCACTGATATAATTACATTGCTAGCTTCATGTTGGGGATGACAACTTAACGTTAAGTGGAGTTAGTAGTGTCCCGTACACTCTTTTGTGCTTTCACTAGTTTATATTTTTATGTGACTCATTCTTAGAGTGAATCCATTAAGGAGTGTCAACAAGCATTTCTGGCGCCGCTGCCGGGGATCACATCAATTCAACTAGGGATGGTACCTAGGGTTTTTCATTAAAATCTTTATGAACATTGATAAGGAAATTGCATTAACAACATTTAAAACGGTAGCTAGAACATATCATTTTACTTACACACATTTGATGATGCACTAATTATTTACTTTTACAGGCTTACCCTGGCTTTTGTTTATCTTTTATATCTTATGCAGGGTGATGTATGACTGGTTTCCAACTTCCGAACAACTACACTGAGGATCCCGAAGCTTTACTAAGGAAAACTAGATGCAAACTTAAGAGACCCTCAGCACCACTACCAGAAGTTAGCCAAATAAGAAGAAGCTTAACACTAGTGTTGGACACCTTGGCCGACAAGACACTCCGCGAGTTCTCTGCACCAACCACTGCCAACATCAGGACTGGACCAACAGTCAATGTGGGGGACAACGGATTTGAACTCAAGCCAGCTTTGATCAACATGGTGCAAGCTAATCAGTTTTGCGGAAAGGCACATGAAGACGCAAGCGCTCATCTCTAACACTTTCTGGAGATTTGCAGCACTTTCACCATCAAAGGAGTCAAAAGGGACGCCATTCTACTTCGCTTGTTCCCATTCTCACTCTTGGGAAAAGCAAAACAATGGTTTTACGCCAACAAAGATAAAAACACCTCGTGGGCGATCTGTTCAACTGCCTTCCTAGCAAAGTTCTTTCCAGTGGGCAAGACGAATGCCCTCCGTGCCAAGATTTGAACTTTCCATCAACAACATGAAGAATCAATCCCAGAAGCTTGGGAACGCTTTCAAGACTACATATCAGAATGCCCTCACCACGGGATGGAGAATTGGCTACTCATGCAGACCTTTTACCACGGGCTCACTTCAAATACCCGTGAGAATGTAGATGCCGCTGCTGGAGGATCATTCTTATCACTCACAATCAACAATGCAACTACACTCATAGAGAAGATGGCCTCGAACCAAGGATGGAATGAGGAACGCTCTCAGCCACGCAAGAGGGGAGGAATACATCAACTAAAGGAAGTAGACATGCTGTCTGCCAAACTGGACCTACTCATGAAGAAGTTTGCTGAACACACTACCAAGAGGGAAGACGTCAAGCAAATCTACGAATCTCGCATGACATGTGAAGAGTGTGGAGGCATTGGTCATTCAGGGAGCAACTGCCCTGAGATTCAAGAGGATGCGAAGAACATCAGCAACAACACCAACTATCGTCCTCAACAAGCTCAAGGATGGAACCAGCAATCAAGGCCTAATTACTCAGGTAACTACTCAGGTAACTACCAAGGTAATACTTTTAATCAACCACCTTTGAGAGAGATGATATCCAATCAAAATAAAATTATTGATAATATGTCTAAAAAGATAGCTTCCAATGATAAACTACTTTAAAATATTAATACTAGAATGGATAGCTTTACTTCTGCCATAAAGAATCAGCATAGCTTTAATAAGATGATAGAATCTCAGTTATCTTAGTTAGCAGCTTCAGTCCCTATGACTGAAAACGGTAAGATTCCAGGAAGTCCAAAAGAGCTAGAAACTGCAAATCTTGTAGACATCTTTGATGCAGGACACCCCATACCTAGACCTTCAAGGGAATGGATGGATGACTCCATTGCCCCAAAGAAAGGAGATCCAGGAAGACCTGTGATTCCAATTCATATTGGACCTCACAGTTTTGAAGAAGCAGTCTGTGACCTTGGAGCAAGCATCAACATTATGCCAAGGGTAATATATGAACAAATACATGGTGCACCTCTATTATATACAACCATGTGTTTGCAGCTTGCAGATCAGACACTGTGCTACCCATTGGGAATTTTAGAAAACATCTGTGTACGAGTGGGACGCTCGTATATATGTGCAGACTTTATGATCATTGAAACAGGTGGAGACAAAAGAGCACCCTTCATTCTTGGACGCCCGTTCCTAAGCTCAACCAAAGCCATAATCTACGCAGACAGCGCCAAGATCTGTTTCACAATCACAGGCAACAAAGAGAGATTCAGCTTCAAGAGCCGTACACTCACTACCAAAGTCCACCCTCAGATGCCCTATGAAGATACAAACATCATATCATCAAAGAAGAAGAATAGAAACAGAAGAAGGAAGAACAAGGCTACACAACCATATCAAGACACAGTATGGATGGTCAACTCTGTCCAAACAGATTACGACCACCTTCTTGCATCACCATTCCTCGCTAAGAGAGATGACCCAGGCGTACCCACCATCGATTTCAAGATCGAAGGAAGTACATTCCACAAGATGTTCTGTGACATTGGCTCAAGTGTCAATATAATGTCTAAGGTAACATATGAACACTTATATAAAAATAGACCTATGTATTCGACATATGTGCAGCTGCAGATGGCGGACCAAACTTATCGATTTCCGGAGGGAATGATAAAAGACGTGATGATCCAAATTAAAGACCACTATGTTCCCACCGACTTCTTAGTACTAGACATGGGAAAAGAAGATGACATTCACATCATCCTAGGAAGACCCTTCCTCAACACCACTGGCGCCATCATCTACATGAGATCTGGAGAGATCCACTTCCAGTTTTTCAGAGAGAAGGTACGCTGTTACTTCAATAGTTATGCCACTAATGTACAGGAAAAGAAGAACCACTCAAGAAGGAGACGCCGCACATCCCAACACAACAAGAGACGACAAATCAAGGATGGATGGGCTGACTATGAAGGAGAAGTTACCAGGAGTGAAGATGTCCCATTGAAGGAAACGAAGGACGAAGAAGTAAAGGAGATAAGTCCACCAGTCAAGCAAGTATGGAGAAGGAAAGAGAGTTCTACTGACGTGCAATCATCGAGGTCCTTCTCAGGATCCGCTAATACACCTAAGGAAGAATAGAGAGCATACAAGGAGTCTTGTTCGATAGACTATAAACGTCGAATCCTCGCCGGAAGGTAACTCGGTAGTTATCCATAATCATTAGCATTAAACTTATCACTGCATAATTAGATAAAGCATGATCATTTACTATTAGAATCATATTTACTTTTTAAGCAATTATATTTGCATTAGAAAGCAAAAATATATATATATATATAAATATTGAGAAAGAGATCTTACTGAAATTCTAAACAACAAAGGCTAGAGTGGCCAATCGCTAATGCTTAATCTGTTCCACAAGTTCTGTTGTCTATTTGAGTTTCACAGGATTTAAAAGGCCAAGAAAAGCTGACGAACAAGTGAATGCTCCGTCCACTATTTGAGCTCTATCTTAACAACATCAACATCAATCAAAGCTCTAATAGAGGAAGGACATATCCATTGTTAGTCTGCTACATTACAGAGTGACTACGTCAACATTCAGCTTGGGGGAAGGCACCCCCATGTATCTACGTAAGTATCTCTAACCTCTTAAGTTTTTCATAAATAAATTCGAAACAACAAAAATATATGGGCACATGAAGGCTCACCATTAAAACCTAAAAGAGACACTGCTGAAACTTTGCTTAGTGGAGAAAAAGAACATAAATAATCTTAAGAGCTTTAAAACAACTAGACAAATAGAGGAATATATATCACTAACCTTTAATCAAGTTCCACTAGTTGTGTTGTCTACCTCTGAATTCAGCAGGAAGAGAAGAAGAGAAGGACGCAAGAAATCATTAACGGTCTACTCGACTTCTGGAGAAAAAGAATAAGTCAAGATCCAGCTTGGGGGAGAGCACCCTCCGTTACCACGATAAGTATCATTGTTTTTTTTATTAGTTTAATTTAGTTAGATCAGGTCAATAAACATATAGAAATTCCTAAAAAGATAAATAACTATTACAAAACCAAATAAAGAGATTATATAATGAATAAATGTCTAGGTGGATAAAAGATTAATTTTGCTCATAATAAAAATAATAAACGATTGCTCTGCTATAATTCTTTTTTTAGCACCTAGTGTCTAAACTTAACTTCTCTTGAGTTTTAGACAAAGTTGTTCTGAATAAACTCTGAACCTAAAACCTGTGGATGGCAAATGCTTGATCTAAAATCTAGATAATTGTGAGATATGACATAAAAAGATTTGAGCTGTTGTTTATCTAATTCCTAGAGATTTACATTTTGAAAAGGATAAAAAAAACACATGATGAGATCCTGTATGACATAACATGATTTCCTACCCAGAGCCATTAATATGATTTTAAGATAAGGCTACCTGCTTTGTTCTAAGTTTTTAGTTGTGGTCGAGAAATTTATCATGCTCTAGAGATCAAGAATGTTTCATTAAAAGATTCACTCTTCCGAAGTAGTATTGTGTTAGAGGCATGGGCTATTCAAAAATATAAAAGGAGGAAATAAAAAGGGACAAGTGTCCGACTACCTCAAAGAAAAGAAAAAAAAAGAAGAAAAAAAAAGAGAGAGTTATGATAAAAGTATGAGAAAAAGAATGATAGCCCATGGTTCCTCTAATTACAATATGCCAGCAAGAGATGACAAATTTCAAATTTTCTAAGATCTTGATCTATGAGTATGACATCTTTCTTCCTAAACTTTGAACTTTGACTTGGTAAGATATGCTTTTCACTTCTTAAAGCTCCAGATATTTATCCATAGAAAGAAGGAAAAATGCATCAGTGAGGAATCATAAAATATAAAAGAGCGATTTGAGAGTATCATACAAAGGAATCTCTGATTTTCATTTGAAAATATATAAAAACTCCAGAATGAAGGTTGATCAAAGAGTTAGAGATACAGTGCTTAGCTTGATTGTTCTGTCTTTCAATTGTTTAAAGACCCAGGTGAAGGCAAAAGCTCCATAGTTAAAGGTAATATGAGAAAGTCAGAATAGTTAACTCTAAACCGAGGAAGATTTTTGTTTTAACGTATGTGGAGGCATAGTAACAGTTCCAGATTCATCATGAAGTGTTTGCTAAGGGACTAGCAAAAGGTAAGCTTGGGGGAATTGTTGACACTGGTTAACTATCATAATTAAGAGATAAATAAATATAAAAAGGGCAAGAATATGATCACCAACAAAGGTTTAGGGCTCCAACTGACAATATTCCATGAGTTTTGGTGAGTTATGATTCTACAGGGACTAAACCAGGAAATTAGCACCAATAGCTTCCCATAGAAGGAAACCGTCGGGAGATAACGCAACCGCCACGTCGGGATACTTCTAGAAGACTCCAGAGGACGTAAGAAGACCCCACAAGGAAGGACACCACCAGAGGCCGACCTGTGGGACCGACCGGTCCCACAAGGCCCACCGGTCGATCGGCCAGGGAGCCCCCACGCTTCCGTCCTCTGCAAGCTACTTCCACCGACCTCCAGGATGTATCTCGACCGTACCTCAAGTCGGTTTGTTCCAAGGGCCACGATTCATCGCCCAGGGCTATATAAACAGACCCCTGACCCCCCTCTCTAGGCAATAGGGTTTCAGGCAATTCATTCATCAGGGTTAGACCAACCAGAAGGAGATCAATTGGAAGCTTTAGGACTACATCCACCTAGATTAGTAGATAGAATAGGATTAGAGGAGGCAAGCTTCGCTTGGATTCCTGATCTAGTCACGAGAAGGCTCGGTAAACCCAAGATCTTCTCTCTTGTATTAACATTATGGATCTATTTCATAATTGTTCTTCTAGTTCATCATTGTTCTTCATTGTTTATGTTCTAGTTCATCGTCTAGTTCATGTTCATCGTCTAGTTCATCTTCTAGTTCATAATTCTGTTCTAGTTAATGTTCTAGTTCGTACTTTAATTCTTCTCGATGATCTAATTCACCTTATTGTTCATTATTGTGTTCTAGATAGCAATACAATTGATATGATTAAGACATCAATGATTATATTTTTAGTTATAATGCTTATAGTATGCTTTGATTATATATTTGGCATAGATAGTTCATCTTTATGTTTATACTCATGTTCGTATAACGCTCATCTTAAAGTACAACGGGTGAGTGATGAATGCTGTGTAGGCATGGTGCTTATACATTATTTTTCTGCGAATGTGTCCTATGTTCCAGATAGAGTGGTAGATCGCGGGTGTGACAGACCTGTTGAGTCCTCTGTATTCCACCTCCCGAATATAGTGTTCAGTATGGCTCAGTTAACTCATGGTTTAAGGGTTACTTTGCTTAACACCTTAGCTATGGAGTTTCCTCTTGATTATAAATATGATGTGACCTAGCCAATGATTGCCAAATATAATTGCACTAATCAATGTATGCTATGACTTGTAATAAGAATAACTTAGGGATGTTCCTTATTAATACCTGTTCTAATCATCATCTTGCTAGGCGGTACTGTTCTAAGTTTATCCTTGATTGATCTGATCTCTGTTATCTTTTATCAATTATTTACCATATCCTTTACTCTGTACCCGATTCCTGTTCATAGTAGTTAGTGTGTTATCAGTCTTGCTATAAGTGTGTGCCATATTAAATACTGTTAAGTCCTTATAATACCATCATATCTTGAATTGATTAGTCTCTAGGCTAAAATATAAATAACGATACCTGAGACTAGCTTGGGTGAAATGCTCTACAACAGGTATGTTTATCTGTGCGCTTGCAGGTAAATATCTATCTCTAAAATCCAGTGCCCTGATATAATTACATTGCTAGCTTCATGTTGGGGATGACAACTTGATGTTAAGTGGAGTTAGTAGTGTCCCGTACACTCTTTTGTGCTTTCACTAGTTCATATTTTTATGTGACTTATTCTTAGAGTGAATCCATTAAGGAGTGTCAACACTGGACATGCTCCGGCATCAGTGCTGGAACTCGGGGTGTGCGAACCACATCCTGTCTACAGCACGGGTTTGGTAGTTGAGCCTCAAAAAACTACCCTCGACGGTTTTCGAGTTTGGGCCACAAAACTCGGGGTGGCGGGTTTCCGAGTTTGGGCCTCAAAACTCGGCAAGGACGGTTTCTAGGTTTGGGCCACAAAACCTGGGCTGGCGGGTTTCTGAGTTTGGGCCACAATACTCAGCCGGAGGACAGGTTTCACGGTTTCAGCCTCAAAACCGGGGGGAGGTCCGCAAAAAGGACGGTCGATGCGTGGCGGCGTGGAGAGGCTGGCGCGGCGGCGAAGCTATCCACGAGGAAGGCGCGGCGGTCGACAGGGCGACACGTGGCAGCATCCTAAGGCTTGCGTCGAGGCAAAGCAAAGGATGAGGAAGGCGCCTAGGGTTGGCCGCTTCGCTCTTCTATCTAGGGGTAGAAGGGGACTATTGTACATAGGCTATAAATAAGAGAGGCGCCCCTCCCCTTTCTCCATCCTGGCAGCCATTTGTTCCTGAGCTCTCTCTCTCAAGCCCCCGCTTAGGTTCCAATCGTACCTTGCTGCTAGCGATCCAGAGAGAGACTCCAATCATACCTCTGTGCTTTGGGTTTTTGAGGAAGTGAGACCGTAATCTCACGATTGTCTCGTGTGGTAGCCACACAGTTGCAATCCCTGTTCGATTCACGTTTTGTTCTAGTGTTCTTCGCATTTTCGGTTTTTGCCTTCCCGGAGTTTCACTTGGTTCTCCCTCTCCGAGGAACGGTGTTTGATTCCACTTGAACACACTTCTTATAGATTGTGAGGCGCATCTTTTCACCGAAGGAATTCGTCTCAAACCTCACGCGCTAGTAGATCGGTTGATTTTTGTGTTGGATCGGTTTTCTTTCCGATTTCCCTAACTTATTCGATTCCCCGATTTGGAGTTAGTTTTGAGCCATGATCTCTTAGGAGTAGCTCACTAACATCCTTGTGACCTCTTAGATCGAGTCTTGGCTCTAGAGCCTTTGATTCGGATGAGATCGGGTTGAATCGGCGAAGAACTGCACAGTTTTCGGGGGCATCGGACGCCGAACCGAGTAGCATCGGACGCGCCGTTGCCATGTGTCACTTTCTGTGATTTTAAGTGAGCATCGGACGCTTGGCATCGGACGCTCCGTTGTTCATCGGACGCACCAGAGCCTGAGCATCGGACGCTGAGCTGTTACTGTAGCAGCGTCCGATGGTCATGCAGTAAGGTTCCAGAAAGGACCTGTTTGCATCGGACGCGTCCGCCAGGTTGGCATCGGATGCTGCCAGCATCCGATGCAGTGACAGTTTTAATGTTTCGTCCGCGGTTCGTTCGTCTGGCTTCGGATTTTCTGGCTTTTGCGTTGGATTTTTTTGGGTTGTGTAGTATCCCGCTGTGCTTCTAGGAAGCATCCACCCTACATTTTGGGTCGTGGATACTAGCAAGCCTGTATCTTGTTTTTGGGGTGACTTTCTGGGATAAGGGCTATCTATTTCTCGAGAAGAAATTTGAGGCTCCCATTCACCCCCCTCTGGTCGCCAATTCGGTCCTTCAGACATGTCGATGGAGCTTTTATTTGGTGGATGGATGGATGGCATGTTGTGCGTAACTCTTGGTATAAGAGTTAGCGATGTTTTGTGGAGTGTACGTGAATCTCGGATCATGGGTGTATGACAAGAATCTCGACATAGGTCACAAACAATTTGACAAGGCTCAATGTAACTACAAGTAGCATATGAGTGGAAGGTTTTCAAATGAATAACTCATATGGCTTTGGTAGGATATATGATCATTGAGGAACTTTGTAATTTTACTATTTTGAAAATGAAAACTCCGGATGTCAAGTATCACTTAGAACAAAGTTATAGCAGAGTCTACTTCATCGAATCAAATCAAGCAACAACTTTAGACAAGGATCATGCTTATGCTACCCACAAGTTTCAAGTTTCATACGATGAACAGTTTTAGCCAGTAAACTTAAATGTCAAGGAATTCAAAATCATAAACTAAGCAAGATTTAAAATATGAAACAGAGCAACTATTCATGATTTCAACAAGGATGTAACAAAAGCATGCTTGACATATAGATGTGAGTGGAATCATTTTATTTTATTTTATTTTTTATTTTTATTTTTATTTTTATGTGGATTTCAAAGATTCGAATTTAAATATGCAAGGCAAGATTTAGAAAGGGAAATATGCAATGCAGATACAAGGTACCTGGGGGGCTCCTCCCCCCGTAAGCTAGCTTGCAGCTACAGACCCCGGGGATAGTACCCCAGTGATGCCCAATATGCCAGTTGCTGCTCTTGCTGCTGTCGGAGCAATGCATGGACTTGGCGCATTTCTTCGAGTGATTCTGCTTGTCGGGCATCGAACTGGTCATGTCTAGCATCCCATCATTGGTTTCATTGGGCTTGTTCATTCAGTGAACCCTGAATGTTGTTAGTGCGGACCTCCAGCCCCTCAATCCTCGTGTTCAGGTCTTCCAGAGTGATGGATTGATCTTGGCAGGACTGGAGGTGGTAGCCCCTCAGAATCTGATGACTCGGCCCATGTGCCTTGGGCCCAAGCCGCATGGCTTCCTTCAGGCCACTCCGTACCAGCTGTAGACTGTCAGGGTAGGTTATCCCAGCAAGGCTGATATCCGGGTGTAAACCCAGGTACCTGCCCAGTGGGATACCATCCCCGCATGGCTGGCTATGGAGTAGGCGCTGATGGTGCCTGCGAGCTTGTTCCTGCTTCCTGCCTCATCCTGCTCCTGGTTGACTATTGGTATTTCTTAGCGCAACCACGAGAGGATAGAGTTTAGGATCCATCCTCGGCGATCACGCCAATAATACTTATTGACATCTCTTAGCATCATTACTAGGGTAGGCCATCATGCCCAGGCACGGCACCAGGAATGCTTGTTGACATTACTTAACGACATACACTGAGCATGATGGTTCCTAGCAATGCTACCAAGTGAATATCAATGCCAGCCTCAGACGCAGCCACTTAGCTACATATCCGGTATCGGCGCCGAAGTGCGATGACACTTCATATACCAAAACATGTGGCTTTAATGACGACCTAAGAGGCTAGCCCGGTAAGCCAATTCGTTTACAGACAGGTGAAAGGTCCTAGTTTGGGTTTGGTAATTGAGTGACAACTTTAGGTGGACTAATTGTGTTTAAGTGAGATACATAGGGATTAGTCCACAGGTACATGTGTGTGAGCACTTGAGCCATGGAGGTGAATGGCTTGGACTTGATGTGAAGCTCACGCATGTGATGATCATGGAGGAGCTTAATGCACATGAAACATGACATATGGTCATATGACTAAGATGGTGAAGATCAAGGCAAGGCTTGGCTTGATGGACCGATTGCGAAGGTGAAGGGCAAGTTGGAGGCTTTGAAGTCGTTGGCACCGAGTGTCAGGAGGCTTAAGCAAGACTTGGTGCCAAAGGACCAAAGCAATGGTGAAGAGCAAGTGAGGTCAAGATCGATGGACCATGGAGGCCATGGGATGATATGAAGTGGATCATATCATTTGGAGATAGGTTGGTGCATGTGTTGCATCAACACCGGAGGAGATGGAATGGAATGCGCAAGGCAAAGGTATATTTGTAGGGTATTTCATTTCACCAGTCATAGGTGTGTAGAGAAGATTATGACCGGGTTTAGGATAGATGGCCGTACTATCAAGAGGAGCAAACTTGTTTGCATATCGGTCATCTAGTGCCACTTGAGCGATGTAACTTTGCGATGTTACTAGGATCGAGTGGCGTGGTGAGTGAAAGTGAAAATCCTTTGAAAATGTTTGTGAAAATGCTAACACACATGCACATGATGGTGTACACTTGGTGGTGTTGGCACATTTGCAAAGGAAAAGGTGTTGGAGTTGGTTTTGATCAACTCGGAGAAGTTTTGGAGGAAGCTTTGGTTGAAAAAGAGAAGTGATGATCCTTGGATTGGAAATATGTTTTGATCCTTTGTGTTCTGGATCTTGTATTCATGTGGGTTGTGTATCCCTCTAAATAAGCTTTCCAAAATATCCAAGATCATCGAAATCAGAGTTCAGAGCGAAGAGTTATGGCCGTTTTCGCGCGGAGCTCCGGCTGGTAATGGGACTACCGGGGGACGGGTGGTAGTACCGGGCTGGGGGCCGGTAGTACCGGTCCGGGGGCCAGTAGTACCGGTCCAGGGGCGGTAGTACCGGTTCGGGGGTCAGTAGTACCGGTCCGGAGGCCGGTAGTACCGATCGGGGCTCCGGATGTCTAGTTTCGTGCTTATTTTCTTCCAACGGGCACCTAATGGGTTGACCGGAAGTACCGGTGGTCGACCGGTAGTAACGGTCCTGCGAGTGGTAGTACCGGTCAAGGTCCAGAAGTACCGCCTGGTTTCTCGCCTGCTCGCTTCGTGGAACGTTGGGGGCCTGACCGGTAGTACCGGTGGTCTTCGTGGAGCTCGGGAAAAAGTGGGGAATGGCTAGTTGCTTTCGCCCCATCTATTAATAGCAGTTGAGGCCGGCCTTGGGCGAGGTGCTGGGAGCTTAGAGCACTCCAAAGCCTTTGTGGCTTGTGTGGATGTGCTAGAGAGCCCTCTAACACACATATGCTTAGTGTTCATCCGATTGTGTGAGAGAGAGATCACTAGTGCGTTGCTTTGATAGATTGCATCGAGTGGCACTAGGTGGTCGAGTTGCAAGCCGGTGGTGCTTATTACTCTTGGAGGTTGCCACCTCCTAGACGGCTTGGTGTTCGAGTCTCCGTTGTGAAGCCCGCGTGAAGATTGTGCGTGGCTCCGGAGAAAGCTTTGTGAGGAGCATTGTGCTTGCCCTGTGGGAGATCGCGAAGAGCAACTCTAGTGGAGAGAGGTGCGAAGAGCGCCAAGTTGTCCGGCCGGATCGAAGCTAGAGCTCTTGGTGAGCACTCCACCGTGGAGAGTGTGACTTAGGGTCACCACTAGAAAGAGGATCGGCGGCAACCTTGGGCTTGCCTCAACGGGGACTAGCTTGGTGGCAACCAAGTGAACCTCGATTAAAAAATCACCGTGTCAACTTCGTGTTCATTTTCTCGGTGGTTTGCTATCTCCATTCACTAGCTCGTATTTACTTCTCATACTTGTGCTAGTGTTTTGTTGTTGCTCTTGTAATTAGTTAGCTTGTGTAGCTTGCTTGTTACCTTCTTTTCTTGTGTAGCTTAGAAGTAGCTCTCTTGCGTGACTATTTGGCTTGAGTAGCCTTGTTAGTCACATTGCTTAGTTTGTGTAGCTAAGTAAGTTGAGCTCTCTAATTTGGCTTGTGTAGCCTTGTTATTGATCATTGCTAGTGAGCTTAGGAGCTTTGTGCTTTGCTTACTAGACTGTGTAGGAGCTCCCCGATGTTTGAAGTACTAGTTGCATAGGTTTGTGTGACCTTGCTTCTAGAATTGGTTAGGTGAGCTCTAGCTAGCCCGACACCTTGTTTGCATTATTTAGGATCTTTTGTAAGGTGTCATAGAGTATAGGTAGAGGGGTGTAGTCTTGGCTAGATCGATAGTTTTAATTCGCATTTGTTGTGGTTAACCGACACGATTAATATAAGGACTATTCACCCCCCTGTAGTCTGCCATCTCGACCCTTCAACAGGGTCCGCAAGCGCACAGGGTTACCGTTGTAGCATTTCACCGGGTGTATTCCAAGTATCGTTATTTATATTTTACCACTGGCAAGGCTAGGTGTGAAAGGATTCGAGATATATCCATGACAAGAACATAATAAGTGCATAGTTGACTAATTAACCATAGCAGGAGGATAAATGATGATTTGGATAGTGGGATCAACACACACACATTGCCTAAGATATACGGAGCTTCTACAGGTATAGAAGAAAGAATGAAAGAATAAAGAATGTCCTACGAAGCATGGATCTTAACAGAGTCATGTTAATGAATCAAGTATACATGTTATGATCAAGTTAACATTAGTGCTAAGTACTGGATGGATTAGAAGACCCAAGAACACTAGTCTGTGAGTGTTGATGCTCACTAAGTGTCATATTCTTGGCATCAACAAGGTCATATAACACAACACAAGGACCTAAAATCAACCAAAAACCTTTTATAAACTAATGATTCCCACTTGTCCTTGAGTTTTATTTGAATGTAGGTAATTGGAGGGTTTTTTGAGCAAAATGACCAAGAGGACCCACCAGGAGGCAAGCACACTCACTTGGGCTCACTTTGGGCCAAGGTGGGGTGGCGCCCGCCACCCCTCACTGGCGGCCGCCAGGGGAGTGAGGCCCAAACTCCTCCCCTACCATGTCACTGATCCAGGGGAGGCGTGCCACATTCATTTGCCGCCATTGATCACTTAGGTCGTTGCATCCAAGGGCTAAGAAGAGATGTCACGTGGATCATGACCTAAATTGCCCATGTGACGGTTTTGGACATGCAACCGACCTTGGAACTGCCTCCCTGGAGCTCCTGGATGCCGTAGAAGCAATGACGGTGGATCCAACAGCTAGGGGGGTGGCGGCCACCACCTAGGGCTGGCGCCTGCCACCTCACTCACCCCCCTAACCTAACGCTAGGTCTATAAGTACCCCCTAGGTCCCTTAGGCTATAAATAGGACCCCTCGAGCTCATTTGTACTTAGACCTCGCCTCATTAGTCCCACTCTCTTGTAAGCGAAGCTTTGGTGAAGTAACACTCTAGTTGAGAGACTTAGAGTGAGAGCGAGAGTGAAGAGAAGAGCTAGAGTTGTAATAGAGGATCTCCCAAAGTCTCTGGTATAATTCAAGTCTTTCTTCATTTATCTTAATGTTCTTCTACTTTCAGCATTTACTTTAAGTTCATTACTTATTGTTTTTGTTGAGTGCTTTCGACCATAGATAACTTAGTATTTAGTTTGTATCGAGTTTGGGTTCTTCGCTGAGTAATCAGTGCTCTAGTTTTGGACGCAGGATTAGAGTAGTATATATTAGTTTTGACCCAAAAAGTGACACCTTGCGCCAGGACACACAGCAAGCCGAACGAGGCTAGCTTCAATCGGGTGCCCGAAGTGTGCTGAATCCGGTGACGTGCCAGTCGGTTTGACCTGAAAACCAACAAGGGATAAAGCATGAGAATACCTCTGGAACGTGCTGGGTAAAACCAGACAGTTCCATATGTATGGCTTTGAAATCCAGTCACAACGGCACACAGCTATAGAAGCTGTCTGTCAGAGCATGTTTACATAGTCATTCGGCAAGTACGAGAACAGAGTATGTGAAGCATATTAACTGCCGAATGCGAAAGGAAGACATGCTTGAACAAAACAAAGATATTATAAACAGGCAACTTGCAAGAATAGATCTATCCAAATAACACATGCATAGGCCAATCCAACGAATCTGCCGCACGTTTAGTCTTCATAAACCCATCAAGCATAAACTTAAGCGAAGCTAATCCACCGCATGATACCACTTGCTATAAGTCTATACCACTTCTTATAATTAGATTAATCCACCGCATGATACAATATAATTATAACAAGCTAAAAGCATGCATATATTTGAATAGATCTATAAAAGCTTATTACTTGTGTAAGCACAACCAAAATCGGCAAACTAGCCGAATTGGGGTCCATGAAGAAGGAACATACAAGCAAGTATGATCAAACTAATCTAAAACCTGCATCTACCGCACGACACCCAGTTCTATCAAAGCATAAACATGATTGACATGTATGAACCCACAACATGTAACAACCTAGATTGAAAGCTGATCCGGCCATCATGATATTATGATTAGCAAAGCACAAGCAAACTTGTGTCACAAGGCCGAATAGAGATCAATCTAGATTGGGCAAAAGAGTGTTAAAGGAATTAAATAAATAAAACACATGACACATGATAACTTAATGAATCTACTAGATCTGCCAAATCTAATAGAGCCGATAACTATTTTTACTCATGTCTTAATCCGCCGCACGATACAAGGCATAAGCAAAAACTTCCCATCATAAGCTTAAATCCACCGCACGATACTAAGCTTAACATACGAGACTACTTGCATCATATCTAAATCCACCGCATGATACTAGACATGATAACAAGGTTGCCGGTACTTACGGAGATCGACGGATCGATGTTTCCTCTCAAAGAACTCGACAACACGACTTAGGGACTCGAAGATGGCACAGAGCCAGTTTGTATTGATGTGGTTGTGAACAATTTTACAATGGTCGAGGGCTTATATTTATACCCTAGACAAAATACGAGTCCTAGACGATTACGATTTATAATGCTAAAATATGGAAAGATACGAAATCTATTCCTAATCTTCTCGGTATCTTTCATCGCCATATGTCTTCTCATGCAAGCCGGCTTCATCTGCAACATCCATTTCCTGAATGGAAACATCTCTCTGCAAGATAGCCGACCGCACAGACATTCATCGAAATCTTGAGGACCAAATAGCCGTCTGATTGCTTGCCGAATCCTTTCTTCTCTGCTGGCTGGACCCATCTGTCATATCCTCATGCGTGCGAAATTCTGGTGTTAACACATGCCCCCTAATTTTGGGATAAATATTTATTCCAAAATTCCTTCAACGTGGAGCCTCCAGAAACGTTCGCCTTCACATGCTATAATTGCTATACCTGCCGACTCATCTCCCGATGCGCCCTCCGGGATTCTTTAAAACCCTCTTTCGCCCTGTCTTGACTCGCGTACTCTGAACTCCTCTGCTTAGACTCAAAAAACCCTCTTTTCTCTTGTCATATCTCACTCTGGAGGATGTCTTCTGCAGCTAGTCGCCATAGTTCCGAGCTTGGTGCTTCTAGCACCTCCAAAAGGAGGTTGTTCTTTTCTTTCTTTCGTTTCAAAATAAAGTAGTTGTTCTTACCTCACCACTCTCACTAGAAGGGCCGGAGATGACCTCCCCGAGGTCCTGATTCAGAAGATTGCAGATCTTCAATTCGATTCGGAGAGGAAGGATCGGGAGATCACACAAATCTCTTGAGAGCGCAATGTCGCTTGGGAACGGGCTATTGGTAAGCATTCCCTCATCATCTTCCTTTTCATTTTCCCTTTCTGTTCTTACCGACTCTTCTTTCTTTTTAGCTCTGGAGACCAAGCTTCAATCTCTCGAAGCAGCTATTGCTAACCTCGCCGTCACGGCCAACGTACCAGGTACGACAGCTCTGCGACGGGTAAACGAAGTCAACCGAGCCCTCCCTGACATTTCTAGAGCTGGTATGGGATATGGCGCAGCACTCGCCTTCAACGCGGTACGGATTCACTCTGGAGCCGATTACCGTAGTTTCGACGTCTGCGAGCGAGGGCTAGAATACAGGGTGGCTCATTCTGTCGATGATATGAAAGAAGCTGGAACAGATCTGGCTGATTCCTTCGACTTTGATCTCCTAATTAGAAATAGGATAGAATGGATGAACTGATCTTCCACTGTAATTTATTTTGTAAATAAGAAGTTCCTCTGTTCGTCTTTCTAAAATCAATCTGTGATTGATCCCTCGAGATCAATGTATGATCTATTTTCTGCGCATCAATCATTAACTCTCATTTTATTCTAGCGGTGATGTTTACCACATCGGCTATTAATGACAATCGCATTAGATACCTTTGTCTCGCAGGCAATTGTTGTAATCGGTCATTTTGGATCCAAAGCATCCGATTTTTCCCTCAGCTTTCCGATCCATGATGACACCAAGGTAGTATTTCTTAAGGGATTTTCCGATTCTCAGTTCTCTGCCCTTAATGCCAATTGGTAACATGAGTCCCAAATTTACTAGTTAAAACTGAACAACTCTTAACCGAATCCCATCGGCCTTCTGACTCTGGAGTCACAACCTCTTCCAATCGTCAGAAATCCAGCTCAGCCCAATAACGGCCCATAAGACGTGGAAACCCCAATCTGATGCTTGGCCTTCCAGTGTGCAAGCCTTGGTCGTATAAATATGACCCTACACAAGCTGTTATCCTTATCTCCAGTCAAATAGTTTGACTTGCAAAAATTTTAGTCTCTCGGCTCTTAGCCAAGCCAGAGAGAAAATTTCTTGCTTCCGTTTCCATCAATGATAGGCAAAGGTGACCACGGCAGGCACCCTGACGGAGATGAAGCAGGAGGAAGTCGAGCATTGTGCCCCCTTGCGATAGTTCTTCTTGCTCATCCTTCTCTGATCCGTCGTCCTTCTTATGATGGGGTCTTCATTCAGCCAAGCTCGAGCTCCCCTTCCAGAAACGGCAACTCCAATAACTTCTCAATCCTTTCCTTAAGCCATCAGATTTGAATTTGACGATTCGATTTAGCGGACCCATCTGGATGCTCTTCGATACCGCAAGGAAAAGGATAAGGCCTGGAAGGAACTGGAAGATGCGTCCAAGAAGCATAGTATTGAGGAATCTGAGTGGGCAGACCAACGGAAGCAACTCTGCAACATCATCACAGGTTAGCAGACCCTCGGTTCTCTTCTTCTGGTTGAGTTTGCCTTACTTGACGCATCCCTTCTTTTGTTAGCCCTTTCTGCAGAGAATGACCGTTTGAAAATAGCAGCGAACAAAATTGCCCTCAAAGTGAATGCTCATGGGGATTCAGCCGAAGCCCGTCTTGACGCCATGGATGTTCGCATAGATCAGGCCATCATCCAAGGTGTGCACGCCGGGGTTTCCCTCGGGCTATCAGCAATGAGTTCTTGGACCAAAGAAGATTACTCCTTCCTACCAGTTGGCTTCGCAGGCGGGGATCCGGATGAATCTGAAGATCTCGAGATCTATGATAACCATGCCGCTGCCATTGCCGAGATTACTGACCCGCAATCCATTGTGAACAAATTATTTCAAGGGTAGCTTGTATCAGGACAGATTTGTAATCGAACAAATGAAGTTTGTTCTTCTCTGAATAATGTCCATTTGTGTCCCTCGATTCCTCGGTGACCTTTCTGACTGCAACATTTCCCTTAGAGGGACATTTTGCCGAACGTATGACGTCACCTTAGCCGACTAGATCTCATTTCCGATATGTCATATCACCCGACATTGCACTCACTGCACTTCATCTTTCCTTGATAAACCTACTCACTTGAAAACATTGGGGCCACTAGGGTCATAAATATCTTGTACTAAAGGCGATATAAATAATATCGGCTATGACTTGAATTCTTGGAACATTTTCTGCTAAAGGCGATGCTTTACATCGGCTGCACATAAGTATTCCTCAAGTTACATGCGTTCGGCTCTTAACAAGTAGTGCCGAAGCTTGATCCACGAGTGACAAAATCTCTTTACAGCTGAATACCCTTCTCCTGGTTTAACATTTTTCGGCTAAAGCTAGCTGCTATTTATCTTTAAAATTCTAAAAATAAGGGCCAATCCTGCTATAAGGCTATCGGCCGCCACGTACAACTTGAAATGATTACCAAGTTGTGGAAGTGTCTTCATATACTTTTCAATTTCACCAAGACTCTTCGTTGTACGTCAGTTCGCATGAACTCTTGACCCTTCTCTAGCTCTGGCAATGGAGAAACAGGCAGATTTCTCAAGAGTTTACCAACTTTAACCTATACCGGACTCAAATTCGCACATATTAATCCTGTCCTCGGCTTCACCATCAACACTTTATTCCCTGTCAGCCGATATAGAACTTGGTCCCGATTCTTCTCCATTACCTCAATCGTATTACTCATTAAAAATTGCTCTGAGGGCCGATTGTCTGAATAGGCTGTTGGTCTTCGTTGAAAACATTTACAGGACCTGCTTCCCAAGCTCTTCCAGAAAAGCACTCAACGTCATCATATTCCCAGTAGATAGGCTCTGTATTAGCAATACTCACTGAGTCATCAGCATGGACGATTTTGATGTCATCTCTGATCCACTAGATGAGGAACTGATGCATAGTTGACAGCACACAGCAGTTTGCATGTATCCAATCTCTTCCTAGTAGCAAGCTGTATGCCCCCTTGCCATCAATGATGAAAAAGGTAGTGATCAAGGTCTTAGTCCCGATCGTCAACTCAACATGGACCGCTCCCCGAGTATCAGAAGAATTGCCAGCAAAGTCTCTCAACACCATGTCAGTCTTCAGCAAGTCTTCACTTGCCATCCCAAGTTTTCTGAAGGTGGTATACGGCATGATATTTATGGCAGCCCCTCCATCAATGAACATCTTAGTCAATGGCTTACCGTTGACATACCCTTTTATATATAATGGCTTCAAATGTCGATGCTTGACTGGTTTATCAAATAATGCCTGTTGAGCCAAGACGAGATGGGCCAATAATTCCTGAAATTCATCTTCATCAAAATCTGAATACACTTCGTCTCAGATATCTTGTTCTTCGGGAGCTATAAATTCTGATGGAAGAAAGAAAGCCATGCATGCGTCAGTCGAACGATCACCCCCATCCGGCTTCTCTTTGGGGCGCCAAACCCGTTTTACTCTAGCATTTGCTTGTTCTAGCTCTCTATTTTTTAGGCGCTGCACCCTCCTTTTCTGGCTTTTCTTCAATCCTGGTGGACACCACTGTCCTCTCTGCCAGACATACTCACGGTACTCTTCTTCTTCAATGCGAGCCCAACTTTGATCGGCAAACCTTCTTCCCTGCCGATCTTCAGAATTATTTATTTTTACGCACCGATCGTCCTCGGGGATTCGTGCCCCAAGCCTCTCATGGACAGATCGGCGGTTGACTCGAGACTACCTATACTCGGAGTACTGATTACTGCACTCAGGGCAATTGTTCTTAACAGGCAGCTTCAAGCCTTCGTTCAAACAATACTGGAAGAACGAGCATTCCCAATGAGACTGTTCCTGCTCCTTCGTATCTTCCCGTTCTTCCCGGTACATCTCTTCTTCGTACCTTCGTTGTTTCTCCAGGAACTTCCGTTCTTCATAAAGTCTCTGCTTCTGGTATCGTTCCTGTTCCCGACGCCATTTATTCAACAAGATGCGCGTCGTGACCCTGGGTCTGGAAGTTTCACCTATCTCAGTTCGGCTATTTTGGAACCGAACCCTCTGCTGAAGCTCTCTCTTTGTAATCTACCGATTAGGGTCAATGGCACCAGCTTCCCTCGCTCTATCAGAGGTTAAAACTTTCATTTTGCTCTTATCCCTGGGATCAGCTGCGTTGATCATGTTAACAGAGAAAGACACAGTATTCTGTCGAAAAGGGCTACCATCAATTTTCATCTTTCCATCAAACCTCAGATGCCCGTCCTGGATAGCTTTCTGGATTCGCACTCTAAGCACTCGGCAATCGTTTATGGAGTGGGATCTAGTATTGTGAAAACCACAATACTTCTTGTCCTTGACCCCTTCAGGATGCAGCATAGGATGACCTTCCGGCAACTTGATGCGTCCTTCCTTCAACAAGTATTCAAATAATTTATCTAACTTGGAAACATCGAAGTCATAAGTACCTTTCTGCTGCCTCAGCCATCGCTGGTTGACTTGAGTTGGTTCTTTATCCCAGACTATCTCGGCTGCAGCTATTTCATCTTCATCATCGTACTCAGCTGCTTCCTCTAGGAAAGCTTGATACATCTTGGCAGCCACATCACCCTTCTGGAATTGATTATTCCTCTTGAACCCCTGGGCTTGATTACTCATCGTCGCCAGCCTCTGTGATAACTACCCGAGATCATCAAACTCCATGCCGAACAGCCTCTCTTTGATACTCGGCAACATGCCAGCTATGGCTATCTCCGGTAGTTGATCATCCGGCAAATTCAGAGAATAACAAAGATTCTTAGTCTCCCTAAATCGGCGCAGATATTCTTGTGGCGTCTCGCCAGGTTTCATCCTTAGGCTCATGAGATTGACCAACTTTTTCTCGCTGGTACCCATAAAGAAATACGAGTGGAATTTCTGCTCTAGCTCTGCCCATGTATTGATAGAATTTGCTGGCAGAGAAGAAAACCATGAGAAGGCTGGCCCTGTTAATGACAACGGGAAATACCGAATCCTCCAAGCCTCATCTGTAGATGCTTCTTTGAGCTGCATCAAGTAGCGGCCGATGTGCTCTATAGTACTGGTGTCATCCTGACCTGAAAACTTGGTGAAATCAGTAGGAGGTTTCACCCTTGGAGGAAGAGCTACCCGATTATACCACTCTGGATAGGGGGACTTGTATGTGTAAATTTGATTCTTAGGTTTCAGGCCGAATTGATTTTGCATCATATCAGCCATCTTATGCATGATGAGGTCAACATTCGGATCAGGAGCTGCTTGTGCCTGCCCCCCAGGATGTAGCCCTGCCGAACTCTTATAGCCTGGATTTAGGAGAGCATTGATTGAGCTATAATCGGTGAACTCATGATATCTGTCTCCAAACATATTCTTTTGTATCCTGTTCGCTGTTGGAGACACTTTAGAAGCAGATTGCGGGACATTCCCTGTCGTGCCAAATGCGAGCTGGCCATAGGTCTGAGGAGGTTGCTGCGTCTCATGAGGAACCATCCCACCTGTGCTTGGGCCAGCTCCGCCCTCTCCTGCGATCCTTTGACGTTGAGGTACTGGGAACAACAACGGTCCCTGTATCGGACCAACAGTTTCTTCAAAGCATTTATCCACGGCTGGACTGAAAGCATTGACCATGATAGCGCGAAAAGTGTTCAGGAAAGCCGACTGATGATTGGCTACGGCTTCTGATACAACCTTATGCATTATTTCAGTCATCTTCCGAATAGCTTCTTCTTCATTCGGGATACCATGTTGATGGTAAGGAAGAATCTTTGGGAACTCCTGCTTCTGGAAGACCCTGCCGCTCTTGTTCTTGGAGAAAGACGCCAGGCACTTGCGCTGGAATTCATCGCAGGCCTGCTGTACCAAAGTTTTCGACTCTAGCGGCAAGTCATCCATGATCACATTCAGAACTTGATCATCGCGGATATCAGGCATCTTTGAAATGAAGTTGTCCCGCTGGGCGTGCCAAAAAGTGTGTTGACGCAAAAAGTGACACCTTGCGCCATGACACACAGCAAGTCAAACGAGGCTAGCTTCAATCGGGTGCCTGGAGTGTGCTGAATCCGGTGACGTGCCAGTCGGTTTGACCTGAAAACTAATAAGGGATAAAGTGTGAGAATACCTCTGGAACGTGCTGGGTAAAACCAGACAGTTCCATATGTACGGCTTTGAAAGCCAGTCACGACGGCACACAACTATAGAAGCTGTCTGTCAGAGCATGTTTACAAAGTCATTCGGCAAGTACGAGAACAGAGTATGTGAAGCATATTAACTGCCGAATGCGAAAGGAAGACATGCTTGAACAAAACAAAGATATTATAAACAGGCAACTTGCAAGAATAGATCTATCCAAATAACACATGCATAGGCCAATCCAACTAATCTGCCGCATGTTTAGTCTTCATAAACCCGTCAAGCATAAACTTAAGCGAAGCTAATCCACTGCATGATACCACTTGCTATAAGTCTATACCACTTCTTATAATTAGATTAATCCACCGCATGATACAATCTAATTATAACAATCTAAAAGCATGCATATATTTGAATAGATCTATAAAAGCTTATTACTTGTGTAAGCACAACCAAAATCGGCAAACTAGCCGAATTGGGGTCCATGAAGAAGGAACATACAAGCAAGCATGATCAAACTAATCTAAAACCTGCATCTGTCGCACGACACCCAATTCTATCAAAGCATAAACATGATTGACATGTATGAACCCACAACATGTAACAACCTAGATTGAAAGCTGATCCGGCCATCATGATATTATGATTAGCAAAGCACAAGCAAACTTGTGAAACAAGGCCGAATAGAGATCAATCTAGATTGGGCAAAAGAGTGTTACAGGAATTAAATAAATAAAACACATGACACATGATAACTTAATGAATCTACTAGATCTGCCAAATCTAATAGAGCCGATAACTATTTTTACTCATGTCTTAATCCGCCGCACGATACAAGGCATAAGCAAAAACTTCCTACCACAAGCTTAAATCCGCCGCACGATACTAAGCTTAACATACGATACTACTTGCATCATATCTAAATCCACCGCATGATACTAGACATGATAACAAGGTTGCCGGTACTTACGGAGGTCGACGGATCGATGTTTCCTCTCAAAGAACTCGACGACACGACTTAGGGACTCGAAGATGGCACGGAGCCGGTTTGTATTGATGTGGTTGTGAACAATTTTACAATGGTCGAGGGCTTATATTTATACCCTAGACGAAATACGAGTCCTAGACGATTACGATTCATAATGATAAAATATGGAAAGATACGAAATCTATTCCTAATCTTCTCGGTATCTTTCATCACCATATGTCTTCTCATGCAAGCCGGCTTCATCTGCAACATCCATTTCACGAATGGAAACATCTCTCTGCAAGATAGCCGACCGCATAGACATTCATCGAAATCTTGAGGACCAAATAGCCGTCTGATTGCTTGCCGAATCCTTTCTTCTCTGTTGGCTGGACCCATCTGTCATATCCTCATGCGTGCGAAATTCTGGTGTTAACAATTAGTGTAAGCACAGTGCTTAGACTAGTTATACCTTAGTTTGTGGCTAGCCCCCCGGATAGCTGTGGTAGCAAACAGGTGGTGACAGCCTTGGGAGCCTTGAATTCCACCACGTAGCTGGTTTAGTTTTTAAATCATAAACCTCGTTGTGCACGTCTGAGGTAAATAGTCCAGAGGGTGTGTACGGTTCGAAGAACTAGATAAAACCTTTATTGCTAAGTTAGTTGTGATCGTGAGTGTGTAGGAAAACATTAATCTGTTCATCGGCCAGACCCCGCCGATTTAGTTTAGTAGTAGTTAGTTTTTTCTTTCTTTTTAGTAGTAGAAATCAACCCCCATTCATACATTTCGATCAACCTTGCTAGAATCACTAGTTGTTCATAGCAGTCCTAGTGTTAGTTCTGCCATAATAGCTTCCCTGTGGAAATAAATACGATACTCGGTTACTCCCGGGTGAAGTGCTACAATTGACTTATTCTGTGCACTTGCGGAATTTACCAATAGTCATAAGAATAGTTAGTTATACTTCTTACATTAAGAAGTACCAGCAAGCCTTTCTGGCGCCGTTGCCGGGATAGATTCCATAGTCTACTCCTAGTGACGACGTTAGCAAGTGTCAACAAGCATTTCTGGCGCCGTTGTCGGGGAAGCAATTGGTTAGAACTAATTCTTTGCGATTTCTATTGAATTAACCCCCGTAGTTCTAGCGGGTATATATATTGTTTGTTGTTTGTGATCGTTCAAGTAGCCATGGCCGGATTCAATTTCCGAGCAACTATCAAGAAGATCCCAAGGCCATTCTTAGGAGAGCGAGAGCTAATCTCACTCCTCCGAGGAAGAACCTGGTGTTTCGCGAGAGGAGTTCGTCAGGACAAGAATCCCAGTCAAAAGTGACTAACGAACCAAGCTGCTCCACCGATCGATCAACACCAACGCTGACATCGTCATCAACATCGACATCGACCAAAACACTCCGTGAGTATTCCATGCCTACTCTTGCTCACATTCCAGTGTTACCTTCTACTAGTAATGTAGATTTTGAGCTTAAACCTCACCTAATACGTATGGCTCAAGCTATTGCATTTAATGGCAAACCTTTCGAGGATGCCAATGCTCATCTCCGGAATTTTCTGGAGATATGCAGTACAATTTCTGTGCAGGGAGTTTCGCATGATGCCATTAGACTTCGTCTTTTTCCATTTTCATTAGTGGAAAAAGCAAAGCAGTGGTTCCTCTTCAACTCTGGACACCTGCTGACATGGGCGATTCCTCTTCAACTCTGGACACCTGCTGACATGGGTGATTCCTCTTCAACTCTGGACACCTGCTGACATGGGTGAGATGTGCGGATCAATTCCTCAACAAGTTCTGCCCGATAAGTCGAACTATTCTTTTCCGTAGCAAGATTTCTAACTTTGGACCGGGAGACGAAGAAACAATCATTGAAGCTTGGGAGAGACTACCATAGTATGTTGAAAACTGTCCCCACCATGGTATGCAAGACTCGTACTTGATCCGAAGCTTCTACCATGGACTCCAGCAAGAATCTCGACAACACATTGATGCTGCCACCAGACTATCATCCCTAGCTCATAGACTCAAATAACACCAGGAGAGACCGATGCCTTTGCTCTTTTCAATGCACTCATTCACTCCCATGTCTCCTCCTCTCTCTTCAACTTCACTTCATCTTTTGGAAACTTCTCCACTCAAAAATTCTGGTGAGGAGTGATGAGGAGAGCACAAGTGAAAGGAGTGGCTTTGAGTGGGAATTACCCATAAAGGGGTGGCGCCCGCCACTTTTTCCTGGCGCCCGCCACCTTAATTTCCACATTTCTGCACGAAGCTGCACCTGAGTAAGTTTCCCACCTTCCTTGGTATAAAGTATGACCAGGATGAAGAAGTGGTCTTTGAAATTTTCAGCCCACTTACCCCATTTAGGAGGTTACACTCTTTGCACGTTGCACCGACACTACCACTTTATTCTCCACTTAGAATTTCAGTGGACATTACGAGGTAAACCTCATGTGTTGGTTGGAGACAGAAATGGGAAAGTAGGGGTGGCGCCCGCTAGGGGGGTGAAGCTTTCAGCCTTCCCTCTTCCATCCTCAGCCTATAAATACTACCCACACCGCATGCAAGTTCCTACACCTCACTCAAAACACAAAAACACCAGCCACCTTGAGCACTAGCGAGGAGGTCATGGGCCCTCTCAAGAACTTCTTCACCGGCAAGAAGAAGAAGAGTAAGGATGAGGGAAGTTCATCGAGGGCAAACACTCACATTCGCTTTGCTGGGAGTGATGAGGAGAGTGCCGGGTGGGGTACTCCATCCACCAACGAAATGTCGGTGGATCGGGACTCTCCGCCCACACACCAGGCTGGACCGACCATCCACGTCCTGAATTCCATCGATGATATCATCTGGCAGAGTGATCGGGAATGGTAGGCCCGGAACATCCTCAGTGAGAGGGAGTTCGTTCACACCCGCCACATCGACGACGACTTGCTAAGTCGCACTGGTATGGACAATGAGTTTCTCTATATTTTTTGAACCTTGGGATGGGAAGATGCATGGAAGGTTAATGAGGAGGGAATCCTTCCCCTCACAATGGAATTTCTGGCCACAATGCAAATATCTGCTAATCACATAAAATTTCGGCTTTTTAATGAAGAACATACTTTAACATGGAAGCAGTTCAGTAAGAATTTAAACCTTGATGATTCATGCTTGCTGAGCTTGGAATCTGCCTGTACGGGATTTAATAGAAATGAATTTTGGAAAAGTATTGCTGGGAACAGAAATCCGGGCTTGCCCCATACAATTAATATCCACAACCCCACGCTCAGGTTTTTTCACAAATATATTAGTATCACACTCTTTCCAAGGCCTGACTTAAGACCAATTAAAAAGCCCAAAATGTTGCTGCTTTATGCTCTAATAAACCACATAAAAGTATCACCCGCCAAAGCCATGGCGGACTACTGGTCTAAATTTGATCAACGCACTGGAAATATCGAAATAACATCATGGATAACTAGACTGACTTTAAACATGGGTCTGCTAAACACCGCTGTATACTCTTACATTTCTGGTGACCGAGACCTTTTGACCATGGAACACTTCTCGCAAGGACACCTCTTGCATGAGAACCAGGAGACCGGTGAGATTCACATGATCTACCAAGATTATGTGAATAAAATCGCTCTTCCTGACATGTCACTTTGGTTGGTGAATGCACCAACGTTACTTTTGGCCCTGGAAACCGAGGCAGAACAAAACCGCAGGTTGGCTCGAGAGAACATCATGCAGGATTCCAGGAGGAGGACGCGAGCGCAGACCCGTGCAGCAGAAGAAGCAGCAAGAGCCGCAGCAGCGACACCGGAGTTTGACCCTTTTCATGCAGAGCAGTATGGAGGAGCAGCACGCTATGGTCATTTGACACCCCCTGACTTGCACCAAGAAGGGGGGTCAAACTGGCAGCAACCACAACATCCGCAGTGGGGATACGGCCATGAGGCGTCCCTCCACTCATCCCAGTTAGGGAGTTCATCCCACTCTTTTGGAGGATCCACCCGGTACACTGGCCATGGTGATGAGTTCTTCCCTGGAGGAATCTTACCACAGGTCGCTCGCCATTCGTCCTTTCATCACGACGAGTGGATGCGCGATATGGGATATCTTCAGCACCAAATGAATGAACTCACCATGGATACTGCCGAAATCCGTCAAGACTTGAACGAAATGAACCAAAATTTCCAGGTATTCCGCCAGGAAACTGGTGGAGAACTGGGTAATATTTCTTCTCTCCTGCAGTAGAACTAGCAGAACTGGGACAATATGTACCGTCGCCAGGGATGGATGTAACTCAACCACGCCAACAGCCAGCTTGGGGGAGGACCCCCGTCAAAGAGGTAAGTATCACAACTGTCTTTATTATTGTCAATTTTTTTTAGTAATTTAAATTTGAGTTTTATCTTAGTTAATTTGCAGCTTAATTAAAAAAATATAATATATATATATAGTAATAATAAATAAATAGCAATAAATCAAACGCTCTCATCATAAGTCTTTTTAATGAATAAAAGTGATGTATGCCATGCATTAGAGTTATCATGGGAGAACGTATGCTAGAACTAAACTTGAGACATGAGCAGTAGACTAGGTAAAGGAGAAGTAAGTTTCTACTTTGACTTGAGCAAGTCAAGTTTGTGGAGTAGTTATTTTGAAGAATTTAAAAACTTGCTCTAAGTACTTCTGTGGCAAAGAAAGTCCTACCAAAGCCAAATAATTTTTACTCTTAGAGTAGGAGCTTCCACTTGCTGCATGTTAGTGTTGAGCTAGTTAGACTTTTGTTGATAGACATGGTAGAGAAACTTGTCATATTTTTAGACCAAGGAATTCACTTGCACCCACCTATATAGTGCTATTCTTACACTGAGAATAC
Organism: Coix lacryma-jobi var. lacryma-jobi; assembly: GCA_009763385.1. Classification (NCBI taxonomy): domain Eukaryota; kingdom Viridiplantae; phylum Streptophyta; class Magnoliopsida; order Poales; family Poaceae; genus Coix; species Coix lacryma-jobi. The sequence continues at coordinate 93,909,372 of CM019824.1, forward strand.
GCACACAACATGCCTTTATTTCCATTCATTGTTAGAAATACTACATGGCGAAATATCATGCTCCATAATGAAATCTCACGGACATGGCTATAGCAAGTCTAAAAAAATAAGAAGAGCAAGTGCTCTAGAAAGAAAAAAATATTCAAAAGAGCAAGTGCTCTAGAAAGAAAAAAAGAATATCCAAAAGAGCAAGTGCTCTCATTCATAGCCATGATCCCACAAATGAGATAAAAAGGAGAAGTGCCCTGAAAGTATTAGCCACAATAAATACCACACACTTGCACATTCCTCGTCTGAACCTATGACTTGTTGCTCCTTTGCTCCATTTGTCTAACTTAGCAAAATTATGGTAGCATTGCATGCTCATTTTTATCCTATCCATTACACCCCACATAAAGTCTTAGTGAGAGGATAATTCTTCCATTTCCACATACAAATATGAGTGATCGAGTGTGCCACAGAAGTTACTAAGCATGCTTTCTTTTGAACAAAATTTGCGAAAACTCCACATATCTTGATTAGCAAAATAGGCAAGGGAAAGACAAACCTTCTTTCTTGTGGTCTTTTGTTCTAATCTTGAGTGCAGGGAAGGCTACCAATTCCATGGTGATGAAAATAATATGGGCGTACACAACAAAAACACAGAGTTTCCAAAATTCAAGTTCATGCTTGCTCGAGGACGAGCAAGAGGTAAGCTTGGGGGAGCTTGTTGATGCTCACTAAGTGTCATATTCTTAGCATCAACAAGGTCATATAACACAACACAAGGACCTAAAATCAACCAAAAACCTTTTATAAACTAACGATTTCCACTTGTCCTTGAGTTTTATTTGAATGTAGGTAATTGTAGGGTTTTTGGAGCAAAATGACCAAGAGGACCCACCAGGAGGCGAGCACACTCACCTGGGCTCACTTTGGGCCAAGGTGGGGTGGCGCCCGCCACCCCTCACTGGCGGCCGCAAGGGGAGTGAGGCCCAAACTCCTCCCCTGCCACGTCACTGATCTAGGGGAGGCGTGCCACATTCATTTGCAGCCATTGATCACTTAGGTCGTTGCATCCAAGGGCTAAGAAGAGATGTCATGTGGATCATGACCTAAATTGCCCATGGTGACGGTTTTGGACATGCAACCGACCTTGGAACCGCCTCCCTGGAGCTCCTGGATGCCGTTGAAGCAATGACGGTGGATCCAACTACCAGGAGGTGGCGGCCGCCACCTAGGGCTGGCGCCCGCCACCTCACTCACCCCCTGACCTAACCCTAGGTCTATAAGTACCCCCTAGGTCTCTTAGGCTATAAATAGGACCCCCGAGCTCATTTGTACTCAGACCTCGCCTCATTAGTCCCACTCTCTTGTAAGCGAAGCTCTGGTGAAGTAACACTCTAGTTGAGAGACTTAGAGTGAGAGTGAGAGTGAAGAAGAGAAGAGCTGGAGTTGTAATAGAGGATCTCCCAGAGTCTCTGGTATAATTGCAAGTCTTTCTTCATTTATCTTAATGTTCTTCTACTTTCAGCATTAACTTTAAGTTCTTTACTTTTTGTTCTTGTTGAGTGCTTTCGATCATGGATAACTTAGTATTTAGTTTGTATCTAGTTTGGGTTCTTCGCTGAGTAATCAGTGCTCTAGTTTTGGACGCAAGATTACAGTAGTACTTATTAGTGTAAGCGCAGTGCTTAGACTAGTTATACCTTAGTTTGTGACTAGCCCCCCGGATAGCTGTGGTAGCAAACAGGTGGTGACAGCCCTGGGAGCCTTGAATTCCACCACGTAGTTGGGTTAGTTTTTAAATCATAAACCTCGTTGTGCACGTCTGAGGTAAATAGTCCAGAGGGTGTGTACGGTTCGAAGAACTAGATAAAACCTTTATTGCTAAGTTAGTTGTGATCATGAGTGTGTAGGAAAACATTAATCTGTTCATCGGCCAGACCCCGCCGATTTAGTTTAGTACTAGTTAGTTTTTCTTTCTTTTTAGTAGTAGAAATCTGTGGCGGAACCGTCCTGATTATAAGAGCTCAAGTATTATCTTAGCCAAATCCGTCTGACTTCGACTGATACTTGAACCCATATAACCCCGGTAGTCCAAAAATCTCGAAGGATTTCTAACACCATACATCATACAGGATCGCATCGTTCAAGGATTACATTCGTAAAGATACATCATAGCGAAAACGAAACTGAATCTAAAATATCAGAGTGCAATTTAAAACGGAGTTATTACAATACTGAATTTAAAAGTGCGGAAGCTGAAATAGTTTGAAACACGACCACTACACATGTGGTCCAAATAAACCAACTCACACAACTCACTCTTCCCTTTTTAGATAATGTGCCACTAGAAGTCTCAGACCAGCAAAAGAAAAAGGGAAGCTTCTGGACGACCCTGCCCTGGGCCTACTCCTCATCACCTTCCACTGGGTAGAGGCAGTGCTTACAATAGCCGAAGTAGACCTGGCCATCTGCAACAACGGGATAAACCCTGAGTACGGGAATGTACTCAGCTAGACTTACCCGTCCAACTGAAAATAAAGACTCCAAGGGTATGCAAGGTCTTTTGGGTGGAGCTGGGACCTTTTGGTTGCGAAAAGCTCAATTTCAGATAAGAGGTAATTGATGATAAAGATGAGCTGCCATTTTTAGACCTATTCCTTAATTCTAGGTTTTTCACCTGTACTAGAGCACTCACTCGAATCTATCAATCAATAATATAACCATATCCAGTTGACTTATCCACATTTTAGTTGAACCTTAAATCATCACATGGAGTTGTATCGTGGTGAAGCTCGCCATAGTTTCCCACTAACCGGGGGAGACGGCGACTCGAATCGAATTCCAAGCCAGTTGGTGAAAGACCTTTAATACCAGCCCACACTTTCCCCGTCGGGTCCATGCATTGGGCAACCGCTCGATGCTTGTTCGTGGTGGTAATCGTCGCGGCTCACAGCACGGACCGCCCAATTGGAACCTGGCGATGGCCTCACGCGGCAGATCGCAATTTCCATACTAGAGGGCACGACACGGGTTGAGACCGGCCCGAATAGCTTCTAACCAGCTTTGGGGTCGATGGTTACGGCACCGACATATCCCTAAGTAAAAGGACGCGTTCAAAAATGAACGAGGGCCAACATCGATACAAACCTACACGATCCAACGGATGGACTGCCCCAAGTTTCCAAACTTGTGCCTTGCCTTCCAGTTGACCGTATTTCACTACAACTCAGGTTCTTTTCCACGATAGCAAATATAGCCAACCGTGATCCGGTAGCTACCCATCAGGGTATTACGGAAACATCCTTAACAACTACTTTTATTAAGTAGGCTAAGCAATTCTACATTATAAAAGTAACAGGATAACAAGGTGGGTAATAATCAATAATCAAGGAATGGCAATGCAGCAAGTAGGATTCAATCAACTCCTAACCTAATGCATCACAATATAAAAGGACTCAAGTAATTTAATTGTAAATAATAGGAGACTTAGAATGCTCCGGGGCTTGCCTTGGGTGAAGACCGAGGCCTCGTGGGAGGGGCACTCGGGCAAGTTAGTGTCGCAGGCGGGGTTGGCTTCCTCGGCTTGCTGGAGCTCCGAGATCTGCTGCTCGGCGTTTGTCTCTGGCTCCTGGTCGGGCTCCGGAGGGGTCGATCCTATTGCATGCGACGATTAATAAATAATTACAATGCGGGTGCAAGATGTGTGGTATGAAAAGAGCATTTCTTGCAAACCAACAAACCCAACTTGTTGAACCACTTTCGCCATTGAGGTAAATACTTATTTAATTCATAAAACAAAATCCATTTATTCACCTTTTTCTTATTTAATAATTCAAAAGAAACTTAGGTTTGAACTGCAAGTGCACTTTTCTGGACTCAGAAAAATCCACAAAAATTGCAGAAGGCAAACAACAGTTGCTGGACTCCACTGAATAAATTTCAGCCAAAAATAAAATACAGAACTGCAGATATAAAAATGACAAGCAAACTGCCCAAAAAGGTGCTTTGAACTAGCTCCTCATTCAAAAAGTGTCAAACAGCAGATTTCATAATTTTCCTGGCTTCTTCTACTCCTACACATCCTACTGTAGGAATATTGCTGGCAGAGCATAAACATACAAGCCTACACAAAATAAACAAATCTACTGCAATATAAACCACTTGAACTACAACCCTACTGGAAAAGGGTTCAGAACTCTATTTCATATTTTTCCCAGATTTTACTTCACATTTTATGCTTATCAAGAAAGTTCTACGAACAGAAACATTATATTATTTCTTACATGAATTTCCAAAGGAAAACACAAAAAAGCACCCTTGTAAAGTAACTTCAGATTTCTGCACATAACAGCTCATGCCTACATTTTTCTCAGCTTGAATATCATAAACAGAGGCTATAAAAATTTTCCCACATTTTATTTCGACATATAAAACACCTTAACATTTATTCTAAGAAATCAGCCAAAAAAGACTTTTAATCATCACAGTAACTTTTTCTACATAAATAGTGCATCATATATTTTTCACAGGTGTAAAACAGGATAATAAACTTACACAAAATTTTCCAGGAATTATTTCAACCAGAAAACACTTATTTGCATTTATCTCAACAAAAGCATATAAACTGAATTAAATAAAAACAGTAAAATAAACTTCTACCAAAATACTTTCATATTTTTCCATGATAGATCTACTCACAAACAAGCTAACAAAACTGAAAGCACTCCATTTGGATTTGTAAAACGTGCTACACAAAAATAACAAGTATTTACTGGAAAAAGGAAAAACATTTAAAGAAAAATCCTTTTGAAAACACCCGGTGCTCGGCTTCGGTGGACGCGGTCCATGGACCAAGCAGAGGCTGACGTGCGGGGTCCACGGGTCAACGGGACCCACCCGTCAGAGAGAGAAGAAACAGGGGAGAGGGTTGACCGGCGACTGCTCGCCGGCGGTGAGGCTGCCGGCGGCGAGGCTAGGCTAGATCGAATCGTCTCGGCAAGGCGCACCGAGTGGTGGTGATGGTTTGGCCAGCGCATGGCCGGAGCATGCCAGCGGCGAGCGGCGGCGCACGGTGGCGGCGGCAACGCGCGGCTACGCCGTTTCCGGCGATGGCCGGAGAAATTGGGGGAGACAAAAGTTCCTACGAACCCTAGGGAAGCTACCAAGGGATTTGGTTTGGCTCGGATGGCTCCAGAGGGGCTTGGCCACGTGAGAGGTCCGCGGCGGCACCCATGGAGCTCGGCCGGGGAGGAGAGGGAGATGGGAGGCGGTAGCATTGAGACTAGGTGATGTTCTCACCTTGCCTTGGCTCGGTGAAGCTTGAGGAGGAAGAAGGGGCTTGGCGGAGGCTTGGTCGATGAAGAACGGGAACTTGCCCTCCTTCGGCGGCGACGGCGACCGAAAGGGGGGGTGATGGTGACGGCGATGTAGCGCTCGGCCGGCGGTTCCTTCGCGCGCACCGCGTGTGCACGGCGTAGGCGGAGCAGCGTGTGGAAGGAATTGGACGGCGATGGAGGGTGGTGGTCGGAACGGAGAAGGGTGGTTGCGGCGGTGGTCGCGGCGAGCGGGGAGCGCTCGGTTCGCGTTCGTGCGCGGGTGAGAGTGCGAGTGAGAGTGGAAGAGCGAGTGCGGGTGAGTGAGGGGGCGGTGAGGGTGTCCGGGGTCTTGGCCGGGGGCCTTGACCGGTGGGTGGTCGTGGCGGGGCCGGCGACGCGCGGCAGCAGCGGCGCGGCGAGCGAGGGCGGCACGACAGGCGAGGCGGAGCGGGAGTGGGCGAGCAGGATCGTGGCGTGATCGCGGAGGAGAAGATCGCGCGGCGATAGGCGAGCGCGGATTTGCGGCAGGAGCAAGCCGCCACGCGGCGCTCCGGCCGGCGTACGGCGCGGCCGTGTCGGCTGACGCGGCGCGGCGCGCGGGCGGGGCGAGCGGCGCGCGCGCGTGGGCCGGCGCGGCGGTGCGGGGTTGGGCCGGTGCTGCGCGGCGCGGAGTGGGCCGGCGCTGCGCGGGCGAGCTGGGCCGGCGCTGCGCGGGCGAGCGGCTGGCGGGAGCGGGCGCGGGTTGGGCTGAAAGGCCAGATGGGCCGGAACGGTGGCGCGGGAAAAAAATTCCTTTTTCTCTTTTTCTTTTTCCAAATATTTTCTAAGTTTGACCACTCAAAAACAGTTTCAAAAACTCCAAACTAGGTTTTGACCCAAATATAAAAGTTGCTCAAAATAATTTTCTCTACAACTTTCATATAGGACACTTTTTCTAAAAACCATTTTTAAATCCTCCACATAAACAAAGCCAATTTTAAAATATAAACCATTTTGTTTGACTTATTTTTATTTAACAAACTATTTTGAACTAGGTCAAAATTCCAACATGAAAAGCACTTTACTCAAAGTCCTCTATTTTATAAAACTCTTTGCCGAAACAGAAATCCATTTAAATCATCAAGTCAAATAGAAATCCAAAATCCAACAATTTAAACAAAGGCAAAAAGCACTCTTATGCACGTGAAATGATGCAATGCATTGCTTATGCTTCTTTAGTAGCTAATTGCAGTGCCTAATGCAGTGCTTGACACTAGGGTGTCACAGCCCTTACCCCCTTAAAGAAATCTCGTCCCGAGATTTGAGTTACGTACCGGTCTTTATAAAAAGCAGGGTAATTTACGCGTAAGTACTCCTCTGTTTCCCAAGTCGCATCGTTGGGTCCGTGATTGCTCCAGAGAATCTTGTAAGTCTTTACCGTTCGGTTACGAGTCTCTCGGGTCTTGGTGTCCAAAATCTCCTTGGGCTGCTCGTAGTACTCCAGATCCGATCTGATGGTGACATCTGGAATCCGAACTTCTTCTTGTTCTAGAACTCGAAGACACTTCTTTAACTGTGATACGTGGAACACTGGGAAAACTGTGCTCATTTGTGGGGGTAACTGTACTTCGTATGCCACTTGTCCCTTCTTTGCTATGATCCGGTAAGGTCCCACATATCGAGGTGCTAGTTTTTTCTTAATTCCAAAACGTTGGACCTTTCTCATAGGTGAGACCTTAAGATACACATAGTCTCCTACTTGAAATTCCAAGGGTCTTCTTCGTGTGTCAGCATAACTCTTCTGTCGGGATTGTGCTACTTTGATATGTTGTTGTACTGTTTGCACAATCTTTTCAGCATCCTTCACGTAATCTGACCCATAGAATCCTCGATCTCCTGACTCAACCCAATTTACCGGGGTTCTGCACCTTCGTCCGTATAAGACTTCAAAAGGTGCCATCTTTATACTTTCTTGGTAGCTGTTGTTATATGAAAACTCGGCAAGGGGTAACCATTTTTCCCATGATTCTCCTGAAGATACAACACAAGCTCTTAGGATATCTTCCAGAATCTGATTTACTCTCTCCGTCTGTCCTGCAGTCTGGGGGTGATAGGCGGAACTTCTTATCAATTTAGTTCCTAGCTCTTTGTGCAACTGTTCCCAAAAACGTGCTATGAACTGGGGTCCTCTATCAGAGACAATCCGCTTCGGAATCCCATGTAGCCTCAAGATATTCTGGATATACAAGTCTGCATACTGATGAGGGCGGTGTGTAGTCTTAACGGGTATGAAGTGAGCCACTTTAGATAACCGATCCACGATAACCCAGATAGAATCATTTCCTTTTTGAGTAGTGGGAAGGCCGGTGATGAAATCCATACTGATTTCTTCCCATTTCCACTCTGGGATTGATAACGGTTGTAACAGTCCTGTAGGTCTCAGGTGTATAGCTTTTATCCTGCAGCAAGTATCACACCTTGCAACATAAGCTGCAACTTCTTTCCTCATCTTTGACCACCAATACCTTGTTCTCAAATCCTGGTACATCTTACTGCTTCCGGGGTGAATGGATAACTTTGAATTGTGAGCTTCATTCAGAATTCTTTCTTTCAGCTCTGTGTCCTTAGGAACAACCAACCTCTGATTATACCATAGAATTCCCTGCTCATCTGTGCGGAAGTTCAAAGAACTACTGGTTTCCAACCTCTTCTTAATCTGACAGATCTCTTCATCGGTCTTTTGTCTCTCAATGATGTCACTTTCCAAGGTGCACTGAAGAGTGATATTGTTCAGCATAACAGGGTGCATAAGGTTAAATCCATCTTCCAACAGTGGTTGTAGGGAGTTGCAATGAGTCTTGCGACTCAAGGCATCGGCTACAACGTTTGCTTTTCCGGGGTGGTAATGCACTTCAAGGTTGTAATCCTTAATTAGCTCTAACCATCTTCTCTGCCTCATATTCAACTCTGGCTGGGTGAAGATATATTTCAGACTTTTATGATCCGTGTACACATGACATAGGTTTCCCATAAGATAATGCCTCCAAATCTTGAGCGCATGCACGACGGCTGCTAGTTCCAAATCATGAGTGGGGTAATTCTCTTCGTGCGGTCTCAACTGGCGAGAGGCATAGGTGATAACTCTTCCATTTTGCATGAGTACACATTCGAGTCCAATCTTGGATGCGTCACAAAACACATCAAAAGGTTCCTCCAAGTTTGGCTGAGCCAGAACAGGTGCGGAAGTCAACAACGTTCGCAGGGTGTGAAAAGTTGTTTCACACTCTGGAGTCCATTCGAACTTCTTGTTTTTCTGCGTTAAACGAGTCATAGGCTTGGCTATTCTCGAAAAATCCAGAATAAACTGACGGTAGTATCCTGCCAAACCCAAAAAGCTACGAACCTCAAAAACACTCGTGGGTGCTTCCCAATCCATAACCTCTTGTACTTTAGAAGGGTCTACAGAGATCCCTTCCTCTGAAAGGACGTGACCAAGGAAAGGTACCTTCTTCAACCAAAACTCACACTTGCTGAACTTAGCATACAACTTATGCTCTCTAAGCCGGGTCAGAACAACTCGTAGATGCTCAGCATGGTCCCTCTCATTCTCAGAGTATACCAAGATATCATCGATGAACACTACAACAAACTTATCCAACTCTGGCATGAAGACCGAATTCATCAGGTACATGAAATGTGCTGGTGCATTGGTTAACCCAAAGGACATAACTAGATACTCATAGAGTCCGTATCTGGTAGAGAAAGCTGTCTTTGGTACATCTTCTCTTCTGATCTTAATCTGATGGTATCCTGACCTCAGGTCGATCTTGGAGAATACTTTCGCCTTTGACAACTGATCAAACAAGACATCGATTCGGGGTAAGGGATATTTGTTCTTTATAGTTACTGCATTCAACGGTCTGTAATCCACACACATCCTCAAAGTTTTATCCTTCTTCTTCACAAAGATAGCGGGACATCCCCAAGGTGACGAACTAGGGCGTATCAAGCCCTTATCCAAAAGCTCTTGCAACTGAACTTTGAGCTCTGCTAACTCTTTAGCGTGCATTCTATACGGTCTCCGAGATATGGGTGCCGTTCCAGGGATTAACTCTATAGCAAACTCCACATCCCTATCTGGCGGTAGTCCAGGCAACTCCTCAGGAAAAACATCTGGAAACTCACACACTACTGAGATCTCAGCTATCTGTTTTGCGGTGATATGGAACAACACTCCGATCTCATGGGGGTTTCGAGGTAACTTGAACCGAAAGGTAGACCCACTACGAGGGCTAACCATGGAAACTACACGCTCTGCGACATCAAGGTTGACTTTCCAGAGTTTCATCCAACCCATTCCCAAGATTACATCCAGACCTAGACCAGGAATTACGATAGGATCCACTATGGCCTTCTTATTCCCAAAGGTCATTTCCACTCCTTTAGCCATTTTACGCGCGGAGAGAACAGCTCCGGCAGAATTTATCTGATATCCCCGGTCTAACTCTATCAACTCAAGATTACTTCTTATAACAAAATTCTCACTTATGAAAGAATGTGATGCTCCAGAATCAAACAGCACGACTGCGGGGCATTGATTAACAAGAAACGTACCAGCGGTCACAGGCTCTCCTTTTGACACTTCTTCCATGGTGGTGTGATGCACATGACCCGTACGAGATGGGGGCTGAGTGTATTGCTTCTTTGGGCGAGGGCACTGACGTGACAGATGTCCAGTCTGACCACAATTATAGCATGGACCAATCACATACGGGGTCTTGGGACCTCCTGCACTCCCTGCTTTGCTCTTGTTCTGCATCATGGGGGCGGTGTAGGGCTTCTGAAAACTGGGACGGGGACGGTTGGTGGTGATCTTCCTCTGTGGGGGACGGAATCTTGCTCCTGTAACAGGCGGGCGATACGGGGTATGTGCTCTGAAAGGGGTCCTCTGTTGAGACGAACCTCCTTCGTTCGCACGACGGCGTGTCTCTGTTGCCAGCCGGATGTCATTGGCCTCTTGATTTAGGCAGTCACTGACGAAATCACTGAAAGTGGTACGGTGACTGTTGCCCATCTTGGAAAGCATGGCGGCACTCATGCCACGTTTGAAGCTTGCGATCTTCTTGGCCTCAGTATCAACAAAGTCTGGGGCGTAGCGAGCTAGGTTGTTGAAACTGTGGAGGTACTCGGACATAGACCTAGTCCCCTGGGATAACCTCATGAACTCTGCAACCTTCATTTCCATCAGACCACTAGGGATATAGTTGTAACAGAACCGACCAATTTATAAGAGCACAAGTGCGAAAACCTCCGCCGAAGCAGCTGAATTAGCACACTTGAGCCCATATAAACCCGGTAGTCCGGAAATCTCGAAGGATTTCAAACATTTCAACACTCAGCCAAGATCGCATGGTCAAGCAAATACAAATCATGTCCACGGAGCTTGCAGCGGGAATAATATTACAATAGAGTTCACAAATAATGATACAAGTTGAGTTCCATTTAATTTAGAAGAAACAACATAGCTTTGAAATTAATACCATATCATAAGTTGAAATACTTTGCTAGCTTGAGTGACATCCTCCAACAACAGCATAAGAGAAGAAGTATGGGACTGCCGAGCCCACCAGCACTGGCCATCACCTTTCGGCAGGCCTAACCTTCACCTGCAACAAGGTGGGATAAACCCTGAGTACTCGAATGTACTCAGCTAGACTTACCCGTCATAAACCAGAAATAAAGTGACACCAAGGAGTATGCAAGGCTGTATCTGGGGTTGGCCATACTTACCTTTTTGCATAAAAGCATTTTCATTATTAAATAATCATCATTAGAGTATTAGCAGTCAATTTTATATAATCAACCTGATTAACTAGATTTGCACCTTATCTAGAGCAAGCACTTGACTACTTATTCAAGCAAGAGTGACTATTTCATCAATAGCCTTTCAGATTCAATATCATAACCATCTTTAGTTCCATAAGTTCTACGGGAGATGATCTACAGTCAATTACTCACTGTCCAGGAGCGATGGCGATTATAATCGATTCCTACCCAGCTGTGGATAAAATGTCTCACACTCGCCCGGCACATTCCGGCTACGGCAGTCGTAAGCTACCAGTCAGGAGATTCAAGAACACAACGCGCGGGACGGCCATGGGCCCTTCTACACCGGGGGTTATCTCAGTGCCAGGTCGCTCAATCTATAACTGCCCACGGTCATGCTAGGTCGATCAGGCCCTGCCTGCCCTCGGACCATGCCAGGTCGATCAGAATAGTTGCCCACGGTACAGCTGAGGCCCTGGGTGTTAGGCGTCAACATCTCCATCACCGGCTCGAATAACCTTACTCGGCTTCGCGGGAGGTACTCAGACCTACTCCGTTAAGTGATCGACGCGTTCAATTTGACTGAAGGGACATTCCCGAACGGGTCCTATGCGACACAGACGGGAGCCTACTAGCACACAGAACCCATGTCCTGCTGCTCTTACATCCCGCCTCCGTCTCAGATTAATTATCACATGGTTATCTTCATGATAGCACAGGCTAAACATGATCAGTATCCACCTAATGCGGGAGACAGAGAATCACCCGACTTTTACCGATCTAAGCAGGGCTAAGCATATAACGAGCCTAGACCTAAACAGGTATATCAAGATATATTGCAGGTGAACAAGGATAAGTAAGTAATGCATCAACGGTATCAGTCAACTCCTATAACTTAATGCAACAATCATTATATTGACTCAATTGCATTTATAAAAGAATGGTATCAGAGCCGACTCTCGTGGTTTCACGGGCGTGTGTGTCGCAGTTGCTCAGACATGGTGGTCATGGCTGGTGTGGACCCGGAGTGGTCACACAGCATGGCACATGTGCTGGCACTGGACACATGGACGTGGCCAAGAGAGGACGTTCCTGGCTTGGGATTGATCGACGAGGACGTCGATCTCTTAAGGGGGTGAGGATGTAACATCCCGGCCTAAGGCTTAATAGGAATAATAGGATACTCATACCAACAAGTTGCAACTTCTTTTTCGGAAGCCCGTCTCCAAAGAACTCTAAAGTTAAGCGTGCTTGGCCTGGAGAAATTTAGGGATGGGTGACCGACCGGGATGTTCTTCCCGGGTGCGCACGAGTGAGGACAAAGTGCGCAGAAAAGACTGGTGTTGGTCTGTGGGGATAGTCTAGGTCCTATGAAAGCTGCCTGATGTAAGCGGGCCCGACCTCGAGGAGGCGGGACGTTATAGTAGTGGTTGCGCATAGCGGTGGAGAAATGATCCCAAGTGACACGTGCATTTGCAGGCAAGGATGCACGGTACTGGGCCCACCACAGACCTGCGGGTCCTTCCAACATGTGCGCGGTGTACTCCGCCTTGAGCTCTTCTGTCAGACGAAGCAAACAGAACTTCTGAGTGATGGAGTTGAGCCACTCATCAGCCTCAAGCGGTTCGGTGGCTTCTTTGAACACAAGAGGGCGAGTGTCCAAGAAGTCACGGTAGGAGCTGTACTGGTTGGGCTCCGGGCCTTGACGTTGATGATGCTGCTGTGCAGTGTTGTTAGCGATATTGCGGAGGGTGGCCTCCATGTGCCTCTGCATTTCCTCCATATTCCTTTGGCTGCCCAAGAACTGGCCGAAAAACGCTTCCGGCGTCATCGGCGGCGGTGGGGGAGGTGGCAAGTTCTCCTCCTGTCCTGCCCCCTGTCTGCGTTGGCTGCGAGTGTGTGCCGACATCTGCATATCGCATTAATAAGCAATCATTAGGTGATGTTACATCGATCATGAATAAATACTGCGCTGTACATAATTCGGAAATTTAGCACACGACCAAGTATAATTACTCATTTCCATACAACATCACAAAATAATCGCTCGAAATTAGACATGCAAACGACGGATTTCCATAAAAAATGCCGGATCAAAGTCCGGACTTTGTCCAAAAGCTTACATGCCATCAACCATTTAAACATAAAACTAGCACATGTGTAGGGTGTTACATCACTTAGCGAGCAAGCTCAAGCTATACAAAAGAAAACGATCTCTAACAGCTAACGCTCAGGGGTCTCCAGCGGCGGATGTAGCATCCTCTGCGTCGACGTCAATCATCGGCTCGTCAGCGTAATCCTCCTCTGGTGGGGCGTCGGGACCAAGGACCTCTCCGTCCTGGGGATCCTGGGCCTCGGTGGTGGGAACCTCGGCAGCGGCTGGGGCGGCGGCCTCCTGTGCGGCGTGATGCATCTGATGGACGGCCTCGTGGAGCTGGTCGATGTAGGCCTGTTATCTGTGGATCTGCTGTATCAACAGGTGGGCTCCCTCTTTGAGCTGGTCGAGCACGGTGCGGGCCTCATCCCTCTGAAGGGCGGTAGTCAGGTACATCTGCTCTGCAACTGTCCTGGCAGTGGACTGTGCTGCTGCTGTGGTGCGGGCGTCGTCACGCTCCAGAGTGAGCTGCTGAATCCTCTCCTGCAGACGAGCAACCTCAGCGTCGAAGTCCTCCTGAAGCTTCCTCTTGCTCTGGTAGGTGGCTGTGAGGGTGAAGGACACGCTCCCGAGAGTGTGCTCCAAATTCTCACATACACCCAACAAAGCTCCGGTGGCGCTCATCGCAGGCGTCTCACAGTAGAACCTCTCCTCTGGGCTCCCTGTCAAGACTGACTCCGAAGTCTGCTTCCAGCGCAATGGGAAAAGTGATCCACGGGGAAACACTCCTGCCATCGCACTTGCCAGGTCGGCGGGGAAGCGGGCGATGATGTCCTTCAGCACTAGGTATGCTGCCCTGTTGGCTCCATCCTTGGCACAGGTGCCTCTAGTGATCTCTGTCCACCCTGTCCAGTGAGGCTTGGCAGGCAAGGCTTTGACCTTGATCTCCACCATGACCAAGGAATCCTACCCGTAGATCTCCTTCTGCCACGAGTACCTGGGCTCCTGTCCTTCCTCATAGCCCACGGCCTGCAGAATCCTCCAAAGGATGGTCGGCAAGCCGAAGTAGGACAAGAACGTCTTCTGGGTCAGCTTGGTGGCCAAGCGGTGACGCGGAACTCCTCTGCCTCCGGTGGCCTTGCGAGCGGTCGGCTTAGTCCGGGCCATCTGTAGAAACAAAAGGGGTTTCGAACTCTCATGAGACGGATATTAAGTTGGCAAATTTTATAGAAAGGAGACAACTTTTAATTTAAGGGGAGGTAATGTAAATGCAAGAATATAAACATGATGCATGATCATACTTATGTTCTCACTCACTAATAACGACTCGTAAGTCCTAACGTTCTAGTTGGTGGCAAGAACGATCTCTCATGCGTTATCTACACGTTCTACTCGGTCGCACAGTTAGTGTACCTGCAGAAGATTCATTTCAGCCCAAAGCAATTCCCAATGATAAAATAGTTGAGTATTGGCCAATATGCACAAAATACATAGAAGCCAACACTAAACACCATGCACCAACATAGAAAACACCCTTGAAAACATTGATACCCTCGTATGTGTCCGCGTGGAGCTCGCACATACTTGGTATAAGAACTCTCTCCTAGACCGACGGTTGGACGGTCATGCTCTCATATCTCACAAAATCATTTTATGCATGTTTTCGCGATCGACGCATTCTCTTTTCCCCGAGAATGGACCAACAAATAAAGATCCAACATGAAGCAAAACCCTGAACCCTGTTAGCAGTTAAGCCACCTGAATCCTAGTATAGGGCTTAAGGACGAGACTGGGCACACTTAGTAATCGAAAATAATTTTGAAAATAGTTTTGAAATACCCATTTAGTTCGAAAATAGCTCTCTACGGAGGTAATCACTTGAACCATGCTCTGATACCAGCTGTGGCGGAACCGTCCTGATTATAAGAGCTCAAGTATTATCTTAGCCAAATCTGTCTGACTTTGACTGATATTTGAACCCATATAACCCCGGTAGTCCGGAAATCTCGAAGGATTTCTAACACCATACATCATACAGGATCGCATCGTTCAAGGATTACATTCGTAAAGATACATCATAGCGAAAACGAAACCGAATTTAAAATATCAGAGTGCAATTTAAAACGGAGTTATTACAATACTGAATTTAAAAGTGCGGAAGCTAAAATAGTTTGAAACACGACCACTACACATGTGGTCCAAATAAACCAAGTCACACAACTCACTCTTCCCTTTTTAGATAATGTGCCACTAGAAGTCTCAGACCAGCAAAAGAAAAAGGGAAGCTTCTGGACGACCCTGCCCTGGGCCTACTCCTCATCACCTTCCACTGGGTAGAGGCAGTGCTTACAATAGCCGAAGTAGACCTGGCCATCTGCAACAACGGGATAAACCCTGAGTACGGGAATGTACTCAGCTAGACTTACCCGTCCAACTGAAAATAAAGACTCCAAGGGTATGCAAGGTCTTTTGGGTGGAGCTGGGACCTTTTGGTTGCGAAAAGCTCAGTTTCAGATAAGAGGTAATTGATGATAAAGATGAGCTGCCATTTTAGACCTATTCCTTAATTCTAGGTTTTTCACCTGTACTAGAGCACTCACTTGAATCTATCAATCAATAATATAACCATATCCAGTTGACTTATCCACATTTTAGTTGAACCTTAAATCATCACATGGAGTTGTATCGTGGTGAAGCTCGCCATAGTTTCCCACTAACCGGGGGAGACGGCGACTCGAATCGAATTCCAAACCAGCTGGTGAAAGACCTTTAATACCAGCCCACACTTTCCCCGTCGGGTCCATGCATTGGGCAACCGCTCGATGCTTGTTCGTGGTGGTAATCATCGCGGCTCACAGCACGGACCGCCCAATTGGAACCTGGCGATGGCCTCACACGGCAGATCGCAATTTCCATACTAGAGGGCACGACACGGGTTGAGACCGGCCCGAACAGCTTCTAACCGGCTTTGGGGTCGATGATTACGGCACCGACATATCCCTAAGTAAAAGGGCGCGTTCAAAAATGAACGAGGGCCAACATCGATACAAACCTACACGATCCAACGGACGAACTGCCCCAAGTTTCCAAACTTGTGCCTTGCCTTCCAGTTGACCGTATTTCACTACAACTCAGGTTCTTTTCCACGATAGCAAATATAGCCAACCGTGATCCGGTAGCTACCCATCAGGGTATTACGGAAACATCCTTAACAACTACTTTTATTAAGCAGGCTAAGCAATTCTACATTATAAAAGTAACAGGATAACAAGGCGGGTAATAATCAATAATCAAGGAACGGCAATGCAGCAAGTAGGATTCAATCAACTCCTAACCTAATGCATCACGATATAAAAGGACTCAAGTAATTTAATTGTAAATAATAGGAGACTTAGAATGCTCCGGGGCTTCCCTTGGGTGAAGACCGAGGCCTCGTGGGAGGGGCACTTGGGCAAGTTAGTGTCGCAGGCGGGGTCGGCTTCCTCGGCTTGCTGGAGCTCCGGGATCTGCTGCTCGGCGTTTGTCTCTGGCTCCTGGTCGGGCTCCGGAGGGGTCGATCCTATTGCATGCGACGATTAATAAATAATTACAATGCGGGTGCAAGATGTGTGGTATGAAAAGAGCATTTCTTGCAAACCAACAAACCCAACTTGTTGAACCACTTTCGCCATTGAGGTAAATACTTATTTAATTCGTAAAACAAAATCCATTTATTCACCTTTTTCTTATTTAATAATTCAAAAGAAACTTAGGTTTGAACTGCAAGTGCACTTTTCTGGACTCAGAAAAATCCACGAAAATTGCAGAAGGCAAACAACAGTTGCTGGACTCCACTGAATAAATTTCAGCCAAAAATAAAATACAGAACTGCAGATATAAAAATGACAAGCAAACTGCCCAAAAAGGTGCTTTGAACTAGCTCCTCATTCAAAAGTGTCAAACAGCAGATTTCATAATTTTCCTGGCTTCTTCTACTCCTACACATCCTACTGTAGGAATATTGCTGGCAGAGCATAAACATACAAGCCTACACAAAATAAACAAATCTACTGCAATATAAACCACTTGAACTACAACCCTACTGGAAAAGGGTGCAGAACACTATTTCATATTTTTCCCAGGTGTAAAACAGGATAATAAACTTACACAAAATTTTCCAGGAATTATTTCAACCAGAAAACACTTATTTGCATTTATCTCAACAAAAGCATATAAACTGAATTAAATAAAAACAGTAAAATAAACTTCTACCAAAAATACTTTCATATTTTTCCATGATAGATCTACTCACAAACAAGCTAACAAAACTAAAAGCACTCCATTTGGATTTGTAAAACGTGCTACACAAAAATAACAAGCATTTACTGGAAAAAGGAAAAACATTTAAAGAAAAATCCTTTTGAAAACACCCGGTGCTCGGCTTCGGTGGACGCGGTCCATGGACCAAGCAGAGGCTGACGCGTGGGGTCCACGGGTCAACGGGACCCACCCGTCAGAGAGAGAAGAAACAGGGGAGAGGGTTGACCGGCGGCTGCTCGCCGGCGGTGAGGTTGCCGGCGGCGAGGCTAGGCTAGATCGACTCGTCTCGGCGAGGCGCACCGAGTGGTGGTGATGGTTTGGCCAGCGCATGGCCGGAGCATGCCGGCGGCGAGCGGCGGCGCACGGTGGCGGCGGCAACGCGCGGCTACGCCGTTTCCGGCGATGGCCGGGGAAATTGGGGGAGACAAAAGCTCCTACGAACCCTAGGGAAGCTACCAAGGGAGTTGGTTTGGCTCGGATGGCTCCATAGGGGCTTGGCCACGTGAGAGGTCCGCGGCGGTGCCCATGGCGCTCGGCCGGGGAGGAGAGGGAGATGGGAGGCGGTAGCGTTGAGACTAGGTGATGTTCTCACCTTGCCTTGGCTCGGTGAAGCTTGAGGAGGAAAGAGGGGCTTGGCAGAGGCTTGGTCGATGAAGAACGGGAACTTGCCCTCCTTCGGCGGCGACGGCGACCGAAAGGGGGAGGTGATGGTGACGGCGATGTAGCGCTCGGCCGGCGGTTCCTTCGACGCACCGCGTGTGCACGGCGTAGGCGGAGCGGCGTGCGGAAGGAATTGGACGGCGATGGAGGGTCGTGGTCGGAACGGAGAAGGGTGGTTGCGGCGGTGGTCGCGGCGAGCGGGGAGCGCTCGGTTCACGTTCGTGCGCAGGTGAGAGTGCGAGTGAGAGTGGAAGAGCGAGTGCGGGTGAGTGAGGGTGTCCGGGGTCTTGGCCGGGGGCCTTGACCGGTGGGTGGTCGTGGTGGGGCCGGCGACGCGACGGGCGGCAGCAGCGGCGCGGCGAGCGAGGGCGGCATGGCAGGCGAGGCGGAGTGGGAGTGGGCGAGCGGGATCGGGGCGTGATCGCGGAGGAGAAGATCACGCGGCGATAGGCGAGCGCGGATTTGCGGCAGGAGCAAGCCACCACGCGGCGCTCCGGCCGGCGTACGGCGCGGCCGTGTCGGCTGACGCGGCGCGGCGCGCGGGCGGGGCGAGCGGCGCGCGCGCGTGGGCCGGCGCGGCGGTGCGGGGTTGGGCCGGTGCTGCGCGGCGCGGAGTGGGCCGG
The DNA here is from genome assembly GCA_009763385.1 of Coix lacryma-jobi var. lacryma-jobi. NCBI lineage: Eukaryota > Viridiplantae > Streptophyta > Magnoliopsida > Poales > Poaceae > Coix > Coix lacryma-jobi. The sequence continues at coordinate 93,928,157 of CM019824.1, forward strand.
CGCTGCGCGGGCGAGCTGGGCCGGCGCTGCGCGGGCGAGCGGCTGGCGCGGGCTGGCGGGAGCGGGCGCGGGTTGGGCCGAAAGGCCAGATGGGCCGGAAAGGTGGCGCGGGAAAAAAATTCCTTTTTCTCTTTTTCTTTTTCCAAATATTTTCCAAGTTTGACCACTCAAAAATAGTTTCAAAAACTCCAAACTAGGTTTTGACCCAAATATAAAAGTTGCTCAAAATAATTTTCTCTACAACTTTCATATAGGACACTTTTTCTGAAAACCATTTTTAAATCCTCCACATAAACAAAGCCAATTTTGAAATATAAACCATTTTGTTTGACTTATTTTTATTTAACAAACTATTTTGAACTAGGTCAAAATTCCAACATGAAAAGCACTTTACTCAAAGTCCTCTATTTTATAAAACTCTTTGCCGAAACAGAAATCCATTTAAATCATCAAGTCAAATAGAAATCCAAAATCCAACAATTTAAACAAAGGCAAAAAGCACTCTTATGCACGTGAAATGATGCAATGCATTGCTTATGCTTCTTTAGTAGCTAATTGCAGTGCCTAATGCAGTGCTTGACACTAGGGTGTCACAAAATTAACCCCCATTCATACATTTCGATCAACCTTGCTAGAATCACTAGTTGTTCATAGCAGTCCTAGTGTTAGTTCTGCCATAATAGCTTCCCTGTGGAAGTAAATACGATACTCAGTTACTCCTGGGTAAAGTGCTACAATTGACTTATTCTGTGCGCTTGCGGAATTTACCAATAGTCATAAGAATAGTTAGTTATACTTCTTACATTAAGAAGTACCAACAAGCCTTTCTGGCGCCGTTGCCGGGATAGATTCCATAGTCTACTCCTAGTGACGACGTTAGCAAGTGTCAACAGGGAGTAGGCTACACCGGGCAATTTAGACTCCTACCCCAAAGCCGAACGTGCGGATACATGGGTGTATGCCGAGTCTCTGTGTGATGAGTGATTGTCAACGGAGATGATGCGCATGTTCTTTGGCTTGTGTTGTGCAGGTGTCGAGCACGGAGACAGTGGTCGATGGCGGGTGAAGGTCAAGTTGCGACGTGCCGTGCCGACGGACCGGGCGCGATGAAGGATGGGCGTGCCGTGCGGCGGACGTGCCATGCCGATGTATCGGACGGTGAAGGGCGGACGTGGACTTGGACTGATGGACTGGAGGCCGGAGGATCAGCTGTGGTGGCTGGCAGCCTGCGACAGCGACAAGCGGAGAAGTGCGATCATGTCGATGGAAGGGGTGCACAGGCGGTGCATCCCCTCTACGACGCCGGTTTGTTGGTAGAGCCCGGGAAAAACCAACGGTGGACGGTTTCCAGGTTTGGGCCTCAAAACCTGGGTGCTGGGTTTCCAGGTTGAGCCACAAAACCTGGGCACGACGGTTTCCAGGTTGAGCCTCAAAACCTGGGAGTGGGCCGGTTTCCGAGTTTGGGCCTCAAAACTCGGGCGCTGAGGGTTTCCGAGTTTGGGCCACAAAACTCGGGCTGGAGGCTGGTTTCCCGGTTTGGGCCTCAAAACCGGGGGCTGATGGAAAAGGCTGGTTTCCCGGTTTGGGCCGCAAAACCGGGGGTGCAGAGTGGTGGCGGCACGTGGCGGCGATCTGAAGGTTGCGTGGAGGCGACGCGGAAGACCGTGCGGGCGTGGCCGTCGGATCTACCTACCACCAGCGGGTGGACTAGAATAGCCTTAGGGTTAGGCTGGTCCGCTCTGTAAATACAGTAGTGAGGGGTAGAGTAGGAAATAGGCTTAGGCTAGGTTAGTATAAGTAGTCCAGGGGAGACACCCTCCTCCCCATCTCAGTTAGCGCAGTCATTTGCTTCCTAGCATTAGGGTTTCCACTCTCCCACACCCCTGCTTTAGCTAGTTGAGATCCGCAGAGAGACTCCACTCTGTGTACTGTTGATTCGAGGAAGTGAGGCCGTATCCTCACCTTGGAGCACTGATCGATGGTTTGATTTGCGTCCTTGATTCGAGTTCGTGGCTGTGATTTCCGTTTTGCTTGTGTTCTTCGCGGAATCCTTTTTGCTCCACGATTTTCCCGTCGCTTGATCTCTTTGCTCGGTTCATCTTTTGCAATTCCGTTTGAACCAAGTTGTTCTAGATCGTGAGGCACTTCTTTCCTCCGAAGGAATCATCCTCTAACCTCACGGTCTAGGAGATCGATCGATTTTTCGTTTCGGGTCACTTTTCTTCCCTTCCCCCGAAATTCTTCGATTCACCGATTTGGAGTTAGGTTCGAGCCATGATCTCTTAGAGATAGCTCACTAACCTCCTTGTGACTTCACTCACCAAGTTTGATCCCTAGAGGATTTGTTTTGGGTGAGCTCTAGTCGAATCGGTGGACGAACAGTGAATTCGCGGGGTGACCGGACGCTTCATTCAACGACCGGACGCTGCTACAGTGCGTCCGGTGGTTGAATTCTGTCTGAGTTCTTTTGCTTGACCGGACGCTCTGTTCAAATCGACCGGACGCTCCCTTCAGTGAGTCCGGTCAGAAACAGAAAGGTTCCAGAAACGTTTTTCTGTGACCGGACGCGTCCGATGCCCAGTGACCGGACCCTCTGGTGAGTCCGATCGTTTTTCGGTGTTTCGTTTTGCTCGACCGGACGCTGGTTTTTGGAACTGATCGGACGCGCTGCTCGCACTGTTCCCGTGTTTTTGACTCATCTGACCGGACGCTCAGTGAACGACCGGACGCTTGAGCTCCGTGCGTCCGGTCGCGAACAGAGAGCTCCCAGAGCTGTTTTCTGACGACCGGACGCGTCCGGTCCCTGCTGACCGGACGCAGGCCAGAGTCCGGTCGCTGCTGTTTCGCGCGTTTTCGTTCGCGGCTCGTTCGTTCTTGATTGGATTTGAGTTCCGTCTTTTGGGTTGGCTTTCAAGGGTTGTCTAGTGTCCCGCTGTGCTTCTAGGAAGCATCCACCCTACATCTAGGGTCGTGGACATTAGCAAGCTCTAGGTTTCGCTTTTGGGGTTGATCTTGGGACAGTGGCATCTAGTTTCCGAAAGGAAATTTTGAAGCTCCCATTCACCCCCCCCTCTGGTCGCTTTCGGGTAGCTTCTCGGTCCTTCAATTGGTATCGGAGCGGGTTAAGGATCTTCCACCTTAGCCGGTTCCAGATCCACCGAAGGCGACATGGATCGCGGCGTGGGCAAACCGCCGTTTTTCGATGGGACGAACTATGCGTATTGGAAGATACGTATGTCGGCCTATTTGCAGAGCTTGGGCGCTTCGATCTGGGATATTTGCAACTCCCCTGATTACGTGGTCTTGGCTGCTCGTGTGACTCAACAGCAGATCGATGAGCACGATGCCAATAGCCGAGCCCGTAATGCTCTTTTCTCTTGTTTGAGCATGGGTGAGTTTGATCGCGTTTCCCACCTCGCTACGGCTCGGGAGATCTGGGACACTCTCATGCGTTTTCATGAGGGCACCTCTCAAGTCAAAACCCGACTCTACGAGTCGTTCAAGCGAGAGTATGAGAACTTTAGACATCAACCTGGCGAGAGCATAGAAAGTTTATTCGCTCGCTTTCAGGTGATTGTCAACAGGATGAGGGCTAACAGAGAGCAGTTGCCATTTGACGATCATGAGCGTGCTTTGAAGCTTTTGCACACTCTTGATCGTTCGGTGTGGGACTCCAAAGTTCAGGCAATCATCGAATCGCCGAACTATGAGACCCTCACCTGCGACGAGCTCTTCAGCAAGCTCAAGTCCAGTGAGATTGATGCTATGGCGAGGGCTTCTTTTGAAAATCCTTCTCGCCCGTCCATGGCTTTGGTTTCCGGCTCTTCCTCTAACCCCTCAGCTGGCTTTGCGCTTTCTTCTCTCTTTTCTGTGACAGAGGACCAGCTGGAGTCTTTGGGAGATGACGAGTTGGCTTTGCTCGCCAACCGGTTCTCGCGGTTCCACAACAACCGCATGAACCGCCGTCGAGGAGGAGGACGCACGGGATGCTACGAGTGCGGCGACCCCGACCACTTCATCGCCAACTGCCCCAAGAAGAACAAGCACTTGGGCAAGGGCGAACATGGGCGCAAGCGCGACTCCAAGTACAAGGAGAAGCACATCCCCCCAAGGCACAAGAAACGGGGCGGCTTCGACAAAGAGTACATCAAGAAGAAGTACTTGGAGAAGCAGCAAGCTGAGCAGCGCGCGTTCTTCGCCACGCTCAGCGACGTCGACGGCTCGGATGACGACTCCGCCAGCTCGAGCGATGACGAGTCCGAGAAGAAGAAGAGGATCGAGGACAAGCTGAACGGCCTCTGCTTCTTCGCCGACGACGACGGCTTCTGCACCATGGCGCTCGGAGATGAGGTCGATGGCGAGCCGGAGCATACCCCTCAGAACGACGACGACGACGACACCTCCCAGGTATCTCTCACCTACGACGAGCTTTCCTCTGAGGTTGAGAAGTTGACTGCTGCCCTCCTTAGCCAAGATAAGTTGCTTAGGCGTGCCGCTAGAGAGCGCAAGGAGTTTAGGCAGAAGTGGGAGGACACGGTGAAGGAGCTTGAGTTCGCTCGGTCCACCGTGGTAGTGTCGGAGGAGACGGAGTGCGAGTCGTGCACCGCGCACATGACTGACCTTCTCACTCTGAGAGGTAAGTATGCTGCGTTGGTTGGAGAGGTGGATGAGCTCCGTGCTAGGCCGCAGCTGTTGGGTGCATGCAAGACTTGTCCTGTCTTGCAATCTGAGTTGGCAGAGAAAAATGCCAAGCTTGAGTCTTTAGAGAAGGCCAGCTCAGATAGCACTTGTGTCTCGAGGTGTGCTTTGTGTGAGGGGCTGGAGATGGAGATTGCTAATGTGAAGCATGGCAAGATGCAAACCGAGGAAGAAAACACATACCTTCGGTCCATCTTGTCATGGGTCTCCAGTAGTGAGCCGCAGCTCGGGATGATGATCTCCCAATTCAAGCGAGCTGTTGGTACCCCTGGTGTAGGTTTTGCTCAGAGTGTTGATCTCTCAGCTTTTGGGAAGATTGGAGAGTCTAGTGGTCTGAACCCATGTGAGAAGCCAAATTCCACCACTACTCCCAAACTTGCCAAGCTTCCACTCAAAGAGCCAGCCAAGCCTATCACCCAAGATGGTGTGGTTGAGGAACCCCCGAGAGCTCCTCCCAAGAACCCAGTTTGGGCACCCAAGCCAAATCACCTCAGAAACAAGCTTGATGCTATGCCACCCATTCGTGAGGAGTTGCCACAGAAGGGCAAAGGCAAAGTGAGCCACACCCACAGCCCTGGTCACCAACAACCCCCTGTGCGTGCGGTGAGGTACCAGTGTGATTTTTGTGGGAGGGATGGTCACTTGAGCGAGTTCTGCTTTAGGCGCAAGAGAGAGGCGCGCAGGGCTCGGGAGATGGAGAACCCGGACATGTACCATCCAGCTCATGGTGGACATGTACCGAAGGCCCAGGGGAGAGCTGCTAGGTCCGGACGTCAGGGTCCCAGGCCTAGGCAGGAGATGAGAGCCCCGAGGAGGGAGACTAGGCCTAGAGGTCCAGCACCTCAGTTTGTTAGGCCTAGGCAGGAGAGAGCTCCGAGGAGAGACGCTAGAGCAGTTGAGCCCCAGGCTCCTAGGCGTAGACCTCGTAGAGAGCGTGCCCGACGGGGTCCTGTTTTTGCAGGTAACGGATCCCGTGGCGGAGGCTTAGTTGAGCGCTTTCCCCCACCGCAGGTTGGGTATCGCGGTGAGCGCTTCTTCCCTAGCGGACCACGTTTTCCTCAGCGTGGTGATCGCTTCCCTCGTAGACGTACTAGGAATGGTTTTTTCACTAACCCTTCTTTTGAGCAGCCGGCCCAACACTGGTTTTCCCCCTATTTCACTAACCCCAGTGTTGGACCGTATGCTCACCCTATGTCTTTCTATTGATGTAGGTAAGACGGTTGGAGGACGTTTGGTTGGTGGATTCCGGTTGTTCGAGGCACATGACCGGAAACACCAAGTGGTTCTCCAGCCTTAGCCCGGTCGCCGGAAAGGAGTACATAACCTTCGGTGACAATAGTAAAGGTAAGGTATTGTCTCGTGGGACCGTGCGGGTTAATGAGCACTTTGTGTTGCGCGATGTTGCTCTTGTTTCTAACCTGCATTTTAACTTGCTTTCTGTTTCGCAACTTTTTGATGATGACTATGAGATTCGTTTCAAACCGAACCTTAGTCGCATCTTAGATCCTCAGGGCGATCTTGTATGTCTGATTTCGCCCTTTGGGAAGGTCTTTTGCGCGAATTTCTCGGAGTCGTTTGGTTCTTCTCGCTGTCTTTTGGCTAGTCCTTCTTTTTCCGATCTTTGGAAGTGGCATAGGAGGCTCGGTCACTTGAGCTTCGACTTGCTCGCAAGACTTAGCTCACTTGGCCTAATCCGAGGATTGCCCAAGCTTTCGATGGAGAAGGATCTAGTTTGCCATTCTTGCAGACATGGGAAGATGGTTGCTGCTCCCCACCATCCGGTGACTAAGGTCATGACCTCGCACCCCAGAGAGCTTTTACACATGGACCTTGTTGGTCCGGCTCGGGTGAGCTCGGTTGGTGGCAAGTGGTATGTTTTGGTTGTTGTTGACGACTTTTCGAGGTATTCGTGGGTCTTCTTTTTAGCTGAGAAGACCGAGACTTTCTCCTTCGCTCGCAATCTGATTTTGCGTCTTCAGAACGAGTTCCCTTTGAACTCGATGCGAGCGATTAGAAGTGATAATGGTTCCGAGTTTAAGAATTCGGATTTTGAGGTGTTTTGTAACCGCCTTGGCTTGGAGCATCAGTTTTCTTCCCCCTATACACCACCCCAAAATGGTGTTGTAGAGAGGAAGAATCGGACCCTTGTTGAGATGGCCAGGACGATGCTCGATGAGCATAGGACTCCTAGGCGCTTTTGGGCCGAAGCTATGAACACTGCATGCTACATTTCGAATCGCATTTTTCTGAGAGCGTTTTTGAAGAAGACCTCTTATGAGTTGCGTTTTGGTCGCCAACCCAAGGTGAGTTATTTTAGAGTCTTTGGTTGCCACTGTTTTATATTGAAAAAAGGCAACCTGGACAAGTTTGAGTCTCGTTCTTCTGACGGTGTGTTTTTGGGTTATGGCACTCACACTCGAGCTTATCGTGTACTTAACCTTGACACTAACCGAGTCATGGAGACATCAGATGTCACCTTCGACGAGACTCTTGTTTGTCCTTCTTCTCGTTTTGAGCGTGCAGGTGATCATGAGGTTGGAGAGCCTCTTTTTGATGACGAGGACGAGGGTGTTGAAGGTACAGATGATCTAGCACCCCCTCCACCTGCCGTGCCGCAAGGAGCGGCCTCGACGACGACTCACGGCCCCGACACTTCTTCTTCCTGGGGCCGTGGGATCCTCCACCTCGCGCGGTACCTTTTGTACCCGGGGTGGAACCAGCTGCTGTTGAGGGGGAGGTCACTTCTTCCCGGGAGGCGCCACGACACATCCAGCGCCAGCACCCTCCTCAGCAGATGATCGGCGACATCGACGAGCGAGTTACTCGCTCCAGGTCACAGCACATCTCGCACTTTGCTCATTCTGCTTTTGTTGCGTCTTTTGAGCCCCGAGATGTTGGACACGCATTGACGGATCCGGATTGGGTCAATGCCATGCATGAGGAGCTAGAGAATTTTGAGCGAAATCGGGTTTGGGTTCTAGTGCCTCCACCTCCTGACTGTAAACCTATTGGGACAAAATGGGTATTTAAAAACAAGCAAGGAGAGGAGGGCCACATTGTGAGAAACAAGGCCCGGCTTGTAGCGAAGGGTTATAGTCAGAAGGAGGGGATAGATTATGAGGAGACCTTCGCTCCTGTAGCTCGTTTGGAGGCTATTAGGATACTCTTGGCTTATGCTGCATCCATGGGTTTCAAACTTTTTCAAATGGATGTCAAGAGTGCCTTCTTAAACGGCTACATTGAGGAGGAGGTCTATGTCCAGCAACCCCCTGGTTTTGAAAATCCCAGGTTTCCAAACCATGTCTTTAAACTCCACAAAGCTTTGTATGGTTTGAAACAAGCCCCTAGAGCCTGGTATGAGAGATTAAAAACCTTCTTGCTAGCTAAGGGTTTTAAAATGGGATGTGTTGATAAAACGCTCTTTCTCCTCAAGCAAGGCAAAGATACTCTCTTGGTCCAAATTTACGTGGATGATATCATTTTCGGTGGTTCTTCTCACGCTTTGGTTGCCAAGTTTGCAGATACTATGAGCAGGGAGTTCGAGATGAGCATGATGGGCGAGCTGACTTTCTTTCTCGGGTTGCAAATTAAGCAATCCCGAGAGGGGACGTTTGTGCACCAGGGCAAGTACACGAGGGACTTGCTGAAGCGGTTTGACATGGGTGAGGCCAAGCCTCTTCCGACGCCCATGTCGACGACGACTGCCCTGGATGCCGACACGGATGGAGAAGCAGTGGACCAGAAGGAGTACCGCAGCATGATTGGATCGCTGCTCTACCTGACGGCGACACGGCCGGACATTCAGTTCGCCGTGTGCTTGTGCGCGCGCTTTCAGGCTTCGCCACGCACTTCTCACCGTCAGGCGGTGAAGCGCATATTCAGGTACCTTCGTTTCACGCCTGAGTTCGGGATTTGGTATTCTGCTTCCTCCACTCTCTCGCTTTGCGGTTATTCCGATGCCGATTTTGCTGGTTGTCGCATTGAGCGCAAGTCCACTTCTGGGACTTGCCAGTTTATTGGATCTTCTCTTGTGTCGTGGTCTTCTCGCAAGCAGTCTAGTGTCGCTCAGTCTACCACGGAGGCTGAATATGTTGCTGCGGCTAGCTGCTGTTCCCAGTTACTCTGGATGATGGCCACTTTGCGTGATTTTGGTTTGAGCTTTACTCGAGTTCCTTTGCTTTGTGACAGCACGAGTGCCATTAGTGTTGCTAAGAACCCCGTGCTTCACTCGAAAACCAAACACATTGATGTGCGCTTTCATTTCTTGCGAGACCACCAGGAGAAGGGTGATATCGACCTTCGCCATGTTGATACTCATCATCAATTGGCTGATATTTTCACCAAGCCTTTAGACGAATCAACCTTTCATAGGTTGAGGGGTGAGCTTGGTGTGTGTTTCCCCTTTTAGATGGGGGAAGCATTTTGAGATGTACCGACTGACTCTTTTATTTTGAGGCTCTTTTCTTTTGCGTTTCTTGAGTCTTTCCATTTGGTATCTTCTTTCTTTCAGTTTTGTGTCGGGCATACGCATTTACATTCTGAGCTTCATGTCTATATTCACTAGAATGTAATTATGCTCTTGTTAGTATTGCTCCGATACTTATGATGATGCTTGTAGCTTATGCTCTTTCTGATCACTGTTACATGTTATGAGCGAGCTATTTTTGGAATGGTGAATTATGCCTAATGTACATAAATCTGAAAATGTTCACCATTGAGATATGCAACTAGCATGTGTAGGGTGTGTTGAGTCCATTCCTGCTTTTCATATATGCTAGGTTGCTATGTCTCTAGTTCTGAGTCATTCACTTGCTTGGTTGTTCATAACTTGCTTAAAATCTGAACCAAGTATTGTTGAATTGAAAAGATCGAGATGGGATTGCTTGTCAACACCTCATGGTATTGAGACTGTTTCTCATTGCACTTTGAGTTAAACTTGAGCCATGTAGTGTATGACCGAAACCGTTGCTTTAAGCTTCTGATTGCTTCGGCATAGGCTTCGCACGGTTGAAAAGTTAGGCAATGACAAGCTTTCAACCTCTCGCAATCACATGCCAAAAATGAACTTGTGAATTCTTTTACCGCTGCAACTCCGATTTGAATTTGAAATCACAAGTATATGCTTCATTCCTATGCATGATGATTGAACTTTGCTAGGGGTAGTTCACCTTGTATATATGCTTAGCACTTGTTTGGATTCTTTCTATACATGTCTAGTGCTATTTTGATGGTGACTATCTTTTTTGGCTTAAAACTGCTCACATGCTCATACGCTTCATATTTCGTATAAGTGATCAGTCTGAGCCTTTGCTATTTGAGTGCTTAATTGAGATGTTGGAGCTATACTGATTAGAGCATCTTTGCACTCTTTTGACTATACACTTGAAGCTCCTAACCTGCATTTTGACTTCATATGCATTTTGGAAGGAGATCTTGTGTTCAGGGGGAGTTTATGTGAAGGGAGTTGTTTCTCCGATACCTTTTGGCCTTGATAAGTGCATTTTCAACTAGGGGGAGAAATTTATGCAAATCATATGCTCCTGTGTTGACCAACTAAGGGGAGAATCATTTGTCCTAGTTGCTTGCATTTGTTGAGGGGGAGTTTGCTAGTTGTGTTGAGCCGTTGCCTCTGTCTTGAGGGACTAGCAAACGCTCCTAGCTTTTCATGAGCTTTCATAAGCTTGTTCATTTGGCTTTCAATTGGTATCGTCTGGTGTGCTTTCCCATTTGGTTTGGGTTAAATTCCAATTGGTTCGGAGTGATTTTCTTGCTAGTTGTGTTGAGCCTCTGTGCCTCTATCTTGAGGGACTAGCATTTTGTTTCTGTTGTCCTCCGATCTTCAATTGGTATCTGCTAGCGGTGTTGAGCCTGTTCTACCTCTTCTTGAGGGCTAGCTTTGCTTTGCTTGGTTGCGTCGAGCCGTTGCCCATGTCTTTGGGGACCAAGTTGTCGCTTCATCCACTTGACCTTCTTTGGCTTTTGTTAGGCTTTTGGGTCATTTGGTTGGGTTTTCTCTTCCCACTCCTTCCTACCTCCTTCTTCTTATTCATGATTTGTTGTGGAGTTGACAATGCACTCATCAAGGGGGAGATTGCGGATACATGGGTGTATGCCGAGTCTCTGTGTGATGAGTGATTGTCAACGGAGATGATGCGCATGTTCTTTGGCTTGTGTTGTGCAGGTGTCGAGCACGGAGACAGTGGTCGATGGCGGGTGAAGGTCAAGTTGCGACGTGCCGTGCCGACGGACCGGGCGCGATGAAGGATGGGCGTGCCGTGCGGCGGACGTGCCATGCCGATGTATCGGACGGTGAAGGGCGGACGTGGACTTGGACTGATGGACTGGAGGCCGGAGGATCAGCTGTGGTGGCTGGCAGCCTGCGACAGCGACAAGCGGAGAAGTGCGATCATGTCGATGGAAGGGGTGCACAGGCGGTGCATCCCCTCTACGACGCCGGTTTGTTGGTAGAGCCCGGGAAAAACCAACGGTGGACGGTTTCCAGGTTTGGGCCTCAAAACCTGGGTGCTGGGTTTCCAGGTTGAGCCACAAAACCTGGGCACGACGGTTTCCAGGTTGAGCCTCAAAACCTGGGAGTGGGCCGGTTTCCGAGTTTGGGCCTCAAAACTCGGGCGCTGAGGGTTTCCGAGTTTGGGCCACAAAACTCGGGCTGGAGGCTGGTTTCCCGGTTTGGGCCTCAAAACCGGGGGCTGATGGAAAAGGCTGGTTTCCCGGTTTGGGCCGCAAAACCGGGGGTGCAGAGTGGTGGCGGCACGTGGCGGCGATCTGAAGGTTGCGTGGAGGCGACGCGGAAGACCGTGCGGGCGTGGCCGTCGGATCTACCTACCACCAGCGGGTGGACTAGAATAGCCTTAGGGTTAGGCTGGTCCGCTCTGTAAATACAGTAGTGAGGGGTAGAGTAGGAAATAGGCTTAGGCTAGGTTAGTATAAGTAGTCCAGGGGAGACACCCTCCTCCCCATCTCAGTTAGCGCAGTCATTTGCTTCCTAGCATTAGGGTTTCCACTCTCCCACACCCCTGCTTTAGCTAGTTGAGATCCGCAGAGAGACTCCACTCTGTGTACTGTTGATTCGAGGAAGTGAGGCCGTATCCTCACCTTGGAGCACTGATCGATGGTTTGATTTGCGTCCTTGATTCGAGTTCGTGGCTGTGATTTCCGTTTTGCTTGTGTTCTTCGCGGAATCCTTTTTGCTCCACGATTTTCCCGTCGCTTGATCTCTTTGCTCGGTTCATCTTTTGCAATTCCGTTTGAACCAAGTTGTTCTAGATCGTGAGGCACTTCTTTCCTCCGAAGGAATCATCCTCTAACCTCACGGTCTAGGAGATCGATCGATTTTTCGTTTCGGGTCACTTTTCTTCCCTTCCCCCGAAATTCTTCGATTCACCGATTTGGAGTTAGGTTCGAGCCATGATCTCTTAGAGATAGCTCACTAACCTCCTTGTGACTTCACTCACCAAGTTTGATCCCTAGAGGATTTGTTTTGGGTGAGCTCTAGTCGAATCGGTGGACGAACAGTGAATTCGCGGGGTGACCGGACGCTTCATTCAACGACCGGACGCTGCTACAGTGCGTCCGTTGGTTGAATTCTGTCTGAGTTCTTTTGCTTGACCGGACGCTCTGTTCAAATCGACCAGACGCTCCCTTCAGTGAGTCCGGTCAGAAACAGAAAGGTTCCAGAAACGTTTTTCTGTGACCGGACGCGTCCGATGCCCAGTGACCGGACCCTCTGGTGAGTCCGATCGTTTTTCGGTGTTTCGTTTTGCTCGACCGGACGCTGGTTTTTGGAACCGATCGGACGCGCTGCTCGCACTGTTCCCGTGTTTTTGACTCATCTGACCGGACGCTCAGTGAACGACCGGACGCTTGAGCTCCGTGCGTCCGGTCGCGAACAGAGAGCTCCCAGAGCTGTTTTCTGACGACCGGACGCGTCCGGTCCCTGCTGACCGGACGCAGGCCAGAGTCCGGTCGCTGCTGTTTCGCGCGTTTTCGTTCGCGGCTCGTTCGTTCTTGATTGGATTTGAGTTCCGTCTTTTGGGTTGGCTTTCAAGGGTTGTCTAGTGTCCCGCTGTGCTTCTAGGAAGCATCCACCCTACATCTAGGGTCGTGGACATTAGCAAGCTCTAGGTTTCGCTTTTGGGGTTGATCTTGGGACAGTGGCATCTAGTTTCCGAAAGGAAATTTTGAAGCTCCCATTCACCCCCCCTCTGGTCGCTTTCGGGTAGCTTCTCGGTCCTTCAGAACGTGGGGGATTACTAGGGATGGACAGGGCTGTCACCACTTGTCGCCTACCCCTTAACCGTGGACTAAGCTAGGCATTCACCCATCTCCATATACCCGAGAACCACTCTCGCGCACATGAAGAACACTTACACCCCCTTGGGTCAACAACCCAACAGATTGACAGGAAAAGGGCACAAGCGCGCCCGAAGGCACAACAAAACACCACCTAACACATATCACTAAGTTATCAAGATCTAAACATGTTGAATGAAGAACAACGTTCATGTTCATGATGAACAAAGATCTAAAGCTATGAACTAGTTCCAGAACGATGAACAAAGAACAAGAACAAGGCTCTAATTCAAGAACATAACAATGTTGATAATAAGAGAATAGAACAAGTATGAAAAGAAGAACTTAGTATTCATACCAAGTAGATCTTTACAACTCCTCCTCTCCTCTTGCAAGTAGCACTTTCTCCAACTACTAGAAGATCTAAACTAATGTAGAGAGCTCCAAATACAAAGTGGGAATGAAAGACAAATGTTGAATGTGTGATTGATTATTGAAAATGGAGCTCTACCCCTACTTTTATACTACAGCATGGTTGGTTTGGTCGATGTAAACATGGAAACCATCTCAACCAACGTATGCATGGTGGCATGCAACCGCCTGATGAAGGTGGGCCCGGGAGGCCCCACCGGTGGTGCGAGCGCACCAGGGGTCCAGCCGCACCCCTGGCGCCGCCTCCGGCCACCGTCCTTCGGGTGTGGGCTCTTGGTTGGGCCTGGATGCCTGCCATGTGGGTTTTGAGCCCAGGTTGGTTCCTTAGGTGGGCTTCTCCCATATTTCTTGGTTTTACACTTTGTCGGAAAGCGTATTCTTCTCGCCTTTACCACTGTTTTCTTGTTTGATATATGAAAAGCAATGATTCTCCAATACAAGTGGAAATAGGTCAAGGTGATAACATATGTATGCAAGTATGCCTTGTTTTATCCTTGGTTGGCTCGTAAAAGTTGTCGGTAAGCACCCCCAACAAAACCCCCCAAGTTTACCCATTGCTTGTCCTGAGCAAGTAGTACAACTTTAGGTTGTTGATCAGGAGTTGCTGCAATGCCGATCATCTTTCAAAGTTTGCTATGTTTATAACTTAGAATTCTTCCTTGATTTAAATAAATTGGCGTGCTACTCATCCTGTTTACCTTGTTACCTGTGGGGCGTTGTAGCAACCTCTGAGTCTTTTGGTGGTTGTGAGATCGACCGATTTCATAGAGTTGCTTGTCCTTCATTCTTTGTTTTACTATCAATCTAGAGGTTTTAAGATATTTTGAAATTCAAAAGATAGTTCCTCAAATGATACACTCGATCGCTCTTTGTGTATTTGTCCCTTACCAAAGGCTTTTGATGTTGCCTTGCTTTCTCCCTACCAATTATGAAGGTTTACGTGGAGTTTCAGGTAGAGGATAAAGTTGGGCATACTTATATTACATATTTTTCCATGTCAAAGACCGAACCACATGGAGATTTAAGTCATATACTCTGATCGAGATGTGCATGTGTGTGAAGAATTCTTTTTTTTGTTTTTTAAGCTCCTTAGTTAAATCTCTCTCTCTTCTTGAAATTTTAGGAGTACGGGCTATTTTTCTTTCTTGTTCTTCTTTTTTCGGATGGGTATTGATTATACAACTAATTCTACATCGGGCACTTGCCCATTTTTTTTCCAACATGCCCTTTTGGCATGGATTTTTTTTTCAATAGCCCGTAACTCTTCTTTTTGGACTTTTTGTTACAGAGAGAAATGACATGTGGATGGAGCTTTTTATTTGGTGGATGGATGGATGGCATGTTATGCGTAACTCTTGGTGTAAGAGTTAGCGATGTCTTGTGGAGTGTACGTGAATCTCGGATCATGGGTGTATGACAAGAATCTCGACATATGTCACAAACAATTTGACAAAGCTCAATGTAATTACAAGTAGCATATGAGTGGAAGGTTTTCAAAATGAATGACTCATAAGGCTTTGGTAGGATATATGATCATGGAGGAACTCTGTATTTTTACTATTTTGAAAAAAAAACTCCGGATGTCAAGTACCACTTGGAGCAAAGTTATAGCAGAGTCTACTTCATCGAATCAAATCAAGCAACAACTTTAAGACAAGGACCATACTTATGCTACCCACAAGTTTCAAGTTTCCATAGGATGAATAATTTTAGCCAATGAACTTAAATGTCGGGGAATTCAAAATTATAAATTAAGCAAGATTTTGAAACATGAAACAGGGCAACTATTTATCATTTCAACAAGGACTTAACAAAAGCATGCTTGACATAAAGATGTGAGTGGAATTATATTTTTATTTTATTTTATATTCTCTTTTTTATAATAATAGGAAATTGAAAATTCAAATTTAAATATGCAATGCAAAGTTTAGAAAAGGAAACATGCAATGCAAATACAAGATACAAGGTACCTGGGGGGCTCTTCCCCCAAGCTAGCTTGCAGCTACGGACCCTGGGGATAGTACCCCAGCGACGCCCAATATGCCAGCTGCTGCTCTTGCTGCTGTCGGAGCAGTGCATGAACTTGGCGTATTTCTTGAAGTGATTCCGTCTGTCTGGCGTCGAACTGGTCCTGTCTGGCATCCCATCGTTACTTCCACTAGGCTTGTTCATTTAGGGAACCCTGAATGTTATCTGTGCGGATTTCCAGCCCCTCAATCCTCATACTCAGGCCTTCCAAAGTGATGGATTGCCTTGGCGGGACTGGAGGAGGTAGCCCCTCAGAATCTGATGACTCAGCCAATGTGCCTTGGGCCCAAGCTGCATGGCTCCCCTCAGGCCACTCCGCACCGGCTATAGATTGCCGGGGTAGGTCGTCCAAACCAGACTGATATCCGGGTGTAAACCTAGGTACCTGCCCAGTGGGATACCATCCCTGCATGGCTAGCTGCGGAGTAGGTGCGGACGGTGCCTGCGAGTTTGTTCCCGCTTCCTGCCTGGTTCTGCTCCTGGTTGCCCTATGAGATGAAGTGCTTTTTCAAGGAAGGGTAAATTCCAGGCATTTATATAAAGCGAGTTCCTGGTTAGGTAACGGATAGGAAAGAAGTAAACGATCGTTCCATCTTCTTTCACTTTTAAGTTATGCCCTTGTTTCAAGTATGCTTCATTGATGACGGTGCGAGGGATGAGGATGTATGAAACATTGTGTCTGTCCAATGCACCAACACTCTCAGCAATACGGGTTACAAGGGACGTGCAAGATATAGAGGTTGAAACCCGAAACATCTCTAGCATGTGTAAGAATATTTCACAAGTAGGGGCAATTTTAATTTTGTGGACAATCGCAAAGAGTAATCTTAATTCATCATTTCTAACAAAGCGAATGTCCTGGCTAGGAAACAAAGTCATAGATATCCAACGATGTATAAGCCTCAAAGTGGGATGATGAATTTGCATATTACGAGGCTGGAATTTGCCAACTACCGTCTGACCAGAAATTTTGCCCCAAAACTTGTGGCCATTAAAACTCTTGAGTGCATGGTTCAGATCGATAGAGCATTTCTTATTAAAACTGATATGGGATGCAAAATCCTTCCATTTACTAAATATTCAGTGTTAAACATGCAGAAGGTAAAGCCATCTTCAACTTCTGTTGTGGTGCATAGAAACTGAATAGTCAGGAAACGAGAACCTTCCTCATAGAGGGGGTCAACCTTTTTCCCAACCAACTGCTTTGAAAATAGCGCATAATTCAAAATCCATACCTATCTTCTCGAGGAGGTCGGGGTCGTACTGAGGTGTGTGGACGAAAGCGCGGTCCTGGAGGATCGCGTATGCCTGGAACTCCCGTTCTCCCTCGAGGAAGACGTTGGTGTCATCCGCGCTTGCTGCACCGGCTGGCTTGCAGTCGACGGAGATTCTCGTCGTACTGAGCTCTCTTCTTGATCGACGGAGT
Organism: Coix lacryma-jobi var. lacryma-jobi; assembly: GCA_009763385.1. Taxonomy (NCBI): domain Eukaryota; kingdom Viridiplantae; phylum Streptophyta; class Magnoliopsida; order Poales; family Poaceae; genus Coix; species Coix lacryma-jobi. Next base: position 93,945,051 of record CM019824.1, read on the forward strand.
AGGGCACGCTTCAGCTTTCACGAGCGTTCCTCCTAGTCGCTCTCTTCATTGCGCCAGAGAGAGCTCTTCCAAAACCTTTCATGATTTTTGTTTGGAGTGGAGCTAGAGAGGGGTTTTGGGCAAGGCCTTGCTGCTAGTACCTTGCTCAAACTTTGTGGAATTGGTGTGGGAATGAAGTATGAAGCTAGGAGATGGTGTGTGAGTGAGGAGTATGAAGAAGTGAGGGTGAGAAGAGCTCAACCAACACCTCTGGTATTTATAGGGGTGGTGACCAACTGAAAGGGGGAGAGGGCAACGGCTAGGAGCCGTTGGCCAGGATTGGTAGCAGTTGGGCTCTGGCCAGGTGCACCCCTGTGGGCCCCACTTAACCCCACTTTCAGCAGGCAGCCTCCAACGGCTAGTTGGAGCAACTAGCCGTTGGTCACTCACTCAGAATTTTTGTCTTCTCCCAGATTTGAAAATTTCCACAAAATTTGATGTTGGTTTTTTTTTGAATTTTATAAATATTTCGGAAAAATGAGGAATAGTAAAGTAAAAAGTCTTTTATTAAGAAATGATTTTTTAAATTTTTTTCCATGCATTTTGAAAAATTGATTTTAATAGCAAATATTTTTATATTTTTTTATATGCATGGATAAGGTTTAAACATAATATTAAGGTGAAATTTTAAAAGAAATAGATAACTACCATTTAACCTCTGGCCGAGGACATACCATTTATAGCCCGGTAGCAAGGCTATACCTCCTCTATTTTCTCGAAGTAGAAGCTTCCGACCCAGGAGATTGGGATGGTTGCTTCTTCTTCTTCCGCCACACCGACCACGACTTGGCCGAGGGTGGTGGAGTAGGCATGGTGGGCTTCGGGTTCTTCACCTTCTGCGGCTTCCATACAGGTTCATGGTGGAAGTATCCGTTGAACCGGCATCGGATGGTCCTTTCAGGAAGCTAAAAGTGAATCCATCCTCCAGAGACAAATATCATGGCGTTAGCCGTGTTCAGGAATGGTCATCCGAGGAGGAGCAGGACATCGTCATCTTTTCCTGTATCCAGGATGACGAGGTCGACGGGGATGTAGCTATCTTTAATGCGGATCAGGATATCCTTGGCTACCACCTCTGGCCTGCATATCGTGTTGTTGGCCATTTGGAGTGTGATGTTGGTGGCCTACAACGGACCACCCAGGATCTTGTCATATACTGCCTTGGAGAGGATATTAACGCTTGCTCCAAGGTTGCAATATGCATTGCGAAACTTGTGTGCCCCTATGGCACACTCAATGGTGGGTCGGCCCGAATCTTCCTTCTTTGCCATGAAGGGTGGATCGAGATAATAATGGTAGATGGGCCAGCTCGGGGGCTTGTTATATCTAATAGTGATGAGCTTGACGGACTCGAGGAGGGTCTCAGGTTGCCCTAGGATCTTTCCCGAGTCATTGACTGGGATTGCCGCCACAATCTGAGCTAGTTGGGTTTCAATCATCTTGTTGAAGCTCAGTTGGTTCTTCACTGTCGAGGCCAGGCCCTCGATCTTAGAGTTCAGTCCTTAAAGGGTCTTGTCATTACGGGCGAGCTTCTTGGAGATGCTCTCATTGATCTTTGCTTGCCCCAACAAAAGGTCCTTGAAGGTAGGTGTGTTGGAGTTGTTGGAGTAGTAGCTTTGGTTACCTCCCTGATATGGAGGCCGATGCTGATTGTTCCATGAGTTTCAGCCCTACGGGCGAAACCCGTTGTTGATGTATGCAGCATCTTCGCGGGTCTCGGGGCAATCATTCCCTGAGTGTCCGGCTTCTCCACACACTTCGCACATCATGTGCGGATCCATGGCTTGGACGGTACCTCTTTCTTCTCTTGTTGTTGTCTTCTCGTGCAACCGCTTGAGCAGAAGATCTATTTTTGCGGCAAGCATATCTGCCTCCTTCACAGTATGCATGCCTTTTTGTGACTTAGCTTGGGGTCTTCCATACCCCCAAGCTTAGTTCACTACCACCTTGTCAATCAGGGCCTTTGCCCCGTTGACAGTCAGGGACATGAATGCCCCTCCAGCTGCAGCGTCTAGGTGCCCCCTTGACATGGGCATAAGCCCCTCATAGAAGTTTTGGAGCACCAACCATTCTTCCATCCCGTGATGGGGACAGGCTGCAATGTATTCTTGCAGCCGTTCCCATGACTCGGGCTTGGACTCCGTTGAGTTCTGCTGAAAGATGGTGATTCGTCCCCTCAGGGCAGTTGTTTTGCCCAAGGGAAAGAACTTTGCAAGGAATGCCGCCGAACATTTGTCCCATGTGGCGACATCTGTTGGGGTCTTGTAGAACCACTACTTTGCCTTCCCCACGAGGGAGAAGGGAAATAGTCAGAGCCTGATGACGTCAGGAGTGATGTCCTTGATGACTATGCTGTCACAGAGCTCTAGGAAGTTTTTAAGATGACCGTTCGTGTCCTCGCTCGGCAAACCACAAAATGGGTTTGCCTGCACCATGGTGATGAGGCCAGTCCTTAGCTCAAAAGCTTTGTCACCAGTGTTGACAGTGGGCCCGGTGGGCACGTTGGCAACAGCGGGGACGGAAAAGTCGCGCAGGGTCTTGGCCATGGCGAGAGTTGAGCTTGGTGCAAAAACTGGTGGTTCTTCTGTCGGTGGAGGAGCTGCGGAGGAGGAAGAAGATTTCTTCTTTCTCCCATCGATAGCCTCTGGATTGTCGGTGAAGTTCTCCGACAGAGCAAATCCACGCATACACTATCCTGTTTTCATCCACAACAGACGAAAACAGTAAAAGGTTATCCTACATGATCAATTAGCAATTATACAGATATTAGTTCAAGATCATGTTATATTTGAATCTTTCGTATCTATGCCTTCCCAGGCAACGGTGCTAGAAATGCTTGTTGGTATTTCTTAGTGCAACCACCGGAGGATAGAGTTTAGGATCCATCCTCGGCGATCACGCCAGTAATACTTACTGACATCTCTTAGCATCATTACTAGGGTAGGCCATCATCCCCAGGCACGGCGCCAGGAATGCCTGTTGACATTCCTTAACGACATACACTGAGCATGATGGTTCCTAGCAATGCTACCAAGTGAATATCAGTGCCAGCTTCAGACACAGCCACTTAGCTACATATCCGGTATCGACACCGAAGTGCGATGGCACTTCATATACCAAAACATGTGGCTTTAGTGATAACCTGAGAGGCTGGCTCGGTAAACCAATTCGTTTACAGACAGGGTCCGCAAGCGCACGAGGTTACCGTTGTAGCATTTCACCGGGAGTATTCCAAGTATCGTTATTTATATTTTACCACTGGGAAGGCTAGGTGCGAAAGGATTCGAGATATATCCATGACAAGAACATAATAAGTGCATAGTTGACTAATTAACCATAGAAGGAGGATAAACAATGATTTGGATAATGGGATCAACACACACACATTGCCTAAGATATACAGAGCTTCTACACGGATAGAAGAAAGAATGAAAGAATAAAGAATGTCCTACAGAGCACGGATCTTAATAGAGTCATGTTAATGAATCAAGTATACATGTTATGATCAAATTAACATTAGTGTTAAGTACTAGATGGATTAGGAGACCCGGGAACACTGGTCTACCAGCAGGATACACCGGGCAATTTAGACTCCTACCCCAAAGCCGAACGTGGGGGATTACAAGGGACGGACAGGGCTGTCACCACCTGCCGCCTTCCCCTCAACCATGGACTAAGCTAGGCATTCACCCATCTTCATATACCCGATAACCACTCTCGCACACATGAAGAACACATACACCCCATCGGGTCCCGAACCCTATGCGCCCCGAAGGCACGACAAAACACCACCCAACACATATCACTGAGTTATCAGGATCTAAACATGTTGAATGGAGAAGAACGTTCATGTTCATGATGAACAAAGATCTAAAGCTATGAACTAGTTCTAGAACGATGAACAAAGAACAACAAGAAGGCTGTCACACTATTGATCAAAAGAGAATAAGAACAAGTATGAAAAGAAGAACTTAGTATTCATACCAAGTAGATCTTTACAACTCCTCCTCTCCTCTTGCAAGTAGCAGTTGCTCCAACTACTAGAAGATCTAAACTAATGTAGAGAGCTCCAAATACAAAGTGGGAATGAAAGACAATTGTTGAATGTGTGATTGATTATTGAAAATGGAGCTCTACCCCTACTTTGATACTACAACATGATCGATTTTGTCGATGTAAACATGGAAACTATCTCAACCGATGTATGTATGGTGGCATGCAACCATCTGATGAAGGTGGGCCCGGGAGGCCCTACCGGTGGTGCGGGCGCACCCCTGGCACCACCTCCGGCCACCGTCCTTCGCGTGTGGGCTCTTGGTTGGGCCTGGATGCCTGCCATGTGGGTTTTGAGCCTAGGTTGGTTCCTTAGGTGGGCTTCTCCCATATTTCTTGGTTTTACACTTTGTTGGAAAGCGTATTCTTCTCGCCTTTTCCACTATTTTCTTGTTTGATATATGAAAAGCAATGATTCTCTAATACAAGTGGAAATAGGTCAAGGTGATAACATATGTATGCAAGTATGCCTTGTTTTGTCTTTGGTTGGCTTGTAAAAGTTGTCGGTAAGCACCGCCAACATTGGCCTGCGAGATGATGTGCTTTTTTGGGCTTAGCGAGTTCTGGGTTAGGTAACGGATACTCATTAATAAATCCAAGGAAGAAGTATACGATCGTTCCATCTTCTTTCACTTTTAAATTATGCCCCTGTATCAAGTATGCTTCATTGATGATGGTGCGGGGGATGGGGATGTATGAAACATCGTGTCCGTCCAACGCACCAACACTCTCAGCAATACGAGTTACAAGAGACGTGCAGGATATGGAAGTGGAAACCCGAAACATCTCTAGCATGTGTAAAAATATTTCACGAGCAGGGGCAACTTTTAATTTTGTGGAAAATCACAAAAATTAATCTTAATTCATCATTTCTAACATAGCGAATGTTGGCATTTCTTAGCGTCACACTATTGCTAGGCTGTTACCACTAGCGGCAACACATAGAAGTGGTTGGTTCGTATATATGAGCACACAGAAAAAGATCCGCAAGCGCACGGATACTGTTGTAGCTTTCACCCGGAGGTTTTAATATCGTATCCACAGGGAAACGTGTGAGATCAACTACGTTCTAACTTAACCTGAAAAGATAAATGAGTGGTAATAGAAACTAAAGTAAAAACAAGATTATTGCGTAGGGGAATAGCAATCTAGTATAAGGTCGATAGTAGGAGTATAGAGAGGATAACTTGGGATTCGTCTAGTTCTGATCTAGGCAAGAGACTATGTTGTATATGGTTCAACAAGAGACATTACGATAGAAGGGCTGCATCCAGAGTACAACCTCAACTAGGTAACTACGGTCCTGCTCGTCCTATAAACGGGGAAGTGGACTACAAAGGATTCAATGGGTCTATAAGAGTCACACCCGCGAGCTGCCACCTAAATACGCCCGGCCTATAGGATACATCTACGAGTAACTCGAGCCTAAGCACCACGCTTACACTACGAATTATAATCTAACCTAGTGCACTAGATTAAACTACTCAAAAGAAACTCGTGACCAGAAGAATAATATAAACAAGAAACTTACATTAATCAGAAGTTGATCACCCGAAGCATCTCAGGAGCAAGATCGAACGAAGCTTGATCCCGCCGAAGTACAGCCAGAGGAAGAAGCACCGACAGGCCAGCATCTCCTCCAAACTCCTCCCTTGCTCTCCATCTCTCTACTACCTAGAAGACAAGATCTAAACTAATTCTAGAGATAGGTTTTCCATTCGAGGGACACCTCTCAATCTAGAAACCCTAGCTATTGCTCTTGGCTACGCCTATGATGAAAATAGATGATGGATGCTCGAGGGAGGGGGTCTGGGGCTGTTTATATAGCCCGGTGGGATGAACCGCAGCCCTCGGATCAAACCGACTTGAAGCAATGGTTGAGATTCGTCGTAGAGGTCGATTAGGGCATGCTCCACGAAGTTGGGCCGATTTGGACTCTGGCCCAGGCCGGCCAGCCTCGGGGTGGGGACGGCCGACCCCACCTGTCATGGTCCAGGTGCTTGCTTCGCCGTGACGTCTTCTCGAACCTTCCTTGTTGCCCTAATGCGACTTTCCGTCCGTTTGCGCGATCGATCGTGTTGGAGTAGGACTCTACCTCTTTCCATCTGCTGGAAAACTCCCTGGAAAATAGTAATTCACTGAAGCTGTTGGATATGTCAGTTTAGTCCCTGAATTATGTTGCTTGGTGATCACTTCAGGTTGTTCTAGAAGCTTCCATGTCGTAGCCAACAAGGACTCTCTCGCCGGGACTCCAAATGTAGCAAACCATATGTCTGTTTCGATCGTCTCGGTGAGCTCTTTACAATGGTATGCCGAAGGACCGAAGGTGCTACACAAAGGCGACGAGAGAAGGGGTGAATGAGAGCTTTAAATTTCTTTTCAGAAACTTATAGCCACTGTCCTGAGAATCAACCCTAAGAGCAAACCTAGAGCTTGATAGTGTCCACAACCCTAGATGTAGGGTGGATGCTTCCAAGAAGCACAGCGGGATACTACGCAACTCTAGAAACCCAACGCAAAAGCCGGAAACCAAAACCGTCAACTGACGAACAAACTGCAGACAAAAGTGTGCGAAACTGCACTGACCGGACTCTGATGAGCGTCCGGTCAAGTCGGATCGGACGCGTCCTGTCAGCTCGAGAGCGTTCTGGAAGCTCTTTGTGTTGGACCGGACTCACAGGAAAGAAGCGTCCGGTCACAACCCTTGTGCGTCCGGTCACAAGAACGAAAATGATGAACAGTGCGACAAGCGAGTCCGGTCATGTGAAACCCTAGCGTCCGGTCAAGTCTGGGAAAAACAGAACGCCCGTACATTCAACGACCGGACTCACTGGTCAGAGTCCGGTCATCCCGAGACCAATGTCCAGTCACCCCGAAAACGTGTTGTTCATCCACCGATTCGACTCGATCTCACCCTAAACGAAACCACTGAGGCTCAAACTTGGTGAGGAGAGTCACAAGGAGGATAGTAAGCTACTCCTAGGAGATCATGGCTCTAACCTATCTCCAAATCGATGAATCAAAGAAGTTCGGGGGAAAAGGAGAGAAAAGTCAATCCAAAACGAAAACCAACTGATCTACTTGTTCATGAGGTTTGAGTTGAATTCCTTCGGTGGAAATGATCCCCTCACTGTAAAGAATAAGTTGATTCAAAAGGTTTTGCAAACGGAGCAACGTAGAGAGAGATCGATTGACGAGAAAATTGAGGAGAAAAGCAAAACACGAAGAATACCTCAAGAACGCGAATCACAACCTCAATTGCCAACCAAAAATCGTCCCCACAAGGAGACAACGGGATTATGGTCCCGTTTCATTCCTCAAAATCTCAAGAACATAGAGGTATGATTAGGCGTCTCTGCGGATCTCAATAGCTACAGCAGGCAATGGGAAGCAGGAAACCCTAAGTGAAAGTAGCAAATGCCTGAGATAGTTTGGAGGAAGGGGTGGCCTCTCCTAATATAGTCACAATTATTCATCTTGTACCCTGTGACAGAACCGACCAATTTATACCAGATTAAGCACTGAAACCTTCGCTTTCGCAAAGATTATCATGTACTTAAGCTCATACAAACCCGGTAGTCCAAAAATCTTGAAGGATTTCAAACATTTCAACATCAGCCAAGATCATAATGGTTTAGCGTACATGTCCACAAGTTACATCACAGTTCGCACATAGTTGAAATACATCGGAGTACGAAACAATATTACAAACCATAGATTGAAACAGTAGGGGAAGCAACATAGTTTCGAAACACAAATTCAGTTTTTTCATAATACGGTGCCATCACCCTGACCAAGTCCACAAAAGCATCAGAAAAGGATAAGAGTGGACCATGCCCTTGGTCTAGTCATCACCCGTAACCTGGTACAAGCAGTTTTCACAGTAGCCATAGAAGCACTGTCCATCTGCAACAACAAGGGAATAAACCCTGAGTACGAGAAGGTACTCAGCTAGACTTACCCGTCATAAATCAGAAATAATGAGACCAAGGATCATGAAGGCTATATCTAGGGTTGGCTAAACAACCATTTGTGTAACACCCTAGGTGTTCGCCGTCAGTTGAGCACAGACATGGTATATCAAGTGGTGATGAATAACTAAATTCAAGTGTGTTCAGTGGTGACAAAAGTTTTGGGATCAATTTCGGAGATGGAACTCCAATTTGAATTATTCGGGAAATAATTAACAGAGCGAGTTAATAATGATTGCCAATTTATGAATATTCCAGAATAATTCTAAATATGGATTTTTCATGTGCCCCACCTCAGTTCATGTCTATAGTGACTAGTGAAAAAGTTTCACGGAGTTTCGAATCAAAAAGTCACATGAAATGACGAGTATGACCGATTAACTGAAGAAAATCATTTGGGTTCAACCAAGTGTTGCGATTATGCCCAATCAACTATGTATCAACTCACGATCAAAAGTTATGAAAGTTCCGTGATCAGCAAATGGCCAGAAAATGTTCCGACCGACGAGAAACTCTAATTCGGATCCTACCTGCAGGTGACTAATTTGACTGGCGTTGAACGGTATTTTCAGATGTTCACATGTCAGTGCGCCTTAAACGAAAGTAGTATTACAGATTGAGAGGAACAAATTTCATTTTATGACCAAGACCTGGATCAGTGCCGAAAATAGCGAAAAAGATCTCGCAAGATGAAGTACAGTACGGATTTCAGGTTCCGGAAATTGGTTAAGTCTGTATGCAAAAATTGGAATTTCGGTCACCGCGAAGCTGCAGTCGACGATCATTACCGGACAAACCATTGGGAATTAGACCGAGTGCTTTTAACGAAAGTCAGAGTACTCGACGAGACGGTGACAACAAAATTAGTTTCGTCGAAACCAGAGTCCGTTTGAGCAGTGTTCCCAATTTTGGAGTTTAACCGAAAGTTTCCGGAAACATGCCATTTTGGGAAAGAAATTTTGGCGAAAAATTTCAGGCACTTTTGCCGTGGCCGACAGACCGACGTTCGATCCGAGGCCGCGCCTCCTCCTGAGGCCGCGCTCCTCTCCCTCCGACCAAAAAGACCGAGGTCTTTCCCCGGTCTCTCTCTCCCTCTCATTTTCTCGGCTTCCTCTTCTTCTCTGTTATATTTCTGCTCCTGTCCCTCCCAAGCAGAAAGCGAGCAGCAGCCATGGCAGCAGCAGCGCCCTCCCTCCATGGCTGCCCAGCAGAAGCTCCGGCAGCGCCTCCTCCTCCTCACTGCCTTCCTTTCCCCTCTCCTTGGCTGCAACTGAGTTTCCCTTCTCCCTCTCCTCCTTTTCCCTGGCCGCTTCCTCCCGCTCCTTTTTCCCCTTCCTGCTGAGCGCGCAGGAGCGCGCCCCTCTGTGCGGCTTCAGGCCGCGGCCTTCCGTGGCCGCTCCAGCAGGGAGCAGCGCAAGGCAGCAGCAAGCAGCGGCGCCCGGCCAGCCTGCAGGCCAGCAGCCCAAGTCCCAAACCCTAGCTCCCAACCAGCAGAGGAGCCGGCCATCTGCGGCGTTTCGCGAGCTTTCCTGTGAATCCATGGTGAAAGCCCCATCTAGTAAAGCTGAAACTCTTTTTCGGGTTTTTGGGTTAAGTTGCATGACTTAATGTGTTTACTAATAGATCCTTAAATGTTTTATGTAAATGTTTTATGCAGATCTAGAGGGCCCAAATGAAAAACAGTTTTTGTTTTTCGTTTTTGTTTAATTAACAAATCTGGCTGAAACTTTAAAAATGCATAATAAATTGTGTGTTTGTCCAAAAATTGCAAGTGAGCATTTTTTGGAATCCTTTTGAATAGATCTGTCCAGTGGATGCATAATATATTGGGTGTTAGTGGATGTTTTGTGCTGCGATGATTTATTTGTGTTAAATAGGTTTAAATAGGGAGAAGATGATATCTGATGTTGTGATACTTTGTTTGCTGTGCAATTTTTATGGTAGGCTCCTCTGGTCATGTCTGTGCTGTGATAAAAATTTCAGATTGGTGCATGTATGATTTAGTTATAATTTTATCTTGCTTTTAGCTCATTAAATAGATTAAAATGATTTGTGATAAATGTTTGCATGTAAAAACAGAAATGATGGTTCTACTGCCTTTCCATGATATTGTTGTAGCTTAGAAAATTTTATTATGGTCATGTGTTTGCAGAAAATATGTTTTGTAGATTTATCTTGCTCCCACATGCTTTTTCATGAATTAAACTTGCCGTGTTTTTAATAAATAATCTATAAGACCTGAGCATATAATATTTTTACAGTAGCTATATTTTGATGTTATCTACCATCCATAAAAATATGAGCACCAAATTAGATGTTTACAATATCACTTGAAATTAGTGCCTATGTTTAATAATTAGATAATTAATAGAAGTATAGTAATAGATCAATATGTATATGTTTATGTGTTTGGCTTGTTGCATTTTGATATGAGATAAATGATGTATGATCATGTTCATGAATGTTAGAAGTGTTTTTATAGCTCACATATGTGCTCTCATGTCAATCAAATAAGTAGTGAAGTGAGTTTATTAATTTGCTGAAATGGCTGCATGTATAGTTTATGTTGTGGTGATTAGTTCATAATGAAAATGATGTTTTCCGTAGATGTATTCTATATAAAAGTTGTGGATAACTTTCTTATCTTGGTTGTACTAACATTTCATGATTTTAGGCCAAGTGGTTTAGGAGTTATAGATTTTAGAAGTTTGCTGTCAAGTTTTGTATGCTTTCTGTGCAGGTCTGAAAGAATGAACTGTTTGGCTATATTAACTTATGAATCATGTATTCATGATAAAAGAAGAGTTGTAGTACTTTTCATAGGCTTTCTAAAATGCCTTGGATCACTATTTTTGGTGGTTTAGATCTTCATATACATATGTTTAAAGTTAGAAATCAGAATCTGTCCAAGTCTGGACAGATTTGCTTGTTTGCATTGTTTGACCTTGATAACTGCTTAATAAACTTGACATGATTATAAATATGTTGTAGACAACTTAATAAGCTTTCCAACAAGTCTTATATCAAGTCTTTTATTGTTAAAGATCTCTAGTTATGGCTGTTTGAAGGTAGAAGTCGCATTCTGTCCAAAGTTTGGACAGAACTATCTTGCATGTAATGTTTGGTCTTCTTAATGATTGAATCATGTTCAGGTAATAATATCAAAGTTTTAGATAATTTCATACGATTTCTAGAAAGTCTAAGGTCATCTTGTTTGGATATGTGTAGCTCCAGGTATGATGGTTTAAAGTGCATGCTAGTTGCTGTCCAAACTGTATAAGTGAACCAAAGCTAATTGTTATAGCTTGATGTTGCTTATGTGATCTTTTATGTTATATCATGCCTTGTTAATAATTCCCTTGTGCATATCATGTTGCTAAATTAATCTACCCAATGTAGTATATAAATATGCATATAATGTTGGTTAACTTGTTTAACTAAAGTGTGAGCTAAATGTGCATGCATGTGTCAAGATGGAGATGTATGTAATGTAGTCCTAATTGATGGTTATAGCTAAACCCTTCTACATGCATAATGAACCTTGTGTAACACCTTAATATAACCATGACCTACTGAAGTGAGTATGCTATGTGTGTGTTAAGTTAATAGTAAATCTATGTCTTCTCTTGTATAGTTATCTTGATTGCTTATGTGAAATAGTTGGTAATGCTTGTGTTGTGTGCCTTGTGTTTATTTCATGAGTGTTTGCCTTGCATTTTATACGCTTGCATTGTGCATCTCATTTAGGTACGGTAGATACGCCATGAAGGAAAGGATGGTGAAGCTAAACCCGAAGATGGTGTTTGGTGGACGGTCCCGAAGATGCAGAGCTAAGCAAGTGCCAGAAGTGGAGGTGCTTGCCAAGCAAGTGTCACTTAACACTAACCTAGTGTTGGTTCCCAGGCAAGCCCTGGAGCATTCTAAGTCTCCTACCCACTTCTTTTATAAATGCAATTGAGTTAATATAATGATTGTTGCATTAAGTTACAGGAGTTGTGTGAAAACCGTTGTTGCATTACTTATCCTTACCTTGATTACTTGAGATATACACCCTTGTTACCCTGCTAGGTCTAGGCTTGACTTATATGCTTAGCCATGCTTAGACCGGTAGAAGTCGGGCAACCTTCATGTTACCCGCAAGTAATAGGTGGTTACTCGACCTTTAATGGAAAATTGCCAGTATGTGAGAAACTGAGTGTTGTGGATAATGGAGATCGACAGATTCCTGTAGTGTTGTGCTATAGTATTTCTAGTCGTGTCGTATGGGAAAACAGTATCATGTTAAGGCGGCCCTCTTGTCATGTTGAATGCATGGCCCACATTTAGCTGGAAGGATAACTTGTTCCGACCGCGAAGCCGCTCATTGTTCCAGGCCGGCTCTCGAACCCCATGCATCTGCCGAAGGCATGAAGGGGGTATTGGGACGCGGGGGCGCGAAGAGTAAGACAAGGGAGATGGTGGTTAAGTCCAACTCCTTGGCAGTCGGGCTTGCCTCTGGGTATGTTGGTGGCTGCCGAGTCCGTGGCTTCCTGGAACAGTGTTGTGGTTATCTGTAGCTCACCTTAGCAGGTGAGTGTGGTTTGTGTGGGGAATAAAATCACTAGCTGGTTAGGAATCGATTATAATCGCCATCGCTCCTGGTTAGTGAGCACTTGACTTGAACAGCGCTCTGTCTTGATACTGAAGGTAAGGAACACGTGACAGTTATCGTGGCATTGTTGGCAATTGTCATTTGGTCTGTTTATTATATTGTGGTGATTGATCAAATCACTACCATGATTGTTTTAGCCAGGTGCTAATCTAGTTGGATAGGTTAATTATTTATCTAAAACCTGCAGCTAGTAAGTAAAAGATAATGCTACTTTATTACTTGTGCTTTTATGCAAAACTGTGTGTCGTACCACTCCACTTGTATATCAGCCTGCATACTCCTTGGTGTCACTTTATTTCTGGTTTATGACGGGTAAGTCTAGCTGAGTACATTCGAGTACTCAGGGTTTATCCCACATTGTTGCAGGTGAAGGTTAGGCCTGCCGAGAGGTGTTGGCCAATGCCGGTGGGCTCGGCAGTTCCCTACTTCTTCTCTTAAGCTGTTGTTGGAGGATGTCACTCAAGCTAGCAAAGTATTTCAACTTACGTTATGGTATTCATTTCAAAGCTATGTTGTTTCTTATAAATTAAGTGGAACCCAACTTGTACCTTTATTTATGAAGTCTATTGTAATATTTTTTCCGCTGCAAAGCTCCGTGGACATGATTTGTATTTTCTTGACCACGCGATCTTGGCTGAGATGTTGAAAAAGTTTGAAATCCCTCAGGATTTCACGGACTACCGGGTTTATATGGGCTCAAGCGTGCTAATTCAGCTGCTCCGGCAGAGGTTTTCACACTTGTGCTCTTATAAATTGGACAGTTCTGTCACAGTAGGCATCAGAGCGAGGTTAAGCATAATACTGTCATGTGCATGGTTTTAAAACAATGTTTTGATTTTATAAAGCCTATTTTATCTAAAAAGCTTTAGCCAGTAGGCAAGTTTGTCAAAACCTAATTTGTAAACTATGTGCTAGCGACAACCTCCAGTTATGCCCAACTAGGACTTGAGGTGGCTTAGTTAAGTAATACTAACTTTGAGGATTTTACTTTCTTGCAACGACACGTCGACACAAAAGGTACGTGTGATGACCGCACTATGCTACGCTGTGGTCTAATATTGGAGGTAGCCCTCACATATGATGTACTCATAAATGTGAGGTAGTTGAATTTGTTTTATGCAACGTCGCACCTATGCTCAGGTAAGTGTGAGTTGTGAGAGCATGACCAAACAATCGTTGGTCTAGGGATGTGCTAGTTTGGTACTTGAACTTATACTTGTTAAGCACACAGGTACAAGTGGAGGTATTTAATTGCGGGTAGATTTAGGAAATGGGTAGTGTAATGTTAAGTGAGAGCATGATCGGACAACCGCCGATCTAGGGGTGTGCTAGATTGGTACTGGATTATATACATGTTACACACAGGTATATATGAAGGTATTTAATTGTGGGTAGACTTATCATCCGGGTAGTTTGGTGCTTGTGGGGATATTACCTCCGTATACCCCCATGGACCTACATGGGCCCTTCGTCAAAGACAGCCCAACTCACGAGGCCTTACAGCACACGACCAGCTCGTCGTACTCGTCAAGGACTCTCATGAAGCCTTGCCCGCCAAGGAAGATCCTAGAGTTAGATCCGGATTCCTTGCCTTAAGGAACCGTTTGTAATCTGTTAGGACTCGACAATAGTAACCCTGCTCCCCGGCCATATAATGCGAGCAGGGACCACCTCATCTCAACTCATATCCCCTCGGATCATCTAATCAGCAATACAAACCAACCACCAGAACACAGGACGTAGGGTATTACGATGACTTGCCGGCCTGAACCTTTCTAAATCGCCGTCTCTCGTCTCTGTGTCCACGCTTTGCAGACGTCTCGCATGCCTCCACCGCTTAATCTACTACCTTGGGCATACCCCTCGGTAGACTATCGACCTTATTTCATAGACGGTGCTACATATATGTATATGGGTATGCATATATGGAGCACATAGATTTTAATTTCCTGCAATGTATTCATATCTGGTGTGGGAATGGGCTAAAATAAGATTTTCTGCAGGTACACTAACCTCGAATGTGTATGCATAGTTGACGACTAGCTATATCGAGAGTGCGTGTTATGCCACCGACCTAGAACGTGATTGTCGCCTTAGGCTGACAACTCGTGAGGACGTATAGGACGAGCATACATCTTGTTGTGCATTGCTCATGAACATGCTTCTCTCACCTTTGTTCTAATAATAAACAACTTATTGCCAAGTGTGACTAATGTAATAATAAAACATGAAAGTTGTTTGTGCATAAAAATGCTTCCCCACCTTTATTCCTGTAATGATGAAGTTTGTTATGGATTAGTGCTTCAATATGATGTGCTAGATTGCTCGTAAAAGTTAGAAATAAATGCTCTGTTTGATGTTGTTATAAGCTAGATGGAATATGGTCTGTTCTTTATAGTTTGTAGTGTGCAATGTTCTACATGAGTGCTTACATATTAGTGAGATAAGTGATTGTTTGTTTAGGCTAGAAGTAAATGCCATGTATGCTATTGTTTGAATAACCCTGCTATCTCATCATGACTATGTGTTGTCTTACTCTGCATCATGTTTGCTTGATAAAGTACTTGGACAATAAGCTTCTAATGCTTAAAAGTTTCCCCTATGTGGAAATGTCTTGCTGTAGCTAAATGCTGGTGTGATGTTATCCTGCTTGTGTGGCAAAACTATGCTAAGTTTGTAATTCCATGTTTTGAGTTAGGAAACCCCCTTTGGGGTGAAACCAATTGGTTTAGTTTTATTTTGAAATACTCTACCTAAAGAAACAATAAAACTTGTTGTTTGAGCTTGTTTTGTATGTAGTTTTGTTTGGGTTTGCCAAGTGCTTCCTAGACTTATAATTCTAATTTTGTTTGCTTAAACATGCTTTAGGAAGGAAATGTACTAAAACCTTTTGTTTAATTGCCTCTCCATGTTGTAATAATGTAATTCTGTTTCGTGCTGGTTTTCTTGCAAAAATGAGAACTAGAGTATATGAATTAAAATTTTGTGAAACTAATTTTCATACCTCACTAGTATCATGATTGCTGCAAGAAAGATGTAAAAACTTACTGTTTGACAACATTAAATAGCATAAACTTGTTTAAGTTGTTATAAGCATGTTTTCTTACTAGAATTGTGTAGGCTGTTTTACTTGCTTGAGATATTCTGAAATGCTTGTAATAGTCTACTAAATGCATGAGTCAGCTGCCATAATCTTCCTAGAATTTTCTGGGGGTAGATTGAAACAACTCTCTGTCCTACCTTGCTAAGTTAGAGTAATTAATAAGTGCATGTAAGAAATTTAATTTGGATAAACCATGAGCTTCTCTATCATGTTTAATATGTATATAAACTGTTTTCATACATGGTTATGCCTAGAATTATGTTTTTAGGTGCACCATGCCTTGTAAGTGCTCTCTAATCCAACTTTAATCTTACTAGTCATATGCTTTGTAAGAACTAAATACTTGCAAATAATTTAAGTGGATACAATTTAGCTTTCCTAACATATGTAGAATGTTTTAAACTGTTGTTATACTTGATCATACCCTAAAATCAAGTTGTTGCATGTTGCTTGTTAGTTGTTGTTACCTAGTGTCTGTTTATTCCATGTTGGAATATGGCTATGCATGAGCTTGTTGCTTGTTTGTAAGTTTCATATGCTAAATAAGTGAGTTGTTAACTTAAAGTTGTAAACTATTTGTAGTTACGAAATGAGTACTAGTTTGCTTGGTATGTTTGCTTCAAGATAAAGAGTTATGCTCCAATCTAGTAAATAGGAAGTAAAAGTATGACAACAACTATCTACCATGTTTTGCATGTCTATGTTTGCTTGTGTGCTATAGATATACTTGTTTGGTTTGATTTTGGTGATTAGTGTTGATTGCTAATCTGATTGTTTGTATGTTCCAAAAGCTTGCTAAGGTTGTGTGTGTAGATGTGCTGTTATCTAAGTGGTTCCTGGGTTAGTCAAACCTTTTATCCTCGGTGAGTCATGAGTGCTTTGTTCAACCTTCGTTTAGAATCATGCCCAAGCCCTCTTGACCTTCCGAGATGCCTCTAGTAGAGCCCTTGTTGTTTAAGACCTGTGTTTGTGTGTTTAGTTCTGATGGTTTAGAACGCTTATGCCAAGAACCTATACTTATGCTTGTCCATGCCTTTTGTTGGACCAGTTAGCCCTAGTTAACCTTCCAAAAATCCTAGTTCCAAACCATGGTATGTCTATGCTTTTGTGTAGCCATGCCTCTAACTAACCTGTAGATACAAGTTTGGCCTTAGAGTGCTGCCGAAGCCATAGATGTTTGTACCCATTGTTGTGAAGTCCCTTGTTTGTTTGACCAGCCAAGTTTAGTTCCTGCTAACCCTAGCCTTTGATTGTAGTTTGTCTTCCCCAGTTGTGGAAACCTTGCTCAAACCCATGTATCCCCTCGGTTGCTTTTGTTGCTACTTGGCCAAATAAAGTTCATGAAATCTTTCGTCTTGTCATGACCTTGATGTGCACCAGACGAATCCTTGTTGTCTTGTGCCATGTTTTGTCCTTGAAATCACCTCCTTGTTGATTTCCGAACCTTGTGATCATCCTTGTTTTGCTTGAGCATGTGATGCCTATCCATGCAAGATTTATCTGCGTCATGTGGGATTCCGCACTGGTTGTGGATTCAATAATGGTGTCTTAGTGAAGAACTAATGGTGCCGCGACGAAACCGAGAGCCTCCTGTGGCTGCAGACACATGGTTGTGTTGCTCGGCGCACGCTGGTATCGTGGTTTACAATCAAGATCTATTATAGAAGTACACCAATGTGTTATCATTTATGAAGCTTCTCCTTGTTATCTCTTATATTCCTTCAGAAAAATCCTTTTGTTGGCTTAGATGAGGTAGTGTTTCTTTCTGAAAATGGCAAAGAGGATGATCTTTTTAAGAATCAGACAGTGATGAAAGCAGTAAAAGACCATAAGAGGTGGTAGACAAAGGACTCTGTTTGATCAACAACAAAAGATTAAGCAACATATATGGTCATAGTGAAGCAAAGTAACACAAAATTCTTAAAAAGTGGACAAGTGACAACTAAGGAGTGAGCAACATAAATGTATGTTATTGAACCAGATACCTGAGGTCTAGCAGTTTTCTGTCTGAACTTCACATATATATGCATGATGATCTTGTAGTCAACCCAATCATTTCAACATGTGTCTGATTCTCTGCAGACTTTGGTGGTGACTATGTGCTTTGATATCCGACAGTGATTGCAGTAAAAGCTAAAACCTTGGATCTTTATATGTGTTGAGAGACAACAGATTAGTTTCAGTCATTAAAAGCAAACTCCAGTTCAGGAATGACTCCTTGGTAGCTATGAAGGCTATGTCTCACAGAACAATGTTATGCCCGAAGTCACCCAATCAACAATACAAACCGGCCACCAGAACACAGGACGTAGGGTATTACGGCAACTTGTCAGCCTGAACCTGTCTAAATCGCCATCTCTCGTCCCTGTGTCCACGCTTTGCAGACGTCTTGCACGCCTCCACCGCTTAATCTACTACCTTGGGCATACCCCTCGGTAGACTATCGACCATATTTCGTCGACAGTTGGTGCGCCAGGTAGGGGGTGTGTGCTATGACATCATGATCTGCCAAGCGGTCATCTTCCTGGACTCCATGATCCTACCGATCCCG
This sequence comes from Coix lacryma-jobi var. lacryma-jobi, assembly GCA_009763385.1. Classification (NCBI taxonomy): domain Eukaryota; kingdom Viridiplantae; phylum Streptophyta; class Magnoliopsida; order Poales; family Poaceae; genus Coix; species Coix lacryma-jobi. Next base: position 93,963,419 of record CM019824.1, read on the forward strand.
GCGTCTCCTTCCAGATCGGATCTATCATCTGGACCATCGGCAACGCCGTCCTCGCTCTAGAGATCGTGGAACCCGCGCAGCTTCCTGTGCCGGACGTCTCGCCATCCACACACCGCATCATCGTGCTAGCGCCATGCGCGCCAAGATCCATCCGCCGCGACGACCTGGTCAAGGCCATCGACCGGGCCAACAAGAGGATTGTAGCAGAACCGACCAATTTATAAGAGCACAAGTGCGAAAACCTCCACCGAAGCAGCTGAATTAGCACACTTGAGCCCATATAAACCCGGTAGTTCGGAAATCTCGAAGGATTTCAAACATTTCAACATTCAGCCAAGATCGCATGGTCAAGCAAATACAAATCATGTCCACGGAGCTTGCAGCGGAAATAATATTACAATAGAGTTCCCAAATAATAATACAAGTTGAGTTCCATTTCATTTAGAAGAAACAACATAGCTTTGAAATGAATATCATAACATAGGTTGAAATACTTTGCTAGCTTGAGTGACATCCTCCAACAACAGCATAAGAGAAGAAGTATGGAACTGCCGAGCCCACCGGCACTGGCCATCACCTTTCGGCAGGCCTAACCTTCACGTGCAACAAGGTGGGATAAACCCTGAGTACTCGAATGTACTCAGCTAGACTTACCCGTCATAAACCAGAAATAAAGTGACACCAAGGAGTATGCAAGGCTATATCTGGGGTTGGCTATACTTACCTTTTTGCATAAAAGCATTTTCATTATTAAATAATCATCATTAGAGTATTAGCAGTCAATTTTATGTAATTAACCTGATTACTAGATTTGCACCTGATCTAGAGCAATCACTTGGCTAATTACTCAAGCAAGAGTGACTATTTCATCAATAGCCTTTCAGATTCAGTACCATAACCATCTTTAGTTCCATAAGTTACTACGGTAACACATGCTCAGTCAAGTTACTCACTAACCAGGAGCGATGGCGATTATAATCGATTCCTACCAGCTGGGGATAAAATGCCGCACACTCGCCCGACACACCCTGCCAGGTGGCCGTTGGCGACCACTTCAGGAGGTTCGAGAACACAACACGCGGGACGGTCATGGGCCCTTCTACACCGGGGGTTATCTCAATGCCAGGTCGCTCAAGCTATTAACTGCCCACGGTCATGCCAGGTCGATCAGGCCCTGCCTGCCCTCGGACCATGCCAGGTCGATCAGAATAGTTGCCCATGGTACATCTGAGGCCCTGGGTGTTAGGCGTCAACATCTCCGTCACCGGCTCGAAAAACCTTACTCGGCTTCACGGGAGGTACCCGCACCTGCTCCGTTAAGTGATTGACGCGTTCAAAATGACTGAGGTGTGCCTTCGTTGGGTCCTAATCGACACAGACGGGAGACTACTAGCACACAGAACCCATGTCCTGCTGCTCCTACATCCCGCCCGGTCTTAGATTAATTATCACATGGTTATTTCCATGATAGCACCAGGCTAGTCATGATCAGTATCCACCTATATGCGGGAGACAGGAAATCACCCGACTTTTACCGGTCTAAGCAGGGCTAAGCATATAATCGAGCCTAGACCTAACAGGGATATCAAGATAATAATTGCTGGTGGACAAGGATAAGTAAGTAATGCATTTATCAACGGTATCATTCAACTCCTATAACTTAATGCAACAATCATTATATTGACTCGATTGCATTTATAAAAGAAGGGTAGGAGACTTAAAATGCTCCGGGGCTTGCCTGGGAAACAACACTTAAGCTAGTGTTAGATGGCACCGCTTCGGGATCATCGCTGCTCCAGGAACTTGCGGGGTTCGCCACACCTTCTTCGGGATGGCCACCCAACACCATCTTCGGGTTGAGCCTCACCGTCACCTCTTTCACGATGCATCTATCGTACCTAGATGGGATGCGTAGTGCAAGCGTATGAATGCAGGGTAAACACTCACGATGCAACATAAGACATATAAGACAACTATGATAAGGTCTATCGACATACTACCTAAGTTAATTAACTTACGCTAGTGCAAGACACTAACAACCATAGCCTAAGTAAGCCGACCAACAAACAACCAGCAGGTTACACACATTTAAGGGTTATTTAGCTTACTAATTAACTCATTAAAGTTAGACCTAACAAGCAATCAAGTTGCACACACAAGTCACACTTCAAACTCTGGACAGCAGGACAGTGGTTCACTAATGTAAATATAACTCGAGCTACAGACATCCAAATAAGATAAACTAAGACTTTATGGAAAGATAAAAAGATTACCTACAACTTTGCTATTCAACACAAGAGCTAATTCAGAGGTTATCTAACTCAAAAACAGATAACAATGCAGCTCTGTCCAGCTGTTGGACAGCAGGACAGACAGAGCTTCAGAGAAGCATAACTCGAGATACAAACATCACATGACCATGCAATTAGACATTCTCGAAAGCTTACAAGATTATCTAAATCTTTATTATTGTTATCTCAAGGTGAATCAATCATTAACAAGGTCAAACAATGTGATTAGTGCAGCACTTGTCCACACTTGGGTAGAACTAGCCACACATCACAACAGTAACTTAAGACAATCATAACTAAAGATCTATAATACCTGGGAACTTGCCCCTAGACTTTTTAGAAAGGTTATTAAGTGTTCTACAAATCATCTATAATCATCTTAAGATGATTTACAAGTTAATAAGGTCCAATTAACATAAATAGGCATCTCTGTCCAGACTTGGACAGATTTAGCCATCTGTACTAAAACAGTCATAACTCAAGTTATATAACTCCAATGGACATGAGCTAAGATAATTTAGAAATCTTATGAAAAGCACTACAACTCATTTATAAGCACCTAAGCATGAATCACAAGTTAACTAGGTGAAACAATCCAAACATTCAGATCTGGACAGAATGTTGGCAAAACATGACAGCAATCTTGCAACAGCCATATCTCTTAAATTATTAAGCCTATGGCCATGAAATTTGGTGACAAGCTATATTAAGATGTTATCTACAACTTTTGTATAGACTACATCTACAGAAAACAAAATTTACATTACAAATTAATCACCACAACAAGAACTACACATGCAGCCACATTTCAGCAAAACTGGACATAAACACAGCAGTTAAGTAATTAAATCACAGCTAGAGCTACACAACTCTAAATGACACACAACAAGACATTATGGAAAGCTTATGAAATCTCCTACAAATTATATTTAAACACCTCAGCATGATTTGTAAGTTAACATGGTCAAACTAATACATTCCTCAAATCTGGTCCAGAGATTCCAGAGAGCACCTATTTCTGAACTGAACTTTGAACAGCCATAACTCATAATCCATTTGACCAAAAATCATGAAACTTTAACACAAGCTAGATATGTATGTTATCTACGACTTTGTTATAGACAAGTTTCACAGAAAACATCATTTAGAAGGGACAACTATTTAAGCCCCATAAACTGTCCAAAACATTCCGAAATGAAACATAGAGAGAAGATAAATCTAAAACTCTATGCTTTGCATGACCACTGACCATAATAAAATTATCTAAGCTACAGCAATACCATAGAAAGTCAGGGGAACCATCAATTCTATTTTTACAGGCAAACATTTATCAAAAATCAATTTAATTCATTTAATGAGCTGAAAGCAAGTTAAATGCATAACTAATTCACACATGCACCAAAAATCCTGAAATTTTTATGACAGTACACACATGACCAGAGGAGGCTACCATACAAATTTCACATCATTTCAAGCAACATAACAGCAGATATCCTTTTCTCCCTATTTAAGCCTATTTAACAAAGATAAATCATCACAGCACAAAACTTCCACTAACACCCAACATATCATGCATTCACTGAACAGAGCTCTTCACAGGGATTCCAAAAAGTCCACACATGCAATTTTTCGACAAACACACAAATTACTACGCATTTTACAACTTTTCATCAGATTTACTAATTAATTAAAAACGAAAATAAAACTGTTTCTGCATCCGGGACCCCTGGATCTGCACAAATCAATTAGGGACTTGTTAATAAATCTAATGAGTCATGTAGCTTTACACAAAAACACCTATAAAGAGTTTCAGCTTCTGATCTATACACTTTCACCTCTATTTTCACGGGAAACGTCGCGAAGACGGGGACCAAGCTCGAGCTCGACGCCGGGAAGGAGCTAGGGTTTGGGGTTAGGGCCGGCGAGCTGCTGTTGGTCGCTGGCTGGGGCACCCCTGGTGCTGCTGCCGGTCTGCAAGAGGCCGCTGCCGCCGCTGCTCCAGCCTGCGCGACCCCGTTGCAGTCGCGACAGGAAGGGTCGCGGCCCTGCACAGCTTCAGGGCGCCGGGTGCAGAGGGCGCAGGACGGCGCTGCTGCGGCTTCTCGGGCTGGCTGCTGCCTTCTCTGCCATGGAGGAAAGGAGGGAGGAAGGAGATGCAGGGCTGGGGAAGGAACGCCATGGCTGCTGCCCTGCAAGCTTTGTGCGGTCATGGCAGAGAAAGAAAGGGAGAGGGAGAAGGAGCGAGACCGGGAGAAGAGGGGAGCCGGTCTCGGCTTTTTTTTTTTTTTTTGTCGGAGGGGGCAGGAGGGGCGCGACTTTTTAATGGAGATGGTCGGCCACGGCAAAAGTTGCGACAAAATTTCTTTTCCAATCTGGCAAGTTTTGAGAAACTTTCGGTCAAATTCCGAATTTGCGAACACTGCTCAAACGGACTCCGATTTCGACGAAACTAATTTTGTTGTCGCCGTCTCGCCGAGTACTCCGACTTTCGTTAAAGGCACTTGGTCAGATTCCCGACGGGTTGCCCCGTAACAATCGTCGACGGCAGCTTCGCGGTGACCGAAATTCCGATTTCGCAGTACAGACTTAACCGTTTTCTGGAACCTGAAAACTGCGTTGTGCTCCATCTTGCGAGCTCATTTTCACCATTTTCGGCACCGATCCAGGTCTCGGCCATAAAACGAAATTTGTTCCTCTCGAACTGTACTACAACTTTTGTTTAAGGCGCGTCGACATGCGAGCATCCGAAAATACCGTTCAACGCCGGTCAAAGCAATCATCCGGTAGGATCCGAATTAGGGTTTCTCGTTAGTCGGAACATTTTCCGGTCGTCTGCTCAACATGGAACTTTCATAACTTTTGACCATGAGTTCATATACAGTTGATTGGGCATAACTGCAACACTTGGTTGAACACGAATGATTTTCTTTCGTTAATCAGCTAGTACAAGCAAAACTATGACTCGTCATTTCATGTGACTTTTTGATTCCAAACTTCACGAAACTTTTTCATCAGTTACTATAGACAGGAATGGAGGTGGGTCACATGAAAAATCCCTGTTTAGCATTAATCTTGAATATTCATAAATTGGCGATCATTATTAACTGGCTCCATTAATTATTTCCCGAATAATTCAAACGGAGGTTCTGCCTCTGATATTGATCCTGGCACTTCTGTCATCACTTACTAACCTTGAATTTAGTTCTTCATCGTTGCTTGATATACCAAGTCTGTGCTCAACTGATGGCTTAACTAACGGCAAACACCTGGGGTGTTACAAGGATCACCGACTGCATCAACGTCGCCGCCTTCGCTCGTCGTGGACCGGGCTTGTCACCGCCTTTGCTCGTCGCTGTCGTCGCTCGTCGTCGACCAGGATCGTCGCCGCCTTCACTCATCATCGTCCAGGATCGTCCTCGCCTTCGTCGCTGCCGTCGTTCGTCGTCGACCAGGCTCGTCGCAGCATTCGCTCGTCAGGTCAACCAGGATCATCGCCGCCTTCGTCGCTGTCGTCGCTCGACATCGACTAGGATCACCGTTGCCTTCGTCGTCGTCTTCGCCCGTCGCCGTCGTCGCTCGTCATCGACCAGGATCATCACTGCCTTCGTCGCCGACTTCGTCGCTGCCGTCGCTCGTCGTCGACCAGGATCACCGCCGCCTTCGTCGCCGACTTTGTCACTCCCATCTCTCGTCGCCGCCTTCGCCTGTCACCGCCGTCGCTCGTCGCCGCCTTCGCCCGTCGCCGCCGTCGCTCATCGTCGACCAGGCTCATTGCCGCCTTCGCCCGTCGCCGCCGTCGCTCGTTGTCGACCAGGCTCGTCGCCGCCTTCGCCCATCGCCGTCGTCGCTCGTCGTCGACCAACATCATCAACGGGGCTCGTTGTCGTCTTCGCCAAATACCTCGCCGACCTCTCCAAACGACTCGTCGATCTCTCTAAACAGCCTAGCTGATGCTGAAGGAGTTTCAGAGCCGGGGCTACTGCCACCGCCGAACGCGTGCATGAGCGCCTGCCCTCTGCGCTATGGCAGCCAGTAGTCCTCCCAAGTGACGTCCTGACCTCTCTACGCGTGCATGAGTGTCTGCCCTCTGCGCTACGAAGGGAAGGCTAAGCTAGGGCTGAGACCTCCAAGGCTATATGTCCAGTGCCTGTATACGCGCTCGTTCTCCATGCGGTCTCCAAGCAGCCTGGCTGATGCCGACGAAGACTCATAGCTGGGGCTGTTGTCACCACCGGATGCGTGCATGAGTGCCTGCCCTCTACGCTATGGTGGCCAACAACTCTCCCAAGGGACGTCCCGTCCTCTCTACGCGTGCATGAGCGTCTGCCCTCTGCGCTACGAAGGAAAGGCTAACTTGGGCTGTGAATTCGAAGGCTACACGCTCAGTGCCTGTACCTGCGCTACCCACGCGCTCGACGAACGGTCTCCATTCGCCCAGGTCACGCCACGATCAAGCCTCTCAGAAAAGACCTTGTCCTTGGTACCTCCCTACGCATGCACGAGCGCCTGCCCTCTGCGCTATGGGATGCCAGCAGCGGTTCCTTGGGCGATGCCCTTGAATCCTACGCGCAAACGAGCTCCGCGCTCTACGCTACGGATCCTGGATAACCCATGGCCGAACTGTTCATCGCTATGGCTCACGGCTATTGGGTCTGCGGAATTCGGGGAATATGCAAAACACGCCGACTCGCTACAAGTTTTGCCTCTATTCGCCCAAGAGTCTATTTACAGACTATTCTCCTATGCTACATTCTACTACTGCCCTGCGGCAAAAAGATCTACATCGGCGACCTGGGCCTTCGTGGTCGGCTCCATCTCTGTCTCCAAATGCTCCATGTCTCCCTCTGAAGCTCGGGGACTTCGTCAAACTGCAGTCATCTTTCGCTACTGGTTTTTCTCCATATTTTATTTGTACATCATCATGTACTACTGCTCTCCATATTTATTTTTCAGGGACTTCGCCTTCGCTCGTCGCTGAAGCTCGAGGACTTCGTCGTCCCTCGTCGTCGACAAGGCTCATCGCCGCCTTCGCTCATCGCCGTCGTCGCTCTTCGCCATCTTCGCTCGTCGTCGTCTTCGCTCATCGTCGACCCGGCTCCTCACCGCCTTCACTCGTCGTCGTCTTCACCCATCGTCAACCGGGCTCGTCACCGCCATACCACGTCGCCGCCGTCGCTCGTCACCGCCTTTGCACGTCGCCGCCGTCGCTTGCCGCCGACCAGGCTCAGGGACTTCTCCTTCGCTCGTCGCTGCCTTCGCTCAACATCGACCCGGCTCCTCACCGCCTTCACTCGTCATCGTCTTCACCCATCGTCAACCGGGCTCGTCACCGCCTTCGCCCGTCGCCGCCTGCTCGTCATCGACCAGGCTCGTCACCTCCTTTGCTTGTCGCCGCCGTCGCTTGCCGCCGACCAGGCTTGGGGACTTCGCCTTCGCTCGTAGCCATCCAGGCACGAGGACTTTGCCTTCGCTCCTCGCCGCCTTTGCTCGTCTCTGACCAGGCTCGTCACCACCTTCGTTCGTTGCCGCCTTCGCTCGTCGCTCGTCACCACCTTCGCTCGTCGTCGTCTTCGCTCATCGTCAACCAGGCTCCTCGACGCCTTCGCTCGTCTCCGACCAGGCTCGTCACCGCCTTCGTTCGTCGCCGACCGAGCTCGTCGCCGCCTTCGCTTGTCGTCGCCTTCGCTCATCGCCGCCGTCGCTCATCGTCGCCGTCCAGGCTCGAGGACCTCGCCTTCATTCGTTGTCGACCAGGCTCGGGGACTTCAACTTCGCTCGTCACCGACCAGGCTCGGGGACTTCGCCTTTGCTCGTCGCTGCCTTCGCTCCTCACCGTCTTCGCTCATCGTCATCTTCGTTCGCCGCCGCCATATTTCGTCGCCGTTTCCGCTCGCTGCCGCCATCATTCGTTGTTGTCTTCCGTTTCCTAAGCAGAAGGTCGTAGGTTCATCAACCCGTCGCCGACCAGGTTCATCGACCAGATCTTCGCCCACCGTCAACCGGGCTCGTCGCCACCTTCGCTCGTCGTCGTCTTCGCCCGCCGCCTTTGTTTGTCGTCACCTTTGCTCATCGTCGTCTTCGCTCGCCGCCTTCGCTCATCGCCGCCTATGACTGTTGTTGATCAGGCTTGTCGTCGCCTTCACTCGTCACTGGTGTGCATCAAGTCGCTCCATGCTGTTCAGATCAAGGTGCTGATTTTGGGCAGCTCATCGAGGCACTTGCTAAATGCTCTACAAGCTCGGCACCATGTGTCTTCAACACCTACTACCAAGCTCGGGGGCTAAGTGGATACACTTCACCTTGCGGTGAATGTATTTTCTTTTTCTCTGACATTTCAAGGATGCTCCGTCAAGTTGGACTTGCATAGTGCGGATACATGGGTGTATGCTGGATCTTGAGTGATGAGTGATTGTCAACTGGTTTGATGCGCATGATCTTTGGCTTGTGTTGTGCAGGTGTCCAGCACGAAGACAGTGATCGAAGGCAAGGTGAAGGTCAAGTAGAGATGTGCCGTGCCAATGGACCGGGAGTGGTGAAGGGTGGACGTGAGGCATGGACTGAGGGACCGGTGGCCTGAGGATCAGCTATGGTGGCTGATAGCCTGGGACAACGACGAGCGGAGACTTGTGGGGCACAGTGTTGCTCGGGTCATGGACCTAGGGACATGTGTCGGTGGACGGGGTGCACTGGCGGTGCAACCCCTCTACGGCATCGGTTTGGTGGTTGAGCCACAGAAAAACCAATGGTGGACGGTTTCTAGGTTTGGGCCATAGAACCTGGGTGCTGCTGGTTTGCCGAGTTTGGGCCACAAAAATCAGGTTGAGGACGGTTTCCAGGTTTGAGCCTCAAAACCTGGGCGCTGGCGGGTTTCTGAGTTTGGGCCACAAAACTTAGGCGATGGACGGTGGGTTTCCCGGTTTGGGCCTCAAAACTGGGGGTTGGTCGTGAAGACAGGTTTCCCAGTTTCGGCCTCAAAACCGGGGGCGAGGTCCGTGAAAAGGACGAGCAGAGCGGTGGCGGCACATGGCGGCAATCGGTCAGGTCGCATCGAGGCGAAGCTACCTATTGTGCGGGCGTGGCCGTCGGATCAGCATCTACTTCGAGTTGGTCCAGAATAACCTTAGGGTTTAGCTAGTTGGCTCTGTAATTACTAGGGGTAGAGTGGGAATTAGAATTAGGATAAGTAGGGGGAGACACCCACCTCCCAAACTTATCTCAGTCATTTGCTATTCTCCACTTAGGGTTTCCTGCTCTCCCACATCCCTACTGTAGCTACTAAGATCCGCAGAGAACCATACCTCTGTGTTCAAGAGATTTTGAGGAAGAGAGACCGTAATCTCACTGTTGTAGTGTGTGGTAGCCACACGGTTGCAAATTCGTGGTTTGATTTGCGTTTTGAATTTGTTCTTCGTGTTCTTTGTTTCTCCACGTTTTCCCCATCACTCGATGTCCCTCTACGCTGCATCTTTTTCGAATCCACTTGAACGAACTTGTTCTTTGATGTGAGGAGATCATGTCCACCGAAGGAATTCATCTAACTCCTCACGAACAAGCAGATCGAGTTGATTCAAGTTTTGTGCTGCTTTTTCGGTTCATACACCTTCCCCTTCGATTTCCCATTGATTGAGTTGATTTGAGTGGATGATTTCTTGGGGATAGTCTCCTAACTACCTCGTGATCATCCTCTTCAATTTTAGGATCAAGGGATTTTGATTTGAATCGATTTTGTGGAGATTTGGTGAAGAGGCGATTGAAATCGCCTTCACTGGACGTTGGCGGAGAGTCCGCGGCATGACTCGCGGACAGTCCGCGCATCGGGCGTGAGCCAGACTAGTGGCTGCTCGCTCCTGCGTTCAGTAGGTCAGAACAACTGCGGAAAGTCCACCATAGGAAAGTGCGGACAGTCCGGGACTGCCCAGGAGCTATTCAGCAGCGTTGCTGTTTTGCTCTTTTGGCCGGCGGACAGTCCGCCACCTAAGCCCGGACAGTCCGTGTCGGTGTTTGTTAACCAACAACTCGTCTTGAGGGATCTCAGACGATTTGTTCGGTGGGGATCGGCGTTCGTAGAACCCAGCGAGTACACAAGGACAACGATTTATACTGGTTCAGGCCACTTAATAGCGTAATACCTTACATCCAGTGCGGCGTGTGCCTTGTGTTATGATTCAAGATTAAATTGATAGGGGTCAGCGCCTGCTTCCCCTTATATATCCGGGTGAAGCACGGTGTATGCTGAGTCCTAGTCGGTTACATCAGAGGAGTCCTATTCTAATTACAAGACTTCCTTTAAGAACTCGACTAAGTTACAATGAGAGTCCTAATCCATGTACACTTCGTATCAAGTCTTTTGATCTCCCGTGTTGCCCAGAGTCAGTCGGAGTAATCATCTTCTGATGATATCTCTGACATCCTGGTCCGTCAAGCCCCCGAGCTCTTCATCATTTCTCTAAAACGTTATCTTCTGGTTTCTCTCTGAGAATCTCTAAGTAATGTCTTGAGAAATCTTGAGGTGCTCTGTAGGTAAAAACTTCCATGGTGTGCACTTTTTCTCAAAAAGTGCACCCATAGGGTGTAGCCCCGGAGCCTCTTGTTATTTAAAATAACTTTGAGGATCTTTCTGAGCCTTTTCCAAGTAATCTTGGGCTAAGAAAATACATTTCCTTTATGGTATATACCCTGTAGCCCCCGAGCCTGAGTTCCGAGTACCTGAGTAGTCGGTACTCGGGGTCTATAAGATATCATCCGGGTAGACTATAAGAATGGCAATAAACTAGAACATGACACTGATCTATATCTTAATCGCTGCAAGTAATAAATATCCAGCTTCAGGTGGGTAATGTTTTTATCAAACACCCCTTTTCACCCCCATTAAAAAAATTACCGCAAGGACAATCAATAATTGATCAGTGACTGTTTCAACTGCCCTTATTGATGATTCTTGTCATTTTCTGCAACTAGAACAATTTTTGTCATCTTGCACTTCAAGTAATCATGTGAAGCTGACCCGTCACTGAAGCCAATCTTCACATGTGCAACAGTGCGCAGAAAAATATTGCTCTCTGGCACTTCCATTCGTGAACTAAGTCCATAGACCAGGAACGACCGCCTATAAATACCCTGCCTGGGAAACATGGAAGCCACACCTTACTGAGTGTATGACTTCTCTTAGTCTCTTGAGTGTTATAGTATCTGTGGCGGAAATGTTTGAGCCCCCGGGTATCTTCCTTGTATAAGATAGTTGAGGTGTCCAGAAGAACTCTTGTGAAGGGATCATCCGTCAGGGTGGTTTCCAAGTGGTCGCAAGCAGAGGGATACAAAGGTGCACCTAGAAGAACTCTTGTGACTCCCGTATCGTGGGCAACCTCGGGGTCATAGGTTGTCAAAAGGCGCTACGGTTAGGGCCTACCACCGAGTTCTTTGTGTACTGGGGTAGATCCTTTAAACCCGCCTTGGAATGCAATGAAAAGACCCAAGGTTCTGTGTCTGCTTTACTGCGTCTCACTGAACCCGGTCCTTGGTGCGGCGTGCATCAAGACTCTGTACCTTGATTACACTGGAGTAGCGTTTTACATCCCAAGTGAACATGTACTGGAAGCTGTTTGTATCTCAAGATGCGTCCGTGTATCTCCGTTGTAATTCCGAGTAATAATTAATAAGATCCGGGTACTTGGAATGTTTTTCAAGTCCTTTATCTTTTCCTCCAAGTACTAAATTTGCCTTGTGAAAGAATAACATTATCTGTTGTACGGTTTTCCTATTCACTGACTCTGACGCCGTCTGAAACGTCCCCCAACCGTTAGGGTTTCTGACGGTTTCTATAACGCCGTTCGAGAAAGGTGAACGATTGCCGAAACAGATCTATAATAAGCCACCATTGAACTTGCAGTTTCCTCATTCTTTCATCAAGCCATAGCCTTAAGAGCAAGGAATCCCATAGCCAATCCATTAGTTGATGCGCAAAAAAGTCCCTTGTCATCAACATGGGCCCCATGAAACAATCCGCATCCGAGAAAAAGAAAGCGAAGGCCATTAGCAGGAAGCCACGCCACCCGTGCCCTCCAACAGATGTTCTTGCTTTGAAGGCGCCGGATACCAGAGAATCGGATCTAGCCTTCCTAGCACAACAAGGATTACTCCGGTCGCAGCCAATAGACGGGTGGAGAGTACCCACTGATCATCGTGCTCCCGCCCTCAACACGATGGAGATAGTGAGGTTCAAGTCCTTCGTGGAGCGCGGATTAGGACTGCCAGCATCCGATTTCTTCAGAGGATTGCTGCACTACTATGGTTTGACTCTCAACCATATTACTCCCAATGTCTGCTTCCACATTGCTATCTTCGCTCATCTATGTGAAGCTTTTCTGGGGATTTGCCCCTCTTTTACGCTTTTTTGTTATTTCTTCTGGGTTAAGTGTCAACCCAGTGATGCGTGTGTAGAGGTAGTCGGTGGAGCTAGCTTCCAGCTTAGGATAGAAGCAGTTACACAATATGGAGTGGGCAAGCGGATGGTTTTACATAGCCAACCCGCCACCGGCCCTTCGTCGTCATGATGGATGGCCGCCCCAGAAGTCCCGTGAATGGAAGGACAAGATCTCTGCTGAAGAGGTAAAGGCTATCCAACCGCTGATCGACATGATAGCTGCAATGAAGCTAGGTGGATTGACTAGTTATACCGTCGTCCAAGATTTTATTGCGCGTCGGATCCATCCGCTGCAGCAGCGAGCCAATTTTGGCTTCGAGTACCTTAGCGTGAAAGACCCGGGCTGGCATGATGCTGAGCAACCATCCAACAAGGAGATTCTGAGAAGAATGAACTGGCTGTTGAAGAGTCATGAACAACTTGTTCCAATGATGACAACTTTTTCCGCCATCAACCCTCCTCCAGCGGTAAGTAGTCGGGGTGCCTGTTTTTTAGATTCTTAATAGAAATCCTTCTGACTGGACATTATTTTCGTCTTCTTCTTCATAGGACCAAGGGCAGAATAACAATGATTGTCCACCCCTGCCTCCGGCGACTCAAGAAGGCGGAGGCATTGCTCTCGAGGGTCCCATTCCATGTGAGGACCTTCGTCATGAGTCAAGCTCTCCCAGTGATCTTGACTGGTTAGACTCAGACTGGACTGACTCTGATGTCAGCTCCCAGATCCTGAAGCCGAGAGTAGTCGGAAGAGGTCTCCGAGTCCGCTTCAAGAAGCCAGAGATCCCATCCCAAAGAAGGCTCACACTGGTAATCACCGTGCTTGTCGAGAAATTCTTTTATCAACAGAATTCGCTGAAAAGCACTGGAATACGGGTGCTCGTGGTAAGGGAAAACCTGAGTACTTTATAGTCTTCCTATTTTGGATTTTAATAAACCCTTATCTTATATCTTTGTTTGATCCAAATGTTGAGACAGCCCAGGGGGCTTCGAGTGGTGTGGCTCCTGAAGAAGCGCCAGCTCCAGACCCGCAGCCGAAGAAGACAATACTGAAACTGCCGCGGGCATTGAAGATTGTGAAGTAAGTTACAACACTTTCTTTAGACTGCTCGCATATTTCAGGTATTGATATGAGCACTTGTTTGTTGTAGGAAAGTTAAGGACCGGATTGGCGACCAGAGAGGGGGTGAATGGGAGCCTCAAATTCAACTTGTGAATAGGATGGCCCTTGTCCCAGAAAATCACCCCAAAAGCGAAGACTCGAGACGACCGGAGAGTTCACGACCTACGAATAGGTGGATAGCCTAGGAGATGTCCTAGTGGTACAGCGGAACTCCGGGAGAAACCCCAAAACCAATTGCCAAAGCTTCAAACCAAAACTGCACACTCTGCAGGTTCGCGGACTGTCCGGGGTCAGGTTCCCGGACTGTCCGGTGAACGCCGGACTGTCCGCGACTGGAGGTCCGGACTGTCCGCCGGCAACTAAGCCCAACACAGACTGTTCTGCATGTCTACTGGACAGGTCCCGGACTGTCTGCGGGTTTGTACCGCGGACTATCCGCGGGTCACGAGACCGGGAACAGTATCGCACAGCGCTGTTCTGAACCTGCCGAGTCCCGATTCCCGGACTATCCGCCGCTGGGGGCGCGGACTGTCCGCGGATGAACAGAGAGCAGAAAAACAGCTCGGGACAAAAGCCAATTCGATCACAACTCTACCAAATCAAAAGGGACTTTGATCAAACTCCTCTCAGGTGTTCCTCTATGTATTGGGGTGCTAATCCTAAGAAATCATCGCACCAAACCAAGTCAATCAAGAGAGATTCATGGATCACCATAAATGGGGGAAGAACGAAGAACGAACACTAAATCAACCCGATCTATGGATTCGTGAGGTTAGGAGAGAATTCCTTCGGTAGAAAGAAGGGGCTCACGGCCAAGAACAAATTGATTCAAGTGGAATCAAAAATTATCTCACGAAGAGGGAGAACGAGGCAAATCTCTGGGAGACGAAAAACCAAAACGTGAAGAACACAAAACACAAGACACGATTCGATTCTATTCCGGCCGAAATTCCTCCACACGAGGAGACAACGAGAATACGGTCTCGTTTCCTCGAAAGATCCAAATACACAGAGGTATGATTCTCGTCTCTGCGGATCACTTGCAGCGAGGTATGATTAGAACCTAAGCGGTGGCTAGAGAAGAGAGTGCTCAGGAACAAATGACTGCAAGGATCAGGAGAGAGGAGGGGTGCCTCTCTTATTTATAGCCTAAAACAATAATCCCCTTTCTACCCCTAGATACAAGAGCGAAGCGGCCAACCCTAGGGGTATCTCGGTCCAACTCTACTGATAGTGGATCTGATGGCCACGCGCCTTCCTCACCCATAGCTTCGCCTCTACGCAAGCCTCAGGAAGCCGCCACGTGCCGCCCAGTCGACCGCTGCGCCTACCTCGTGGATAGCCTCGCCTCCGCGCCAGCCTCTCCACGCCGCCACGCGTCGACCGTCCTTTTTGCGGACCTCCCCCGGTTTTGAGGCCGAAACCGGGAAACCTGGGCCTTCCCCCGGTTTTGAGGCTGAAACCGGGAAACCAGTCCTCAGGCTGAGTTTTGTGGCCCAAACTCAGAAACCCGTGCACCCAGGTTTTGAGGCCCAAACCTGGAAACCGTCCACGCCGAGTTTTGAGGCCCAATCTCGGAAACCGGCCACCCCGAGTTTTGAGGCCCAAACTCAGAAACCGTCGATGGTAGCTTTTCGAGGCTTAGCTACCAAACCCGTGCCGAAGACGGAATGTGGTTCGCACACCCCAAGTTCCATCACCGATGCCGGAACATGTCCAGCCTCCACGCCGGGCACAGTGCATTCTCCATCCTTCTCGGCCTCCCGCCAAGTGTCACGATGCCATCACCTTCCTCCCGACTCGGCCGATGCACCGCACATCCCCATGTACTCTTGCTTGTCAACGCCACGTGCCAACTACCATAGCTGGTCCTCAAGTCTCAGGGTCCTTCGGTCCATGCTCCACGTCCGCCCTTCACCGCTCCCGGTCCGTCGGCACGGCACGTCCCTACTTGACGTTCACCTCACCTTCGACCACTGCCCGAGCTCCGCACCTGCACATCAACACAGCCAAGAGACATGTTGCCCATTGATCGATCACTCGTCACTCAGGAAGGGAACCACAAGGGCACATATCAACCTTGTGTTCTCAATCTCCCCCTTGATGAGTGCATCGTCAACTCATAGTAACCGTAATAAAAAATAAAAAGAAAGAAGAATTAGATAGAAGGAGAAAACTCACTCGAGATGTCCAAAAGCCAGAGAAAAGGCCAAAGAAGAACAACTCGAGATAAGCAAAGCTTGGTCCCCAAAGACATGAGCAACGGTTCGTCAAAACCAAGCAAGAAATTGGAGCAATCAACTCATCAAGGAGCAAAACTCGATCAAAATCAGAGCACAAGACTTGGCTCCCAAAGACATGGGCAACGGCTCGATGCAACCAAGTCAGAAACAAGCTAGTCCTCAAGAAGAGGCAGAAAGGGCTCAACACCACTAGCTGAAAGCTCGATACCAAACAAAGACTGCATAAGAAGCAGCTACTGCTAGTCCCTCAAGATAGAGGCACAGAGGTTCAACACAACCAGTAGTAAGCCCGATACCAATCAAGAACCATCAAAACATCGTGAAGACAGCTAAAAGATCGATATCAATTAAAAGCCAACTCGGAGCAAGCAGAAACAACTTCCCCTTACTAAAAGAACTCCCCCTCAGCAAGTGAAGCATAAATTGCAAATTGACACCACAGAAACGCTAAAAAAACTCATCATTGGAAACATTCTCCCCCTTGGGGGCAATTTCCAATCAAAAGAGAGGGGAAAAGGACTCAAGTAAGTAAAACGGAGCTAGGTCATGCCTATCGAAGTCAAGCAAATGCATATGAGGTAAAAATGCAAGTTAGCAGCTTCAGGTATATACTCGAAAGAGTGAAAGAATGCTCTAAAGAGTGCTGATCCGACTACAAAGCAACATGCAAATGTGCTAGCTAAGGCTCAAACTGATCACCAAATACAAGATATGAATGCATAAGCTAAATGAGCAGTTTTAAGCCATTCAGAAAGTAGTCTCACCATCAAAATAGCACTAAACATGTATAGACAGGAAGTCAAGCAAGTGCTAAACATGTATACAAGGTGAACTACACCTAGCACAGTTCAATCATCATGCTATGGAATGAAACATTGACTTGTGTTTTCAGATTTTATCGGAGAATTTGCAGCGGTTATTAACACAAGTTTAAATTCAGCATGTGATTGCGAGAGGTTGAAAGCCTGTCATTGCCTAACTTTTCAACCGTGATAAGCCTATGCATATGCAATCGGAAGCTTAAAGCATCGGTTTCGATCTTACACTACATGGCTCAAGTTTAACTCAAAGTGCTATGAGAAACAGTCTCGATACCGTGATGTGTTGACAGAGAAATCCCATCTCGATCTTTTCAATTCACTAATACATGGTTCATTTTAAACAGAATATGAACAATCCAAGCAAGTGTAAGAATCAGAACTATAGACATAGCAACCTAGCATATATGAAATAGCTCAAGTGACCTCAACACATCCTACACATGCTAGTTGCCAAACTCAATGGTAAACAATTATCAAATTTTAAGTTCATTAAGCATGTTCAACGTTCTAAAAAATTAGCTTAGCTCACAAAATGTAGCAGTGATCAAAGAGAGCCTAAGTTTCAAGCATCATCATAGCATACACTAATCAGAGCATAAATTCATTCTAAGGAATATAGACATGAAGCTTGAAAGTACTAGACGTATGCATGATGAAGTCAGAATCGGAGCCAAAACAAAACCAGAAAGACTCAAGACCCAAAGGCAAAAAGGATCAGAAAGTCAGTTTATGGTACTGAAGGACCGAGAAGCAACCAGAAAGCGACCAGAGGGGGGGTGAATGGGAGCTTCAAAATTTCCTTTCGAAAACTAGTAGCCACTGTCCCGAGAATCACCCCAAAAGACAAACCCTAGAACTTGATACTGTCCATGACCCTAGATGTAGGGTGGATGCTTCCAAGAAGCACAGCGGGACACTACACAACTCTAGAAAGCCAACGCAAAAGACGGAAACCAAATCCGACAACGAACGAACCACCGGCGAACGAAAACGAGCAAACCAGTCACGACCGGACACTGGGCAGCGTCCGGTCAGTGAGCACCGGACGCGTCCGGTCGTGTGAAATCTGTTCTGTGACCTTACTGTTCCCAACCGGACTCTGGTGAACAGAGCGTCCGGTCACAAACTGTGCGTCCGGTCACAAAAGTCAAGCCGAGTGAACAGTGCGATGAGTGAGTCCGGTCGAACAAGAAACCCAGTGTCCGGTCAGCTAGAGAAAATCGCCACGCGACATTCAACCACCGGACATGTCCGGTCAATGCGAGGACAGCGTCCGGTCACCCCGACAGCAGCCTGTTCGTCCACCGATTCGACTCGATCTCACCCAAAACGAATCCTCCAGGGATCAAACTTGGTGAGAAGAGTCAAAAGGAGTATAGTGAGCTATCCCTAAGAGATCATGGCTCGAACCTATCTCCAAATCGATGAATCGAAGAATTTCGGGGGAAGGGAGAAAACTTGACCCGAAACGAAAATCGATCGATCTCCTAGACCGTGAGGTTAGAGGAGAATTCCTTCGGTGGAAAGAAGTGCCTCACGATCTAGAACAACTTGGTTCAAACGGTTTTGCAAAAGATGAATCGAGCAAAGAGATCAAGCAACGGGAAGAACGTGGAGAAAAAGGATTCCACGAAGAACACGAACAAAATGCGAATCACACTCATGAATCTGCATCCGTGTGGCTACCACACGCTACAACAGTGAGGATACGACCTCACTTCCTCAAAATCAACAGTACACAGAGGCAAGTCTCTCTGCGGATCTCAGCTAGCTACAGCAGGGGATGGGAGAGCAGGAAACCCTAAGTGCGAAAGAGCAAATGACTGAGATAGGAAGGGAGGAGGGTGTCTCCCTCTACTTATCCTAATTCTAACCTAAGTCTAATTCCTACTCTACCCGTCACTATTCTAATTACAGAGCGAACCAGCTAAACCCTACGGTTATTCTGGACCAACTCGGTGGTAGGTGTATCCGACGGCCACGCCCGCACAAACCGAAGCGTTGCCTCGACGCAACCTCCAGATCGCCGCCACGTGCCGCCCTCGCTCTGCACCCCCGGTTTTGTGGCCCAAACCGGGAAACCAGCCTTTTCCAGCCAACCCCCGGTTTTGAGGCCCAAATCGGGAAACCAGCCCACCAGCTTCTGAGTTTTGAGGCCAAACTCAGCAAACCCTCAGCGCCCAGGTTTTGAGGCCCAAACCTGGAAACCGTCCTCAGCCCGAGTTTTGTGGCCAAACTCGGAAACCATCCGCACCCAGGTTTTGAGGCCCAAACCTGGAAACCGTCCACCCGATGGTTTTTCCCTGGCTCTACCACCAAACCGACATCGTAGAGGGGATGCACCGCCCGTGCACCCCGTCCACCGACACGTGTCCCCAAGTCTACGACTTAGGCAACACATGACCGCAAGTCTTCGCTCGTCGCTGTCCCAGGATGCCAGCCACCACAGCTGATCCTCGGGCCTCTGGTCCCTCAGTCCAAGCCTCACGTCCGCCCTTCGCCACTCTCGGTCCATCGGCACGACACGTCTCTACTTGACCTTCACCTCGCCTTTGATCACTGCATCCGTGCTCGACACCTGCACAACACAAGCCAAAGAACATGCACATCATCCCAGTTGACAATCACTCATCACTCAGAGACCCGGCATACACCCATGTATCCGCAATCTCCCCCTTGATGAGTCCATTGTCAACTACCAACACAAATCATAGTAGAAAGAGAAAAAGGAAGAAGGAGAAGAGAGAACTCAACCAAATGACCCAAAAGCATAGCAAAGCCGAAGAAGGTCAAGTGGAAAGAGCAAGACAACTTGGTCCCCAAAGACATGGGCAACGGCTCGACGCAACCAAGCAAAGCAAAGCTAGCCCTCAAGAAGAGGTAGAACAGGCTCAACACCGCTAGCAAATCCCAATCGAAAATATCGAAGCAAAATGCTAGTCCCTCAAGATAGAGGCACAGAGGCTCAACACAACTAGCAAAGACCCAAAAGCATAGCAAAGCCGAAGAAGGTCAAGTGGAAAGAGCAAGACAACTTGGTCCCCGAAGACATGGGCAACGGCTCGACGCAACCAAGCAAAGCAAAGCTAGCCCTCAAGAAGAGGTAGAACAGGCTCAACACCGCTAGCAAATCCCAATCAAAAATATCGAAGCAAAATGCTAGTCCCTCAAGATAGAGGCACAGAGGCTCAACACAACTAGCAAAGAAAGCTTGATACCGATGCCTTTCGGCCAACAAGAGACAGCAAAGCTCAATCTCCCCCTTAGTTGATCATCCAGGAGACATGCAAACTCTCCCCCTGGAAACTTCCCCTCAAATGAACACTCAGGAAGCACAAATTATTTGCAAATTCTCCCCCTTTGTTGAAAATGCACGAATCAAGTAAAAGGCTCTCCCCATCAGAAAGGGCACCAACAAAAATGCTAACTAGGGAGGGTCTCCCCCTTCCATCATGCATATGAGTGAAAATGCAAGTTAGCAGCTTCAGGAATATATTTAGGAGAATGCAAGGATGCTCTAAATAGTATAACTCTAATGACTCATCAACAGCATACAAGCGCAGCAAAGGCTCAAACTGATCACCAGATATGAAGTATGAACATATGAGCAGAAAGGAGCAGTTTTGAGTCAAAAGGTATTCACCATCAAAATAGCACTAGCAATGTATAAACAGGAGTCTGAACAAGTGCTAAACATATATACAAGGTGAACTACCCCTAGCAAAGTTCAATCATCATGCTTAAGAATGTAACATACACTTGTGAATTCAAATTCAGATCGGAGTTGCAGCGGTGAAATTACACAAGTTCAATTATTAGCATGTGATTGCGAGAGGTTGAAAGCTTGTCATTTCCTAACTTTGCAACCGAGCGAAGCCTATGCCGAAGCAATCAAAAGCTTAAAGCTACGGTTTCGGTCATACACTACACGGCTCAAGTTTAACTCAAAGTGCAATGAGAAACCGTCTTGATACCGTGATGTGTTGACAAGCAATCCCATCTCGATCTTTTCAATTCACTAAAACTTGGTACAAATTTTAAACATAATATGAACAGACCAAGCAAGTGAATGACTCAGAACTAGAGACATAGCAACCTAGCATATATGAAAAGCACGAGTCAACTCAACACATCCTACACATGCTAGTTGCATATCTCAATGGTGAACATTTTCAGATTGAAATTATTAAGCAAATTCACCATTTCAAAACTAGCTCAGCTCACACCATGTACTAGTGATCAGAAAGAGCATAAGCTACAAGCATCAACATAAGCATCGGAGCATACTGCATGGAGCATAGTTACATTCTAGTGATTATAGACATGAAGCTCAGAATGTAAATGCGTATGCTAAAATGCAAAAGAAAAGAAAGACAAAAGAGTCAGTCAAATATACAAGATCCAAAATGTTTCCCTCAACTAAAAGGGGAAACACACACCAAGCTCACCCCTCAACCGATTAAAGGTTGATTCGTCTAAAGGCTTGGTGAAAATATCAGCCAATTGATGATGAGTATCGACATGGCGAAGGTCGATATCACCCTTCTCCTGGTGGTCTCGCAAGAAATGAAAGCGCACATCAATGTGTTTGGTCTTCGAGTGAAGCACGGGGTTCTTAGCAACGCTAATGGCACTCGGGCTGTCACAAAGTAAAGGCACGCGAGAAAAGCTCAGACCAAAATCACGCAAAGTGGCCATCATCCAGAGCAACTGGGAACAGCAGCTAGCCGTAGCAACATATTCAACCTCTGTGGTGGACTGAGCGACACTAGACTGCTTGCGAGAAGACCACGAAACAAGAGAAGAACCAATAAACTGGCAAGTCCCAGAAGTGGACTTGCGCTCAATACGGCAGCCAGCAAAATCGGCATCCGAATAACCGCAAAGGGAGAGGGTGGAGGAAGCAGAATACCAAATCTCGAACTCAAGTGTGAAACAAAGGTACCTGAATATGCGCTTCACTGCCTGACGATGAGAAGTGCGCGGCGACGCCTGAAGGCGCGCGCACAGACACACCGCGAACTGGATGTCCAGGCGTGTCGCCGTCAGATAGAGCAGTGACCCGATCATGCTTCGGTACTCCTTCTGGTCCACTGCTTCTCCATCCACATCCGCATCCAGGGCAGTCGTCGTCGACATGGGTGTTGGAAGAGGCTTGGCCTCACCCATTTCGAACCGCTATAGCAAGTCCTTGGTGTACTTGCCCTGGTGCACAAACGTCCCCTCTCAGGATTGCTTGATTTGCAACCCGAGAAAGAAAGTCAGCTCGCCCATCATGCTCATCTCGAACTCCCTGCTCATAATATCTGCAAACATGGCAACCAAAGCGTGAGAAGAACCACCGAAAATGATATCATCCACATAAATCTGGACCAAGAGAGTGTCTTTGCCTTGCTTGAGGAGAAAGAGCGTTTTATCTACACATCCCATTTTAAAACCCTTAGCAAGCAAAAAGGTTTTCAGTCTATCATACCAGGCTCTAGGGGCTTGTTTCAAACCATATAAAGCTTTGTGAAGTTTAAAAACATGGTTTGGAAACTTGGAATTTTCAAAACCGGGGGGTTGCTCAACATACACTTCCTCTTCTATGTAGCCGTTTAAGAAGGCACTCTTGACATCCATTTGAAAGAGTTTAAAACCTTTGGATGCAGCAACAGCCAAGAGTATCCTAATAGCCTCCAAACGAGCTACTGGAGCTAAAGTCTCCTCAAAGTCTATCCCCTCCTTCTGACTATAACCATTGGCCACAAGACGCTTTTGTTCCTCACAATGTGGCCATCCTCTCCTTGTTTGTTTTTGAAAACCCATTTTGTCCCAATAGGATTACAGTTAGGAGGGGGAGGAACTAGAACCCAAACCCGATTTCTCTCAAAATTTTCTAACTCCTCATGCATGGCATTTACCCAATCCGGATCCGTCAAAGCGTGTCCAACATCTCGGGGCTCAAAATTAGCAACAAAAGCAGAATGAGCGAAGTGAGAGATGTGCTGTGACCTGGACCGAGTAACCCATTCGTCGATGCTGCCGATCATCTGCTGAGGCGGGTGCTGGCGCTGGATGTGTCGTGGCGCCTCCCGAGCTGAAGTAGCCTCCCCCTCAACAGCAGCTGGTGCCTCCCCGGGTACAAAAGGTACCGCTCGGGGTGGCGGATCCCACGGCCCCCAGGAAGAAGATGTGTCGGGGCAGTGAGTCGTCGTAGAAGCCGCTCTTTGCGGCACAGCAGGTGCAGGCAATGCTGGGTCATCTATGCCTTCAGCAACCTCGTCCTCATCATCGAAAAGAGGCTCACCAACCTCATGATCACCTGCTCGCTTAAAACGAGAAGAAGGACAAACAAGAGTCTCATCGAAGGTGACATCTGATGTCTCCATGACTCGGTTAGTATCAAGGTTAAGTACACGATATGTGCGAGTGTGAGTGCCATAACCCAAAAATACACCGTCAGAAGAACGAGACTCAAACTTGTCTAGGTTGCCTTTCTTCAGAATAAAACAATGGCAACCGAAGACTCTAAAATAACTCACCTTGGGCTGTCTACCAAAACGCAGCTCATAAGAAGTCTTTTTCAAGAACGCTCTCAGAAAAATGCGATTGGAAATATAGCACGCAGTGTTCATAGCTTCGGCCCAACAACGCCTAGGAGTCCTATGCTCATCGAGCATCGTCCTGGCCATCTCAACAAGGGTCTGATTCTTCCTTTCTACAACACCATTCTGGGGCGGTGTGTAGGGGGAAGAAAACTGATGCTCCAAACCCAAGCGGTCACAAAACTTCTCAAAATCCGAATTCTTGAATTCGGAACCATTATCACTCCGAATTGCTCGCATCGAGTTCAAAGGGAACTCGTTCTGAAGACGCAAAATCAGATTACGAGCAAAGGAGAAAGTCTCGGTCTTCTCAGCTAAAAAGAAGACCCACGAATATCTCGAAAAGTCATCAACAACAACAAGCACATACCACTTCCCCCCAACCGAGCTCACCCGAGCCGGACCAACAAGGTCCATGTGCAAAAGCTCTCCAGGGCGCTTGGTCATGACCTAAGTCACCAGATGGTGGGGAGCGGCAACCATCTTCCCGTGTCTACAAGAGTGGCAAACAAGATCCTTCTCCATATGCAACTTGGGCAATCCTCGGATTAGGCCAAGTGAACTAAGCCTTGCAAGCAAGTCGAAGCTCAAATGTCCAAGTCTCCTATACCACTTCCAAAGATCAGAGGAGGAAGGTCCAGCCACAAGACAACGAGAAGTGCCAAAAGACTCCGAGAAATTCGCACAAAAGACTTTTCCAAAGGGTGAAATCAAACACACAAGAATGCCCTGAGGATCCAAAATACGGCTGAGATTCGGTTTAAAACGAATCTCATAGTCGTCGTCAAAGAGTTGCGAAACAGAAAGAAGGTTGAAATGCAAGTTAGAAACAAGAGCAACATCGCGCAACACAAAGTGCTCATTAACCCGCACAAACCACCGAGACAATACCTTTCCTTTGCTATTGTCGCCGAAAGTTATGTACTCCTTTCCGGCAACAGGGCTAAGGCTGGAGAACCACTTGGTGTTTCCGGTCATGTGCCTCGAGCAACCAGAATCCACCAACCAAATGTCCTCCAACCGTTTTACCTACATCAATAAAAAGACATAGGGTGAGCATACGGTCCAACACTGGGGTTAGTGAAGTAAGGGGAATACCAGTGTTGGGCCGGCTGCTCAAAAGAACGGTTAGCAGAAAAACCATTCCTAGCACGTCTACGAGAGGAGCGATCACCACGTAGAGGAAAACGTGGTCCGCTAAGAGAGGAGCGTCCATCGCGATACTCAAAACGCGGTGGGGGAAAACGCTCAACTACAAAGCCTCCGCCATAGGGTCCATAGCCTACAACTGCAGGCTCCCGCCGGGCACGCTCTCTATGAGGCCTAGGCCTAGCAACTTGAGGCACTGCACCTCTAGGCCTAGCATCTCTCCTCGGAGCTCTCTGCTGCCTAGGCCTGGGAACTTGAGGTTCTGGACCTCTGGGCCTAGCAGCACGTCTCGGTGCTCTCCTCTGAACATTCGGCACATGTACATCATGGAAAGGATGGTACATGTCCGGGTTGTTCATCTCCCTAGCACGGCGCACCTCTCTCTTGCGCCTAAAGCAGAACTCCCTCAAGTGTCCATCTCTCCCACAGAAGTCACAATGATACCTCACCGCACGCAAAGGGGGTTGTTGGTACTCATGGTTGTGGGTGTGGATCACTTTGCCCTTTTGTGGCAACTCCTCCTGGATAGGTGGCATTGTATCCAGATTGTTCTTAAGGTGGTTGGGTTTGGGATGCCACACTTGGTTCTTGGGTGGAGCTCTCGGAGGTTCCTCAAACACCCCATCCTTGGTGGTAGGCTTGACGGGCTCTTTGGGTGGAAGCTTGGTCAGTTTGGGAGTAGTGGTGGAGTTGGGCTTCTCACATGGATTCAGACCACTCGACTCTCCAACCTTCCCAAACGCAGAAAGATCAACACCCGGGGCAAAACCTACACCAGGACTTCCAGCAGCTCGCTTAAATTGGGAGATCATCATCCCGAGCTGCGGCTCACTACAAGAGACCCATGACAAGATGGTCCGAAGGTATGTGTTTTCTTCCTCGGTTTGCATCTTGTCATGCTTCACATTGGCTATCTCCATCTCCAAGCCCTCACACAAAGCACACTTAGCCACACAAGTGCTACCTGAGTTGGCCTCCTCAAGAGACACAATCTTGGCATTCTTCTCTGCCAACTCAGATTGCAAGACAGGACAAGTCTTGCACGCACCCAACAGAGAAGGTCTAGCCTTCAGCTCATCCACCTCTCCTACCAACGCAGCATACTTACCTCTCAAAGTGAGAAGGTCAGTCATGTGCGTGGTGCACATCTCACACTCAACCTCCTCCGACACGACCACGGGGGACTTGGCAAACTCAAGCTCTCTCAGCGTGTCCTCCCACTTCTGCCTAAACTCCTTGCGTTCTCTAGCGGCACGCCTAAGCAGCTTATCCTGACTAAGCAAGGCGGTAGTAAGCTTCTCATTCTCTGCAAAGAGCTCATCGTGGGTCATGGATACCTGGGAGGTGTCGTCGTCGTCGTCGTCGTTCCGAGGGGAGTTCACCAGCTCGCCGTCGACCTCCTTGCCGAGGGCCATGGTGCAGAGGCCGTCGTCGTCGGCGAAGAAGCAGAGACCGTTCAGCTTGTCCTCGATCCTCTTCTTCTCAGACTCGTCGTCGCTTGAGCAAGCGGAGTCGTCATCCGAGCCGTCGACGTCGCTGAGCGTGGCGAAGAACGCACGCTGCTCAGCCTGGGCCTTCTCCAAGTACTTCTTCTTGATGTACTCCTTGTCGAAGCCGCCCCTCCTCTTGTGCCTTGCGGGGACGTACTTCTCCTTGCGCTTACCGGAGTCGTACTTGTGCCCATGATCGCCCTTCCCAGACGAATGCTTCTTCTTGGGACAGTTGGCGATGAAGTGGTTGGGGTCGCCGCACTCAAAGCATCCTAAGCGTCCTCCACCACGGCGACGGTTCATGCGGTTGTTGTGGAACCGCGTGAACCGGTTGGCGAGCATTGCCAACTCGTCATGCCCCAACGACTCAAGTTGGTCCTCTGTGACAGAAAAGAGAGACAAAAGAGCAAAACCTCGAGAGTGGTTAGAAGAGCCAGAAACCAAAGCCATAGTCGGGCCAGAAGGATTCTCATAAGAAGCCCTCGACATGGCATCAATCTCACTAGACTTGAGCTTACTAAAGAGCTCGTCGCAAGTGAGGGTCTCATAGTTAGACGATTCGATGATCGCCTGGACCTTTGAGTCCCACACCGACCGATCAAGAGTGTGCAAAAGCTTCAAGGCCCTCTCATGATCGTCAAAAGGCAACAACTCCTTGTTCGCTCTCATCTTGTTGACAATGACCTGAAAGCGAGCGAATAAACTCTCTATGCTCTCGCCAGGCATATGTCGAAAGTTCTCATACTCCCGCTTGTGCGACTCATAGAGGCGGGATTTGACCTGAGTGGTTCCCTCATGGAAGCGCATGAGGGTCGCCCAAATCTCGCGAGCCGTGGGGAGGTGAGAAACACGATCAAACTCAGACATGCTCAAACAGGAGAACAAGGCGTTACGTGCCTGGCTATTGGCCTCGTGCTCATCGATCTGGAGCTGAGTGATACGAGCAGCCAAGACAACGTAATCGGCCTTGTTGCAAATCCCCCAAACAGAAGAGTCCATGCTCTGGAGATAGGCCGACATGCGTATCTTCCAATACGCATAGTTCGTCCCATCAAAGAACGGCGATTTGCCCACACCGCGATCCATGTCACCATCTGTGGATCTGGAACCGGCTAAGGTGGAAGATCCTTAACCTTGCTCCGATACCAATTGAAGGACCGAGAAGCAACCAGAAAGCGACCAGAGGGGGGGTGAATGGGAGCTTCAAAATTTCCTTTCGAAAATTAGTAGCCACTGTCCCGAGAATCACCCCAAAAGACAAACCCTAGAACTTGCTACCGTCCACGACCCTAGATGTAGGGTGGATGCTTCCAAGAAGCACAGCGGGACACTACACAACTCTAGAAAGCCAACGCAAAAGATGGAAACCAAATCCGACAACGAACGAACCACCGGCGAACGAAAACGAGCAAACCAGTCACGACCGGACTCTGGGCAGCGTCCGGTCAGTGAGCACCGGACGCGTCCGGTCGTGTGAAATCTGTTCTGTGACCTTACTGTTCCCAACCAGACTCTGGTGAACAGAGCGTCCGGTCACAAACTGTGCGTCCGGTCACAAAAGTCAAGCCGAGTGAACAGTGCGATGAGTGAGTCCGGTCGAACAAGAAACCCAGTGTCCGGTCACAAAAGTCAAGCCGAGTGAACAGTGCGATGAGTGAGTCCGGTCGAACAAGAAACCCAGTGTCCGGTCAGCTAGAGAAAATCGCCACGCGACATTCAACCACCGGACGCGTCCGGTCAACGCGAGGACAGCGTCCGGTCACCCCGACAGCAGCCTGTTCGTCCACCGATTCGACTCGATCTTACCCAAAACGAATCCTCTAGGGATCAAACTTGGTGAGAAGAGTCAAAAGGAGTATAGTGAGCTATCCCTAAGATATCATGGCTCGAACCTATCTCCAAATCGATGAATCGAAGAACTTCGGGGGGAGGGAGAAAACTTGACCCGAAACGAAAATCGATCGATCTCCTAGACCGTGAGGTTCGAGGAGAATTCCTTCGGTGGAAAGAAGTGCCTCACGATCTAGAACAACTTGGTTCAAACGGTTTTGCAAAAGATGAACCGAGCAAAGAGATCAAGCGACGGGAAGAACGTGGAGAAAAAGGATTCCGCGAAGAACACGAACAAAACACGAATCACACTCACGAATCTGCAACCGTGTGGCTACCACACGCTACAACAGTGAGGATACGGCCTCACTTCCTAAAAATCAACAGTACACAGAGGCAAGTCTCTCTGCGGATCTCAGCTAGCTACAGCAGGGGATGGGAGAGCAGGAAACCCTAAGTGCGAAAGAGCAAATGACTGAGATAGGAAGGCAGGAGGGTGTCTCCCTCTACTTATCCTAATTCTAACCTAAGTCTAATTCCTACTCTACCCCTCACTATTCTAATTACAGAGCGAACCAGCTAAACCCTGGGGTTATTCTGGACCAACTCAGTGGTAGGTGTATCCGACGGCCACGCCCACACAAACCGAAGCGTTGCCTCGACGCAACCTCCAGATCGCCGCCACGTGCCGCCCTCGCTCTGCACCCCCAGTTTTGTGGCCCAAACCGGGAAACCAGCCTTTTCCAGCCAACCCCCGATTTTGAGGCCCAAACCGGGAAACCAGCCCACTAGCTTCTGAGTTTTGAGGCCAAACTCAGAAAACCCTCAGCGCCCAGGTTTTGAGGCCCAAACCTGGAAACCGTCCTCAGCCCGAGTTTTGTGGCCAAACTCGGAAACCATCCGCACCCAGGTTTAGAGGCCCAAACCTGGAAACCGTCCACCCGATGGTTTTTCCCTGGCTCTACCACCAAACCGACGTCGTAGAGGGGATGCACCGCCCGTGCACCCCGTCCACCGACACGTGTCCCCAAGTCTACGACTTAGGCAACACATGACCGCAAGTCTTCGCTCGTCGCTGTCCCAGGCTGCCAGCCACCACAGCTGATCCTCGGGCCTCTGGTCCATCAGTCCAAGCCTCACGTCCGCCCTTCGCCACTCTCGGTCCATCGGCACGGCACGTCTCTACTTGACCTTCACCTCGCCTTTGATCACTGCATCCGTGCTCGACACCTGCACAACACAAGCCAAAGAACATGCGCATCATCCCAGTTGACAATCACTCATCACTCAGAGACCCGGCATACACCCACGTATCCGCAGGTACAACTAGCAAAATGCTTTCCCCATCTAAAAGGGGAAACACACACCAAGCTCACCTCTCAACCTAGCAAAAGTTGAGAGATCCAAAGGCTTAGTGAAAATATCCGCAACTTGGTTATGGGTGTCTACATGCCTAAGATCAATGTCGCCTTTCTCATAGTGATCACAAAGAAAGTGAAAGCGAATATCGATGTGTTTGGTCTTGGAGTGGAGAACAGGGTCTTTGCTACACTAATGGCAGAAGTGCTATCGCAAAGCAAAGGAACTCGACTGAAATCTAGACCAAAATCACGCAATGTAGCAACCATCCATAAAAGCTGCGAAGCACAAGAAGCAGCAGCAAGATACTCGGCTTCTGTAGTAGACTGGGCTACGTTCGACTGTTTACGAGAAGACCATGAAACTAAAGAAGAGCCAAGAAACTGACAAGTCCTAGAAGTAGACTTACGCTCAAGCCGACAGCCGGCAAAATCCGCATCGGAATAACCACAAAGCGAGAGAGTCGAAGAAGAAGAGTACCAAAGTCCAAACTCAGGAGTGTATCGGAGGTACCTCATGATGCGCTTGACCGCTTGCTTGTGGGAAGTCCAAGGGGATGCCTGAAAACGAGCGCACAGACACACAAAAAACTGTATATCCAGCCTCGTCGTCGTCAGGTACAGGAGCGAGCCGATCATGCTCCTGTACTCCTTCTGGTCAACCGGCTCTCCGTCCTGGTCCGCATCCATCGCAGCAGTCGTCGGCATGGGCGTCGTAAGAGGCTTGGCCTCGCCCATGTCGAATTTCTTCAGGATGTCCTTCGTGTATTTTCCTTGATGCACGAACGTCCCGTCTCGGGTTTGCTTAATTTGCAACCCGAGGAAGAAAGTCAACTCGCCCATCATACTCATCTCAAACTCCCTGCTCATAGTATCTGCAAACTTGGCACCAAGCGCGTGAGAGGAGCCACCAAAGATGATGTCATCCACGTAAATCTGGACTAACAGGGTATCGTTGCCTTGTTTGAGGAGAAACAAAGTTCTATCGACCCGTCCCATTTTAAAACCCTTGGAGAGTAAAAAGGTTTTCAACCGATCATACCACGCTCTCGGGGCTTGTTTCAAACCATACAAAGCTTTTGAAAGTTTATAAACATGGTTTGGAAACTTGGGATCCTCGAAACCTAGGGGTTGCCTAACATAAACCTCTTCCTCTATATACCCATTTAAGAAGGCACTCTTGACATCCATCTGGTAAAGCTTAAAACCCTTCGAAGCAGCAAAGGCTAGAAGGATTCTAATGGCTTCTAAACGGGCTATAGGGGCAAAGGTTTCCTCATAGTCTATCCCCTCTTTCTGGCAGAAACCCTGGGCTACTC
Source organism: Coix lacryma-jobi var. lacryma-jobi (assembly GCA_009763385.1). Classification (NCBI taxonomy): domain Eukaryota; kingdom Viridiplantae; phylum Streptophyta; class Magnoliopsida; order Poales; family Poaceae; genus Coix; species Coix lacryma-jobi. Next base: position 93,994,047 of record CM019824.1, read on the forward strand.
GCCTAGCCTTCTTCCTCACTACAATCCCATCCTCAACCTCTTTGTTTTGAAAACCCATTTGGTACCTATAGGGTGGCATTCTGGTGCAGGTGGAATTAGGGTCCAAACTTGGTTTCGCTCAAAGTTTTCTAGCTCCTCATGCATGACATTTACCCAGTTAGAATCAGAAAGTACGTGTCCAACATCTTTGGGCTCAAAAGAAGCAACGAATGCTGAATGTGCAAAGTGAGAGATTTCATACGCTCGCGACCGCGTGACTCGCTGGTCGATGCTGCCGATCATCTGACGCGGAGGGTGAACTTGCTGAACGCTCCGCGGCGCTTGCCTTGCCGAAGTCGCTTCCCCCTCGCCAAATGCTGTCGCTCCCTCAGGTGCAGCGGGTGCTCGCTGGAGAGGTGGCTCAAGAGGACCCCAAGAAGAAGATTTCGTGGGATCGGGTCCTCGAGCTGAAGTAGACGTCGCAGGGTCGATGGGGGCAGCCAGTGGAGTTGGCTCGGGATCACCCCAATCGGCATTCTCCTGCTCCTCCTCCACAAAGATAGTCTCACCCAGTTCCTGTTCTCCTGCAACATCAAAAGCAGAAGAAACACAAGGCATAGTCTCATCGAATGTGACTTCACAGGTCTCCACTATCCAGTTAGTTTCCAGGTTAAGAACTCGATAAGCACGTGAATAAGAAGCATAACAAAGAAACACCCCATCAGCAGAGCGAGATTCAAAATTGTCCAAATTACCATGCTTCAGGATAAAGCACTTTCACCCAAACACCCGAAAATGAGACACCTTGGGTACCCGTCCAAAACGCAACTCACAAGAAGTCTTTTTCATGAACGCACGAAGAAAGATGCGATTTGAAACATGGCAAGCGATGTTGATCGCCTCGGCCCAAAAACGCCTAGGAGTCCTATGCTCATCGAGCATCGTCCTGGCCATCTCAACAAGGGTCCGGTTCTTGCGCTCAACAACACCGTTCTACTAAGGGACATAAGGAGAAGAAAACTGATGCTCGATTCCATTAGAATAACAGAAAGAGGCAAACTATGAGTTATCAAACTCAGTACCATTATCGCTACGAATAGCTCTAATAGTATCAGGCGGAAACTCAGTTTTCAACGTCAAAATCAAATCACGAGCAAAAGGAAAAGCTTCATCCTTACCCTCCATGAAAAACACCCAAGAGTACCTCGAAAAATCATCCACAATCACTAGAACGTACCACTTCCCACCCGCTGAGCAAACCCGAGCTGAACCAACTGTGTCCATGTGTAAAAGCTCGCCGGGTCGCTTGGTCATCACCTGATTAACAGGTGGGTGGGACGCAGCAACCATCTTCCCGTGACGACAAGGATGGCAAACAAGATCCTTCTGAAAGTTAAGCTTGGGCAATCCTTGGATTAGGCCAAGTGAGCTAAGTCTTGCTAGCAAGTCAACACTCAAGTGACCGAGCCTCCTATGCCACTTCCACAACTCAGAAGAAGGACCAGCCATCAAACATCTAGCAGAGCCGAAAGAACGAGAAAAATCGGCTCTGAAAACACGGCCAAAAGGGACGATCCGACAAACAAGATCTCCCCGAGGATCTAAAACACGACTCAGACCCTTCTTAAAACGCACTTCACAATCATCCTCTAGAAGTTGCGAAATAGAAAGCAAATTGTAATGCAAATTAGAAACCAAGGCAACATCCTTAAAGACAAAGTTCTTATTGAGCCGAATAGCTCCATGACACTACAAGAAATGGTTGGCTTTTTGACATAAAATACATTTATGACACTGGCTTTTTGACGTTAATTATGACATAGTTATGTGAATTATGACATTAGTTATGTGAATTATGACATCAGTTATGTGTATTATGACAAACTGCAATGTCAAAAAATGATTGCCCTTCAACTCATGTCATAACTAACGTATTATGACATAAACTCATGTCATAACTAAAAAATTATGTCATAAACCAAACAAAATTAACGTCAAAAAGCCAGTGTCACAAATGGATTTTATGTCAAAAAGCCAACCATTTCTTGTAGTGTGAGAAACAACCTTACCTCTTCTATTGTCCCCGAAAGTGATGTACTCCTTGTGCATCACGGGGCTAAGGCTGGAGAACCATTCCTTCTTTCCGGTCATGTGGCGCGAACACCCGGAATCCATGAGCCACATGTTCTCCAACCGAAGTTCCTGTATCAATAGAAAGGCAGGAAGTGAGCATATGGCGCAACACTGGGCTTAGTATACTGAGAAGGATACCAGTGCTGTGTCATAGGCCCAGAAAAAGTGTTAGTAGCAACACCAAGTGAAGGACCGAGAAAGCACTAGCAAGGCGACTAGAGGGGGGGTGAATGGGAGCTCAAAATTCTTCTCAGAAACTTTGGCCAAATGTCCCAAAAACAACCCCGAGAAACGGCGACCGAAACCGTGATGCTCACGACCCTTGGAAGAGGGTGGATGATCCCTAAGATCACAGCGGAGCACCACCAAGAAGAAGCAAACCAAACTCCAAAAGTTCCGGCTCGAACACAACCCAAAAACCAAGTCCCGGACGTAGATAGACGGCTACGTCGAGAAACTCCTAAATACCTATGCTAACAAGTAGCAAAGATACCTAGAGAGGTTCCTTGGTCAACTACAGGGCCAAACGAGAAGTCCGGAAACCAAGCGAACAAGCTAGGAGAGCAAACGCACTAAACCGGAAGACTTAGGCAATTCCCGGACTGTCCGGCCCTGGGGTCCCGGACTGTCCGCGGTAGGAGCAGACTGTCCGCCAAGAAGTCCCGGTCTGTCCGCCGGCAGAAACACCAAAACAGCAAGGTTGCTGAACCCTTGCTGGACGAGTCCCGGACTGTCCACCAATCACAACGGCGGACTGTCCGCCGGTCAATGAACAGTAACCCGACCGAGGAGCTCAGCCACTGAACAGGCTGCTCCCCCGACGCCCGGACTGTCCGCCGGTCAAACCGCAGACTGTCCACGACCTTGCAGAGAGGGCGATTTTGATCGCCTTCTCTCCAAATCTCTCCAAATCCGATCCAACTCAAAATCCCAAGTTCCCAAACTTGGAGAAGATGATCACGGGGTAGTTAGGAGACTATCCCCAAGAAATCATCCTCTCAAATCAACCAAATCACCGGGAAATCAAAAGGGAAGGTGGATGAACGGAAAAAGCACCACGAAAACGAAATCGTCCCGATCTATTCGATCATGAGGAGTTAGATGAATTCCTTTGTCGAAATGACCTCCTCAATGATACGAACAAATTGGTTCAAACGGATTTCGCAAAGACGCACCAGAGAGGGAGATCGAGTGACGGGAAAATCGCGAAGAAACGAAGAACGCGAAGAACACGAATCAAAACGCGAATCAAGTCATCGATCTGCACTACAAAGGTGAGGATACGGCCTCACTTCCTCACAATCAACAGTACACAGAGGCAAGTCTCTCTGCGGATCTCAGCTAGCTACAGCAAGGGATGGGGAGAGCAGGAAAGCCTAAGTGCGAAAGAGCAAATGACTGAGATCAGGGGAGGAGGGTGTCTCCCCGACTACTTATCCTAATTCTAGTCTAAGTACAATTCCTACTCTACCCCTCTCTAATCTAATTACAGAGCGAACCAGCTAAACCCTAGGGTTATTCTGGACCAACTCGGTGGTAGGTGTATCCGACGGCCACGCCCGCACAACTCGTCCGTGTTGCCTCCACGCAACCTTCCGATTGCCGCCACGTGCCGCCCTCGCTCTGCACCCCCGGTTTTGTGGCCCAAACCGGAAAACCAGCCTTTTGCAGCTATCCCCCGGTTTTGAGGCCCAAACCGGGAAACCAGCCTCCAAGTCCAACGCCTGAGTTTTGTGGCCCAAACTCAGAAACCCGCAGCGCCCAGGTTTTGAGGCCCAAACCTGGAAACCGTCCTCAGCCCGAGTTTTGTGGCCAAACTCGAAAACCCTCAGCACCCAGGTTTTGAGGCCCAAACCTGGAAACCGTCCACCCGGTGGTTTTTCTGTGGCTCAACCACCAAACCGGAGCTGTAGAGGGGATGCACCGCCCGTGCACCCCGTCCACCGACACGTGTCCCCAGGTCCTCGACCCGAGCAACACCGTGCCCCGCAAGTCTTCACTTGTCGCTGTCCCAGGCTGCCAGCCACCACAGCTGATCCTCAGGCACTCTGGTCCCTCAGTCCAAGCCTCACGTCTGCCCTTCACCGCTCGGTTCATCGGCATGGCACGTCCGCCGCACGGCACGCCCATCCTTCACCGCACCCGGTCCGTCGGCATGACCCGTCTCAACTTGACCTTCACCTTGCCCTCGATCACTGTCTCCGTGCTCGGCACCTGCACAACACAAGCCAAAGACCCTGCGATCAAACCCGTTGACAATCACTCATCACTCAGAGACTCGGCATACACCCATGTATCCGCAATCTCCCCCTTGATGAGTGCATTGTCAACTACTCACACAAATCATAATGGAAAGAAGAAAAGAGGAAGGAAGAAGAAGAGAGAACTCGACCAAATGACCCAAAAGCCTAGCAAAGTCGAAGAAGGTCAAGTGGAAAGAGCAAAAGAACTTGGTCCCCAAAGACATGGGCAACGGCTCGACGCAACCAAGCAAAGCAAAGCTAGCCCTCAAGAAGAGGTAGAACAGGCTCAACACCGCTAGCAGATACCAATTGGAAACTCCAGAGAAAAGAGCTCAAAACCAATTGAAGCCGAATGAAAATCGAAGCAAAATGCTAGTCCCTCAAGATAGAGGCACAGAGGCTCAACACAACTAGCACAGAAAGCTCAAAACCAATGCCTTTTGGCCAAACATGCTCCGAACCAATTGGAATGACTCCAAACTAAAAACCCTGAAAATGTTTGCTAGTCCCTCAAGATAGAGGCAAAGGCTCAACACAACTAGCAAACTCCCCCTCGACAAGTGCAAGCAACTAGGAAAACTCCCTCTAGTTGAACATCCAGGAGTATATGATTTGCAAAAACTCTCCCCCTTAGTTGAAAATGCACTTATCAAGAAAGGCATCAAGGCAAGAAACTCCCCCTTCCAACATGCATATGAAGTCAGAAATGCAAGTTAGTAGCTTCAGGCATATATTCACAAGAGTGCAAAGATGCTCTAAACAGTAGAACTCCAATGACTCAACTAGGCACTCAAATAGCAAAGGCTCAAACTGATCACACATACGAAATATGAACATATGAGCATGTGAGCAGTTTTTAGCCAAAAAGGGAGTCACCATCAAAATAGCACTACACATGTATAGACAGGAATCCAAACGAGTGCTAATCATGTATACAAGGTGAACTACCCCTAGCAAAGTTCAATCATCATGCATAGGAATGAAGCATATACTTGTGATTTCATATTAATATCGGAGTTGCAGCGGTGAAAATTTCACAAGTTCAATTATTAGCATGTGATTGCGAGAGGTTGAAAGCTTGTCATTGCCTAACTTTTCAACCGAGCGAAGCCTATGCCGAAGCAATCAGAAGCTTAAAGCTGCGGTTTCGGTCATACACTACACGGCTCAAGTTTAACTCAAAGTGCAATGAGAAACTGTCTCGATACCGTGATGTGTTGACAAGCAGTCCCATCTCGATCTTTTCAATTCACTAAGACTTGGTTCAAATTTTAAGCAAGATATGAACAGACCAAGCAAGTGAATGACTCAGAACTAGAGACATAGCAACCTAGCATATATGAAAAGCACGAGTGAACTCAACACACCCTACACATGCTAGTTGCATATCTCAATGGTGAACATTTTCAGATTTTAAGTTATTAAGCAAATTCACCATTTCAAAAATAGCTCAGCTCACAACATGTACTAGTGATCAGAAAGAGCATAAGCTACAAGCATCAACATAAGCATCGGAGCATACTACATAGAGCATAGTTATATTCTAGTGATTATAGACATGAAGCTCAGAATGTAAATGCGTATGCTAAAATGCAAGAGAAAAGAAAAACAAACGAAAGAAAGTCAGTCTACTATACAAGATCCAAAATGTTTCCCCCATCTAAAAGGGGAAACACACACCAAGCTCACCCCTCAACCGATTAAAGGTTGATTCGTCTAAAGGCTTGGTGAAAATATCAGCCAGTTGATGATGAGTATCGACATGGCGAAGGTCGATATCACCCTTCTCCTGGTGGTCTCGCAGAAAATGAAAGCGCACATCAATGTGTTTGGTCTTTGAGTGAAGCACGGGGTTCTTAGCAACGCTAATGGCACTCGTGCTGTCACAAAGCAAAGGCACGCGAGTAAAGCTCAGACCAAAATCACGCAAAGTGGCCATCATCCAAAGCAACTGGGAACAGCAGCTAGCCGCAGCAACATATTCAGCCTCTGTAGTGGACTGAGCGACACTAGACTGCTTGTGAGAAGACCACGAAACAAGAGAAGAACCAATAAACTGGCAAGTCCCAGAAGTGGACTTGCTCTCAATACGGCAACCAGCAAAATCGGCATCCGAATAACCGCAAAGGGAGAGGGTGGAGGAAGCAGAATACCAAATCCCGAACTCAGGTGAGAAACGAAGGTACCTGAAAATCCGCTTCACCGCCTGACGGTGAGAGGTGCGCGGCGATGCCTGAAAGCGCGCACACAGACACACCGCGAACTGGATGTCCGGGCGTGTCGCCGTCAGGTAGAGGAGCGACCCGATCATGCTTCGGTACTCCTTCTGGTCCACTGCTTCTCCATCCACATCCGCATCCAGGGCAGTCATCGTCGACATGGGTGTTGGAAGAGGCTTGGCCTCACCCATATCGAACCGCTTCAACAAGTCCTTGGTGTACTTGCCCTGGTGCACAAACGTCCCCTCTCGGGATTGCTTAATTTGCAACCCGAGAAAGAATGTTAGCTCGCCCTTCATGCTCTTCTCGAACTCCCTGCTCATAATATCTGCAAACTTGGCAACCAAAGCATGAGAAGAACCTCCAAAAATGATATCATCCACGTAAATCTGGACCAAGAGAGTGTCTTTGCCTTGCTTGAGGAGAAAGAGCGTTTTATCTACACATCCCATTTTAAAACCCTTAGCAAGCAAAAAGGTTTTCAACCTATCATACCAGGCTCTAGGGGCTTGTTTCAAACCATATAAAGCTTTATGAAGTTTAAAAACATGGTTTGGAAACTTGGGATTTTCAAAACCGGGGGGTTGCTCAACATACACTTCTTCTTCTATGTAGCCGTTTAAGAAGGCACTCTTGATATCCATTTGAAAGAGTTTAAAACCTTTGGATGCAGCAAAAGCCAAGAGTATCCTAATAGCCTCCAAACGAGCTACAAGAGCAAAAGTCTCCTCAAAGTCTATCCCCTCCTTCTGACTATAACCCATGGCCACAAGACGCGCTTTGTTCCTCACAATGTGGCCGTCCTCTCCTTTTTTATTTTTGAAAACCCATTTTGTCCCAATTGGATTACAGTTAGGAGGAGGAGGAACTAGAACCCAAACCCGATTTCTCTCAAAGTTTTCTAACTCCTCATGCATGGCATTGACCCAATCCGGATCCGTCAAAGCGTGTCCAACATCTCGGGGCTCAAAATTAGCAACAAAAGCAGAATGAGCGAAGTGGGAGATGTGCTGTGACCTAGACCGAGTAACCCGTTCGTCGATGCTGCCGATCATCTGCTGAGGCGGGTGCTGGCGCTGAATGTGTCGTGGCACCTCCCGGGCTAAAGTAGTCTCCCCCTCAACAGCAGCTGGTGCCTCCTCGGGTACAAAAGGTACCGCTCGGGGTGGAGGATCCCACGACCCCCAGGAGGAAGAGGTGTCGGGGCCGTGAGTCGTCGTAGAAGCCGCTCTTTGCGGCACGACAGGTGGAGGGAGTGTTGGATCATCCATACCTTCAGCACCCTCGTCCTCGTCATCAAAAAGAGGCTCACCAACCTCATGATCACCTGCACGCTCAAAACGAGAAGAGGGACAAACGAGAGTCTCGTCGAAGGTGACATAAGATGTCTCCATGACTCGGTTAGTATCAAGGTTAAGTACACGATATGCGCGAGTGTGAGTGCCATAACCCAAAAATACACCGTCAGAAGAACGAGACTCAAATTTGTCCAGGTTGCCTTTCTTCAATATAAAACAATGGCAACCGAAGACTCTAAAATAACTCACTTTGGGCTGTCTACCGAAACGCAACTCATAAGAGGTCTTCTTCAACAAGCTCTCAGAAAAATGCGATTTGAAATGTAGCATGCAGTGTTCATAGCTTCGGCCCAATATCGCCTAGGAGTCCTATGCTCATCGAGCATCGTCCTGGCCATCTCAACAAGGGTTCGATTCTTCCTCTCTACAACACCATTCTGAGGGGGTGTGTAGGGGGAAGAAAACTGATGCTCTAAACCCAAAGAGTTACAAAACTTCTCAAAATCCGAATTTTTGAATTCGGAACCATTATCACTCCTAATTGCTCGCATCGAGTTCAAAGGGAACTCGTTCTGAAGACGCAAAATCAGATTGCGAACAAAGGAGAAAGTCTCGGTCTTCTCAGCTAAAAAGAAGACCCACGAATATCTCGAAAAGTCATCAACAACAACAAGCACATACCACTTCCCCCCAACCGAGCTCACCCGAGCCGGACCAACAAGGTCCATGTGCCAAAGCTCTCCAGGGCGCTTGGTCATGACATGAGTCACTGGATGGTGGGGAGCAGCAACCATCTTCCCGTGTCTACAAGAGTGGCAAACAAGATCCTTCTCCATATGCAACTTGGGCAATCCTCGGATTAGGCCAAGTGAACTAAGCCTTGCAAGCAAGTCAAAGCTCAAATGTCCAAGTCTCCTATGCCACTTCCAAAGATCGGAGGAGGAAGGTCTAGCCACAAGACAACAAGAAGTGCCAAAAGACTCCGAGAAATTCGCACGAAAGACTTTTCCAAAGGGCGAAATCAAACACACAAGATTGCCCTGAGGATCCAAAATACGACTGAGATTCGGTTTAAAACGAATCTCATAGTCATCATCAAAAAGTTGCAAAACAGAAAGCAAGTTAAAATGCAGGTTAGAACAAGAGCAACATCGCGCAACACAAAGTGCTCATTAACCCGCACCGACCCGTGAGACAATACCTTACCTTTGCTATTGTCGCCGAAGGTTATGTACTCCTTTCCGGCGACAGGGCTAAGGCTGGAGAACCACTTGGCGTTTCCGGTCATGTGCCTCGAGCAACCGGAATCCACCAACCAAATGTCCTCCAACCGTTTTACCTACATCAATAAAAAGACATAGGGTGAGCATACGGTCCAACACTGGGGTTAGTGAAGTAGGAAGAATACCAGTGTTGGGCCGGCTGCTCAAAAGAACGGTCAGCAGAAAAACCATTCCTAGACTGTCTACAAGGATAGCGATCACCACGCATAGGAAAACGTGGTCCGCTGGGGAAGAAGCGCTCACCGCGATACTCCAAACGCGGTGGGGGAAAGCGCTCAACAAAACCTCCGCCACGGGGTCCGTAGCCTACAAAAGCAGGACCCCGTCGGGCACGCTCTCTACGAGGCCTAGGCCTAGCAACTTGAGGCACTGCGCCTCTAGGCCTAGCATCTCTCCTCGGAGCTCTCTGCTGCCTAGGCCTGGGAACTTGAGGTTCTGGACCTCTGGGCCTAGCTGCTCTCCTTGGAGCACTCCTCTGAACATTCGGCACATGTACATCTTGGAAAGGATGGTACATGTCCGTGTTGTTCATCTCCCTAGCACGGCGCACCTCTCTCTTGCGCCTAAAGCAGAACTCGCTCAAGTGTCCATCTCTCCCACAGAAATCACAATGATACCTCACCGCACGCAAAGGGGGTTGTTGGTACTCATGGCTGTGGGTGTGGATGACTTTGCCCTTCTGTGGCAAGCACTCCTCCTGAATGGGTGGCATTGTGTCAAGCTTGTTCTTGAGGTGGTTTGGCTTGGGTGCCCACACTTGGTTCTTGGGCGGAGCTTTCGGGGGTTCCTCAAATACCCCATCCTTGGTGGTAGGCTTAGGTGGCTCCTTGGGTGGAAGCTTGGTAAGTTTGGGAGTAGTGGTGGAATTGGGCTTCTCACTCAGGTTCAGACCACTCGACTCTCCAATCTTCCCAAAAGCAGAAAGATCAACACTCGGAGCAAAACCTACACCAGGACCTCCAGCAGCTCGCTTGAATTGGGAGATCATCATCCCGAGCTGCGGCTCACTACAAGAGACCCATGACAAGATGGTTCGAAGGTATGTGTTTTCCTCCTCGGTTTGCATCTTGCCATGCTTGACATTCGCAATCTCCTTCTCCAAGCCCTCACACAAAGCACACCTCGTGACACAAGTGCTACCCGAGTTGGCCTTCTCTAGAGACTCAATCTTGGCATTCTTCTCTGCCAACTCGGATTGCAAGACAGGACAAGTCTTGCATGCACCCAACAGCTGCGGCCTAGCACGGAGCTCATCCACCTCTCCAACCAAAGCAGCATACTTGCTCCTCAAAGTGAGAAGATCAGTCATGTGCTTGGTGCACGACTCACACTCACTCTCCTCCGACACAACCACGGTGGACCGAGCGAACACAAGCTCCTTCACCGTGTCCTCCCACTTCTGCCTAAACTCCTTGCGCTCTCTAGCTGCACGCCTAAGCAGTTTATCTTGGCTAAGGAGGGCAGCAGTAAGTTTCTCAACCTCAGCGGAAAGGTCATCGTAGGTGAGAGATACCTCAGAGGTGTCGTCGTCGTCATCGTCGTTCCGAGGGGTGTGCTCCAGCTCGCCTCCGACCTCATCACCAAGTGCCATGGTGCAGAAGCCATCGTCGTCGGCGAAGAAGCAGAGACCATTGAGCTTGTCCTCGATCTTCTTCATCTTCTCGGACTCGTCGTCGCTCGAGGAAGCGGAGTCATCATCCGAGCCGTCGACGTCGCTGAGCGTGGCGAAGAACGCACGCTGCTCAGCCTGGGCCTTCTCCAAGTACTTCTTCTTGATGTACTCTTTGTCGAAGCCGCCCCTTTTCTTGCGCCTTGGGGGACGTGCTTCTCCTTGCGCTTGGAGTCGTACTTGTGCCCATGATCGCCCTTCCCCGAATGCTTGTTCTTCTTGGGGCAGTTGGTGATGAAGTGGTCGGGATCGCCGCACTCATAGCATCCTGAGCGTCCTCCTCCGCGGCGACGGTTCATGCGGTTGTTGTGGAACCGCGTGAACCGGTTGGCAAGCAAAGCCAACTCCTCGTCTCCCAAAGACTCCAGCTGATCCTCTATAACAGAAAAGAGAGATGAAAGCGCAAAGCCAGCAGAGGGGTTAGCGGAAGAACCAGAAACCAAAGCCATAGTCGGGCCGGAAGGATTCTCATAAGAAGCCCTCGCCATGGCATCAATCTCACTGGACTTGAGCTTACTGAAGAGCTCGTCGCACGTGAGGGTCTCATAGTTAGGCGATTCGATGATCGCCTGAACCTTGGAATCCCACACCGACCGATCAAGAGTATGCAAAAGCTTCAAAGCTCTCTCATGATCGTCGAAAGGCAACTGCTCCTTGTTAGCCCTCATCCTGTTGACAATCACCTGAAAGCGAGCGAATAAACTTTCTATGCTCTCGCCAAGCTGATGTCGAAAGTTCTCATACTCTCTCTTGAACGACTCGTAGAGTCGGGTTTTGACTTGAGAGGTGCCCTCATGAAAGCGCATGAGGGTGGCCCAAATCTCCCGAGCCGTAGAGAGGTGAGAAACGCGATCAAACTCACCCATGCTCAAACAGGAGAACAAGGCGTTACGTGCCCGGCTATTGGCCTCGTGCTCATCGATCTGGAGCTGAGTGACACGAGCAGCCAAGACAACGTAATCGTCCCTGTTGCAAATCTCCCAAACAGAAGAGCCCATGCTCTGAAGATAGGCCGACATGCGTATCTTCCAATACACATAGTTCGTCCCATCAAAGAACGGCGGTTTGCCCACGCCGCGATCCATGTCGCCTTCTATGGATCTGGAACCGGCTAAGGTGGAAGATCCTTAACCCGCTCCGATACCAATTGAAGGACCGAGAAAGCACTAGCAAGGCGACCAGAGGGGGGGGGGGTGAATGGGAGCTCAAAATTTTTCTCAGAAACTTTGGCCAAATGTCCCAAAAACAACCCCGAGAAACGGCGACCGAAACCGTGATGCTCACGACCCTTGGAAGAGGGTGGATGATCCCTAAGATCACAGCGGAGCACGACCAAGAAGAAGCAAACCAAACTCCAAAAGTTCCGGCTCGAACACAACCCAAAAACCAAGTCCCGGACGTAGATAGACGGCTACGTCGAGAAACTCCTAAATACCTATGCTAACAAGTAGCAAAGATACCTAGAGAGGTTCCTTGGTCAACTACAGGGCCAAACGAGAAGTCCGGAAACCAAGCGAACAAGATGGGAGAGCAAACGCACTAAACCGGAAGACTCAGGCAATTCCCGGACTGTCCGGCCCTGGGGTCCCGGACTGTCTGCGGTAGGAGCGGACTGTCCGCCAAGAAGTCCTGGACTGTCCGCCGGCAGAAACACCAAAACAGCAAGGTTGCTGAACCCTTGCTGGACGAGCCCCGGACTATCCGCCAATCACAACGGCGGACTATCCGCCGGTCAATGAACAGTAACCCGACCGAGGAACTCAGCCACTGAACAGGCTGCTCCCCCGACGCCCGGACTGTCCGCCGGTCAAACCGCGGACTATCCGCGACCTTGCAGAGAGGGCGATTTTGATCGCCTTCTCTCCAAATCTCTCCAAATCCGATCCAACTCAAAATCCCAAGTTCCCAAACTTGGAGAAGATGATCACGGGGTAGTTAGGAGACTATCCCCAAGAAATCATCCACTCAAATCAACCAAATCACCGGGAAATCAAAAGGGAAGGTGGATGAACGGAAAAAGCACCACGAAAATGAAATCGTCCCTATCTATTCGATCATGAGGAGTTAGATGAATTCCTTTGGTCGAAATGACCTCCTCAATGATACGAACAAATTGGTTCAAACGGATTTCGCAAAGACGCACCGGAGAGGGAGATCGAGTGACGGGAAAATCGCGAAGAAATGAAGAACGCGAAGAACACGAATCAAAACGCGAATCAAGTCATCGATCTGCACTGCAAAGGTGAGGATACGACCTCACTTCCTCACAATCAACAGTACACAGAGGCAAGTCTCTCTGCGGATCTCAGCTAGCTACAGCAAGGGATGGGGAGAGCAGGAAAGCCTAAGTGCGAAAGAGCAAATGACTGAGATCAGGGGAGGAGGGTGTCTCCCCGACTACTTATCCTAATTCTAGTCTAAGTACAATTCCTACTCTACCCCTCTCTAATCTAATTACAGAGCGAACCGGCTAAACCCTAGGGTTATTCTGGACCAACTCGGTGGTAGGTGTATCCGACGGCCACGCCCGCACAACTCGTCCGCGTTGCCTCCACGCAACCTTCCGATTGCCGCCATGTGCCGCCCTCGCTCTGCACCCCCGGTTTTGTGGCCCAAACCGGGAAACCAGCCTTTTGCAGCTATCCCCCGGTTTTGAGGCCCAAACCGGGAAACCAGCCTCCAAGTCCAACGCCTGAGTTTTGTGGCCCAAACTCAGAAACCCGCAGCGCCTAGGTTTTGAGGCCCAAACCTGGAAACCGTCCTCAGCCCGAGTTTTGTGGCCAAACTCGGAAACCCTCAGCACCCAGGTTTTGAGGCCCAAACCTGGAAACCGTCCACCCGGTGGTTTTTCTGTGGCTCAACCATGTTGACGGTTCTTAACAACATATTTCTATCGCCAACATGACCCATAAAAAGGAAGAAAGTCACATATTCTACTCACATATACCTTTACCGCTAACCAATTTCCACATGTATTGCAAAAGTATGTTTTGTAGACCATAAACTTGTATACAGGTGGAAAGCGGATAAAAAGGCGCAATTCGACACGATCAAATGCGCAAAACAACAAGAGGAATAAAAGCCCATACAAAAGTGCTACAAAATTCAATCGGAAACCAACTCAGAAGGCCAAAAGAGAGGCCCAGGAGGAAACCTGGGCCAATGTGGGCCAGCCCTGGGGCGGCCGCCCCCTGGGTCGGCCGCCCCCCTGGAGACGCCACGTGGCCACCGCCTTTGCAGAGGCGGTGCAATCAATGCCCCTAAGGCGGTTGTCGGTGCTTTTTGCAGAATGCCCCCTCCGAAACCGACCTCAAGGCACTATATAAGGAGGGGGGAGGAATATCAACAAATCATCATTCCTTCATTCCTCAAGATGTAGTCCACATCAAGATACAAGAGAAGAAGTAGAGAGGAAGAGCTTCACTCATATCCTTAGCCTCTAGGTTAGGAATAGAATAGGGAGCGAGATAGAGAGTAGAGTAAGAGAAGTAGCAAGTGACCGGCTCCATCCCCTAGTTGCACTAGTCGGGAGGCCGAAGTGTGACTACTTCCTGCGCTGTACCTTTGCAACCCGACTTACTACATTGGAGTAAGAAAAGGTTGAGTTCTACTTTTGTTCTAGTAAGTTCTCGAGCATTGTTATCTTGTTCTTACAATCTTGCGGGTTCGTTGTCCATCTTTTGGTGGATACTCTAGTAGAGGAACCTCTGAATCATTTGGAGGGGTTCCTGGCCAACGCTAGAGTAGTAGTTAATAGCGTAGACGTGGTGTCTAAGCTAAGAGCTACCCTCGTTTGCCTCGTATCCCACGGGTGAGGGGTCGGCGGCAGGTGGTGACAGCCCTGTTTGCCCTTAGTTTCCCCCACGTTCGGATACGGCGTAGAGCTATAGGCCGGAGTTACTTGGCAGACCAGGTATAAGCCGGTGCCCGAAGTAAGGTTGTGAAAACACGTTACCTTGTTCGAGGCTTCTAAGCATTAGAAGAACCTCGCTACCTAAGTCGTTCCCCTCTTTTCTCTCTAGGGTTTATTAGATCCGTGACCTTGAACACTTCCGTTCCCTGAGAAATTACGATACCCTGTATACCACCGGGTGAAATGCTACAACGGTATTTCCGTGCGCTTGCGGACTTTGGCTACTTCGCTAAGATTTACCAACTATCGTGCGGTATATGCTTGGCATATCACAAGGCAATGGCGCCATCCTTGTGGCATGTTAAGAAATACCGACACGGCACTTCTTGGCGCTTTTGCTGAGGATAGCTTAAAACCCTATTCTCTGTGATTGCGTTAAGAAATGTCGACAAGCATTTCTGGCGCCGTTGCCGGGGAACGGTTGTCGTTTTTAGTCTCTGAACCTAGTTGCCCATGTATCCTTGTGTTGAAAAAAAAAATCTTTATCTTTTATCCTATGAAACACAAATACCAGTCCCGTAAACCTACCACCATGAAGCTGGATTCAAAGCCAAACCCTTTTTGCTTCATCAGAGGAGTTCCTGATTGAATTCAAGGATTATGGCAGAACCTTGACCTTACCTTGGCACGAAAGGAACACGTTCCTTTTTAGGGAAGTTTCTCCTAACACGGAACCTTCAAAGGAGTGGTTAATGGAGGCGAAAAGTTCTTCTAAAGCAATTTAGATTCTTTCACCTTCCATAACTACAACTTATTCGTTTAGGGGAATTTCCATAGAAGCCCTTCACAACATAGAAGTCGGGACTAATTTCATTTCTTGGCAGAATCCCTATTGGGCAACATGCCGCTAGTCCCGACTAACATGCTTTTCAAAGGTCCGCCAGGGCTCTTTTTTTGCGTGTTGTTGGATTGCTAGGGCCGTGCCATTGGAAATAAATGAAACCAAGGTTCACTTAGAATTTCATATCTATGCCATCCTTGACTTTGATCTTATGTTAGGCTTCCCGCTAGACCAACTCTCACCATTTAATGGGATCCTAGCTGAAAAGTTGGGAACGGCTGCTTCCGCTAACCCTAACCCTTGTCCTGAACATCAAGTGGTGAAGTAGCAACCCAACCACACCTTGTTTGAGGAGGCAAATTGCTTTTTCTCGTTCACTTCACACTTGGGTGAAATTGAACGACCTTTAACCTCGCTCAAACCAAAGTCATGTCCCTCTGGCCTAACAATTGTTGTTCTCGATGGTGGCCGAGAATCAACAAGTGGTTCTGCATGACACATCTTTGGAGAATAAAAACTCCCCTGGCCAAGGACATGCCCGAAACAACAACCCTAGAGACCAAACCAGATTCCACTTTTGAGCATGTTAACCTTACTTTTGAAACGTCTCATGTTTCATGCTCACCCATGGAGTCTCTAGAGTTTGTTTTGTTTCGGACCATATGCATCTATGTGGATCACAACCATTCTTGATTCTTGTTGTCTAACTTTTCGAGAGGATGGTTGTGGATGCCTATGTTTTTCATAGACATTGCAAACCCCGTAGTCGCATGATGGTGTTGACCTTGCAGCTTGAACGCTTGTGCTCAATGTTCGGTGGTGTAGCTGGGAACTACACCACCATTAATAGCTGCAAGACGAGATTCCCATGGTCAAGCTTATGACCCTAATCAAAGCACTGCCGGGAGATACCCCGGATTATCTTAAAAAAATAGTTATCATGCATAAATTCCTTCTAAAAAAATAATAATAAAAACTTGCAAAAAAAAATTAATAAAATATGAAAAAGACAAAAAAAATCTCTTATATTGCTTTTGCATGAACTCTTGCAAAATGGGTTTGAAAACTTTAAAATAAAAAGAGGCATGCATTTAAAAAAAATATAATAAAATAATGTAAACACCACCTTTCCTTTTTAAATAAAAGCAAGTTTATATTATCAAGTTAGTATGCACCTTCGGGTATTCTTGTCACTAACCATTTCAGGTGGAGACTAAGAAGAACAAGGATGCATACAAACAATAAGGAGCTACATCAACCTTAACCTTGGATGACCCTCGGTGATGGAATGCACTTAAAGGAAACCCTAACTCAACACTCAGCTTTTACACAAAAGTTCAAGTGTGGGGGAGGACGATAAGAACATCATAAACACTAAAGGTTATGCTAGCTCACCTTGCTAAAAAAAAGGGAAGAAGGAGAAGGACTTGGGCCATCACAAACGCCCATGTGCCTTCCAAAAAAAATGAAAAAAAAGAGATTGAAAAAAAATATATTTATATATCTAAAAAAAAGAGAATGGGAAAGGAAGGAGGAGCAGAGTGGTCTCATCATGATCCACCTGACTCCACCTCGTGCATACAAGTCTTGGTACACTTATCATCTCATACAAGACTTGCATCGCCATATTCCACGACCTTTGCTGATGACATCAAGGCCCATGGTCTATACACATTACTCGTGTATGTGTGTGTGACCAAAGCCTTGGTGCCCACCTGAGTACGATCTTCAAAACACTGCTACAGCTGGTTCAAAATTCAAGACTACAGATGCTGCCGATAAAACACACTTAGGTATGCAAAGGTAATAAATGTTCACCAACCCATTTGCTCATATTTGTCCCTTTACTTTTAAAATTCATGCTTCCTTTTCTTATGCCATATGCTCTAGTTTGGATGGATTCCAACGAAACATCCATAGGCTCTTTAAATTAAGCATGGTGCTTAGGTTAAACTAGCCTCCTTCAATCAAGTTTAAACATGGTGTTTAATTTTGATTAATGAACTTTGAGTTGTTGACATAAATAATAGAAATAATTCTTTTGCTAGAGATAAACCAAGGCTAGATTTGTGCAGCATGCTTTACCTTAGCCTTGTTTGAGTTAAAGAAGCTTGGTGAACAAATAAACTCTTGAAAAAAAACTCTCTCGCTTTCTCTTTTCAAAATAATGGCAACCTTTTTTGATCCATGTTCTTATGAGCTTTGTGTTTCTCATTTTCCCTTAAGCATGGATATGTTCTTTCTCTCTGTTGCTATCAAAAAAAAATTATGATGATAATAATAATAAAAAAATAATAATAACTTTAGCCAATAAAAAAATTAAAATTTTGGGTTCTCGGTAACCAAGCCAATAGAACCTTTGCTTGTTGTTGTTTGTTTTTGTTTGTTTAATAAAGACAGGTACAGGCACAAGTGTGGGGGAGATCTCTCGAGCATAAACTCACACGAACTCGAGATCTCCCCAACACAGTGCACAAACACCATCTGAACCATCATGCGAAGGACAAGTATGAATTCAACTTTTACAAAACTCCTTCATCTTCAATGGTGGTTTGTGCAACTCTACTCTCATATTGTTCCTAAGTTTTTAATTTTAAAATAAATAAAATTAAAGATGCAAAACTTTTGGACATCATATAAATTCCACTCTTATATGTGATGTAAGATATGAGCTTCTTCCTCGTTGAAATGATGAATAGTTGCTCTATTTTATTTCTCACCTATGCCTAGCTTATAACTTAGTTTCCACCAAGATTTGGGTTTATTGGTAAATAGCTCACTTAAGAACTTGAAACTGGTGGGATGCATATGCTTACTCTAGTCTTAAGTTGTTGCTAGTTATGACTTGGTATAAACAGAGAATTGCTATGACTTTGTTTTAAGAAAAGCGTGACATCCGGTGAATTATTTCAAAAAAAAAACTTAAAATTCAAAAGTCCTCATATGCTGCTTATACTCACATTGAGCTTTGTCAAATTGTTGTGACCAATGTTGTAGATTCTTGTCATGTACTTATGATTTGAGATTCACGCACACTTGTCATCCATCAAATAAAACTCTTGTCAATTTTTCTTTCTCAAAAAGAATTCAAGAAGGAGCTATGGGCTATGCAAAAAAAAATGAATATCCATGCCAAAAGGCATGTTGGAAAAAATGGGCAAGTGCCCGCTGTAGAATTAGGGGTATGCAAATACCCACAGAAAAAAATGAATATCCATGCCAAAAGGCATGTTGGAAAAAATGGGCAAGTGCCCGCTGTAGAATTAGGTGTATGCAAATACCCACAGAAAAAAAATGAATATCCATGCCAAAAGGCATGTTGGAAAAAATGGGCACGTGCCCGCCAAAGTAGAATTAGCCGAAAAGATAGCCCATACTCTCAAAGGAATTCTAAAAGAGAAGAGACTTGACAAAGAGTTCAAAAAGAACAAAAATATACCACGCACTTGCACATCTCAATCAAAAGTTTATGACTTGCATCTCCAATGGTTCGATTTTTGACTTAGCAATAAATGTGAAACATTTGAAGAACTTACTTTGATTTTCAAAAAAAAACTCCGGATTAAAAGCTGCTCTAAGAACAAAAGAAAAGCATCTCTGTGAAAACCAGTCTGACCTGCAGCAACCAAGGATTGGAGGAGGCTAACAAGCCCCACAGGTAACAAGGTACAAGGGTGAGTAATCAACCAGTATATTCAAACCCTGGTAGACACTTTGGTATAAACCTGGCATTAGTGAAAAATAACCGGCATGGAAGCAACTCCTGATCAACAACCATATCCTTAGCTTTTGCTCGAGGACGAGCAAAGGGTAAGTGAGGGGGAGTTTGTTGACGGTTCTTAACAACATATTTCTACCGCCAACATGACCCATAAAAAGGAAGAAAGTCACATATTCTACTCACATATACCTTTACCGCTAACCAATTTCCACATGTATTGCAAAAGTATGTTTTGTAGACCATAAACTTGTATACAGGTGGAAAGCGGATAAAAAGGCGCAATTCGACACGATCAAATGCGCAAAACAACAAGAGGAATAAAAGCCCATACAAAAGTGCTACAAAATTCAATCGGAAACCAACTCAGAAGGCCAAAAGAGAGGCCCAGGAGGAAACCTGGGCCAATGTGGGCCAGCCCTGGGGCGGCCGCCCCGGGTCGGCCGCCCCCCTGGAGACGCCACGTGGCCACCGCCTTTGCAGAGGCGGTGCAATCAATGCCCCTAAGGCGGTTGTCGGTGCTTTTTGCAGAATGCCCCCTCCGAAACTGACCTCAAGGCACTATATAAGGAGGGGGGAGGAATATCAACAAATCATCATTCCTTCATTCCTCAAGATGTAGTCCACATCAAGATACAAGAGAAGAAGTAGAGAGGAAGAGCTTCACTCATATCCTTAGCCTCTAGGTTAGGAATAGAATAGGGAGCGAGATAGAGAGTAGAGTAAGAGAAGTAGCAAGTGACCGGCTCCATCCCCTAGTTGCACTAGTCGGGAGGCCGAAGTGTGACTACTTCCTGCGCTGTACCTCTGCAACCCGACTTACTACATTGGAGTAAGAAAAGGTTGAGTTCTACTTTTGTTCTAGTAAGTTCTCGAGCATTGTTATCTTGTTCTTACAATCTTGCGGGTTCGTTGTCCATCTTTTGGTGGATACTCTAGTAGAGGAACCTCTGAATCATTTGGAGGGGTTCCTGGCCAACGCTAGAGTAGTAGTTAATAGCGTAGACGTGGTGTCTAAGCTAAGAGCTACCCTCGTTTGCCTCGTATCCCACGGGTGAGGGGTCGGCGGCAGGTGGTGACAGCCCTGTTTGCCCTTAGTTTCCCCCACGTTCAGATACGGCGTAGAGCTATAGGCCGGAGTTACTTGGCAGACCAGGTATAAGCCGGTGCCTGAAGTAAGGTTGTGAAAACACGTTACCTTGTTCGAGGCTTCTAAGCATTAGAAGAACCTCGCTACCTAAGTCGTTCCCCTCTTTTCTCTCTAGGGTTTATTAGATCCGTGACCTTGAACACTTCCGTTCCCTGAGAAATTACGATACCCTGTATACCACCGGGTGAAATGCTACAACGGTATTTCCGTGCGCTTGCGGACTTTGGCTGCTTCGCTAAGATTTACCAACTATCGTGCGGTATATGCTTGGCATATCACAAGGCAATGGCGCCATCCTTGTGGCATGTTAAGAAATACTGACACGGCACTTCTTGGTGCTTTTGCTGAGGATAGCCTAAAACCCTATTCTCTGTGATTGCGTTAAGAAATGTAAACAAACCACCAAACCGGAGCTGTAGAGGGGATGCACCGCCCGTGCACCCCGTCCACCGACACGTGTCCCCAGGTCCTCGACCCGAGCAACACCGTGCCCCGCAAGTCTTCACTTGTCGCTGTCCCAGGCTGCCAGCCACCACAGCTGATCCTCAGGCACTCTGGTCCCTCAGTCCAAGCCTCACGTCCGCCCTTCACCGCTCGGTTCATCGGCATGGCACGTCCGCCGCACGGCACGCCCATCCTTCACCGCACCCGGTCCGTCGGCACGACCCGTCTCAACTTGACCTTCACCTTGCCCTCGATCACTGTCTCCGTGCTCGGCACCTGCGCAACACAAGCCAAAGACCCTGCGATCAAACCCGTTGACAATCACTCATCACTCTGAGACTCGGCATACACCCATGTATCCGCACCAAGCTGTCCTCGTCCCATGGGTGGATAGCAATCACCACCAACCTGAAAGGGTGGTCCGCTATGGAACGGAAAACCTTCAAACTGACCTACTTGTCCCATTTGAGCAAAGCGATCACCACCATACTGAAAATGTGGTCCGCTATGGGACTGAGCAGCAAAGCCTCTTACACTCGGCTCACGATCGTATTGAGGACGACCGGAACCGCGACGAGCACGACCACCACCCTGTGGTCTAGCTGCCTGAGGCCTAGCAACCTGAGGGGGTGCACCACCAGGTCTAGCGCCCTACCTCTGAACTCCCCGACCTTGCACACCATGGAGAGGGTGGTGCCTGGCCTGGATGTTCAGCTCCAACTCCTTCCTAGCGTCTCTCTTCCTCCGAAAGCAAAACTCAGCTAGGTGACCCTCACGGTGACAATACTCGCACTCGAACCTCACCACTCTCTTGGGTTGTTGGTTCCTACGGTTGCGAGGGTTGTTCACTCTGGCTGGCTGCTTGCCTCTCGGAAGGGGATCACTATAGACGTCAGGAAGGGTGTCAAGTGTGTTCCTGAGATGGTTAGGTTTGGGAACCCACACTTGCTTGCGAGGTGGAGCCTTGGGAGGTTCATCAAGGATGCCATCCTTGGTGATAGGCTTGGGAGGCTCAGGTGGGGTGATCTTGGTAAGCTTAGGGATAGCAGATGGCTTCTCATTAGGGCTCACTCCACTAAACTCACCGATCTTGCCAAAGCTACTAGCGCCCTTCCCACCTGAAGCAAAGCCTACTCCCAAGCAATCAGTTCCCCTCTTGAACTGACTGATCATCATGCCCAACTGCGGCTCATTGCATGACACCCAACTCAGGATGGACCGGAGGTATGTGTTGGGGAAAGGACCCTCGGCAGAGGCGCCGCCCGAGCTGATGCCGGAGACAACCCTCGCGCAACCAACGCGGCCTCGCGAGGGCTTTCCCC
Source organism: Coix lacryma-jobi var. lacryma-jobi (assembly GCA_009763385.1). NCBI lineage: Eukaryota > Viridiplantae > Streptophyta > Magnoliopsida > Poales > Poaceae > Coix > Coix lacryma-jobi. The sequence continues at coordinate 94,016,199 of CM019824.1, forward strand.
CCCTTTTTTGGGGGTCATTTTCCTGACCTTCGGACGTGAGCCCGACCCTCGACGATTTGTTACACTCCTCGCAGTTCAAGGCGCGACGACGACGCGGCAGGCGACCCTCGCCGGCCTTCGAGGCCATTCCACGTGGAGCGATGGGTCTGGCAAGCGTCAGCGGAGCGCTGGCCCGAGGGCAAGCGAGATCGAGGGTCTGGCACTCATTCTCCTCTTTCGAAGGTGATGAGAATCAGGTGGCGGCGCGCAGGAAGGGGGCTAACTAGGGTTTTTGCCTTAGTTGTGTTTTTATGTTATTACCCCTCCTCCCTGCGTGGAGTTAGGGAATCTTTCTGTCCCCTTTTGTAATTGATCCCATGACCCTTGGTACTCCCTATAAATACCAAGGGGTGAACAGTGTAAAAGGAGGGGTTTTGGGAAGAGAGCCACAGCAGCACTGTCCCGGTTTCCTCAACCTTCGCAATTGTTTCCGATGCTTGGTCACCTTCGCCACTCCCCTGCACGAGCGCGGAGGTGGGGCAAGTGTGTTTCCAACAGTTTGGCGCCGACCGTGGGGATCGATGTTCGAAATGGCAGGAAACAAGAGAGCGCCCGCAGCTAGGGACCGACGCGTCGCCAATGAGACGGCGACGGTGGTTCCGCCTACTGAGGAGATTGTGCAACCCTCGGGAGGAGAGGATGTCACCCCAGAATCTGAAGTCCCGGACCCCCAGGCCCAAGTGGTGACACAGCCGCACCCCCACACTTCTGGAGAAGGAGAGGGGAGAGATGAGGAAGAGTTGGGCCTCGAGACCCTCGAAAGACTTCAAGCTGAGCTGCAAGAGAAGAAGAGGCGCCTGGATCAGCTTGAGAGGCACAACCAGTTGCGCTCGATCAGACAAAGGGCAGACGAGGCCAGGGAACAGCTTCGCCGAATGGAGGAATCCCTCGCTGCGGCTGAAGCCGAAGCCGGGGGATGGAATGACGAGGAAATGCCCCCACTACAAGAGGGGAATGCGGTGCGGGATCAAGACAACCTTCGTCGCCATCCACCACCCCCACCACCACCAATTCACCCAGAACCACATCCTATGAGGCCACCAAACTTTTGCCAACTCTACCCAGATGAGAGAGAGCCTAACCTTCGCAACCAACGAAGACCTCAACAACACCAAATGCCCTATGACCCAAAGTCACCACTCTCCCAAATGCTCCAAACCCAACCCTGGCCACCGTGCTACAATCCACAAAACCTACCCCACTACGACGGGCTCTCCGACCCTCGCCAATTCATAATGAGCTATGAAGCAGCAGTTGCCGCAGCAGGCGGAGATGAATCAACAATGGCAAAGTCCTTCGTCATCATCCTGCGAGACATTGCACAAACCTGGTACAGCAACCTCCGCCCCGGAACAGTAGATTCCTGGGCCAATCTCAGAGACAGGATTTGTACAAACTTCAAGGGCATTACACCAGCCCCATCAAACCCCATTGAGTTGTTCAACTGCAAACAAGAAGAGCGTGAACCACTTCAAGATTATTGGCGGAGGTTCATCCAAATCAGAGCAAGAACCCCGGGAATATCCGACGAGGCTGTCATCCTCGCTGCAGTCAGTGGCCTGCGCCCAGGCCCATGCTCTTCGAAATTTGCCAGGAAGCCGGCAAACACAATCGAAGAAATACACGAGACAATGGAAAGATACTGTAGAGCAGACATGGACTTCAGAGCGAAGTCCGATGCTCGGAGGTCACAGCAGAAGCCGCAACCGGGGCCTCAACCAAGAGTAAACCACCCTCGCCAAGAACAAAGCAACATCGGTGCCATCAACAAACCAATACACTATGAACACCAAGGACGGGGCACTCAACACCCGAACAACCAGAACCCCCAAGGTTTGCCACCCCCGCCAGATCAACGGAACCAGCAAAAAGACCCCGCGAAAATGTATTGTCATTTCTGTGGTCTTGGAAAGGGGCACACCACCAAACAATGCGAATGCTTCGCCAAGGGAAAAGAATTCCAGGAGTCCAAAAGAGCCCGCTTCGGCAGACAACCGAACCATCAACCACACCAGGAAACCAAACTTCCACTCAACAAATCCTCCATACCACTATACCCCCATAAACTACGGCCTACCTTCGCAACAACCCATCTACGCGCACCACCCACTCTACAACCAAGCCTCTTATCAGCCAACCACCATCCCACAACGCCAAAATCCAACATACACAGTCACATACCTAACAACCCCCCAAACCCAAACCCCAACTACCCAACAAGTCAACAATGCTCTACCGCCACCACCACCACCACCAATACCCGCTTTACCAGCGCCTCAACCTGGCAAATCCGAAACCCAGAGCCAAACGACCATCAACAACCCAACATCAACCTTCGGTGTAATACTAGCTATCACCGGAGGTTCAAATGAAGACCATGGCAACAAGCGGCAGAGAAAAGAACATGCCAGACGGGTGCACCATGTAGCCGTCGAAGGACCACACAAATTTGGTCGTTGGTCCCACATTCCCATAACCTTCGACTCCAGTGATATGAAGTTGAGAGATTACCCTCATACCGACGCCATGGTGATCGAGACCAATCTAGCAGGGTGGACCGTCACTAAAATTCTGGTCGACACAGGAAGCATCACAGACATCCTGTTCACCTCAACCTTCGACAGCATGAAGCTTGAGAGGAACCTCCTGCAACCTGCTGACAACCCTTTATACGGCTTCGGCGGTCAACAAGTGAGAACCATCGGGAAAATTTCTTTGCCCGTGACCTTCGGTGACCAGATCAACTGCAGAACCGAGCATTTAACCTTCGACGTGGTCGACATGTTCTACCCGTACAATGCCATATTTGGCCGAGGGGTAACCAACACATTCAACGCAGTCATCCACCCCGCTTACCTCTGCATGAAGCTTCCCGCTCCGAAGGGAGTGGTCGCAGTATATGGAGACCAAGACATTGCAAGGGCAGCCGAGGGAACAGTAGCACCAGGACAACGTAATGTCCACAACCTGTCGAAACCTCAAGCTACAAACCTCAATGACGAAGGTGAGGTGTGCACCGACAAAATAAAGGTGTCACCCAAGGAAGAAACCAAACAAGTGCAACTCTTCGAAGGTAACGCCGAAAGAAAGGTGTTCATCTCAGCCAACCTAGCCCCCCAATCAGAAAGCGACCTCGTCACTTTCCTCAAAGAAAACTCCGACACCTTCGCCTGGTCCGCGGAGGACTTGAGAGGAGTGAACAGAACCCTGATAGAGCACAGCCTAAACATCAAGCCGGGCTACCGCCTGGTCAAACAAAAGCTTCGCAAAATGTCAGAAGAAAGGAAAGAGGCAGCGAGGGCTGAGGTAAAAAGGCTTTTGGACGCAGGCGTCATCCGCCCAGTCAAGTACCCAACATGGCTCTCAAACGTGGTACTAGTACAGAAAAAGAACAAGAAATGGCGAATGTGCGTAGACTTCACGTGCCTGAACAAGGCTTGCCCGAAGGATGATTTCCCCCTCCCCAACATAAGCACCTTGGTTGACAGAGCAGCCGGCTGCCAAATGCTATCTCTACTCGACTGCTTTTCGGGATACCACCAGATTTGGATGAATGAAGAAGACGAGGAGAAAACAAGCTTCGTCACACCTTCCGGAACTTTTTGTTTTCGGAGAATGGCAGAAGGCCTAAGAAACGCGGGTTCAACCTTCGCTCGTATGACATCCGAGGTCTTCAAAGATGAACACTCCGTCTCCGCCTATGTTGATGACCTGGTCGTCCAAACCGAGTTAAAAGAAAACCACATTTCAGACCTATCGAGAGTGTTCAGCAACCTCCGGTGCGCTGGATTAAAGTTGAACCCCGAAAAATGTGTTTTCGGAGTAAGTGAAGGAAAACTGCTGGGTTGTATCGTCTCTGCAAGGGCAATTGAAGCTAACCCCGACAAGATTGACGCTATCATCAACATGGAACCCCGACAACCAAAAAAGCAGCCCAGCGCTTATCAGGCCGACTAGCAGCTCTCAGCAGATTCATTTCCAGATCAGCTGAGCGAGGGTTACCTTTCTTCGAAACTTTGAGAAGCACCGCACCATTCAACTGGGGACCCCGGCAGCAAAAAGCCTTCGAAGACTTGAAGAAGTATCTCACAAGCTTGACTATTTTAACCAGCCCAAGCAAAGGGGACTTGTTACTGCTGTACGTCGCAGCCTCGCCTCATGCAGCGAGCGCAGTCTTAATCAAAGAATTGCACGAGAACAACAAAACCAGGCAAGCCCCAATCTACTACGTATCAGAAACCCTCGAAGGGCCAAAACGAAACTACTCAGAGCTCGAGAAGATAGCGTACGCAGTGGTCATGGCATCAAGAAAGCTCAAGCACTATTTTCAAGCATACGAAATCCACGTACCCTCGGCTTTTCCCCTCGAGAATATTTTCAAAAACAACGAGGCAGTCGGAAGAATAGCAAAATGGACAGTTGAACTCAACAGCTACGCCCTAACCTTCGTCGGTTGAACAGCAATCAAATCCCAGGCACTAGCAGATTTCATAGCAGAATGGACCCCAGACCCTCGCAAAGATGAACCTCACCAAGACCCATTTTGGACTGTGTATGTTGACGGAGCCTGGGGTGCAACTGGCGCAGGGGCCTCGGCCATTCTAGTCTCGCCATCCGGATCTAAGCTAAGATACTCAAGAAGACTTGACTTCAAATGTACAAACAACTCCGCAGAATACGAAGCTGTGATACTCGCTCTCTCAAGGCTTCGATCACTGTCAATCCGAAGGGCAGTCATCTACACAGACTCACAGGTCATCGCGGGGCACATTGAGAAAAATTACAAGGCCAAAGATCCAGAGCTGCAAAAGTACTTTCAACATGTCCGAAGGTTAGAGTCCTTCTTCCTCGGCATATCAGTAAAGGCAATACCAAGGTCAGAAAATAGCGAAGCAGACTGCCTAGCTAAAGCAGCAGCGCAACAATTACACCTACCGCCCGATGTTTTCCACAAAGTTGCGACCCAATCAGCTTTCGAAACCTCCGAAAAGATCGCCAAGTTGATCAATGCAATCCAGAGTGAGGACTGGAGGGCACCTATCATCGCCTACATCAAGGGGCTCCACGAACCAAACTCCAAAGAAGAAGAAAATAGGCTAAAACAAAGAGCACGAGGGTATAAGATTGTAGACAACATTCTGTACAAAGCTTCAGTAACCTCGCCCTGGCTCAAATGCGTCCCGCATTCTGAAGGAAACGACATTCTTAAGCTTATCCATGAAGGCATTTGTGGTTCACACAACGGCCCAAGGGCACTAGTTGGAAAAGCCTTCCGGCAAGGTTTCTACTGGCCAACGACGCTAAAAGATGCAGAAAACATCGTCAAACAATGCGAAGGTTGCCAACTAACAGCAAAAAACCAAAATGCCCCAGGGGCTCCGACGACGCTTATATGCCCAACATGGCCTCTGCAAAGGTGGGCAATGGACCTCGTGGGCCCACTACCGACAGCTCCAGGAAACCTTCGCTACGCGGTGGTAGCCGTGGAATACTTCACAAAGTGGGTTGAAACAAGACCATTGTCTTCCATCACCTCCCTCGCAGTGAAAAAGTTTTTTTGGCAACAAATAGTTTGTCGATTCGGCGTCCCCAAGCATCTCACCGTCGATAATGGCACCCAGTTTGACTGCGAAGTTTTCAAAGAATTCTGCGCACAAATTGGTACAACCTTATGCTTCGCTTTAGTTCGGCACCCTCAATCCAACGGCTTAGTTGAAAGAGCTAATGCAACAATTTTCCAAGCCATATCCAAGAAATTGCAAGGTAGGCCTAAGGGAAAATGGGCGGAAGAGCTAACCTCGGTCACTTGGTCTCACAACACCTCGGAGTGCAGAGCAACCAAATTCACACCTTTCAAGCTCCTGTTCGGGGAAGAGGCTGTGCTACCAGAAGAACTGAAGCATGAATCACCGAGAACAACCCTCGAACCAATAGAAAAAAGCCAGCTGCTCAACAAAGATTTACTCGAAGAAGCAAGATGCAACGCAGTGCACAACCTTCGCAAGTATCAAGAAGAAACCAGAAAATGGAGAGATAAAAAGGTCAGAATCAAAGACTTGTAGAAGGGTGACCTTGTCCTCATCCGGAAACAAAACGCCGGCATGGCGGGCAAGTTCCAGCCAAAGTGGACCGGTCCATATCTGATACCAGAATGCAATCGCCCTGGCTCTTTCCACCTCTCTGATAGCGAGGGAAACATCCTGCCTCATACCTGGAACATCGACGACCTTCGCAAATACTACCCATAGCGGAGCCTTAGCGAGCCCTCGCATTATGTAATTTGTTGTTTTTTCCATTTTCTATGAATATAGCAATCAAAAGGAGCTGCACTCTTTTTCCTTACGAAGGGGCGTAAGGTTTTTTAACGAGGCAGTATTCAAACCCTTAATACAGGCTAGAACCCCCAAAAAAGTAAAATCTCCAAGTTATTACTTTGACTAGCAAACATCGAAAAAGCACTTCTTTTTCAAAGAGCGCTACAATCGATGGAAACCCACTAAGATTGCTTCGAAAAACAACCTTTTTTCTTTTCAAAGCAAACTTCACCTCCACCTAAGATAAGGGGAGGCACGAAGTCCAAAAAAGTCGAGCACCCTGGCAAAAACGACAGGGGCTCGCACAAAGCAAACTTCACCTCCACCTAAGATAAGGGGAGGCGCGAAGTCCAAAAAAGTCGAGCACCCTGGCAAAAACGACAGGGGCTCGCAAAAAGCAAACTTCACCTCCACCTAAGGGGAGGCGCGAAGTCCAAAAAAGTCGAGCACCCTGGCAAAAATGACAGGGGCTCGCAAAAAGCAAACTTCACCTCCACCTAAGGGGAGGCGCGAAGTCCAAAAAAGTCGAGCACCCTGGCAAAAACGACAGGGGCTCGCAAAAAGCAAACTTCACCTCAACCTAAGATAAGGGGAGGCGCGAAGTCCAAAAAAGTCGAGCACCCTGGCAAAAACGACAGGGGCTCGCAAAAAGCAAACTTCACCTCCACCTAAGGGGAGGCGCGAAGTCCAAAAAGTCGAGCACCCTCGCAAACACGCCAGGGGCTCACAAAAAGCAAACTTCACCTCCACCAAAGGGGAGGCGCGAAGTCCAAAAAAGTCGAGCACCCTCGCAAACACGCCAGGGGATCGCAAAAAGCAAACTTCACCTCCAACTAAGGGAAGGCGCGAAGTCCAAAAAAGTCGAGCACCCTCGCAAACACGCCAGGGGCTCGCAAAAGCAAACCTCACCTCCACCTAAGATAAGGGGAGGCGCGAAGTCCAAAAAAGTCGAGCACCCTCGCAAAAACGACAGGGGCTCACAAAAAGCAAACTTCACCTCCACCAAAGGGGAGGCGCGAAGTCCAAAAAAGTCGAGCACCCTCGCAAAAACGACAGGGGCTCGCAAAAAGCAAACTTCACCTCCACCAAAGGGGAGGCGCGAAGTCCCAAAAAGTCGAGCACCCTCGCAAAAACGACAGGGGCTCGCAAGAAGCGAACTTCACCTCCACCTAAGATAGAGGGAGACGCGAAGACCAAATAAGTTGAACACCCTCGCAAAACACGCCAGGGGCTCGCAAGAAGCAAACTTCACCTCCACCTAAGATAGGGGGAGGCGCGAAGCCCAAATAAGTCGAACACCCTCGCGAAACGCGAGCCTCGCTAAAAAGAAAAGGGGGCGTCGCTGTTTTTTACCAAACATCCCAGTTCAACGAAACGCGAGCCTCACTAAAAAGAAAGGGGGGCGTCGCTGTTTTTTACAAAACAGATGTCTATTGAGACGCGAGCCTCGCTAAACAGAAAGGGGGCGTCGCTGTTTTTACCAAACATTCCCAGTTCAACGAAACGCGAGCCTCACCAAAAAGAAAGGGGGCGTCGCTGTTTTTTACCAAACATCCCAGTCCAACGAAACGCGAGCCTCGCCAAAAAGAAAGGGGGCGTCGCTGTTTTTTACTAAAACATCTGTCTAATAAAATGCGAGCCTCGCTAATTCGCTTTCTGAACTAAACATTGCATACAACAAAACAACGCAGTGCAGGGCAGCCAGCGAGCCTTGTCAATATCCGATAACGAGTAAGGAATCGTAGCGACATAAAACCAACATTCTGTGTTCCCGTTCATTTACAAAATAGCTTCACAACGACAAACAAATCATGGAAAATTACAAAAATTACAAGGAACCCTCGCTCCCTTCAATTAACACCAAATCACCAGAACCCTCACTACCTTCCTCAAACTCTGGCCCCACCGCAACAATGGGTCCCCACAACAAAGGAGCTGCCGGAACAATTGGCAGCTCCCTAGACAAAACCCTAGCCCGATACATAATATGTACGGCCTACATCACTGACCTCCGAAGGTTCCTCCTTTGGAACCACTAACGATCCGTCCGAACCTAAATCTAGTTCGGTTCGCCCAAACAAGTACTCCAAGGCTGTTTTCTCATCAAAATCATCATCAATCCCAACTTGCGAGGACGAAGAAGCACCAAATAAATACCGGGTGGCCTGCCGGTCAGTAAAGTCCGCCTCGCGCCAAAAACGGCTCGACCTGCTATTTTTTAAATCGTACCTTCGCACCTTCGACCACCAAAAATACTCGAAGATCAGTAAGGGATGTTTCAGCTTAGCACGAGCCCAAGATTCGCCAGTTACAAAAATATATTGATAATTTAGCGTCAAGGGCGTCACATCAAATTCGTCTAGCACGGTTCCGTCAGGAACCTGCATTTAGATCAAATAAGGGAAAGTGTCTCAGCGTCAAGTCTTTACAGCGACCACAACTTTTACAAAATGGCTACCTCGCCCCAACAATCCCAAAGTTCACACCTGTCCAGTTTCCCCATGCCCATCAGCCGCAGCTTCGTCATCGACAGCTTCTAAACCTTCACCATTGGCAGCACCCGAGGCTTCAGCAGGCGCGGTCTCCATCGTCGCCTCTTCTGCAGTAGCTTCAACGGTAGTAGCAGACCTCTCTTCCGCTACTGTTTTTTCCACGGCGGCCTCGTCAGCGCTCGGGACGTCTCCAGTCAAGGCTTCGGTTTCGGCAAGCGAAACCCCCGCAGCGCTAGGCTCAGGGAAAGCTTCGGAGCTGCCTCCTGCATCAACTATGGCCGACGGCGAGGGCACTGCTTCTCTCCGAGCCTGCAGACACAAAACAGAGGCAAACCACCCAAAAATTCAGTACTAACTCCTTAAAACATCAAAACAGAACCAAAAACTATGCTTCTCCAATAGTACTAACCTGGCAGGTAGCTTCGGCGGCTTCCTCGAACGCAAGGGCTCGGCCCCCACCGGAAATCCAGAACCTACGAAGCAAACGCATCGCACAGTTTTGGACCTCCGAATCATTGACCTTCATCTGGCGCACCTCATCAACCGTCGGAAATACATGGTTGGGCTTCTTAACCTTTCGAAGGTGCTCACAGTCCGCCTGTCGAAGGGTGCCAGCCATGGCCAAGGCTCCGGCATAACAGCCAAAATCGGCCGCGTTCTCAACTAGCGAGCAGAAGACATCAAGCTCATTAGCAAGCCAACCCTCGAATGCCTCTGCATTAGTAACAGGCAGCGGCCCCCCAATAGAACCGCCAGCCTCGGTCAAGCAGCAATCGAGTTTATGTTTAATCTTCTCCATACTCATCCGCCATGATTTATTCAAATCGTCAAGCCGAACCTCGGCAGCCGCCAGAGCCTTATCCTTCTCTTTGCCCGCCGCAATCAGATCCGCATTACGCTTCGCCAGCCCTACCTCCTCTTCTCGGGCCTTGACGGCTCTCTCCGAAGCATTCTTCAATTTGATCTCCTTGTTATCCAAGCTTCGGCTGAGCCTAGCATTCTCTCTCTCAAGCTCAGAGATTTGGCCACTCATAAATTCCATATCAGAGCCAACTTTACGCCTGGCCACGCGATTCAGGAGCATCAGCTCCGCCAATTTGACATCCACATCGTCAAATGTATCCCCAACAGGTTGGTCGGCAAGACGAACCTCAGCCTCCGGCACACAAAAACGGCCGAAGATACGGCCTAACAAATGCCTTTCCCCCGGGCCACACTGCAGGTGACAATCCCGAAGGTCCGGGCTTGTGAATAGCTCAGTCGCCGGATCGCAGACACCAAGCTTCTTAGCGAACTCCGGAAGACTCGACCGGCTAGCCTCGCCATACGGACTCTTCCCCGGGGTTCGCTCAGATTCAAGTTCGCCGGAAAACTCGAAACCATTGACCCACAAATGCGATCCAGCAAACGAGGGAATCGACCCTCGCGGAGGACTCCTCGGCTCCAAGTCCCGAATTATGTTGTCAATGCTCCGGTCAGCCGGAGCGCCACCACCGGATGGGACAATCTTCTTCCCACGGTCGCCTTCAATGCTCACAACCTCATCAGAACCACCATCGCTGCTTGAAGTCTCACTGTCTTCAACAGACGTGTCCTCTTCCGTTCCCCCCTCCTTTTCCTCCTCTTTCTCCTCCTCCACCTCATCGTCATCAGAGTCACCCTCGTCGTCCGAGATCTGAATTAAAGCACCGATCCCCCAACTCGGGGCACCCGCCCTACAACCCTACCGACACCTCGACCGGAAGTAACAATGGCCGAGGGGGAAGAGGTGCCACCAAGACCCGAAACAACTGCGACCTTCATCGCAAGTGTCTTCACTCGACCACCAGCACCACCACGGCCTCGACCACGGCCTCTCTCTCTTCCGAAGCTTTACGCTTCCTCTTCTTCGGCGCATCGTCGCTCGAAGGAGCAGGCCAGTCTGCATACTGGATCCCAAGAGTGTCAAACAGTCTGTTGACCCGACCTTCGCTACCCACCGAGCTATGGATCGCCTTAACCTCTAGCGTGGACAGCTTCCCAACAAGTTCCTCCGTCCACTGCTGAACTCGCTTGTAGACGGCCTCGACACCATCTTTGCGCGAGGGAAACCTCTTAAGAGTCTTCTCCCAAACCTTGTCCAGATCCAGATTCGGCCTCTTCAAACCCCTACCTTCGTACTTGGGGTCACTCTCTACCTTGAACCATGCCTGCCTCCGGCCGAGAGGCCAAATCTTGGCACAGCAGTACTCCTCCACTAAATCACGTGCACATAGAGAGCGTGCAACGACTCTCAGGTAGTCAACAGCAGCGTGAGCCTCGACGCTCATCCTAGCTTCGGCGCTTACATCCCCAAGCAACGGAAGCTCACCGCAAAGCTCGGCGTTATCACTGAGCTTGTAATAAAACCAAAACTCCTGCCACCCGCTGCTCCACTTGTTCTTCTGCGCCTGCACCGGCAGCTCCGCGCCGGCGCGATGACAGAAAGTGTACACCGCGAACTGACCAAGACTGGCTTTGCCTTCGCCGTCCGTAAACTTGCGAGGTTGCATATGAACCCGATGAGTGCGAACAAACCCCTCGACATGAGGGACAATCCCCTGAGATCGACAGGCCCAGACATAAACTGACATCTTCGTGAATCAAGAAGGTGTAAGTTGGTGGAAGCGCAAATTAAACCTTCACAGAACCGGAGTCACGAAGGAGTCAGCTGGGAAGCGAAGACCAGCTGAAAAGAACTCCTCAAACACAACAACCTCATCTGCGTCCGGCCTCGGCACTATCTCCCCAGCACTGGTCCTCGCCTTGCCTTCCTCGATCCAACCCCACCTGACATAAGATGCAATCTCAGTGGCACAAACCCGGCTGAGACCGAACTCGAAGGTAATCCCCTCATCTGTGACAGTGGGAGAAACAGCGCGAGCAGTCTGCTTCAACCTGGCCATCTCTTTAGCTCCTGACACTATCGAACAACGAATGCCCGTCTCAACCCTCGCACGCAAGCTAAAACAAACCTTCGCTACAAGCAAATCGCAACAGCAGGATGGCTATAGCAGAGGAGGGCGCAATCCAAGCTCCTCACCCACCCCTTCTATTTATAGGCCGGGAGACGAGTCCCCTCACCCGACGAAATCGGCACGACAACTGAGAAACACGGCGCAAAAAACAAAACGGGCTTCAACAGTACAAAACAACAGTCCAACGGCCCAGCCCAAAGCAGCCAGGGGCGTCGCTGCCGAGGGTCTCTTTGCATTTCCCATCGAAAGGCGCTGCTTGGGCCTAAATTCTGTTCTTTAGATCCAAGGCAACGAGGGGCTACTGTTGGGGAAAGGACCCTCGGCAGAGGCGCCGCCCGAGCTGATGCCGGAGACAACCCTCGCGCAACCAACGCGGCCTCGCGAGGGCTTTCCCCCCCCCCTTTTTTGGGGGTCATTTTCCTGACCTTCGGACGTGAGCCCGACCGTCGACAATTTGTTACACTCCTCGCAGTTTAAGGCGCGATGACAACGCGGCAGGCGACCCTCGCCGGCCTTCGAGGCCATTCCACGTGGAGCGATGGGTCTGGCAAGCGTCAGCGGAGCGCTGGCCTGAGGGCAAGCGAGATCGACGGTCTGACACTCATTCTCCTCTTTCGAAGGTGATGAGAATCAGGTGGCGGCGCGCAGGAAGGGGGCTAACTAGGGTTTTTGCCTTAGCTGTGTTTTTACGTTATTACCCCTCCTCCCTGCGTGGAGTCAGGGAATCTTTCTGTCCCCTTTTGTAATTGATCCCATGACCCTTGGTACTCCCTATAAATACCAAGGGATGAACAGTGTAAAAGGAGGGTTTTTGGGAAGAGGGCCACAGCAGCACTGTCCCGGTTTCCTCAACCTTTGCAATTGTTTCCGACGCTTGGTCACCTTCGCCACTCCCCTGCACGAGCGCAGAGGTGGGGCAAGTGTGTTTCCAACAATATGTGTTTTCCTCCCCGGTTTGCATCCTGTCATGCCGACAGTTGGCAATCTCAAGCTCCATCCCCACGCATCGCTCACATGGAGCGAACAAGGTGCTAACTGAGCTGGCCTTCATGGCTTCAGCAAACTTGGCATTAACTTCTGCCAACTCAGTTCGCAAGCTAGGACAAAACTTGCACGCACCCAGCAAAGAAGGCCTTGCCTTCACTTCCTCCAGCTCCTTCTTCATGGAGGCACACTCACAACACTCACCCGCCAAGTCTAGCCTACTCTTCAGCTCATCATACACCACGATCAAAGAGGCGTACTTGGTTTGTAGGGTGGAAAAGTTTTCCATGTGTGTGGTGCACTCATCGCACTCCTCCTCATCGGTCACCCTCACTTCGGACTTAGCAAACTCAAGCTCCTTAAGCGCCTCTTTCATCTTGGCCTTAAACTCACCGCGCTCTTGGAGAACCTCCTTGAGTCTCTTCTCCAAAGCAAGGACTAACTCCGCAAAGCTATCACGCTCATCAGTGAGACGATCGACAAGAGAGGAATTTGATACCTCGGAGGCGTTGTCGTCGTCGTCGTCGCTGTTGGCGTCATCGGCGTCCTTAGCCTGGCACTTGGAGTCCTTTTCGTCCAGGGCCATGGTGCCCAAGCCCTTGGAGGAGTTGCCGAAGAAGCAAAGTCCGTTGAAGCAATCTTCAGTCTTGTGCTCGGACCCATCATCGCTGGAGTCACTGTCGGAGGACTTGTCGGTGTCGCCTTTGCCAGCGAAGAGCACGCGCCGACCGGCGTCGAAAGCCCTCTCCATGTCCTCTCGGCGAAAACTATCTTGATTCTTCTTCTTCTCGGTCTTGTACTCCGGCTTGCCCTTGCGCCTGAAGTTGCGAGTCTTGCCGGAAGATTTCTTGTTGTTCTTGGGACAGTTCTCCATGAAGTGGTCTAGATGACCACACTTGTAGCAGCCCTCGCGTGCGCCACCACACCGGCGATTCAGGCGGTTTTTGTGAAACCGCGAGAACTGGGTGATGGCGAGGGTGAGCTCGTCGTCTGCAAGCACCTCCAACTGCTCCTCCGTGACTGTATGCAAAGAAGACAAAGCAAAAAGAGGAGGTGAAGCGTCAGCTGGAAGAATTGATCGACCCTTGCCTGAGACCAAAGACAAGGAATGTGAAGATGGATTCTTCAGCTTGGCCTGAGTCAGGTGATCATCGGTGGACTTGAGCTTGCTGAACAACTCGTCCACAGTGAGGGTGTCGTAAGATGGAGACTCAATGATAGTCAACACCTTCACCTCCCATACCCTCTGATCCAGGGCATATAGTAACTTGAGCGCCCTCTCATGATCGTCATAGGGTAGGTTAGCCCGATTGGCACACATCTTGTTCACAATCGTTTGGTAACGAGCGAACAAGGTGTCAATCGTCTCTCCCTCCAACTTAACAAAGTTCTCGTACTCGCGCTTGTACGTTTCGAAGAGTCTGGTCTTGACATGGGCGGTCCCCTCATGATAGCTTTGAAGCTTCACCTAGATCTCTCGTGCCGTCTCAAGCTCAGAGACACGTTCGAACTCAGTAAGGGAGATGCTGGCCAAAAGAGCATTACTAGCCTTGGAGTTGGCCTCGTGCTGATCAATCTGGATATGACCCACACGAGCCACAAGGACTACGTACTAAGCATTCTCGCATATCTCCCAGACAGAAGATCTGATGCTGTTGAGGTAAGCACACATCTGAATCTTCCAATAGGAGTAGTTTGTTCCATCGAACCAAGGAGCCTTGCCGTTCCCTCGTTCTATGTCGCCCTTAGGATCCAAAACCGATTAAGGTAGAGAAGATCCTTAACCGGCTCCGATACCAATTGAAGGACCGGATTGGCGACTAGAGGGGGGGTGAATGGGAGCCTCAAATTCAACTTGTGAATAGGATGGCCCTTGTCCCAGAAAATCACCCCCAAAGCGAAGACTCGAGACGACCGGAGAGTTCACGACCTACGAGTAGCTGGATACCCTAGGAGATGTCCTAGTGGTATAGCGGAACTCCCGGAGAAACCCCAAAACCAATTGCCAAAGCTTCAAACCAAAACTGCACACTCTGCAGGTTCGCGGACTGTCCGGGGTCAGGTTCCCGGACTGTCCGGTGAACGCCGGACTGTCCACGACTGGAGGTCCGGACTGTCCGCCGGCAACTGAGCCCAACACAGACTGTTCTGCACGTCTGCTGGATAGGTCCCGGGCTGTCCGTGGGTTTGTACCGCGGACTGTCCGCCGGTCACGAGACCGGGAACAGTATCGCACAGCGCTGTTCTGAACCTGCCGAGTCCCGAGTCCCGGACTGTCCGCCGCTGGGGGCGCGGACTGTCCGCGGATGAATAGAGAGCAGAAAAATAGCTCGGGACAAAAGCCAATTCGATCACAACTCTACCAAATCAAAAGGGACTTTGAGCAAACTCCTCCCAGGTGTTCCTCTATGTATTGGGGTGCTAATCCTAAGAAATCATCGCACGAAACCAAGTCAATCAAGAGAGATTCGTGGATCACCGTAAACGGGGGAAGAACGAAGAACGAACACTAAATCAACCTGATCTATGGATTCATGAGGTTAGGAGAGAATTCCTTCGGTAGAAAGAAGGGGCTCATGACCAAGAACAAATTGATTCAAGTGGAATCAAAAATCATCTCACGGAGAGGGAGAACGAGGCAAATCTCTGGGAGACGAAAAACCAAAACGTGAAGAACACAAAACACAAGACACGATTCGATTCGATTCCAGCCAAAATTCCTCCACACGAGGAGACAACGAGAATATGGTCTTGTTTCCTCAAAAGATCCAAATACACAGAGGTATGATTCTCGTCTCTGTGGATCACTTGCAGCGAGGTATGATTAGAACCTAAGCGGGGGCTAGAGAAGAGAGTGCTCAGGAACAAATGACTGCAAGGATCAGGAGAGAGGAGGGGTGCCTCTCTTATTTATAGCCTAAAACAATAATCCCTGTTAACACTGGATTTTCGCACGCACGAAGATATGACAAATGGACCAAGCCAACAGTGAGGAGAGGATTCGGCAAACGATCAGGCGAATATTTGGTCCTCAGAAGTTTCGGTAAATGCCTATGCGGTCGGGTATCTTGCAAGGAAACGACTCCATTCGGTAAATGGATATGGCAAGTAAAGCCGGCTTGCACGAGAAGGCACGTAACGTTGAAGGACACCGAGAAGAATAAGAATAGGACTTGTATCTTTCCATATTTTATTATACAGATCGTAATCATCTAGGACTCGTATTTCGTCCAGGGTATAAATATAAGCCCTCGACCATTGTAAAACTATTCACAACCATATCAATACAAACCGGCCCCGTGCCATCTTCGAGTCCTTAGTCGTGTCGTCGAGTTCTTCGAGAGGAATCATCGATTCGTCGACCTCCGTAAGTCCCAGCAACCATGCTATCATGTCTAGTATCATGCGGTGGATTTAGATATGATGCAAGTAGTCTCGTTCTTTAAGCTTATTATCGTGCGGAGGATTTAAGCTTATGACGGGAGGTTTTTGCTTATGCCTTGTATCGTGCGGCGGATTAAGTCATGAGTAAAAATAGTTATCGGCTCTATTAGATTTGGCAGATCTGATAGATTCATTAAGTTATCATGTGTTATGTGTTTTATTATTTAATTCTTGTAACACTCTTTTGCCCAATCTTGATTGATCTTTGTTCGGCCCTGTTTTACAAGTTTGCTTGTGTTTTGTTAATCATAAGATCATGACGGCTGATTCAATTTTCTATCTGATCTCGAAGGATCAATCACAGATTGATTTCAAAAGGGACGGAACAAAAGGAACTTCTTATTCACAAGAGGAAGGAGCAAGATTACAGTGAGGGTAGTCAGTTCGTCCAATTCATCCTACACCTAATAGGGAGAAAGTGATCGAAAGAGTCGGCCAGATCTGTTCCGGCATCCTTCATATCATCCACAGAGTGTTCTACTCTATCTTCTAGTTCTTGCTCGCAGACATCAAATCTGTGGTAATCGGCGCCAGAATGTATCCTCACAGCGTTGAAAGCAAGTGCCGCGCCGTACCCCATGCCGGCCCTAGAAATGACGGGGAGGATTCGGTTAACCTCATTCACCCGCTTCAGAGGCGTCGTGCCCGCTACATCAGCCGTGACAGCGAGCTTGGTGACGGCAGCGTCAAGGGCATGGAGTTTGGCTGCCAGAGCTGAAAGGAGGAAGAGTGAATAAAGGCAAAAAGGGAGAATAAGGAAAGGAATGAAGAAAAATACTTACTGATGGCTCGTTCCTGAGCAACGTCGCGCTCTCAAGAGATTCGGGTAATCTCCCGATCCTTTCCCTCCAGATCAAATTGAAGATCTGCGAGCTTTTGAGTCAGATCCTCGGGGAGGTCGTCGCCGGTCCTCCTAAAGGAAGCAACGATGTAAGAACAACTGCTTCATTTTTGGAGCAAGAAAGAGAAGGAAGGAAGAATAACCTCTTCTTGGAAGTGCTAGAAGCCCCAAGCTCAGAGCTATGACGGCTCGCTTCAGAAGACATCTTCTAGATTGGAAGATGGCAGGTGAAAAGAGGGTTTTCTGGTTTTGAGATTGAAGCAGGGGTGTTTAGAATACACGAGCCAAAATAGAGTGAAAGGGGACTTTAAAGGATCCCAAAGGAGCATCGAGAGATGAACCGGCAAGTACAACAATTATGGCGTGTGAAGGTGGATGCTTCCAAAGGCGTCACGTTGATGCACAAAGAAAAGGAATTTTGGAATAAATATTTATCCCAAAATTAGGGGGCATGTGTGCGGATACATGGGTGTATGCCGAGTCTCTGAGTGATGAGTGATTGTCAACGGGTTTGATCGCATGGTCTTTGGCTTGTGTTGTGCAGGTGTCGAGCACGGAGACAGTGATCGAGGGCAAGGTGAAGGTCAAGTTGAGACGTGTCGTGCCGATGGACTGGGTGCGATGAAGGATGGGCGTGCCGTGCGGCGGACGTGCCATGCCGATGGATCGAGCACTGAAGGGCGGACGTGAGGCTTGGACTGAGGGACCGGAGTGCCTGAGGATCAGCTGTGGTGGCTGGCAGCCTGGGACAGCGACGAGTGGAGACTTGCGGGGCACGGTGTTGCTCAGGTCGAGGACCTAGGGACACGTGTCGGTGGACGGGGTGCACGCGCGGTGCATCCCCTCTACAGCTTCGGTTTGGTGGCTGAGCCAGTGAAAAACCACCGGTGGACGGTTTCCAGGTTTGGGCCTCAAAACCTGGGTGCTGAGGGTTTCCGAGTTTGGCCACAAAACTCGGGCTGAGGACGGTTTCCAGGTTTGGGCCTCAAAACCTGGGCGCGGATGGTTTGCTGAGTTTGGCCTCAAAACTCAGATGCTGGTGGGCTGGTTTCCCGGTTTGGGCCACAAAACCGGGGGTGCAGAGCGAGGGCGGCACGTGGCGGCAATCGGAAGGTTGCGTGGAGGCAACGCGGACGAGTTGTGCGGGCGTGGCCGTCGGATACACCTACCAACGAGTTGGTCCAGAATAACCCTAGGGTTTAGCTGGTTCACTCTGTAATTAGATTAGAGAGGGGTAGAGTAGGAATTGTACTTAGACTAGAATTAGGATAAGTAGTCGGGGAGACACCCTCCTCCCATCATCTCAGTTCATTACAGTCATTAGCTTCCTGCACTTAGGGTTTTCTGCTCTCCCATCCCCTGCTGTAGCTGAGATCCGCAGAGAGACCAAGAACTCTGTGTACCTGTTGATTTTGAGGAAAGGAAGCCGTATCCTCCTTGTCGTAGCGTGTGTTTGCGCTTCGGCTTGCAATTTGTGGCTGTGATTTCCGTTGTGTTCGTGTTCTTCGCGGAATCCTTTTTCTCCACGTTTTTCCCGTCGCTTGATCTCTTTGCTCGGTTCATCTTTTGCAAATCCGTTTGAACCAAGTTGTTCTGGATCGTGAGGCACTTCATTCCACCGAAGGAATTAACCTCTAACCTCACAGTCTAGGAGATCGATCGATTTTTCGGTTCGGGTCAAGTTTCCTCTCATCCCCCGAATTTCTTCGATTCACCGATTTGGAGATAGGTTCGAGCCATGATCTCTTAGAGATAGCTCACTATACTCCTTGTGACTCATCTCACCAAGTTTGATCCCTAGAGGAATTGTTTTGGGTGAGATTGAGACAAATCGGTGGACAAACGGGACTGCTGTGCTCTGACCGGACGTTGGCATCGGGCCGACCGGACGCTGACCAAGTGCGTCCGGTCGTTGAATGCTCAGCGAGTCTCCCTGCAGCTCGACCGGACGCTCTGATTGTTGAGTGACCGGACTCACCGGTGCTACTGTTCCCGTGTTTTGTCTCTGTGTGATCGGACGCAGGAGAACCGACCGGACGCTCCCCTGGCCAGAGTCCTGTCAGTTCCAGAGAGCTCCCAGATCAGATTTTGAGCGACCGGACGCGTCCGGTCCCTGTTGACCGGACGCAGGCCAGAGTCCGGTCACTGCTGTTTCGCGCTGTTTCATTCGCGATTCACTCGTTTGTTGACGGATTCGAGTTCCGTCTTTTGCGTTGGCTTTCTAGAGTTGTGTAGTGTCCCGCTGTGCTTCTCGGAAGCATTCACCCTACATCTAGGGTCGTGGACATTAGCAAGCTCTAAGGTTCGCTCTTGGGGTTGAGTTTGGGACAGTGGCATCTAGTTTCTGAAAGGAAATTTTGAAGCTCCCATTCACCCCCCCCCCCCCTGGTCGCTTTCGGATAGCTTCTCGGTCCTTCAATGTGTTAACACTGGATTTTCGCACGCACGAAGATATGACAAATGGACCCAGCCAGCAGTGAGGAGAGGATTCGGCAAATGATCAAGCGAATATTTGGTCCTTAGAAGTTTCGGTAAATGCCTATGCGGTCGGGTATCTTGCAAGGAAACGACTCCATTCGGTAAATGGATATGGCAAGTAAAGCCGGCTTGCACGAGAAGGCACGTAACGTTGAAGGACACCGAGAAGAATAACAATAGGACTTGTATCTTTCCATATTTTATTATACAGATCGTAATCATCTAGGACTCGTATTTCGTCCAGGGTATAAATATAAGCCCTCGACCATTGTAAAACTGTTCACTACCATATCAATACAAACCGGCCCCGTGCAATCTTCGAGTCCTTAGTCGTGTCGTCGAGTTCTTCAAGAGGAATCATCGATCCGTCGACCTCCGTAAGTCCCGGCAACCTTGCTATCATGTCTAGTATCATGCGGTGGATTTAGATATGATGCAAGTAGTCTCGTTCTTTAAGCTTAGTATCGTGCGGTGGATTTAACCTTATGACGGGAGGTTTTTGCTTATGCCTTGTATCGTGCGGCGGATTAAGTCATGAGTAAAAATAGTTATCGGCTCTATTAGATTTGGCAGATCTAATAGATTCATTAAGTTATCATGTGTTATGTGTTTTATTATTTAATTCTTGTAACACTCTTTTGCCCAATCTAGATTGATCTTTGTTCGGCCCTGTTTTACAAGCTTGCTTGTGTTTTGTTAATCATAAGATCATGACGGCTGATTCAATTTTCTATCTAGATTGTTACATGTTGTGGGTTCATGCATGTCAATCACGGTTAGGCTTTGATAGAACTGGGTATCATGCGGCAGATGCAGGTTTTATATTGGTTTAATCATGCTTGCTTGTATGTTCCTTCTTCATGGACCCCAACTCGGCTAGTTTGCCGATCTTGGTTAAGCTTACACGAGTAATGAGTTTTTATAAATCTATTCAAATACATGCATGCTTTTAGCTTATTATAATTAGATTGTATCATGCGGTGGATTAATCTAATTATAAGAAGTGGTGTAGATTTATGGCAAGTGGTTTCATGCGGTGGATTAGCTTCGCTTGAGTTTATGCTTGATGGGTCTATGAAGGCTAGACGTGCGGCAGACTAGTTGGATTAACCTATGCATGTGTTATTTGAATAGATTTATATTTGCAAGTTACCTGTTTACAATGTTTTAATAATACATGTCATCTGTTCATGCATGTCTTTCTTTATATGTGCATTCGGCAGTTAACATGCTTTACATGCCCTGTTTTCATACTAGCCGAATGACTTTATAAACATGCTCTGACAGACAGCTTCTATAGTTGTGTGCCGTCGTGATTGGCTTTCAAAGCCGTACATATGGAACTGTCTGGTCTCACCCGGCATGTTCCATTGGTATTCTAACAGTTTATTCCCTTGTTGGTTTTCAGGTCAAACCGACTGGCACGTTTCTGGATTCAACACTCCGGGCACCCGATTGAAGCCAGCTTCTTCGGCTTGCTGTGTGTTAGGCGTAAGGTGTCATAGTTTGCGCCAACAATCCCCTTTCTACCCCTAGATACAAGAGCGAAGCGGCCAACCCTAGGAGTATCCCGGTCCAACTCTGCTGATAGTTGATCTGACGGCCACGCGCCTTCCTCACCCTTAGCTTCGCCTCGACGCAAGCCTCAGGATGCCGCCACGTGCCGCCCAGTCGACCGCCGCGCCTACCTTGTGGATAGCTGTAACATCCCGCCTCCATGAGGCCGGGCCCACTTACATCTAGCAGCTTTTCTAGGACATAGACTTCCCTCACAGACCAACACCAGTCTTTTCTGCGCACTTTGTCCTCACTCGTGCGCACCCGGGAAGAACTTCCCGGTCGGTCACCCATCCCTAAATTTCTCTAGACCAAGCGCGCTTAACTTTAGAGTTCTTTGGAGATGGGCTTCCGAAAAAGAAGTTGCAACTTGTTGGTATGAGTATCCTATTATTCCTATTAAGCCTTGGGCCGGGATTATACCAGCTGTGACAAAACCGACCAATTTATAAGAGCACAAGTGCGAAAACCTCCGCCGAAGCAGCTGAATTAGCACACTTGAGCCCATATAAACCCGGTAGTCCGGAAATCTCGAAGGATTTCAAACATTTCAACACTCAGCCAAGATCGCATGGTCAAGCAAATACAAATCATGTCCACGGAGCTTGCAGCGGGAATAATATTACAATAGAGTTCACAAATAATGATACAAGTTGAGTTCCATTTAATTTAGAAGAAACAACATAGCTTTGAAATGAATATCATAACATAGGTTGAAATACTTTGCTAGCTTGAGTGACATCCTCCAACAACAGCATAAGAGAAGAAGTATGGAACTGCCGAGCCCACCAGCACTGGCCATCACCTTTCGGCAGGCCTAACCTTGAATTTAGTTCTTCATCGTTGCTTGATATACCAAGTCCGTGCTCAACTGACGGCTTAACTGACGACGAACACCTGGTGTGTTACAGCCCTCCCCCCTTAAAAGAATCTCGTCCCGAGATTCCGGACGAAAGACTTTTCAAGGGAAGAGAAGCAAAGCACCCATCCTTAATCGCAAGCTATTGGGAGCTCAAGATACTGACTTCTTGATAGAACAGAACTGTTATGAACAGATGAACAACCTTTCGATCTGTCTCCATATCATTTCCCGTTACCAGCTCTTCTTGTCAGAAGAATCTACTTCACTGACTTCCATCGATCATTGATGTACACTCAATATCACTGCCGGGTTGAATGGAAACCAAAACTGCCTTATTACTTTGGGAGGAATCCAAGATAATATTACTACAAATTTTGGATCTTCATCCGATTTGGACCATAGCAAAAATACATCCTTGAGACGGTCAGGAACTGATTGACAACAATCAGTGTTTGTACTACTATGAATATCTGATTGATCAGATACCAATTGATGAGAGCTACATAAGGTTCCATGTGTGCAATTCTCTTTCTCTGAGGATAACACTGTATTATCTGAATCTGATGAGAGAGCGGTGAATGTGATAGCTGACTCCACCAATTCCACACTTTCACTGATTCTTCTTCACAGTATTCTTAGTCCCAAACAACGATAATCACTCAAGTTGAATTTGATGCAATCTCTTGGGTAAAAATACCGAGTTACTGAATCGATGTACTACTGAGTAGATCAACATCATTCTTCTTTCATGGTGTAGTTACAATTCAGTGAGGCTGACTTGATGTACTACTTGGCTCATAGAGCGATCTTCTTAAATTCACTCAGCACTGCAGGAACATAATCTAAAATCTGTCGTTTGACACTTCAATTGCCATCAATATACACTTCTAAAATTTGATTTTTGGTAGGACACCTTGACTGCTCAAAAATAAGGGACTGATTCTGAAATCCTTTCTGGCTTCATTCAAAATAGTCTGGAATAAATCCTTCCATAATACCCAAATGTATTACCAGGCAGTCCTTACTCGAGGCATAATTTTGACTGAGTTACTGGGCTGGCGTACTGTTTTGTATTACCATTGAAATTTCTCAAGGATAGAGTTAGCTGTAACATGTCAGAGGCTTGGATGTACGAGTGCGACAAACAATATCAGTGGGTTTACAGACTTCTGGCATAACATTGTTCTGTGAGACATAGCCTTCATAGCTACCAAAGAGTCATTTCTGAACTGGGGATTAGCTTTTCACTGGCAGAAACTAATCAGTTATCTCTCAACACTAAAAAGCTTCAAGATTTCAGCTTTTTACTGCAAGCACT
This sequence comes from Coix lacryma-jobi var. lacryma-jobi, assembly GCA_009763385.1. NCBI lineage: Eukaryota > Viridiplantae > Streptophyta > Magnoliopsida > Poales > Poaceae > Coix > Coix lacryma-jobi. The sequence goes on from CM019824.1 coordinate 94,039,524, forward strand.
GTCAGATATCAATGCACATGATCACCACCAAAGTCAGTAGAGAATCAGACATATCTGGAAAGGTTGGGTTGACTACAAGATCACCATGTAGATAAATGTATCAAGTTCAGGCAACAAACTTCTGGACCTCAGGGATCTGGTTCAATAACACACCATTTCTGTTATTCATCCTTCAGCTGATACTTGCCCACTTTTAGGAATTCTGTGCTACTTTGCTTCACTATGACCATATACTCTGCTACTGCTTTCATCATTGACCGATTCTTTGTTGCTGATCTAACAGAGTCCTTTGTCTACCACCTCTTATACTCTGCTACTGCTTTCATCATTGACCGATTCTTAAAAAGGACATCCTTCTTGCCATTTTCAGAAAGAAACACTGCCTTATCCGAGCCGACATAAGGATTTTTCTGAAGGGATATAGAAGATAATCAAGGAGAAAGCTTCATGAAAGATAACACATTGGTGTAGTTCTATAATAGATCTTGATTAGAACCCACGGTACCAGCGCGTGCCGAGCAGCACAACCATGTGTCTGCAGCCACAGGAGGCTCTCGGTTTCGTCGCGGCACTATTAGTTCTTAACCAAGACACTATTACTGAATCCACAACCAGTGAGGAATCCCACATGATGCAGATAAATCTTGCATGGATAGGCATCACGTGCAAGGCATGAGCTAGCAAAGCAAGGATGATCACATGGTTCGAAAATCAACAAGGAGGTGATTTCGAGGATAAACATGGCACAAGACAACAAGAATTCGTCTGGTGCACATCGAGGTCATTACAAGACGAAAGATTTCATGAACTGGATTTGGCCAAGCAGCAACAAAAGCAACCGATGCGGTACATGGGTTTGGACAAGGTCTCCGCAACTTGGCAAGACAAACTATGGTTAAAGGCTAAGGTTAACAGGAACTAAACTTGGCTGATCAAACAAACAAGGGCCTTCACAACAAAGGGTACCAAACATCTATGGCTTTGGCAACACTTAAGGCCAAACTTGGGTCTACAGGTTGGGTTAGAGGCATGGCTACACAACAAGCATAGACATACCACGGTTCGGGAATCTAGGATTTGGAAGGTTAGCTAGGGCCAACTGGTCTAACAAAGGGCATGGACAGGCCTAGGTCAGGTTTTTGGCACAAGCATTCTAAACCATCCATCTAGACACACAAACATAAGCCTTTAAGCAACAAGGGTTTAACTATAGACATCTCGGGAGGTCAAGAGGGCCTGAGCGCGATTCTAACCGAAGGCTGACAAACCACTCATGCACTCACCAAGGACAAAGGTTGACCAACCAAGGCTTCACTTAGTTAACAACACATCTACTCACAGCCTTAACAAGCATTTGGAACACACAATCAATCAGCTAAAGCAACCAACATTAACCACTAAGCTCAAACCAGACAAGCATTTATCTATTAGCACACAAGCAACCATAGACATGCAAAACAGGGTGAACAAAGGTTGTCATTATTTTATTTCCTGTTTACTAGATTGGAGCACAACTATATATCTAGAAACAAACATACCAAGCAAACTAGAGCATACTTGTTTGTTAACTATAAGCAGTTTACAATTTTAAGTTAACACACTTATCTAGCATATGAAGCTATCAATCAAGCAACAAGCTCATGCATAGTGTATATTCCAAGAAGGAATAAATAGACACTAGGTAGCAACAACTAACAAGCAGCATGCAACAACTTGATTTGAGGGTACAATCAAGCATAATCAACAGTTTAAGATATTCTAAATATGTTAGAAAAGCTAAATTGCAGCCACTTAATTTAGTTGCAAGCATTTAATTCTAACAAGCATATAAGCTAATATAAATTAAGGCTAGATTAGAGAGCAATTACAAGGCATGGTGCACATAAAAACATAATTCTAGGCATAACCATGTATGAAAAACAGTTTGTATACATCTTAAACATGTTAGACAGTTTATGATTAAGCAAAATTAATTTTTTTCTTACATGCACTTATTAATTTACCTACTTTAACAAGGTGAGACATAGAGCTGTTTCAATCTACTCCTAGAGAATTCCAGGAAGATTATAGCAGCTCACTCATACATTTAGTAGGCTATTACTAGCATTTCAGCCTATTTGAGCAAGTAAACAACCTACACAAATCTAGCAAGTAAACATGCTTAAAACAACTTAAACAGGTTTAAGTTATTTAATGTTGTTAAACAACATGTTTTACATTTTTCTTGCAACAACATGATACTAGTAGGGTATGAAAATTAGTTTCGCAAACATTTACTTCATATAACTCTAGTTCTCATGTTTGCGAGAACATAAGCCTGAACAGAATTTCATTATTATAGCATGAAAAGCAACTAAACAGCAGGTTTTAATACATTTCCTTGCTAAAGCATGTTTAAGCTAACAAAAACTAGAATTACATGTGTTAGGAAGCACCTAGCATACCCAAAGAAAACTATATACTAACAGTCACAAACAACAAGTTTTATTTGTTTCTTTAGATGGAGCATTTCAAAACAAAACTAATTCAATTGGTTTCACCCCAAAGAGAGTTTCTTAGTTCAAAACATTGAACCTACAAGCTTAGCACGGTTTTGCCACACAAGCAGGATAACATCGCGCAAGTCATTTAGTTACTACAAGACATTTCAACATAGGGGAAAATTTTAGCAATTAGAAGCTTATTGTCTAACTACTCTTCTAACATACAGGAAGCAAAGCAAGAAACCACACCATCATGTTGAGCAAGACCACACACAATCATGATGAGCTAGCAAGGTGATCTAAACAACATCATACAGGTACTTACTTCTAGTCTAAACAAGCAATCACTTATCTAGAAGATATGGAAACACTCATATAAAACCTTGCACACTACAAAACATCATAAGCAAGACCATATTACAACTGACTCAGGGCAACTTATAACACCAGACCTAACATGTATTTCTAACCTTTACAAGCAGTCTAGCACATCACATAGAAGCACTAGATCACAACAACTTTACCATTACAGGAACAAAGGTGAGGAAGCATTTTGATGCACAGACAATCATTATGTTTTATCATTACTTTAGTCACACATGACAACAAGTGGTTCATTATGAGAACAAAGGTGAGAGAAGCATGTTCATGAGCAATGCACAAGAAGATGTATGCTCATCCTATACGTCCTCATGAATTGCCAACCCAAGGCGACAATCACGTTCTAGATCGGTGGCATAACACGCACTCTCGATATAACTAGTCGTCAACTATGCATACGCATTCGAGGTTAGCGTACCTGCAGAAAATCTCATTTCAGCCCAGCCCACAGTATGAATATCATGCATTGCTGAAAGTAAATCTAATACTAACTTAGGCGCACACCCAGTATACACGTAAGTAGTATATGCACCCATCATAAAAGTATTACTCCCACAATTAAATACCTTCACCCGCATTCGTGTGCTTACGAGTACAGGTTCCAGTACCAAACTAGCTCTTCCCTAGACCAACGGTTGTTTGGTCATGCTCTCACAACTCACACTTACCTTGGCGTAGAGGCAATTGATCCATACATTACTATTCCGAAGAATAGCACCCATACAATTTCACCCTTGCCGTATGGACGACAGAAAACAACAGAAATTAAACATGATGCACGACCCCCAAGTTAGTACTTAAATAGCCACCTAAAAGTCCTAGTTGGGCATAACTGGAGGTTGTCGCTAGCACATAGTTTACAAATTAGGTTTGACAAACTTGCCTACTAGCTAAAGCTTTTTTAGATAAAATAGGCTTTTTAAAACAAAACTTTGTTTTAAAACCATGCACATGACAGTATTATGCTTAACCTTGCTCCGATACTAGCTGTGACAGAACCGACCAATTTATAAGAGCACAAGTGCAAAAACCTCCGCCGAAGCAGCTGAATTAGCACACTTGAGCCCATATAAACCTGGTAGTCCGGAAATCTCGAAGGATTTCAAACATTTCAACACTCAGCCAAGATCGCATGGTCAAGCAAATACAAATCATGTCCACGGAGCTTGCAGCGGGAATAATATTACAATAGAGTTCACAAATAATGATACAAGTTGAGTTCCATTTAATTTAGAAGAAACAACATAGCTTTGAAATGAATATCATAACATAGGTTGAAATACTTTGCTAGCTTGAGTGACATCCTCCAACAACAGCATAAGAGAAGAAGTATGGAACTGCCGAGCCCACCAGCACTGGCCATCACCTTTCGGCAGGCCTAACCTTGAATTTAGTTCTTCATCGTTGCTTGATATACCAAGTCCGTGCTCAACTGCCGGCTTAACTGACGACGAACACCTGGGGTGTTACAATAGCCTCGCCTCCGCGCCAGCCTCTCCACGCCGCCATGCGTCGACCGTCCTTTTTGCGGACCTCCCCCGGTTTTGAGGCCGAAACCGAGAAAACTGGGCCTTCCCCCAGTTTTGAGGTTGAAACCGGGAAACCAGTCCTCAGGCTTGAGTTTTGTGGCCCAAACTCAGAAACCCGTGCACCCAGGTTTTGAGGCCCAAACCTAGAAACCGTCCACGCCGAGTTTTGAGGCCCAAACTCGGAAACCGGCCACCCCGTGTTTTGAGGCCCAAACTCGGAAACCGTCGATGGTAGCTTTTCGAGGCTCAGCTACCGAACCTTCGCCGAAGACGGGATGTGGTTCGCACACCCTGAGTTCCAGCACCGATGTCGGAACATGTCCAGCCTCCACGCCGCCATCCTTCTCGGCCTCCCGCCAAGTGTCACGACACCATCACCTTCCTCCCAACTCGGCCGATGCACCGCACAGCCCCATGTACTCTTGTTTGTCAATGCCACGTGCCAGCTACCACAGCTGGTCCTCAGATCTCACGGTCCTTCGGTCCAAGCTCCACGTCCGCCCTTCACCGCTCCCGGTCCGTCGGCACGGCACGTCCCTACTTGACCTTCACCTCACCTTCGACCACTGCCCGAGCTCCGCACCTGCACATCAACACAGCCAAGAGACATGTTGCCCGTTGATCGATCACTCATCACTCAGGAAGGGAACCACAAGGGCACATATCAACCTTGTGTTCTCAGAAAGCGAAGCCAGCCGCAGCGTCCTCGAGTGCTGCCACCGAGACCTGAATGGTGGAGGAGTCGGGAGCGCAGGACAAAGGTGAATCCAGTGTTCCTCTGATCGTTAGCCAGGTGAACCCTCTGCTAGGCTCCTCTCCATCCAGTACCCAGGTTGATGCAGCACCTAAAGCGGTCGTTCTTCCTTTTCCTCAGGTTGGTGTTCCATACTCAATCTTCCGCTCTCCTGCTCAATTGGAGTTTGACCGAGTGATAAACGAGTGGTTTTTCGCACTCGACAGCCAGATGAGCCTACTTTGGAGATGGTCTTGGCTGAGATCAATGTGGAAGCTTCATATCGTCCACAGGAGGAGTCCGAGGCTGCCCCCGAGTCCTCTCGCCAAGGATCGAAACTTGAAGTCATGGGGTACAACTAGGATCTCACCCGGTTGAAGGAGTTGAGCGAGCAAGTGATGGCACCTCCCGTAGCGCTCCATCAATTTGTTGAGGTAGTTCCTTTGAAGTCCTATTCGTATGTTGTAGTCTCATCCGGGAACTTATATTATTGTCTCCGTGCAGGGTTTTGATGTGAAAGTCGCTGAGCAGATCACTCGGATTCGCCAAGAACTATCTCTTGAGAATCAACGACTCAAAGATTACATCGCCCAGGATCGGATTAGTTAGAAAGTGGCCACTTAGCTCTTGAATATTCATATCAACGAGCTTCAAAACAATCTCAAGGTTGTTGTTGATGAGCGTGACGCGGTGAATCAACGGGAGCTCGAGTTACTCGGGAAGCATGCTGCCTCAGAGCAGAAGCTTAAGGATGTTATGAAATCCTCTAAGAAGGAGCTCTCTGGTAGGTCGAAAGCACTTTCTGGGTCCTTATTGATTTGTAAGCCTGTGATACTCATCCGATTATTACATCTTCTAGATTCGAAGATGCTGGCCGCTAGATGGCAAACTGCTTTCAACCGTAAGGAGGCGGAGCTTGAGGAGGTATTTGCTAACGCGCAGAGTAGTCTTCAAGAGGCCAAACTGATTCGTAAGGGTGATGACCGGGACCTGCTGCAGGCATTGAAATCGACGAAGGAGTCGCGGGAAGCTCTAGAAGCGGTCCAGGCGCAGCTGAAGGAGTCTAAAGAGTCTCTGAAGACTTCGCAGGCTTCTTTGAAAGCGCTAGAGCTTGCTGTCGAGCCTGTCTTGGACATGATCCCGCGCCCTGAAGGAGCCGACGAGTCTTTGATTGCTCGAGCCAAAGCTGCACCCGGGCGGCTAGCTCAATACGTCAAGGACATGGCGACTTCAGTGGTGTGTGGTCTCCTGGCAACGCTGCGACTTCATGTGTCATCTTTTGATTTGTCCTCTATCATGATGTTGCCCGATGGCAAGACTGATGAGGATCTCACAGCGATGCAGGAGGAGGTCAAGGCCATAGTGGAGTACTCGCAGATTCTAGATCTTGTAGAGTAGTATGTCTTCCTCGGTCCTTTGGCCATGTTTTGTATTGCCTGTAAACAAATATTATTAGAAGTAAAGAATCAAAGTATAATTTACTTTTGAGACTTGTGAATTTCATATGTTGTCAACTCGGCATTGCAAGAAATGTCTTCTCAATGGGTCGCTTTGTTTGAGGTGGATGTATGACCAGTCATCTTACTAGACGGGTCTATCCGGGTGCTCTCTAGCACTTTGGGTGTGGGTCATATGACTTCGTTTCTCTTATAGTCTTTGACGATCTATAAAGAACTTAGTCTGCCCGAGTACTACTCTTAGTACCCTTGTCCAAGGGATTTTTTTGATCAAGCACCTCTTGAAGGACCGTAACGATGGTTCCTGTCGGGTGAATCATATCCTCTTGGTAGTCACAGCTTGAGTGCGAAGTTGGGTCGGACCTCTGTCCTATTAATGTGTAATAGGGTGAGTACTATTCCCCTTGTTATACCTTATAGGAACTAGTATCTACTTTGTAGATACCGTATTCGCTATAGGTTGATAGCCAGGTTTTAAACCGTACTATCATTTGAGTTGTATTGAGCTCGAAGCTCGTAACTCGAGTATGGTTACCGCTGAACCATCCACCCGAGTAATATTATATATTAGTCAGTGGGGTACAATAGCTAAAGCTTATTGTATGCTTAGAAAGATTTTATCCAACTAAATAGTCGTTATAAATGTAATTAAAAGGATAATTCATAAAGCTCTTATTTCTGATGAAATCCAAACTTTTTTAATATCCAGGAAATAGATACATCTGCCCTGAGTCGAATCTGTAGCATTGTCCTTAGGTATGGAATTTTTTCAGATGCTCAATATTCCATGAATTTGGCAGTGGAGAACCATCCTCGGTGACTAACTCAAATGACTCGGGTCTTGTTACTTTAGATACTATGTAGGGTCCTTCCCATGGACTCATAAGCTTGTGGTGGCCTGTGGTATTCTGAATTTTCTTTAGGACCATGTCGCCTACTTGGAAGGTACGGTGATGGACGTTCTTGTCGTAGTAGCGCCTCATCCCTTGGAGATATCTTGCTGATTGAAATAGCGCGGCTAACCAAGCTTCCTCGAGGCTGTCGACTTATAGGCGTCTTGTGCCATCGGCTTCTCCTTCGTTATACTCCTCTGTTCGCGGAGAATTCCAGATTAAGTCTGCCGGGAGGATTGCTTCGGTGCCATAGACTAGGAAGAAGGGAGTTTGGCCTGTTGCCCTACTTCGCTGTGTTCTTAGCCCCCAGACTACCTTAGGTAGCTCTTCGACCCACTTCCCGTCGTGGTCCTTTAGAAGATCGAATAGTCTTGGCTTTAAACCGGCAAGGATGAGGGTGTTTGCTCTCTCCACATGGCCGTTTGATTGTGGATGAGCCACTGATGTGTAGTCTATCTTTATTCCACAATCGCTGGCCCAAGACTTGAACTCGATTGCCGTGAAGGGGGATCCAAGATCAGTGATAATCCTGTGTGGCATCCCAAAGCGATGGAAGATGCTCTGCATGAATTGTACTGACTTTGAGGCATTGAATTTGACCAGCGGCATGTACTCGATCCATTTGGTGAACTTGTCAATTGCAACGTAGACATACTAAAATCCTCCTGGAGCACGCTTAAGAGGACCCACCATGTCGAGTCCCCAACATGAGAAAGGCCATGACAGCGGAATACAAATCAACTCGTGAGCTGGCACGTGTTGCTGTTTGGCGAAGAACTGGCATGATTGACAGCGACGGACTAAGTCTTCTGCATCTTTCAAGACTGAGGGCCAATAGTACCCTGATCTGAAGATTTTTCCGACTAATGTCCTTGAAGCTGCATGATTGCCACATCACCCGGAGTGGACCTCGTTCAGGATTTCTTTGCCTTCTTCTAGTGAAATGCACTTGAGGAGGACTCCTGATGAGGCACCGCGTCGATATAGCTTGTCTCTGACTAGGACATAATTTTTGCTACGTCTGGTGACCTGCTCTGCGGCAGTTTTATCACTAGGCAGTTTATGCTCCTTGAAGTAGTCGATGAAAACTTGTGTCCAGTCGGGTGCTAGAGTTAAAATCTGAGCAGAGGGTGTAGGATCAACCTCTTCCATCTCTTGGATTGAAGGTTTGGATAGCTCATGCATGAAGGTACCCCTAGGAACCAGAGCTCTATCGGATCCCAATTTTGCTAGGATGTCTGCTGCTACATTAAGATCCCGGGTAATATGAATAAGTTCTAACCCTGAGAATTTTTTCTCTAGCTTGCGGACTTTAGTGCAATAGGCGTTCATTGTTTCCTTGGTGCAATCCCAATCCTTGTTAACTTGGTGAATCACTACGAAAGAATCGCCATAAACTAGGAGTCGTTTGATGCCCAATGTGACTGCTAGCTTTAGCCCGTGTAGTAGTGCTTCATATTCTGCTTCATTGTTGGTAGCGGGCCACATTATCTACAGAACGTACTTGAGATGCTCTCCAGCGGGTGATACAAGTAGCACTTCGGCACCTGCTCCACCGAGTTTTAGGGACCCATTGAAGTACATCTTCCAATGTTCGGGAGTAGCGTTGTCTTGAACCTGCTGTAATTCTGTCCATTTGGCGATGAAATCAGCCAAAGCCTGTGACTTGATTGCTTTCCTTGGAGTGAACTTAATATTTAGTGCCCCCAATTCGACTGCCCATTTGGAAATTCTTCCGGTAGCATCGCGGTTTTGAAGGATTTCTCCCAACAGGAAGTCCGTAACAACTGTGATCTCGTGGGCTTCGAAGTAGTGTTGTAGCTTTCTTGAAGATATGAGTAAAGCATATAGTAGCTTTTGCACTTGTGGGTACTTGATCTTCGAATCGGAGAGTACCTCGCTGATGTAGTATATTGGTCGTTGGGTGTTATAGATGTGCTTGTCATCCTTGCGCTCCACTACAATTGCTGTGCTCACAACATGTGTGGTAGCTGCAATGTATAGCATCATTGGTTCCCCGGGTTCTGGTGGCGTGAGTATAGGAGAGTTGGTGAGGTATCCTTTGAGCAGTTCAAAGGCCCCGTCCGCTTCGGTTGTCCACTGAAATTTATCGCCGGCTTTGAGTAGTTTGAAGAAAGGTAGTCCCTTTTCTCCCAGCCGTGAGATAAATTTGTTGAGCGCAGCCATACACCCGGTGAGTTTCTGAACATCCCTGACGAATGTAGGTGGCTTCATATTGATGATGGTTGTGATCTGTTTTTGACTAGCCTCGATGCCTCGATGGCTAACAAGGAATCCGAGAAACTGGCCTGAGGGTACTCCGAATACACACTTTGTAGGGTTTAGTCTCCATTGGTATGAGCGTAACCGGGTAAAAGTTTCCTCTAGGTGTGATATGAGGGTAGCCGGATCCTTCGTCTTCATGACCACGTCATCAACATAAGCTTCCTCGTTGCGGCCAATTTGGTCGCCCAAACAATCTTGGATGGCACGCTGATAAGTAGCCCCTGCGTTCTTCAACCCGAAGGACATGGTTTTGTAACAGTAGGCGCCAAAGGGAGTTATAAACGATGTCTGAGGTTGGTCTTCTTCTTTGAGAGCAATCTGATGGTACCCGGAGTAACAATCCAGAAAGGATAATAGAGTAGATCCTGCGGTGGCGTTGACTATTTGATATATCCTTGGTAATCCAAAAGGATCCTTTGGACAGTGCTTGTTGAGGTCTGTGTAATCAACACACACTCGCCATTCTGCAGAGTTCTTCTTTTTTACTAGTACTGGGTTAGCTAACCACTCGGGGTGAAGAATTTCTCTAATAAACCCAGTCGTGAGTAGTTTAACTATCTCCTTCTTGATTTCCTCTTTCTTCTCTTGTGAGAATCGTCGTAGTGTTTGCTTGATGGGCCTGGAGCCCTCTTTTAGTTCCAATTTGTGCTCAGCCAAGTTCCTTGGAACTCCTGGCATATCTGCCGGTTTCCAAGCAAATATATCTTTGTTTGCTCTGAGGAACCTGGTGAGCGCGAGTTCCTATTCTTCAGATTGGTGAGCGATGATGACCGCCGTCTTTGATGGATCACCAGTTTCCATGTCAATAGTTTTTGTGGAAACTTCTGCCGATGGTTCAATAGGGCCCGTCTTCTTGCTTGGGATTTCTGAATCTCCAGGCTTAGCGTTATGTACCATCTGTGCGAGTTCCTGTACCTCTAGGGCGAGTTGAGCTTTTTCGGCGATTTGGACAGCCTCTGTGTCGCAATCGAATGATCGCTTCAAGTCAGCCCTGTAGGTTAGAATACCTTTGGGACCCGGCATCTTCAGCAGAAGGTATGGATAATGTGGTATTGCCATAAATTTGGCGATAGCTGGTCGTCCAAATATGGCATGGTATGATGATTCGAAGTCGGCTACCTCGAAACTGATGTACTCAGTCCGATAATTGGTCTGAGTTCCAAAAGTGACAGGTAGTATGATCCTTCCGAGTGGTACAACCGCCTTTCCGGGTACTATGCCATAAAAGGGGGCGCTCGATGGTGTGAGCTGAGTTGTAAGGTCCAGGTTCATCTTGCGTACAGTGTTTGCAAAGATGACATTGAGTCTTGCTCCTTCGTCTATGAGTACTCTTCCCAATTTGATCCCGGCGACCGTAGGATCCAGAACTAGCGGGTAGTGCCCTGCGTTGGAGAAGTTGGTCCATTGGTCTGCTCGAGAGAAATTGATCGGATGCTCAGACCAATCAAGGTATCTGGGGGTAGCCGGTTTGGTAGACATAATTTCCCGTAGGGAGAGCTTCTGCAGGCGCTTACTGCCACTGGTGGTTACTCCCCCGAATATGACGTTGATGGTGCCTTTGGGGTGTTGGAAACCGCCTGCATCCTGCTGAGGGTCTTCGGTTGCTTTCTTCCCCTTATCTTTTTTGTTTTTGTTGAAATCGGAGTTCAAACCTCTCTCTTTGAGTTGTTGACAGTGCCTAGCCTGGTGTCCTCCTTTTGGATGGAAAGGGCATGGGCTGTCGAGGAGGTCGACAAAGCTGAAGGGCTTGTTCCCCTTTTTCTGAGGTTCCATGGCTGCAGCAGTGTTGTCCCGTGTTCTCTTGCGGGTATTTTGCTGAGCAGTCTGGTTTCCTCTTTGATTATTTCCTCGGTCACCTTGCGTGTTTCTTTCAGGAAAGCGCTCCTGTGTGCGTTCCTCCGTCGCCATCATGGAGTTTACTGTCCGATGAAACTCGTCAGCGGTGGTCAGGTCATGCTTGATGAAATCCTTGTAATTGTACGTTTCGCAAATTCCATTGCCAAAGAGGTCGATTACTTCCCTGTCTATTATGTCGGAGACTGTGGAGCGGATTTCAGAGAAACGTCTGTAGTACTCCCGTATTGTCTCATTTTTCTGCTGCTTGCAGGTTCTAAGCTTGGTCCGAGGGTCCGATCGTTCCGGGACGCCCGCGAAGTTCTCTATGAAAATGCGGTGAAGCTGTTCCCAGGAGTCGATGGACTCGGGCTTAAGCCTATCAAACCATGCAAGGGGCATTGTCTCTAGAGCCATGGGGAGAAATAGTGCCTTAACATCATTGCTTCCCCCTGCTAACTCAACTGCTTGAGCATACAATCTGAGCTATCGCTTGGGTTCTGTCTTCCCATCGTACTTTGAGTAGTTCCTTGGTTTGAACTTTCGTGGGAACGGGACTGCTCGGAGTCTCTTGGAGAAATAGGGGAAACGATCGACTGCGTCAGATGCAAGAATGTTGACTCCTCGGTATGATGATTCGGCTCCTCCCTCAGCTTGGTCGGGTACCCGGTTGCCCAGTCAACTCCTTGCTGGAGCCCGGCCGAGCCACTCATGAACAGGTCGCCTTTGGCTGGGGTGAGATGAATCTTGCTCATCAGCTAAGGACTCAAGGTTTCGACCCTTGAGCTGCAGTGCAGTGGTCTGAAGCATGATCAAGCATCGTTCTTCATCAGGGGTGCAGTTGTCCTTGGTGCCCATCTTCGTGGCTAAGGCCAAGATGTTTTGGTAGGGTGTCTAGTACACTTTGTGACTAGCTACTCTCATGAATTCAGGATCGAGGTTGCGCGAGCAGTCGGCTCGTCGTCGATTGCGATCGTCGTGAGACTGAATTTCCTGGTCTCTGTCTTGACGAGCTTGGCGCTCAGCTTCTTCTTCCAGACGCCTTCGATGATTGTATTCCTCTAGCCGCACATTGTAGCGCACCATGGCCTCTTTTCGATGAGTTGCCCGTCTTCTGCGAGCGTCTTTGGCCTGATTCCTTCTTATCCTTTCTGCCTTCATTGACTCGGTTTCTCCGGGTCCTTCTGGGTCATTATCGGATATCATGCTCAAGGTTTCATCATCTCGAAGGACATCTAGAGGAGTTGGAGGTCGTAGAGATGACTGGTGTCCTGCCATGAAGACTTCATGAGTGTAGCCCTGGTGTGTTGATCCCGGAGTGACCGACTCCAAGGTAGAGGCACTGGAGTTTAGCTCTGTTGAGGTATCATGTTCCTCAAAAGGGAGTTGATGTCCGTGTTGGTACGGGAGAATCTGATCGATTGTGCCAACCAATCTAGCCGGGGCTGGTTGTATTGGCCAATGGACGATGTTGCCTTCCTCGGTTGAACTAAAAACGAGTCCCTGCTGAGCTCCTGTCAGCGGGATCTGTTGAAGTTTTTTGAATTTTGGTCCAATCAGCTCTTGGAAGTTCTCTGCCGAGTTGCACAGTCCAAAGGGGATATGATGCGTGGAGTCTGAGTCCTTCCTGGATCGAGAAGTCATATCGGAGTAGGAGTCGAATGACTCTGCGTGGTCCCCAGATTCTTGCGATCCTTGGATCGTGAGGTTTGTTAGATCCCGGTGAGATGATCCATCTTTGGTGTGGCTTGCGCTTCTGATTCAGGTTGAAGTTGTCGATGCAATCTCCCTTTATCATCCGCGATGCAAGTCCACGAGCCAAAAACAAAAATCAAAAATTGATCCCACCGAAAACATGTTGAAGTGGTTCGTCGAGCTCTTAATTGTAGAATCGCCGAGAGCCCCTACCTGGTGCGCCAGCTGTCGGTGTTTGTTAACCGGCAACTCGTCTTGAGGGATCTCAGACGATTTGTTCGGTGGGGATCGGCGTTCGTAGAACCCGGCGAGTACACAAGGACAGCAATTTATACTGGTTCAGGCCGCTTAATAGCGTAATACCTTACGTCCAGTGCGGCGTGTGCCTTGTGTTATGATTCTAGATTCAATTGATAGGGGTCGGTGCCAGCTTCCCCTTATATATTCGGGTGAAGCATGACATATGCCGAGTCCTAGTCGGATATATCAGAGGAGTCCTATTCTAATTACAAGACTTCCTTTAAGAACTCGACTAAGTTACAATGAGAGTCCTAATCCATGTACACTTCGTTTCATGTCTTTGGATCTCCCGTTTCACCCAGAGTTAGTCGGAGTAATCATCTTCTGATGATATCTCTGACATCCTGGTCCGTCAGTCCGCCGTTGGGCAGACAGGGCACGGACAGGACTCCGGACAGTCCGGGATTTGGTTGAAGCTTGCAGTTTAGTGTTTTTGCTCTCCCGGCTTTTCCGCTTGGTTTTCGGACTTCTCGTTTGGCCCTAGAGTTAACCAAGAAACCTCTCTAAGTATCTTTGCTACTTGTTAGCATAGGTATTTGGAGATTTCTCGATGTAGCTTTCCATCTACGTTCAGGAGTCGATTTTTGGGGTCGAACTTGAGCCGAAGCTTTTGGTGTTTAGTTCATTCGTGCTTTGTGGTGCCTCGCTGTGATCCTAGGGATCATCCACCCTCTTCCAAGGGTCGTGGGCATCACGTTTCGGTCGAAGTTTTTGGGGGTTGATATTTGGGACAAAGGCCAAAGTTTTGAGAGAAATTTTTTGGCTCCCATTCACCCCCCTCTGGTCGCCTTGCTTTTGCATTCTTGGTCCTTCAATTGGTATCAGAGCAGGTTAAGGATCTTCCACCTTAGCCGGTTCCAGATCCACAAAATGCGACATGGATCGCGGCGTGGGCAAACCGCCGTTTTTCGATGGGATGAACTATGCGTATTGGAAGATACTCATGTCAGCCTATCTTCAGAGCATGGGTGCTTCTGTCTGGGAGATTTGCAACAAGGAAGATTACGTGGTCTTGGCTGCTCGTGTGACTCAGCTACAGATCGATGAGCACGATGCCAATAGCCAAGCCCGTAATGCTCTTTTCACCTGTTTGAGCATGTATGAGTTTGATCGTGTTTCTCATCTCCCCGCGGCTCATGAAATTTGGGCGACCCTCATGCGCTTCCATGAGGGAACCACTCAAGTCAAATCCTGTCTCTACGAGTTGCACAAGCGGGAGTATGAGAACTTTTGACACATGCCTGGCGAGAGCATAGAGAGTTTATTCGCTCGCTTTTATGTGATTGTCAACAGGATGAGGGCTAACAATGAGTTGTTGCCTTTCGATGATCATGAGAGGGCTCTCAAGCTTTTGCATACTCTCGATCTGTCGGTGTGAGACTCTAAGGTCCAGGCGATCATCGAATCGCCTAACTATGAGACCCTCATGTGTGACGAGCTCTTCAGTAAGCTCAAGTCCAGTGAGATTGATGCCATGGCGAGGGCTTCTTATGAAAATCCTTCTGGCCCGTCGATGGCTTTGCTTTTTGGGTCTTCTGCTAACCCCTCTGGAGGCTTTGCTTTGTCTTCTCTTCTTTCTGTCACAGAGGAGCAGCTGGAGTTCATGGGAGACGTCGAGTTGGCTTTGCTTGCCAACCTGTTCTCATGGTTCCACAACAACCGCATGAACCGACGTCGTGGAGGAGGACGCGCTGGGTGTTTCGAGTGTGGCGATCCGGACCACTTCATCACCAACTGCCCAAAGAAGAACAAGCAAGTGGCAGGCAAGGGCGATCGTGGCCACAAGTATGACTTCGGCTGGCACAAGGAGAAGCACGCTCCTCCCAAGCACAAGCGGAAGGGCGGTTTCAACAAGGAGTACATCAAGAAGAAGTACATGGAGAAAGCCCAGGCCGAGCAGCGTGCTTTTTTCACCACGCTCAGCGACGTCGATGACTCGGATGACGACTCCGCTGCTTCAAGCGACGACGAGTCCAAGAAGAAGAAGAAGATCGAGAACAAGCTAAACGGCCTCTGCTTCTTCGCCGACAACAAGGGTTTCTGCACCATGGCCCTCGGCAAGGAGGTCGACAGTCAGCTAGAGGAGACCCCTCGGAACGACGACAATGACGACGACACCTCCCAGGTATCTCAGACTCCTGATGAACTTGCTACCGAGGTCGATAAGCTTACTGCCGCTCTTCTTAGTCAAGATAAGCTGCTTAGGCATGCTGCTAGAGAGCGGAAGGAGTTTAGACAGAAGTGGGAGGATACGGTGAAGGAACTTGAGCTGGCCAAGTCCACCGTTGTCATAACTGAGGAGGATGAGTGTGAGATGTTCTCCAAGCACATGACAGACCTTCTCACTCTGAGAGGTAAGTATGCTGCTTTGGCTGGAGAGGTGGATGAGCTTCGGTCTAGACCCGTGTTGCTGGGTGCGTGCAAGTCTTGTGCAGGCTTGCAATCCGAGTTGGCAAAGAAGAATGCCAAGATTGTGTATCTTGAGAAGGCCAGCTTCGGTAGCACTTGTGTGTCTAGGTGCACTTTGTGTGAGGGTTTGGAGATGGAGATTGCTAATGTGAAGCATGACAAGATGCAAACCGAGGAAGAAAACACATACCTTCGGAACATCTTGTCATGGGTGTCTTGTGGTGAGCCGCAACTTGGGATGATGTTTGCCTAATTCAAGCGTGCTGCTGGAGGCCCAGGTGTAGGTTTTGCTCAGGGTGTTGAGTGTGCTTCATCTTTTGGTAAGATTGGAGAGTCGATTGGTCTTAACCCGAGTGCGAAGCCCAACTCCACCACTACTCCCAAACTGACCAACATTCCACCCAAAGAGCCTTTCAAGCCTAACACCGAGGATGGGGTGTTTGTTGAACCTCCAAGAGCTCCACCCAAGAAACAGACATGGGCTCCAAAACCAAACCACCTCAAGAACAAGCTAGATACCATGCCACCTATCCAAGAGGAGCTCATGCCACCGAAGGGCAAAGTGATCCACACCCACTACCATGAGTACCAACAACCCCCTATGAGAGCGGTGAGGTACCACTGTGAGCACTATGGGAGAGATGGACACTTGAGGGAGTTTTGTTTTTAGCGCAAGAGAGAGGAGCGCCGTGCCAGGGAGATGAACAATGCGGACATGTACCATACTTTCCATGATGTACATGTGCCGAATGTTCAGAGGAGAGCTGCTAGGCCTAGAGGTCTAATGCCTCAAGGTCCTAGGCCACAGGGAGGTTTTGCCCGGCAGGATCCTAGCTTTGCAGGATATGGACCCCGTGGCGGTGGCTTTGTTGAGCGTTACCCTTCACCGCGTTTTGAGTATCGTGATGGACGCTCTTCCCTTAGCGGACCACGTTTTCCTGTGCGTGGTGATCGCTTTCCGCGTAGGCGTTCTAGGAATGGTTTTTCTACTAACAGTTCTTTTGAGCAACTGGCCCAACACTGGTACTCTTCTCATTTTACTCACCCTAGTGTTGGATTGTTTGTTCACCCTATGTCTTTTTATTGATGTAGGTAAAACGATTGGAGGACATTTGGTTGGTGGATTCCGGGTGTTCGAGGCACATGACTAGAAATGCCAAGTGGTTCTCCAGTCTTAGTCTAGTTGCCGGAAAGGAGTTTATCACCTTCGGCGATAATAACAAAAGTAAAGTGTTGCCTCGTGGGTCGGTGCGAGTTAATGAGCACTTTGTGTTGCATGATGTTGCTCTTGTTTCTAACTTGCATTTTAAGCTTCTTTCTATTTCACAACTTTTCGATGATGACTATGAGATTCATTTTAAGACGAATCTCAGTCGTATTTTAGATCCTCAGGGCAATCTTGTATGTTTGATTTCGCCCTTTGGGAAAGTCTTTCGAGCGAATTTCTCGGAGTCGTTTGGAATTTCTCATTGTCTTTTAGCTGGACCTTCCTCCTCTGATCTTTGGAAGTGGCATAGGAGACTAGGTCACCTGAGCTTTGACTTGCTTGCAAGGCTTAGTTCACTTGGCTTAATCCGAGGATTGCCCAAGTTGTGCATGGAGAAGGATCTTGTTTGCCATTCTTGTAGACATGGGAAAATGGTTGCTGCTCCCCACCATCCTGTAAATCAAGTTATGACCAAGCTCCCTGGAGAGCTTTTGCATATGGACCTTGTTGGTCCGGCTCGGGTGAGCTCGGTTGGTGGGAAGTGGTATGTGCTTGTTGTTGATGATGACTTTTCAAGATATTCGTGGGTTTTCTTTTGAGCTGAGAAAACTGAGACTTTCTCTTTTGCTCACAATCTGATTTTGCGTCTTTAGAATGAGTTCCCTAAGAACTAGATGTGAGCTATTAGAAGTGATAATGGTTCCGAGATTAAGAACTCGGATTTTGAGAAGTTCTGTGATTCTTTGGGTTTAGAGCATCAGTTTTCTTCCCCCCTACACACCGCCATAGAATGGTGTTGTAGAAAGGAAGAATCGGACCCTTGTTGAGATGGCCAGGACGATGCTCGATGAGCATAGGACTCCTAGGCGGTATTGGGTCGAGGCTACGAACACTGCATGTTATATTTCCAATCACATTTTTCTTTGAGCTATCTTGAAAAAGACTTCTTATGAGTTGCGGTTTGGAAAACAGCCCAAAGTGAGTTATTTTAGAATTTTTGGTTGCCACTGTTTTATACTCAAGAAAGGCAACTTGGACAAATTTGAGTCTCATTCTTCTGACGGTGTATTTTTGGGTTATGGCACTCATACTCGTGCATAACGTGTACTTAACCTTGATACTAACCGAGTCATGGAGACATCCGATGTCACCTTCGACGAGACCATGGTTTGTCCTTCTTCTAGATTTGAGAGTGCAGGTGATCATGAGGTTGGCGAACCTCTTTTTGATGACAAGGACGAGGGTGCTGAAGGGATGGATGATCCAGCACCACCTTCACCTGCTGTGCCACAAGGATCGGCTTCTACTACGATGACTCACGGTCGCAACCCCTCCTCGTCGACTACTTGGGGGCCATGGGATCCGCCACCTCGGGCTATACCATTTGTACCTGAGGAGGCGCCAGCTGCTGTTGAGGGTGAGGTTTCTTCAGCTCGGGAGGCGCCACGACACATTCAGCGCCAACACCCGCCTGAACAGATGATCGACAGCATCGATGAACGTGTCACTCAGTCAAGGTCACAACAAATCTCTCACTTTGCTCATTCTGCATTTGTTGCTGATTTTGAACCCCGAGATGTTGGACATGCTTTATCTGATCCAGATTGGGTTAATGCCATGCATGAGGATTTAGAAAATTTTGAGAGAAATCTGGTTTGGGTTTTGGTTCCATCTCCTCCTAACTGTCACCCTATTGGTACAAAATGGGTTTTCAAAAACAAACAAGGAGAGGATGGCCACATTGTGAGAAACAAGGCCAGACTTGTAGCCCAGGGGTATAGTCAGAAGGAGGGGATAGACTAGGAGTTGACTTTTGCTCCTGTAGCTCATTTGGAGGCAATTAGGATACTCTTGGCCTTTGCTGCATCCAAAGGGTTTAAACTTTTTCAAATGGATGTCAAGAGTGCCTTCCTAAACGGCTACATAGAAGAAGAGGTGTATGTGAAACAACCCTCCGGTTTTGAAAATCCCAAGTTTCCAAACCATGTTTTTAAACTTCACAAAGCTTTGTATGGTTTGAAAGAAGCCCCTAGAGCCTGGTATGATAGGTTGAAAACCTTTTTGCTTGCTAAGGGTTTTAAAATGGGATGTGTGGATAAAACACTTTTTCTCCTCAAGCAAGGCAATGACACTCTCTTGGTCCAGATTTACGTGGATGATATCATTTTTGGTGGTTCTTCTCATGCTTTGGTTGCTAAGTTTGCAGATCTTATGAGCAGGGAGTTTGAGATGAGCATGATGGGCGAGTTGACATTCTTCCTCGGGTTGCAAATCAAGCAATCCCGAGAAGGAACGTTTGTGCACCAGGGCATGTACACCAATGACATCCTGAAGAAGTTCAATATGGGTGAGGCCAAGCCTCTTCCAACACCCATGTTGACCACGATGGCCCTGGATGCGAACGAAGATGGAGAAGCTGTCGACCAGAAGGAGTACCGAAGCATGATTGGGTCGCTGCTATACCTAACGGCGACACGCCCGGACATTCAGTTCGCGGTGTGTCTTTGCGCGCGCTTTCAGGCGTTGCCACGCACCTCTCACCGTCAGGATGTCAAGCGCATTATGAGGTACCTTCATTTCACTCCAGAGTTTGGGATTTGGTATTCTGCTTCCTCCACCCTCTCCCTTTGCGGTTATTCTGATGCCAATTTTGCTAGTTGCCGACTTGATCGCAAGTCCACTTCTGTGACTTGTCAATTTATTGGTTCTTCTCTTGTATCTTGGTCCTCTCGCAAGTAGTCTAGTGTCGCCCAATCTACCACAGAGGCTGAGTATGTTGCTGCGGCTAGCTGCTATTCTCAGTTGCTTTGGATGATGGCCACTTTGTGTGATTTTGGTCTGAGCTTTTCTCGAGTTCCTTTGCTTTGTGACAGCACGAGTGCTATTAGCATTGCTAAGAACCTCGTGCTGCATTCTAAGACCAAACACATTGATGTGCGCTTCCATTTTCCGTGAGACCATTATGAGAAGGGTGATATCGACATTCGCCATGTTGATACTCATCATCAGTTGGCAGATATTTTTACCAAGCCTTTGGACCAATCAACCTTTGCTAGGTTGAGAGGTGAGCTTGGTGTGTGTTTTCCCTTTTAGATGGGGGGAACATTTTGTCTCGTGTATCATAGACTGACTCTTTTTGCTTCATTTCGTTTTCATTTTTTGAGTAGAATAGTCTTTGCATTTCATCATGCATCTTTACTTTCTGAGCTTCTTGACTATATTCCTTAGAATGTAACTATGCTCTGTCTAGTATGCTCCGATGCTATATGATGATGCTTGTAGCTTATGCTCTTTCTGATCACTGATACATGTTGTGAGCTGAGCTATTTTATGAATGGTGAATATGCTTAACAAACATAAAATTTGAAACTTGTTCACCATTGAGATTGGCAACTAGCATGTGTAGGATGTGTTGAAATCACTTGTGCTTTTCATATATGCTAGGTTGCTATGTCTCTAGTTCTGAGTCATTCACTTGCTTGGTATGTTCATACTCTGTGATAAAATTGAACCAAGATAAGTGAATTGGAAAGATCGAGATGGGATTGCTTGTCAACACATCACGGTATCGAGACTGTTTCTCACTGCACTTTGAGTTAAACTTGAGCCGTGTAGTGTAAGACTGAAACCGTTGCTTTAAGCTTCTGATTGCTTTTGCATAGGCTTAGCTCGGTTGAAAAGTTAGGCAATGACAAGCTCTCAACCTCTCGCAATCACATGCTGAAATTTGAACTTGTGTAATTTAACCGCTGCAACTCCGATAAAATTTGAATACACAAGTCTATGTTTCATTCTATAGCATGATGACTGAACTTTGGTAGGGGTAGTTCACCTTGTATACATGTTGAGCACTTGTTTGACTTCCTGTCTATACATGTTCAGTGCTATTTTGATGGTGAATATCTTTTTGGCTAAAACTGCTCACATTCCTCATATGTTCATATTTAGTATTTGGTGATCAGTTTGAGCCTTTGCTAGCATTTTGTGTGTATTGTTAAGTCATCGAATCAGCACTTTGTAGAGCATATTTTCATTATATCGACTATATTCTTGAAGCTGCTAACGTGCATTTTTGACTCATATGCATTTGGATGGGAGAAATCTGCTTGATAGTGCATTATCAACTAAGGGGGAGAAATTTGTCAAATCATATCTTAGTTGCTGCATTGATGAAGGGGGAGTTTGCTCGTTTGGTTTGGAGCATTTTTTCCAATTGGTTCGGAGCATTTTTGGTAGCTAGTTGTGTTGAGCCTTTGCCTCTTTCTTGAGGGACTAGCGACTTTGCTTCTACGCTCTTCACTTGATATCGAGCTTTCTCGCTAGCGGTGTTGAGCCTGTTCTACCTCTTCTTGAGGGCTAGTTTTGCTTTGCTTGGTTGCGTCGAGCCGTTGCCCATGTCTTTGGGGACCAAGTTGTTTTGCTTATTCCACTTGACCTTCTTTCGGCTTTGCTATGCTTTTGGGTCATTTGGTCGAGTTCTCTCTCTTCCTTCTTCCTTCTTCTTCCTCTTTCATATGATTTGTGTTGGTAGTTGACAATGCACTCATCAAGGGGGAGATTATGGATACATGGGTGTATGTCGGATCTTGAGTGATGAGTGATTGTCAACTGGTTTGATGTGCATGTTCTTTGGCTTGTGTTTTGCAGGTGTCGAGCACGAAGACAGTGATCAAAGGCAAGGTGAAGGTCAAGTAGGGACGTGCCGTGCCGATGGACCGGGAGCGGTGAAGGGCGGATGTGAGGCTTTGACTGACGGACCGGTGGCCTGAGGATCAGTAGTGGTGGCTGACAGCCTGGGACAGCGACGAGCGGAGACTTGCGGGGCACAGTGTTGCTCGGGTTGAGGACCTAGGGACATGTGTCGGTGGACGGGGTGCACGGGCGGTGCATCCCCTCTACGGCGTCGGTTTGGTGGTTGAGCCACAGAAAAACCACCAGTGGACGGTTTCCAGGTTTGGGCCACAAAACCTGGGTGTTGCGGGTTTGCCGAGTTTGGGCCACAAAACTCGTGCTGAGGACGGTTTCCAGGTTTGGGCCTCAAAACCTGGGCGCTGGCGGGTTTCTGAATTTGGGCCACAAAACTCTGGCGATGGACGACGGGTTTCCCGGTTTGGGCCTCAAAACCGGGGGTTAGTCATGAAGACAGGTTTCCCGGTTTCGGCCTCAAAACCGGGGGCGAGGTCCGTGAAAAGGACGAGCAGAGCGGTGGCGGCACGTGGCGGCAATCAGTGAGGTCGCGTCGAGGGGAAGCTACCTATTGTGCGGGCGTGGCCGTCGGATCAACATCTACTTCGAGTTGGTCCAGAATAACCTTAGGGTTTAGCTGGTTCGCTCTGTAATTAGTAGGGGTAGAGTGGGAATTAGAATTAGGATAAGTAGGGGGAGACACCCACCTCCCAAACTTATCTCAGTCATTTTCTATTCTCCACTTAGGGTTTCCTGCTCTCCCACATCCCTGCTATAGCTACTGAGATCCGCAGAGAACCATACCTCTGTGTTCATGAGATTTTGAGGAAGTGAGACCGTAATCTCACTGTTGTAGCATGTGGTAGCCACACGGTTGCAAATTTGTGGTTTGATTCGCGTTTTGAATTAGTTCTTCGAGTTCTTCGTTTCTCCACATTTTTCCCGTCACTCGATATCCCTCTACGCTACGTCTTTTTCGAATCCACTTGAACCACCATGTTCTTTGATGTGAGGAGATCATTTCCACCGAAGGAATTCATCTAACTCCTCACGAACAAGCAGATCGTGTTGATTCTAGTTTCGTGCTGCTTTTTTGGTTCATACACCTTCCCCTTCGATTTTCCGTTGATTGAGTTGATTTGAGCGGATGATTTCTTGGGGATAGTCTCCTAACTACTTCGTGATCATCCTCTTCAATTTTGGTATCAAGGGATTTTGATTTGAATCGATTTTGTGGAGATTTGGTGAAGAGGCGATTGAAATCGCCTTCACTAGACGTTGGCGGACACTCCGCGCATCGGGCGTGAGCCAGACCAGTGGCTCGTCGCTCCTGCGTTCAGTAGGTCAGAACAACTGCGGACAGTCCATCGTAGGAAAGGGCGGACAGTCCGGGACTGCCCAGGAGCTATTCAGCAGCATTGCTGTTTCGCTCTTTTGGCAGGCGGACAGTCCGCCACCTGAGCCCGGACAGTCCGCCGTTGAGCAGACAGTCCGCGGACAGGACTCCGGACAGTCTGGGATTTGGATGAAGCTTGCAGTTTAGTGTTTTTGCTCTCTCGGCTTTTCTGCTTGGTTTTCGAACTTCACGTTTGGCCCTAGAGTTAACCAAGAAACCTCTCTAAGTATCTTTGCTACTTGTTAGCATAGGTATTTGGAGATTTCTCGACGTAGCTTTCCATCTACGTTCAGGAGTCGATTTTTGGGGTCGAACTTGAGCCGAAGCTTTTGGCGTTTAGTTCGTTCGTGCTTTGTGGTGCCTCGTTGTGATCCTAGTTATCATCCACCCTCTTTCAAGGGTCGTGGGCATCATGTTTCGGTCGATGTTTTTGGGGGTTGATATTTGGGACAAAGGCCAAAGTTTCGAGAGAAATTTTTAGGCTCCCATTCACCCCCCCCTCTGGTCGCCTTGCTATTGCATTCTCGGTCCTTCACACATACTTCTGGGACCTCATTGATCCTTATAGTCTTGCAAGCTCCAAGTGGATACACTTCACCAGAAGAAAGTTCTTCAAAAATTTTCTTGAGCACCTTACATCCTTCTGGCGAGCCTTGCTTGCCCGACATCGACTTCGCCTGCTCGGACAAGCTCAAGACAGCGTCGCCAACGGATACAAAGTGCTCGGGGACTAGCTGTGGGGATACTACCTCCGTATACCCCCGTGGACCTACATGGGCCCTTTGTTAAGGACAGCCCAGCTCGCGAGGCCTTACATCACGCGACCAGCTCATCGTGCTCGTCAAGGACTCTCATGAAGCCTTGCCCGCCAAGGAAGATCCTAGAGTTAGATCTGGATTCCTTGCCTTAAGGAACCGTTTGTAATCTGTTAGGACTCGACAACTGTAACCCTGCTCCCCGGCCATATAAGGCGAGCAGGGACCACCTTGTCTCAACTCAGATCCCCTCAGATCATCTAATCAGCAATACAAACCAACCACTAGAACACAGGACGTATGGTATTATGGTGACTTGCTGGCCTGAACCTGTCTAAATCGCTGTCTCTCGTCCCTGTCTCCACGCTTTGCAGATGTCTCGCACGCCTCCACCGCTTAATATACAACCTTGGGCATACCCCTCGGTAGACTATCGACCATATTTCATCGACGGTGCTACATATATGTATATGGGTATGCATATATGGAGCACATAGATTTTAATTTCCTACAATGTATTCATATCTGTTGTGGGAATGGGCTGAAATGAGATTTTTTTTAGGTACACTAACCTCGAATGCGTATGCATAGTTGACGACTAGCTATATCGAGAGTGCGTGTTATGCCACCGACCTAGAATGTGATTGTCGCCTTAGGCTGACAACTCGTGAGGACGTATAGGACGAGCATACATCTTGTTGTGCATTGCTCATGAACATGCTTCTCTCACCTTTGTTCTAATAATAAAAAACTTGTTGCTAAGTGTGACTAATGTAATAATAAAACATGAAAGTTGTTTGTGCATAAAAATGCTTCCCCACCTTTGTTCCTGTAATGATGAAGTTTGTTATGGATTAGTGCTTCAATATGATGTGCTAGATTGCTTGTAAAAGTTAGAAATAAATGCTCTGTTTGATGTTGTTATAAGCTAGATGGAATATGGTCTGTTCTTTATAGTTTGTAGTGTGCAATGTTCTACATGAGTGCTTACATATTAGTGAGATAAGTGATTGTTTGTTTAGGCTAGAAGTAAATGCCATGTATGCTATTGTTTGAATAACTCTGCTATCTCATCATGACTGTGTGTTGTCTTACTCTGCATCATGTTTGCTTGATAAATTACTTACACAATAAGCTTCTAATGCTTAAAAGTTTCCCCTATGTGGAAATGTCTTGATGTAACTAAATGCTGGTGTGATGTTTTTCTTGCTTGTGTGGCAAAACTATGCTAAGTTCGTAATTCCATGTTGAGTTAGGAAACCCCCTTTGGGGTGAAACCAATTGGGTTAGTTTTATTTTGAAATACTCTACCTAAAGAAATAATAAAACTTGCTGTTTGAGCTTGTTTTGTATGCAGTTTTGTTTGGGTTTGCCAAGTGCTTCCTAGACTTATAATTCTAGTTTTGTTAGCTTAAACATGCTTTAGCAAGGAAATGTACTAAAACCTTTTGTTTAATTGCCTCTCCATGTTGTAATAATGTAATTCAGTTTCGTGCTGGTTTTCTTGCAAAAATGAGAACTAGAGTATATGAATTAAAATTTTGTGAAACTAATTTTCATACCTCACTAGTATCACGATTGCTGCAAGAAAGATGTAAAAACTTACTGTTTGACAACATTAAATAGCATAAACTTGTTTAAGTTGTTATAAGCATGTTTTCTTACTAGAATTGTGTAGGCTGTTTTACTTGCTCGAGATATTCTGAAATGCTTGTAATAGTCTACTAAATGCATGAGTGAGCTGCCATAATCTTCCTAGAATTTTCTGGGGGTAGATTGAAACAATTGTTTGTCCTACCTTGCTAAGTTAGAGTAATTAATAAGTGCATGTAAGAAATTTAATTTGGATAAACCATGAGGTTCTCTATCATATTTAATATGTATATAAACTGTTTTCATACATGGTTATGCCTAGAATTATGTTTTTAGGTGCACCATGCCTTGTAACTGCTCTCTAATCCAACTTTAATCTTACTAGTCATATGCTTTGTAAGAACTAAATACTTGCAAACAATTTTAGTGGATACAATTTAGCTTTTCTAAAATATGTAGAATATTTTAAACTATTGTTATACTTGATTATACCCTAAAATCAAGTTGTTGCATGTTGCTTGTTAGTTGTTGTTACCTAATGTGTGTTTATTCCTTCTTGGAATATGGCTATGCATGAGCTTGTTGCTTGTTTGTAAGTTTCATATGCTAAATAAGTGAGTTGTTAACTTAAAGTTGTAAACTGTTTGTAGTTACAAAAAGGAGTATGTTCTAGTTTGCTTGGTATGTTTGCTTCTAGATAAAGAGTTATGCTCGAATCTAGTAAATAGGAAGTAAAAGTATGACAACATCTATCTACCATGTTTTGCATGTCTATGTTTGCTTGTGTGCTATAGATATGCTTGTCTGGTTTGATTTTGGTGATTAGTGTTGATTGCTAAGCTGATTGTTTGTATGTTCCAAATGCTTGCTAAGGTTGTGTGTGTAGATGTACTGTTATCTAAGTGGTTCGTGGGTTAGTCAAACCTTTTATCCTCGGTGAGTCATGAGTGGTTTGTTCAACCTTCGTTTAGAATCATGCCCAAGCCATCTTGACCTTCCGAGATGCCTCTAGTAGAGCCCTTGTTGTTTAAGACCTCTGTTTGTGTGTCTAGTTCTGATGGTTTAGAACGCTTGTGCCAAGAACCTATACCTAATCCTATCCATGCCTTTTGTTGGACCAGTTAGCCCTAGTTAACCTTCCAAAAATCCTAGTTCCAAACCATGGTATGTCTATGCTTTTGTGTAGCCATGCCTCTAACTAACATGTAGATACAAGTTTGGCCTTAGAGTGCTGCCGAAGCCATAGATGTTTGTACCCTTTGTTGTGAAGTCCCTTGTTTGTTTGACCAGCCAAGTTTAGTTCCTACTAACCCTAGCCTTTGATCGTAGTTTGTCTTCCCTAGTTGTGGAAACCTTGCTCAAACCCATGTATCCCCTCGGTTGCTTTTGTTGCTGCTTGGCCAAATAAAGTTCAAGAAATCTTTCGTCTTGTCATGACCTTGATGTGCACCAGACGAATCCTTGTTGTCTTGTGCCATGTTTTGTCCTTGAAATCACCTCCTTGTTGATTTCCAAACCTTGTGATCATCCTTGTTTTGCTTGCTTATGTCTTGCATGTGATGCCAATCCATGCAAGATTTATCTACGTCATGTGGGATTCCGCACTGGTTGTGGATTCAATAATGGTGTCTTGGTTAAGAACTAATGGTGTTGCGACGAAACCGAGAGCCTCCTGTGGCTGCAGACACATGGTTGTGCTGCTCGGCGCGCGCTGGTATCGTGGTTTACAATCAAGATTTATTATAGAACTACACCAATGTGTTATCTTTCATGAAGCTTCTCCTTGTTATCTCTTATATTCCTTCAAAAAAATCCTTTTGTTGGCTTAGATGAGGCAGTGTTTCTTTCTGAAAATGGCAAAGATGATGACCTTTTTAAGAATCAGACAGTGATAAAAGCAGTAAAAGACCATAAGAGGTGGTAGACAAAGGACTCTGTTTGATCAACAACAAAAGATTGAGCAACATATATGGTCATAGTGAAGCAAAGTAACACAAAAATCTTAAAAAGTGGACAAGTGACAGCTAAGGAGTGAGCAACATAAATGTATGTTATTGAACCAGATACCTGAGGTCTAGCAGTTTTCTATCTGAACTTCACATATATCTGCATGATGATCTTGTAGTCAACCCAATCTTTTCAAGATGTGTCTGATTCTCTGCTAACTTTGGTTGTGACTATGTGCTTTGATATCCGACAGTGATTGCAGTAAAAGCTAAAACCTTGGATCTTTATATGTGTTGAGAGACAACAGATTAGTTTCGGTCATTAAAAGCCAATCTCCAGTTCAGGAATGACTCCTTGGTAGCTATGAAGGCTATGTCTCACAGAACAATGTTATGCCCGAAGTCTATAAACCAACTGTTTTTGTTTGTGGTACTCGTACATCTAAGTTTCAGTCGTGTTCCTACCAACTCTATCCTGGAGAAATTTAAATGGTAATACAAGACAGTATGCCAGCCTAGTAACTGAGTCAGATTTATACCTCGGATAAGGACAGACTCATGATACATTTGGCTACTATGAAAAGGTTATTCCAGATTATTTTGGATGAAGCCAAAAAGGACATTCAAAATCAATCCCTTATTCTCGAGCAGTCGAGGTGTTCTACCAAAAATCAACTCCTAGAAGTGCAGATTGGTGACAAATTGATGTGTCAAATAGCAAATTTCAAATTATGTTCCTGCGTTGTTGAGTGAATTTTAGAAGATTGCTCTATAACCCAACTAGTTCAACAAGTCAGTTCCACTGAGTTACAACTACACCATGAAGAAGAATGATGTTGATCTGTTTAGTAGTACAGAGATTCAGTAGCTTAGTATTGACTGTTGCTTTTTGGAGATAAGAAATTTAGTGAATAAGGATTAGTGAAAACGTGGAATCGGTAGAGTCAGCTATCACATTCACCGCTCTCTTATCAGATTCAGATAATACAGTTTTGTCATCACAGAAAGAGAATTGCACACATGGATCCTTATGTAGCTTTCCATCGATTGCTACCTGATTAGTCAAACATTCATAGTAGTACAAACAGTGGTTGCAGTCAGTCAGTTCCTCCCAGTCTCAAAGGATGTTGTTGCTATAGTCTCTTTCGGACGAAGCTCCTATATTTGTAGTAATATTATTTTGGATTTCTCCCAAAGTAACAATGCAATTTTGATTTCCCGTCAACCTAACAGCGAAGACTTGAGTGCACCTCAACTATGGACCAAAACTAAACTGCCATGAAAATTGCCCATAAAATTCTTTGTCAGTGCAATAACTGTTCAATGGTTTTTACTCTGATTTAGAACTTGAGGGCTGCACCAACCTATCATGATGAAGTACATGAAGAAGAACAAGAACACGATGCTAGATCATATGCAGGGGATGATATGGCTGATTTGCACTTACATGATGATGATGATGACTTTCTGAGTAGACGAGTGGTCCTTCGAGTGGAGCAAAATAAAGAGGTAATTTACTTGTCCTCCTCTTCACCGCCTTATGTGTAGGTGTAGTATATCAGTTTTATTAGAAAGCTATGATACCCCACATAGCTAGACAAATAAGAAGAGAAACCTTATGTTGTTTTTCACATATTCATTATAGTCCAAACATGATAAGCCAAAAGGATAGACAACCTCTCCAATTAATTAGTAATCAAATTCTATCTATTTAATTGGAAATACCTATAGTTTATTTTAGTACTTCTTGCTTTTGAGGATTTTTAGTTGTAGAAGAGACGAATCAGCAACAATAGATTTTTAGAACCAATTTTTATGGTGTTCTGAAATATTTTATTCTTCAGGGTGGTAGAGATGTGATACTATATAATGTAGTAAGGCCCTATGATGGTCGTTGTGGCAAAGGCTACCGTTCAAACAAAGAACCCAAGGGCTATTGTTGGGGGTACTGCTCTTGGCGTGCAGTTCTGTGAAGTGGTTGTTAACCATGTGTTTGTGAGGAACGTTGTACTGCCTCGTCCATATGAAGGGGTCAGCACCATTTTAGAGGCTCGTGGGAGATGCATTGCATGGCCACATGATAGAGTAATGATCTAACCTCTCTATAATCTTGAAAAAGCAATCATTATATTGTGTTGATTACTAATATTTGTTTTCTACTGGATGAAGGATGTCAAGAAGATACCGCAGCACACAAAAAGTGGTGGCACAGGAAGGCCATCACAGCTTGAAGGTATTTTACTTGACTATTTTGATTTATATATATAGCTTGAAGGCCATCACAGCTCATGTAATAATCAGATTCTATCTATTTGTCAACTTTGTTTCTTTGAATGTCAAACTGATGATGCGTATGGATAATGTAGAGATTTTTCCGTACAAAGTAGCAGAATTACTAAATAGTTGTGCCCCTCAAAGAACAGGGAAGAAATTTTAGTCAGCGAAACAGTTGTGCCATTCTGAAAGCTGTGCTATTTTCTGGGTTGCATCTTTGGTCACTGTACGAGTTGTTTACTAAATACGATGCTGCTGGTTCCTTGCTCGCTGCTTGTACCTTTGGTCACTTTTCTTATTAGTTATAATAGGCCTTATTAAGCTGCTCGTTCCTTGCTCGCTGCTTGTAGTAGGCACGCCATTGCTAAGTAGACTGAATGAAATTATATAATGAGCCTGTGCCACCAAACGGTTGATATCATAGCTGCCCATTGTACGGTAATATTGTTTCACTAATAACAAAGCAAGACTTAATGATATAGAGCATATTTCACTAATATTCTGCCTTTTTCATGCTAGGTACTTAAACTATGTGGTGTTACAAGTGTTTTGGATTGGCAACCTTTTGAGGGATGATTAGAGAGCCGTCACATGATCTGTGGAGTGGCAGCAACTTCAAATATTTTGGAGGGGCAAAAAATGTCTGAGAACTGCTGCATGAAGACGAACTACAGTTCTATTCTTTTGTTTGCACCTACTACTGTGCAGGCCAAAGACATGGAAGCATTGATCGAATATCACTTTTGTGCCTAACTTTAGTAGTGTATGTCTGCTAGTGACTACTTTATATCCTGGACCTATGTATGGCTCTATGTAGTATGATCATCACTTGGCTTGATTATAATATCCAGTTGGTGTATGAATGGAAGATCTTATATATATACCATTTCTATAAAATGAATAGTATTCGATCAATGTCATGCTTTCTATATGAATAGTGTATGTATGGAAGATCTTATATGCTATCTGTATAAAATTAAATGAGTTTGCTCAATGTACGTGATGTCTGAACAATAGTGGATTTATCAAATTATTCAAATTATATTTATATCTATATGTGTAGTATAGTTTTCTCGACAGTTTAGTGGCTAGACAGGGCAGGGTTTGCAGCTTACCTCGGAAATTCTTTCGCTAACATATGAACTGTCGAGAAAGATGTTAACTGTCGGCGTAGGTCTTAACTGTCGGCAAAGAATTAAGTGTCGGCAAAGGTTTCAACTGTCGGTGTAGGTAGACCATTTCGCTACCAAAAATGTGTCGGGGATTCGTTTAATTGTCGGCAAATGTTTCGCCGACTGCTTCTACCGCGACTGTTCCTAAAGTGCCGGCAAAATATTTGGTGGGAGGTTATCTGTCGGCAAAGGTGGCCTTTGCCCACAATAGCAAGTGTCGGCAAAGGTATGTTGTGTTATAGTGTTTGTGGATGATAGGGTGAACTACGGACTAGTTCTCTACCTAACTCTTTTTGCAGTTTCTCCCGAAATGGCGTAGTAAACTGTTATCCCCGATCTGAGATTATGGTTTTTGGTACATCATGAAGTCGAACAATCTGGTTGATGTAAATCTCCGCATAATCTGGTGCTCGATAATGGGTCTTGACTGGAATAAAATGTGCGGTCTTGGTAAGACGATCCACAATTACCCAAATTGAGTCATTTCCCTTCTGAGTAGTTGGTAATCCGGTGATAAAATCCATACTCACTTCTTCCCATTTCCACTCGGGTACTAATAACGGTTGAAGCATTCCGACTGGTTTCAGGTGAATGGATTTTACTCGACAACATGTATCACATCGCGCACATAAGCAGCGATTTCCTTCTTCATCGTAGTCCACCAAAATCTTGGACGCAGATCTTGATACATTTTGGCACTACCAGGATGAATAGATAACTTGGACAAATGTGCTTCATCCATAATCCGATTTCTGAGTTCTTTATTTTTAGGTACTACTAAGCGCTTGTCAAACCATAGAACTCCTTTGTCATCAACTCAAAAATGTTTCACTGGTTCAGTTGCGGTCTTCATCTTTTCTTTGATATGGTAGATCCCTTTATCTGATTTCTATCCTTCAAGGATTTGGTTAACTAATGTGCTTTGCAACTCGATATTGTGCAGAATTGCAAGATGCATAAGACTGAACTCATCTTTCGGTAGTAACCTCTTAGCGTTGCAGTGCGATTTCTGACTTAACGCATCAGCAACTACATTTGCTTTACCAGGATGATAATGAATCTGCAGATTGTAATCCTTGTATAACTCAAGCCATCTTCTCTGCCTCATATTCAACTCAGGTTGAGTGAAGATATACTTGAGACTTTTGTGATCCCTGTACATATTACAGACATTATCGAGTAAATAATGTCTCCAGATCTTCAGAGCGTGCACAACTGCAGCTAGTTCCAAATCATGTGTAGGATAGTTCACTTCATGTTTCCTCAACTAGAGAGAAGCATAAGCAATCACTCTGCCTTCTTGCATAAGAACACAACCTAAACCAACTTTTGAGGCGTCACAAAAGACATCAAAGGGCTTTTCAATGTCCGGTTGAGCCAAAACAGGAGCAGTGGTCAACAGTTTCCGTAAAGAATGGAAAGCAGTTTCACACTCCTCTGTCCATTCAAACTTCTGATTCTTTTGCAACAAGCTTGTCATAGGTTTTGCGATCTTGGAGAAATCGGGAATGAAACGGCGATAGTATCCTGCTAAACCAAGAAAACTTCGAATCTCACCAACCGAAGTAGGAGCTTTCCAATCCATTACTTCCTGCACCTTACTGGGGTCCATAGAGACTCCTTCTTCTGACAGGATATGACCAAGGAAATGTACTTTCTTCATACAGAACTCACATTTACTAAACTTCACAGAAAGTTTATGCTCTCTAAGCCTGGTCAAAACAATTCTCAAATGTTCAGCATGGTCTTCCGGGTTTTCTGAGTAGACCAAAATATCATCAATGAACACTACTATGAACTTATCCAATTCTGGCATGAATACCGAGTTCATCAAACTCATGAAGTATGTTGGAGCATTCGTCAATCCAAAAGACTTGACAAGTTACTCATATAAACCATATCTGGTCGAGAAAGCGGTCTTTGGGATATCTTGTGGCCGAATTCGGATCTGGTGATAACCTGACCTCAAATCAATCTTGGAAAACACCTTGGCCCTGGATAACTGGTCAAACAGAATGTCTATCCGTGGTAACGGATACTTGTTCTTGACAGTTACAGCGTTGAGTGGACGATAATCCATGCACATCCGCAATGACTTATCTTTCTTCTTGACGAA
This sequence comes from Coix lacryma-jobi var. lacryma-jobi, assembly GCA_009763385.1. NCBI lineage: Eukaryota > Viridiplantae > Streptophyta > Magnoliopsida > Poales > Poaceae > Coix > Coix lacryma-jobi. The sequence goes on from CM019824.1 coordinate 94,072,668, forward strand.
CAAGGCTGGACAACCCCATTTTGAAACACTCGGTTGGATGAATCCCTTGCCTAAGAGTTCCTTAATCTGAGTCTTGAGTTCTCCTAGCTCATTGGGTGGCTTACGATACGGTCTTCTCGAGATTGGTGCTGTTCCGGGTAACAACTCAATAGCGAACTCCACTGCCCTCTTGGGTGTTAACCCTGGTAACTCATCAGAAAAGACATCCAAAAAATCTTGGACAACTGGAATTTTGGAAAGATCTTCTATGGCAAGAGTGCAAGATAGGTCAACAAAATCGACACCTCTAGGAAGAGATACACGAAGTTTGTTATTGGTTCGTCTGTCGAATAAGGTAACAGTTCTATTAGCAGTGTCTAACACCTTGTTCCACATACTCATCCAACTCATACCTAAGACTACATCCAAACTTAGCCCAGGCAAAACTACTAGATTAGCTCCAAACTTGTGCCCTCCAATTTTGATGGTTGCATTACAAACCATCTGTCTGGATAACACGCTACTCCCCACGGAACTTACGTGAAACCCATAGTCCATTTCAGACATTTCTTGATTATGCTTTTGTGCAAATGCTTTGCTCATGAAGGAATGCGATGATCCAGTATCAAACAAAATAACTACAGGATGATGGTTAGCAAGACACATACCAGCAGTCACGGGCTCTCCTGCACAAGCTTCTTCAGTGATCATGTTATGCAGACGTGCGGGGTAGTTAGCTTGCTGCTTCTTTGGGTGTGGGCAATACCTTGCAAAATGCCCCTCCTAATTTAAATTGAAGCACGGTCCACGTGCAATAGACTTGCCTCCTGTTGAGCTGCCTTGACCAACTCGAGCTTGAGTTGCTGCCATCTTGTACGGCCTTTGGGTACGCTAATATTGTTATTGACCTTTCTTCTGGGGTGGCCTGAAATGAGCTCCAGGCACTGGTGGACGATACTGGGAACGCTGAGCTGGTGGTCCTCTAGGCTGTGATGGTCCAGACTCCAAAGTTCTCTTTCTGGCCTTGCCCGCTGCATGCTTATTGTTATGATTCTCTTGGATCATACAATCACTGATAAAGTCATTGAAAGTGGTACGAGATGATGTACCCATGGATTTTCCCATTTTGGTATTCAGTCCTCTCTTGAAACTGGCTATCTTCTTAGTTCCAGTGTTTACAAATTATGGCGCATAGCGCGACAAGGAATTGAACATATGATGGTATTCTGTGACTGAGCGGGTCCCCTGCGTCAAGCTCATGAACTCTGCCACTTTCATCTGGGTCAATCCTGGCGGAATATAGTGCCCTCGGACAGCTTGCGAGAACATCTCCCACATGACAGGCGCACGGGCAGGATTGGTGGTACGATGATGTCCCCACCAAATCCCGGCCGGTCCCTGCAGTTGATGTGTGGCATATTCTGCTTTTAGCTCCTCTGTGAGCCTAAGCAACCGAAATTTTTGCTCCATGGTATGCAACCGTTCTTTCGCTTCCAAAGGTTCAGCAGCCTCCTTGAAAATGGGCGGTTTAGTGTCCAGAAAATCCTTAAATGAGCTGTACTGGTTCAGCTCTGGGCGCTGGTTGCCATGTGCCAGATTTTCACGTAGCAATGCCTCGATATTGCGCTGACTCCCCAGAAATTGGGCGAAGAGTTTCTCGGGAGTGGCTGGTGGAGGAGGTGGTGGATTGCGGTTGTCTCTGTTGTCCTCATTACCACCACTACCGCCAGCTCCACTGCGAGTCGTCGTCATCTGCATATGCCGATAGCAAGTGATCATTAGGTGATGTTGTAGTAATTGTAGAGAAAAATAAGCCATGTCATACTAAATTTATTCGGAAAACAAATTCGCCAAACAATTACAGAGGCATAATAAATTTCAATCCATATTGCAGCATCACATAATAAGATTCCTCATTAACATAACATGCAAACGCCAACATAAAACATCCATAAACGCCCATACATATGGGACTTTCCAAAGGTCTTGCACCACATGCACATAGGTTCGCAACTCGCCTTGCATCAACCCACAACATTACATCCACTCGCAACAACCACAAAAGATCAAGTTCGGGCATCATGAAACAAAAGAGCGCTAGGTACTAAAACATACGATCTAGCCTACTCTCTAGCGGCATCATCATCACCATCATCGCTAGACACATCCGAAGAACCACTAGAAGAGTCATGAGGATCTGGGTCCTCCTGAGGAAAGATGGGGTTCCTCTCGTTCTCCCGGCGATGGATCTCCTCATGCAGGCGGTCATTGTAGTCCTGAAGGTGGTGAAGCTGCAACTCTAGGTCTCCCACTCAAAGCCTCAGGAGTCTGTTCTACTCGGTAGCACGCATGCCCTCAAGACACACACCTCGAAGAGACTCCTCGGTCTTAGCCATGATGGTGGACAAGAAGGTCGTCATCCCCTACTGGTCACTGAGTTGCTGTGCAGTGTCCTGCTCCCTCTGAAGTGCCTGATCCCTCTCAATGGTCATACGGGCTAACTCCGCTGTGAGACGGTCTATCTCTGCAGTGTGCTCCTCCTGCCTCCGGTGCTGTGCAGCCATCTCCTCACTGAGAATGTGGTCCAAATGGTCGTAGCTGCACGACAGACACCCATAGGTGGCCATGAGTGCAGCCATCGCACTCCCGACTGGTCCGGCACAGTGCTCCCTCTCAAGTGAATTGGTTTCAAGCACAGTGGCTCCCGGCTGATGCCACACTGACTGGTAAGGGTCCGCCGTCGAAAAGATGCTAGCAGTGGCCTACGCAACCACCTCCGGGTGATCCTCCATAATATCCTGAAGAACAGTATAGGCAACCCTGTTAGCTCCATCCCACAGGGTCCTACCCTGTAGTGTGAACACCCGGCGGCACCACACATGATCCTTCTTGTCGCGACTGGGCACGTCCACGTCCACTGTGTACATGTAGCGGTCCTCCGAGAACTGTACACGGTGCCAGTCGTACTGTGGCTCCTGACCCTCCTGGTATCCAACCAAATGCAGCACCCTCCAAAGGATCGTGGGCATGCCAAACTCATTCAGGAAGTCCTCCGATCCCTCAGCAATCCATGGCCCGAACAGATAGTTAGGCCTCTTGCCTCCAGTTGACTTACGAGCGGTTCGCTTGGTACGGGCCATCTGAAAGAAGTTTATCCACATAGGTTTAAATTAGTTGAGAACAACTTTTATTAAGAAAATGGGATGGATATCATAAGGAAGGAAGTAAGATCAATGCAAGATTGTATAATCATGATGCATGCATGTAACATACGTCCTCACTTGTCTAACAATTCTAACGGCTAGACAGTGCCATACAACGTTCACTCATAGCGTTAACTAATCGAGCTACACGTTCGCAAGTTAGTGTACCTACAGAAAATCATTTCAGCCCTGCCCACAGTATGAATATCATGCATTGCTGAAATTTAAATCTAGATACTAGCTTAGGTGCACCCCCAGTACACACGTAAGTAGTATATGCACCCATCAAAACAATAGTACTCTCATAATTAAATACCTTCACATTGTGTAACATGTATATATTCCGGTACCAATCTAGCGCATCTCTAGATCGGCGGTTGTCCGATCATGCTCTCAGTTACTTTACACTACCCATTTCTCAAATCTACCCGCAATTAAATACTTTCACTTGTACCCGTGTGCTTACGTGTACAGGTTCCAATACCAAACTAGCTCTCCCCTAGACCAACGTTTGTTTGGTCATGCTCTGACAACTCACTTGTTACCTTGGCATAGAGGCAAAATGATCCATACATTACTATTCCAAGGAATAGCACCCATACAATTCCTCATCGCCGTATGGATGACAATATACAACAGAAATTTAACATGATGCACAACCCCCGAGTTAGTACTTAAATAACCACCTAGGATCCTAACTAGGCATAAGGACATGATCACTGGCACCTTAGTTTTCATCCTTAGGATTTTCAAATCCTAACATAACTATTAGTTGGCAAATACTGCTTATCCTTTAGAAAATACTAATTTTCAAATACACTTATGAATAGTAACGCTAAGCCTGCTCCAATGCCAGCTGTGACAGAACCGACCAATTTATACCAGATTAAGCACCGAAACCTCCGCTTTCACAAAGATTATCATGTACTTAAGCTCGTACAAACCCGGTAGTCCAGAAATCTCAAAGGATTTCAAACATTTCAACATCAGCCAAGATCATAATGGTTTAGCGTACATGTCCACAAGTTACATCCCAGTTCGCACATAGTTCAAATACATCGGAGTACGAAACAATAGTACAAAGCATAGTTTGAAACAGTAGAGGAAGCAACATAGTTTTGAAACACGAATTTAGTTTGTTCATAATATGGTGCCATCAGCCTGACCAAGTCCACAAAAGCATCAGGAAAGGATAAGAGTGGACCATGCCCTTTGTCTAGTCATCCCCCGTAACCGGGTACAGGCAGTTCTCACAGTAGCCATAGAAGCAATGTCCATCTGCAACAACAAGGGAATAAACCCTGAGTACGAGAAGGTACTCCGCTAGACTTACTCGTCATAAACCAGAAATAAGGTGACACCAAGGAGTATGCAAGGCTATATCTGGTTTGGCCATACTTACCTTTTTGCATAAAAGCATTTTATTATTAAATCATCATCATTAGAGTATTAGCAATCAATTTTATGTAATCAACCTGATTAACTAGATTTGCACCTAATCTAGAGCAATAACTTGGCTAATTAATCAAGCAAGAGTGACTATTTCATCAATAGCCTTTTAGATTCAGTACCATAACCATCTTTAATTCCATAAGTTACTATGGTAACACATGCCCAGTCAAGTTACTCACTGTCGAGGAGCGATGGCGATTATAATCGAGTCCTACCCAGCTGGGGATAAAATATCGCACACTCGCCCGATCACACCTTGCCAGGTAGCCGTCGGCGACCAGTTCAGGAAATTCGAGAACACAAAGTATCTGGGGTTGGCTAAACAACCATTTGCATGATGTCATTTTTATTATTAAATAAGTAATCATCATTGGAGTATTAGCCGTCAATTTTATGTAATTAACCTGATTAACTAGATTCGCACCTGATCTAGAACAAGCACTTGACTAATTAATCAAACAAGAGTGACTATTTCATCAATAGCCTTTCAGATTCAACACTATAACCATCCTTAGTTCCATAAGTTACTACGGTAACACATGGCCAGTCAAGTTACTCACTGTCCAGGAGCGATGGCGATTATAATCGATTCCTACCCAACTGGGGATAAAATGTCCCACACTCGCCCGACACGTCCGGCCATGGCAGTCGTAAGCTGCCACTCAGGAAATTCGAGAACACGATTCACGGGACGGCCATGGGCCCTTCTACACCGGGGGTTATCTCAATGCCAGGTCGCTCAAGCTATAACTGCCCACGGTCATGCCAGGTCAATCAGGCCCTGCCTGCCCACGGACCATGCCAGGTTGCTCAGAATAGTTGCCCACGGTACATCTGAGGCCCTGGGTGTAAGGCGTCAACATCTTCATCACCGGCTCGAATAACCTTACTCGGCTTCATAGGAGGTACTCGGACCTACTCCGTTAAGTGATTGACGCGTTCAAAATGACTGAGGTGTGCCTTCGTCGGGTCCTTAGCAACACAGACGGGACACTACTAGCACATAGAACCCATGTTCTGCTGCTCCTACATCCTGCCCGGTCTCAGATTAATTATCACATGGTTATCTCCATGATAGCATCAGACTAGTCATAATCAGTATCCACCTATATGCGGGAGACAGGAAACCACCCGACTTTTATCGGTCTAAGCAGGGCTAAGCATATAAATCGAGCCTAGACCTAGACAGGGATATCAGGATATTAGTTGCTGGTGGACAAGGATAAGTAATAATGCAACAACGGTAGCAATCAATTCCTATAACCTAGTGCAACAGGCATAGTAGATTAATTCATAAATAATTTGCAAACCATAGGGAGTTAGATGCTCTGGGGCTTGCCTTTCTCGAAGTCAGACGGCCGGTGGTCTTGACACTCGGGTAACTCTCTGGCGTCTTCCTCGGTCCTCTCGAACGGGATCTCCTCCGGACTCGGCTCCTCCGGCTGCGGCAGGTCAAGACTCTCCTCTGCCGATCCTGTATGGTGCATTGCCGGTATAAATATGACGAATGCAGAGGGAATGCATATGTGATGCAACATAGGATACAATCACTCAGGAGATAAGCACATGTCATCTACTTCATTTTCTTCAACAAGGTAGTCAACATCATCCAGTTGACCCTTAACTACCTTGTTACTACCCTATAATCTAATAATTCATTTAACCTTCCCAAGCAGCCACCTAATATGCCTAATTATAACAGCATTATTTAACTTATACCACCTTACTTATCTATTCACTTAGTCCCTTTTAATTGATTTATTAAACAGGGCATAACTATCACCCTACTGAGATGAATTCAGAAAATTCCCAAACTTTTACACAAGCTACTATGGATCAAAACTAAACGGCCATAAAAATTTCAGCCCAAAACAGTAAAACTAACATGCAATAAAAATTAACCCTATTAAATCACAAATTAGGCACTTTTTATAGTTTGTACTACCAACTGTCAAATCAGTCCTACATAACATTTTTCATGGCAACTTTATACCCTAACTTAGCTACACAAAAATTACCAAGCTCAGAATCTAAGCATTTCTATTTATTAAAATTACTTAAATAAAACAACATTTAATCACTTTAAGTTTATGCCAATAATTTCCATAGAACCTATATATATTATATTTTTCCCAGATACTACTCATCAACACAAACCTAACAAATTGGAATCACATTTTTTTGAGCTATGCAGAATTAGTTATGCATTTTCTAAGTTAATAGCCATTTACTCGATTAAATAAAACTGCATATAAAAGTATCACAAAATATGCATCTAATATTTTTAACAGAGAGATCCATTCATTTCCAGCACAACAAAATTTGTTTCACATTATTTGGACTTAAAATGAGCCTTGTATGAATTTTAGAAGCATTTAACCTATTCTGCAAAAACTGGATTTAAAGAAAAACTCAACCTAAAACGCTACGGACATGTGATTTCATGCACCCGTAGACATAGAGCAAAACGCTAGGCGCACCCAGCTATCCCGAGCGTTAGTGCACACAGACTCTTCTCCTTCTCTCTCTCTTTCTCTGCCAGCGGGGTCCACTGGTAAGGTGACCCACGTCAGCGGTCAACCGGGCCCACGTGATAGCGGCACGGTGCACCCGCCGGCTTTGAACGGCCTAAGCTCGCCGGTGGCGAGGTTTCTGGTGACACCAACCCTACCTCTAGGCTCGCCTTCGCGAGGCAGACACGGTCGGCTAGGTCTCCACGCCAGAGGATCACCGGAGCAAACTCGACGGCGGCCATGGCGGAGCGGCGGTGCTGCAGTGCGACGACAAGGTCCTCCGCGGCTATTCCGAGGCTCGGCGACGCAAGCACTAGCTCAAGCAAAACCTAAGCGACCTATTGGTGCAGTGCACGAGCCATGCCGACCCCGGCATGAGTCGATGCCACGCACGGCGGCGGTCCGCGGCGGACATGGCCATGGCAAGGCCTAGTTCCGGTCGAAGCACGACGCTAGAGATGTCTCCATCTAAACCAAAGCAACTACAGAGGTAGAGAAAGCTAGAATGGGGCTTGGTTCGGGGTGGTTTGGCCGGAGATGGCCGATTCACGTGAAGGTCATGACGGCGGCCATGGCGGGAGCCTGAGGATGGCACTCGGCGTTCCGCCGGCTAGAGCGAAGGAGAGGGGAAACCAACCTGTGCAGGTGATAGAGGAGGTTAACGCAGAGAGATGAGCGAAGGGAATCGGTCGGCGGTGCCCTGGGCAGCGAGGAATCGCTCGCCGGAGTTCGGCGGGCAGCACGACGGTGCGGTGGAGAGGAAGATAGAGCAAAGAGAGCGAGTGAGAGAGGAAGTGAGCGGCTCTATTGCAAACGCGAGGAGGAGAGGAGGCAAAGGCGGGCGCGGATGCTGGTTCATTGAACCTGGCTGGCTCCCGTCCACCGTTTCGACCGGACAGCGGCGGCCACGCGGCGGGCGAGCAGCGAGGGGGCAGAGGGGTTTGTCGGCGTGGTGGAGTCGGCGCGTGAGGAGCGGTCGGCTTCGCTGTTTGATGTGCGGGCGAGCGAGCAGCGTGCAGCGAGCGGCGGTGCCGGCGTACGGTGCTGCGAGCCGGGCGGTGCGGATGAGCGCGGGAGAGGGGAAGAAGGGGTTGACATGTGGGTCCCGCTAGGGTTTAAATAAAAGAAGTTTTGTTCATTTTCTTTCCTGGCCTTTATCTCCCAAACTAAGCCGAATTAGGAAAAGATCCTAAATTCAAAGTTGCTTCGAATTTTACAAGGAACAATTAATCTTTAAGGCTCAAGTCCAAACTCTGCCTGGAAAAAGAATTTCACTCCTAGCATATTTTTCTAATGCAAGAAATAAACACTAAATGACCTTTTCTGAAAAAGTGTTTTTAAGCAAAGTTGTTTCTCTTGTCAAGATCTACAACTTTGGTTTAAGCCACTTGGTCAGAAAAACAAAGCATCTAATAGCTACAATAGTGGCTAGGCGAAGGACTTAACAAACACACCACACAAGATGCACATGAAATGATGTGATGTCATGCTCATGCTATGCCAAGTTATGCATTTAGGGTTGCTTAACACCAAGGGTGTTACATACCCCTACAGCTAATGAGCGAACAGGCTAGCCCTAAGAGTATTCCTGTCCATCTCGAGATGTAGTCAATCCGACGGCCACGCCCGCACATCCGGTAGCTTCGCCTCGACGCGACCTCACCTAATGCCGCCACGTGCCGCTAACGCACCGTTCGTCCTTTTCACGGACCTCCGCTGGTTTTGAGGCCGAAACCGGGAAACCAGTCGTCCATCAGCTCAGTTTTGTGGCCCAAACTCAGAAACCCGCCGGCGCCCAGGTTTTGAGGCCCAAACCTGAAAACCGTCCTCAGCCCGAGTTTTGAGGCCCAAACTCGGAAACCCGCAGCACCCAGGTTTTGAGGCTCGAACCTGGAAACTGTCCACCCGGTGGTTTTTCTGTGGCTCAACCAACAAACCGAAACCGTAGAGGCGATGCACCGCCCGTGCACCCCGTCCACCGACACGTGTCCTCAGGTTCACGACCCAAGCCACACCATGTCCCACAAGACTTCGCTCGTCGCTGTCCTAGGCTGTCAGCCACCACAGCTGATCCTCAGGCCACCTGTCCGTCAGTCCAAGCCTCATGTCTATCCTTCACCACTCCGGGTCCATCGGCATGACACGTCTCTACTTGACCTTCACCTTGCCTTCGATCACTGTATATGTGCTCAACACCTACACAACACAAGCCAAACACCATGCGCATCAATCCTTTTGACAATCGCTCATCATCACGAGACTCGAAATACTTCCGATGTATCCGCAGTCTCCCCCTTGATGAGTGCATTGTCAACAACCAACACAAATCATATGGAATAGAAGAAAAAGAAAGAAGGTAGAGAGAACTCATCCAAATGACCCAAAAGCAAATCAAAGCCGAAAGAAGGTCAAGTGGAATAAGCAAAACAACTTGGTCCCCAAAGACATGGGCAACGACTCGACACAACCAAGCAAAGCAAAGCTAGCCCTCAAGAAGAGGCAGAATGGGCTCAACACTGCTAGCAAAACAGCTTGATACCAACTGAAATGATATCAGCTAAAAAATGCATAAGAATGCAAAACTGATAGTCCCTCAAGATAGAGGCACAGTGGCTCAACACAACTAGCAGAAAATCACTCCAAACCAATTGAAAATCAACACAACGCCAAAAAGCTCCCCCTTGCTCAAAGAACTCCCCCTCAACAAGTGAAGCAGAAAATTTGCAAATTGTCACCACATATGAAAAAGATCATTCTCCCCCTTGGGGGCAATTTGCAAACGAAAGAAAAGGGGCAAGATCTCAAAGAAGCAAATTGGAGCTAGGCTATGCCTATCGGAGACAAGCAAAAAGCATATGAGTCAAAAATGCATGTTAGCAGCTTCAGGAATATAGTCTATAGAATGAAAAGATGCTCTAGACAGTGCTAATCCGATTATCAAACAACAAGCAAGAAATGCTAGCAAAGGCTCAAACGGATCACAGAATACAAAATATGAACATAGAAACTTAGTGAGCAGTTTTAAGTCGTTCAGAAAGGGATTTCACCATCAAAATAGCACCAAAAATGTATAGACAGGAAGTCAAACAAGTGCTAAACATGTATACAAGGTGAACTACCCCTAGCAAAGTTCAATCATCATGCTATAGAAAGAAACATAGACTTGTGTTTTCAAATTTTATCGGAGTTGCAGCGGTAATTTATACACCAGTTCAAATTTCAGCATGTGATTGCGAGAGGTTGAAAGCTTGTCATTGCCTAACTTTTCAACCGAGGTAAGCCTATGCATAAGCAATCAGAAGCTTAAAGCAACGGTTTCGGTCATACACTACACGGCTCAAGTTTAACTCAATGTGCAATCAGAAACATTCTTGATACCGTGATGTGCTGACAAGCAATCACATCTCGATCTTTCCAATTCACTTAAACTTGGTCCAATTTTAAAGCAGAATATGAACATACCAAGCAAGTGAATGACTCAGAACTAGAGACATAGCAACCTAGTATATATGAAAATCACCATTCATAAAATAGCTTAGCTCACAACATGTATCAGTGATCAAAAAGAGCCTAAGCTACAAGCATCATCATATATCATTGGAGCATACACTAAACAGAGCATAGTTACATTATAAGGAATATAGTCATGAAGCTCAAAAATGTAAAGATCATGATGAAATGCAAAGACTAATCTACCAAGAATGAACACAAAACAAAACAAAAGGAGTTAGTCTATGATACAATAGACAACATGCTTCTCCTATCTAAAAGGGGAAACACACACCAAGCTCACCTCTCAGCCTAGCAAAGGTTGATTGGTCTAAAGGCTTGGTAAAGATATCGGCCAACTGATTATTAGTGTCAACATGCCTAAGGTCGATATCACCCTTCTCATAATGGTCTCGCAGAAAATGAAAGCGCATATCTATGTGTTTGGTCTTAGAGTGTAGCACTGGGTTCTTTGCTACACTAATCGCACTCATGCTATCACAAAGCAAGGGTACTCGAGAAAAGCTCAAACCAAAATCACGCAAAGTGGCCATCATCCAAAGAAACTGGGAACAACAGCTAGCCACAACAACATACTTAGCCTCCTTGGTAGACTCGGTGACACTAGACAACTTGCGAGAAGACCAAGAAACAAGAGAAGAGCCCAAAAACTGACAAGTCCCAGAAGTGGACTTGCGCTCAAGACAGCAACCAGCAAAATCAGCATCCGAGTAACCGCAAAGGGAGAGGGTGGAAGAAGCAGAATACCAAATCCCGAACTCAGGTGTGAAACGAAGTTACCTCATAATACGCTTGACCGTCTGACGGTGAGAGGTGCGCGGAGATACCTGAAAGCGTGCCCAAAGACACACCACAAACTGAATGTCCGTGCGTGTCGACGTTAGGTACACCAACGACCCAATCATACTATTGTACTCCTTCTGGTCTACAACTTCTCCATCCTTGTCCGCATCCAGGGCCGTTGTGGTCGACATGGGTGTTGGAAGAGGCTTGGCCTCACCCATCGAATTTCTTCAAAATGTCCTTGGTGTACTTGCCCTGGTGCACGAACGTCCCTTCTCGGGATTGCTTGATTTGCAACGCGAGGAAAATGGTCAACTCGCCCATCATGCTCATTTCAAATTCCCTGCTCATAATATCTGCAAACATGGCAACCGAAGCGTGAGAAGAAACACCTGAAGGACCGGAAGTGCAACCAGAAAGCGACTAGAGGGGGGGTGAATGAGAGCTTCAAATTTCTGTTCAGAAACTTGTTGCTACTGTCCCGAGAATCAACCATCAAGAGCAAACCTAGAGCTTGCGAGTGTCCATGACCCTAGATGTAGGGTGGACGCTTCCAAGAAGCACAACAAGACACCACACAACCCTAGAAACCCAACGCAAAGGCCGGAAATCAAAACCGACAACAGACGAACGAACCGCGAACGAATCAACGCAGAAACACCGGCATCGGACGCTGGCAGTGTCCGATGGTCACACGTCGGATGCGTCCGATGCAAAAAGGCCAAGTCTGGAACCTTACTGCATGGGCATCGGACGCTGGCTACAGTGAAGCCCTAGCGTCCGATGTAAGACCCTCGGACGCTCCGATGGCAACGGACGCGCCGATGGTCAACGTCCGATGCTCCTTAGAAAACACTATCAGATGACACGTGGCAACGGACGCTCCGATGTTATGAACTCAGCGTCCGATGCTCCCGACGTCAGCGTCCGATGCCCCCGAAACTGCACTGTTCTTCCGCGGATTCAACCCGATCTCCTCTGAATCAAAAGCTCTAAGGATTAGACTTGGTATGAGGAGTTCCAAGGAGGTTAGTGAGCTATCCCAAAGAGATCATGGCTCGAACCTAACTCCAAATCGGTGAATCGGAAAAATTCGGGGCAAAGGAGACAAAACTCGATTCAAAATGAAAATCGACCGATCTACTAGCTCGCGAGGTTAGAGACGAATTCCTCCGGTAGAAAGGTGCGCCTCATGATCTAGAACAAATCAGTTCAAATGGAATCGCGAAAGATGTACCGAGTAAAGAGATCGATCACCGAGAAAATCGTGGAGAAAAGAAACCCACGAAGAACAATAACAAAACGCGAATCACAACCACGAATTTGCAACCGTGTGGCTACCACACGCTACAACAGTGAGATTACGGTCTCACTTCCTCAAAATCTCACGAACACAGATGTATGATTGTCTTCTCTGTGGATCTCAGTTGCTAACAATAGGGAATAGGGAGAGCAGGAAAACCTAGAAGGCAAAATAGCAAATGACTGAGACAGAATGAGAGGTGGGTGTCTCCCTCTACTTATCCTAATTCTAATTCCCATTCTACCCCTAACTACTTACAGAGCGAACCAGCTAAACCCTAGGGTTATTCTGGACCAACTTGTGGTAGGTGGTGATCCGACAGCCACGCCCGCACAACTGGTAGCGTTGCCTCGACGCAACCTCACCGATTGCCGCCATGTGTCGCCACCGCTCTGCTCGTCCTTTTCCCGGACTTCACCCCCGGTTTCGAGGCCCAAACCGGGAAACCAGCCTACACGACCAACCCCCGGTTTTGAGGCCCAAACCGGGAAACTAGCCATCCATCGCCTGAGTTTTGTGGCCCAAACTCAGAAACCCGCAGCGCCCAGGTTTTGAGGCCCAAACCTGGAAACCATCCTCAGCTCGAGTTTTGTGGCCCAAACTCGGAAACCAAAGCACCCAGGTTTTGAGGTCCAAACCTAGAAACCGTCCACTCGGTGGTTTTTTCTGTGGCTCAACCACCAAACCGAGCCGTAGAGGGAATGCACCGCCCGTGCACCCCGTCCACCGACACGTATCCTCAGGTCCTCGACCCAAGCAACACCGTGCCCGCAAGTCTTCGCTCGTCGCTGTCCCAGGCTGTCAGCCACCACAGCTCATCCTCAGGCCACCGGTCCCTCAGTCCAAGCCTCATGTCCGCCCTTCGCCACTCTCGGTCCATCGCCACGGCACGTCTCTATTTGACCTTCGCCACTCTCCGTGCTCGACACCTGCACAACACAAGCCAAAGAACATGCGTATTATCCCAGTTGACAATCACTCATCACTCGAGACTCGGCATACACCCATGTATCCGCAATCTCCCCCTTGATGAGTGCATTGTCAACTACCAACACAAATCATATTCGAATAGAGGAAGGGAGGAAGAAGAAGGAACTCGACCAAATGACCCAAAAGCATAGCAAAGCCGAAGAAGGTCAAGTGGAAAGAGCAAAATAACTTGGTCCCCAAAGACATGGGCAACGGCTCGACGCAACCAAGCAAAGCAAAGCTAGCCCTCAAGAAGAGGTAGAACAGGCTCAACACCACTAGCGAGAAAGCTCGACACCAATTGAAATATCAATTGAAATTCAAGCAGAATAGAGCTAGCCCTTCAGAGGAGGCAAAACGGGCTCAACACCGCTAGTGAGAAAGCTCGATACCAACTGAAGAGCATAACAACAAAGTCGCTAGTCCCTCAAGAAAGAGGCAAAAAGGCTCAACACAACTAGCAGAAAATTTCCGAACCAGTGGAAGTAAAAACGCCCCGAACCAATTAGAAATTTAAAAACCTCAAAATCCGAGCCAACTCAAACTCCCCCTCCAATAGTGCACACCCAAGATAAGGTTTCTCCCCCTTATGATTTGGCAAGTTTCTCCCCCTTAGTTGAAAATGCACTATCAAGTGTCTCCCCTCCAAAACGCATATGAGTTAAAATGCAAGTTAGCAGCTTCAGGAATATAGTCGATAGAATATGAAGATGCTCGACAAAGTGCTGATCCAATGACTCAAGAATAAGCGCAAATTGCAGCCAAAGGCTCAAACTGATCACCAAATACGAGATACGAACCATATAAGCAAAATGAGCAGTTTTAGCCATTCAGAAAAGGATGTTCACCATGAAAATAGCACTAAACATGTATAGACAGGAAGTCAAACAAGTGCTAAACATATATACAGGGTGAACTACCCCTAGCAAGGTTCAATCATCATGCTATAGAATGAAACATAGACTTGTGTATTTAAATTTTATCAGAGTTGCAACGGTTAAATTTCACAAGTTTAAATTTCAGCATCTGATTGCGAGAGGTTGAAAGCTTGTCATTGCATAACTTTTCAAATGTGCGAAGCCTATGCAGAAGCAATCAGAAGCTTAAAGCAACAGTTTCGGTCATACACTACACAGCTCAAGTTTAACTCAAAGTGCAATGAGAAACAGTCTCGATACTGTGATGTGCTGACAAGCAATCCCATCTCGATCTTTCCAATTCACTTAACTTGGTTCAAATTTAAAGTAGAATATGAACACACCAAGCAAGTGAATGACTCAGAACTTGAGACATAGCAACCTAGCATATATGAAAAGCACGAGTGAATTCAACACATCCTACACATGCTAGTTGCATATCTCAATGATGAACAATTTCAAGTTTTATGTTCATTAAGCAAATGGACCATTTACAAAATAGCTCTGCTCACAACATATATCAATGATCAGAAAGAGCATAAGCTATAGACATCATCATATAGCATCAGAGTAAAACTAGATAGAGCATAGTCACATTCTAAGGATTATATGCATGAAGTTTGAAAAAGCAAAGATGCATGATGACATGCAAAGACTAACTACCAATTGAAAGAAAAAAAAGTCAGTCTATCATACATAAGAACCAAAATGTTTCCCCCAACTAAAAGGGGAAACACACACCAAGCTCACCTCTCAACCTAGCAAAAGTTGATTGGTCCAAAGGCTTGGTGAAAATATCAGCCAACTAATGATGAGTATCGACATGGCGAAGGTCGATATCACCCTTCTCATAGTGGTCTCGCAGAAAATGAAAACACACATCAATGTGTTTGGTCTTA
This sequence comes from Coix lacryma-jobi var. lacryma-jobi, assembly GCA_009763385.1. Taxonomy (NCBI): domain Eukaryota; kingdom Viridiplantae; phylum Streptophyta; class Magnoliopsida; order Poales; family Poaceae; genus Coix; species Coix lacryma-jobi. The sequence goes on from CM019824.1 coordinate 94,088,196, forward strand.
GAGTGCAGCACGGGGTTCTTAGCAACGCTAATACCACTCGTGCTGTCACAAAGCAAAGGAACGCGAGAAAAACTTAGACCAAAATCACGCAAAGTGGCCATCATCCAAAGCAACTGGGAATACTAGCTAGCCGCAGCAACATACTCAGCCTCCGTGGTAGACTGGGCGACACTAGATTGCTTGCGAGAAGACCACGAAACAAGAGAAGAACCAATAAACTGACAAGTCCTAGAAGTGGACTTGCGCTCAATCTGGCAACCAGCAAAATCGGCATCAGAATAACCGCAAAGGGAGAGGGTGGAAGAAGCAGAATACTAAATCCCAAACTCTGGAGTGAAGCATAAGTACCTCATAATGCGCTTGACCGCCTGACGGTGAGAGGTGCGCGGTGACGACTGAAATCGCGCGCAAAGACACACCGCAAACTGGATGACCGGGCGTGTCGCCGTCAGGTACAGCAGCGACCCGATCATACTCCGGTACTCCTTCTGGTCCACCGCTTCTCCATCCTTGTCCGCATCTAGGGCCGTCGTGGTCGACATGGGTGTTGGAAGAGGCTTGGCCTCACCCATATCGAATTTTTTCAGGATATCCTTGGTATACTTACCCTGGTGCACGAATGTTCCCTCTCGAGATTGCTTGATTTGCATCCCAAGGAAAAACGTCAACTCGCCCATCATGCTCATCTCAAATTCCCTGCTCATAGTGTCTGCAAACTTGGCAACCAAAGTGTGAGAAGAACCACCAAAAATGATATCATCCACGTAAATCTGGACCAAGAGAGTGTCATTGCCTTGCTTGAGGAGAAAAACCGTTTTATCCACACATCCCATTTTAAAACCCTTAGCAAGCAAAAAGGTTTTCAACCTATCATACTAGGCTCTAGGGGCTTGTTTCAAACCATATAAAGCTTTGTGAAGTTTAAAAAGATGGTTTGGAAACTTGGGATTTTCAAAACTGGGGGGTTGTTTCACATACACCTCTTCTTCTATGTTGCCATTTAAGAAGGCACTCTTGACATCCATTTGAAAAAGTTTAAACCCTTTGGATGCAGCAAAAGCCAAGAGTATCCTAATAGCCTCCAAATGAGCTACGGGAGCAAAAGTCTCCTCATAGTCTATCCCCTCCTTCTGACTATACCCCTGGGCTACAAGTCTGGCCTTGTTTCTCACAACATGGCCATCCTCTCCTTGTTTGTTTTTGAAAACCCATTTTGTACCAATAGGGTGACACTCAGGAGAAGGTGGAACCAAAACCCAAACCCGATTTCTTTCAAAGTTTTCTAACTCCTCATGCATGGCATTGACCCAATCTGGATCAGATAAAGCGTGTCCAACATCTCGGGGTTCAAAATCAGCAACAAATGCAGAATGAGCAAAGTGAGAGATTTGTTGTGACCTGGACCGAGTGACACGTTCGCCGATGCTGCCGATCATCTATTGAGGCGGGTGTTGGTGCTGAATGTGTCGTGGCGCCTCCCGAGCTGAAGAAATCTCCCCCTCAACAGCAGTTGGTGCCTCCTCGGGTACAAAAGGTACCGCTCGAGGTGGCGGATCCCACGACCCCCAAGTAGTCGACGAAGAGGGGTTGGGGCCGTGAGTCGTCGTAGTAGAAGCCGATGCTTGCGGCACAGCAGGTGGAGGTAGTGCTGGATCATCCATCCCTTCAGCACCCTCGTCCTCGTCATCAAAAAGAGGCTCACCAACCTCATGATCACCTGCACGCTCAAAACTAGAAGAAGGACAAAGAACAGTCTCGCCAAAAGTGACATCAGATGTCTCCATGACTCGGTTAGTTTCAAGGTTAAGTACTGAAGGACCGAAAATGCTAAAGCAGGGCGACCAGAGGGGGGGTGAATGGGAGCCTAAAAATTTCTTCTCAGAAATTCCGGCCTCTGTCCCAACAAAATCAACCCCAAGAGCAAAGCCGACACACGCGATGTCCACGACCCAAGAGAATGGGTGGATGTTCCCTAGGAACACAGCGGGACACCACAAAAGCTCCCTCTTCCAAATCCACGCGAGTCAACTAGTGACAGGATGGAGTTTGGGTAACCTCAACCTCCCCCGAGCAACGCGAGGGGGATTCAGGCTTTTTCGCAAAGCGGGAAGCCCGGTTTCTGTAGAGCACAGAGTCGGGAATCCAACGCAAAAAGCAGATCTCAAATCGGAGCTCGAACGCAAAAGATACGGGCGAAAACGCGCAAACACTGCACTGACCGGACTCTGAGGTGCGTCCGGTCAGTGTCGATCGGACGCGTCCGGTCAGAGAAAAACCTCTCTGGATGCTCTCTGTTCACGACCGGACTCACGGTGATCAAGCGTCCGGTCGTTACAACTGAGCGTCCGGTCAAGCACCGAGGAGGCAATGAACAGTGCCTTCAGTGCGTCCGGTCACGCGAAACCCTAGCGTCCGGTCAGAATCTCGCACAGTATTTCGCTCGGCCTTCAACGATCGGACGCACGGGATAGCGTCCGGTCGATATGAGGCGTGCGTCCGGTCAAGTCACGAAGGAGACGCAGAGAACGTGTTCAACGACCGGACTCACGACCAAGCGTCCGGTCGGTGCGACTCGTGCGTCCGGTCACCGCGATGCACCTCTGTTCATCCACCGAATCAACCCGATCTCCCTCAAATCAAAAGCACTAGGGCTTCAACTTCGTGTGAGGGGTCACAAGGATGTTAGTGAGCTACTCCTAAGAGATCATGGCTCGAACCTAACTCCAAATCGGTGAATCGGAGAAAAAGGATGAAGAACGGCAAGAACTTGATCCCAACACTAAATCCGCCCGATCTGTGAGTTCGTGAGGTATTAGAGAAATTCCTTCGGTAGAAAGAAGACTCTCACAAAGCTACACAAGATGGTTCAAACGGATTTGCGAATCTTCCCTCGAAACAAGAATTCTCGTGAAGAACGAAAGAGGGGAAAACGTGCAAACGCGAAGAACAAAATCGCAAGACAAATTAAAGCACGAATTTGATCCTTGGACTCAGAGGAATGGATGATTCATTAAGCACTTGGTGTACGGGCTACAAGCCACTCCAGCAGATCAAAGCTTGGATGGCGAAAAGCTCAAGAACAAGAGCCAACTCTCCCTAACCCTAGCCTACTCTCACAGGAACAAAATGAGAGAGACACCACCAGAGGATTGCCAAGGATGCGGCTGCCCTAGCAGCCCTCTCCATATATATAGGCGCACGTCCTAATGACCAAGGCGCCCTTACATTAAGCACTCATCCCAAATACCCCCCAGGGGTAAAACCGTCCAGACTTGACAGTCTTCATCCGACGGCCACGCCCGCACATCCGGTAGCTTCGCCTCGACGCGACCTCACCCGATGCCGCCACGTGCCGCCACTGTCGACCGCCGCGCCTTCTCACCGATAGCTTCGCCGCAACGCAAGCCTCTCGGTGCCGCCACGCGTCGACCGTCCTTTCGGACCAACCCCCTGGTTTTGAGGCCCAAACCAGGCAAACCGGCCACCCCGAGTTTTGAGGCCCAAACTCGGAAACCCGCCACCCCAGGTTTTGAGGCCCAAACCTGGAAACCGTCGATGGTAGCTTTTTGAGGCTCAGCTACCGAACCCGTACCGTAGACGGGATGTGGTTCGCACACCCCGACCACCGGCACCGATGCCGATGCATGTCCAGCCTCCACGCCGGGCACAACGCCTTCGCCTTCCTTCTTGACTCGGCCGACGGCACTTGCGCCGCACGCAAGCCCGTGTCCGACCTCCCGCCAAGCGACACGACTCCAGCGCCTTCCTCCCGACTCGGCCGATGCACCGCACATCCCCATGTGCTCTCGCTCGTCGATGCCACGTGCCAGCTACCACAGCTGGTCCTCTGGCCCTCTGGTCCCTCAGTCCAAGCCTCCCGTCCGCCTTTCACCGCTCGGTTCGTCGGCATGGCACGTCCGCCGCACGGCACGCCCATCCTTCACCGCACCCGGTCCGTCAGCACGGCACGGCTCAACTTGACCTTCACCTCGCCATAGACCACTGTCTCCGAGCTCCACACCTGCACATCAACACAGCCAAGAGACACATGTCGCACACACACACCAACCCAGAAACACCACACAACTCACACCACCGGTTAGTCATAAGCATTAAGCGCATAGCAAATAATGACTCAACCGGGTAAAAGCCTCAAACCTTCCTCAACACAGTCAATCATTCATCATATGTATTCTCAATCTCCCCCTTGATGAATGCATTGACTGACAATAAAATCAAAAAGGAAGGGTTTGAAGGCCAGTCTCACTCAAGTGCCCAAAAGCCAGGTAAAAGCAAACACAAGGCCACTTGAGAGAGGGAGGATCATGAATACTCCAAATAAAAGCTCTCGGTCCCAAAAGAAATGGGAAAAGCGGGCAAAGCCTCCACATAACCGAAGAGTCAAGAGAAGACAAGAGTTTCATGAATCCCAAAAGGCACTCGAAAACCAATCTCAAAAATTGTCAAACAATCATCACAAAAAGAAACCAAGGTACTTATCCACTTGGATTCACTTGGGTTACTCCCCCTTACTTGGGTTTCTAAATTTCCCCCCCCCCTTGCTTGGGTTTCTAAATTTCTCCCCCTTGATGATTGAATTGACAAAAAGCTAAGCACAAGAGATGGTTTGAGATACCAACACCGAAAGCTTGGTCCCCAAAGACATGGGCAACGGCTCGACGCAACCAAGCGAAGGATCGGAGCAACAACTCAACAAAGAGCAAAAGACTTGGTTCCCAAAGACATGGGCAACGGCTCGACGCAACCAAGTCAAAAATGAGCTAGTCCTCAAGAAGAGGCAGAAGAGGGCTCAACACCGCTAGCTCAAGGCTCGACACCAAATGAGGCTGAAACAGCGCATAAGAAGCAAAACTGCTAGTCCCTCAAGATAGAGGCACAGAGGCTCAACACAACTAGCAGAAAATTTGATACCATTCAAAATCAGCCACAAATTGGTGAAAACAGCTAGTTCCTCAAGACAGAGGCAGAATGGCTCAACACAGCTAGCTGAGGGCTCCAATCCAATCAAAAATACCAAGCAAAAACTGCTAGTCCCTCAAGAGAGAGGCAAAACGGCTCAACACGACTAGCAGGCTCGATACCAATGCCTTACGGCCAAACATGCTCCCCACCAATTGAAAGCCAATCGAAGGACCGCAAGGAAGGTTCAATTCCAATTGAAAAAGCCCAAAGAAAAGGCTCAAGGTGAAATGGAGCACAAACACTCGGAGCACGTGGAGAAGCAGCAAGACAAAAGCAACTCCCCCTGAAAGCAAGCCTATATACAAAAGCTAGGCAATACAGCTCAAGACATCAATTGCATTCCATACCGGAAGATGGATACCAATTGGAACACATAAAAGAGCTATACCGAGTGAAGATACCAATTGAAGAAGAAACCAAAAGAGCTAAAATTCCCCCTCGCTCAAAGCTCTCCCCAAAATGCATGACTCTCCCCTTTGTGCCAACACTCAAGCTCCCCCTTGAAAACAGCTTCTCCCCCTTGACAAAAGGGAACATGCTGAGGGGTTTTGACATTTTTCACAAAATTGACACAAACACAAGACAAGTCATCCAAAAGCATATGGGGGCAGTGAGAAGCATTAAAAGAGCCCGAAACCAATTGAAGGTGACCACAAAGAATATCGGAGCTGGGGGTATGCACACTAAGCTAAAAATGCATGAAATGCACAATGCAACAGCTTCAAGTGTATAGCAATCAGAATGAAAAGATGCTCAAAAAGAGTGCTGCCCTGAAAATGTAGCAATCAATACAAATGCTAGCTAAGGCTCAAACTGATCAAATGAATACGAAATATGAACAATTAAGCATATGAGCAGTTTTAAGCCATTCGAAAAGGTGTTCACCACTAAAATAGCACTTAGCATGGATAGACAGGAAATCAACCAAGTGCTAACTCAGGTATAAAAGGTGAACTACCCCTAGCAAAGTTCAATCATCATGCAATAGAATGAAGCATAGACTTGTGTTATTTTTTTTTCAAATTTTATTGGAGTTTGCAGCGGTATTAACACAAGTTCATATTAAAGCATGTGATTGCGAGAGGTTGAAAGCATGGTCATTGCCTAACTTTTCAACCGGGCTAAGCCTATGCAAGAAAAGCAATCAGAAGCTTAAAGCACCGGTTTCGGTCTTACACTACACGGCTCAAGTTTAACTCAAATGTGCAATGAGAAACAGTCTCGATACCGTGAGGTGCTGACACATGCAATCCCATCTCGATCTTTTCATTTCACTAATACTTGGATCAAGATTTTAAGCACAATGTACATATGAACAATCCAAGCAAGTGAATGACTCAGTGCAAGAGACATAGCAACCTAGCATACAAAAGATAGCATAAGTGATCTCAACACATCCTACCCATGCTAGTTGCCAATCTCAATGGTGAACAAATTAAAGGTTTCATAGTTGATTAGTCAAGTTCACCATTTGCAAAAATAGCTTAGCTCATAACATGTATCAAGTGATCAAAAAGAGCCTAAGCTACAAGCATCATCATGAATAAACAGGGCATACCAAAAAGAGCATAGTCTCATTTTCATTACTATATACATGAAGCTCTAAAATGCAAGATGTACATGATGAAATGCATGCAAAAGCTAGTCTATCAAAAACTAAGCAAAAACTAGCCTAAGAGTAAAGACCCAAAACAAAAGGGGGTATCGGAGAAGACCAACTAAGATACAACAAGCAAAATGCTTCCCCAACTAAAAGGGAAACACACATCCAGCTCACAAGCGAAGAGCCAGGAAATGCTCAAGCGACAGGCAGCAAAATCCACATCGGAAAGACCACACAGCAGAAAAGGGGTCGAAGAAGAAGTGTACCAAAAACCGAACTCAGAAGTGTGTCGGAGGTACCTCATGAAGCACATGACCGCCTGCTGGTGTGATGCCCGAGGGGACGCCTGATGCTGCTGAACTCCGGGGCGCCTGCCTCGCCGAAGTCGCCTCCCCCTCGCCTGATGCTGTCGCTCCCCCAGGTGCTGCTAGTGCTCGCTAGAGAGCTGCTCGAACGGAACCCTAAGTCGTGGAAGAAGTGGGATCGGGTCCGTGAGCCGAAATGCTCTCTCCAGGCTCCTGTTCTCCTGCACACTCAAAAGCAGAAGAAAACACAAGGCATTGTCTCGTCCAGTGTGACCTCAAGGTCTCCACGAAAACGGTTAGTCACATAAAAGCATAAGGTAAGCTCTCAACAAAAAGAGGTCTACCCATGAATGATACCGCAAGGAGATATGAATCCAAACTAGACAAGACTACCATGCAACAGGATAAAGCACTATGGAGCAGAATGCATCCTAAGGACATGATTAACTCAAACGCAGCCTAAACCTCAACACATGCTACAATGCAAGATAATGATAGCAATAGATCCAAAAGCATGTAACATGATAAAATCGAGGAAAGACTAGTGCTCAAACTAATCATATCAACAGGATACATGTAGCTAACCAAAACTAGCACCTGAAAAGTGACACCTAATGAACATCACACCTCTACAAGTAAAGCTCATGGAGAGGTATGGTAAAACATGGCATAATGTTCATAAGGATCACAGACTAGCATGAAAAGTGGATAATCCACAAAAGCTATACACAAAGCTAGCAAGACATGATATACAAGATAGCACATGCTAGACTAAAGCAAAACATGATACAAAAGAAAATGTACATGTAAAAGCTATACAAGTAAGCACATGAAGAACCATCTCATACCACAAGACATAAATCATGGATGAACAAGGTATGAGTGTATAAGAAAGCTCACCAAGCTATACAAACCTCTTTGGAGGCAAATCTAAGCGGGATGCAGAGAACCATCAAAACTTGATCACATCTAAAAGATCAAGCTCCATTCGGCGCATGTCCTCCACCCCGCGTCCTCATATCTACACACAAGAGGACAAAGTAACCCGAGCCTTGGATCCTGAAGGGTTAGCAAGCATGTACTTGGGAATCCAGGACTTGGTCACAAGTCTCAACTTCTCATGTGGGTTAGCATGATGCAAATGCTGGTTCAAAAGCGATTTTGAAACACCCTTGGAAGCATTCCTCAAAAGGACAACTCGAGGAGAAGAACGAGTCGTACCACGGGAAAAGAGGCAAACATCTTCCAAGGTCTTTGTAGAAGAACCAATAGAAGCATCATGAACAGCATGACGTGGACGAAGAGAAGAAGCACTAGAAGCATGTCCACGACCATGACCTATCCCACTAGAAAAGGAGTCATAAATCCCATCAACAAAAATGGGCTTCTTACTAGGAGCACAAGCGTTCATGCCATGAGACGGGCTATGAATCACCATCTTCCTAGAAGAGCGAGCTTGGCGCAAACGTTTGGCACGCCGATAGCAAAAGCTTTCTTGATGCCCATCTTTCTCACAAAAAGAGCAATGGTACAAAGGCCTACTGGCAGGCACACCATTCTCCGACAAGTGAGAAGTCCCTTGGGACTTAGAACAAGAAGCATCAACCACCAACTTGGTGCCAATGCTAGGAGCACACGTGCCATGAGAAAGGCTACGCGGCTTCCTAAAAGCCTTAGCTCGAATTCGCCGCTCGTGCTTGACACGGCGAAAACAAAAATCGAATGAATGTCCATCCTTCTTGCAAAAGGTGCAATGGAAAACCGGATTGGGAGGACGAGTCCCAAAAATATGAGGAGCACCCTTGTCAAGAGAAGTCCCTTGGACATCACTCGAAGAACTAGCAAGGTTAGGAGTAGCTATGAAAGAGCTATCCGAAACCTTGGCACTAGTGCTAACGTCAAAAGACTCACGCGCAACACAAGAACTCAACTCCGGTTGCAAAGAAGCAATTTTAGAAGCATCAACATCGGAGTTGCAAGAAGTGCGTGACACAAACGACTTAGCACAAAGGCTCTTGCACCTTTTGGCTAAAACCTCATTCTCAAACATGAGGCGATCACAAGTACCACAAGGAGTGTTTTTCAGATTCTCCATCTCCTCCTTTATGCACTCGGCATATGTGGTACGCAAGAGCTCAACTTCACTCTCAAGGTTGGCACTCATATCATTGTGCTCAACCAACTTAGCGCTCATATCATCGCGCATTTGCTTCAAAACCAAAACTTCTTTTTCCAAATCAATGCATGATGTGCACATGAAATCGGTGGAAGAAACATCACCATTCCCATCAAGCAAAGAATCATGAGTAGCACTAGAAGCATGGCAAGCATTTTTATTCAAAGAGCACAAGCTACAAGGCCTAGCATTTATTTCAATAATTTCAGCCCTAGCATGCTCAAGTTCATCTACACATGTGGTGTGAGTCAATTTTAATTCATTAATTTCAGCATGCAAAGACTCACATGAAGCACATGGTAAAGAAGCTTTTGACCTAAGCAAGGCTATTTCAGATTTAGCATAAACAAGGTCCTTGCGCAAGTCAAAGCAAACAAGACATGGTATAGAAGCATTTGATTTCAACATTTCATTTTCAGATTTTAAGCTAGCAAGAGAAAAGCATAGCTCATCATTCTTCCTAACCATGTCACTACAAGAGGTGCAAGGTAAAGAAGCACTAGACTTCCAATGAAAAAGGCCACATTTCAACCTAGCAATGGAGCATTTCAACTTCTTGATCTTTCTATGCAAGGTATCACAAAGCTCATCATATCTCAGGTTATCATCACAACAAGCTTCAAATCGTTGGGACAAGATCCCAAGACTAGCGAGAAGTGTACCTTTCTTGGCCTTGCCAAGTTCACGTATACGATCCTCCGTTGAATGCTCATCATCTCCTAGGAAGTCCAGCAAAGCTTCCACCTCACGTTCCACCTCAAGAGTCGTACTCCTCCTTCTTGCCAAAATGTCGTCCTCGATCATATGTCCAAGACTCAAACCTAAGGACAAAGACACACTGGAAGAAGAACTTGGTGCCATCTCGAAAAGCACCGTTAGTGTTAGCCAAAACACAAGCTCAACACCTCGACAAGCAAAGTCGGAAACAGAACCGCTCTCAAAAAGGGTCGCCTTCGCGGATCCGGAACCGGTTAAGGTAGAGAGATCCTTAACTGGCTCCGATACCAATTGAAGGACCGAAAATGCTAAAGCAGGGCGACCAGAGGGGGGGTGAATGGGAGCCTAAAAATTTCTTCTCAGAAATTCCGGCCTCTGTCCCAACAAAATCAACCCCAAGAGCAAAGCCGACACACGCGATGTCCACGACCCAAGAGAATGGGTGGATGTTCCCTAGGAACACAGCGGGACACCACAAAAGCTCCCTCTTCCAAATCCACGCGAGTCAACTAGTGACAGGATGGAGTTTGGGTAACCTCAACCTCCCCCAGAGCAACGCGAGGGGGATTCAGGCTTTTTCGCAAAGCGGGAAGCCCGGTTTCTGTAGAGCACAGAGTCGGGAATCCAACGCAAAAAGCAGATCTCAAATCGGAGCTCGAACGCAAAAGATACGGGCGAAAACGCGCAAACACTGCACTGACCGGACTCTGAGGTGCGTCCGGTCAGTGTCGATCGGACGCGTCCGGTCAGAGAAAAACCTCTCTGGATGCTCTCTGTTCACGACCGGACTCACGGTGATCAAGCGTCCGGTCGTTACAACTGAGCGTCCGGTCAAGCACCGAGGAGGCAATGAACAGTGCCTTCAGTGCGTCCGGTCACGCGAAACCCTAGCGTCCGGTCAGAATCTCGCACAGTATTTCGCTCGGCCTTCAACGATCGGACGCACGGGATAGCGTCCGGTCGATATGAGGCGTGCGTCCGGTCAAGTCACGAAGGAGACGCAGAGAACGTGTTCAACGACCGGACTCACGACCAAGCGTCCGGTCGGTGCGACTCGTGCGTCCGGTCACCGCGATGCACCTCTGTTCATCCACCGAATCAACCCGATCTCCCTCAAATCAAAAGCACTAGGGCTTCAACTTCGTGTGAGGGGTCACAAGGATGTTAGTGAGCTACTCCTAAGAGATCATGGCTCGAACCTAACTCCAAATCGGTGAATCGGAGAAAAAGGATGAAGAACGGCAAGAACTTGATCCCAACACTAAATCCGCCCGATCTGTGAGTTCGTGAGGTATTAGAGAAATTCCTTCGGTATAAAGAAGACTCTCACAAAGCTACACAAGATGGTTCAAACGGATTTGCGAATCTTCCCTCGAAACAAGAATTCTCGTGAAGAACGAAAGAGGGGAAAACGTGCAAACGCGAAGAACAAAATCGCAAGACAAATTAAAGCACGAATTTGATCCTTGGACTCAGAGGAATGGATGATTCATTAAGCACTTGGTGTACGGGCTACAAGCCACTCCAGCAGATCAAAGCTTGGATGGCGAAAAGCTCAAGAACAAGAGCCAACTCTCCCTAACCCTAGCCTACTCTCACAGGAACAAAATGAGAGAGACACCACCAGAGGATTGCCAAGGATGCGGCTGCCCTAGCAGCCCTCTCCATATATATAGGCGCACGTCCTAATGACCAAGGCGCCCTTACATTAAGCACTCATCCCAAATACCCCCCAGGGGTAAAACCGTCCAGACTTGACAGTCTTCATCCGACGGCCACGCCCGCACATCCGGTAGCTTCGCCTCGACGCGACCTCACCCGATGCCGCCACGTGCCGCCACTGTCGACCGCCGCGCCTTCTCACCGATAGCTTCGCCGCAACGCAAGCCTCTCGGTGCCGCCACGCGTCGACCGTCCTTTCGGACCAACCCCCTGGTTTTGAGGCCCAAACCAGGCAAACCGGCCACCCCGAGTTTTGAGGCCCAAACTCGGAAACCCGCCACCCCAGGTTTTGAGGCCCAAACCTGGAAACCGTCGATGGTAGCTTTTTGAGGCTCAGCTACCGAACCCGTACCGTAGACGGGATGTGGTTCGCACACCCCGACCACCGGCACCGATGCCGATGCATGTCCAGCCTCCACGCCGGGCACAACGCCTTCGCCTTCCTTCTTGACTCGGCCGACGGCACTTGCGCCGCACGCAAGCCCGTGTCCGACCTCCCGCCAAGCGACACGACTCCAGCGCCTTCCTCCCGACTCGGCCGATGCACCGCACATCCCCATGTGCTCTCGCTCGTCGATGCCACGTGCCAGCTACCACAGCTGGTCCTCTGGCCCTCTGGTCCCTCAGTCCAAGCCTCCCGTCCGCCTTTCACCGCTCGGTTCGTCGGCATGGCACGTCCGCCGCACGGCACGCCCATCCTTCACCGCACCCGGTCCGTCAGCACGGCACGGCTCAACTTGACCTTCACCTCGCCATAGACCACTGTCTCCGAGCTCCACACCTGCACATCAACACAGCCAAGAGACACATGTCGCACACACACACCAACCCAGAAACACCACACAACTCACACCACCGGTTAGTCATAAGCATTAAGCGCATAGCAAATAATGACTCAACCGGGTAAAAGCCTCAAACCTTCCTCAACACAGTCAATCATTCATCATATGTATTCTCAAGTACACGATATGCGCGAGTATGAGTGCCATAACCCAAAAATACACCGTCCGAAGAATGAGACACAAACTTGTCCAAGTTGCCTTTCTTGAGTAAAAAACAGTGGCAACCAAAAACTCTAAATTAACTCACTTTGGGCTATTTCCCAAAACGCAACTCATAAGAGGTCTTTTTCAAGAAAGCTCGGAGAAAGATGCGATTGGAAATATAGCTTGCAGTGTTCATAGCTTCGGCCCAATATCGCCTAGGAGTCCTATGCTCATCGAGCATCGTCCTGGCCATCTCTACAAGGGTCCGATTCTTCCTCTCTACAACACCATTTTGTGGCGGTGTGTAGGGGAAGAAAACTGATGCTCTAAACCCATAGAGTTACAAAACTTCTCAAAATCCAAATTCTTGAATTTGGAACCATTATCACTCTGAATTGCTCGCATTGAATTCATAGGGAACTCATTCTGAAGACGCAAAATCAGATTTCGAGCAAAAGAAAGGCGCGGTCTTCTCAGCTAAAAAGAAGACCCACGAATACCTTGAGAAATCATCAACAACAACAAGCACGTACCACTTCCCCCCCAACCGAGCTCACCCGAGCCAGACCAACAAGGTTCATGTGTAAAAGCTCTCCAGGGCGCTTAGTCATGACCTGAGTCACTGGATGGTGGGGAGCGGCAACCATCTTCCCATGTCTACAAGAATGGCAAACAAGTTTTTTCTCCATGGACAGCTTGGGCAATCCTCATATTAAGCCAAGTGAGCTAAGCCTTGCAAGCAAGTCGAAGCTCAGGTGACCAAGTCTCCTATGCCACTTCCAAAGAACAGAGGAGGAGGGTCCAGCCAAAAGACAACAAGAAATTCCAAACGATTCCGAGAAATTCGCACGGAAGACTTTTCCAAAAGGCAAAATCAAACATACAAGATTGCCCTGAGGATCCAAGATGCGACTGAGATTCGGTTTAAAACGAATCTCATAGTCATCATCGAAAAGTTGCGAGACAGAAAGAAGATTAAAATGCAAGTTAGAAACAAGAGCAACATCGCGCAACACAAAGTGCTCATTAACTCGCACCAACCCACGAGACAACACTTTACCTTTGCTATTGTCGCCGAAGGTGATAAACTCCTTTTCGGTGACCGGACTAAGACTGGAGAACCACTTGGCGTTTCCGGTCATGTGCCTCGAACACCCAGAATCCACCAACCAAATGTTCTCCAATCGTTTTACCTACATCAATAAAAAGACATAGGGTGAGCATACGGTCCAACACTTCGGTTAGTTAAGTAGGAAGAATACCAGTGTTGGGCTGGCTGCTCAAAAGAACGGTTAGCAAAAAAACCATTCCTAGCACGCCTATGGGGAAAGCAATCACCACGTTGAGGAAAACATGGTCCGCTAGGGAAGGAGCGCTCACCGCGATAGTCAAAACGCGGTGGGGGAAAATGCTCAACTACAAAGCCACCGCCACGGGGTCCATAGCCCACAACTGTAGGCTCCCGCCGGGCACGACCTCCTTGCGGCCTAGGCCTAGGAACTTGAGGTTTTGGACCTCTAGGCCTAGCAGCACGCCTCTGAACATTCGACACATGTATATCATGGAAAGGATGGTACATGTCCATGTTGTTCATCTCCTTTGCACGGCGCGCCTCTCTCTTGCGCCGAAAGCAAAACTCACTCAAGTGTCCATCTCTCCCACTGTGCTCACAGTGATACCTCACCGCTCTCATAGGGGGTCGTTGGTACTCATGGTAGTGGGTATGGATCAATTTGCTCTTCTGTTGTATAAGCTCCTCTCGGATAGGTGGCATTGTGTCTAGCTTGTTCTTAAGGTGGTTTGGTTTTGGAGCCCATGATTGTTTCTTGGGTGGAGCTCTCAGAGGTTCAACAAATACCCCATCCTTGGTGTTAGACTTGAGAGGCTCTTTGGGTGGAATCTTGGTAAGCTTGGGAGTAGTGGTGGAGTTGGGCTTCTCACACGGGTTCAGACCACTCGACTCTCCAATCTTGCCAAAAGATGAAGCACACTCAACACCTTGAGCAAAACCAACACCTGGACCTCCAGCAGCACGCTTGAATTGGGAGATCATCATCCCAAGCTGCGGCTCACCACTAGACACCCATGACAAGATGGTCCGAAGGTATGTGTTTTCCTCCTCGGTTTGCATCTTGTCATGCTTCACGTTGGCTATCTCCATCTCTAAGCCCTCACACAAAGAACACCTAGTCACACAAGTGCTACCCGAGCTGGCCTTCTCAAGAGACTCAATCTTGGCATTCTTCTCTGCCAACTCAGATTGCAAGCCTGCGCAGGACTTGCATGCACCCAACAGTGAGGATCTAGCCTTAAGCTCATCCACCTCTCCTACCAACACAGCATACTTACTCCTCAAAGTGAGAAGATCAGTCATGTGTGTGGAGCACATCTCACACTCCTCCTCGGTGACAACAACGGTGGACTTGACAGATTCAAGTTCCTTCACCGTATCCTCCCACTTCTGCCTAAACTCATTCCGCTCTCTAGCAGCACGCCTAAGCAACTTATCTTGACTAAGAAGGGCGGCAGTAAGTTTCTCGACCTCAGCAGAAAGCTCGTCGGGGGTCTGAGATACTTGGGAGGTCTCATGATCATCGTCGTCCCGAGGG
Organism: Coix lacryma-jobi var. lacryma-jobi; assembly: GCA_009763385.1. Classification (NCBI taxonomy): domain Eukaryota; kingdom Viridiplantae; phylum Streptophyta; class Magnoliopsida; order Poales; family Poaceae; genus Coix; species Coix lacryma-jobi. The sequence continues at coordinate 94,103,297 of CM019824.1, forward strand.
ATCTCCTCCAGCTCGGCGTTGACCTCCTTGCCGAGAGCCATGGTGAAGAAGCCCTCATTGTCGGCGAAGAAGCAAAGGCCGTTCAGCTTGTCCTCGATCCTCTTCTTCTTCTCGGACTCATTGTCGCTTGAGGAAGCGAAGTCATCATCCGAGTCGTCGACATCGCTGAGCGTGGCGAAGAAAGCACGCTGCTCAGCCTGGGCTTTCTCCATGTACTTCTTCTTGATGTACTCCTTGTTGAAGCCACCCTTCTTCTTGTACTTGGGTGGGGTGTACTTCTCCTTCTGCCGGCCGGAGTCATACTTGTGGCCACGATCGCCCTTGCCCGCCACTTGCTTGTTCTTCTTGAGGCAGTTGGCGATGAAGTGGTCCGGGTCACCACACTCAAAGCACCCAGCGCGTCCTCCACGACGACGGTTCATGTGATTGTTGTGGAACTGCGAGAACCGGTTGGCAACCAAAGCCAACTTGTCATCCCCCATGAACTCCAGCTGCTCCTCTGTGACAGAAAGAAGGGAGGAGAGTGCAAAGCCTCCAGAGGGGTTAGCAGAAGAGCCAGAAAGCAAAGCCATCGACGGGCCAGAAGAATTTTCATAAGAAGCCCTTGCCATGGCATCAATCTCACTGGACTTGAGTTTACTAAAGAGCTCGTCGCATGTGAGGGTCTCATAGTTAGGTGATTCGATGATCGCCTGAACCTTTGAGTCCCACACCGATCGATCGAGAGTGTGCAAAAGCTTCAAAGCTCTCTCATGATCGTTGAAAGGCAACAGCTCCTTGTTAGCCCTCATCCTGTTGACAATCACCTGAAAGTGAGCGAATAAACTTTCTATGCTCTCGCCAGGAATATGTCAAAAGTTCTCATACTCTTGCTTGAACGACTCGTAGAGACAAGTTTTTACTTGAGTGGTTCCCTCATGGAAACGCATGAGGGTAGCCCAAATCTATCGAGCCGCAGCGAGGTGAGAAACATGATCAAACTCCATCATGCTCAAGCATGAGAAAAGAGCATTACGGGCTCGGCTATTGGCATCGTGCTCATCGATCTGATGCTGAGTAACACGAGCAGCCAAGACCACGTAATCGGCAGAGTTGCAGATATCCCAGATGGAAGCACCAATACTCTGAAGATAGGCCGACATACGTATCTTCCAATACGCATAGTTCGTCCCATCAAAGAATGGCGGTTTGCCCACGCCGCTATCCATGTCGCCTCCTATGGATCTGGAACCGGCTAAGGTGAAGATCCTTAACCCTCTCCGATACCAATTGAGGACCGGAAGTGCAACCAGAAAGCGACCAGAGGGGGTGAATGGGAGCTTCAAATTTCTTATCAAACTTGTTGCTACTGTCCCGAGAATCAACCCTCAAGAGCAAACCTAGAGCTTGCGAGTGTCCACGACCCTAGATGTAGGGTGGATGCTTCCAAGAAGCACAGCGAGACACTACCACTCTAGAAACCCAACGCAAAAGCTGGAAATCAAAACCGACAACAGACGAACGAACCGCGGATGAAGAAGCGCAGAAAAACCTGCATCGGACGCTGACGTCGGATGCGTCCGATGCACAAAGGCCAAGTCTGGAACCTTACTGCATGGGCATCGGACGATGGCTACAGTGAAGCCCTAGCGTCCGATGTAAGACCCTCGGACGCTCCGATGGCAATGGACGCGCCGATGGTCAGCGTCCAATGCTCCTTAGAAAACACTGTCAGATGACACGTGGCAACGGACACTCCGATGTTATGAACTCAGCGTCTGATGCTCCCAACGTCAGCGTCCGATGCCCCCGAAACTGCATTGTTCTTCCGCGGATTCAACCCGATCTCCTCTGAATGAAAAGCTCTAAGGCTTAGACTTGGTATGAGGAGTTCCAAGGAGGTTAGTGAGCTATCCCAAAGAGATCATGGCTCGAACCTAACTCCAAATTGGTGAATCGAAAGAATTTGGGGCAAAGGAGACAAAACTCGATTCGAAACGAAAATCGACCGATCTACTAGCTCATGAGGTTAGAGACAAATTCCTCCGGTAGAAAGGTGCGCCTCACGATCTAGAACAAATCAGTTCCAACGAAATCGCGAAAGATGTAAAAGTAAAGAGATCGATCACCGGGGAAATCGTGGAGAAAAGCAACCCGCGAAAACAACAACAAAACGCGAATCACAACCACGAATTTGCAACCGTGTGGCTACCACATGCTACAATAGTGAGATTACGGTCTCACTTCCTCAAAATCTCACGAACACAGAGGTATGATTGTCTTCTCTGTGGATCTCAGTTGCTAACAGCAGGGAATAGGGAGAGCAGGAAAACCTAGAAGGCAAAATAGCAAATGACTGAGATAGAATGAGAGGTGGGTGTCTCCCTCTACTTATCCTAATTCTAATTCCCACTCTACCCCTAACTACTTACAGAGCGAACCAGCTAAACCCTAGGGTTATTCTGGACCAACTCATGGTAGGTGGTGATCCGACAGCCACGCCCGCACAACTGGTAGCGTTGCCTCGACGCAACCTCACCGATTGCCGCCACGTGCCGCCACTGCTCTGCTCATCCTTTTCCCGGACTTCACCCCCGGTTTCGAGGCCCAAACCGGGAAACCAGCCTACACGACCAACCCCCGGTTTTGAGGCCCAAACGGGGAAACCCGCCATCCATCGCCTGAGTTTTGTGGCCCAAACTCAGAAACCCGCAGCGCCCAGGTTTTGAGGCCCAAACCTAGAAACCATCCTCAGCCCGAGTTTTGTGGCCCAAACTCGGAAACCATAGCACCCAGGTTTTGAGGTCCAAACCTGGAAACCATCCGCTCGGTGGTTTTTTCTATGCTCAACCACCAAACCGAGCCATAGAGGGGATGCACCGCCCGTGCACCCCGTCCACCGACACGTATCCTTAGGTCCTCGACCCAGCTAACACCGTGCCCGCAAGTCTTCGCTCGTCGCTGTCCCAGGCTGTCGGCCACCACAACTGATCCTCAGGCCACCGGTCCCTCAGTCCAAGCCTCACGTCCGCCCTTTGCCATTCTCGGTCCATCGCCATGACACGTCTCTACTTGACCTTCACCTTGCCTTCGATCACTGTATCCGTGCTCGACACCTGCACAACACAAGCCAAAGAACATGCATATTATCCCAGTTGACAATCACTCATCACTCGAGACTCAGCATACACCCATGTATCCGCACCACCGAAAATGAAATCATCCACGTAAATCTGGACCAAAAGAGTGCTATTGCCTTGCTTGAGGAGAAAAAGAGTTTTATCTACACATCCCATTTTAAAACCCTTAGCAAGCAAAAAGGTTTTCAACCTATCATACCAGGCTCTAGGGGCTTGTTTCAAACAATGCAAAGCTTTATGAAGTTTAAAAACATGGTTTGGGAACTTGAGATTTTCAAAACCGGGGGGAGATTTCACATACACCTCTTCTTCTATGTAGCCATTTAGGAAGGCACTCTTGACATAAATTTGAATAAGTTTAAACCCTTTGGATGCAGCAAAAGCCAAGAGAATCCTAATTGCCTCCAAACGAGCTACGGGAGCAAAAGTCTCCTCATAGTCTATTCCCTCCTTCTGACTATACACCTGGGCTACAAGTCTGGCCTTGTTTCTCACAATGTGGCCATCCTCTCCTTGTTTGTTTTTGAAAACCCATTTTGTCCCAATAGGGTGACACTCAGGAGGAAGTGGAACCAAAACCCAAACCCGATTTCTTTCAAAATTTTCTAACTCCTCAAGCATGGCATTAACCCAATCCGGATCAGATAAAGCATGTCCAACATCTCGGGGTTCAAAATCAGCAACAAATGCAGAATGAGGAAAGTGAGAAATTTGTTGTGACCTTGACCGAGTGACACGTTCGTTGATGCTGTCGATCATTTGTTGAGGAGGGTGTTGGCGCTGAATGTGTCGTGGCGACTCTCTAACTGAAGTGACCTCCCCCTCAACAGTAGCTAGTGCCTCCTCAGGTACAAGAGGTACGGCCTGAGGAGGTGGATCACACGACCCCCAAGTAGTCGACGAAGAGCGGTAGGGGCCATGTGTCGTCGTAGTAGAAGCCGATCCTAGTGGCACAGCAGGTGGAGGTAGTGCTGGGTCACCAAAGCCTTCAACACCTTCTTCCTCATCTTCAAAAAGAGGTTCACCAACATCGTGATCACCTGCACGCTCAAATCTAGAAGAAGGACAATGCATGGTCTCGTCGAAGGTGACATCGGATGTCTCCATGACTCGGTTAGTATCAAGGTTAAGTACACAATATGCACGAGGATGATTTCCATAAACCAAAAATACAACGTCAGAAGAACGAGACTCAAACTTGTCCAAGTTGCCTTTCTTATGTATAAAACAGTGGCAACCAAAAACTCTAAAATAACTCACTTTGGGTTGTCTTCCAAAACGCAACTCATAAGAGGTCTTTTTCAAGAAAGCTCGGAGAAAAATGCGATTGGAAATATAGCATGCCGTGTTTATAGCCTCGGCCCAATACCGCCTAGGAGTCCTATGCTCATCGAGCATGGTCCTAGCCATCTCTACAAGGGTCCGATTTTTCCTCTCTATAACACCATTTTGTAGCGGTGTATAGGGGGAAGAGAACTGATTCTCCAAACCCAAAGAGTTTCAAAACTTTTCAAAATCCGAGTTCTTGAACTCGGAACCATTATCGCTACGAATAGCTCTCATTGAGTTCTTAGGGAACTCATTCTGATGTCACAAAATCAAATTGCAAACAAAAGAGAAAGTCTCATTTTTCTCAGCTAAAAAGAAAACCCACGAATATCTTGAAAAGTCATCGACAACAACAAGTACATACCACTTCCCACCAACCAAGCTCACCCGAGCCGGACCTACAAGGTCCATATGCAAAAGCTCTCCACGGCGCTTGGTCATAACTTAATTCACAGGATGATGGGGAGCAGCAACCATTTTCCTATGTCTACAAGAACGGTTAGTAGAAAAACCATTCCTAGCAGGTCTACGGGGAAAGCGATCACCACACACAGGAAAATGTGGTCCGCTAGGAGAAGAGCGCTCACCGCGATAGCCAAAACACGGTGGGGGGGAACGCTCAACAACAAAGCCAACACCATAGGGTCCATATCCTACAAAGCTAGGATCCCGCTGGGCAAAACCTCCTTGTGGCCTAGGACCTTGAGGCATTGGACCTCTAGGCCTAGCAACTCTCCTTTGAACATTCGACACACGTACATCATGGAAAGGATGGTACATGTCCGTGTTGTTCATCTCCTTTGCACGTCGTTCCTCTCTCTTGCACCGAAAGCAAAACTCCCTCAAGTGTCCATCTGTCCCATAGTGCTCACAGTGGTACCTCACCGCTCTCATAGGGGGTTGTTGGTACTCACGGTAATGGGTGTGGATCACTTGGTTCTTTTGTGGCATGAGCTCTTCTTGGATAGGTGGCATGGTGTCTAGCTTGTTCTTAAGGTGATTGGGCTTAGGAGACCACACTTGTTTCTTTGGTGGAGCTCTCAGAGGTTCCTCATACACTCCATTTTTTGTGTTAGGCTTGAGAGGATCTTTGGGAGGAATCTTGGATAGTTTGGGAGTAATGGTGGAGTTGGGCTTCTCACTCGGATTGAGACCACTACACTCTCCAACCTTGCCAAAAGAAGCAGCACTCTCCATCCGCTGAGCAAAACCTACACCTGGACCTCCAGCAGCACGCTTGATTGGGCAATCATCATCCCAAGTTGCGGCTCACCACAAGACACCCATGACAAGATGGTCCGAAGGTATGTGTTTTCTTCCTCGGTTTGCATCTTGTCATGCAACACATTAGCAATCTCAACTCCAAGCCCTCACACAAGGCACACCTAGACACACAAGTGCTATCCAAGTTGGCCTCCTCAAGAGACACAATCTTGACATTCTTCTCTGCCAAATTGGATTCCAAGCCTGCACAAGACTTGCATGCACCAAGCAACACGGGTCTAGCCCTAAGCTCATCCACTTCTCCAACCAAAGAAACATACTTCCCTCTCAAAATGAGAAGGTCACTCATGTGCTTGGAGCACATCTCACACTCACCCTCCTCAGAGACTACAACGGTGGACTTGGCAAACTCAAGTTCCTTCACTGCATCCTCGCATTTCTTCCTGAACTCCTTTCTCTCTCTAGCAGCAAGTTTTAGCAATTTGTCTTGACTAATGAGAGCAGCAGTAAGTTTTTCGACTTCAGCGGAGAGTTCGTCGGGAGTCTGAGATACCTGCGAGGAGTCGTCGTCGTCGTCGTTCCGAGTGATTTCCTCCATCTTGTTGTCGACCTCATCTCCGAGCGCCATGGTACAAAAACCCTTGTTGTTGGGGAAGAAACAGAGGTCGTTCAGCTTGTCCTCGATCTTCTTCTCCTCGGACTCATCGTCGCTTGACGCAAAAGAGTTGTTGTTCGACTCGTCGATGTCGCTGAGCATGGCGAAGAAAGCACGTTGCTCGACCTGGGCTTTCTCCAAGTACTTCTTCTTGATGTACTCCTTGTTGAAGCCACCCTTCTGCTTGTGGTTGGGAGGGGTGTGCTTCTCCTTGTGCCTGTCGGAGTCGTACTTATGCCCATGATCGCCCTTGCCAAAAGGTTGCTTGTTCTTCTTTGGGCAATTGGCGATGAAGTGATCGAGGTCACCGCACTCAAAGCACCGAGCTCGTCCTCCTTCGCGGCGGCGGTTCATGCGGTTGTTGTGGAACCGCGTGAACCGGTTGGCAAGCAAAGCTAACTCGTCGTCTCCCATGAACTCTAGCTGCTCCTCTGTGACAGAAAGAAGAGAAGAAAGTGCAAAGCCTCTAGAGGGGGTTAGCAAAAGACCCAGAAAGCAAAGCCATCGACGGGCCAGAAGGATTCTCATAAGCCCTCGTCATGGCATCAATCTCACTGCACTTGAGCTTACTAAAGAGCTCGTCGCATGTGAGAGTCTCATAGTTAGGCGATTCGATGATCGACTGAACTTTGGAGTCCCACACCGACCGATCGAGAGTATGAAGAAGCTTGAGAGCCCTCTCATGATCGTCATATGGCAACAGCTCCTTGTTAGCCCTCATCCTGTTGACAATAACCTGAAAGCGAGCGAAAAAACTTTCTATGCTCTCGCCAGACATGTGTCGAAGGTTCTCATACTCCCGCTTATGCGACTCATAGAGACGGGTTTTGACTTGAATGGTTCCCTCATGGAAGCGCATGAGGGTTGCCCAAATCTCCCGAGCCGTGGAGAGGTGAGAAAAGCGATCAAACTCCGTCATGCTCAAACACGAGAAAAGAGCATTACGGGCTCGGCTATTGGCATCGTGCTCATCGATTTGCTGTTGAGTCACACGAGCAACCAAGACCACGTAATCGGCGGAGTTGCAAATCTCCCAAACCGAAGCACTCATGCTCTGAAGATAGGCCGACATACGTATCTTCCAATACGTATAGTTCGTCCCATCAAAAAATGGCGGTTTGCCCACGCCGCGATCCATGTCGCCTTCTGTGGATCTAGAACCGGCTAAGGTGGAAGATCCTTAACCCGCTCTGATACCAATTGAAGGACCGAAGGTGCTACACAAAGGCGACCAGAGGGGGTGTTGGTAGTTCTTAGCTACACCTCGGATAGGGTAACTAAAGTAGCTATCTACTAATGCCAAGCGGGGTTGTCAGTCCCGACATTAGTAGGAGCTAGCTAGCGAGAATGCAATCTACCAGGAGGAGATTCTGCAAGCGCACAGAACTATCGTAGTGGCACTTCGCCTGGGAGTACCAGGTGTCGATTTATTTGATCCCAAGGGAAGGCTAGGGTGGTGTATGAGTCGAGTCAAGGAGGGATGAGAGTCGAAAAAGAGAAAAGAGAAAAGGGGAGAGGGAGAGAAGGGATGAAGAGCTAGAAAGAGTATATGGGTGGATAGGTAATGATGAAATAGATGGCTAAGGTAAGGTGGATGGATAGGTAGATAAGGGGTAACTAAGGGTAACTAAAGATAACTAACTACTAACTACTCCTAGATAACCACGAAGCAAGATAACTACAAAGCAAGATAGTTACGAAGCAAGGCAGGCAAAAGTCAATAAAGCAACTAAGTTGAGTATAGTTTTATTCCTATCTTGTCAAGAATCGAGGCGTACTAGCCTTTACCACTGACTTAGGTTGAACGCTAGCACAACGAGCCTTACTGTTAAACTGGGCCAACTACGTGGTGGAATTCAAGGCGCACAGGGCTGTCACCACCTACTTGCTACCACAGCTATTCGGGGGTCCAGCCGTATCTGAAGGTAAGTCTATAACTAAGCACCACGCTTAACTATATTCTAACTATCTCTACCCTAGCTTTGAAGAGAGACACCCTTGCGGACGTCAGAGCAAATACTTGACTTAATAAGATAAACACAAACTAAACTAACTAAGCAACCTATTGGCAAAGATCGAACACTAAGCTCACTAGAGATTAACTACTATGGCTACGTGAATTGATATGTAGGATAGCTAGGTCACACTCAAGGTACTTGATAAAGTAATACTGAAAGTAATACTGAAAGTAATGCTTAAAGTAATACTGAGATAAAGATAAATGTACCTGAGACACAAGAGAGCAAACCAGACCAGAGACGCCGGGAAATCAACTGACCTCTGATGTCAGTCGCTCGCACCTGCTTCTCTCTTAGCAAGCTCTACGCTCCTTTTACCAAGAACTTAGGCTGAGCTGTGCTAAACTAAGAGCCGCGTTGTAGCGAGGGCACTAGAGCTATACTCTCTCTACTAGCTAACCTACTTGCCTAAGCTCTCTGAGCTTCTAACCTAACTCTCACTTGCTTGTCTTGCTTCTTGGTGTGGTATGGGATGGTACTGGATGGTACCAATCGAATGGTGCCACCAGGGGGGTATTTATAGCCTTGTGGTGGGTGGGGGGTAGGTATAGGGGGCAGCCAACCGACCTAGGGTTAGGTCAGGTGGCGGGCGCCACCCCCTACTGGCGGCAGCCAGTCCCCTGGCCATTGGATGCATCATCACTGATCCTACGGCCTCCAGGTGGTTGTCTAAGGCGGTTTGGAGGTCGGTTGCATGTCCTAGCAACTGACTTAGGTCATGATCCACGCCACTCCCCTCCGTAGCCCTCCGATCAAACCGACCTAGTGACCAAGGGCCAAGATTTGGCCTTGGGGTGGTCACATTGATCAGTGACGTGGCAGGGGGGATGGTTTGGGCCAACCCAAGTGGCGGGCGCCACCTAGGGGTGGCGGCGCACCCCCCTAAGGCCCAATTGGCCCTGCTGAGTGGGTTTGGCCTCTGGTGGTTCAAATGTACAAATTTGGTCCAAATTCCTGGATTCAAATAAAAATCTATGGACATGTGGAATTTGGTTAGTTTGAAACCTATTTGACTACATTTCATGCCTTTTTGGTGGACTTTAGGGTAAAATGTTGATGGTAAAACAGGTGTTTAAGGACCATCAACTGGGGGGTGAATGGGAGCGTTAAATTTCTTTTTAGGAACTTATAGCCGCTGTCCCGAGAATCAACCCTAAGAGCAAACCTAGAGCTTGATAGTGTCCACGACCCTAGATGTAGGGTGGATGCTTCCAAGAAGCACAGCGGGACACTGCACAACTCTAGAAACCCAACGCAAAAGCCGGAAACCAAAACCGTCAACTGACGAACAAACTGCAGACGAAGCGTGCGAAACTGCACTGACCGAACTCTGATGAGCGTCCGGTCAGGTCAGATGGGACGCGTCCGGTCAGCTCGAGAGTGTTCTGGAAGGATCGGACGCGACCGGACTCACAGGGAAGAAGCGTCCGATCACACCCTTGTGCGTCCGGTCACAAGAACGAAAACGATGAACAGTGCGACAAGCGAGTCCGGTCATGTGAAACCCTAGCGTCCGGTCAAATCTAGGAAAAACAAAACGCCCGTACATTCAACGACCGGACTCACTGGCCAGAGTCCGGTCATCCCGAGAACAGTGTCTGGTCACCCCGAAAACGTGTTGTTCGTCCACCGATTCAACTCGATCTCACCCTAAACGAAACCACTGAGGCTCAATCTTGGTGAGGAGAGTCACAAGGAGGATAGTAAGCTACCCCTAGAGATCATGGCTCGATCCTATCTCCAAATCGATGAATCGAAGAAGTTCGGGGGAAAAGGAGAGAAAAGTCGATCCAAAATGAAAACCAACCGATCTACTTGTTCATGAGGTTTGAGTTGAATTGCTTCGGTGGAAATGATCCCCTCACTGTAAAGAACAAGTTGATTCAAAAGGTTTTGCAAATGAAGCAATGTAGAGAGAGATCGATTGACGGGAAAATTGAGGAGAAAAGCAAAACGCGAAGAATAACTCAAGAATGCGAATCACAACCTCAATTGCCAGCCGAAAATTATCCCAACGAGGAGACAACGGGATTACGGTCTCGTTTCCTCAAAATCTAAAGAACACAGAGGTATGACTAGCCGTCTCTGCGGATCTCAGTAGCTACAATAGGGAATGGGAAGCAGGAAACCCTAAGTGAAAGTAGCAAATGGCTGAGATAGTTTGGAGGAAGGGGTGGCCTCTCCTAATATAGCCTAATACAATTATTCCCCTTCTACCCCTATAGCTAATGAGCGAACAAGCTAACCCTAAGAGTATTCCTGTCCAACTCGAGATGAAGTCGATCCGATGGCCACGCCCGCACATCGGGTAGCTTCGCCTCGACGCGACCTCACCCGATGCCGCCACATGCCGCCAACGCGGCATTCGTCCGTTTTACGGACCTCGCCCCGGTTTTGAGGCCGAAACCGGGAAACCAGTCGTCCATCGGCTGAGTTTTGTGGCCCAAACTCAGAAACCCGCCAGCGCCCAGGTTTTGAGGCCCAAACCTAGAAACTGTCCCCAGCCCAAGTTTTGTGGCCCAAACTCGGAAACCTGCAGCACCCAGGTTTTAAGGCCCAATCCTGGAAAACGTCCACCCGGTGGTTTTTCTGTGGCTCAACCACCAAACCGAAGCAGTAGAGGGGATGCACCGCCCATGCACCCCGTCCACCGACACGTGTCCTCAGGTCCATGACCCAAGCCACACCATGTCCCGCAAGTCTCCGCTCATCGCTGTCCCAGGCTGTCAGCCACCACAACTGATCGTCAGGCCACCGGTCCATCTGATGAGGACATCAACAGCAGCGATACATCCTCTCCGACACAACCTATAGCTAGTCCTCTTAATCGTGCTCGTGCTCGTCATCTTAATCATCAAGTGAGTTCCTTGATAAGCTCGTGTCCATCATGTTTAGACAATGGAAACACGTGCACTCTTGTTTTGATTAGGAACCGAGGAGAAGACCGAAAGGGAGAAGGACTCGCGCTAGCTGGATTCGGACTGCAGCAAAGCGCCAACTGGTGACCGTCACCACGGTTGCATACGGATTCGGATTCAGGCGCTTCAGGACTTGTTGGAAAGCTTATCAAGTCTACTTTCATATGAATCAAGTCCCACGTCAATACCTCTTCGGCAGCAGTGGCAATGATCCAATTACCGTCGACAGGTCTTGCTGTCCAGGGTGCTGCGTCACCTCATTTTGGGCTGATGGCCCATGTATCAAGTTGGGTCCATTAGGGACGCGTCCTAGGGTTGGAGGACGACCCCAACACCTCTTTGGTCGTCAATCCATCTACTTATATCCCTCTAGAGCCACCATGGTCGGGTTGAGTTTTGTTTAGATCAAGTTTAGCCTTCGCTACTTGCTTGTAGGCGCGCGTGCTGGACCAACCGTCCGTCTCCTTGTATTCGGAACCCCATTGTTGATTAAGATTCAGTTTGGAACCTTCAATTTCATCTTGCAATTCAGTGCTTGTTTCCTCGTTCTTGCTACTTCTTCGATTGCTTGCAGGACGGGAGCCCTAGGGGCTAGTTGTCGCGCTCCACAAGATCATGACGGCTATTGGACGTGGTGTATCGGTTGCTAAGGCGCGGTCTTGAGGGCTATAGTCGGGCCGTGAACGTCATCTCCATCCACCAATCGAGTTATCCCCCGTTTCTCATCGAAAGATCGGGCAAAAACCCTAGCGGGTTCGCATCAATTGGTAATTAGAGCAAGGTTCTTCGGTGAGAGACTTCTAATCCTTTGCTATTTTTAATTAATTTCCTATTGTCCAGAAAAGCCAAAAAAAGTGTAGATTAGTTTTTCCATAATCCTTTTAAACCTTTGTGCCTTGGCTAGTACCGTTTAGTTAGGGCTTGTTGAATTTGCGTTGCTTCGGTTTGTGTCGAGTTGCTGGTCTTAGTGTCTAGTCCTTTAGAGTTTCGAGTTCTTGTCACCATCTATACACTGCCGAGTATTACCATATCTTCTCTCTGTCGAATATGTGGTGAAGTCCGAATTGAACTGGAAGCCGAGTAGAACTCAGCAATAGGTGGAATCCGTTTTGCGGTTTGTTCTGAGTGGGAAACCGAGTAGAACTTGTAGTCCACGTGTTGATATATCCTGAATTCTGACTACGTGATCCAAAAGAAAGATAACTCCATACTTTTCTTCTTGTTACCGGAATACCCCTTTAATTTCAGAAAAAGTGTGTGTAGTGATTTGCTCTTTTGTATTCTTTTGTTCATATAATCAGTTTTTGAGGTTGCCCACAAAAAGAAAAAAAAAGAAAAAAAAGAAAAAAAAAGAAAGAAAAGAGAAAAGATTCAAAAGAAAAGGGGTTGTTTTTCATTTTGTTTTTAGGACTGTTCCACCTTGTGTTCGGGGGTGTGCTGTGGTTTCCATTGTGTCCAGGCTCGCGTCTCTAGCACGGTCTAGCCTAGGACCAACATAGTACCGTCGTCGAACGTTTATTCAGCTCGCTTTTATAACTAACGTGGTGCTAGTTCGTTCCTTGTTTCAGCCCACCTATAGCTCCACATACTCTACAGCTTGACAGGTCTTGTGCTGCAGCACCGATACACTTCATCCATTGTTGTAGACTTGTTGGCAGACGACCCCTCCTCTCAAGCAAAGTAAGAATTGGTAAGAACTTGTGTAACAAGTTGAGTGTGAGCGACTTGCTGTAGCTACATCCTAGTAGTTGTAGGGCTTTTATTTCTTCACTTGCCTTTCTTGTTGTCTTTGTCTTTGAACGATGACAGGGGCAGGTGATGATAACGAAATACCACATACACCTCGCACTAAGGGCATCATACAACATTTTGAAAGAAAAGTGAAGCTGCACACAGAGGGACTTAATAATGACTTGCAGGTGACAAATGAAAAGCTGGGGCAGTTGGAGGCTACGCAGATTGCCACAAACAACAAGCTTACAAGTTTGGAGGAATCCGTTGCTAGTGTGGACAAAAGCCTTGCTGCTCTCCTAAGGCGATTTGATGACTTCCACACCGAAGATAAAGAGAAGCATAAAGAAGAAAAAGAGGGAGATCAAGAGCACGGTAGTCATGAAGATGACTACACTGCTGATACTGAACATGATGATCAAGACACTCGTGATCGACGTCGCCTACGTCACAACCGTAGAGGTATGGGTGGCAACCGCCAACGCGAGGTACACAATAATAATGATGCTTTCAGTAAGATTAAATTTAAGATACCTCCTTTGATGGTAAATATGACCCTGATGCCTACATTACTTGGGAGATTGCTGTTGATCAAAAGTTTGCATGTCATGAATTTCCTGAGACTACACGTGTTAGGGCTGCTACTAGTGAGTTTACAGATTTCTTCTGTTTGGTGGATAGAATATGGCAAGAAAATCCTAATAACATACCTAAAACTGGGATGCGCTGTGTGAAACGAGCCATGAGAGCTAGATTTGTTCCATCACTATGCCCGTGATATGATAAATAAGTTGCAGCAATTGAGACAAGGTGCTAAAAGTGTAGAAGAATATTATCAGGAATTACAAACGGGTATGTTGCGTTGTAACCTAGAGGAGGATGAGGAACCGACTATGGCTAGATTTTTGGGTGGGTTAAATCGGGAAATTCAGGACATCCTCGCTTACAAAGAATACAATAACGTAACCCGTTTGTTTCATCTTGCTTGTAAAGCTGAAAGGGAAGTGCAGGGACGATGTGCTAGCACAAGGAGTAATATTTCTGTAGGGAAGGCTAATTCATGGCAGCAACGCATGACTACAACTCCATCTACACGTATTTCTACTCCATCACCTAGTGACAAGACTTGAGCTGCCCCCCCACAAATTCAGTTGCAAAGACGATGCAAAAGCCTGCTGCGAGTACTTCATCCGTGGCATCGACGGGTAGAACAAGCAACATACAATGTCATCGGTGCAAGGGATATGGGCACATGATGCGTGACTGTCCAAACAAGCGAGTTATGATTGTCAAGGATGATGGTGAGTGCTCATCTGCTAGTGATTTTGATTAAGATACACTTGCACTGCTTGCGACTGACCATGCAGGTAATGAAGAACAAATAGAAGAACATATTAATGCAGGTAAAGCAGACCACTATGAGAGCTTGATCGTGCAGCGAGTGCTTAGTGCACAAATGGAGAAGGCGGAGCAAAATCAGCGACACGTTTTATTCCAAACAAAGTGTGTCATCAAAGAGCGTTCCTGCCGCATGATTATTGATGGAGGTAGCTGCAACAACTTGGCAAGCAGCGATATGGTGCAGAAGCTTGCCCTCAACACCAAACCACACCCGCATCCCTACTACATCCAATGGCTGAACAACAGTGGTAAGGCAAAGGTAACTAGACTTGTGAGAATCAATTTTTCCATCGGATCCTACAAAGATATTGTTGAATGTGATGTTGTGCCTATGCAAGCTTGTAACATTCTGCTAGGTAGACCTTGGCAATTTGATAGAGATTCTATGCATCATGGTAGATCAAATCAGTATTCCTTTCTATACCATGATCGCAAAATTGTGTTGCATCCTATGTCCCCTGAAATTATTATGCAAACTGATGTTTCTAGGGCTACTAAAGCAAAGAGCGAGAGCAATAAAAATGATAAATTTGTAATTGATAACAAAGATGAGATAAAACTGAAAGGACGTTGTATGATAGCTACCAAATCAGATATTAATGAGTTCAATGCATCCACTTCTTGCTTATGCTTTGATATGCAAGGATGCTTTGATTTCAATTGCCTCAAGAAGAGGTAGAACAGGCTCAACGCCGCTAGCAAAACACAATCGAAGATACCGAAGAAAAATGCTAGTCCCTCAAGATAGAGGCACAGAGGCTCAACACAACTAGCAAGGAAAGCTCGATACCGATGCCTTTCGGCCAACAAGAGACAGCAAAGCTCAAGCTCCCCCTCGATTAGTGCAAACAACCAAGAAAACACTCCCCCTCAAATGAGCACTCGGGAAGCACAAATGATTTGCAAATTCTCCCCCTTAGTTGAAAAAACACGAATCAAGTCATCGATCTGCACTGCAATCGTGAGATTACGGTCTCACTTCCTCACAATCAACAGTACACAGAGGCAAGTCTCTCTGCGGATCTCAGCTAGCTACAGCAGGGGATGGGAGAGCAGGAAACCCTAAGTGCGAAAGAGCAAATGACTGAGATAGATGGGAGGAAGGTGTCTCCCTACTACTTATCCTAATTCTAACCTAAGTCTAATTCCTACTCTACCCCTCTCTATTCTAATTACAGAGCGAGCCAGTCAAGCCCTAGGGTTAGTCTGGACCAACTCTAGTGGTAGGTGTATCCGATGACCACGCCCGCTCGACTCGAAGCGTTGCCTCGACGCAACCTCCAGATCGCCGCCACGTGCCACCCTCGCGCTGCACCCCCGGTTTTGTGGCCCAAACCGGGAAACCAGCCTTTTCCAGCCAAACCCCGGTTTTGAGGCCCAAACCGGGAAACCAGCCCACCAGCATCTGAGTTTTGAGGCCAAACTCAACAAACCCTCAGAGCCCAGGTTTTGAGGCCCCAACCTGGAAACCGTCCTCAGCCCGAGTTTTGTGGCCAAACTCGGAAAACCTCAGCCCGAGTTTTGTGGCCAAACTCGGAAACCGTCCACACCCAGGTTTTGAGGCCCAAACCTGGAAACCGTCCATCCGATGGTTTTTCCCTGGCTCTACCACCAAACCGACGTCGAAGAGGGGATGCACTTCCCGTGCACCCCGTCCACCGACACGTGTCCCCGAGTCCACGACTCAGGCAACACATGACCGCACTTCTTCACTTGTCATCGTCACAGGCTGCCAGCCACCACAGCTGATCCTCGGGCCTCTGGTCCTTCAGTCCAAGTCTCACGTCCGCCCTTCGCCACTCTTGGTCCATCGGCACGGCACGTCTCTACTTGACCTTCACCTCGCCGTCGATCACTGCATCCGTGCTCGACACCTGCACAACACAAGCCAAAGAACATGCACATCATACCAGTTGACAATCACTCATCACTCAGAGACCCGGCATACCCATGTATCCGCAATCTCCCCTTGATGAGTGCATTGTCAACTACTCACACAAATCATAATGGAAAGAAAAAAGAGAGGGAAGGAAGAGAGAGAGAACTCGACCAAATGACCCAAAAGCCTAGCAAAGCCGAAGAAGGTCAAGTGGAAAGAGCAAAAGAACTTGGTCCCCAAAGACATGGGCAACGGCTCGACGCAACCAAGCAAAGCAAAGCTAGCCCTCAAGAAGAGGTAGAACAGGCTCAACGCCGCTAGCAAAACACAATCGAAGATACCGAAGCAAAATGCTAGTCCCTCAAGATAGAGGCACAGAGGCTCAACACAACTAGCAAGGAAAGCTCGATACCGATGCCTTTCGGCCAACAAGAGACAGCAAAGCTCAAGCTCCCCCTCGATTAGTGCAAATAACCAAGAAAACACTCCCCCTCAAATGAGCACTCGGGAAGCACAAATGATTTGTAAATTCTCCCCCTTAGTTGAAAATGCACGAATCAAGCAAACGTCTCTCCCCATCAGAAAAGGCACCAACAAAAGTGCTAACAAGGGAGGGTCTCCCCCTTCCAACATGCATATGAGTCAAAATGCCAGTTAGCAGCTTTAGGCATATATTCGGGAGAATGCAAAGATGCTCTAAACAGTATAACTCCAATGACTAAAAAACAGCATACAAGCTCAGCAAAGGCTCAAACTGATCACCAGATATGAAATATGAACATATGAGCAGAGAAAAGCAGTTTTGAGTCAAAAGGTATTCACCATTAAAATAGCACTAGCAATGCATAAACAGGAGTCTGAACAAGTGCTAAACATGTATACAAGGTGAACTACCCCTAGCAAAGTTCAATCATCATGCTTAAGAATGTAACATACACTTGTGAATTCAAATTCAGATCGGAGTTGCAGCGGTGAAATTTCACAAGTTCAATTATTAGCATGTGATTGCGAGAGGTTGAAAGCTTGTCATTGCCTAACTTTTCAACCGAGCGAAGCCTATGCCGAAGCAATCAGAAGCTTAAAGCTGCGGTTTCGGTCATACACTACACGGCTCAAGTTTAACTCAAAGTGCAATAAGAAACCGTCTCGATACCGTGATGTGTTAAGCAGTCCCATCTCGATCTTTTCAATTCACTAAGGCTTGGTTCAAATTTTAAACATGATATGAACAGACCAAGCAAGTGAATGACTCAGAACTAGAGACATAGCAACCTAGCATATATGAAAAGCACGAGTAAACTCAACACATCCTACACATGCTAGTTGCATATCTCAATGGTGAACATTTTCAGATTTTAAGTTATTAAGCAAATTCACCATTTCAAAAAAAAGCTCAGCTCACAACATGTACTAGTGATCAGAAAGAGCATAAGCTACAAGCATCAACATAAGCATCGGAGCATACTACATAGAGTATAGTTACATTCTAGTGATTATAGACATGAAGCTCAGAATGTAAATGGTGTATGCTAAAATGCAAAAGAAAAACAACCGAAAAAGAGTCAGTCTATTATACAAGAACCAAAATGTTTCCCCCATCTAAAAGGGGAAACACACACCAAGCTCACCCCTCAACCGGTTAAAGGTTGATTCGTCTAAAGGCTTGGTGAAAATATCAGCCAGTTGATGATGAGTATCGACATGGCGAAGGTCGATATCACCCTTCTCCTGGTGGTCTCGCAAGAAATGAAAGCGCACATCAATGTGTTTGGTCTTTGAGTGAAGCACGGGGTTCTTAGCAACGCTAATAGCACTCGTGCTGTCACAAAGCAAAGGAACACGAGTAAAGCTCAGACCAAAATCACGCAAAGTGGCCATCATCCAAAGCAACTGGGAACAGCAGCTAGCCGCAGCAACATATTCAGCCTCTGTAGTGGACTGAGCGACACTAGACTGCTTACGAGAAGACCACGAAACAAGAGAAGAACCAATAAACTGGCAAGTCCCAGAAGTGGACTTGCGCTCAATATGGCAACCAGCAAAATCGGCATCCGAATAACCGCAAAGGGAGAGGGGGGAGGAAGCAGAATACCAAATCCTGAACTCAGGTGAGAAACGAAGGTACCTGAATATGCGCTTCACTGCCTGACGATGAGATGTGCGCGGCAACTCCTGAAAGCGCGCACACAGACACACCGCGAACTGGATGTCCGGGCGTATCGCCGTCAGGTAGAGGAGCGACCCGATCATGCTTCGGTACTCCTTGGTCCACTGCTTCTCCATCCACATCCGCATCCAGGGCAGTCGTCGTCGACATGGGTGTTGGAAGAGGCTTGGCCTCACCCATATCGAACCGCTTCAGCAAGTCCTTGGTGTACTTGCCCTGGTGCACAAACGTCCCTCTCGGGATTGCTTAATTTGCAACCCAAGAAAGAATGTCAGCTCGCCCATCATGCTCATCTCAAACTCCCTGCTCATAATATCTGCAAACTTGGCAACCAAAGCATGAGAAGAACCACCGAAAATGATATCATCCACGTAAATCTGGACCAAGAGAGTGTCTTTGCCTTGCTTGAGGAGAAAGAGCGTTTTATCTACACATCCCATTTTAAAACCCTTAGCAAACAAAAAGGTTTCAATCTATCATACCAGGCTCTAGGGGCTTGTTTCAAACCATATAAAGCTTTGTGAAATTTAAAAACATGGTTTGGAAACTTGGGATTTTCAAAACTGGGGGGTTGCTCAACATACACTTCTTCTTCTATGTAGCCGTTTAAGAAGGCACTCTTGACATCCATTTGAAAGAGTTTAAAACCTTGGATGCAGCAAAAGCCAAGAGTATCCTAATAGCCTCCAAACGAGCTACAGGAGCAAAAGTCTCCTCAAAGTCTATCCCCTCCTTCTGACTATAACCCTTGGCCACAAGACGCGCTTTGTTCCTCACAATGTGGCCGTCCTCTCCTTGTTTATTTTTGAAAACCCATTTTGTCCCAATAGGATTACAGTTAGGAGGAGGAGGAACTAGAACCCAAACCCGATTTCTCTCAAAGTTTTCTAACTCCTCATGCATGGCATTGACCCAATCCGGATCCGTCAAAGCGTGTCCAACACCTTGGGGCTCAAAATTAGCAACAAAAGCAGAATGAGCGAAGTGAGAGATGTGCTGTGACCTGGACCGAGTAACCGTTCGTCGATGCTGCCGATCATCTGCTGAGGCGGGTGCTGGCGCTGAATGTCGTGGCGCCTCCCGAGCTGAAGTAGCCTCCCCCTCAACAGCAGCTGGTGCCTCCCCGGGTACAAATGGTACCTCACGGGGGTGGCAGATCCCACGGCCCTAGGAGAAGAGGGTGTCAGGGCCGTGAGTCGTCGTAGAAGCCGCTCTTTGTGGCACGCGGGTGGAGGGGGTGCTGGATCATCCATACTTCAGCACCCTCGTCCTCGTCATCAAAAAGAGGCTCACCAACCTCATGATCACCTGCACGCTCAAAACGAGAAGAAGGACAAACCATGGTCTCGTCGAAGGTGACATCGGATGTCTCCATGACTCGGTTAGTGTCAAGGTTAAGTACACGATAAGCTCGAGTGTGAGTGCCATAACCCAAAAAACACCGTCTGAAGAACGAGACTCAAATTTATCCAAGTTGCCCTTTTTGAGTATAAAACAATGGCAACCAAAAACTCGAAATAACTTACCTTGGGCAGTTTCCAAAATGCAACTCATAAGAAGTCTTTTTCAAGAAAGCTCGGAGAAAAATGCGATTGGAAATATAGCATGCAGTGCTCATAGCTTCGGCCCAATATCGCCTAGGAGTCCTATGCTCATCGAGCATCGTCCTGGCCATCTCAACAAGGGTCCCATTCTTCCTCCCTACAACACCATTATGAGGGGGTGTGTAGGGGGAAGAAAACTGATGCTCTAAACCCAAAGAGTTACAAAACTTCTCAAAATCCGAATTCTTGAATTCGGAACCATTATCACTCCTAATTGCTCGCATCGAGTTCAAAGGGAACTCGTTCTGAAGACGCAAATCAGATTGCGAGCAAAGGAGAAAGTCTCGGTCTTCTCAGCTAAAAAGAAGACCCACGAATATCTCGAAAAGTCATCAACAACAACAAGCACATACCAATCCCCCCAACCGAGCTCACCCGAGCCGGACCAACAAGGTCCATGTGCAAAAGCTCTCTAGGGCGCTTGGTCATGACCTGAGTCACTGGATGGTGGGGAGCAGCAACCATCTTCCCGTGTCTACAAGAGTGGCAAACAAGATCCTTCTCCATATGCAACTTGGGCAATCCTCGGATTAGTCCAAGTGAACTAAGCCTTGCAAGCAAGTCGAAGCTCAAATGTCCAAGTCTCCTATGCCACTTCCAAAGATCGGAGGAGGAAGGTCCAGCCACAAGACAACGAGAAGTGCCAAAAGACTCCGAGAGAAATTCGCACGAAAGACTTTTCCAAAGGGCGAAATCAAACACACAAGATTGCCCTGGATCCAAAATACGACTGAGATTCGGTTTAAAACGAATCTCATAGTCGTCATCAAAAGTTGCGAAACATAAAGAAGGTTAAAATGCAAGTTAGAAACAAGAGCAACATCGCGCAACACAAAGTGCTCATTAACTCGCACCGACCCGCGAGACAATACCTTACCTTTGCTATTGTCGCCGAAGGTTATGTACTCCTTTCCGGCAACAGGGCTAAGGCTGGAGAACCACTTGGCGTTTCCGGTCATGTGCCTCGAGCAACCGGAATCCATCAACCAAATGTCCTCCAACCGTTTTACCTACATCAATAAAAAGACATAGGGTGAGCATACGGTCCAACACTAGGGTTAGTGAAGTAGGAAGAATACCAGTGTTGGGCTGGCTGCTCAAAAGAACGGTTTGCAGAAAAACCATTCCTAGCACGTCTACGAGAGGAGCGATCACCACGTAGAGGAAAACGTGGTCCGCTAAGGGAGGAGCATCCATTGCGATACTCAAAACGCGGTGGGGGAAAACGCTCAACTACAAAGCCTCCGCCACGGGGTCCATAGCCTACAACTGCAGGCTCCCGCCGGGCACTCTCTCTAGGAGGCCTAGGCCTAGCAACTTGAGGCACTGCGCCTCTAGGCCTAGCATCTCTCCTCGGAGCTCTCTGCTGCCTAGGCCTGGGAACTTGAGGTTCTGGACCTCTGGGCCTAGCTGCTCTTCTTGGAGCACTCCTCTGAACATTCGGCACATGTACATCATGGAAAGGATGGTACATGTCTGTGGGTTCATCTCCCTAGCACGGCGCACCTCTCTCTTGCGCCTAAAGCAAAACTCGCTCAAGTGTCCATCTCTCCCACAGAAATCACAATGATACCTCACCGCACGCAAGGGGGTTGTTGGTACTCATGGCTGTGGGTGTGGATCACTTTGCCCTCTGAGGCAACTCTCCTGGATAGGTGGCATTTATCCAGCTTGTTTTTTAGGTGGTTGGGTTGGGATGCCACACTTGGTTCTTGGGTGGAGCTCTCGGAGGTTCCTCAAATACCCCATCCTTGGTGGTAGGCTTGACGGCTCTTTGGGTGGAAGCTTGGTCAGTTTGGGAGTAGTGGTTGATTTGAGCTTCTCACTAGGATTCAGACCACTCGACTCTCCAATCTTCCCAAAAGCAGAAAGATCACACCCTGAGCAAGACCTACACCAGAACCTCCAGCAGCTCGCTTAAATTGGAGATCATCATCCCGAGCTGTGGCTCACTACAAGAGACCCATGACAAGATGGTCCGAAGGTATGTGTTTCCTCCTCGGTTTGCATCTTGCCATGCTTGACATTCGCAATTTCCATCTCCAAACCCTCACACAAAGCATACCTAGCCACACAAGTGCTACTGAGTTGGCCTCCTCAAGAGACAAATTGGCATTCTTCTCTGCCAACTCAGATTGCAAGACAGGACAAGTCTTGCACGCACCCAACAGAGAAGTCTAGCCTTCAGCTCGTCCACCTCTCCTACCAACGCAGCATACTTACCTCTCAAAGTGAGAAGGTCAGTCATGTGTGTGGTGCACATCTCACACTCAACCTCCTCCGACACGACCACGGTGGACTTTGCAAACTCAAGCTCCCTCACCGTGTCCTCCCACTTCTGTCTAAAACTCCTTGCGCTCTCTAGCGGCACGCCTAAGCAACTTATCCTGACTAGAGAGCGCGACAGTAAGCTTCTCAACCTCAGCAGAAAGCTCGTCGTGGGTGGGGAGGGATACCTGGGAGGGTGTCGTCGTCGTCATCGTCCCGAGGAGAGTGCTCCAGCTTGCCGTCGACCTCATCACCAAGCGCCATGGTGCAGAAGCCGTCATCGTCGGCGAAGAAGCAGAGACCGTTCAGCTTGTCCTCTATCCTCTTCTTCTTCTCGGACTCATCATCGCTTGAGCAAGCGGAGTCATCCAAGCCGTCGACGTCGCTGAGCGTGGCGAAGAACGCACGCTGCTCAGCCTGGGCCTTCTCCAAGTACTTCTTCTTGATGTACTCCTTGTCGAAGCCACCCCTCCGCTTGTGGCTCGCGGGGACGTACTTCTCCTTGCGCTTGTCGGAGTCATACTTGTGCCCATGATCGCCCTTCCCAGATGAATGCTTCTTCTTGGGCAGTTGGCGATGAAGTGGTCGGGGTCGCCGCACTCATAGCATCCTGAGCGTCCTCCTCCGCGGTGACGGTTCATGCGGTTGTTGTGGAACCGCGTGAACCGATTGGCGAGCATTGCCAACTCATCATCCCAAAGACTCAAGCTGGTCCTCTATGACAAAAAGAGAGACGAAAGAGCAAAACCTCCAGAGGGGTTAGAAGAGCCAGAAACCAAAGCCATAGTCGGGCCAGAAGGATTCTCATAAGAAGCCTCGACATGGCGTCAATCTCACTAGACTTGAGCTTACTAAAGAGCTCGTCGCAAGTGAGGGTCTCATAGTTAGACGATTCGATGATCGCCTGGACCTTTGAGTCCCACACCGACCGATCAAGAGTGTGCAAAAGCTTCAAAGCCCTCTCATGATCGTCAAAAGGCAACAGCTCCTTGTTCGCTCTCATCTTGTTGACAATGACCTAAAAGCGAGCGAATAAACTCTCTATGCTCTCGCCAGGCATATGTCAAAAGTTCTCATACTCCCGCTTGTGCGACTCATAGAGGCGAGATTTGACTTGAGAAGTTCCCTCATGAAAGCGCATGAGGGTCGCCCAAATCTCGCGAGCCGTGGGGAGGTGAGAAACGCGATCGAACTCAAACATGCTCAAACAGGAGAACAACGCGTTACGTGCCCGGCTATTGGCCTCGTGCTCATCGATCTGGAGCTGAGTAACACGAGCAGCCAAGAAACGTAATCGTCCCTGTTGCAAATCTCCAAAACAGAAGAGCCCATGCTCTGAGATAGGCCAACATGCGTATCTTCCAATACGCATAGTTCGTCCCATAAAGAACGGCGGTTTGCCACGCCGCGATCCATGTCGCCTTCTGTGGATCTGGAACCGGCTAAGGTGGAAGATCCTTAACCCGCTGATACCAATTGAAGGACCGAGGAAGCCTAGCAAGGCGCCCAGAGGGGGGGTGAATGGCAGCTCAAAATTTTCTCAGAAAACTTTGGCCAAATGTCCCAAAATCAACCCCAAGAGACGGCGACCGAAACGTTGATGCTCACGACCCTTGGAAGAGGTGGATGATCCCTAAGATCACAGCGGAGAGCACCACCAAGAAGAAGCAAACCAAACTCCAAAAGTTCCAGCTCGAACACAACCCCAAAAACCAAGTCCCGGACGTAGATAGACGGCTACGGCGAGAAACTCTTAAATACCTATGCTAACAAGTAGCAAAGATACCTAGAGAGGTTCCTTGGTCAACTACAGGGCCAAACGAGAGGTCCGGAAACCAAGCGAACAAGCCGGGAGAGCAAATGCACTAAACCAGAGCAAACAGCCAAATCCCGGACTGTCCGCCGGTACGGTC
Source organism: Coix lacryma-jobi var. lacryma-jobi (assembly GCA_009763385.1). Classification (NCBI taxonomy): domain Eukaryota; kingdom Viridiplantae; phylum Streptophyta; class Magnoliopsida; order Poales; family Poaceae; genus Coix; species Coix lacryma-jobi. The sequence continues at coordinate 94,127,523 of CM019824.1, forward strand.
CCGGACTGTCCGCGGTAGTGCCGGACTGTCCGCCGGCACAACTCGCCAAACAGCAAGGTCGCTTCAAAGTCCCTGGACGTTCCTGGACTGTCCGCGGCTTTGAACTGCGGACTGTCCGCCGTTCAAACAAAAAGCAACTCAGCCGAAGAACAGTGCCACTGGTCTGGCTCATCCCAGACTCGTGGACTGTCCGCGCCCTGAGTGGCGGACTGTCCGCGATCACAGGGAGGGCGATTTTGATCGCCCTTCTCCCAAATCTTCTCCAAATCGATTCAAATCAAAATCCCACGTTCCCAAATTGGAGAGGATGATCATGGAGTAGTTAGGAGACTATCCCCAAGAAATCATCCGCTCAAATCGAGTCAATCACCGGGAAATCAAAGGGGGAGGAGAATGAAAAGAAAAAGCGCATGATGAAAACGAAATCAACTCGATCTACTTGCTCGTAGGGAGATAGATGAATTCCTTCGGTGGAAATGATCTCCTTTCAAATACGAACAAGTTGATTCAAACGGATTTCGCAAAGACGCACGGAGAGAGAGAGATCGAGTGACGGGAAAATCGTGAAGAAACGAAGAACTGCGGAAGAAACATGGCACTGTTCTTCGGCTGAGTTGCTTTTGTCTTGAACGGCGGACAGTCCGCCAGTGTTCAAAGCGCGGGACAGTCCGGGAACGTCCAGGGACTTTGCAGCGACCTTGTTGTTTGGCGAGTTTTGCCAGCGGCAGTCCGCCACTCGCCCGCGGACAGTCCGGCACTACCGCGGACAGTCGGGGACCGTACCGGCGGATAGTCTGGGATTTGGCTGTTTGCTCGGGTCGTGCGTTTGCTCTCCGCTTGTTCGCTTGGTTTCCGGACCTCTCGTTGTGGCCCTGTAGTTGACCAAGGAACCTATCTAGGTATCTTTGCTACTTGTTAGCATAGGTATTTAAGAGTTTCTCGACGTAGCCGTCTATCTACGTCCGCGACTTGGTTTTTGGGGTTGTGCTCGAGCCGGAACTTTTGGAGTTTGGTTTGCTTCTTCTTGGTGGTGCTCCGCTGTGATCTTAGGGATCATCCACCCTCTTCCAAGGGTCGTGAGCATCACGGTTTCGGTCGCCGTCTCTTGGGGTTGATTTTGGGACATTTGGCCAAATTTTCTGAGAAGAATTTTTGAGCTCCCATTCACCCCCCCCTCTGGTCGCCTTGCTAGTGCTTTCTCGGTCCTTCATCTTTGCCCCCTGCTTTTGCTAACATTTTGCAGGAGTATTCTAATGTGTTTCCAAGTGAGATACCAGCGGGGCTGCCTCCACTACGCGGGATTGAGCACCAAATTGATCTTATTCCTGGAGCATCTTTGCCAAACCGTGCACCATATTGGACAAACCCGAAAGAAACAAAGGAAATTCAGCGACAAGTGCAAGAACTACTAGACAAAGGTTATGTGCGAGAATCTCTTAGTCCTTGTGCTGTTCCAGTAATTTTAGTGCGTAAGAAAGATGGAACATGGCGTATGTGTGTTGATTGTAGAGCTATTAATAATATCACCATTCGATATCGACACCCTATTCCACCACGATTAGATGATATGCTAGATGAACTGAGTGGTGCTGTTGTGTTTTTAAAAGTTGATTTACGTAGTGGGTACCACCAGATTCGTATGAAATTGGGAGATGAATGGAAAACTGCTTTCAAAACTATGTTCGGTTTGTATGAGTGGTTAGTCATGCCTTTTGGGTTAACTAATGCACCTAGTACTTTCATGAGATTAATGAACGAGGTTTTGCGTGCTTTCATTGGGAAATTTGTTGTCGTATATTTTGATGATATATTGATTTACAGCAAATCATTGGATGAACATCTTGATCATTTATGTGTTGTTTTTAATGCACTACGCGAGGCACGTTTATTTGGTAACCTTGAGAAGTGCACCTTTTGCACCGATCGAGTTCTTTTCTTGGTTATGTTGTGACTCCACAGGGAATTGAGGTTGATCAAGCCAAGGTGGAAGCTATACAGGGATGGCCTGTCCCAAAGACTATCACCCAGGTGCGGAGTTTCCTAGGACTTGCTGGATTCTATCGCCGTTTTGTGAAGGATTTCAGCACACCATTGCTGCACCAATGAATGAGCTTACAAAGAAGGGGGTGCCTTTTGAATGGGGCAAAGCACAAGAGAATTCATTCAACATGTTGAAAGATAAGTTAACTCATGCACCTCTCCTACAACTTCCTGATTTTAATAAGACTTTTGAGCGTGAATGTGATGCTAGTGGAATTGGTTTGGGAGGTGTTTTGTTACAAGAGGGAAACCTATTGCATATTTTAGTGAGAAATTAAGTGGGCCTGTTCTCAATTATTCTACTTATGATAAAGAACTCTTTGCTCTTGTTCGAACATTAGAGACATGGCAGCATTATTTGTGGCCCAAAGAGTTTGTTATCCATTCTGATCATGAATCTTTGAAACATATTCGTAGTCAAGGAAAACTGAATCGTAGGCATGCAAAATGGGTTGAATTTATTGAATCTTTTCCTTATATTATTAAGCACAAGAAAGGGAAGGAGAATATTATTGCTGATGCTTTGTCATGGAGATATACTTTGCTGAATCAACTTGATTACAAGATCTTTGGGTTAGAAACAATTAAAGACCAATATGTTCATGATGCTGATTTTAGAGACGTGTTGCTGCATTGTAAGATGGAAAAGGGTGGAACAAATTCATCATTAGTGATGGGTTTATGTTTAGAGCTAACAAGCTATGCATTTCAGCTAGCTCTGTTCATTTGTTGTTGTTGCAGGAAGCGCATGGAGGTGGCTTGATGGGACATTTTGGAGCAAAGAAGACCGAGGACATACTTGCTGGTCATTTCTTTTGGCCAAGGATGAAGAGATATGTGGAGAGGTTTGTTGCTCGTTGCACAACATGTCAAAAGGCAAATTCACGGTTAAATCCCCACGGTTTGTATTTACCTCTTCCTATTCCTAATGCTCTTTGGGAGGATATATCTATGGATTTTGTGTTGGGATTACCAAGGACTAGGAGGGGACGTGATAGTGTGTTTGTGGTTGTTGATAGATTTTCTAAGATGGCACATTTCATACCATGTCATAAAACTGATGACACTACAAATATTGCTGATTTGTTCTTTCGAGAAATTGTTCGCTTACATGGTGTGCCCAACACAATTGTTTCTGATCGTGATGCTAAATTTCTTAGTCAGTTTTGGAAGACTTTGTGGTTTAAATTGGGGACTAATCTTTTATTTTCCACCACTTGTCATCCCCAAACTGATGGTCAAACTGAAGTTGTGAATAGAACTTTATCCGCTATGTTAAGGGCTGTTTTAAAGAAGAATATTAAGATGTGGGAAGAATGTTTGCCTCATATTGAGTTCGCTTATAATCGTTCATTGCATTCTACTACAAAAATGTGTCCTTTTGAGATTGTCTATGGCTTCTTGCCACGTGCTCCTATTGATTTAATGCCTTTGCCAAGTTCTGAAAAAATAAATTTTGATGCTAAGCAACGTGCTGAATTGATGTTAAAATTGCATGAAGCCACTAAACAAAACATAGAGCGCATGAATGCTAAATACAAATGCACTGGAGATAAAGGTAGAAAGCAATTGATTCTGGAACCTGGGGATTTGGTTTGGTTGCATTTGCGAAAAGATAGATTTCCAGAACTGAGAAAATCCAAATTGATGCCTAGAGCTGATGGTCCTTCTAAAGTGATGCAACGAATTAAGCTTGATCTTCCCGCAGATTTTGGGGTTAGTCCCACATTTAACATTACAGATTTGAAGCCTTATTTGGGTGAGGAAGATGAGCTTGAGTCGAGGACGACTCAAATGCAAGAAAGGGAGGATGATGAGGACATCAACACCAGCGATACATCCTCTCCGACACAACCTATAGTTGGTCCTCTTACTCGTGCTCGTGCTCGTCAACTTAATCATCAAGTGAGTTCCTTGATAAGCTCGTGTCCATCTTGTTTAGACAATGGAAATGTGTGCACTCTTGTTTTGATTAGGAACCGAGGAGAAGACCGAAAGGGAGAAGGACTCGCGCTAGCTGGATTCGGACTGCAGTAAAGCGCCAACTTGTGACCGTCACCACGGTTGCATACGGATTCAGATTCAGGCGCTTAAGGACTTGTTGGAAAGCTTATCAAGTCTACTTTCATATGAATCAAGTCCCACGTCAATACCTGTTCGGCAGCAGCAGCAATGGTCCAATTACCATCGACAGGTCTTGCTGTCCAGGGTGCTGCGTCACCTCATTTTGGGCTGATGGCCTATGTATCATGTTGGGTCCATTAGGGATGCGTCCTAGAGTTGGAGGACGACCCCAACACCTCTTTGGTCGTCAATCCATCTACTTATATCCCTCTAGAGCTGCCATGGTCGGGTTGGGTTTTGTTTAGATCAAGTTTAGCCTTCGCGCTACTTGCTTGTAGGCGCGTGCTGGACCCCCGTCCGTCTCCTTGTATTGGAAACCCCATTGTTGATTAAGATTCAGTTTGGAAACTTCAATTTCATCTTGCAATTCAATTCAGTGCTTGTTTCCTCATTCTTGCTAGTTCTTCTTCTCTTCGATTGCTTGCAGACGGGAGCCCTGGGGCTGGTTTGTCGCGCTCCACAAGATCGTGACGGCTATTGGACGTGGTGTATCGGTTGCTAAGCTAAGGCTGCGGTCTTGAGGGCTGTAGTCGGGCCGTGAACGTCATCTCCATCCACCAATCGAGTTATCCCCCGTTTCTCATCGAAAGATCGTGAGAATACATATGATGAATGATTGACTGTGTTGAGGAAGGTTTGAGGCTTTTACCCGGTTGAGTCATCTTGCTATGCGCTTAATGTTATGACTAACCGGTGGCGTGAGTTGTGTGGTGTTTATGTGTTGGTGTGTGTGCGACATGTGTCTCTTGGCTGTGTTGATGTGCAGGTGTGGAGCTCGGAGACAGTGGTCTATGGCGAGGTGAAGGTCAAGTTGAGCCGTGCCGTGCTGACGGACCGGGTGCGGTGAAGGATGGGCGTGCCGTGCGGCGGACGTGCCATGCCGACGAACCGAGCGGTGAAAGGCGGACGGGAGGCTTGGACTGAGGGACCAGAGGGCCAGAGGACCAGCTGTGGTAGCTGGCACGTGGCATCGGCGAGCGAGCACATGGGGATGTGCGGTGCATCGGCCGAGTCGGGAGGAAGGCGCTGGAGTCGTGTCGCTTGGCGGGAGGTCGGACACGGGCTTGCGTGCGGCGCAAGTGCCGTCGGCCGAGTCAAGAAGGAAGGCGAAGGCGTTGTGCCCGGCGTGGAGGCTGGACATGCATCGGCATCGGTGCCGGTGGTCGGGGTGTGCGAACCACATCCCGTCTGCGGTGCGGGTTCGGTAGCTGAGCCTCAAAAAGCTATCATCGACGGTTTCCGAGTTTGGCCTCAAAACTCGGGATGGACGGTTTCCAGGTTTGGGCCTCAAAACCTGGGCTTGCGGGTTTCCGAGTTTGGGCCTCAAAACTCGGGGTGGCCGGTTTGCCTGGTTTGGGCCTCAAAACCAGGGGGTTGGTCCGAAAGGACGGTCGACGCGTGGCGGCACCGAGAGGTTTGCGTTGCGGCGAAGCTATCGGTGAGAAGGCGCGGCGGTCGACAGTGGCGGCACGTGGCGGCATCGGGTGAGGTCGCGTCGAGGCGAAGCTACCGGATGTGCGGGCGTGGCCGTCGGATGAAGACTGTCAAGTCTGGACGGTTTACCCCTGGGGGGTATTTGGGATGAGTGCTTAATGTAAGGGCGCCTTGGTCATTAGGACGTGCGCCTATATATATGGAGAGGGCTGCTAGGGCAGCCGCATCCTTGGCAGACTAGTGGTGGTGTCTCTCTCATTTTGTTCCTGTGAGAGTAGGCTAGGGTTAGGAGAGTTGGCTCTTGTTCTTGAGCTTTTCGCCATCCAAGCTTTGATCTGCTGGAGTGGCTTGTAGCCCGTACACCAAGTGCTTAATGAATCATCCATTCCTCTGAGTCCAAGGATCAAATTCGTGCTTTAATTTGTCTTGCGAGTTTGTTCTTCGCGTTTGCACGTTTTCCCCTCTTTCGTTCTCACGAGAATTCTTGTTTCGAGGGAAGATTCGCAAATCCGTTTGAACCATCTTGTGTAGCTTTGTGAGAGTCTTCTTTCTACTACGAAGGAATTTCTCTAATACCTCACGAACTCACAGATCGGGCGGATTTAGTGTTGGGATCAAGTTCTTGCCGTTCTTCATCCTTTTTCTCCGATTCACCGATTTGGAGTTAGGTTCGAGCCATGATCTCTTAGGAGTAGCTCACTAACATCCTTGTGATCCTCACACGAAGTTGGAGCCCTAGTGCTTTTGATTTGAGGGAGATCGGGTTGATTCGGTGGATGAACAGAGGTGCATCGCGGTGACCGGACGCACGAGTCGCACCGACCGGACGCTTGGTCGTGAGTCCGGTCGTTGAACACGTTCTCTCTGCGTCTCCTTCGTGACTTGACCGGACGCACGCCTCATATCGACCGGACGCTATCCCGTGCGTCCGATCGTTGAAGGCCGAGCGAAATACTGTGCGAGATTCTGACCGGACGCTAGGGTTTCGCGTGACCGGACGCACTGAAGGCACTGTTCATTGCCTCCTCGGTGCTTGACCGGACGCTCAGTTGAAACGACCGGACGCTTGATCACCGTGAGTCCGGTCGTGAACAGAGAGCATCCAGAGAGGTTTTTCTCTGACCGGACGCGTCCGATCGTCACTGACCGACGCACCTCAGAGTCCGGTCAGTGCAGTGTTTGCGCGTTTTCGCCCGTATCTTTTGCGTTCGAGCTCCGATTTGAGATCCGCTTTTTGCGTTGGATTCCCGACTCTGTGCTCTACAGAAACCGGGCTTCCCGCTTTGCGAGATTGCCTGAATCCCCCTCGCGTTGCTCGGGGAGGTTGAGGTTACCCAAACTCCATCCTGTCACTAGTTGACTCGCGTGGATTTGGAAGAGGGAGCTTTTGTGGTGTCCCGCTGTGTTCCTAGGGAACATCCACCCATTCTCTTGGGTCGTGGACATCACGTGTGTCGGCTTTGCTCTTGGGGTTGATTTTGTTGGGACAGAGGCCGGCATTTCTGAGAAGAAATTTTTAGGCTCCCATTCACCCCCCCTCTGGTCGCCCTGCTTTAGCATTTTCGGTCCTTCAATTGGTATCGGAGCCAGTTAGGGATCTCTCTACCTTAACCGGTTCCGGATCCGCGAAGGCGACCTTTTTGAGAGCGGTTGTGTTTCCGGCTTTTTATTTTGCCGAGGTGTTAAGTTTTTGTCTTGCTAACACTAACGGTGCTTTTGGAGTGCACCAAGTTCTTCTTCAAGTATGTCTGTGTCTTTCAGCATGAACGGTTCCATGGACGACATCTTGGGAAGAAGGAGGAGTGCAGTTGATGAGAGGGATCGCGAGGTGAATGATATGCTGAACCTTCTGCGACATGATGAGCTTTCACCAGGATCTCCTATGTCAACTTGGCAAGGCCAAAGAGGTATACTTGCTCGTGGACTTGTGATTGCACAAGCTTTGTGATTTGAAGTCTAGTATCTCTTTACCTTGCACCTGCACCTCTTGTAGTGACATGGTTAGGAAGGTTGATGAGCTACGCTTTTCTCTTGCTAGCTTAAAATCTGAAAATAAAATGTTGAAATCCAATGCCTCCAACCATGTTTAGCTTGCATTGACTTGGGCAAGGACCTTGATTGTGCTAAAAATGAAATAGCCTTGTTAAAGTCAAATGCTTCTCTGCCATGTGTCAACTGTGAACTTTTGTGTTGCTAGACTTAGAGAATATAGTCTGATTCACAGGACATGTGTAGATGACCTTGAGCATGCTAGGGCTGAAATTGTGAGTTAAATGCTAGGCCTTGTAGCTTGTGCTCTTTGAATAAAGATGTTTGCCATACTTCTAATGCTATCATGATTCTTTGCTTGATGTTTCTGGTGATGTTTCTTCCCACCGATTTCATTTGCACATCTTGCATTGATTTGGAAAAAGAAGTTTTGGTTTTGAAGCAAATGCGCGATGATATGAGCGCTAAGTTGGTTGAGCACAATGATATGAGTGCCAACCTTGAGAGGGAAGTCGAGCTCTTGCGTACCACATATGCCGAGTGCATAAAAGAGGAGATGGAGAACTTGAGAAACACTCCTTGTGGTACTTGTGACCGCCTCAAGTTTGAAAATGAGGTTTTGGCCACAAGATGCAAGAGCCTTTGTGCTAAGTCATTTGAGTCACGCTTTCTTCCAACTCCGATGTTGATATTTCCATCTCTGCATCTTTGCAACCGGAGTTGAGTTCTTGTGTTGCGCGTGAGTCTTTTGACGTTAGCACTAGTGCCAAGGTTTCGGATAGCTCTTTCATAGCTACTCTTAACCTTGCTAGTTCTTCGAGTGATGTCCCTTCTCATATTTTTGGGACTCGTCCTCCCAATCCGGTTTTTCATTGCACCTTTTGCAAGAAGGAGGGACATTCGCTCGATTTTTGTTTTCGCCGTGTCAAGCACGAGCGGCGGATTCGAGCTAAGGCTTTTAGGAAGCCGCGTAGCCTTTCCCATGGCACGTGTGCTCCTAACGTTGGCACCAAGTTGGTGATTGATTCTTCTTGTTCTAAGTCCCAAGGGACTTCTCACTTGTCGGAGATGGTGTGCCTTCCAGTAGGCCTTTGTACCATTGCTCTTTTTGTGAGAAAGATGGGCATCAAGAAAGCTTTTGCTATCGGCGTGCCAAACGTTTGCGCCAAGCTCGCTCTTCTAGGAAGTTGGTGATTCATAGCCCTTCTCATGGCATGAACACTTGTGCTCCTAGTAAGAAGCCCATTTTTGTTGATGGGTTTTATGACTCCTTTTCTAGTGGGATAGGTCATGGTCGTGGACATGCTTTTACTGCTTCTTCTCTGGTCCACGTCATGCTTCTCATGGTGCTTCTATTGGTTCTTCTACAAAACCTTGGAAGATGTTTGCCTCTTTTCCCGTGGTACGACTCGTTCTTCTCCTCGAGTTGTCCTTTCAAGGAATGCTTCCAGGGTGTTTCAAAATCGCTTTTGAACCAGCATTTGCATCATGCTAACCCACATGAGAAGTTGAGATTTGTGACCAAGTCCTGGATCCCCAAGTACATGCTTGCTAACCCTTCGGGATCCAAGGCTCGGGTTACTTTGTCCTCTTGTGTGTAGATATGAGGACGCGGGGTGGAGGACATGCGCCGAATGGAGCTTGATCTTTTAGATGTGATCAAGTTTTGATGGTTCTCTGCATCCCGCTTAGATTTGCCTCCAAAGAGGTTTGTATAGCTTGGTGAGCTTTCTTATACACTCATACCTTGTTCATCCATGATTTATGTCTTGTGGTATGAGATGGTTCTTCATGTGCTTACTTGTATAGCTTTTACATGTACATTTTCTTTTGTATCATGTTTTGCTTTAGTCTAGCATGTGCTATCTTGTATATCATGTCTTGCTAGCTTTGTGTATAGCTTTTGTGGATTATCCACTTTTCATGCTAGTCTGTGATCCTTATGAACATTATGCCATGTTTTACCATACCTCTCCATGAGCTTTACTTGTAGAGGTGTGATGTTCATTAGGTGTCACTTTTCAGGTGCTAGTTTTGGTTAGCTACATGTATCCTGTTGATATGATTAGTTTGAGCACTAGTCTTTCCTCGATTTTATCATGTTACATGCTTTTGGATCTATTGCTATCATTATCTTGCATTGTAGCATGTGTTGAGGTTTAGGCTGCGTTTGAGTTAATCATGTCCTTAGGATGCATTCTGCTCCATAGTGCTTTATCCTGTTGCATGGTAGTCTTGTCTAGTTTGGATTCATATCTCCTTGCGGTATCATTCATGGGTAGACCTCTTTTTGTTGAGAGCTTACCTTATGCTTTTATGTGACTAACCGTTTTCGTGGAGACCTTGAGGTCACACTGGACGAGACAATGCCTTGTGTTTTCTTCTGCTTTTGAGTGTGCAGGAGAACAGGAGCCTGGAGAGAGCATTTCGGCTCACGGACCCGATCCCACTTCTTCCACGACTTAGGGTTCCGTTCGAGCAGCTCTCCAGCGAGCACTAGCAGCACCTGGGGGAGCGACAGCATCAGGCGAGGGGGAGGCGACTTCGGCGAGGCAGGCGCCCCGGAGTTCAGCAGCATCAGGCGTCCCCTCGGGCATCACACCAGCAGGCGGTCATGTGCTTCATGAGGTACCTCCGACACACTTCTGAGTTCGGTTTTTGGTACACTCCTTCTTCGACCCCTTTTCTGCTGTGTGGTCTTTCCGATGTGGATTTTGCTGCCTGTCGCTTGAGCATTTCCTGGCTCTTCGCTTGTGAGCTGGATGTGTGTTTCCCTTTTAGTTGGGGAAGCATTTTGCTTGTTGTATCTTAGTTGGTCTTCTCCGATACCCCTTTTTGTTTTGGGTCTTTACTCTTAGGCTAGTTTTTGCTTAGTTTTGATAGACTAGCTTTTGCATGCATTTCATCATGTACATCTTGCATTTTAGAGCTTCATGTATATAGTAATGAAAATGAGACTATGCTCTTTTTGGTATGCCCTGTTTATTCATGATGATGCTTGTAGCTTAGGCTCTTTTTGATCACTTGATACATGTTATGAGCTAAGCTATTTTTGCAAATGGTGAACTTGACTAATCAACTATGAAACCTTTAATTTGTTCACCATTGAGATTGGCAACTAGCATGGGTAGGATGTGTTGAGATCACTTATGCTATCTTTTGTATGCTAGGTTGCTATGTCTCTTGCACTGAGTCATTCACTTGCTTGGATTGTTCATATGTACATTGTGCTTAAAAGTTTGATCCAAGTATTTGTAAATGAAAAGATCGAGATGGGATTGCATGTGTCAGCACATCACGGTATCGAGACTGTTTCTCATTGCACATTTGAGTTAAACTTGAGCCGTGTAGTGTAAGACCGAAACCGGTGCTTTAAGCTTCCGATTGCTTTTCTTGCATAGGCTTAGCCCGGTTGAAAAGTTAGGCAATGACCATGCTTTCAACCTCTCGCAATCACATGCTTTAATATGAACTTGTGTTAATACCGCTGCAAACTCCAATAAAATTTAAAAAAAAATAACACAAGTCTATGCTTCATTCTATTGCATGATGATTGAACTTTGCTAGGGGTAGTTCACCTTTTATACCTGAGTTAGCACTTGGTTGATTTCCTGTCTATCCATGCTAAGTGCTATTTTAGTGGTGAACACCTTTTCGAATGGCTTAAAACTGCTCATATGCTTAATTGTTCATATTTCGTATTCATTTGATCAGTTTGAGCCTTAGCTAGCATTTGTATTGATTGCTACACTTTCAGGGCAGCACCCCATTGAGCATCTTTTTATTCTGATTGCTATACACTTGAAGCTGTTGCATTGTACATTTCATGCATTTTAGCTTAGTGTGCATACCCCCAGCTCCGATATTCTTTGTGGTCACCTTCAATTGGTTTCGGGCTCTTTTAATGCTTCTCACTGCCCCCATATGCTTTTGGATGACTTGTCTTGTGTTTGTGTCAATTTTGTGGAAAATGTCAAAACCCCTCAGCATGTTCCCTTTTGTCAAGGGGGAGAAGCTGTTTTCAAGGGGGAGCTTGAGTGTTGGCACAAAGGGGAGAGTCATGCATTTTGGGGAGAGCTTTGAGCGAGGGGGAGTTTTAGCTCTTTTGGTTTCTTCTTCTTCATTGGTATCTTCACTCGGTATAGCTCTTTTAGGTGTTCCAATTGGTATCCATCTTTCGGTATGGAATGCAATTGATGTCATGAGCTGTATTGCCTAGCTTTTGTATATAGGCTTGCTTTCAGGGGGAGTCGCTTTTGTCTTGCTGCTTCTCTCCGCGTGCTCCGAGTGTTTGTGCTCCATTTCGCTTGAGCCTTTTCTTTGGGCTTTTTCAATTGGAATTGAACCTTCCTTGTGTTCCTTGATTGGTACGCTTTGATTGGTTTTCCATTGGTGCGGAGCATGTTTGGCCGTAAGGCATTGGTATCGAGCTTGCTAGTCGTGTTGAGCCGTTTGCCTCTCTCTTGAGGGACTAGCAGTTTTTGCTTGGTATTTTTGATTGGATTGGAGCCCTCAGCTAGTTGTGTTGAGCCATTCTGCCTCTGTCTTGAGGAACTAGCTGTTTTCACCAATTTGTGGCTGATTTTGAATGGTATCAAATTTTCTGCTAGTTGTGTTGAGCCTCTGTGCCTCTATCTTGAGGGACTAGCAGTTTTGCTTCTTATGCGCTGTTTCAGCCTCATTTGGTGTCGAGCCTTGAGCTAGCGGTGTTGAGCCCCTTTCTGCCTCTTCTTGAGGACTAGCTCATTTTTGACTTGGTTGCGTCGAGCCGTTGCCCATGTCTTTGGGAACCAAGTCTTTTGCTCTTTGTTGAGTTGTTGCTCCGATCCTTCGCTTGGTTGCGTCGAGCCGTTGCCCATGTCTTTGGGGACCAAGTTTTCGGTGTTGGTATCTCAAACCATCTCTTGTGCCGATTTTTGTCAATTCAATCATCAAGGGGGAGAAATTTAGAAACCCAAGTAAGGGGGAGTAACCCAAGTGAATCCAAGTGGATAAGTACCTTGGTTTCTTTTTGTGATGATTGTTTGACAATTTTTGAGATTGGTTTTCGAGTGCCTTTTGGGATTCATGAAACTCTTGTCTTCTCTTGACTCTTCGGTTATGTGGAGGCTTTGCCCGCTTTTCCCATTTCTTTTGGGACCGAGAGCTTTTATTTGGAGTATTCATGATCCTCCCTCTCTCAAGTGGCCTTGTGTTTGCTTTTACCTGGCTTTTGGGCACTTGAGTGAGACTGGCTTCAAACCCTTCCTTTTTGATTTTTGTCAGTCAATGCATTCATCAAGGGGGAGATTGAGAATACATATGATGAATGATTGACTGTGTTGAGGAAGGTTTGAGGCTTTTACCCGGTTGAGTCATTATCTTGCTATGCGCTTAATGTTATGACTAACCGGTGGCGTGAGTTGTGTGGTGTTTATGTGTTGGTGTGTGTGTGCGACATGTGTCTCTTGGCTGTGTTGATGTGCAGGTGTGGAGCTCGGAGACAGTGGTCTATGGCGAGGTGAAGGTCAAGTTGAGCCGTGCCGTGCTGACGGACCGGGTGCGGTGAAGGATGGGCGTGCCGTGCGGCGGACGTGCCATGCCGACGAACCGAGCGGTGAAAGGCGGACGGGAGGCTTGGACTGAGGGACCAGAGGGCCAGAGGACCAGCTGTGGTAGCTGGCACGTGGCATCGGCGAGCAAGAGCACATGGGGATGTGCGGTGCATCGGCCGAGTCGGGAGGAAGGCGCTGGAGTCGTGTCGCTTGGCGGGAGGTCGGACACGGGCTTGCGTGCGGCGCAAGTGCCGTCGGCCGAGTCAAGAAGGAAGGCGAAGGCGTTGTGCCCGGCGTGGAGGCTGGACATGCATCGGCATCGGTGCCGGTGGTCGGGGTGTGCGAACCACATCCCGTCTACGGTGCGGGTTCGGTAGCTGAGCCTCAAAAAGCTACCATCGACGGTTTCCCGAGTTTGGCCTCAAAACTCGGGATGGACGGTTTCCAGGTTTGGGCCTCAAACCTGGGCTTGCGGGTTTCCGAGTTTGGGCCTCAAAACTCGGGGTGGCCGGTTTGCCTGGTTTGGGCCTCAAACCAGGGGGTTGGTCCGAAAGGACGGTCGACGCGTGGCGGCACCGAGAGGCTTGCGTTGCGGCGAAGCTATCGGTGAGAAGGCGCGGCGGTCGACAGTGGCGGCACGTGGCGGCATCGGGTGAGGTCGCGTCGAGGCGAAGCTACCGGATGTGCGGGCGTGGCCGTCGGATGAAGACTGTCAAGTCTGGACGGTTTTACCCCTGGGGGTATTTGGGATGAGTGCTTAATGTAAGGGCGCCTTGGTCATTAGGACGTGCGCCTATATATATGGAGAGGGCTGCTAGGGCAGCCGCATCCTTGGCAACTAGTGGTGGTGTCTCTCTCATTTTGTTCCTGTGAGAGTAGGCTAGGGTTAGGAGAGTTGGCTCTTGTTCTTGAGCTTTTCGCCATCCAAGCTTTGATCTGCTGGAGTGGCTTGTAGCCCGTACACCAGTGCTTAATGAATCATCCATTCCTCTGAGTCCAAGGATCAAATTCGTGCTTTAATTTGTCTTGCGATTTGTTCTTCGCGTTTGCACGTTTTCCCCTCTTTCGTTCTTCACGAGAATTCTTGTTTCGAGGGAAGATTCGCAAATCCGTTTGAACCATCTTGTGTAGCTTTGTGAGAGTCTTCTTTCTACCGAAGGAATTTCTCTAATACCTCACGAACTCACAGATCGGGCGGATTTAGTGTTGGGATCAAGTTCTTGCCGTTTTCTTCATCCTTTTTCTCCGATTCACCGATTTGGAGTTAGGTTCGAGCCATGATCTCTTAGGAGTAGCTCACTAACATCCTTGTGACCCTCACACCGAAGTTGGAGCCCTAGTGCTTTTGATTTGAGGGAGATCGGGTTGATTCGGTGGATGAACAGAGGTGCATCGCGGTGACCGGACGCACGAGTCGCACCGACCGGACGCTTGGTCGTGAGTCCGGTCGTTGAACACGTTCTCTGCGTCTCCTTCGTGACTTGACCGGACGCACGCCTCATATCGACCGGACGCTATCCCGTGCGTCCGATCGTTGAAGGCCGAGCGAAATACTGTGCGAGATTCTGACCGGACGCTAGGGTTTCGCGTGACCGGACGCACTGAAGGCACTGTTCATTGCCTCCTCGGTGCTTGACCGGACGCTCAGTTGAAACGACCGGACGCTTGATCACCGTGAGTCCGGTCGTGAACAGAGAGCATCCAGAGAGGTTTTTCTCTGACCGGACGCGTCCGATCGTCACTGACCGGACGCACCTCAGAGTCCGGTCAGTGCAGTGTTTGCGCGTTTTCGCCCGTATCTTTTGCGTTCGAGCTCCGATTTGAGATCCGCTTTTTGCGTTGGATTCCCGACTCTGTGCTCTACAGAAACCGGGCTTCCCGCTTTGCGAGATTGCCTGAATCCCCCTCGCGTTGCTCGGGGAGGTTGAGGTTACCCAAACTCCATCCTGTCACTAGTTGACTCGCGTGGATTTGGAAGAGGGAGCTTTTGTGGTGTCCCGCTGTGTTCCTAGGGAACATCCACCCATTCTCTTGGGTCGTGGACATCACGTGTGTCGGCTTTGCTCTTGGGGTTGATTTTGTTGGGACAGAGGCCGGAATTTCTGAGAAGAATTTTTAGGCTCCCATTCACCCCCCCTCTGGTCGCCCTGCTTTAGCATTTTCGGTCCTTCAGATCGGGCAAAAACCCTAGCGGGTTCGCATCACCATCAGTCCAAGCTTCACGTCCGCCCTTCAACCCTCCGGGTCCATTGGCACGGCACGTATCTACTGAACCTTCACCTTGCCTTCGATCACTGTCTCCGTGCTCAACACCTGCACAACACAAGCCAAAGACCATGCGCATCAAACCTGTTGATAATCGCTCATCATCACGAGACTCGGAATACTTCCCTTGTATCTGCATATGCTCTGTTTCATTACTTGAGATACTTTTATATGGTGAAATATTGATCCCTGAAAACAAGTGAGAACAACACAACTCGTGGAACTTGTTAGAATCAAACACTACAACTATGCTTTATGGTTCATTTAATATCATATTATTTATCATGGCGCTTAGTACTTTACCTGAATCTTAGTAATTAAAAGATAGAATGATCAAATCAAGCACTATGTCTCTAGTTCTTTCACTTCACCATTATCATGGAGTTTTTATTCATTTTCAAAAAGCTTAAAGATGTGTGTTGTTAAATTAAACAATCGATCTAAAGAGAAAGTCAACCACACCATTAAATCGAGAAGTGTATGTGTATGGAAGATGGAGTCGGATGCTCTTTTGAATATATCACTCTCTTCTGTTTATTAGAGACACATGGCTATCAGGCTAATTCTACTATCGAGCACGTGCCCATTTTTTTTTTCTTTTTTTCTTTTTTCGAGGTTCCGGACACTTGTCCCTTTTTATTTCCTTGGGATCTATATTTTTGACGTTTCGGACACTCGTCCCTTTTTATTTCCTCGGATATATATTATTATATATATATTTTTCTTTTTTTTCAATAGCCACATGTTTTCAACAAACTTTTGAGAGAACAGCAACAGATAATTATGAGCATTTATGCAGAGGTTGAATGAAATGTGTAAGTGATCTCAATTCAATAGCATGATAACTTCTCATAAGGTAGGAAGAACTTTATTAAATGTATTTATTAATCATGTTTAATATTAAGATAATAGTAGCTCAGATCATCACATATCATATATGTCAATTACCTACATCTTAGATCAAGCATTTGCTGCTCATGTATTTAATTTCATTTTAAAGCATCATTATTAATTAGAAGAACTCGTGTTTGAAGGCTTGCAAACACAAGGTTGATATGTGCCCTTGTGGTTCCATTCATGAGTGATGAGTGATCGGTCAATGGCCAACATGTCTCTTGGCTGTGTGGATGTGCAGGTGTGGAGCTCGGAGATAGTGGTCGAAGGTGAGGTGAAGGTCAAGTAGAGACGTGTCGTGCCGACGGACCGGGAGCAGTGAAGGGCGGACGTGAGGCTTGGACCGACGGACCGGGAGACCTGAGGACCAGTTGTGGTAGCTGGCACGCGGCATCGACAAGCAAGAGCACATGGGGATGTGCGGTGCATCGGCCGAGTCAGGAGGAGGTGATGGCGTCGTGACACTTGGCAGGAGGCCGAGAAGGAAGGCGAATGCACTGTGCCTGGCGTGGAGGCTGGACATGCTCCGGCATCGGTGCTGGAACTCAGGGTGTGTGAACCACATCTCGTCTACGGCGCGGGTTTGGTAGTTGATCCTCGAAAAACTACCCTCAACGGTTTCTGAGTTTGAGCATCAAATCTCGGGGTGGCGGGTTTCCGAGTTTGGGCCTCAAAACTCGACGAGGACGGTTTCTAGGTTTGGGCCTCAAAACCTGGGCTGGCGTGTTTCTGAGTTTGGGCCACAAAACTCAGCCGGAGGACAGGTTTCCCGGTTTCAGCCTCAAAACCGGGGGGAGGTCCGCAAAAAGGACGGTTGACGCGTGGCGGCGTGGAGAGGCTGGCGCGACGGCGCAGCTATCCACGAGGAAGGCACGACGGTCGACAGAACGGCACGTGGCGGCATCCTAAGGCTTGCATCGAGGCGAAGCTAAGGATGAGGAAGGCGCGCGGTCGTCGGATCAACAAATCAGCAGAGTTGGACCGGGATACCCCTAGGATTGGCCGCTTCGCTCGTGTATCTACGGGTAGAACGGGACTATTGTACTTAGGCTATAAATAAGAGAGGTGCCCCTCCTGTCTATCTATCCTGGCAGCCATTTGTTCCTGAGCCCTCTCTCTCTAGCCCCCCCTTAGGTTCTAATCATACCTCACTGCCTGTGATCCACAGAGAGACTCCAATCATACCTCTGTGCTTTGGGATTTTGAGGAAGTGAGACCGTAATCTCACGATTGTCATGTGTGGTAGACACACGGTTGAAATCCTAGATCGATTCGTGTTTTGTTCTAGTGTTCTTCGCATTTTCGATTTTGCCTTTCTGGAGATTTGCTTGGTTCTCCCTCTCCGAGGAACAGTTTTCGATACCACTTGAACACACTTGTGCTAGATCGTGAGGCGCATATTTTCACCGAAGGAATTTGTCTCAAACCTGACGAGCTAGTAGATCGGTCAGTTTTTGAGTTGGATCGGTTTTCTTCCCATTTTCCCCAAACTTCTTTGATTCACCGGTTTGGAGTTAGGTTTGAGCCATGATCTCTTAGGAGTATCTCACTAACATCCTTGTGGCCTCTCAGATCGAGTCTTAGCCCTAGAGCTTTTGATTCGGAGGAGATCGGGTTGAATCACCGAAAAACTGTGTTGTTTTCATGGGCATCGGACGCTGAGCACGGGAGCATCACACGTTGTTGTTCATAGCATCGGACGCTCAACATCGGATGCCCCGTTGGCCATCAGACGCTCCGACGCTGACACATCGGACGCTGTGTGGTTACTGTAGCAACATCCGATGGTCATGCAGTAAGGTTCCAGAACTGTCCTGTTTGCATCGGACGCGTCCGCCAGGTTGGCATCGGATGCTGCCAGCGTCTGATGCAGTGACAAGTTCACTGTTTCGTCCGTGGTTCGTTCGTCCGGCTTCAGATTTGGTTTCCGCCTTTTGCGTTGGACTTCTTGGGTTGCGTAGGATCCCGCTGTATTTCTAGGAAGCATCCACCCTACATCTAGGGTCATGGATAATAGCAAGTCTGTGTCTTGCTTTTGGGGTGACTTTCTTGGACAAGCGCTATCTTTTTCTCGAGAACAAATTTGAGGCTCCTATTTACCCCCCCTCTGGTCGCCAGTTCGGTCCACCAAGGCTAGGTACTAAAAAGAAATTATGATAGTGCAACTATTCATCATTTCCTTTTTAAGATATTAGAGAGATTGCTTCTTTTATCAACTTCTTAAAACAAACTAGACACAGTATTTTATTTATTTAATCTAACACACTTTAAGATATAAAAGCTAATAATAATAATAATAATAATAATAATAATAATAATAGTAATAGTAATAGTAATAGTAATAGTAAAAGTAAAGACATACCTTAATAGCGAAAGATAACAGGGGTGCGTCTCCCCCAAGCTAATCCCTTCGATAGCGTCGAGCCTTCATGTATATGAATATTTTTGTTCCTTTTTCTTTTTTAAGGGTGAGTCTTCATGTGCTCACATATTTTTGGGGTTTTTGTTTTTAAGAGTGAACCTTCATGTGCTCACATATTTTTGGTGTTTTATATTTTTATGAAAATTGAAAATATATAGATATATTACCTCGGATAACGGGAGAGACTTTTCCCCCAAGCTAGATGCTTGCATCTTCGTTCTCTTGGTAGCGTCAATATACTTCACTCCTCTGGTCCTTAATGGAAGGTTGTTTATTTTAGTCTCTCTAGAGTAGATGAAGTTATCTGGCCTTCTCATTGATTCCTGCTAAACTCAAATAGATAACAAAGCTCGTGGAATTGATTAAGCGTTAGTGGTAAAACCATTTATGTCTTATCGAGCCTTATAGATGTTTAAGCAAGCATGATTCAACAAGAGCTTAATATTTTTTGGATTTTTATATTTTATATGCAGATGCAAAAAGTAAGAAATATTTTTTTTGTGCCTCCACAGTAAACAGTTGAATATTCACATGGGGCTTGAAGATTTTTTTTAAATGCAATGTGATAATGCAATATGATCGTTTTTATTTTATTTTTCTAATGCAATGCAGAAATTAAAATGCTTATACATAAAGTATGATGATGCAATGATTAAATATGATGATGCAATAAATGACTAAGAATTAAATATGAGAAATATGCAGAAAAGTAAATATGAGGATAACTACCGATTTTACCTTTTGGCGAAGGTTTGGATATTGAAGTCCGACGAACCGGACATTCCCTTGGTTCGACCTCCCAAGGTGTGTCAGACGTTTAGAAAGTTGTTTTTGATTGTTCCTTTAGGTGGTGACTTTTTCTTTCATACATTCTTTGTCTGAGTTTTCACTTCCTGTGGTGTATCTTCTTCTTTCTTTTCTAGGATAGTGTCACTAGCTTCTTCTTTGTGATTGGCCTCTCCATTCTTGATGGCTTATCTTCTTTGGCGTTGAGATCGACGTCTTTTACTTCAACTCTTCTTGGGTGCTCCATTAGGTATGTAGTTCATGAAGTAGCATCATGCCTTCTATCTAGAAAAGTGAAAATGGATTTCCTCTTGCTTCATATAGATGATTGTACTTGTAGTGTAGAGGAATGGTCTTCCTTAGATGAGGTGCACATCATCGTCTTCTCCTATGTCGAGAACCGAGAAGTCTGTGGGGACTTCATGACCTCTAATTCTGACTACGATGTCTTCCACCATTCCTTTTTGTTTATTCCTCTTGATATGGTGTCCTCCATGTTCTTCGTTTGCCCAGCAGTTTGAAGTAAAGCATTAATTATGGAAGCTGGCAGCATCTTGCTCAGTGTGCATGTTGTTGTAGATCCAGGACCTTCACTCTATAGAATTTGGGAGTTGACAAACTTCTCCATGTTTTGCTCAAGAGTGTGTCCTGCTCATAAAGACAAGGTGGAGATCAAGTGTATGGGCTCTGTTGGTGGAAAATCACCAACAGAACCAAAGTTTTGTTCATTCCTCTATAACCTTAGGCACATTGAACCAGGTACAAATGTTGATTATATGTTCTGCTTAGTTTTAATATGAGTTATATGAGATTACAAGGTGAGCATGAATATCTCACAATATTTGACAGATCATATTACTTACCCATGGAAGGATAATCATTTTATGTTATCGCTATTTATGTATCTATCATCTTCCAAAGGTTGGATTGCAACTTTTTAGCTCATTAAGATAGTGAGATTCAAGAGAGTAAAGCTAGGAACAAAGATCAAAGGACTGAACATGTTAGTTGATTAGGTTAGATCAAGTGTGGTGTAACTTAAACATGTTTGGTTCTTTATCTATGCACACACCAGAATCAAGGAGAAGCTTTAAAATGATGGTCACTTGCTTTGAGATGTTACCTTAATCATTGAAGAGTGTTGATGCCATATCACTTTGTAGAAGCTTCCCTTGCCTAGTGGTTGTGCATCTTGTTCATGTACTTTTGTGTCCTTGTTGCACTCCTTCATTGTCTTGAGAATTCATGATGTTGTTCATCTTGAAGGGGCTTGGTTGAGATTTGTTTGACCACTTCCATGGAGTGAGTGCTTTGATTGTGTCTTGTTTGTGGCACTCTTCTTGTTGCATGGATCTCATCTCAATATGATGAATGAGTTGTGTCTTCCTTGTGTAGTTTTTAAAGTTCATGTGTCACCCTCTTTATCTCTATGTGAGTTTATCTCAGAACTTTCCCAGATTGACTTTGAAAGTTTTCCTGCAGGGTTAGTCCAACAAATATCCAATATCTACTATAGCATACTATCAGTTCAGAAATCAACCTATACACCACGTCTAATTTGACTTAGGAAGGTATTCTAACCTAAGCACCATGCTTAATTTAAAATCTTTTGCGGATACATGGGGTGTATTATATTACGGATCTTGTGATGATGAGCGATTGTCAACAGGTTTGATGCGCATGTTCTCTGGCTTGTGTTGTGCAGGTGTTGAGCATGGAGACGGTGATCGAAGGCAAGGTGAAGGTCAAGTAGAGACGTGTCGTGCCGATGGACCGGGAGCGGCGAAGAGCGGACATGAGGCTTGTGTTGATGCTCACTATTGCTCATATTTAACCATCAATTAATGCATGAAATGACACTAAAGGAATCACAAAGCATTTTGTAGGTTTGAAACTAACAAGTTCCACGAGTTTTGGTGCTCTCACTTGTTTTGTAGGACATCCATATTTTTACCATATAAAAGTATCCCAAGTGATGAAACAGAGCACACTATTGCGAAGACCTCGTCGAGACGATCGAAACGGACATATATTTGCGATATTTGGAGTCCCGGCGAGAGTCCTCGATGGATATGACTTGGAAGATTCTAGAACATTCTGGAACATTCCAGAAGACACGAGAAGGCGACCCACGGAAGGCGGGGCCCACCTATTGAAGGACCGAGAATGCAAAAGCAAGGCGACCAGAGGGGGGTGAATGGGAGCCAATAAAAATTTCTTTCGAAACTTTGGCCAAGTGTCCCAAATCAACCCCCAGAGATACTACCGAAAACGTGATACCCACGACCCTTGGAGGAGGGTGGATGATCTCTAGGATCACAGCGAGCGGCCACCACAAAAACTTCCACACCCAGCTCACGCAAGTCAACTAGTGACAGGATGGGTTTTGGGTAACCTCAACCTCCCCCGAGCAACGCGAGGGGGATTCGGCTATTTTGAAAAGCGAGGAGCCCGATTTCTGTAGAGCACGGAGTCGGGATCCAACGCAACAAGCGGATCGCAGATCGAAGGTCAGACGAACAAACTGCGGACGAAAACGTGCTGACTGCACCTGACCGGACTCTGCCTGCGTCCGGTCAGCAGGCACCGGACGCGTCCGGTCGTGCAAAGTGGATTTCGGACCTTACTGTGTTGGACCGGACGCACTGTGTGCTAGCGTCCGGTCGATCACCTAGCGTCCGTCACAAGTGCCAAACCCCGAGAACAGTAGAAGCGATGAGTCCGGTCAGAATAAAATCGACGAGCGTCCGGTCATGTGCGTCCGGTCAAGAAGCAAGAAGCACACAGAAGACGTTCAACGACCGGACTCATGAGCAGAGCGTCCTCTGCCCGACCCTGCGTCCGGTCACCCCACCACCAGAAACAGTTGTTCGTTCAAACCGATCCGCTCGATCTCACCCAAAACGAATCCTCTAGGGATCAAACTTGGTGAGAAGTCACAAGGATGTTAGTGAGCTACTCCTAAGAGATCATGGCTCGAACCTAACTCCAAATCGGTGAATCGAAGAATTTCGGGGGAAGGGAGAAAAGTGACCCGAACGAAAAATCGATCGATCTCCTAGACCGTGAGGTTTGGAGGATGATTCCTTCGGTGGTAAGAAGTGCCTCACGATCTAGAACACTCAGTTCAAACGGAATCGCAAAAGATGAACCGAGCACAAAGATCAAGCGACGGGAAACTCAAGCACAAAGCAAATCCGCGAAGAACATGATAAACATGAAATCAAAACGCGAATTGACACCAAGAGATGGGACCAAGGTGAGGATACGGCCTCACTTCCTCGAATCAACAGTACACAGAGTGGAGTCTCTCTGCGGATCTCAACTAGCTAAGCAGGGATGAAGAGTGGAAACCCTAGGTGCTAGGAAGCAAATGACTGCGCTAACTGAGATAGCGAGGAGGGTGTCTCCCCTAGACTACTTATACTAACCTAGCCTAAGCCTATTCCTACTCTACCCCTCACTACTGTATTTACAGAGCGGACCAGCCTAACCCTAAGGCTATTCTAGTCCACCCGCTGGTGTAGGTAATCCGACGGCCACGCCCGCACGGTCTTCCCGCGTCGCCTCCACGCAACCTTCAGATCGCCGCCACTTGCCGCCACCACACTCTGCACCCCCGTTTTGTGGCCCAAACCGGAAACCAGCCTTTTCCATCAGCCCCCGGTTTTGAGGCCCAAACCGGGAAACCAGCCTCCAGCCCGAGTTTTGTGGCCAAACTCGGAAACCGTCCGCGGCCCGCGAGTTTTGAGGCCCACTCGGAAACCGGCCCACGCCCAGGTTTTGAGGCTCAACCCTGGAAACCGTCGCGCCCAGGTTTTGTGGCTCAACCTGGAAACCCAGCACCCAGGTTTTGAGGCCCAAACCTGGAAACCGTCCACCGTTTGGTTTTTCCCCCGCTCTACCAACAAACCGGCGTCGTAGAAGGGATGCACCGCCTGTGCACCCCTTCACCCCGACATGATCGCACTTCTCCCGCTTGTCGCTGTCGCAGGCTGCCAGCCACCACAGCTGATCCTCCGGCCTCCAGTCCATCAGTCCAATCCACGTCCGTCCCCTTCACCGTCCGATACATCGGCATGGCACGTCCGCCGCACGGCACGCCCATCCTTCATCGCGCCCGGTCCGTCGGCACACACGTCGCAACTTGACCTTCACCCGCCATCGACCACTGTCTCCGTGCTCGACACCTGCACAACACAAGCCAAAGAACATGCGCATCATCTCCGTTGACAATCACTCATCACACAGAGACTCGGCATACACCCATGTATCCGCAATCTCCCCCTTGATGAGTGCATTGTCAACTCCACACAAATCATGAATAAGAAGAAGGAGGTAGGAAGGAGTGAGAAGAAAAAACCCAACCAAATGACCAAAAGCCTAACAAAGCCAAGAAGGTCAAGTGGATGAAGCGAAAACTTGGTCCCCAAAGACATGGGCAACGGCTCGACGCAACCAAGCAAAGCAAAGCTAGCCCTCAAGAAGAGGTAGAACAGGCTCAACACACCGCTAGCAGATACCAATTGGAAGATCGGAGGACAACAGAAACAAAATGCTAGTCCCTCAAGACGAGGCAACGGCTCAACACAACTAGCAAGAAAATCACTCCGAACCAATTGGAAATCAACCCAAACCAAAAGGGAAAGCACCCCGACGATACCAATTGAAAGCCAAATGAAAAAGCTTATGAAAGCTCATGAAAAGCTAGGAACGTTTGCTAGTCCCTCAAGACAGAGGCAACGGCTCAACACAACTAGCAAACTCCCCCCTCGACAATTGCAAGCAACTGGGACAAATATCTCCCCTTAGTTGATCAACACAGGGCATATGATTTGCATAAATTTCTCCCCCTAGTTGAAAATGCACTTATCAAGGCCAAAGGTATCGGAGAAGCAACTCCCTTCACACAAACTCCCTCTGAACACAAGATCTCCTTCCAAAATGCATATGAAGTCAAAATGCAAGTTAGGAGCTTCAAGTATATAGTCAAAAAAGTGCAAAGATGCTCTAATCAGTATAGCTCCGACATCTCAATTAAGCACTCAAATAGCAAAGGCTCAAACTGATCACTTATACGAAATATGAAGCATAGGAGCATGTGAGCAGTTTTAAGCCAAAAAGGATAGTCACCATCAAAATAGCACTAGACATGTATAGAAGGAATCCAAACAAGTGCTAAACATATATACAAGTGAACTACCCCTAGCAAAGTTCAATCATCATGCATAGAATGAAGCATATACTTGTGATTTCAAATTCATACGGAGTTGCAGCGGTAAAAAATTCACAGTTCATTTTTAGCATGTGATTGCGAGAGGTTGAAAGCTTGTCATCGCCTAACTTTTCAACCGTGCGAAGCCTATGCCGAAGCAATCAGAAGCTTAAAGCAACGGTTTCGGTCATACACTACATGGCTCAAGTTTAACTCAAAGTGCAATGAGAAACAGTCTCAATACCATGAGGTGTTGACAAGCAATCCCATCTCGATCTTTTCAATTCAACAATACTTGGTTCAGATTTTAAGCAAGTTATGAACAACCAAGCAAGTGAATGACTCAGAACTAGAGACATAGCAACCTAGCATATATGAAAAGCAGGAATGGACTCAACACACCCCTACACATGCTAGTTGCATATCTCAATGGTGAACATTTCAGATTTATATACATTTAGGCATAATTCACCATTCCAAAAATAGCTCGCTCATAACATGTAACAGTGATCAGAAAGCGCATAAGCTACAAGCACATCATAATATCGGAGCAATACTAACAAGAGCATAATTACATTCTAGTGAATATAGACATGAAGCTCAGAATGTAAATGCGTATGCCCGACACAAAACTGAAAGAAAGAAGATACCATTGGAAGGACTCAAGAAACTCAAAAGAAAAGAGCCTCAAAATAAGAGTCAGTCTGTACATCTCAAAATGCTTCCCCCATCTAAAAGGGGAAACACACACCAAGCTCACCCCTCAACCTATTAAAGGTTGATTCGTCTAAAGGCTTGGTGAAAATATCAGCCAATTGGTGATGAGTTCGACATGGCGAAGGTCGATATCACCCTTCTCCTGGTGGTCTCGCAAGAATGAAAGCGCACATCAATGTGTTTGGTTTTCGAGTGAAGCACGGGGTTCTTAGCAACGCAATTGCACTCATGCTGTCACAAAGCAAAGGACTCGAGTAAAGCTCAAACCAAACACGCAAAGTGGCCATCATCCAGAGTAACTGGGAACAGCAGCTAGCCGCAGCAACATATTCAGCCTCCGTGGTTAGACTGAGCGGCACTAGACTGCTTGCGAGAAGACCACGATACAAGAGAAGACCCAATAAACTGGCAAGTCCCAGAAGTGGACTGCGCTCAATGCGACAACCAGCAAAATCAGCATCAGAAAAGCCACAAAGCGAGAGGGTGAAGAAGCAGAATACCAAATCCCGACTCAGGCGTGAAACGAAGGTACCTGAAGATGCGCTTCACGGCCTGACGGTGAGAATTGCGTGGCGAAGCCTGAAAAGCCGCGCGCACAAGCACACGGCGAACTGAATGTCCGGCCGTGTCGCCGTCAGTAGAGAGCAGCGATCCAATCATGCCGCGGTACCCTTCTGGTCCACTGCTTCTCCATCCGTGTCGGCATCCAGGGCAGTCGTCGTCGACATGGGCGTCGGAAGAGGCTTGGCCTCACCCATGTCGAACCGCTTCAGCATGTCCCTCGTGTACTTGCCCTGGTGCACAAACGTCCCCTCTCGGGATTGCTTAATTTGCAACCCGAGAAAGAAAGTCAGCTCGCCCATCATGCTCATCTCGAACTCCCTGCTCATAGTATCTGCAAACTTGGCAACCAAAGCGTGAGAAGAACCACCGAAAAATGATATCATCCACGTAAATTTGGACCAAGAGAGTATCTTTGCCTTGCTTAGGAGAAGAGCGTTTTATCAACACATCCCATTTTAAAACCCTTAGCTAGCAAAAAGGTTTTTAATCTCTCATACCAGGCTCTATGGGCTTGTTTCAAACCATACATACAAAGCTTTGTGGAGTTTAAAGACATGGTTTGGAAACTTGGGATTTTCAAAACCCGGGGTTGCTGGACATAGACCTCCTCCTCAATGTAGCCTTTAAGAGGCACTCTTGACATCCATTGAAAAAGTTTGAAACCCATGGATGCAGCAAAGCCAAGAGTATCCTAATAGCCTCCAAACGAGCTACAGGAGCGAAGGTCTCCTCATAATCTATCCCCTCCTTCTGACTATAACCCTTCGCTACAAGCCGGGCCTTGTTTCTCACAATGTGGCCCTCCTCTCCTTGCGTGTTTTTAAATACCCATTTTGTCCCAATAGGTTACAGTCAGGAGGTGGTGGCACTAGAACCCAAACCCGATTTCGCTCAAAGTTCTCTAGCTCCTCATGCATGGCATTGACCCAATCCGGATCCGTCAATGCGTGTCCAACATCTCGGGGTTCAAAAGACGCAACAAAAGCAGAATGAGCAAAGTGCGAGATGTGCTGTGACCTGGAGCGAGTAACTCGCTCGTCGATGTCGCCGATCATCTGTTCAGGAGGGTGCTGGCGCTGGATATGTCGTGGCGCCTCCCGGGAAGAATTGACCTCCCCCTCAACAGCAGCTGGTTCCACCCCGGGTACAAAAGGTACCGCGCGAGGTGGAGGATCCCACGGCCCCCAGGAAAGAAGAGTGTCGGGGCCGTGAGTCGTCGTCGAGGCCGCCCTTTGCGGCACGCAGGGAGGGGGGTGCTGGATTATCTATACCTTCAGCACCCTCGTCCTCATCATCAAAAAGAGGCTCTCCAACCTCATGATCACCTGCACGCTCAAAACGAGAAGAGGGACACAAGAGTCTCGTCGAAGGTGACATCTGATGTCTCCATGACTCGGTTAGTGTCAAGTTAAGTACACGATAACTCGAGTGTGAGTGCCATAACCCAAAAACACACCGTCAGAAAACGAGACTCAAACTTGTCCAGGTTGCCTTCTTCAATATAAAACAGTGGCAACCAAAGACTCTAAATAACTCACCTTGGGCTGGCGACCAAAACGCAACTCATAAGAGGTCTTCTTCAAAAACGCTCTCAGAAAATGCGATTCGAAATGTAGCATGCAGTGTTCATAGCTTCGGCCCAAAAACGCCTAGGAGTCCTATGCTCATCAAGCATCGTCCTGGCCATCTCAACAAGGGTCCGATTCTTCTCTCTACACACACCATTTTGAGGTGGTGTATAGGGGAAGAAACCTGATGCTCCAAACCAAGGCGGTTACAAAACTTCTCAAAATCCGAATTTTTAAACTCGGAACCATTATCACACTCCGAATAGCTCGCATCGAGTTCAAAGGGAACTCGTTCTGAAGACGCAAATCAGATTGCGAGCAATGAGAAAGTCTCGGTCTTCTCAGCTAAAAGAAGACCCAATATCTCGAAAATCGTCAACAACACCAAAACATACCACTTCCACCAACCGAGCTCACCCGAGCCGGACCAACAAGGTCCATGTGTAAAAGCTCTCCGGGTGCGAGGTCATGACCTTAGTCACCGATGGTGGGGGCGACCAGCTTCCCATGTCTGCAAGAATGGCAAACTAGATCCTTCTCCATCGAAAGCTTGGGCAATCCTCGGATTAGGCCAAGTGAGCTAAGTCTTGCAAGCAAGTCGAACTTAAGACCGAGCCTCCTATGCCACTTCCAAAGATCGGAGGAAGAAGGACTAGCCAAAAACAGCGAGAAGAACACAAACGATTCCGAGAAATTCGCACAAAAGACTTTCCCAAAGGGCGAAATCAGACATACAAGATCGCCCTGAGGATCTAAGATGCGACTAAGGTTCGGTTTAAAACGAATCTCATAGTCATCATCAAAAAGTTGCGAACCAAAAGAAGGTTAAATGCAGTTAGAAACAAGAGCAACATCGCGCAACACAAAGTGCTCATTAAACCCGCACCGTCCCCGGGACAATACTTTACCTTTACTATTGTCGCCAAGGTTATGTACTCCTTTCCGGCGACCCGGGCTAAGGCTGGAGAACCACTTGGCGTTTCCGGTCATGTGCCTCGAGCAACCGGAATCCACCAACCAATGTCCTCCAAACCGTCTCACCTACATCAATAAAAAGACATAGGGTGAGCATACGGTCCAACACTGGGGTTAGTGAAATAAGGGGAAAACCATGTTGGGCCGGCTGCTCAAAAGAAGGGTTAGTAGAAAACCTTCCTAGCACGTCTACGAGGGAAGCGATCACCACGCTGAGGAAAATGGTCCGCTAGGGAGAAGCGCTCACCGCGGTACTCAAACGCGGTGGGGGAAAGCGCTCAACTAAGCCTCCGCCACGGGTCCGTTACCTGCAAAAGCAGGACCCCGTCGGGCACCCTCTCTACGAGGTTTCGCCTAGGAGCCTGGGGCTCAACTGCTCTAGCGTCTCTCCTCGGAGCTCTCTCCTGCCTAGGCCTAACAACTGAGGTGCTGGACCTCTAGGCCTAGTCTCCCTCTCGGGGCTCTCATCTCCTGCCTAGGCCTGGAACCCTGACGTCCGGACCTAGCAGCTCTCTCCTTGGCCTTCGGTACATGTCCATCATGAGCTGGATGTACATGTCCGGGTTTCTCCATCTCCCGAGCCCTGCGCGCCTCTCTCTTGCGCCTAAAGCAGAACTCGCTCAAGTGACCATCCCTCCCACAGAAATCACACTGGTACCCTCACCGCACGCACAGGGGGTTGTTGGTGACCAGGGCTGTGGGTGTGGCTCACTTTGCCTTTGCCCTTCGAGTGGCACTCCTCACTATGGGTGGCATAGCATCAAGCTTGTTCTGAGGTGGTTTGGTTTGGGTGCCCAAACTGGGTTCTTGGGAGAACTTTAGGGTTCCTCAACACACCATCTTTGGTGATAGGACTTGGCTGGCCTCTTTGAGTGCAGCTTGGCAAGTTTGGGAGTAGTGGTGGAATTGGGCTTCTCACATGGGTTCAGACCACTAGACTCTCCAATCTTCCCAAAAACTGACGATCAACACTCTGAGCAAAACCTACACCAGGGGCACCAACAGCTCGCTTGAATTGGGAGATCATCATCCCGAGCTGCGGCTCACTACTGGAGACCCATGACAAGATGGACCGAAGATGTGTTTTCTTTCTTCTTCCTCGGTTTGCATCTTGCCATGCTTCACATTGGCAATCTCCATCTCCAGGCCCTCACACAAAGCACACCCTCGAGACACCAAGTGCTATCTGAGCTGGCCTTCTCTAAAGACTCAAGCTTGGCATTTTCTCTCTGCCAACTCAGATTGCAAACAAGGACAAGTCTTGCACGCACCCAACAGCTGCGGCCTAGCTCGGAGCTCATCCACCTCTCCACCAACGCGCATCTTACCTCTCAGAGTGAGAAGACCGTCATGTGCGCGGCGCAACTCGCACTCCGCTCCTCCGACACTACCACGGTGGACCGAGCGACCTCAAGCTCCTTCACCGTGTCCTCCCACTTCTCTTCTGCCTAAACTCCTTGCGCTCTCTAGCGGCACGCCTAAGCAACTTATCTTGGCAAGGAGGCAGCAGTCAACTTCTCAACCTCGGAGGAAGCTCGTCGTAGGTGAGAGATACCTGGGAGGTGTCGTCGTCGTCGTCGTTCCGAGGGTACGCTCCGGCTCGCCGTCGACCTCATCGCCCAGCGCCATGGTGCAGAAGCCGTCGTCGTCGGCAAAGAAGCAGAGGCCGTTCAGCTTGTCCTCGATCCTCTTCTTCTTCTCGGACTCGTCATCACTCGAGCTGGCGGAGTCGTCATCCGAGCCGTCGACGTCGCTGAGCGTGGCGAGATGCACGCTGCTCAGCTTGCTGCTTCTCCAAGTACTTCTTCTTGAGTACTCTTTGTCGAAGCCGCCCCGCTTCTTGTGCCTTGGGGGAACGTGCTTCTCCTTGTACTTGGAGTCGCGCCTGTGGCCGTGATCGCCCTCCCAATGCTTGTTCTTCTTCTTGGGCAGTCGGCGATGAAGTGGTCGGGGTCGCCGCATTCGTAGCATCCGGCGCGTCCTCCTCCACGACGGCGGTTCAACGCGTTGTTGTGGAACCGCGCGAAACCGGTTGGCAAGCAAAGCCAACTCGTCGTCTCCCAAAGACTCCAGCTGGTCCTCTGTCACAGAAAAGAGAGAAAAAGAAAGCCAAAGCCAGCTGAGGGGTTAAGAGGAAGAGCCGGAAACCAAAGCCATGGACGGGCGAGAAGGATTTTCAAAAGAAGCCCTCGCCATAGCATCAATCTCACTGGACTTGGAGCTTACTGAAGAGCTCGTCGCAGGTGAGGGTCTCATAGTTCGGCGATTCGATGATTGCCTGAACCTTGGAGTCCCACACCGAACGGTCAAGAGTGTGCAAAAGCTTCAAAGCACGCTCATGATCGTCAAATGGCAACTGCTCTCTGTTAGCCCTCATCCTGTTGACAATCACCTGAAAGCGAGCGAATAAGACTTTCTATGCTCTCGCCAGGCTGATGTCGAAAGTTCTCATACTCTCTCTTGAACGACTCGTAGAGTCGGGTTTTGACTTGTTCTTACTCCCTCATGAAAACGCATGAGGGTGTCCCAGATCTCCCGAGCCGTAGAGAGGTGAAAACGCGATCAAACTCACCCACGCTCAAGCAGGAGAACAAAGCGTTACGCGCCCGGGCTATTGGCTTCGTGCTCATCGATCTGAAGCTGAGAGACACGAGCAGCCAGGACAACGTAGTTGGCGTTGTTGCAAATCTCCCAAACAGAAGAGCCCATGCTCTGGAGATAGGCCGACATGCGTATCTTCCAATACGCATAGTTCGTCCCATCGAAAAACGGCGGTTTGCCCACGCCGCGATCCATGTCGCCTTCGGTGGATCTGGAACCGGCTAAGGTGGAAGATCCTTAACCTGCTCCGATACCAATTGAAGGACCGAGAATGCAAAAGCAAGGCGACCAGAGGGGGGGTGAATGGGAGCCAATAAAAATTTCTTTCGAAACTTTGGCCAAGTGTCCCAAAATCAACCCCAAGAGATACTACCGAAACGTGATACCCACGACCCTTGGAGGAGGGTGGATGATCTCTAGGATCACAGCGAGGCACCACAAAAACTTCCACACCCAAGCTCACGCAAGTCAACTAGTGACAGGATGGGTTTTGGGTAACCTCAACCTCCCCCCCCGAGCAACGCGAGGGGGATTCAGGCTATTTTGAAAGCGAGGAGCCCGATTTCTGTAGAGCACGGAGTCGGGAATCCAACGCAACAAGCGGATCGCAGATCGAAGGTCGACGAACAAACTGCGGACGAAAACGTGCTGACTGCACCTGACCGGACTCTGCCTGCGTCCGGTCAGCAGGCACCGGACGCGTCCGTCGTGCAAAGTGGATTTCGGACCTTACTGTGTTGGAGACCGGACGCACTGTGTGCTAGCGTCCGGTCGATCACCTAGCGTCCGGTCACAAGTGCCAACCCCGATGAACAGTAGAAGCGATGAGTCCGGTCAGAATAAAATCGAGCGTCCGGTCATGTGCGTCCGGTCAAGAAGCAGAAGCACACAGGAAGACGTTCAACGACCGACTCATGAGCAGAGCGTCCGGTCTCCCTCCCCGACCCTGCGTCCGGTCACCCCACGAAACAGTTGTTCGTTCACCGATCCGACTCGATCTCACCCAAAACGAATCCTCTAGGGATCAAACTTGGTGAGAGGAGTCACAAGGATGTTAGTGAGCTACTCCTAAGAGATCATGGCTCGAACCTAACTCCAAATCGGTGAATCGAAGAATTTTGGGGGAAGGGAAGAAAAGTGACCCGAAACGAAAAATCGATCGATCTCCTAGACCGTGAGGTTGGAGGATGATTCCTTCGGTGGTAAGAAGTGCCTCACGATCTAGAACAACTTCAGTTCAAACGGAATCGCAAAAGATGAACCGAGCACAAAGATCAAGCGACGGGAAACTCAAGGCACAAAGCATCCGCGAAGAACATGATAAACATGAAATCAAACGCGAATTGACACCAAGAGATGGGACCCAAGGTGAGGATACGGCCTCACTTCCTCGAATCAACAGTACACAGAGTGGAGTCTCTCTGCGGATCTCAACTAGCTAAAGCAGGGGATGGAGAGTGGAAACCCTAGGTGCTAGGAAGCAAATGACTGCGCTAACTGAGATAGCGAGGAGGGTGTCTCCCCTAGACTACTTATACTAACCTAGCCTAAGCCTATTTCCTACTCTACCCCTCACTACTGTATTACAGAGCGGACCAGCCTAACCCTAAGGCTATTCTAGTCCACCCGCTGGTGGTAGGTAGATCCGACGGCCACGCCCGCACGGTCTTCCGCGTCGCCTCCACGCAACCTTCAGATCGCCGCCACGTGCCGCCACCACTCTGCACCCCCGGTTTTGTGGCCCAAACGGGAAACCAGCCTTTTCCATCAGCCCCCGGTTTTTGAGGCCCAAACCGGGAAACCAGCCTCCAGCCCGAGTTTTGTGGCCAAACTCGGAAACCGTCCGCGCCCGAGTTTTGAGGCCCAAACTCGGAAACCGGCCCACGCCCAGGTTTTGAGGCTCAACCTGGAAACCGTCGCGCCCAGGTTTTGTGGCTCAACCTGGAAACCCAGCACCCAGGTTTTGAGGCCCAAACCTGGAAACCGTCCACCGTTGGTTTTTCCCGGGCTCTACCAACAAACCGGCGTCGTAGAAGGGATGCACCGCCTGTGCACCCCTTCCACCGACATGATCGCACTTCTCCGCTTGTCGCTGTCGCAGGCTGCCAGCCACCACAGCTGATCCTCCGGCCTCCAGTCCATCAGTCCAAGTCCACGTCCGCCCTTCACCGTCCGATACATCGGCATGGCACGTCCGCCGCACGGCACGCCCATCCTTCATCGCGCCCGGTCCGTCGGCACGACACGTCGCAACTTGACCTTCACCCGCCATCGACCACTGTCTCCGTGCTCGACACCTGCACAACACAAGCCAAAGAACATGCGCATCATCTCCGTTGACAATCACTCATCACACAGAGACTCGGCATACACCCATGTATCCGCACCTATCATAGGGGCAGACCGACCGGTCTCCCTGCTGGACCGACGGTCTGGTACAGGGCCCAAACTCGCCCCCTTCGCGTGACGCACTCCAACCGACCTCTCAATGTGTTTGGCCCATTAGGCCCCAGTGCATATGACGAAGGATTAAGTACCACATCGCTTGCCCAAGGTGGAGGGGAGGCAGGAGCCCCTATATAATAAACCCAGGACCCCCCTGAGCAACCATCATCATGGATTGTAGAGGCGTCCCTCGAATGGATAACCTCTCTTCTCTATGTAATTAGGTTTAGATTTTCCAATGGAATAGCTTAGCTCTAGTCGGGAGTTAGGAGAGCGGAGCTGCTGCGCTCCGTTTCCGGAGGAGTCTTCAGAGTTTGGTATGTCTTTGTATATTTTCTTTGTAAGACTTATGCTTTAATATATTTATCTTCTCTATTACTTTATGCTTTATTTTATGATTAGTATAGTTGTTATATCTTGGCATGGGATCTTTGTTCGTATTGAGTGCTCTAGTTATCCTAGGTAATTAGAGTAGTAATCGATAGATTAGACATGGTGTTTAGTCTATAGGTTACCTGAGGTTGCGCTCAATCCCGCGGAATAGTTGTGGTAGCCCCAGGGGTGACAGCTCTGTTAGGCCTTCGTAGTCCACCACGTTCGATTGATGTTTCGTAGAGCTTTTGGCAGCCTTCTCCCAACTACCTTTTCCCAGTCTTCTTCGAGAGTTGGAAAGGACCTGCTGCTCCAAAGTGCCAATGTTTATGACTGCTATATCTTTTCATCTTTGTTGCCTTAGAAACCAAGTAATAGAGAAGTATATAGGAACCTTGATCTCTCCCGTTGTCCTCCCACTATAGTTATCTATACATTTATCATTAAATTCTCTTTATTTTGCTTCCATTCAATATCATATCATTTATCAATTACTCCTGCTTTAGTCAATTAGTATTCTAAGTTAGTAGATGCATGATAGTGAGTTATCAGATTCTTGACCCTAGCTTCCTAGTGGTAAAATATAAATAACGATCCTGGAATACTCCCGGTAAAATGCTACAATGGTGTTCTATGCGCTTGCGGAATCTTTCATATTATATTTGCACTAACAAACGTCAACAATCATTTTGGCGCCGTTGCCGGGGAAGCAATTGGTGTAAAGATTTTGATAATGATCTTGATGTCTGCTATTTTGGGTACCACTAGCTTTAGTAGGATTACCCCTTGTTCTGTTGAGTGTGGAATAGACAGGACATCAGATGCCGTTTCGACCTTATGGCAAGCTTCCACAAGAATGAAGAACTCAGGGTGCCTCAACATTCAAGATCCATCATTAATCCTAGAACCCTGCCATCTCATAGGTTTGTGTTTACATATATTTATTAACCATGTGTAGATTGAGAAAAGGTCACCGTCACAACAATTCAACTCCCATCCCATGTGACGGATAGTTACGCTGCGCCACTCACAAGTCCCAGTTGTGAGTCATGGTAAGCATGATCAAGGTGAGACAGTCTTGCTCATGCTTTAAACTTTATGAGTAGTTATCTTTTTATTTTCTTGCATACCACTGCATGTTTACTTTTAATCATTCATCCACTCCATTTAGTTTAGGTTTTCTTTTATCAATCCTCATCATATTAGTTCCTTTCATGCATTCCATGTCACTTGCATCTAAACGAAAAAAGAGAAAAAAAAAGAAAAAAAAAATATTCCTCACTGTGATCATACTTTGTCATCTCTGTTTGAATAAATCTCTGTTATGCTTTCATGCCACCTTTGTTTACTCAAGCAAAGTTTTAGTTTGGAAATACTGCAAATACTTTCATAGGCTTTTTAAATTAAGCATGGTGCTTAGGTTAAATAGTCTACCTTAATCAATTAGACACGGAGTTTGGTTTGATTATTGATCTAAAATTAGCTTGTGTAGACGTTGGATATTTTGTGGACTAACCCTTGCAGAAAACTTTCAAATACAATTTGGGAAAGTCCTGAGATGAATTCACATCAGAGATGAAGCAAGGCATATGATGAACTGCACAAAAGAAGACTCAGCTCATTCATCATGGATGAAAGAACTATGAGTATTAAAGATTATTTAAGTCTATCTTCTACTACTGCAAGTTATCTTTTGCCTTGAACCATGTTGAAATGCAGCCAACACATAAAACGCTAGTCTATGCTAAAGTAATCATAAAATCATCTTTTTCATTAGCATGGATGAATAACACATAAGTTGTGGATAACAACCCATGTTTTAAATTCTGTGCAATTCTTCGGGTATATGTCCACTAACATTTTGTAGAAAATGAGATTTGCTTGTTCATGGTGTGAACTTAAAAATCCAAAACCCATCCCATGGATAGACAAAACTCATCATCAGACAAGTCACAAGTGATGTCGAAGGCAGCCAAGCTTTGAGCCATCCCAAGGCCTAAGCTAGGACACTGATGATGAGCAGGATGCAACTCACCCCATATGGGTCAATCTATGCCTACGCTCATCATTTTCGAAGACATCAACACCGACACCAACAACAAATATCAGGGAGACAATATGCCACTACATCATAACATCTATGTGTCGTCCGAAGGAAGTTTGTTGGTGGTTCACTATAAAGACAAGCAGTGGAAGTTCTCCTCACTTCTAATCATTGCAACACAAGAGCTAGTTTGGTGGACGAGGTGGTATGACTTGAACAACAACAAGGTCTACAACTTCAAACTCATGAAATGTTGTTGAAGAAATTTGAACATCCACCTACTTCACAAGCCAGCTTGGGGGAGACACAATTCTGTTGTCCAGATCTGCTTCACGATCAATGGTAGGAAGGAGAAATCCAGCTTCAAGACACTTTGATCTCCTACTCATCACTTTGATCGGTACAAGCCGCTAGACACTACCCCAAAATCAAGAAGAAGAAAATGATCCATCACTCATTCTTGGAGGATCGTTGTCATCTATGTTGAACCTTGAGACGTCCACTTTTTGATCTTCGATCAAAAGGGTCGCTACTTCTTTAACATACACCATTTATGAGCAGCCGAAGGAAACCAAGAGAAGACGTTGACTCAACCGACAAAGGAAGACCGACTACCAGGAATTGAGGGGACATCATGAAGGATGAAGCCACTGCACTGCAAGAATTCAAAGATGGAGAGATAGTACCCGAGCCTAAAAATCAAGAGAATAGTTGGAAAAGTCTCCATCGTCTGGACCTGTTGAGAACAAGACTCAGCTGGCCCACTGTGAGATTAGCAAGAGAAGACAAGCTAGTCATGAACAACAACCAGCTAAATAAGAGAAGCTTCCACAAGGTGATTTGACACCATCACTCTTCAATAATAAGCAACATTTCAAGGTAAGTGACCATCACTTTAAAAGCTTCTCCTTGTTTCTGGACTGCGTATACATAAAGAATCAAACATGTTTAAGTTGCACCTCACTTGATCCAACCTAATCAACTCAACATGTCCAGTTCTTTACTCTTTGTTCTTATCTTTACTCTCTTGAATCTCACTATATCACTATATGAGCTAAAATGTTATGCATCCAACCTTTGGAAGATGATATGTCACAATTATGATCAACACATTATGCATAGATTATCTTCCTTGGGTTAAACAATCTGATCTGTTAAATATTTTTTAAGATGCTACTTTAATGCTCATCATCTTTTGATCCTATGCTCATGTTAAGATTGAATAGAACACATAACAACAAGTTTATCTTGTTTGATGTGCCTCAGATTAGAGAGGAATAAAACTTTTGGTTCTGTTGGTGTTTTTCCACCAACAGAGCCCATGCACTTGATCTCTACCTTGTCTTTGAGCAGGACACCTCTTGAGCAAAACATGGAGAAGTTTGTCACTCCCAAATTCTACAGAGTGAAGGTCCTAGATCTACAAGAACATGCACACTGAGCATGATGCTGCCAGCGTCCACAATTAACGCTTCATTTAAAACTACTGGACGAACAAATAACATGAGTGACACCATATCAAGAGGTATAAACAAGAAGGAATGATGGAAGACATCGTAGTCATAATTAGAGGTCATGAAGTCCCCACAAACTTCTTGATCCTCGACATGAGAAGACGATGATGTCCACCTCATCCAAGGAAGATCATTCCTCTATGCTACAAGTACAATCATCTACAAGAGGAAATCCATTTTTCACTTTCCTGGAGAAAAGGCATGATGCAACTTCATCAGCTACATGCCCAATGAAGCACCTAAGAAGAACAGAAGTGAAAGACGCCGCTCTCAATGCAAAGAAGACAAACTATCAACAATAGAGAGGCCAATCACGAAGAAGAGGTATCAACACTGTCCCAGAAAAGAAAGAAGAAAAACCTCAAGACAGTGAACCACAAGAAGTGAAGACTCAGACTAAGAAAGTATGGAAGAAAAAGTCTGCACCTCAGAGGTACAATCAATAATAACTTTCCAAACGTCTGACATACCTTGGGAGGTCTGAACCAAGGGAAGGTCCGGTTCATCGGACCTAAATATCCGAACCTTCGCCAAAAGGTAAAAATTGGTAGTTATCCTCATATTTATTTTCCTGCATATTTCTCATATTTAATTTTAGTTATTTATTGCATCATCATATTTAATTCACAAACATTTTAATTTCTGCATTGCATTAGAAAGGAAAATAAAAATTTTGCATTTGTTACACTACATCATAAACTATGAAGCCCCATGTGAATAATCTATGGTGTGTAAAAACCCACAGGAATGTTCATCGTGGTGGCATAAAAATAATAAAAATAAATATGCATTCATCGTGGTGCCAATGTTTATGACTGCTATATCTTTTCATCTTTGTTGCCTTAGAACCCAATTAATAGAGAAGTATAGGAACAGTAACTCTCCCCCGTTGTCCTCCCACTATAGTTATCTATACATTTATCATTAAATTATCTTTATTGTGCTTCCATTCAATATCATATCATTTATCAATTACTCCTGCTTTAGTCTAATTAGTATTCTGAGTTAGTAGATGCATGATAGTGAGTTATCAGATTCTTGACACTAGCTTCCGTGGTAAAATAAAATAATGATCCTGGAATACTCCCGGTAAAATGCTACAATGGTGTTCTGTGCGCTTGCGGAATCTTTCATATTATATTTGCAATAACAAACGTCAACAGCTTGGACTGACGAACCGGTGGCCTGAGGATCAGCCGTGGTGGCTGACACGCTGGGACAGCGATGAGCAGAGACTTGCAGGACATGGTGCGGCTTGGGTCGTGGACCTTAGGACACATGTCGGTGGACGGGTACACGGGCGGTGCATCCTCTCTATGGCTTCGGTTTGGTGGTTGAGCCCAGAAAAAACACCGGGTGGACGGTTTTCAGGTTTTGGGCCTCAAAACCTAGGCGCTGGCGGGTTTCCGAGTTTGGGCCTCAAAACTCGGGCTGAGGACGGTTTCCAGGTTTGGGCCTCAAAACCTGGGCACTGGCGGGTTTTTAGTTTGGGCCACAAAACTCAGCTGATGGACAACAGGTTTCCTGATTTTAGCCTCAAAACCGGGGGAGGTCCGTAAAAGGACGAACGGCGCGTGGCGGCACGTGGCGGCATCCGGTGAGGTCGCGTCGAGGCGAAGCTACCAGATGTGCGAGCGTGGCCGTCGGATCAACATCTACCTCAAGCTGGTCCAGAATAGCCTTAGGGTTTAGTTGGTTCGCTCTCTGTATCATTAGGGGTAGAGTGGAATAATGTTTAGGATAAGTAGGGGGAGACACCCACCTCCTAGGTATCTCAGCCATTTGCTATTTTCACTCTAGGTTTAATTTCCTTGCCTCCCATTCCCTGCTGTAGCTACTGAGATCCGAAGAGACGGCTAATCATACCTCTGTGTTCTTGAGATTTTGAGGAAATGGGACCGTAATCCCGTTGTCTCCTTGTGGGGACGATTTCCGGCTGTCAATTGAGATTGTAATTCGCGTTCTTGAGTTGTTCTTCGCGTTTTGCTTTTTGTCTCAATTTCCCATCACTCGATCTCCCTCTACGCTGCGTCTTTTTCGAATCCACTTGAATCAACTTGTTCTTTGACGTGAGGAGATCATTTCCACCGAAGGAATTCAACTCAAACCTCACGGACAAGTAGATCGGGTTGATTCAAGTTACGTGGAAACTTTTTCGTTCTTGCACCTTGCCCTTTGATTTCCTGGAGTTTGAGTTGATTTGAGCGGATGATTTCTTAGGATTAGTCTCCTAACTACCTAGTGATCATCTTCTCCAAGTTTGGGATTAGGGATTTTGATTTTGAACGAATTTTGGGAGAGGGGCGATTGAAATCGCTCTCTCTGGGTGCGCGCGGACAGTCCGTCGTGGTTGCCGCAGACAGCCGCGCATCAGGGTCCAGCCGGAGCAGTGGCTGTTCGCCTTGGTGTTTTTCTCCTCGGGTGACCGGCGGACAGTCCGCCATTGACAGGCGCGGAAACTCCGGGCCCGAGCAGGAAGGTTTCAACAGCTTTGCTGTTTTGGCTTTTTGGCCGACGGACAGTCTGCCAAGGACCGCGGACAGTCTGCCCTTGACGCAGACTCCGGGACCAACAGTCTGGACAGTCGGGATCCTGCTGTGTGTTGGTTTTCAGTGTGTTTCTCTCTCCGGCTTTTCGGTTGTGTTTTCAGACTTCTCGTTTGATCCCAAAGTTCACCAAGGAACCTCTCTAGGTATCTTTGCTACGTGTTAGCATAGGTATTTAGAGGAATCCCGACGTAGCCTTCCATCTACGTTTGGGAGTGGGTCTTTTGGGTTTGAACTTGACTCAGTGCTTGCGTGTTTCGGATTGCTCTCTTGTGTGGTGCCTCGCTGTGATCCTAGGGATCATCCACCCTCTTTCTGAGGGTCGTGGGCATCACGATTGTGTTCGAAGCTCTTGGGGGTTGATTTGTTGGGACCGGGCCGAAGTTTCGAAAGAAATTTTTAGGCTCCCATTAACCCCCCCCCCTCTGGTCGCCTCTGATTTAGACTCTTGGTCCTTCAATTGGTATCAGAGCGGGTTAAGGATCTTCCACCTTAGCCGGTTCCAGATCCACAGAAGGCGACATGGATCGCGGCATGGGCAAACCATCATTTTTTGATGGGACGAACTATGCGTATTGGAAGATACGCATGTCGACCTATCTTCAGAGCATGAGTGCTTCGGTTTGGGAGATTTGCAACAAAGCCGATTACGTGTCTTGGCTGCTCGTGTGACTCAACAGCAGATCGATGAGCACGATGCCAATAGCCAAGCCAGTAATGCTCTTTTCTCGTGTTTGAGCATGACTGGGTTTGATCGCGTTTCTCACCTCACCACGACTCGGGAGATTTGGGCTACTCTCATGCGTTTTCATGAGGGAACCACTCAAGTCAAAACCCGTCTCTACGAGTCACATAAGCATGAGTATGAGAACTTTCGACACATTCCTAGCGAGAGCATAGAAAGTTTATTTCGCTCGCTTTCAGGTTATTGTCAACAAGATGAGGGCTAACAAGAAGCTGTTGCCATACGACGATCATGAGAGGGCTCTCAAGCTTCTTCATACTCTCGATCGGTTGGTGTGGGACTCTAAAGTTCAGGCGATCATCGATCACCTAACTATGAGACTCTCATGTGCGACGAGCTCTTTAGTAAGCTCAAGTCCGGTGAGATTGATGCCATGACGAGGGCTTCTTATGAGAATCCATCTGGCCCGTCGATGGCTTTGGTTTCTGGCTCTTCTGCTAACCCCTCTGGAGGCTTTGCACTTCTTCTCTTCTTTCTGTTATAGAGGAGCAGCTGGAGTTCATGGGAGATGACAAGTTGGCTTTGCTTTCTAACCGGTTCTCGCGGTTCCACAACAACCGCATGAACCATCACCGCGGAGGAGGACGAGCTGGGTGCTTTGAGTGTGGCGACCCCGACCACTTCATCGCCAACTGCCCCAAGAAGAATAATAGGCGTTTGGAAGGGCGACCATGGCTTCAAGTATGACTCCGACAAGCACAAGGAGAAGTACACCCTGAAGGACCGAGAATGCAATAGCAAGGCGACCAGAGGGGGGGTGAATGGGAGCTCAAAAATCTCTCTTGAAATTTTGGCCTTTGTCCCACAAATCAACCCCAAAAGCTTCGATCAAAACCGTGATGCTCACGACCCTTGGAAGAGGGTGGATGATCCCTAGGATCATAGCGGAGCACCACAAAACGATAGCAAACCAAACGGCAAAAGCAACGAAACAAGTTCGACACTCTAAAATCAAGTCCCGAACGTAGATTGAAAGCTACGTCGGGAAATCCTCAAATACCGATGCTAACAAGTAGCAAAGATACCTAGAGATGTTTCTTGGTCAACTCTAGGGCCAAACGAGAAGTCTGGAAACAAAGCGGAGAAGCCGGGGGAGCAAACGCACTAAACCAGAACACACAGCGAGTTCCCGGACTGTCCGGCCCTAGGGTGCCGGACTGTCCGCACCAGGCCAGGCCGGACTGTCCGCGGTTCACTGGTCGGACTGTCCGCCGGCAGAAAACACAAAACAGCACGAGTGCTGCAAGTCCCCTGGACGTTCCCGTATTGTCCGCCAACTCCAACAGCGACTGTCCGCCGGTCAAAACTGACCAAAGTGGCCGAGGCTCGCTGCCACTGGTCAGGCTCGAGCCCGACGCGCGGACTGTCCGCGGTTCACCTGGGGACTGTCCGCGGATGAACAGAGAGGGCGATTTCGGTCGCCCTTCTCACACAACCTCTCAAATCTGAATCAAAACTCAATCCCACGTTCCCAAACTTGGAGAAGATGATCACGAGGTAGTTAGGAGACTATCCCCAAGAAATCATCCGCTCAAATCACTCAACCACCAGGAAATCGAAAGGGGAGGAGTATGAACGAAAAAATGCCCCAAAAATGAAATCAACCCGATCTACTTGTTCGTGAGGAGTTAGATGAATTCCTCAGTGGAAACGATCTCCTCACTATAAAGAACAAGTTGATTGAACGGATTTCGCAAAGACACAGTAGAGAGGGAGATCGAGAGATGGGAAAATCGAGGAGAAATGAAGAACGCGAAGAACACGAACAAAACACGAATCAAGTCATCGATCTGCAACCCTGTGGCTACCACACGCTACAATAGTGAGATTACGGTCTCACATCCTCAAAATCTCCAGTACAGAGAGGTATGGTTCTCTGCGGATCTCAGTGGCTACAGCAGGGGATTGGGAGAGCAGGAAACCCTAGAAGCAAAGAGCAAATGACTGAGATGGAATGGGAGGAGGGTGTCTCCCTATACTTATCCTATTCTAATTCCTACTTTACCCCTCACTAATTACAGAGCGAACCAGCTAAACCCTAGGGTTATTCTGGACCAACTCATGGTAGGTGGTGATCCGACGGCCACGCCCGCACAACTGGTAGCGTTGCCTCGACGCAACCTCACCGATTGCCGCCACGTGCCACCACCGCTCTGCTTTCTTTCCTTTTCCCGGACGTCACACCCCGGTTTTGTGGCCCAAACCGGGAAACCAGCCTTCACAGCCAACCCCCGGTTCTGAGGCCCAAACCGGGAAACCAGCCTTCACATCGCCTGAGTTTTGTGGCCCAAACTCAGAAACCCGCAGCACCCAGGTTTTGAGGCCAACCTGGAAACCGTCCTCAGCCCGAGTTTTGTGGCCAAACTCGGAAACCGTTCTCGTCCAGGTTTTGAGGCCCAAACCTAGAAACCGTCCACTCGGTGGTTTTTCTGTGGCTCAACCACCAAACC
Organism: Coix lacryma-jobi var. lacryma-jobi; assembly: GCA_009763385.1. Lineage (NCBI taxonomy): Eukaryota > Viridiplantae > Streptophyta > Magnoliopsida > Poales > Poaceae > Coix > Coix lacryma-jobi. Next base: position 94,170,767 of record CM019824.1, read on the forward strand.
GAGCCATAGATGGGAGCCCGCCCGTGTAGCCCGTCACCGACACGTGTCCCCAAGTCCTCGACTCAGGCAACACCATGCCCGCAAGTCTTCGCTCGTCGCTGTCCCAGGCTGTCAGCCACCACAGCTGATCCTCGGGCCACCGGTCCCTCAGTCCAAGCCTCATGTCCGCCCTTCGCCACTCTCGGTCCATCGACACGGCACGTCTCTAGTTGACCTTCACCTTGCCTTTGATCACTGTATCCGTGCTCGACACCTACACAAACACAAGCCAAAGAACATGCGCATTATCCCAGTTGACAATCACTCATCACTCAGAGACTCGGCATACACCCATGTATCCGCAATCTCCCCCTTGATGAGTGCATTGTCAACTACCAACACAAATCATAATGGAAACAGAAGAAGGAAGGAAGAAGGAGAGAGAACTCGACCAAATGACCCAAAGCATGTCAAAGCCAAAGAAGGTCAAATGGAAAGAGCAACACAACTTGGTTCCCAAAGACATGGGCAATGGCTCGACGCAACCAAGCAAAGCAAAGCTAGCCCTCAAGAAGAGGTAGAACAGACTCAACACCGCTAGCAAGAAAACTTGATACCAATTGAGAGATCAAACAAATTTCAAGCAAAACAGACCTAGCCCTCAAGAAGAGGCAGAACGGGCTCAACACCGCTAGCGAGGAAGCTCGATACCAACTGTTACCAACTCAAAACCAAAAGAGTTCAATACCAATTGAAGAGCTGAAAAGAGCTGAAAGTGTTTGCTAGTTCCTCAAGAAAGAGGCAAAGGCTCAACACAACTAGCAAACTCCCCCTCAAATAGTGCACACAGCCTAGGGAACTCACATGATTTGTCAAAATTTTCTCCACCTTAGTTGAAAATGCACATCAAGCAAATGTGCACAAGCACTCAAATTTCTCCCTCTTGACAGAAGATCTCCTTCCAAAAATGCATATGAGTAAAAATGCAAGTTAGCAGCTTCAGAAATATAATCAAGAGAGTGCAAAGATGCTCTACACAATTCTGATCCGATGACTCAACGGCATCCATAAGAAGCTAGCAAAGGCTCAAAACTGATCACTAAGTACGAAATGTGAACATGAGAGCAGAACGAGCAGTTTTTAGCGAAAAAGGTATTCACCATCAAAATAGCACAAAGCATGTGTAGACAGGAAGTCAGACAAGTGCTAAACATGTATACAAGGTGAACTACCCCTAGCATAGTTCAATCATCATGCTATAGAATGAAACATAGACTTGTGTATAAATTTTATCGGAGTTGCAGCGGTTAAATTACACAAGTTTAAAATTTCAGCATGCGATTGCGAGAGGTTGAAATCTTGTCATTGCCTAACTTTTCAACTGTGCGAAGCCTATGCAGAAGCAATCAGAAGCATAAGGCAATAGTTTCGGTCATGCACTACACAGCTCAAGTTTAACTCAAAGTGCAATGAGAGACAGTCTCGAAACTGTGATGTGCTGACAAGCAATCTCATCTCGATCTTTCCAATTCACTTAACTTGGTTCAGATTTTAAAACAGAATGTGAACATACCAAGCAAGTGAATGACTCAACACTAGAGACATAGCAACCTAGCATATATGAAGAGCACAAGTGATTTCAGCACATTCTACACATGCTAGTTGCATATCTCAATGGTGAACATTTGCAAGTTTTATGTTCATTAAGCAAATTCACCATTCATAAAATAGCTCAGCTCACAACATGTACCAGTGATCAGAAAGAGCATAAGCTACAACATCATCATAAAGCATCGGAGCAAAGACTATACAGAGCATAGTTACATTCTAAAGATTATATACATGAAGCTCTGAATGTAAGTATGCAAGATGAAATGCAAAGATGCATGAAGAACCAACTGAAAAACACAAAGTCAGTTTATAGTACAAGAGTCAAAATGTTCCCCCATCTAAAAGGGGAACACACACCAAGCTCACCTCTGAACCTAGCAAAAGTTGATTGGTCCAAAGGCTTGATGAAAATATCAGCAAACTGATGATGAGTATCGACATGGCGAAGGTCGATATCACCCTTCTCATAGTGGTCTCGCAGAAAATGAAAGCGCACATCAATGTGTTTGGTCCTTGAGTACAGCACGGTTCTTAGCAACGCTAATTGTTGACGGTCCTTAATGTCAATATTATACCATCAACTAATGCATAGAATGACTGAAATGAATCACAAAGCATAGTTGTAGGTTTGAAACTAACAAGTTCCACGAGTTTTGGTGCTCTCACTTGTTTTGCAGGATTATCAATATTTCACCATATAAAAGTATCTCAAGTGATGAAAAAGAGCACACCATTGCGAAGAGCTCGTCGAGACGATCGAAACGGACATATGGTTTGCTACATTTGGAGTCCCGATGAGAGAGTCCTCGATGGATACGACTTAGAAGATTCTAGAAGACACAAGAAGGCGACCCACGGAAGGCGGGGCCCACCTGTCATAGGGGGAGACCGACCGGTCTCCTCCCTAGACCGACCGGTCTGCTACAGGGCCCAAGTTCGCCCCCCTTCGCGTGACGCACTCCAACCGACCTCTCCAACACGTTTTGGCCCATTTAGGCCCAAGTGCATATACGAGGATTTAGTCCCACATCGCTTGCCCAAGGTGGAGGGGAGGCCAGGAGCCCCTATATAATAAACCCAGGACCCACCTGAGGCATCATCATCATCTGGGAGTCTTTGCAGAGGTGTCCCTCGAAGGACAACCTCTCCTCCCTAGACAATTAGGTTTAGGTTTTCCAATGTAATAGCTTAGCTTTACTCGAGAGTTAGGGAGAGCGGAGCTGCACTCCGGTTCCAGAGGAGTCTTCAGAATTTTGGTATGTCTTTGTATCTTTTCTTTGTAAGACTTATGCTTTAATATATTTATCTTCTCTATTTACTTTATGCCTTTTATATTATGATTAGTATAGTTGTTATATCTTGGCATGGGATCTTTGCTCGTATTGAGTGCTCTAGTTATAGGCCATAATTAGAGTAGTAATCGATAGATTAGACATGGTGTTTAGTCTATAGGTTACCTGAGGTTGCGCTCAATCCTCCGGATAGTTGTGGTAGCTACAGGGGTGACAGCTTTGTAGATTGTTATAATCCACCACGTTAGGATTGATGTTTTCGTAGAGCTTTTTGGCAGCCTTCCCCTGACTACCTTCTTCCCAGTCTTTTTCGAGAGTCAGAAAGGTACTGTTGCTCCAAAGTGCCAATGTTTATAACTGCTATATCTTTTCATCTTGTTACCTTAGAACCCAAGTAATAGAGAAGTACATAGGAACCTTGATCTCTCCCGTTGTCCTCCCACTATAGTTACCTTTACATTTATCTTTAAATTCTCTTTATTGTGCTTCCATTCAATATCATATCATTTATCATTACTCCTGCTTTAGTCTAATTAGTACCCGAGTTAGTAGATGCATGATAGTGAGTTATCAGATTCTTGACCCTAGCTTCCATGTGGTAAAATATAAATAACGATCCTGGAATACTCCCGGTAAAATGCTACAATGATGTTTCTGTGCGCTCGCGGAATCTTTCATATTCTTATTTGTATTAACAAACGTAAACAAGCATTTTTGGCGCCGTTGCCGGGGAAGCAATTGGTGTAAAGATTTTGATAATGATCTTGATATCTGATAATTTAGTGTACCACTAGCTTTAGTAGGATTACCCCTTGTTCTATTGAGTATGGAATAGACAGGACATCAGATGTCGTTTTGACCTTATGGCAAGCTTCCACAAGAATGAAGAACCCAGGGTGCCTGAACATTCAAGATCCATCATTAATTCTGGAACCCTGCCATCTCACAGGTTTGTGTTTACATATATATCATCTAACCATGTGTAGATTGGAGAAAAGGTCGCCGTCACAAGAATTCAACTCCCATCCATGTGACGGATAGTTACACTGCGCTACTCACAAGTCCCAGTTGTGAGTCATGGTAAGTATGATCAAGGTGAGACAGTCTTGCTCATGGACTTTAAACTTTATGAGTAGTTATCTTTCTAATTTTTTGCATACCACTGCATTTTACTTTTAATCATTCATCCACACTCCATTTAGTTTAGGTTTTCTTTATCAAATCCTCATCATATTTAGTTCCTGCATGCATTCATGTCATCTAAACGAAAAAAAGAAAAAAGAAAAAAAAAAGAGAGAAAAAAAATATTCCTCACTATGATCATACTCTTTCATCTCTTTTTGAATAAATCTCTATATGCTTTCATGCTACCTTGTTTGCCATAGTATGTTTTGGTTTGGAAGTACTAGCTATACTTCCATAGGCTTTTAATTAAGTGTGGTGCTTAGGTTAAAATGCCTTCCTTAATCCAATTAGACATGGAGTCTAGTTTGATTATTGAACTGAAAATTGCTAGTGTAGACATTGGATATTTTGTTGGACTAACCCCTGCAGAGAACTCTAAGTACACTTTGGGAAAGTCCTGAGATGAATTCACATCAGAGATGAAGCAAGGCATACGGTGAAGTGCATAATGAAGACTCAGCTCATTCATCATGGATGAACGAACTGTGAGTATTAAAGTTTATTTCAATTTATCTTCTACTACAAGTTATCTTTTGCCTTGAACCATGTTAAATGCAACAACATATAAAACGCTAGTCTATGCTAAAAGTAATCTTAAAATTATCTTTTCATTAGCATGGATGAATAACACATAGTTGTGGATAACAACCCATGTTTCAAATTCAGTATAATCCTTCGGGTATATGTCCACTAACATTTTGTAGGAGATGAGATTTGTTTGTTCATGGTGTGAACTTAAAGATCCAAAACCCAGCCTGTGGATAGACAAAACTCTCACATCGGACAAGTCACTAGTAATGTCGAAGGCAACCAAGCTTTGAGCCATCCCAAGGCCTAAGCCAGGACTCTAATGACGAATAGGATGCAACTCACCCCGTATGGGTCAATCTATGCCTACACTCAGCATGTCAAAGACATCAACCCCGACACCACAACAAATATCAAGTGACGATATACCACTACATTATGTGTCGTCCGAAGGAAGTCTGTTGGTGTTCACTATGAAGACAAGCAGTGGAAGTTCTCCTCACTTCTAATTATTTCAACACAAGAGCTAGTTTGGGATGAGGTGGAAGAACTTCAACAACACCAAGACCAACATTTCAACTCATGAACATGTTTTGTTGAAGAAATTTGGACATCCACCTACTTCACAGGCTAGCTTGGGGAGACACAATTCCATGTGTCTAGATTTGCTTCACGATCAAGCAGAGGAAGGAGAAATCCAGCTTCAACACTTTGATCAGTACAAGCCACTGGATGCTGCCCCAGCCAAGAAGAAGAATATGATCCGTCACTCATTCTTTGAAGAACGTTCTTGAACACCGCCAATGTTGTCATCTATGTCCGACCTGGAGACGTCCACTTTTGGATCTTTGATCAAAAGGGTCGCTGCTTCTTTAACAACTACACCACTTATGAGCAGCCGAAGAAAACCAAGAGAAGAGAAGACGTTGACTCAACCGACATGAAGAACCAACTGCCGGGAATTGAGGGAGACGTCATGAAGGATGAAGCCACTGCACTGCAAGAATTCAAAGATGGAGATATAGTACCCGAGCCAAAACAAAATCAAGAATAATTGACAAAGTCTCCATCGTCTAGACTTGTTGAGAACAAGACTCAGCTGGCCCACTGTGAGATAGACAAGAGAAGACAAGCCATCATGAACAACAACCAGCTAGACAAGAGAAGCTTCCATAAGGTGGTTCGACGCAATCACTCTTCAATGATAAAGTATCTGTTCAAGGTAAGTGACCATCACTTAAAAGCTTCTCTTGTTTTCTGGTATGCGCAACATAAAGAACCAAACATGTTTAAGTTTCACTCACATGATCCAACCTAATCAACTCAACATGTTCAGTTCTTTACTCTTTATTCCTGGCTTTACTCTCTTGAATCTCACTATCTTAATGAGCTAAAATTTTGTGCATCCAACCTTTGGAAGATGATATATCACAACCATAAAAAGATCGGCACACTATACATAGATTATCCTTCCTTGGGTTAAGTAATATGATATGTTAAATATTTTTAAGATGCTACTTTCATGCTCATCTTCTGATCCTATCACTCATGATAAGTTTGAATAGAACACATAAACAACAAGTTTATCTTGTGCAATGTGCCTAAGGTTAGAGAAGAATAAACAAAAACTTTTGTTCTGTTGGTGTTTTTTCACCAAGAGAACCCATGCACTTGATCTCTACCTTGTTTTTATGAGCAGGACACACTCTTGAGCAAAATATGGATGAGTTTGTCAACTCCCAAATCTACAGAGTGAAGGTCCGGGATCTACAAGAACATGCACACTGAGCAAGATGATGCCAGCTTCCACAATAAATGCTTCACTTCAACTTGCTGGACGAACGAAGAACATAAGTCACACCATATCAAGAGGTGTGAGTTATCAAGGTTTACATATCAAGATCAAATGATGCACCTCAGGAATGAACATGGTGGTGAGAAGTCCTGTTCAAAGACTTAAAAACATTGAACCCTCGCCAAAAGGTAAATCGGTAGTTATCCATATTTTCTTTTCTGCATTAGTTTCTATTTTTGCATGTTTACTTTCCATCATCATCTCTCCATAGCATATTTACTTATCTGCATCAGCATTACAAAAAAGAAAAATATTTTACTTCTTGCACTGCATCATAAAACCTAAAGCCCCATGTGAATAATTCTGTGGTGTGTAAAAACCCACATGAAATATTTACCGTGGTGGCATAAAAATAAAAATAAATATACATTCATCCTGTTGCATTTTCTCTTGCATTATAAAAAATATAAAATACAAAAATATTGAGAAAGAGATCTTACTGAAAACTCTGGATAACTAAGGCTTAAGTGGCCAACCACTAACGCTTAATCTGTTCAACAAGTTCTGTTGTCTATTGAGTTTTACAGGATCTGAAAGACCAAGAAAAGCTGACGAGCAAGTGAATGTTCCATCTACTGTCGGAGCACTATCCAACAACCATCAATACCATCATCGATAGAGAAAGTACATTCCACTATGAGTTCGCTACATGGCAAGAATGAACGACTACGTCAACATTCAGCTTGGGGGAAGCACCCCGTGTATCCAGAAAAAGAACAAAAATATTCGGGCACATGAAGGCTCGATGTGATTGAAGGGATTAGCTTGGGGGAGATACACCCCCGTTATCTTCGTGATTCAGCTATGTCTTACCACTATCTTAATATTTTTAAATAATAGGTTATAGTGTGTGTTAGACTAAATAAATAAAGCATGTCTAATCTGAAGAACTCTCTCTCTAATTAAAAGGAAATGATGAATAGTGCTCTATTGTATTTATTTCTAGTACCTAGCCTTCAAGCATGAGTTCTCCTAAGTTTAAAAAAAATTAATGATGCTTTAAAATAAAATTAAACACATGGGTAGCAAATATTTGATCCAGAGTCTAGGTAATTGACATATATGATATGTGATCTGAGCTACTGTTATCTTGTTCTGAAACAACACTAGAGTTCCGGAGAATTTCTAATATAATATGGTAAATAATTGCATTGAGTAAAATTAAGCTTTGTTGACCCTGTGAGAAGTTATCATACTATTGAATTGAGATCACTTACACATTTCATCCATCTTCGCATAAATGCTCATGTTATCTATTCCTATCCTCTCAAAAGTTTGTTGAAAGCATATGGCTATTGAAAAAAAAAGAAAAAATTCTGAGGAAATAAAAAGGGACAAGTGTCCGAAACCTCAAAAAGAAAGATCTCGAGGAAATAAAAAGGGACAAGTGTCCGGAACCTCAAAGAAAAAAAAATTAAAAAAATGAATATCAGAAAAAAAGGGGCACGTGCTCGCTAGTAGAATTAGCTTGATAGCCATGTGTCTCTAATAAACAAAAGAGAGTGATATATTTCAAAAGAGCATCCACCTCCATTTTCCATACACATGCAGTTCTCGATTCAATGGTATGGTTGACTTTCTCTTTGGATCCATTGTTTAATTTGGCAACATATGTTCTTAAGCTTTTTGAAAATACATAAAACTCCGGGATAATGGTGAAGTGAAAGAACTAGAGACATGGTGCTTGATTTGATCGTTCTATCGTTCAATTACTTAAGATTCAAGGTAAAGTACTAAGCCCCGTGACAAATAATATGATATCTTTTTCTAATCCAAATGAGAACTTTTGTTTGAATGCATGTGTACGTGTTAGAAGTGCAGATATTGCAGCAACTCTGATCCATTGTAGAGTTTGGCTTTGCTAAGGGACTAGCAAAGGATAAGCTTGGGGGAACTTGTTGACGGTCCTTAATGTCAATATTATACCATCAACTAATGCATAGAATGACCTGAAATGAATCACAAAGCATAGTTGTAGGGTTTGAATCTAACAAGTTCCACGAGTTTTGGTGCTCTCACTTGTTTTGCAGGATTATCAATATTTCACCATATAAAGTATCTCAAGTGATGAAAATAGAGCACACCATTGCGAAGAGCTCGTCGAGACGATCGAAACGGACAATGGTTTGCTATATTTGGAGTCCCGATGAGAGAGAGTCCTCGATGGATACGACTTGGAATATTCTAGAACATTCCGAAGACACGAGAAGGCGACCCACGGAAGGCGGGGCCCACCTGTCATAGGGGGAGACCGACCGGTCTCCTCCCTAGAACGACCGGTCTGCTATAGGGCCCAAGTTCGCCCCCTTCGCGTGACGCATTCCAACCGACCTCTCCAACACGTTTGGCCCATTTAGGCCCAAGTGCATATGACGAAGGATTTAGTCCCACATCGCTTGCCCAAGGTGGAGGGGAGGCCAGAAGCCCTATATAATAAACCCAGGACCCCCCTGAGGCATCATCATCATCTGGGAGTCTTTGCAGAGGCGTCCCTCGAAGGACAACCTCTCCTCCCTAGAGAATTAGGTTTAGATTTTCCAATGCAATAGCTTAGCTTTAGTCGGGAGTTAGGGAGAGCGGAGCTGCGCTCCGGTTCCAGAGGAGTCTTCAGAGTTTTGGTATGTCTTTGTATCTTTCTTTGTAAGACTTATGCTTTAATATATTATCTTCTCTATTTACTTTATGCCTTTTTATTATGATTAGTATAATGTTATATCTTGGCATGGGATCTTTGCTCGTATTAAGTGCTCTAGTTATAGGCCATAATTATAGTAGTAATCGATAGATTAGACATGGTGTTTAGTCTATAGGTTACCTGAGGTTGCGCTCAATCCTCCGGATAGTTGTGGTAGCTACAGGGGTGGGGGTGACAGCTTTGTAGATGTTAATCCACCACGTTAGGATTGATGTTTCATAGAGAGCTTTTTGGCAGCCTTCCCCTAACTACCTTCTTCCCAGTCTTTTTCGAGAGTCAGAAAGGTACTGTTGCTCCAAAGTGCCAATGTTTATAACTGCTATATCTTTTCATCTTTGTTACCTTAGAACCCAAGTAATAGAGAAGTACATAGGAACCTTGATCTCTCCCGTTGTCCTCCCACTATAGTTACCTTACATTATTTTTAATTCTCTTTATTGTGCTTCCATTCAATATCATATCATTTATCAATTACTCCTGCTTTAGTCTAATTAGTACTCTGAGTTAGTAGATGCATGATAGTGAGTTATCAGATTATTGACCCTAGCTTCCCTATGGTAAAATATAAATAACGATCCTGGAATACTCCCGGTAAAATGCTACAATGATGTTCTGTGCGCTTCCGGAATCTTTCATATTCTTATTTGCATTAACAAATGTCAACACTAATCGCACTCATGCTGTCACAAAGCAAAGGAACACGAGAAAGGCTTAGACCAAAATCACGCAAAGTGGCCATCATCCAGAGAAACTGGGAACAGCAGCTAGCCGCAACAACATACTCAGCCTCCGTGGTAGACTGGGCGACACTAGACTGCTTGCGAGAAGACCACGATACAAGAGAAGAACCAATAAACTGGCATGTCCCAGAAGTGGACTTGCGATCAATGCGACAACCAGCAAAATCGGCATCGGAATAAACGCAAAGGGAGAGGGTGGAGGAAGCAGAATACCAAATCCCAAATTCTGGAGTGAAGGATAAGTACCTCATAATGCGCTTGACCGCCTGACGGTGCGAGGTGCGCGGCGACGACTGAAATCGCGCGCAAAGACACACCGCGAACTGAATGTCCGGGCGTGTCGCCGTCAGGTACAGCAGCGACCCGATCATACTCCGGTACTCCTTCTGGTCCACAGCTTCTCCATCCATATCCGCATCCAGGGCCGTCGTGGTCGACCTGGGTGTTGGAAGAGGCTTGGCCTCACTGTTGACGGTTCTTAACGACATATCTCTACCGTCAACATGACCCATAAAAAGGAAGAAAGTCACATATTCTACTCACATATACCTTTACCGCTAACCAATTTCCACATGTATTGCAAAAGTATGTTTTGTAGACCATAAACTTGTATACAGGTGGAAAGCAGATAAAAAGGCGCAATTCGACACGATCAAATGCGCCAAAACAACAAGAGGAATAAAAGCCCATACAAAAGTGCTGCAAAATTCAACCAGATTCAGACTCACGCACGACGTTTCAGGCCAAATGGGCTTTGGCCCAGCCCACGGGCCCAGCCAGGGGCGGGCGGACCCCTGCTGACGTCACTCGTCCACCGCCTTTGCAGAGGCGGTACATTCAATGTTCTTAAGACAGTGCCAGGTGCAAATTGCAGAAAACCCCCTATTGAACCGATTAGAACCCCTATATAAGCATGGGGAGGACCTCTCACAATATCAAGTATCAAGATACAAGAGAAGATGTAGAGAGGAAGAGCTTCACTCATATCCAGCCTTTAGGTTAGGAATAGAATAGGGAGCGAGATAGAGAGTAGAGTAAGAGAAGTAGCAAGTGACCAGCTCCATCCCCTAGTTGCACTAGTCGGGAGGCCGAAGCATTGACTACTTCCTGCACTGTACCTCTGCAAACCGACTTACTGCATTGGAGTAAGAAAAGGTTGAGTTCTACTTTTGTTCTAGTAAGTTCTTGAGCATTGTTATCTTGTTCTTACAATCTTGCAGGTTCGTTGTCAATCTTTTGGTGGGTACTCTAGTAGAGGAACCTCTGAATCATTTGGAGGGGTTCCTGGCCAACGCTTTAGAGTAGTAGCTAATAGCGTAGACGTGATGTCTAAGCTAAGAGCTACCCTCGTTGCCTCGTATCCACGGGTGAGGGGTCGGCGGCAGGTGGCGACAGCCCTGTTTGCCCTTAGTTTCCCCCACGTTCGGATCGGCGTAGAGCTATAGGCCGGAGTTACTTGGCAGACCAGGTATAAGCCGGTGCCCGAAGTAAGGTTGTGAAAACACGTTACTTGTTCGAGGCTTCTAACCATTAGAAGAACCTCGCTACCTAAGTCGTTCCCTCTTTTCTCTCTAGGGTTTATTAGATCCGTGACCTTGAACACTTCCGTTCCCTGAAAATTATGATACCCTGTATACCACCGGGTGAAATGCTACAACGGTATTTCCGTGCGCTTACGGACTTTGGCTGCTTCGCTAAGATACCAACTATCGTGCGGTATATGCTTGGCATATCACAAGGCAATGGCGCTATCCTTGTGGCATGTTAATAAATACCGACACGGCACTTCTTGGCGCTTTTGCTGAGGATAGCTTAAAACCCTATCTCTGTGATTGCATTAAGAAATGTCAACAAGCATTTCTGGCGCCGTTGCCGGGGATAGATTCAAACCATATCTTGGTAGCGACGTAAGAAGTGTCAACACTCACCCATATCGAACTTCTTCAATGTCCTTGGTATACTTACCCTGGTGCACGAACGTCCCTTCCCGGGATTGTTTGATTTGCAACCCAAGGAAAAACGTCAACTCGCCCATTATGCTCATCTCAAAACCCTGCTCATAGTGTCTGCAAACATGGCAACCAAAGCACGAGAAGAACCACCGAAAATGATATCATCCACGTAAATCGGGACCCAAGAGAGTATCATTGCCTTGCTTGAGGAGAAAAGCGCGTTTTATCGACACATCCCATTTAAAACCCTTAGCAAGCAAAACGGTTTCAACCTATCATGCCAGGCTCTAGGGGCTTGTTTTAAACCATATAAAGCTTTGTGAAGTTTAAAAACATGGTTTGGAAACTTGGGATTTTCGAAACCGGGGGGTTGTTTTACATACACCTCCTCTTCTAAGTAGCCGTTTAAGAAGGCGCTCTTGACATCCATTTGAAAAAGTTTAAACCCTTGGATGTTGTAGCAAAAGCCAAGAGTATCCTAATCGCCTCCAAACGAGCTACAGGAGCAAAAGTCTCCTTATAGTCTATCCCCTCCTTCTGACTATATCCTTGGGCTACAAGTCTGGCCTTGTTTCTCACAACATGGCCATCTTCTCCTGTTTGTTTTTGAAGACCCATTTTGTCCCAATAGGATGACACTCAGGAGGAAGAGGAAACAAGAACCCAAACCCGATTTCTCTCAAAGTTCTCAAGCTCCTCATGCATGGCATTAACCCAATTGGATCAGATAAAGCGTGTCCAACATCTCGAGGTTCAAATCAGGAAACAAATGCAGAATGAGCAAAGTGAGAGATTTGTTGTGACCTTGACCGAGTGACACATTCGCTGATGTTGCCGATCATCTGCTGAGGCGGGTGTTGGCGCTGGATGTGTCGTGGCAACCTCCCGAGCTGATGTAGCCTCCCCCTCAACAGCAGTTGGTGCCTCCTCGGGTACAAAAGGTACCGCGCGAGGTGGCAGATCCCACGGCCCCCCATGTAGTAGAGGAAGAAGGGTCTGGGCCGTGAGTCATGGTAGAAGCCCCTCCTTGCGGCATGACAGGTGGAGGAGGTGCTGGGTCATCCATCCCTTCAGCACCTTCGTCCTCATAATCAAAAAGAGGTTCTCCAACCTCATGATCACCTGCACGCTCAAAATGAGAAGAAGGACAAACCATGGTCTCGTCGAAGGTGACATCTGATGTCTCCATGACTCGGTTAGTATCAAGATTAAGTACACGATATGCACGAGTGTGAGTGCCATAACCCAAAAATACACCGTCTAAAGAATGAAACTCAAATTTGTCCAGGTTGCCTTTCTTGAGTACAAAACAGTGGCAACAAAAACTCTAAAATAACTCACCTTGGGGAGTTTTCCAAAACGCAACTCATAGAAGCCGTTTTCCAAGAAAGCTCAGAGAAAAATGCGATTGGAAATATAGCATGCAGTGCTCATAGCTCGGCCCAAATCGCCTAGGAGTCCTATGCTCATCGAGCATCGTCCTGGCCATCTCTACAAGGGTCCGATTCTTCCTTTCTACAACACCCATTTTGAGGTGGTGTGTAGGGAGAAGAAAACAGATGCTCCAAACCAAAGAGTTACAAACTTCTCAAAATCCGAATTCTTGAATTTGGAACCATTATCACTCCGAATTGCTCGCATTGAGTGCAAAGGGAACTCATTCTAAAGACGCAAAATCAGATTGCGAGCAAAGGAGAAAGTCTCGGTCTTCTCAGCTAAAAAGAAGACCACGATATCTCGAAAAATCGTCAACAACAACAAGCACATACCCCTTCCCCCCAATCGAGCTCACCCGAGCCGGACCAACAAGGTCCATGTGCAAAAGCTCTCCAGGGTGCTTGGTCATGACAGAGTCACTGGATGGTGGTGAGCGGCTACCATCTCCCATGTCTACAAGAATGGCAAACAAGATCCTTCTCCATGGACAACTTGGGCAATCCTCGGATTAAGCCAAGTGAGCTAAGTCTTGCAAGCAAGTCGAAGCTCAGGTGACCGAGTCTCCTATGCCACTTCCAAAGATCAGAGGAGGAAGGTCCAGCCAAAAGACATCGAGAAATCCAATGACTCCGAGAAATCCGCATGAAAGACTTTTCCAAAGGGTGAAATCAAACAAACAAGATTGCCCTGAGGGTCCAAAATGCGGCTGAGATTCGGATTAAAACGAATCTCATAGTCATCATCAAAAAGTTGTGAAACAGAGAGAAGGTTAAAATGCAAGTTCGAAACAAGAGCAACATCGCGCAACACAAAGTGATCATTAACTCGCACCGACCCACGAGACAATACCTTACCTTTGCTATTGTCGCCGAAGGTGATAAACTCCTTTCCGGCGACCGAACTAAGACTGGAGAACCACTTGGAGTTTCGGTCATGTGCCCCGAACACCCGGAATCCACCAACAAACGTTCCAATCGTTTTACCTACATCAATAAAAAAGACATAGGGTGAGCATACAGTCCAACACTAGGTTAGTGCAGTAGGAGGAATACCAGTGTTGGGCTGGCTGCTCAAAAGAATGGTTAGCAGAAAAACCATTCCTAGCACGCCTACGGGAAGAGCGATCACCACGTTGAGGAAAACGTGGTCCGCAAAGGGAGGAGCGTCCATCGCGATAACTCAAAACGCGGTGGGGAAACGCTCAACTAGAAAGCCACCCGCCACGGGGTCCATCGCCTACAACTGCAGGCTCCCGCCGGGCACGTCTCTCCGCTGCCTAGGCCTAGGAACTTAAGGTTCTGGACCTCTAGGCCTACAACAACACGCCTCTGAACATTCGGCACTTGTACATCATGGAAAGGATGGTACATGCCGTGTTGTTCATCTCCTTTGCGCGGCGCGCCTCTCTCTGCGCCAAAAGCAAAACTCACTCAAGTGTCCATCTATCCCCATGCTCACAATGGTACCTCACCATCTCATAGGGGGTTGTTGGTACACACGGTAGTGGGTATGGATCACTTTTCCCTTCTGTGGCATAAGCTCCTCCTAGATGGGTGGATGGGTGTCAAGCTTGTTCTTGAGGTGGTTTGGTTGTGGAGCCCATGATTGTTTCTTTGGTGGAGCTCTCAAAGGTTCAAGAAAGACCCCATCCTTGGTGTTAGGCTTGAGAGGCTCTTTGGGTGGATCTGGTAAGCTTGGGAGTAGTGGTAGAGTTGGGCTTCTCACATGGGTTAAGACCACTCGACTCTCCAATCTTCCCAAAAGACGAAACATCAAACCCGGAGCAAAGCCTACACCTGGACCTCCAGCAGCTCGCTTGAATTGGGAGATCATCATCCCGAGCTGTGGCTCACCACTGACACCCATGACAAGATGGTCCGAAGGTATGTGTTTTCCTCCTCGGTTTGCATCTTGTCATGCTTCACATTATGCGATCTCCATCTCCAAAACCTCACAAAGAATACACCTAGCCACACATGTGCTACCGGAGTGGCCTATCAAGAGAGACACAATCTTGACATTCTTCTTTGCCAACTCAAATTGCAAGCCCGACAAGGACTGGCACGCACCAAACAGCGAAGATCTAGCCTTCAGTTCATCCACCTCTCCTACCAACACAGCCATACTTACCTCTCAAAGTGAGAAGGTCAGTCATGTGTGTGGTGCACATCTCACACTCCTCCTCCTCGGTAACAACTACGGTGGACTTGACAGATTCAAGTTCCTTCACCGTATCCTCCCACTTATGCCTAAACTCTTGTGCTCTCTAGCAGCAGCTAAGCAACTATCCTGACTTAAGGAGCGCAGCAGTAAGGTAAGGTCATCAACTCAGAAGCAGAAAGCTCGGCGGGTCTGAGATACCTAGGGTGTCATCGTCGTCGTCGTTCCGAGGGTGGTGTCCTCCAGCTTGCCGTCGACCTCCTTGCCGAGGGCCATGGTGCAGAAGCCCTCGTCGTCTTCGAAGAAGCAGAGGTCGTTCAGCTTGTCCTCGATCCTCTTCTTCTTCTCGGACTCGTCGTCGCTTGAGGAAGCAGAGTCGTCATCCGAGTCGTTGAACGTCGCTGAGCATGGCGAAAGAACGCACGCTGCTCAGCCTGGGCCTTCCCAATACTTCGTTTTGATGTACTCCTTGTCGAAGCCGCCCCCGCTTGTGCTTGCGGGGAGGGACGGGACTTCTCCTGCTCTTGCCGGAGTGAAGGTCCGAGAGTGCTACCACAAAGCGACCAGAAAGGGGGGGGAGGGGGTTGAATGGGAGCTTCAAATTTTCCTTTCGGAAACTTGTCACCACTGTCCCGAGGAATCAACCAAGAGCAAACCTAGAGCTTGCAAGTGTCCATGACCCTAGATGTAGGGTGGATGCTTCCAAGAAGCACAGCGGGGACACTGTACAACCCTAGAAATCGAACGCAAAAGACGGAAAACAAAAAACCGTCAACGAACGAATGAATCCCGGACGAAATCGTGCAAAGCAGCACCGAGAGACTCACTGGTGCGTCAGTCAATCAGGATCGGACGCGTCCGGTCTCGCAAAACTCGTTCCGGACCCTTACTGTTCGTGACCGGACTCTGCACTAGGAGCGTCCGGTCGAGTGGAACTGTGCATCCGTCACAGCGTAGCCACGGTGAACAGTGCTACCTGTGCGTCCGGTCAGTTCTCAAACTGAGCGTCCGGTCAGGTAAACAGAACCCCACGCAGATCGAAACTTTCAACGATCGGACTCTAGCCTAGCGTTCGGTCATCCCGACCCTAGCGTCGGTCACGCCATGACTTCATGTTTGTCCACCGATTCGACTAGATCTCACCCAAAACGAATCCTCTAGGGATCAAACTTGGTGATAGGAGTCACAAGGAGGATAGTGAGCTATCTCTAAGAGATCATGGCTCAAACCTATCTCCAAATCGATGAATCAAAGAAATTCGAGGGGAAGGGAGAAAAAACTTGACCCGAAACAAAAATCAACCGATCTACTAGCTCGTGAGGTTAAAGGTGAATTCTTCGGTGGAAAAAGAAGAGTGCCTCACGATCTAGAAAAAACTTGGTTCAAACAGATTTGCTAACGACGCACCAAGTAGAGAGATTCGATCAACGGGAAAAAGGTGGAGAAAGAGGATTCCACAAAGAACACGAACAAAACATGAATCACAACCACGAATTTGCAACCGTGTGGCTACCACATGCTACAACAGTGAGATTACGGTCGCACTTCCTCAAAATCTCACGGGCACAGAGGTATTGTTCTCTCTCTGTGGATCTCAGTTCGCTACAGCAGGGGAGTGGGAGAGCAGAGGAAACCCTAGAAGCAAAAGAGCAAATGATGAGATGAATGAGGAGGTGGGTGTCTCCCCTACTTAACCTATTCTAAACTATTCCTAATTCCACTCCACCCCTAAACTACTTACAGAGCGAACAAGCTAAACCCTAAGGTTATTCTGGACCAACTCGATGGTAGGTGGATCGGGGCCATGCCCGCACAATTCGTAGCGTTTGCCTCGACGCCGCAACCTCCCGATTGCCACCCACGTGCCGCCACCGCTCTGCGTCCTCTTCGCGGACTCCGCCCCCGGTTTTGTGGCCGAAACTGGGAAACCAGGCCTTCACGATCAGCCCCGGTTTTGAGGCCCCAAACCGGGAAAACAGCCGACCGTAGCCTGAGT
This sequence comes from Coix lacryma-jobi var. lacryma-jobi, assembly GCA_009763385.1. Lineage (NCBI taxonomy): Eukaryota > Viridiplantae > Streptophyta > Magnoliopsida > Poales > Poaceae > Coix > Coix lacryma-jobi. Next base: position 94,188,197 of record CM019824.1, read on the forward strand.
TTTGTGGCCCAAAACTCAGCAAACTCGCAAGCACCCAGGTTTTGAGGCCCCCAAACCTGGAAACCGTCCTCAGCCGAGTTTGTGGCCAAACTCGGAAACTATCCGCGCCCAGGTTTTTAGGCCAAACCTGGAAACCGTCCACTCGATGTTTTTCTTGGCTCTACCACCAAACCGAAGCTGTAGAGGGGATGCACCACTCGTGCATCCCGTCCACCGACACATGTCCCTAAGTCCACGACCCAGGAAACACCGTGCCCGCAAGTCTTCGCTCGTCACTGTCCCAGGCTGCCAGCCACCACAGCTGATCCTCAGGCCACGGTCCCTCAGTCCAAGCCTCACGTCCGCCCTTCACGCTCTCGGTCTGTCGGCACGGCACGTCTCTACTTGACCTTCACCTTGCTTTGATCACTGTCTCTGTGCTCGACACTTGACACAACACAAGCCAAAGAACATGCGCATCATCCCTGTTGACAAACACTCAGAGACTCGGCATACCCATGTATCCGCAATCTCCCCTGATGAGGCATTGTCAACTACTACACACAAATCATAATGGAAATAGATGGAGGAAGAAAGAGAGAGAGAACTCGACAAAGACCAAAAAGCATAGCAAAGCGAACAGAAGAAGGTCAAGTGGAAAGAGCGAAACAACATGGTCCCAAAGACATGGGCAACGGCTCGACGAACCAAGCAAAACAAAGCTAGCCCTCAAGAAGAGGTAGAACAGGCTCAACACCGCTAGCAAATACCAAATGAAAAAATCGAAGCAAATGCTAGTCCCTCAAGATAGAGGCAAGAGGCTCAACACAACTAGCAAGAAAGCTCAACATCGACTGAAAAGCTCGATATCACTGAACCAACTGAAAAACAAAGATGCGACTGCTAGTCCCTCAGAAAAGAGGCAAAAGGCTCAACACAATTAGCAAAGCGCTCCGATCCAATTGGAAATTTAAAATTCAGCACGAGCAAAACTCCCCCTTGCATGGTGCACACAACTGATTCCTCTCCTCTTAGTGAAACATGGGAGGCAAGATTTGTCCAAATTTCTCCTTAGTTGAAAATGCACCATCAAGCAAAAGGAACCGAAAGCAATTTCTCCCCCTCAGAAATGCACCGTCAAAAGGCCAACAAGTGAAGTGCTCCCCCTTCCAATGCATATGAGTCACGATGCAAGTTAGCAGCTTCAGGAATATAGTCAAGAGAATGCAAGAGCTCTACACAGTATAAGTCCAAGGACGCAAAATGAAGCACACATGCTAGCAAAGGCTCAAACTGATCAACAAATATGAAATATGAACATATGAGCAAAGTGAGCAATTTAGCGAAAAAGGAGGTCACCATCAAAAAGCACTAGACAAGTATAGACAGGAAGTCAAACAAGTGCTAAACATGTATACAAGGTGAACTACCCCTAGCAAAATTCAATCATCATGCTATAGAATGAAAACATAGACTTGTGTATCCAAAATTTATCGGAGTTGCAGCGGTTAAAGTACACAAGTTTAAATTTCAGCATGTGAGTGCGAGAGGTTGAAAGCTTGTCTTGCCTAACTTTTCAACTATGTGAAGCCTATGCAGAAGCAATCAGAAGCTTAAAGCAATAGTTTTGGTAATACACTACACAGCTCAAGTTAACTCAAAGTGCAATGAGAAGAAACAGTCTCGAAACTTTGATGTGTAGACAAGCAATCCCATCTCGATCTTTCTGATTCAATTAACTTGGTTCAAATTAGAGACAGTATATGAACATACCAAGCAAGTGATAGACTCAGAACTAGAGACATAGCAAACCTAGCATATATGAAAAGCACGAGTGTGATTTCAACATATTCTACACAGGCTAGTTGCACATCTCGATGGTGAACATTTTCAAGTTTTAAGTTTGTTAAGCAGGGTCCACCATTCAAAACTAGCTCAGCTCATAACATGTATTAGTGATCAGAAGGAGCATAAGCTACAAGCATCAACATAAAGCATCGGGCAACACTACACAGAGCATAATTAATTCTAACGATTATATCCATGAAGCTTAGATGTAGAAGCATATGTAAAATGAAATGCAGAAAAGATGAAAGAAGATACCAATTGAAGAAAACAAAGATAACGAAAAGTCAGTTTATGGACAAAGAACCAAAATGTTTCCCCCATCTAAAAGGGGAAACACACACCAAGCTCACCCTCAACTTATTAAAGGTTGATTCGTCCAAAGGCTTGGTGAAAATATCAGCCAACTGATGATGAGTATCGACATGGCGAAGGTCGATATCACCCTTCTGTAACGTAACGGCTCTAATCCCATGGCCCACTGATCACCGTCAACCACTGACAGTCGATCCGTACAGCCAAGAGATTAAGACCGGTTCCGCTACTGGGCTACATCAGTGCCCGATGTCCGCAGGATCATCTCACAATTCAGTTACAATCTCTTGAACATTTTGACAAATGACATCGGAGTAAATAGAGGAAGACTTAGATAACGATAGTTTACAAACCAGGGTTCAAATAAAATTAAAGTGAAGTATTACCGACCATAGTTCAAATAGATAGAGTTGGCAGAGTAGCATATGACAACAACTGAAGGTAACGATACTTCACCCAGCCCGAGGGTGAATAATCACTCATCGGCCTCATCGGCCTCTTCCTGAAACAACAGTCACACAGCAAGGTCCAAGGGCATACTGAGGAATCTGTCATACCTGCAACATGGGTATAAAACCCTGAGTACAAAGGGACTCAACAAGACTTACCCGACTAAAGAAAAAAGGGAGAAGACTCAGGAATGAAAGGCTTAGGTAAGGCTTTGAACAAGATCGAGAAATTTGCAGAAAACGCATTTTGAGTTTTTCCGCCAGCACAAGCACCTGGGGACTCTAACCCAAGAGTACAGGTCTAGCAACAAGCACCTCGGGACTCTAACCCAAGAGTACAGGTCCTGTTGGCAGAAAAAGCATCTTGTAAAACTTTTTTATTTTGGAAGGTTCAAGTATCCTCAGTTCTTCATCATTCATGATTCATTTTACATTTCAAAACATTCCTAGTTGAGAACCACTCTCCGTTGACAGTCAGTGGACCAAGTCTCCATAACCGAGGAGCAACGTTAATCCGGATAAAGAATACTCAGCTGAGGATCCCTATTCACACTGCATATGTAGCACCCAAGCTTGCATATGCCACCCGTCTACCACGATTCCTCCAAGATTGGGCCCGGTCCTACGCCACCGGAAGTACAGTACACCCACTCCAATCCGGGACTCTAACCCACGTGGGTACATGCTACTTCCGCCATCTCTCCACTCCAGTGCGCGGTTGTCGGTCCAAAAGGATTTCTCGGAGCCAGAGCTTTCCGTAGTATGTGAATAGTTACAAGTCTGACCAGCAGGCCCCCATACGGATGGTCCCTAATTTTTCAGCCAGAACTACCCTTGGTTATATCTCACCCAAGCGTAATAGTCCTGTCAGTTTTTCAACCCTGTCCCGGCGGTGTCAACTGTTGAGTCCCGGACTACAACATGACGGCACCGTACGCGCGGACAACCTCTTCTCGACAATGACCACATGCTAGCCAGGCAAGCAGTCATCGAACGGGAAGGAAGTAAAAACCAAAATTCCCATAAAAGTCTTTCAGTGATCACACTTTTTTGAAATTGGCATTTTTGCAAATCTATTATATAGCATCACTAAGCATTTTGCAAATAGTTTTTACAAACAAGGCGGGGTGGATCCTTTGGTGGAGGTAAATAATGCAGGAGGCAATAGGTCATCACACAACTCCTATAACCTAATGCAGTAATTAACTCAAAAGCATTTAAGGAAAACATTTTATAAATGGAAGGGTTAAATGCACGGGGCTTGCCTTGGATGGCCAAAAAAGGACGGACTCGGGGTTGGAGTAGGGTGTCGAGCTCGGGGTCGCCTCGGGGACAGATCCTTCGGTGGCTACTCGACTTCAGGTCCTTCTTCGTCAACGATAGGAACGGATGCAATGATGAATGCTCATGAGATGATGATATGGACTTAAGGTACAAGACAATTCCACTGATTTAGATTACTTTAAGCAGGCATGATTGAAATCTAGGTTGAGCATAAAAGGTAACCATTTCTTCCTTAAGCAATATGATTAAACTAGCCATTATTATAGTATCCTAAGCATCAACCAAACATAGCATCACAAACATCATAGACCAAGGGTAGGGCCTATGAAACATCAATCAATCCAAAGATCACATCATCAAACACTTATTACCAACCCTAATCCATCTTTTCTATTTATTTATTTAAAAAGTCATTTATGAAGTTGCTCCAAAAATTACCAAAATTAATCACATCAGTTCATTATGACTTAAACAGGTGGCAAAAAAAAATTTCATAATTTTTGGAGGTCATTAAGGTGCTCAATTAATCTAGACATTTAATTAACAAAAAACACTATTCAAGAATTAAAATAAAAGCTCAAAATCACTTGTTCCAAAAGACTTCAAAATTATACCAGAGACTAAACATGGCATAAGAAGCTCACAAAAATTGGTCTCATGATTTTTGGAGTATAAATCACTCTCCAAAAATACCAAAACTTCATGTTCATTTTTCATTAAAAGGGGAATTTTACATTTTCAAATTTTTGCACCAAACTCAAGTTTCATATTTTTATAAAATACTCCAGAGCATAAAGAGGGTTACCACAAAAATTTCGGAATTTTGGATGGAGGCACACAGAAAATCATACAAAAAAGAGAAAAACTGAACACTATTCACATCTCTCAGAAAAAGAAAAGAGCACTGTGCCCGTCTAGGCCCGGGCTCGGCGAGTCGCGGGGGCTAGGGCGAATCGGAGAGAAGTGAGCCTCGGTCCGAGGCCGGACGGCGAGACGGAGAGCCTTGCGTCGCCGAGGCTTGGGGGTCGGTCGAAGCGGAGGGTCATGCGCTCGCCGAGGCTTGGGCTCGGGCGAAGCGGAGAAACAGGCCTCTGCCCGAGGCGTGACTTGGGGGCTCGGGCGAGCGGAGGAGTTGAAGCAGAGGCGAAGGCTCGGATGCTTAACACGTGTCGGAGGCAGGGCTCGAGGGTGAGGCTCGACTCGAGGGTGAGGCTCGACACGAAGGTGAGGCTCGACACGCTCGGGGGAGAAGATGACCGCGGCGGCGGCGCTCCGGCGGTCCGGCGGTCCTGCGCAGCACATGCGACCGCAAGGGCCGGGTTAGAGTCGCACGGGACCAAGGAACACAGCACGGGGGTCGGTGAGGATGATCATGGCCGGAGACGGCGAATTCCACGAACCGAGTTCAACGGTGTTCGGTCGGAGGTCGGAACGGCGAGCTTACGCCGGGCAAACGGAGAGACGGGAAGGTGAAATTGAAGGGTGGGAGGAAAGATTCACGAGCTCAAGGCGGAGCTTCTGAGGATAGGAGGTGGGAGCGGCGGAGTGTCTGGGAGAGTGCTGGCCACTGGTGGCGGAGGTGGAGCGGAGGTCGAAGCTCGGCGGCTTATATAGCCGCGGCTATGGGACGGTAGAGACTTCGGGGTTGCGCGGGGGTAAGGTTTGCGGGGGCGTGCGCACTCGATTGCGCTCTGGCGGAAGCTGGCGCGCAGCCGGGGCTCGGGCGCAATGCTCGGCCGGCGATGGCCACGCGGCGGCGGCGGCTGGGCACTGTAGGGGCCGAGAGCGGATGGTCAGCGCTCGCGTGCGGGCGCGGAGGAACAGGGGAACAGCGGCGACAGGTTGGTGGCGCGTGGGGAGCAGCCGCCTGCGCTGCGGCAGCAGCGCCGGCGCCATGGCCGGGCCCCCCCCTGGCCTCTGGCTCTACGGGAAGGAAGAAGAACAGTGCTAGGGTCTAGGGTTTGACTTTTGGCCAGTTTCTGTATTTTGCAAAATCTCCCAAATTTGAAATGTGCGACAAAAACTCAAAACACCAAGGTTGTTGTTCAGAAAAGTGAGATCTACAACTTGTCAAAATGAACATTTTCAAACTCCGAATAGTTTTTGAACTATATCAAAAAAACGAAAAGGGAACACTTTCAAATTTGATTCAAATCAAAATTACTTTGGATTTCAAACTGAAATGAAAATCTGCCAATATGAAGGTTGTTGCATTTGTCAAACCTACAACTTTGCTATTCTACACTTTTTTGAAACTCAATAGTTTGGAATAATTTTTAAAAACTGAAAAGAGGACAAAAAACTGGAATTTGAATGAATTGAAATACTCCAAATTTATATAGAAACATGGAAATCTGTAAATACCAAAGTTGGTTCCTCTTGATCAGATTCACAACTTTGCTTTTTGAACCAACTCAAAATTTTGCATTTTGAAAAAGTTATCAAAAGGGAATAAATCCAGGATTGGGGAATTTAGGGTTTGCAAAAGGAAAATCAATTCAAATCTGATTTTTGAACTTGGATCAAAACAACAACAAACATCAGGGCACTAAATTTGAACAAGCATTACATAGAACTAGGCACAGAGGTGAAATTACCATTTGCCCCTATAGGAAGAAGTGGGCTAATAAGGGTTTTTGCAATAGGGGTACATCACATAAAATGATACAATAAGCAAATGCATACACATGAATTCATGATCAGATGATGACTGATGCTAATGATGATATGTCAAGTTAATTGCATGCTTAAACACCAGAGGTGTTACAGCCTTCCCCCTTAAAGAAATCTCACCCCGAGATTCTGCGTCTTAAGAAAGGACAAAGAAGGGATTAAAGGCAAAACTTACATAGACAGAGATTCGAGAAAGTCGGGATAGTTCTTTGCCAAGAAGTCTTCAGATTCCCAAGTATGCTTCTTCTTCAGAGTGCTGGTTCCACTGGATTTTGTACCACCTTGTGGTAGTTCTTCGAGTAACTCGATCTTTGTGATCCAACACGCGAACTGGATATTCTGAGTAGGATAGATCAGGCTCTAGCTCGACCCTTCAACTTCCACGACATGTTCTGGTACTCGGAGGCACTTCTTGAGTTGGGAGACATGGAAAACATTGTGGACAGCAGAGAGATGATCGGGCAAACTTCAGCTTGTAAGCTACCTTGCCACAACATCCCAAAATCTCAAACGGACCATGTAGCGGGGTGCTAACCTTCCTTGACCCCAAAACGAGTGACTCCTTTGTTGGTGAGACCTTGAGATATAATAATCTCCAACTTGAAACTTCTCAGAGGTCGACGTCTCTTGTCAGCATAACTCTTTTGTCGGGATTGGGCAATCTTCATGTTCTCTTGTATCTGCTTGACTTTCTCTTCCATATCTTTGACCAGGTCAACTCCAAAGAATTCTCTTTCTCCGGGTTCAGACCAACTGAGGGGGTACAACAACGGCTACCGTACAGTGCTTCAAAGGGTGCCATTTTGATGCCCTCTTGGTAACTTTATTATAAGAGATTCTGCCAAGTCATCTCAAGGGCAAACACTGATCCCACATATCTGCGAAGGTGAGCACACAGGCTCTCAACATATCTTCTAACACTTGGTTGACTCTCTCAGTCTGTCCATCAGGCTGCGGATGATAAGCCGTTGCTATACAATAGCTTGGTTCCAAGTGAGGTATGGAACGCTTTCCAACTTTGCGACAAACTAGTACCACGATCTGAGATAATGGTCTTGGTATTCCATGAAGCTTCACTATGTGTTCTTGTACAAGCGGCATACGTGGGACGGCATAGCTGGTCTTGACTGGCAGAAAGTGAGCTTGCTTGGTGAGTCGCCCACGATTACCCAAATGGAATCAAAACCTTTCCGAGTCTTGGGTAGTCCATTGATAAAATCCATGCTGATATCTTCCCACTTCCAGGCAGGTACAGATAAAGGCTGCAATTCTCCTCAGGCTTCATGTGCACGGCTTTGACTTTTTGACAAGTATCGCAGCAAGCGACATAGCGAGCGATTTCAATCTTCATCTTTGTCCACCAGAATCTCTGCCTTAGATCCTGGTACATCTTGTTGCTGCTGGGGTGGATGGAAAATCTAGACAGGTGTGCCTCATCAAGATCCACTGTCTCAACTCAGGCACCTTGGGGACTACTAGACGGTTCTTGAACCAAACAACTCCTACATCATCGATCCTGAAACAATCAGCCTTACCGGTCTGGACCTTTCGATGATGTGCTTGATTCCAGGGTTATCTTTCTGTGCAGCGATGACTTGTTCCTTGACCGATGTTTCTATCCTGACATTGGTTCAGGCTTCCTTGCGGAACTATCTCAATACCCATCCTTTCAAGAGCATGGCACAAGGAAAGATCATAGGGCTTCGTCGTCAGACAGTTGCAGTACGACTTGCGACTGAGGGCATCGGCAACTACATTTGCCTTACCCGGATGGTAATGCACTTCGATACTATATAGTTTGATTAACTCAAGCCATCTTCGCTGCCTCATGTTCAGCTCTTCTTGGGTGAAGATATACTTCAGGCTCTTGTGATCTGTGTACACATTGCAATTACTGCCCAACAGATAATGACGCCATATCTTCAAGGCATGAACCACTGCTGCTAACTCAAGGTCATGAGTTGGATAGTTTTCCTCATGTCGCTTAAGCTGCCGCGGCATAAGCGATCACTCTTCCCTCTTGCATCAACACGCAACCCAAACCAGTACCAGATGCATCACAGTAGACATCAAAGGGCTTCTCGACGTTGGCTGAGCTAGCACTGGTGACGTGGTTAACAGCTTCTTCAAGGTCTGAAAAGCTTGTTCACAAGCTGGTGACCAAAAGAACTTTACAGAATCCTTCAGCAACTCGGTGATAGGCTTGGCAATTCTGGAGAATCTGGGATGAACCGACGATAATATCCAGCCATTCCCATAAAACTGCGGGCCTTGTGAACAGAGGTAGGTGGCTTCCACTCCAGGATATCTGACACTTCTTCGGGGTCGACTGACACACCTTTGCGGATAGGACATGGCCTAGAAATTGTATCTCGATCCAACCAACCAGAATTCACACTTACTGAACTTAGCATAGAGCTGATGCCTCTGAGACGGGATGATAACAATACGAAGATGTTCAGCAGATCTTCAGGGTTTTTTGAGTAGACAAGGATGTCGTCAATGAACACAACAACACGAATTTATCAAGCTCTGGCATGAACACCGAGTTTCATGAGATACATGAAATGAGCGGGGGCATTGGTCAAGCCAAAAGACATGACCAAGTACTCATATAGGCCGTATCTGGTGGGAAAGCTGTTGTTTTTAGGAAATATTTCAGGACGGATTTTTATTTGGTGGTAACCAGATCTGGGGTCAGTCTTGGAAACACTCTGGCTCCAGATAACTGGTCAAACAGAAGATCAATACGAGGCAAGGGATATTATTTTTGATGGTGACCTCGTTGAGTGGGCGATAATCAACGCAAAGACGAAGACTTTTGTCCTTCTTCTTCACAAAGATAGCAGGACAGCCCCAAGGAGACGAGCTTGGGGCGAATGAAACCCTTGTCCAACAAATCTTGTAATTGGATTTTTAGTTCTGCCACTCTCTGGGAGGCATTCGATAAGCTCTACGGGATATAGGAGCAGTCCCGGGCTTTAGCTCTATAGCAAACTCAAAATCCAAAGATTGATTTTTGAACGAAACTGACTGATAAGATTCATTGATACAAGGATAGATAACTGATACAAAGGTTCGATAGATAACCACAGACTGACAAAGGAAAGGTACAAGACAAGATACAAACTCGACTAGACAGAAGACCAACTAACGCCCCAAACCTAGACTTAAGGCTTTAGGTGAGCAGATGGCATAGACACAACGAGTCTAGTCATCGTCGATGAAGATCAACTCTTCGTCATCATCATCATCCTCGGATAAGCTCAGGCTCTTCCTCCTCATCCTCATCTTCAACGTGGACATCTTCAGCAGGTTCCACTTCCACGTTCTGATCGGGCTCGTGTTCCACTTCAAGTTCCTCCACGACTCCGTCTTCGGGGTCTTCCATAACCGGGGATACCGGTACCCAAGGGATCGAGTTGCATCTGCAAGCATTCACTTCATGAATGAAGCATATCTTGATCGCAATCTGGTGCGGTGTATTGCTGCAGTCCATGAGCTGGGCTCTGGTGACATCCTCTCGGATCCATGTTGCATCACGCTGTTGGATAGCGCGAACCACATTCCGGTTAGCTTCCTCAAGAGCGGCTCGTGCCTCATAAAACTCCATGCGGGAAAGGTAAAAGTCATGCTCCATATTCTCCATTTCAGCCTTCAGATTCTTGATTTCCTCCTTCAGCTGCTTGCGGGTGCGGCGGGGAAAGCGACGACCATTGGAGGATTCTCCAGTCTCTTCTCCGGTGCGTGGCGCCAGCTGGTGACGCGGCACACCGTTCGGTCCAGTCGACTTGCGGGCAGTCCGCTTGATGATGGCCATATCTGGACAAGAGGTATATGAGAATGAGAAAGGCTAGCAAGAAAAAGGTATAGGCATACTAACCCAACGAACTCTTTTGTATACTTAAGTGAATGTGACATGATGCATGAATCGTTCCTACGGAACAAGGCAATGCAACTACTAAGGTAAGGTACATAGGGCTTATACAAGTTGTCTTGCTACTAGTTGCCAAAGACAAGATGAGATGAGAGAAGCAATTTGGACTCAAAATAGTCAGGTTAGTTTTTGTTAAAAACATTTGAAGTTTTCGCAAAAAGATTGCAACGTCATAGTGAGATGCTCCGATACCACTCTGTAACGTAACGGCTCTAATCCCATGGCCCACTGATCACCGTCAACCACTGACAGTCGATCCGTACAGCCAAGAGATTAAGACCGGTTCCGCTACTGGGCTACATCAGTGCCCGATGTCCGCAGGATCATCTCACAATTCAGTTACAATCTCTTGAACATTTTGACAAATGACATCGGAGTAAATAGCGGAAGACTTAGATAACGATAGTTTTACAAACCAGGGTTCAACATAAAATTAAAGTGAAGTTATTACAGACCATAGTTCAAATAGATAGAGTTGGCAGAGTAGCATATGACAACAACTGAAGGTAACGATACTTCACCCAGCCCGAGGGTGAATAATCACTCATCGGCCTCATCGGCCTCTTCCTGAACAACAGTCACACAGCAAGGTCCAAGGCATACTGAGGAATCTGTCATACCTGCAACATGGGTAATAAAACCCTGAGTACAAAGGTACTCAACAAGACTTACCCGACTAAAGAAAAAGGGAGAAGACTCAGGAATGAAAGGCTTAGGTAAGGCTTGAACAAGATCGAGAAATTTGCAGAAAAAGCATTTTGAGTTTTTCCGCCAGCAACAAGCACCTCGGGACTCTAACCCAAGAGTACAGGTCTAGCAACAAGCACCTCGGGACTCTAACCCAAGAGTACAGGTCCTGTTGGCAGAAAAAGCATCTTGTAAAACTTGTTTTTATTTTGGAAAGGTTCAAGTATTCCTCAGTTCTTCATCATTCATGATTCATTTTACATTTCAAAACATTCCTAGTTGAGAACCACTCTCCGTTGACAGTCAGTGGACCAAGTCTCCATAACCGAGGAGCAACGTTAATCCGGATAAAGAATACTCAGCTGAGGATCCCTATTCACACTGCATATGTAGCACCCAAGCTTGCATATGCCAACCCGTCTACCACGATTCCTCCAAGATTGGGCCCGGTCCTACGCCACCCGGAAGTACAGTACACCACTCCAATCCGGGACTCTAACCCACGTGGGTACATGCTACTTCCGCCATCTCTCCACTCCCAGTGCGCGGTTGTCGGTCCAATAATGGATTTCTCGGAGCCAGAGCTTTCCGTAGTATGTGAATAGTTACAAGTCTTGACCAGCAGGCCCCCATACGGATGGTCCCTAATTTTCCAGCCAGAACTACACCTTGGTTATATCTCACCCAAGCGTAATAGTCCTGTCAGTTTTTCAACCCTGTCCCGGCCGGTGTCAACTGTTGAGTCCCGGACTACAACATGACGGCACCGTACGCGCGGACAACCTCTTCTCGACAATGACCACATGCTAGCCAGGCAAGCAGTCATCGAACGGGAAGTAAAACCAAAATTCCCATAAAGTTTCTTTCAGTGATCACACTTTTTTGAAATTGGCATTTTTGCAAATCTATTATATAGCATCACTAAGCATTTTGCAAATAGTTTTTAAAACAAGGCGGGTGGATCCTTTGGTGGAGGTAAATAATGCAGGAGGCAATAGGTCATCACACAACTCCTATAACCTAATGCAGTAATTTAACTCAAAAGCATTTAAGGAAAACATTTTATAAATGGAAGGGTTAAATGCACCGGGGCTTGCCTTGGATGGCAAAAAGGACGGACTCGGGGTTGGAGTAGGTGTCGAAGCTCGGGGTCGCCTCGGGGACAGATCCTTCGGTGGCTACCTCGACTTCAGGTCCTTCTTCGTCAACTATACGGATGCAATGATGAATGCTCATGAGAATGATGATATGGACTTAAGGTACAAGACAATTCCACTGATTCTAGATTACTTTTAAGCAAGGCATGATTGAAATCTAGGTTGAGCATAAAAGGTAACCATTTCTTCCTTAAGCAATATTGATTAAACTAGCCATTATTATAATTATCCTAAGCATCAACCAAACATAGCATCACAAACATCATAGACCAAAGGGTAGGGGCCTATGAACATCAATCAATCCAAAGATCACATCATCAAACACTTATTACCAACCCTAATCCATCTTTTCTATTTAATTTATTTAAAAGGTCATTTTATGAAGTTGCTCCAAAAATTACCAAATTAATCACATCAGTTCATTATGACTTAAACAGGTGGCAAAAAAAATTTCATAATTTTTGGAGGTCATTAAGGTGCTCAATTAATTCTAGACATTTAATTAACAAAAACACTATTCAAGAATTAAAATAAAAGCTCAAAAATCAACTTGTTCCAAAAGACTTCAAAATTTTACCAGAGACTAAACATGGCATAAGAAGCTCACAAAAATTGGTCTCATGATTTTTGGAGTTATAAATCACTCTCCAAAAATACCAAAACCTTCATTTTTCAATTAAAAGGGGAATTTTACATTTTCAAATTTTTGCACAAAACTCAAGTTTCATATTTTTATAAAATACTCCAGAGCATAAAGAGTCTACCACAAAAATTTCGGAATTTTTGGAGGCACACAGAAAATCATACAAAAAAGAGAAAACTGAACACTATTCACATCTCTCAGAAAAAGAAAAGAGCACTGTGCTCCTTCTAGGCCGGGCTCGGCGAGTCGCGGGGCTCGGGCGAATCGGAGAAGTGAGCCTCGGTCCGAGGCCGGACTCGGGCGAGACGGAGAGCATGCGTCGCCGAGGCTTGGGCTCGGTCGAAGCGGAGGGTCATGCGCTCGCCGAGGCTTGGGCTCGGGCGAAGCGGAGAAACAGGCCTCTGCCCGAGGCGTGACTTGGGGGCTCGGGCGAAGCGGAGTTGAAGCAGAGGCCGAAGGCTCGGATGCTTACCACGTGTCGGAGGCAGGGCTCGAGGGTGAGGCTCGACTCGAGGGTGAGGCTCGACACGAAGGTGAGGCTCGACACGCTCGGGGGAGAAGATGACCGCGGCGGCGCTCCGGCGGTCCGGCGGTCCTGCGCAGCACATGCGACCGCAAGGGCCGGGTTAGAGTCGCACGGGACCAAGGAACACAGCACGGGGGTCGGTGAGGGATGATCATGGCCGGAGACGGCGAATTCCACGAACCCGAGTTCACCGGTGTTCGGTCGGAGGTCGGAACGGCGAGCTTACGCCGGGCAAACGGAGACGGGGAAGGTGAAATTGAAGGGTGGGAAAGCTTCACGAGCTCAAGGCGGAGCTTCTGAGCTAGGAGGTGGAGCGGCGGAGTGTCTGGAGAGTGCTGGCCACGGTGGCGGAGGTGGATGCGGAGGTCGAAGCTCCGGCGGCTTATATAGCCGCGGCTATGGGACGGTAGAGACTTCGGGGTTGCGCGGGTAAGGTTTGCGGGGGCGTGCGCACTCGATTGCGCTCTGGCGGATAAGCTGGCGCGCAGCCGGGGCTCGGGCGCAATGCTCGGCCGGCGATGGCCACGCGGCGGCGGCGGCTGGGCACTGTAGGGGCCGAGAGCGATGGTCAGCGCTCGCGTGCGGGCGCGGAGGGAACAGGGGAACAGCGGCGACAGGTTGGTGGCGCGTGGGGAGCAGCCGCCTGCGCTGCGGCCGCAGCGCCGGCGCCATGGCCGGGCCCCCCCCTGGCCTCTGGCTCTACGGGAAGAAGAACAGTGCTAGGGTCTAGGGTTTGACTTTTGGCCAGTTTCTGTATTTTGCAAAAATCTCCCAAAATTTGAACTGTGCGACAAAAACTCAAAACACCAAGGTTGTTCAGAAAAGTGAGATCTACAACTTTGTCAAAATGAACATTTTCAAACTCCGAATAGTTTTTGAACTATATTCAAAAACAGAAAAGGGAACACTTTTCAAATTTGATTCAAATCAAAATTACTTTGGATTTCAAACTGAAACTTGAAAATCTTCCAATATGAAGGTTGTTGCATTTGTCAAAACCTACAACTTTGCTATTCTACACTTTTTCTGAAACTCAATAGTTTTGGAATAAATTTTTAAAACTGAAAAGAGGACAAAAACTGGAATTTGAATGAATTTGAAATTACTCCAAATTTTATATAGAAACATGGAAATCTGTAAATACCAAAGTTGTTCCTCTTGATCAGATTCACAACTTTGCTTTTTGAACCAACTCAAAATTTTGAATTTTGAAAAAGTTATCAAAAAGGGAATAAATCCAGGATTTGGGAATTTAGGGTTTTGCAAAAGGAAACTCAATTCAAATCTGATTTTTGAACTTGGATCAAAACAACAAACATCAGGGCACTAAATTTGAACAAGCATTACATAGAACTAGGCACAGAGGTGAAATTACCATTTTGCCCCTATAGGAAGAAGTGGGCTAATAAGGGTTTTTGCAATAGGGGTACATCACATAAAATGATACACTAAGCAAATGCATACACATGAATTCATGATCAAGATGATGAATGATGCTAATGATGATATGTCAAGTTAATTGCATGCTTAAACACCAGAGGTGTTACACCTTCTCATAGTGGTCTCGCAAAAAGTGAAAGCACACATCAATGTGTTTGGTCTTCGAGTGAAGCACGGGGTTCTTAGCAACGCTAATCGCACTCATGCTGTCACAAAGCAAAGGAACACGAGAAAAGCTCAGACCAAAATCAGGCAAAGTGGCCATCATCCAAAGCAACTGGGAACAGCAGCTAGCCGCAGCAACATACTCAGCCTCCGTGGTAGACTGGGCGACACTAGACTGCTTGCGAGAAGACCACGATACAACAGAAGAACCAATAAATTGGCATGTCCCAGAAGTGGACTTGCGCTCAATGCGACAACCTGCAAAATTGGCATCAGAATAACCACAAAGGGAGAGGGTGGAGGAAGCTGAATACCAAATCCCGAACTCAGGTGTGAAACGAAGGTACCTGAAAATGCGCTTGACCGCCTAACGGTGAGAAGTGCGCGGCGGCGCCTGAAAGCGCGCACACAGACCCACCGCGAACTGGATGTCCGGGCGTGTCGCCGTCAGGTAGAGCAGCGACCCGATCATGCTTCGGTACTCCTTCTGGCTCACAGCTTCTCCATCTTTGTCTGCATCCAGGGCCATCGTGGTCGACATGGGTGTTGGAAGAGGCTTGGCTTCACCCATATCGAACCTCTTTAGCACATCCTTGGTATACTTGCCCTGGTGCACAAACGTCCCTTCTCAGGATTGCTTAATTTGCAATCCGAGAAAGAAAGTCAGCTCGCCCATCATACTCATCTCGAACTCCCTGCTCATAGTATCTGCAAACTTGGCAACCAAAGCGTGAGAAGAACCACCGAAAATGATATCAACCACGTAAATCTGGACCAAGAGAGTGTCATTGCCTTGCTTGAGGAGAAAGAGCGTTTTATCCACACATCCCATTTTAAAACCCTTAGCAAGCAAAAAGGTTTTCAACCTATCATACCAGGCTCTAGGGGCTTGTTTCAAACCATATAAAGCTTTGGAGAGTTTGAAAACATGGTTTGGAAACTTGGGATTTTCAAAACCGGGGGGTTGTTCAACATAAACCTCTTCTTCTATGTAGCCATTTAAGAAGGCACTCTTGACATCCATTTGAAAAAGTTTGAAACCTTTGGATGTTGCAAAAGCCAAGAGTATCCTAATAGCCTCCAAATGAGCTACACGAGCAAAAGTCTCCTCATAGTCTATCCCCTCCTTCTGACTATAGCCCTTTGCTACAAGCCTGGCCTTGTTTCTAACAACGTGGCCATCCTCTCCTTGCTTGTCTTTGAAAACCCATTTTGTCCCAATAGGCTTACAGTCTGGAGGAGGTGGAACTAAAACCCAAACCCGATTTCGCTCAAAGATCTCTAACTCCTCATGCATGGCATTGACCCAATCCGGATCCGTCAAGGCGTGTCCAACATCTCGGGGCTCAAAATCAGCAAAAAAAGCAGAATGAGCAAAGTGTGAGATTTGAGACCTGGACCGAGTGACCCGTTCATCAATGTTGCCAATCATCTGCTGAGGGGGGTGTTGGCGCTGGATGTGTCGTGGCGCCTCCCGTGCAGATGTGATCTCCCCCTCAACAGCAGCTGGTGCCTCCCCGGGTACAAAAGGTATCGCTTGGGGTGGCGGATCCCACGGCCCCTAGGAAGAAGACGTGTCGGGGCCGTGAGTCATCCTAGAAGCCGCTCCTTGTGGCAAAACCGGTGGAGGGGGTGCTGGATAACACACCGTCAGAAGAACGAGACTCAAACTTGTCCAAGTTGCCCTTTTTGAGTATAAAACAATGGCAACCAAAAACTCGAAAATAACTCACTTTGGGTAGTTTTCCAAAACGCAACTCATAAGATGTCTTTTTCAAGAAAGCTCGGAGAAAAATACGATTTGAAATGTAGCATGTAGTGCTCAAAGCTTCAGCCCAATATCGCCTAGGAGTCCTATGCTCATCGAGCATCGTCCTGGCCATCTCTACAAGGGTCCGATTCTTCCTATCTACAACACCATTTTGGGGCGATGTGTAGGGGGAAGAAAACTGATGCTCTAAACCCAAAGAGTTACAAAACTTCTCAAAATCCGAATTCTTGAATTCGGAACCATTATCACTCCTAATAGCTCGCATCGAGTTCAAAGGGAACTCGTTCTGAAGACGTAAAATCAGATTGCGAGCAAAGGAGAAAGTCTCGGTCTTCTCATCTAAAAAGAAGACCCACGAATATCTCGAAAAGTCGTCAACAACAACAAGCACATACCACTTCCCCCCAACCGAGCTCACCCGAGCCGGACCAACAAGGTCCATGTGCAAAAGCTCTCCAGGGCGCTTGGTCATGACCTGAGTCACTGGATGGTGGGGAGCGGCAACCATCTTCCCATGTCTACAAGAATGGCAAACAAGATCCTTCTCCATGGATAACTTGGGCAATCCTCGGATTAGGCCAAGTGAACTAAGTCTTGCAAGCAAGTTGAAGCTCAAATGTCCAAGTCTCCTATGCCACTTCCAAAGATCAGAGGAGGACGGTCCAGCCACAAGACAACGGGAAATGCCAAAAGACTCTGAGAAATTTGCACGAAAGACTTTCCCAAAGGGCGAAATCACACAAACAAGATTGCCCTGAGGATCCAAAATACGACTGAGATTCGGCTTAAAATGAATCTCATAGTCGTCATCAAAAAGTTGCGAAACAGAAAGAAGGTTAAAATGCAAGTTAGAAACAAGAGCAACATCGCGCAACACAAAGTGCTCATTAACTCGCACCGACCCACGAGACAACACTTTACCTTTGCTATTGTCGCCGAAGGTGATAAACTCCTTCCCGGCGACCGGACTAAGACTGGAGAACCACTTGGCGTTTCCGGTCATGTGCCTCGAGCAACCGGAATCCACCAACCAAACGTTCTCCAATCGTTTTACCTACATCAATAAAAAGACATAGGGTGAGCATACGGTCCAACACTGGGGGTAGTGAAATAAGGGGAATACCAGTGTTGGGCCGACTGCTCAAAATAACGGTTAACAGAAAAACCATTCCTAGCACGCCTACGGGGAAAGCGATCACCACGCTGAGGAAAATGTGGTCCGCTGGGGAAGGAGCGCTCACCGCGATACTCAAAACGCGGTGGAGAAAAGCGCTCAACTACAAAGCCACCGCCACGGGGTCCATAGCCTACAACTGCAGGCTCCCACCGGGCACATCCTCTCCGCTGCCTAGGCCTGGGAACTTGAGGTTCTGGACCTCTAGGCCTAGCCGCTCTCCTTGGAGCTCTCCTCTGAACATTCGGCACATGTACATCATGGAAAGGATGGTACATGTCCGCATGGTTCATCTCCCTAGCACGGCGCGCCTCTCTCTTGCGCCGAAAGCAAAACTCACTCAAGTGTCCATCTCTCCCACAATGCTCACAATGGTACCTCACCGCTCTCAAAGGGGGTTGTTGGTACTCACGGTAGTGGGTGTGGATCACTTTGCCCTTCTGTGGCATAAGCTCCTCCTGGATGGGTGGCATGGTGTCAAGCTTGTTCTTGAGGTGGTTTGGTTTTGGAGCCCATGATTGTTTCTTTGGTGGAGCTCTCGGAGGTTCAACAAAGACCCCATCCTTGGTATTAGGCTTGAGAGGCTCTTTGGGTGGAATCTTGGTAAGCTTGGGAGTAGTGGTGGAGTTGGGCTTCTCACATGGGTTAAGACCACTCGACTCTCCAATCTTCCCAAAAGATGACATATCAACACCCGGAGCAAAACCTACACCAGGACCTCCAGCAGCTCGCTTGAATTGGGAGATCATCATGCCGAGCTGTGGTTCACCGCTAGACACCCATGACAAGATGGTCCGAAGGTATGTGTTTTTCTCCTCGGTTTGCATCTTGTCATGCTTCACATTAGCGATCTCCATGTCCAAACCCTCACAAAGAACACACCTAGCCACACATGTGCTACCTGAGTTGGCCTCTTCAAGAGACACAATCTTGGCATTCTTCTCTGCCAACTCAGATTGAAAGACAGGACAAGTCTTGCACGCACCCAACAGCATGGGTCTAGCCCGGAGCTCATCCACCTCTCCAACCAAAGCAGCATACTTACCTCTCAAGGTGAGAAGGTCAGTCATGTGCTTGGTGCACATCTCACACTCAACCTCCTCAGCAACGACCACGGTGGACTTAGCGAACTCAAGCTCCCTCACCGTGTTTTCCCACTTCTGCCTAAACTCCTTGCGCTCTCTAGCAGCACGCCTGAGCGACTTGTCTTGACTAAGCAAGGCGGCAGTAAGCTTCTTGACCTCAGCAGAAAGCTCATCGTGGGTGAGAGATACCTGAGAGGTGTCATCATCATCGTCGTCGTTCCAAGGGGTGTCCTCCAGCTTGCCGTCGACCTCATCACCAAGTGCCATGGTGCAGAAGCCGTCGTCGTCGGCAAAGAAGCAGAGACCGTTCAGCTTGTCCTCGATCCTCTTCTTCTTCTCGGACTTGTCATCGCTTGAGCAAGCGGAGTCGTCATCCAAGCCGTCGATGTCGCTGAGCATGGCAAAGAACGCACGCTGCTCAGCCTGGGCCTTCTCCAAGTACTTCTTCTTGATGTACTCCTTGTCGAAGCCGCCCCTCCGCTTGTGCCTCGTGGGGACGTACTTCTCCTTGCACTTGCCGGAGTCGTACTTGTGCCCATGATCGCCCTTCCCAGATGTGTGCATCTTCTTGGGACAGTTGGCGATGAAGTGGTCAGGGTTGCCGCACTCAAAGCATCCTGAGCGTCCTTCTCCGCGGCAACGGTTCATGCGGTTGTTGTGGAACCGCGAGAACCAGTTGGCGAGCATCGCCAACTCATCATCCCCCAAAGACTCCAGTTGGTCCTCTGTGACAGAGAAGAGTGAAGAAAGTGCAAATCCTCCAGAGGGGTTAGCTGAAGAGCCAGAAACCAAAGCCATAGTCGGGCCAGAAGGATTTTCATAAGAAGCCCTCGACATGGCGTCAATCTCACTACACTTGAGCTTGCTAAAGAGCTCGTCGCAAGTGAGGGTCTCATAGTTAGACGATTTGATGATCGCCTGGACCTTTGAGTCCCACACCGACCGATCAAGAGTATGCAAAAGCTTCAAAGCTCTCTCATGATCGTCGAAAGGCAACAGCTCCTTATTCGCTCTCATCTTATTGACAATGACCTGAAAGCGAGCGAATAAACTCTCTATGCTCTCGCCAGACATGTGTTGAAAGTTCTCATACTCCCGTTTGTGTGACTCGTAGAGATGAGATTTGACTTGAGTGGTTCCCTCATGGAAGTGCATGAGGGTTGCCCAAATCTCCCGAGCCGTGGGGAGGTGAGAAACGCGATCAAACTCGGACATGCTCAAACAGGAGAAAAGAGCGTTACGCGCTCTGCTATTGGCATCGTGCTCATCCATCTGAAGCTGAGTAACACGAGCAGCCAAGACAACGTAATCGTCCGTGTTGCAAATCTCCCAAACAGAAGAGCCCATGCTCTGAAGATAGGCCGACATGGGTATCTTCCAATACGCATAATTCGTCCCATCAAAGAACGGCGGTTTGCCCACGCCGCGATCCATGTCGCCTTCTGTGGATCTGGAACCGGCTAAGGTGGAAGATCCTTAACCTGCTCCGATACCAATTGAAGGACCGAGAGTGCTACCAGAAAGCGACCAGAGGGGGGGTGAATGGGAGCTTCAAATTTTCCTTTCGGAAACTTGTCACCACTGTCCCGAGAATCAACCCCAAGAGCAAACCTAGAGCTTGCAAGTGTCCACGACCCTAGATGTAGGGTGGATGCTTCCAAGAAGCACAACGGGACACTGTACAACCCTAGAAATCGAACGCAAAAGACGGAAACCAAAACCGTCAACGAACGAATGAATCCCGGACGAAATCGTGCAAAGCAGCACCGACCGGACTCACTGGTGCGTCCGGTCAATCAGGATCGGACGCGTCCGGTCTCGCAAAACTCGTTCTGGACCCTTACTGTTCGTGACCAGACTCTGCACTGGGGAGCGTCCGGTCGAGTGAACTGTGCAAAGCCTCCAGAGGGGTTAGCAGAAGAGCCAGAAACCAAAGCCATCAACGGGCCAGAAGGATTCTCATAAGAAGCCCTCGTCATGGCATCAATCTCATTGGACTTGAGCTTACTAAAGAGCTCGTCGCATGTGAGAGTCTCATAGTTAGGCAATTCGATGATCGCCTGAACTTTAGAGTCCAACACTGACCGATCGAGAGTACAAAGAAGCTTGAGAGCCCTCTCATGATCGTCATATGGCAACAACTCCTTGTTAGCCCTCATCCTGTTGACAATAACTTGAAAGCGAGCGAATAATCTTTCTATGCTCTCGCCAGACATGTGTCGAATGTTCTCATAATCACGCTTATGCAACTCGTAGAGATGGGTTTTGACTAGAGTGGTTCCCTCATGAAAACGCATGAGAGTAGCCCAAATCTCCCGAGCCGTGGTGAGGTGAGAAACGCGATCAAACTCAGTCATGCTCAAACACGAGAAAAGAGCATTACGGGCTCGGCTATTGGCATCATGCTCATCGATCTATTGTTGAGTCACATGAGCAGCCAAGACCACGTAATCAACTTTGTTGCAAATCTCCCAAACTGAAGCACTCATGCTCTGGAGATAAGCCGACATCCGTAACTTCCAATACACATAGTTCGTCCCATCGAAAAACGTCGGTTTGCCCACGCCGCGATCCATGTCGCCTTCTGTGGATCTGGAATCGGCTAAGGTGGAAGATCCTTAACCCGCTCCGATACCAATTGAAGGACCAAGAATGCTAAAGCAACGCGACCAGACGGGGGGTGAATGGGAGCCTAAAAATTCTTTTGAAACTTCGGCCTTTGTCCCAACAAATCAACCCCAAAAGCTTCGGACACAAGCATGATACCCACGACCCTCAGAAAGAGGGTGGATGATGAAGGACCGAAAGTGTTATACAAAGGCGACCAGAGGGGGGGGGGTGAATGAGAGCTTTAAATTTCTTTTCGGAAACTTATAGCCAATGTCACGAGAATCAACCCCAAGAGAAATCCTAGAGCTTGGTAATATCCACGACCCTAGATGTACGGTGGATGCTTCCAAGAAGCACAGTGGGATACTATACAACTCTAGAAACCCAACGCAAAAGCCCAAAACCAAATACAAAGTCGAACATGCAAACTGCGGACGAAACTGTGCAAAACTCACTGCATCGGACGCTGACCTGCGTCCGATGTCCAGGCGCCGGACGCGTCCGATGCAAAACGTGCAGTTCTGGAACCTTACTGCATAGACATCGGACGCTGCTATAGTGAGAGCTCAGCGTCCGATGCTCAGACCCCGGACGCGTCCGATGGTCAACGGAGCATCCGATGCTCCTTCAAAAAATGATGTTCTTAGACACGTGGCACTTGAGCGTCCGATGTGACGAACTTAGCGTCCGATGGCCCCGTGTCCAGCGTCTGATGCCCCCGAAACTATGCAGTTCTTCCGCGGATTCAACCCGATCTCCTCTGAATCAAAAGCTCTAGGGCTTAGGCTTGATATGAGGAGTTCCAAGGAGGTTAGTGAGCTACTCCTAAGAGATCATGGCTCGAACCTAACTCTAAATCGGTGAATCGGAAGAATTCGGGGCAAGGGAGGAGAAAACTGATCCGAAACGAAAATCGATCGATCTACTAGCTCGTGAAGTTAAAGACAAATTCCGTCGGTCGAAAGATGCGCCTCACGGTCTAGAACAACTCAGTTCAAACAGAATCAACAATCGTTCCTTGGAATGGGAGAACGAAGCAAATCACTGAAAGAACGAAAAACAAAACGCGAAGAACACGAGGAATCAAACTTGATTTCCAGCCGAAACTCCTCCACACGAGGAGACAATGAGATTACGGTCTCGTTTCCTCAAAATCCAAATACACAGAGGTATGATTAGCCATCTCTGCGGATCTCAGTAGCTACAGCAGGGATGTGGGAGAGAAGGAAAACCCTAGGTGAAAGTAGCAAATGGCTGAGATGAAATGGAGGGAGGGGTTGCCACTACTTATATAACCTAATACAATTATTCCCCTTCTACCCCTACTGCTAATGAGCGGGCAGGCTAAACCTAAGGGTATTCCTGACCAACTCGAGAGTGTAGTCGATCCGACGGCCACGCCCGCACATCTGGTAGCTTCGCCTCGACGCGACCTCACCTAGTGCCGCCACGTACCGCCACCGCGCCGCTTGTCCTTTTCACGGACCTCCTCCCGGTTTTGAGGCCGAAACCGAGAAACCAGTCTTCATGGCCTCCCCCGGTTTTGAGGCCGAAACCAGGAAACCTGTCATCCATCGCCTGAGTTTTGTGGCCCAAACTCAGAAACCTGCTGGCAACCAGGTTTTGAGACCCAAACCTGGAAACCATCCTCAGCCCGAGTTTTGTGGCCCAAACTCGGAAACCGACCGCACCCAGGTTTTGTGGCCCAAACCTGGAAACCGTCCACCCGATGGTTTTTCTATGGCTCAACCACCAAACCGACGCCGAAGAGGGGATGCACCGCCCGTGCACCCGGTCCACCGACATGTGTCCTCAGGTCCTCGACCCGAGCCACACCGTGTCTCGCAAGTCTCCGCTCGTCGCTGTCCCAGGCTGTCAGCCACCACAGCTGATCCTCAGGCCACCGGTCCGTCAGTCCAAGCCTCACGTCTGCCCTTCACCGCTCTAGGTCCATCGGCATGGCACGTCCGCCGCACGGTGTGACACTCTAGTGTCAAGCACTGCATTAGGAACTACATTTAGCTACTAAAATGCATGAGCAATGCATTGCATCATTTCATGTGCATGAAAGTGCTTTTTGTCTTTGATTTATTTATTTGGATTTGATTTCTATTGGAATTAATGGTTTAAGTGGATTTCTGACTTGGCAAATAATTTTATAAAGTAGAGAAGAATGAATCTAATATTTTTTATATTGACACCTTGATCTAGTTCAAATTAGTTTGGCAAATGAAAATGAGGTAAACAAAATGATTTATGTCTCAAAAAAAATTGACTTTATTTATGTGAAGGTTGTAAAAATGATTTTTAGCCAAAATGTCTTATATGAAAGTTGTATAGAAAATTATTTTGAGCAACTTTTATTTTTGGGTCAAAGCCTAGTTTGGAGTTTTTGAAACTGTTTTTGAATGGTCAAAGTTTGAAAAGTTTTTGGAAAAAGAAAAAGGATAACCTTTTTCTCCCGCGCTCCACTTTCGGCCCAGTTGGCCTTTCGGCCCGCCAGCGTCGCGCCGGCCCGCTCGCCGCGCCCGCGCCGCGTACGCGCGGCCGCGCCGTACGCCGGCCGGAGCGCCGTGTGGCCGCCGGTTTCTGCCGTGCATCCGTCCGCCCAATCCGCGCGCGATCTTCTCCATCGGATCGCGCCAACAATCCGCCTCGCCCACTCCCGCTCCACCTCGCCTGCTGCGCCACCTCGCGGCTCCCGCCACTTTGCCGTGACGTCGCGTCGGCCGTGGCCCCCGCCACGACCTCGGGTCGCCGCCGGCCAAGCCCGAGGGCAAAGACCCCGCGCACCGCACCCCTCTCCCTCTCACTCTCCATTCGCACGAGCCACACCCCCAGCTCTTCCCTCTCTCCCGCAAACGAACGCAAGGCCGAGCGCTCGCCTCGCCCTAGCCACCGCACGCCACCACGAAGAACACCCTCGCCGTTCCGGCCACGACCGAGCCCCACCATCCAATCCACCTCGCACCAAACTCCGCCTTCGCTCCGCACACACGGTGCGCGCGAAGGAAACACCGGCCCAGCTCCACCACGCCGTCACCACCACTTCCCCCTTTCGGTCACCGTCGCCGCCAAAGGAGGGCAAGTGTCTGTTCTTCATCAACCAAGCCTCCGATGATCTCCTTCTTCCTCGACGAGCCTCACCGAGCGAAGGCAAGGTGAGAACACCCTTCCACCTTAACGCTACCATTCCCCATCTCTCATTCTCACCCGACCGAGCGCCATGGGCACCGCCGTGGCCCGCACATGTGGCCGAGCTCCTCTGGAGCTTTGCCGGCCAAACCAACCCACCTAATACCTCTCTTAGGGTTCACTGATGCTCCCCACTCCATCGATTGCACCGACGACCACCGGAAACGGCGAAGCCGTGCACCGCTGCCGTCACCGCCCGCCATAGCTCGCCGCCGATGAGCTACGGCCGTGCGCTAGCCCAACCACCACCACCATTCGATCCGCCTCGTCAAGGCGAACACACCGAACCTGGTCGCACCGCCGGCGACCTCACCGTCGGTGAAAACCGTGCGGTCAACTCCTTCCCCTGCTTTGCTCTCTCTGACCGATGGGCCCCCGTTGACCCACGGGCCCCACACGTCAGTCACACGTGGTCCATGGACCGAGTCCACACAGGCCCAGCCGGGAAGATTTAAATGTTTTTCCTTTTTATTTTATTTTCCAAGAAAGCTTGTGATTTTTGTGTAGCACGATTTAAAAGTCCAAATGAGGTGCTTTCAGTTTTGTTAGCTTGATCATGAGTAAATCTATCATGGAAAAATATGAAAGTTTTTTTGGTGGAAGTTTATTTAACTGTTTTTATTTAATCCAGTTATGTGTTTTTATTGGGATAAATGGATTTATATGATTTCTGGTTGACTTAGTTCATGGAAAAAATTGTGTAGGCTTCTTATCATGTTAAGTACCTGTTAAAAAATGTACGAGGCACTGTTTATGTAGAAAAAGTGTCTGTTAGGATTTAAAGTCCTTTTTGACTGTTTTCTTGGAATAAGTGTTAAGGTGTTTTATATGTGAAAATAAAATATGGGAAATTTTGTGGAGTCTCTGTGTGTGATGTTCCAGTTAGGAAAAATATTAAGCATAGGTTGTATTATGGAAAAATTTGAAGTTGTTGTACAAATGTGTTTTTCTATGTTTTTCTTAGGAAATTCATGTAGAAAAGAATATAATGTTTCTGTTCATGGAACTTTCTTGATAAATATGAAATGTGGATTAGAATCTGGGAAAAATATGAAAATGAGTATGTCACCCTTTTCCAGTAGGGTTGTAGTTCAAATGATTTATTTTGGAATAAACTTGTTTATTTTGTGTAGGTTGATATGTTCATGCTTAGGCAGTGAGTCTTCTACAGTAGAGTGGTTATGAATAGGTGAAGCTAGGAAAAATATGAAAACTGCTGTTTGACACTTTTCATATGAAGAGTTAGATCAAAGCACCTTATGTGCAGTTTATTTCATCTTTTTATAGCTGCTGATCTGTATTGAATTTCTTGCTGAAAATTGTTCAGTGAAGTCCAATTGGTGTTAGTTGCTTTCTGGAATTTTTGTAGATTTTTCTGAGTTCAGAATAATGTACTTGCAGTTCAAACCTGAGTTTCTTTTGGATTTATAAATAAGAAATAGTTGAAATAATGATTTTGTTTTACGAGGTAAATATGTGTTTTCCTCAATGTAAAAAGTGGTTCAACAAGTTGGCTTTGTTGGTTTGCAAGAAATAATTACAGTCATACCACCATATCTCGCACCCCGCATTAATTATTTAATTATATACCGCATTGCAAATAGGATCGACAGCCCCGGAGCCCGACCAGGAGCCGGAAGCAAACGACGAGCAGGAGATACCGGAGCTATCCAGGACCGAGGAATCAGAGCCCGCAGCGGAAACTAACCTGCCTGAGTGCCCCTCCCACGAGGCCTCGGTCTTTTTCTCAAGGCAAGCCCCGGAGAATTCTAAGTCTCCCAGTACTTACAATGAATCTATTTGAGTATTTTATATTGTGATGCATTAGGTATAGGAGTTGATTGAATCCTACTTACTGCATTACCATTCCTTGATTATTGATTAATATCTGCCTTGTTATCCGGTTATTTATTTAATAATGTAGAATTGCTTAGCCTGCTTAATAAAGTAGTAAAGAAAGGATGTTCCCGTAATATCCCTAGTGGGAATTTACCGGATCACGGTTGGCTATATTTGCTATCGTGGAAAAGAACTTGAGTAGTAATGAAATACGGTCAACTGGAAGGCAAGGCACAAATTTGGAAACCTGGGGCAGTCCGTCCGTTGGATCGTGTAGGTTTGTATCGATGATGGCCCTCGTTCATTTTTGAACGCGCCCTTTTACTTAGGGATATATCGGTGCTGTAATCATCGACCCCAAAGCCAGTTATAAGCTGTTCGGGCCGGTGTCAACCCGTGTCGCACCCTCTAGTATGGAAACACGATCTGCCTCGGAATGGCCATCGTATAGTTCTAATTGGGTGGTCCGTGCTTGAACCGCGATGATTACCAGCACGAACAAGCATCGAGCGGTTACCCAATGCATGGACCCGACGAGGAAAATGTGGGATGGTATCAAAGGTCTTTCACCAGCTGGTTTGGAATTCGATTCGAGTCGCCGTCTCCCCCGGTTAGTGGGAAACTATGGCGAGCTTCACCACGATACAACTCCATGTTATGTTTTAAAGGTTCAACTAAAATGTGGATAAGTCAACTGGATATGGTTATATTATTGCCTGTTAGACTCAAGTGTGTGTAATAGTTCAGGTGCAAACCTAGATTAAGAGGTAGGTCTAAAACTGACAGCTCGTCAATATCATTAAATAATCCTTCCCTCAAATTGAGCCTTTTTGCAACTAAAGGTCCCAGCTCCACCAAAAAGCTTTGCATACCCTTGGTGTCTTTTATTTTCTGTTGGACGGGTAAGTCTAGCTGAGTACATTCCCGTACTCAGGGTTTATCCCGTTGTTGCAGATGGCCAGGTGTACTATGGCTATTGTAAGCACTGCCTCTACCCGGTGGAGGGTGATAAGGAGTAGGCCCAGGGCAGGGTCGTCAAGAAGCTTCACTTTCTCTTTTGCCGGACTGAGACTCCTAGTGGCACACTATCTGAAAAAGGAGGAGTGAGTTGTGTTGGGTTAAGTTATCAAACAATGTTTTATTTGGACCACATGTGTGGTGGTCGTGTTTTAAAACTTGTTTAAGCTTCTGCACTTTAAATTTGGTATTGTAATAACTTTGTTCAAATTTCACATTCTGATGTTTTAAATTTGGTTTCGTTATCTGTGATGTATCCTTACGAATGTAATACTTGAACGATGCGATCCTGTATGTTGTACGATGTTTGAAATCCTTCGAGATTTCAGGACTACCGGGGTTATATGGATTCAAGTATGGGTCCATGTCAGATGAATTTGACTAAGACGGTACTTGAGTTCTTATAATCAGGGCGGTTCCGCGACAGCAGGTATCGGAGCATGGTTCAAGTTATTGCATCCGAAAGGGGCTATTTTCGAACTAAAATGGGTATTTCAAAACTATTTTCAATTACTAAGAGTGCCCAGTCGCGTCCTTAAGCCCTATTCTAGGATTCAGGTGGCTTAACTGCTAACAGGGTTCAGGGTTTTGCTTCATGCTGGATCTTTATTAGCTGGTCCATTCTCGGGGGAAAAGAGAATGCGTCGATCGCGAAAACATGCATAAAATGATTTTGTAAGATATGAGAGCATGATCATCCAACCGTCGATCTAGGTGAGGGTTCTTATACCAAGGATGTGCGAGCTCCACGCAAACACATACGAGGGTATCAATGTTTTGGGGTATGTTTTATGGATTGCTGCATGGTGTTTAGTGTTGGCTTCTATGTATTTGTACATATGAGTCAATACTCCGTTGTTTTTACCATTGGGATTGCTTTGGGCTGAAATGAATCTTCTGCAGGTACGCTAACTACGTGATCGAGTAGAACGAGTAGATAACGCATGAGAGATCGTTCTTGCCACCGACTAGAACGTTAGGACTTACGAGTCACTATTAGTGAGTGAGAACGTAAGTACGATCATGCATCATGTTTACATTCTTGCATTTACATTACCTCCCCTTATTTAAAAGTTGTCCCTTTTCTATAAAATTTGCCAACTTAATATGTGTCTCACGCGAGTTCGAAACCCTTTTCTTTCTACAGATGGCCCGGACTAAGTTGACCGCTCGCAAGGCCACCGGAGGCAGAGGAGTTCCACGTCACCACTTGGCCACCAAGTTGACCAAGAAGACATTTTTGACCTACTTTGGGTTGCCGACTATCCTTTGGAGGATCCTACAGGCAGTGGGCTATGAGGAGGGACAGGAGCCCAGGTACTCGTGGCAGAAGGAGATCTATGGGCAGGATTTGTTGGTCATTGTTGGTAGTTCTTATCTACACCTAGGATAGGGTAACTAAAGTAGCTACCTACTAATGCCAAGCGGGGTTGTCAATCCCGACACTAGTAGGAGCTAGCTAGCGAGAATGCAATCTACCAGGAGGAGATTCTGCAAGCGCACATAACTATCGTAGAAGCACTTCGCCTGGGAGTACCAGGTGTCGATTTATTTGATCCCAAGGGAAGGCTAGGGTGGTGTATGAGTTGAGTCAAGGAGGGGATGAGAGTCGAAGAAAAGAGAAAAGAGAAAAGGGGAGAAGAGAGGCTAGAAAGAATATATGGATGGCTAGGTAAGGATGAACTGGATGGCTAAGGTAAGGTGGAATGGATAGGTAGATAGAGGGTAACTAAGTATAACTAACTAACTACTAACTACTAACTACTTATAACAAATCCTAGATAACTACAAAGCAAGATAACTATGAAGCGAGATAGTTAAGAAGCAAGGCAGGCAAAAGACAATAAAGCAGCTAAGTTGAGTAAAGTTTTATTCCTATCTTGTCAAGTATCGAGGCGTACTATCCTTTACCACTTACTTAGGTTGAACGCTAGCACAACGAGCCTTACTGTTAAACTGGGCCAACTACGTGGTGGAATTCAAGGCGCACAGGGCTGTCACCACCTGCTTGCTACCACAGCTATCCGGGGGTCCAGCCGTATCTGAAGGTAAGTCTATAACTAAGCACCACGCTTAACTATATTCTAACTATCTCTACCCTAGCTTTGAATAGAGACACCCTTGCGGACGTCAGAGCAAACACTTGACTTAATAAGATAAACAATAAACTATCTAAGCAACCTATTGGTAAAGATCAAACACTAAGCTCACTAGAGATTAACTACTATGGCTAAGTGAATTGATCTGTAGGATAGCTAGGCACTCAAGCAATCAATCAAGTATACCACTCAATACTGATAAGTAGAATAAAGTAATACTTTAAATGATGAACTAGAATATAGTAAGTGCTTGAGTAACAAGAGCAAAACCTGAACTGGAGATGAAGGAAGACTCTTCCCAGCTCAAGGACCGATCACTCGGACGCCTCTACTCTTGAGCTAACCCTTGAGCAGCGCTACCGCGAGGGCGAAGATGCCTTGCTCTACTAGCTACCTACTTGCCTAAGCTCTCTAAGCTTCTAACCTAACTCTCACTTGCTTCTCTTGCTTTGCTTCTCTTGGAAGTGTGGGATATGAGGGATATGAATGAAGAGGTGCCTCCAGGGGGGTATTTATAGCCCAAATGAGTGAGGGGGGTTCTTATAGTGGGCAGCCAACCGACCTAGGGTTAGGTCAGGTGGCGGGCGCCACCCCCTACTGGCGGCCGCCAGCTCCCTGGCCGTTGGATGAACCGCCTCTGCTTGAACGGCATCCAGGTGGTTGTCCAAGGCGGTTTGGATGTCGGTTGCATGTCCTAGCAACCGACATTCAGCCTTGATCCACGCCACTTTCTCCTGAGCCGTCCGATGCCACTGACCTAGTGACCAAGGGCCAAGATTTGGCCCTGGGGAGGTCACACGGATCGGTGACGTGGCAGGGGTTGCAACTTGGGCCAACCCAAGTGGCGGGCGCCACTTAGAGCTGGCGGGCGCCACCTAGGGGTGGCGGGCGCCACCCCCCTTAGGCCCATTTGGGCCCTGCTGAGTGGGCTTGGCTCCTGGTGGGTCCAAATGTCAAATTTGGTTCAAATCCTGCATTCAAATAGAATTCTATGG
Organism: Coix lacryma-jobi var. lacryma-jobi; assembly: GCA_009763385.1. NCBI lineage: Eukaryota > Viridiplantae > Streptophyta > Magnoliopsida > Poales > Poaceae > Coix > Coix lacryma-jobi. The sequence goes on from CM019824.1 coordinate 94,219,082, forward strand.
ACATGTGGAATTCGGTTAGTTTGAAACCTATTTGACTACATTTCATGCCTTTTTGGTGGACTTTAGGGTCAAATGTTGATGGTAAAACAGGTGTTTAAGGACCGTCAACAGTCATGGTGCAGATCAAGGTCAAGGCCTTGCATGCCAAGCCCCACTGGTCAGGATGGACAGAAATCACCAGAGGCAGTTGTGCCAAGGATGGAGCTAACAGGGCAGCATATCTAGTGCTGAAGGACATTATCGCCCGTTTTCCCGCTGACCTTGCTAGTGCAATGGCAGGAGTGTTCCCTCGCGGAACACCTTTTCCATTGCGCTGGAGGCAGACTTTGGAGTCAGTCTTGACCGGGAGTCCCGAGGAGAGGTTCTACTGCGAGACGTCCGCGATGAGCGCCACCGGAGCTTTGGTGGGTGTGTGTGTGAGAGTCTGGAGCGCAGTCTTGAGAGCGTGTCCTTCACCCTCACCGCCACCTACCAGAGCAAGAGAAAGCTGTAGGAAGAGTTTGATGCCGAGGTAGCCCGACTACAGGAGAAGATCCACCAGATCACCCTCGAGCATGACGATGCACGTGCCACCGCAGGTGCAGAGACCACCGCCAGGACCCTCGCTGAGCAGATGTACGTGACGGCATCCCTACAGCGATACGAGGCCCGCATAGCGCTTGACCAGCACATAGAAGGCGCCCATCAACTGGTACAGCAGATACATCACCAGCAGGCCTACATCGACCAGTTCCATGAGGTAGTTCACCAGATGCATCATGCCGCACAGGAGGCCGCCGCCCCAGCAGCTGACGAGGCCCCTGTAGATGAGGCCCAGGAGCCCCAGGACGGGGTAGTGCTTGGCCCAGAGCCTTCTTCCGACGACGAGGACCACGCCGACGAGCCGATGATGGACGCTGGGGAGGAGGACGCCGCATCCGCCGCTGGAGACGCCTGAGCGTTAGTTTCGCTAGGAGTCATTTTCTTTTGTATAGCTTGAGCGTGCTCGCTGATGATGTAACACCTAGACATGTGTTGGTTTTATGTTTAAGTTGTATGATGGCATGTATAGCTTTTGGACAAAGTCCAGACTTCGACCTGGCACCTTTTATGGAAATTCTGTCGTTTGCCTGACTAATTTCGAGCGATTATTCTGTGATGTTGTATGAAAATGAGTACTTATTCTTGGTCGTCTGCTAAATTTTCGAATTATGTACAGCGCAGTATTTATTCATGATCAATGTGACATCACCTAATGATTGCTTATTAATGGGATATGCAGATGCCGGCACACACTCGCAGCCAACGTGGACAGGGGTTTGGACAGGAGGGGAATCTGCCACCACCCCCACAGGAAGCAATGACGCCGGAAGCATTTTTCGGCCAGTTTCTGGGTAGTCAAAGCAACATGGAAGAGATGCAGAGGCACATGGAGGCCACCCTCCGCAACATCGCTAACAACACTGCGCAGCAGCATCAGCAGCGCCAAGGCCCAGAGCCCAATCAGTACATCTCCTACCATGACTTCTGGGACACTCGTCCCCCTGTGTTCAAGGAAGTCACCGAGCCGCTTGAAGCAGACGAGTGGCTCAACTCCATCACTCAGAAGTTCCGTCTGCTCCGTTTGACTGAAGAGCTTAAGGCGGAGTATGCCACCCACATGTTGGAAGGACCCGCAGGTTTGTGGTGGGCCCAGTACCATGCATCCCTACCTGCAAATGCACTGGTCACTTGGGACCAGTTCTCTACTGCTATGCGCAACCACTACATCCCCAGTGGTTTGATGGAAATGAAGGTCACAAAGTTTATGAGGCTATCCCAAGGAACCAGATCAATGTCAGAATACCTCCATAGCTTCAACAACCTGTCTCGCTATGCCCCAGATTTCGTCAACATGGAATCCAAGAAGATCGCAAGTTTCAAGCATGGCATGAGTGCCACCATGCTCTCCAAGATGGGAAACAGTCACCGCACCACCTTCAGTGACTTTGTCAGTGACTGCCTGAACGAAGAGGTGAATGATAGCAGGCTGGCGACGGAAAACCGCCGCCGTGCAAATGAAGGAGGTTCGTCTCAACAGAGGACCCCTTTCGGAGCACGCACCCCGTACCGCCCGCCAGTTGCAGGAGCAAGGTTCGTCCCTCGCAGAGGAAGATAACAAACAACCTCTCCCGCCCAAGTTTCCAAAAGCCCTACACCGCTCCCATGATGCAGAACAAAGCAAAGGCAGGAGGTTCACGAGGTCCCAAGACTCCGTATGTGATCGGACCATGCTACAACTGTGGTCAGACCGGACATCTTTCACGTCAGTGCCCCCAGCCAAAGAAGCAGTACACCTAGCCCCGACCTCGCACCGGCAATGTGCATTACACCACTATTGAGGAAGTGCCAGAAGGATAACCTGTCACCACTGGTACGTTTCTTGTTAATCAATGCCCGCAGTTGTGTTGTTTGATTTTGGAGCATCGCATTCTTTCATAAGTGAGAATTTTGCTATAAGAAGTAATCTCGGGTTAGTAGAGTTGGATCAGGGATATCAGATAAGTTCCGCCGAAGCTGTTCTCTCCGCCCGTAAAATGGCTAAAGGAGTGGAAATGACTTTTGGGGATAAACAGGCCATAGTGGATCCCATAGTCATCCCTGGTTTAGGTCTGGATATAATCTTGGGTATGGGATGGATGAAACTCTGGAAGGTCAATCTTGATATCGTAGAGCGAGTAGTTTCTATGGTTAGTCCCCGGAATGGGTCTTCTTTCTGGTTTAAGTTACCCCGAAACCCCCATGAGATCGGAGTGTTGTTCAATATCACAGCCAAGCAGATAGCTGAGATCCTGGTAGTATGTGAGTTTCCAGATGTCTTCCCTGATGAGCCACCAGGACTACCGCCAGATAGGGATGTAGAGTTTGCTATAGAGTTAATCCCCGGAACGGCACCAATTTCTCGGAGGCTGTATAGGATGCCAGCTAATGAGTTAGCAAAGCTTAAAACTCAGTTGCAAGAGCTCTTGGATAAAGGGTTTGATATGTCCTAGTTCATCACCTTGGGGATGTTCCGCCATCTTTGTGAAGAAGAAGGACAAAACTTTAAGGATGTGTGTGGACTACAGACCGCTGAATGCAGTAACTATAAAGAATAAGTACCCCTACCCCGAATTGACGTCTTGTTTGATCAGTTATCAAAGGCAAAAGTGTTCTCCAAGATCGACTTGAGATTAGGTTACCATCAGATCAAGATTAGAAGAGAGGATATACCAAAAACCGCTTTCTCCACCAGATATGGACTCTATGAGTATCTAGTTATGTCTTTTGGACTGACAAATGCGCCGGCACATTTCATGTACTTGATGAATTCGGTTTTTATGCCCGAGTTGGATAAGTTTGTTGTGGTGTTTATTGATGACATCTTGGTGTACTCTAAAAATGAGAAGGATCATACTGAGCATCTACGAGTCGTCTTAGCTCGACTTCGAGAGCACAAGTTGTATGCTAAGTTTAGCAAGTGTGAGTTTTGGTTGAAGAAGGTATCCTTTCTTGGACACGTCCTTTCAGAAGAAGGAATTTCTGTGGATCCCACGAAGGTACAGGAAGTTATGGATTGACAAGCACCTACTAACGTACATGAGGTACGCAGCTTTCTAGGATTGGTCGTATACTACCGTCGGTTCATTCCGGATTTCTCAAGGATCGCAAAACCGACGACTCGTCTAACTTAGAAAAACAAGAAGTTTGAATGGACTCCAGAGTGTGAAGCAGCATTTTGTACTCTGCGAACCTTATTGACTTCGGCGCCAATTTTGGCTCAGCCAGATTTGCAGGAACCTTTTGATGTGTTTTGTGATGCATCCAAGATTGGACTCGGATGTGTGCTTATGCCGAATGGGAGAGTTATAGCATATGCTTCGCGCCAGTTGTGACCACATGAAGAGAATTACCCGACTCATGATTTGGAATTGGCAGCCGTAGTTCATGCACTCAAGATATGGAGGCATTACCTTATGGGTAACCTATGTCATGTGTATACAGACCACAAAAGTCTGAAGTATATCTTCACCCAGCCAGAGTTAAATATGAGGTAGAGGAGATGGTTAGAGTTGATTAAGGATTACAACCTAGAAGTGCATTATCACCCTAGAAAAGCGAACATTGTAGAAGATGCCTTGAGTCGCAAGACTCATTGCAACTCTATACAACCACTATTGGAAGATGGATTCAACCTTATGCACCCCATTATGATGAATAATATCACCTTACAGTGCACTCTAGAAAGTGACATCATCGAAGGACAGAAGACCGATGAAGAAATCTGTCAGATCAAGAAGAGGTTGGAAACCAATAGTTCTTTGAACTTCAGAATGGATGAACAAGGAATTTTATGGTATAATCAAAGGTTGGTTCTTCCCGAGAACACGGAGCTGAAAGAAAGAATTCTGAATGAAGCCCACAATTCAAAGTTGTCTATCCATCCAGGAAGCAGTAAGATGTACTACGATCTGAGAACAAGGTATTGGTGGTCAAAGATGAAGAAAGAAGTTGCAGCTTATGTCGCAAGGTGCGATACTTGCTGCAGGATAAAGGCTATACACCTAAGACCTGCCGGATTGTTGCAAGCGTTGTCAATCCCAGAATGGAAATGGGAAGAGATTAGTATGGATTTCATCACAGGTCTTCCCACTACCCAAAAAGGACATGATTCTATCTGGGTTATCGTGGATCGGTTATCCAAAGTGGCTCACTTCATACCAGTCAAGACTACACACTGACCCCACCAGTATGCGGACTTGTACATTCAGAACATCTTGAGGTTACATGGAGTCCCTAAGAGGATTGTTTCTGATAGAGGACCCCAGTTCATAGCGCGTTTTTGGGAACAGTTGCACAAGGAGCTAGGGACTAAGTTGGTAAGAAGTTCTGCTTATCACCCACAAACCGCCACTACTGCACAAAGCTTAACCGCAGCGGGCGTTTTGGCTTTACCGCAGCGGGCAACAGCGTCCGCTGTGGTGCTAAGGCCACGTTTAATCGTGGCCATTACCGCAGCGGGCGCTGTTGCTCGCTGCGGTAAAAGCCTTAACCGCAGCGGGCAACATAATTAGCCCGCTGCGGTTAATAGCATTAACCGCAGCGGACAACCTAAACCGCCCGCTGCGGTAAATGATTAACCGCAGCGGTCGGTTTAGGTCGCCCGCTGCGGTAGTTGCGTTTAACCGTAGCGGGCAGCTTATGTTGCCCGCCACGGTTATTAATTTTGGATTAAAAAATAAATAATGCAGCCAGCAGAAACAGCAGGATATAGCCAGCAGAAACAGCAGAATATGAATTCAAATCTGCAGTTTTCAAATAATTCTAGAATTCTAGATTTCTAGCAGATATATATATATATGCACATATAAACCATCTGGACATAACATACAAAGTGACTTAGTTGTTTGTTGTCATCATATACACATTGACTTAGTTGATTTCAAATTCAAATTACAATTCATATTTCAACTTGATGAGCATAATCTGTCGGACGAAGCATTGTGTTCCATTTGCGGAGCTTCTCGTATTGGGGTAGCAACGCCAGGTCGGATTCGTTGTCAAAGAACGTTTCTCCTTCGAGAATGCATTTCTCCATTACAAACTTGCATATGTCCGCCTTGACTTGTTTAAAGCACATCCTGCAGCTCTGCTGCTCTCCCCAATACTTGACACCTTCCTTGAGCTTCTTCCAGCTATTGGTGTACTCCTTGCTTTCCCTTAGAAACTCGCATGTGTACAAGCCACATGTCTTCGATCCTAGTGGCTGTTTGGCGCACTACACGATTGATACACAAGCATTAGAACCCATATATATGTATGAAACATGAATTGAACCTTTGAAATACTTACCGGGAAATCTCGTCGGATTTTGAGGTGGTACCTATGCTTGTCCTTGAACTTTTGAGTTCTTCGGTCCCAGAATCTGGGCACCTTTTGGTATTCCTTATAAGCGTTGTACGAAATATAATAGTTTTAGCCACAATTTAAAAACGTATGGTAACCGTAACTGATGAAAAAGCTGGATGACTTACTTTTTCAGACAATCTTCGAATGCCTTGTAACCTTGCTTGTTTGGTACGCTCAAGGAGTCAAACACACAGGCCCTGCCATCTTGAGGGTATATGATAAAAGTGACCCAGTGGCCACCCACGAGGCCCTGGCTACACCATTGCAACAAAATAGTGTTTATGATGACTAGAAGGCATGATATGCTAGCGACTTAGGTGTACGTACATGTATTTGACTTACCCAAAGTGATAGGCAGCCATTATACACTCTGGCCCATCCGGCTTGATCTTCTTCATGCATTCTAGAATGTAATTTTTCAACTTAGTCTTCTCGGCTTTCAGATTTTCTTCATATTTCTTCTCTCGCTGTCGAACTGTCATCTCCGGATCAGTGATCTCGAAACCCTTGATGACTCTTTCGGCAATATGTGCCGGAGAGAGGTAGAGTACATGACGTGTCTTTTTATTACTTACAGTGACCGTCATGCTGCACGGACAAGTCATCGTGACATAATAAGTATAGAACTATGGAAAATACGAATGTAGTGATCTGTGGAAGTTGCATTCATCGCTTACAGTGTGAATAGGATGATTTGAACGATGTCCAGGTCTTCTTCCCGCATAAGGTTGTACATGTCGCTAAAGTCAAGGGGTAGTTGCATTTCGTTACCAGCGGGCAAGTGGAAGTACTCCGTGGGAATCTTGACGTTAAAACTTGACATCCCGACTTTTGCAGCTTCCATGTACCATAGATGGAACCTCCTTGTATCCCACTTTTCCTCGTCGATGAGCTAGGCCTTGGGAATCATGAACTTCCCGCACACATAGTGGCCAGGGCAGTCTTCGGCCTCATCAAATAGTTGACGGGTAGTTTCAGGCCTGGCAAACGATGGATAGGGATGTTAGTAGCATATATACTATGGACGTGGTATTATGCTCAATGTTACCATACCTTTCAAATGTGAGGGTGTACGGGAGCTTGTCGGTGGACGTTCTTGGATTCTTGGTGGGCGGGGGAGGACATTGGCTTGTGGTTGACGGGGGAGGTGTCTTCGTCCCTATTGCCTCCCCCGTCATGCCTCCCTGTTGCTTGTTCGTGCTTGGCTGGCTTGTCGTTGTCGTGTTGTCGCCCTTACCGACCTCTGAGCTTCTTGCCTCATGGTCCGGGCCGATCGGCGGACTATTTGGAGGCGGGGGAGACACAGTTCCCATGTCAGTGCCCTTTTCCTTTTCCCCGCCATCACCTTCTACCTTTTCCTTGTCCCCGCCTTCGGTACCGCCTTCTCCTTTGTCCTTTCCCTTGCCCTTGTCCCCGCCATTTTCTTCGTCATCATCGCTGTCGTGATCTGGATCTTCCGGAGGACAAGATCCGGCGGCTGATGGTTGTGATGCTGGTGTCGGCGTTGGAGTTGGCGTCCGAACAATGATCTCGATGTCCTCGCGGTTCCATAGGACTTCCAATCCAAGTGCCTGCCCTAGGTGCCTGGCCGGTTGTAGGTTGGGATGGTCCAATTCAAAATGTTCCTGGTCGGGAACGTGCCATAACGGGCTCACGACCACATAGTCTTCAGGGGTGTTGTCTTTGTTGAAGTCGTGAATATCGTGGGGTGCAAGAATGCATCCCTCGGCCACCACCATCTTCTTGGACCTTCCGAACGGGATGAGGAGTTGGACGTGCTGGTTTTCCTTGAAGTCCTCATTCAAGACCCTTGGGCGATCCTCGTTCATCGGCAGTAAGGCTTTCTTTTCCTTTGCTTGAGGATTGGGCAGGCCATGGTGATCAAACATCTTTGACCTCATCGCGACCATCTCCGGGTCGTTGCTCGTGAAGCTTTATTGAGCTTTTGATCATTTCAGCCACGCCTTCATTGAAGCCCTTGTTATATAGCTCATCTTTATACCTTTGCCTGGACTTGTATGTGGCCACGTCGGATTGCCACGACTCAACTGACTTCCATCTCATCTTCGACCCGACATCACGAACGCGGCCACGGTGCTCGGGGGTTCCTAGGACCTCGGTGAGCAAGTCGTGGCCCCGGCGGACCACGATGTTGTCCTTAAGCTTTGCTTTCTCCATCAAAGTCTTCTCGACGTCCTCGAGGTGGGGCTCGTTAAACTTGGTCGCCCCGGGCTTCAGCCTCTTTGGAATGAGGGCCCTCATGTAGTCCTTTGCCCTTGGGTCGATGCCCTCATACGGATCTGGAACCTCGGCAGCCTATCTTGCTTGTTCTTCATGCTGCCACTTGGTCCTCTGACCGGCAAAGCAAGTCATGCCCAAGTGGTGAGGATTCTTGTTCCTCTTTGCGAGCTCACTGAACTTAGCGCTCTTTTCCTCTGCTTCTTGCGTCTTTCTCATTTCGCAGAAAGCATCCCACACGTGTGCCTTGACCATATTGTACTTTAGCAGTGGCGACTTCCCCTTCTTCAGGTAATTTTTGGTCAGCATGGACCTGAAGTTGCGAAGCGCAGTCGACGCCACGTGCAAAGCCCACTCTTGGCACTTCTCCATGTTAGCTGAGGGCGGATATCTAAATCTCCTTGTCACCTCACCCCAGACATTGTTTTTTATGTCTTTCGGTACATCATGCCAGTTGGGCCAAGTGATCTCCACCTTATCCTTGGCTATACACGCCACTTGATTGCTGAACTTGCCAATGACTGTATCTGGAGCTATTGGGTTGCCCTCTGGCCCCACCGCATCGATGACATCCACCTCGTTTTCTTTGTCCAACTTGTGCCTCCCGTGTTGTCCCCTCACCCTCTTCTGGCCCTTAGATTTGGATGAAGAGGTTGTCGTAGAGGGAGCGGGGGCTTCTTCCTCCCTGACCGCGTCTTCGTCACTGAACTCGAGCCGACGAGGCACAATCGGCAGCTGTTGACAAGAGTGACGAGCCTTTAGTGATTCAATCGCGTCTTTGTACATGTTAGAAAGCTAGTGTGTTGCGTAAACCTCGAGACTCTCTGCTTCGTCCGCCCCTGGTTCGTACGTGGGATCGTTGCCCTCCTCTGTACGCTGCTTCTTCGGCGGTGGAGTCACGGACACCTCACTCATCAAGCTTGTTGACGAGGAGCTAGGGGTAGGGTCCCTCCATTCGTTAGTTTTGTCTTCCACCATTTCAGTTCTACATATACACAGACGCGTATATAATATGATCAGTTCAAAGCTTTTGAATAAAAAATGACACGTATAAGTTTTTGGCTCAGATTTGCCCCTAGGTCAACACGTCACTGCTAAACGGGTTACTTGTAAAATACAAGCCATCCAAGTCTAGCAGCTGACTCAGCATAGAAAGTAGGGGGGCAATTGATCATCATCGCCGCTGCCTCAGCATAGATCGAAAGGGGTCACATCATCGCATTTGCCACTACCTCAGCTTACAAGTTCGAAAAAATCATCAATGCAAATGTCATAGTAGGGAGTAGGGAGAGTAGTAACAGAGAGTAGTAGTAGGGAGAGGAGTATAAAGAGAGGAGTAGGGATAGTAGTAACAAAGGACTAGTAGGGAGAGTTGTATAGAGAGTAGTATAGAGAGGACTAGTACAGAGACTAGGTAGAGAGTAGGGAGAGGAGTAGTAGGGAGAGGAGTAGTACAGTAGTATAGAGTAGTAGGGAGAGGAGTAGGAGGGAGAGGAGTAGTACAGTAGTATACAGTAGTAGGGAGAGGAGCAGTAGGGAGAGGAGTAGTAGGGAGAGGAGTAGTACAGTAGTATAGAGTAGTAGGGAGAGGAGTAGTACAGTAGTATAGAGTAGTAGGGAGAGGAGTAGTAGGGAGACTAGGTAGAGAGTAGGGAGAGGAGTAGTACAATAGTATAGAGTAGTAGGGAGAGGAGTAGTATATATAGAGTAGGGCATTTGCATAGTGTAAAAAAACATCACATGGCATCATAGGTCGCAAATAAAAAAGCATCAGATGGCATCATAGGTAGTGGCATTTGCATAGTAGGGTAAAAAGGCATCAAAGTGCATCATAGGCAGCAAATAAACTCTGAATTAAAGCATCACGAGACATAAGATAGGTTCCATCTGAAGACAAGTAGTAAGTAGTAAGTAGACAGAAGATAAGTAGACAGGAGTACTAGCAATAGAGGAGTAGGCAAAAATCAAAAAACATGATCTAAACCATTCTGTTCCATAGACCATAACTGGAGTTTAGAATCATCAAAAATCATGATCTAAACCATTCTGTAAATCTTATCAAATCCTCTATAACTTTCTTATTATACCTCAGAGATGATTCATAAGCTAAATGCACCAAACAGTTCGGTTTTCGAAAACTGTCCAGATTCTGGATAGTTTTTTTTGTCCAGATAAAACAGAGCATATCTCCCAACTCATACATCCAAAAATTATGAAATTTTAGGAGCAGCTAGGTATACAAAAGTGCTACAACCTTGTTATACAACATTTCAACAGAAAACCTCATTAACATAGTGATATCTCATTCCCACCAGAACTGATCCAGAAAATCACAGGGACATTGCAAGGGCAAGTTTTTAGTCAACAACATGATTTACAATGGTCAAGAGCTTATCCTTTAACATGATCATTCAGTAGAGAGTACAGGAAATAGTTTTGCACAAAATGCAGTATATCAAAGCTGATATATCAGTGACTAATGTCAGAAATATAGCCACCCATGAAAAGCCAAAGATCATCATCATCTATGCTCAGATTATATAACCAATTAACAAAAAAATGAACCATAGCATAACACGTGCATCAGTGGGATCCAGCAGAAAAGCATCAGTGAGTAATGCATCAGTTTAACCATCAGTGTCAGCATCAGGGACATAACCATCAGTGCCATCAGTGTGAGCATCAGTGCAGTTGATCGATAACCATGGCTCTGGAGAGAATAAGAGTAGCATGAGGGGCACAGGGGCACAACAGTTTTCCCCTTACCTGAGTACGGTGGCGTGACGGACGGCGGCGTGGCTCCGACGATGTGGAGGAAGGCGGTGGCTAGGGCACCGCCGCGAGGTCGTTAGGTAGGGCACCAGCAGCAGACAGGGGCTCCGGCTCCGGTGGGTAGGGCACCAGCAGCGGACGTCGGCGTGGTTCCGACGATGCTCCGGCTTCAGTGGCTAGGGCACCGCCGTGAGGTCGTTAGGTAGGGCGGAGGAGGAAGGACGCCGACGACGATGGGCGCCGAGCGGAGCAGGACGGGCGCAGGGGAGGAGGACGGGCGCAGAGCGGAGCAGGACGGGCGCGGGGGAGGAGGACGGCCGACAATGGCGATGGAAATCGACAGCCCTTCGGGGTTGAAACGATGACGCGTGAAGGACTAAAGTGCCCTTCGGGGTTGCGGGGCTTTTATAGGGAGTGATTAACCGAAGCGGGCAAATTAAGTTGCCCGCTGCGGTAAACATTAACCACAGCGGGCATCTTAATTTGCCCGCTTCGGTTAACCTAAATAACCGCAGCGGGCAAATTAAGACGCCCGCTGTGGTTGTTTGTTTTAACAAATTGAGATTTAGGGCAGATTTGTTATTAATAATATTAACTTATTAACAAAAATCTATTACAAAAATGAGATTTGTTATTAATAATGTTAGCTTATTAACAATAATTTATTACAAAAATTATCTCCATAGCTTTGACATAACTTTATTACATCTCATTTTGGTGCGGGGGCTTTCACGGACCGCTTCTCACCATCGGGACAGGCCCAGGGCTTCATACCGCTCTTGTTGCAACGGTCCTCGACGGCCTTGATCTTCTTTGCAAAATCGGTAAAAAGTTGGAGCTCTGCATAGTTGTTGTATTGTTCTGGGCTTTGGACCGCATCAGCTCCAACAATCCGCTGCTTTCCAGACACGACCACATGCCTCTTTGGGTCCTCCGGATAGATATAGTAGGCCACTTGCGCGACATTGGTTGCGAGTACCCATTGGTCATCTTTGTACCCGATACTTTGAGGTTCACAGTGGTTAGCCCGAAACTATCGACCGCAACTGCTTTGGGGTTTACCCAGTGGCACCGGAAGACGGTTACACATACGTCCTTGCCATAATCAAGTTCCCATATTTCTTCGATCTGGCCATAGTATTGCGTCCTCGTGTTTGTGGCCTCGTCGACGCCCTCATATCGAACACCGCAGTTCTGTGCCACGCTCTTCTTGTCCTTCTCTTTCGTGTGGAACCTATACCCCTTCACATCGTACCCTTGCCACGTCGTGATTTGGCTTGACGGGCCTTGCAGAAGCTTCTGCACGGTCTCCGTATCTTCATCATCAGGGCATCTTTCTAGGGGTACGTGTTGCTCTTTGAGCCAATCTATGAAACTGTTCCTGTGCTCATTCTGGACCCATGCCTCTGTGCGTTGTCCGTCATTAGCGGCGCGGATCTCTTCTATGTCCCTCTCGACATATTTCTCCATGCTCATCAACTGATGAAGGATGTTGTAATGAGCTTGTTCAATCTCCTTGTATGGTATATCCGTGCGAACTTTTTGGCCCGTGCACCCCATGCCCGCGGTTCTGCCCTCGTGCTGATGGACAGGCAACCCAATCGCCCTCCCATCTTTTATGTACCTCATACACCAGTTCACTGCCTATTCGGTTATGTACGCCTCGATCATAGAGCCCTCCAGGTGAGCACGGTTATGAACATATCTGTTGAGGGTGGACATGAACCGCTCGTACGTCCACATCTCGTGTAGGTACACGGGGCCTAGTTGCTCAATCTGATCCACCATGTGCATCATTAGGTGTACCATAATATCAAAATATGATGGGGGAAAGCACATCTCAAGCTGGCAAAGGGTCTCCGCGATGAAGTCCTTAAGGGCAGGGAGGTCAGCCTTACCGATGACCTTCTGCGTGATGCGGTTAAAGAAGTATGATATCCGAGTGACCACCATCTTCACGTACTCTGGACCGATAACCCTTATCACAATTGGAAGGAACACCATCAGCATGATGTGGCAGTCATGTGCGTTGTAGCCAGTCAATGTGAGGTCTTTCAAGGAGACGAGGCTTTTAATGTTGGAAGAGAAACCGGTAGGCACCTTGATACCCCTGAGAAGGTTGAGCATAGCAGTCTTCTCGCCATGCCTTAGGTTGTAGGCCGCACCTGGAAGATCGACTTTACCATTATCAGGTGACCCAGGGTGAAGGTCCTGCCTGATGCCCTGGTTGAGAAGATCCGTCCGTGACTTCAGACCATCCTTCGTCTTTCCCGGGATGTCCAGCAGGACACCGATCGTGCTATCAAAGACGTTCTTCTCGAGATGCATATAGTCGATGGCATGGGGTGTTTTCAGTGTCTTCCAATATGACAGGTACTCGAATAAAATCGACCTCTTCTTGAAAGGAACAGAGGGGACCTGTGACGCTTCCTCTGTCGTGTCTCGCTTTCGCTTCCTCGTTTGTTTTGTCCCCTCCTCTGGTGGCTTCTTCTTCCTAAACTCGATCTGATCAATATCCTTCACCATCTCATACACCTTTGGCCCCCAACTAGTCTGCGCCGGTGGTTCACCCTGTGGCTCGCCCTGATCATCGAACAATTGATTCATGACACTTCTTCTATATCTATGCCTTTTCGGAAGGAACCGCCTGTGCCTCATGTACACCATCTTGTTTGATCCCTTGAGGTAAGTGTAGCATGTCTCGTCGATGCACATTACGCAACCGGTCTTCCCTTTGATCTGCCCCGACAGTGAGAAGAGGCCGAGGTAGTCGGTGATGGTGACAAAGATGATGGCTTTTAGGGTGAACTTCTCCTTGAGGAACACATCCACCATCTCGACCCCAACATCAAATAGCTCCTTCATTTCCTCCATTATCGGCTCCTGGAAAACATCGATATCATTGTCGGGCTGCTTCGGTCCCGATATAAGCATGGTCAATAGAAGATACATGCGCCTCTGACACAGATGGGGAGGTAGGTTGTAGATGGTCAGTACGACCGGCCAGGTGCTGTGGGAGCTGCTCCGCTCGCCGAACGGATTCATCCCATCGGTGCTGAGCGTGAACCGAACGTTCATGGGATCTTTGCCAAATTGCGGGTAGGCCTTGTCGAAATCTTTCCACTGCTGGCCATCGGAGGGGTGCCGCAGCATGCCATCGTCCTTCAAGCGGTCAGCTGATGCATGCCAGGACATGAGCTTCGCGTCCTCTGGGTTCCCAAATATCGCACGGAGGCGGTCGATCACTGGCATGTACCACACAGACAGTGCCGGACTTCTCCTCAACGTGTAACCCTCTTCTTCCTCGTACTGCTGATGAGCCGAGATGCGATTGGCTGCAACATTGCTCTTCTTGACACCCTTCTTCTTCTTCCTCTGACCACCTCGCAAGGCCTCATCGTCGTCTGCATCCACGCGACAGCCAGCATTTCTCTTATAGCGACTAGCGCCATAGTCCGGACAGCTCGTCAAATTCTCATACTTTATGCCCCGATAGAGGATGCAGTGGTTAGGGCAGGCATCGAACTTTCTAAGCTTCATCGCCGCTGGCCGGATAAGCTTCTTCGCCCAATACGTATTTGCTGGGATCTTGTTACTCGCCGAGAATGTTTTAGCAAGGTAACCTAACAGCTCATCAAAGCTAGTGTCTGACCACCCATGCCGAGCCTTCATCATCAACATGTGGAGGTTGAAACGGAGCACCTTGCAATCCTTCGGACATTCCTCGCCGTCCTTATATAAAGGATCAAGTGACGCCTGCTTCATCTCTCTGAAATTTTCCAGCCACTTCGGGGAGCCATACACGACGTCGTCTTCGTCGATGTGGTTGACTAAATCCTGAAACAGCTGCACATCCGCAGGGTCCTGCATCGTAGCGTCCTCAACATCTCCACCACCATCATCTGTCATATCCTGGAGTACATCTGCGTCCACAGCGATGTGGTCACGAGCACTACTGTCACTGAAGGCAGGCGCTACTGTTGCTGATGTGACGTGCGCTCCAGGATCTTGGTTCACCGTCGCCGTCGACGTTGAGCTTACACCAGATGCCGCCCCGACACTCGGATCGAATCTCTCGCCGTGATGAGTCCACACCGTGTAATCATCCATGAAACCAAAACGAATCAAATGAGATTGCACTGTGCCTTCGTCTTTGAAGGCGGTCAGATTCTTGCAACGATGACATGGACATATGATTGTCGTCTGGTTCGATCTCTCACGGTCAGCTTTCGCAGCAGAAATAAACTTTCTCACTTCAACGATATACCGCACATCAAGTACTCTATTGATCTTATACATCCATTCCGACCGGTCCATCGTACCTGCGATCCTTAATTAATAACACACATCATGAATCACAAAACAAAGACGATGAATTAGAAAAACATAATAATTTATTATATTTATGTTAAATCTAGGGATAGAAGTAATAATGACGGCAAATAAAATTAATGCATCCATGATGAACTTAGAGAAACAAATACCAGTTTTCTCTCTCCTACAAGAAACTAGATCTAAAAGGGAGGCTACAAAGAGAGAAAAAGAGAGGGGAAAGAGGGTGGAGATCATCTAGGTACCTCTTGTAGAGTACTTCTCCTCCAAATCAAACAAATAAACCTCAAAAACAAGTTATTTGGGACAAAAATTCGGCAAAACTTCTTCCCCCGTTTTTGGTCTAGAGGAAGAAGATGATCGGGTTCTGCTGGCGGCGGCGGCTTAAATAGCAAAGAATAACCGAAGCGGGCAACGTAATGAGCCCGCTGCGGTTAATCTTATTTAACTGTAGCGGGCACGTTACGTAGCCCGCTGCGGTTAATCATTAACCGCAGCGGGCATATAAGGAAGCCCGCTGCGGTTAAACAAGATTAACCGCAGCGGGCACCTTACGTTGCCCGCTTCGTTTAATGATTAACCGCAGCGGGCACTTCGGCGGCCGGCCGCTGCAGGCCGGCCACCGAATAACCGTGGCGGGCAAAAACTGTGCCTGCCACGGAGCCCATTTAGGCAACGCTATGCAAGTTCTTTTTTGTAGTAGTGCGCAGGACAAACGGAAAGAGTAAATCAAATTTTGGAAGATATCCTCAGGGCTTGCGTTTTATCCTCTGGAGAATCATGGGAGAAATGGTTACCCCTCGTGGAATTCTCGTATAACAATAGCTATCAAGAAAGCATAAAGATGGCACCGTTTGAAGTCTTATATGGACGAAGATGCAGAACCCCGGTAAATTGGATTGAATCAGGAGATCGAGGGTTTTATGGGTCAGATTATGTAAAGGATGCTGAGGAGATTGTGCAAACAGTACAACAACATATCAAGGCAGCACAATCCCGACAGAAAAGCTATGCAGACACACGAAGGAGACCCTTGGAGTTCCAAGTAGGAGAATATGTTTACTTTAAGGTCTCGCCCATGAGAACGGTCCAACGTTTTGGAATTAAGAAAAAGCTAGCACCCCGATACGTGGGACCAAATCAGATCATCGCCAAAAAGGGATAAGTAGCCTATGAAGTGCAGTTACCTCCAGAGATGAGCGCAGTGTTCCCCATGTTTCATGTATCCTAGTTGAAAAAGTGTCTTCGAGTCCCGGAACAAGAAGAAGTTCGGATCTCAGATGTTGCTATTAGAGCAGATCTGGAATACAATGAACAGCCTTAGGAGATATTGGACACCAAGACCTGAGGGACTCGCAACCGAACAGTGAAGACTTACAAGATTCTCTGGAGTAACCACGGACCCAATGATGCGACTTGGGAAACTGAGAAGTACTTACGCGTGAACTATCCCGCTTTTGTTAAGAAATGGTACGTAACCCAAATCTCGAGACGAGATTTCTTTAAGGGGGGAAGGGCTGTGACACTCCAGTGTCAAGCACTGCATTACGAACTACATTTAGCTACTAAAATGCATGAGCAATGCATTGCATCATTTCATGCGCATGAAATTGATTTTTGTCTTTGATTTATTTATTTGGATTTGATTTCTATTGGACTTAATGGTTTAAGTGGATTTCTGACTTGGCAAATAATTTTATAAAGTAGAGAAGAAAGAATCTAATACTTTTTATATTGACACCTTGATCTAGTTCAAATTAGTTTGGCAAATGAAAATGAGGTAAACAAAATGATTTATGTCTCAAAAAATGTCTTTATTTATGTGAAGGTTGTAAAAATGATTTTCAGCTAAAGTGTCTTATATGAAAGTTGTACAGAAAATTATTTTGAGCAACTTTTATTTTTGGGTCAAAGCCTAGTTTGGAGTTTTTGAAACTGTTTTTGAATGGTCAAAGTTTGAAAAGTTTTTGGAAAAAGAAAAAGGAAAACCTTTTTCTCCCGCGCTTCACTTTCGGCCCAGTTGGCCTTTCGGCCCGCCAGCGTCGCGCCGGCCCGCTCGCCGCGCCGTACGCCGGCCGGAGCGCCGCGTGGCCGCCGGTTTCTGCCGCGCATCCGCTCCGCACAATCCGCGCGCGATCTTTTCCACCGGATCACGCCAACAATCCACCTCGCCCACTCCCGCTCCACCTCGCCTGCCGTGCCACCTCGCCGCTCCCGCCACTCTGCCGCGACGTCGCGTCGGCCGTGGCCCCCGCCATGACCTCGGGTCGCCGCCGGCCAAGCCCGAGGGCAAAGACCCCGCGCACCGCACCCCTCTCCGTCTCACTCTCCATTCGCACGAGCCATACCCCCAGCTCTTCCCTCTCTCCCACAAACGAACGCAAGGCCGAGCGCTCGCCTCGCCCTAGCCACCGCACGCCACCGCGAAGAACACCCTCGCCGTTCCGGCCACGACCGAGCCCCACCATCCAATCCACCTCGCACCAAGCTCCGCCTTCGCCCCGCACACACGGTGCGCGCGAAGGAAACACCGGTCGAGCTCCACCACACCGTCACCACCACTTCCCCCTTTCCGTCGCCGTCACCGCCGAAGGAGGGCAAGTGTCCGTTCTTCATCAACCAAGCCTCCGCTGAGCTCTTTCTTCCTCAATGAGCCTCACCGAGCGAAGGCAAGGTGAGAACACCCTTCCGCCTTAACGCTACCATTCCCCATCTCTCATTCTCACCCGGCCGAGCGCCATGGGCGCCGCCATGGCCCGCACACATGGCCGAGCTCCTCTGGAGCTTTGCCGGCCAAACCAACCCACCTAATACCTCTCTTAGGGTTCACTGATGCTCCCCACTCCATCGATTGCACCGGCGACCGCCGGAAACGGCGAAGCCGTGCATCGCCACCGTCGCCGCCCGCCATAGCTCGCCGCCGACGAGCTACGGCCGTGTGCTAGCCCAACCACCACCACCATTCAATCCGCCTCGTCAAGGCGAACACACCGAACCTAGTCGCACCACCGGCGACCTCACCGCCGGTGAAAACCGTGCGGTCAACTCCTTCCCCTGCTTTGCTCTCTCTGACTGATGGGCCCCCGTTGACCCATGGGCCCCGCACGTCAGTCACACGCGGTCCATGGACCGAGTCCACACAGGCCCAGCCGGGATGATTTAAATGTTTTTCCTTTTTGTTTTATTTTCCAGGAAAGCCTGTGATTTTTGTGTAGCACGATTTAAAAGTCCAAATGAGCTGCTTTCAGTTTTGTTATCTTGATCATGAGTAAATCTATCATGGAAAAATATGAAAGTATTTTTGGTGGAAGTTTATTTTACTCTTTTTATTTAATCCAGTTATGTGTTTTTGTTGGGATAAATGGATTTATATGATTTCTGGTTGAGTTAATTCATGACAAAATTTGTGTAGGCTTCTTATCATGTTAAGTACCTGTGAAAAATGTATGAGGCACTGTTTATGTAGAAAAAGTGTCTGTTAGGATTTAAAATCCTTTTTGACTGTTTTCTTGCAATAAGTGTTAAGGTGTTTTTTATGTGAAAATAAAATATGGAAAATTTTGTGCAGTCTCTGTGTATGATGTTCCAGTTAGGAAAAATGTTAAGCATAGGTTGTATTACGAAAAATTATGAAGTTGCTCTACAAATGTGCTTTTCTGTATTTTTCTTAGGAAATTCATGTAGAAACAAATATAATGTTTCTGTTCATGGAACTTTCTTGATAAATATGAAATATGGAGTAGAATCTGGGAAAAATATGAAAATGAGTATGTCACCCTTTTCCAGTAGGGTTGTAGTTCAATTGGTTTATTTTGGAATAAACTTGTTTATTTTGTGTAGGTTGCTATGTTCATGCTTAGGCAGTGAGTCTTCTACAGTAGAGTGGTTATGAATAGATGAAGGTAGGAAAAATATGAAACCTGCTGTTTGACACTTTTCATGTGAAGAGTTAGTTCAAAGCACCTTTTGAGCAGTTTATTTCATCTTTTTATAGCTGCTGATCTGTATTGAATTTCTTGCTGAAAATTGATCAATGAAGTCCAATTGATGTTATTAGCTTTCTGGAATTTTTGTGGATTTTTCTGAGTTCAGAATAATATACTTGTAGTTCAAACCTGAGTTTCTGTTGGATTAATAAATAAGAAATAGTTGAAATAATAATTTTGTTTTACGAGGTAAATAAGTGTTTTCGTCAATGTCAAAAGTGGTTCAACAAGTTGGCTTTGTTGGTTTGCAAGAAATAATTACAGTCATACCACCATATCTCGCACCCCGATTTAATTATTTAATTATGTACCGCATTGCAAATAGGATCGACAGCCCCGGAGCCCGACCAGGAGCCGAAAGCAAACGACGAGCAGGAGATACCGGAGCTGTCCAGGACCGAGGAATCAGAGCCCGCAGCAGAAACTAACCTGCCCGGGTGCCCCTCCCACGTGGCCTGGGTCTTTTCTCAATGCAAGCCGCGTAGCATTCTAAGTCTCCCAGTACTTATAGTGAATCTATTTGAGTATTTTATATTGTGATACATTAGGTATAGGAGTTGATTGAATTCTACTTGCTGCATTACCATTTCTTGATTATTGATTAATATCTGCCTTGTTATCCTGTTATTTATTTAACAATGTAGAATTGCTTAGCCTGCTTAATAAAGTAGTAAAGAAAGGATGTTCCCGTAATACCCCTGGTGGGAATTTACCAGATCACGGTTGGCTATATTTGCTATGGTGGAAAAGAACCTGAGTAGTAATGAAATATGGTCAACTGGAAGGCAAGGCACAAATTTGGAAACTTGGGGCAGTCCGTCCGTTGGATCGTGTAGGTTTGTATCGATGATGGCCCTCGTTCATTTTTGAACGCGCCCTTTTACTTAGGGATATGTCGGTGCTGTAATCATCGACCCCAAAGCCGGTTAGAAGCTGTTCGGGCCGGTGTCAACCCGTGTTGCACCCTCTCGTATGGAAACACGATCTGCCTCAGAATGGCCATCATATAGTTCTAATTGGGTGGTCCGTGCTTGAACCGCGACGATTACCACCACGAACAAGCATCGAGCGGTTACCCAATGCATGGACCCGACGGGGAAAATATGGGTTGATATCAAAGGTCTTTCACCAGCTAGTTTGGAATTCGATTCGAGTCACCGTCTCCCCCGGTTAGTGGGAAACTATGGCGAGCTTCACCACGATACAACTCCATGTGATGTTTTAAAGGTTCAACTAAAATATGGATAAGTCAACTGGATATGGTTATATTATTGCCTATTAGACTCAAGTGTGTGTAATAGTTCAGGTGCAAACCTAGATTAAGAGGTAGGTCTAAAACTGACAGCTCATCAATATGATTAAATAATCCTTCCCTCAAATTGAGCCTTTTTGCAACTAAAGGTCCCAACTCCACCAAAAAGCTTTGCATACCCTTGGTGTCTTTTATTTTCAGTTGGACGGGTAAGTTTAGCTGAGTACATTCTCGTACTCAGGGTTTATCCCGTTGTTGCAGATGGCCAGGTGTACTATGGCTATTGTAAGGACTGCCTCTACCCGGTGGAGGGTGATGAGGAGTAGGCCCAGGGCAGGGTCGTCAAGAAGCTTCCCTTTCTCTTTTGCCGGACTGAGACTCCTAGTGGCACACTATCTGAAAAAGGAGGAGTGAGTTGTGTTGGGTTAAGTTATCAAACAATGTTTTATTTGGACCACATGTGTGGTGGTCGTGTTTCAAAACTTGTTTAAGCTTCTGCACTTTAAATTCGGTATTGTAATAACTCTGTTCAAATTTTGCACTCTGATGTTTTAAATTCGGTTTCATTATCTGTGATGTATCCTTACGAATGTAATACTTGAACGATGTGATCCTGTATGTTGTACGATGTTTGAAATCCTTCGAGATTTCTGGACTACCGGGGTTATATGGA
Organism: Coix lacryma-jobi var. lacryma-jobi; assembly: GCA_009763385.1. NCBI lineage: Eukaryota > Viridiplantae > Streptophyta > Magnoliopsida > Poales > Poaceae > Coix > Coix lacryma-jobi. The sequence goes on from CM019824.1 coordinate 94,240,242, forward strand.
TTCAAGTATGGGTCGATGTCAGATGAATTTGACTAAGACGGTACTTGAGTTCTTATAATCAGGGCGGTTCCGCGACACACGGCACGCCCATCCTTCACCGCCCTAGGTCCATCGGCACGACACGTCTCTACTTGACCTTCACCTTGCATTCGATCACTGTCTCCGTGCTCGACACCTGCACAACACAAGCCAAAGAACATGCCCATCAAACCAGTTGACAATCACTCATCATCTCAAGATCCGGCATACACCCATGTATCCACAATCTCCCCCTTGACGAGTGCATTGTCAACTACCAACATAAATCATATGAAGGTAGAAGAAAGAAGAAGAAAGAAGAGTAGCGAACTCGTCCAAATGACCCAAAAGCGTATCAAAGCCGAAAGAAGGTCAAGAGGAGTGAGAAAAACAACTTGGTCCCCAAAGACATGGGCAACGGCTCGACGCAACCAAGCAAAGCAAAACCAACCCTCAAGAAGAGGCAGAACGGGCTCAACACCGCTAGTAAAAAAGCTCGATACCAACTGAAAAACTCATCAAAATGCAAACCTGCTAGTCCCTCAAGATAGAGGCACAGAGGCTCACCACAACTAGCAGAAAGATTCAATACAAACAGAAATGAGCAAGAAAGCTCGATACCAATTGAGAGAGCGCAAAAAATGCAAAAGTGCTTGTCCCTCAAGAAAGAGGCAAAGGCTCAACACAACTAGCTGCAAAACACTCCGAACCAATTGAAATCAATTGAAAACTCATCAAGCGAGCAAACTCCCTCTGGACATGAACTCCCCCTTCAATAGTGCACACAACTAGGACATGATTTGTCAAATTTCTCCCCCTTAGTTGATAATGCACAATCAAGCAAATGCATGAGTCAGAAATGCAGGTCAGCAGCTTCAGGAATATAATCGATAGAATGAAAAGATGCTCTAAGTAGTGCTGATCTGACGACTCGACAACAAGTATCAATGCCAGCAAAGGCTCAGACTGATCACCAAATACGAAATATGAACATATGAGCAAAGTGAGCATTTCGAAGCTATTCAGGAAAAAAAGGAGTTCACCATCAAAATAGAGCACTGAAACATGTATAGACAGGAACTCAAACAAGTGCTAAACTTGTATACTAGGTAAACTACCCGTAGCAAAGTACAATCATCATGCTATAGAATGAAACATACACTTGGGTTTCCAAATTTTATCGGAGTTGCAGCGGTGAGAATACACAAGTTCAAATTTTAGCATGTGATTGCGAGAGGTTGAAAGATTGTCATTGCCTAACTTTTCAACCGAGCTAAGCCTATTCATAAGCAATCAGAAGCTTAAAGCAACGGTTTTGGGCTTGCACTACACGACTCAAGTTTAACTCAAAGTGCAATGAGAAACAGTCTTGATACCGTGATGTGATGACAAGCAATCCCATCTCGATCTTTTCAATTCACTTAACTTGGTTCAATTTTTAAAGCAGAATATTAACATACCAAGCAAGTGAATGACTCAGAACTAGAGACATAGCAACCTAGCATATATGAAAAGCACAAGTGATTTCAACACATTCTACACATGTTAGTTGCCAATCTCAATGGTGAACTGATTTCAAATTTTAAGTTCATTAAGCATATTCACCATTCATAAAACAGCTCAGCTCACAACATGTATCAGTGATCAAAAGAGCCTAAGCTACAAGCATCATCATATATCGTCAGAGCATACACTAAACAGAGCATAGTTATATTCTAAGGAATATAGTCATGAAGCTCGAGAATGTAAAGATGCATGATAAAATGCAAAGACTAATCTACCAAAAAGAAACCAAAAACAAAACAAAAGAAGTCAGTCTATGAAACAGTAACCAAAATGCTTCCCCCATCTAAAAGGGGAAACACACACCAAGCTCACCTCTCAACCTAGCAAAGGTTGATTGGTCCAAAGGCTTGGTAAAAATATTGGCCAACTGATGATGAGTATCAACATGTCTAAGGTCAATATCACCCTTCTCAAAATGGTCTCGCAAAAAATGAAAGCGCACATCAATGTGTTTGGTCTTAGAATGCAACACAGGGTTCTTAGCAATGTTAATCGAACTCGTGCTGTCACAAAGCAAAGGAACTCGAGAAAAGCTCACACCAAAATCACTTAAAGTGGCCATCATCCAAAGCAACTAGGAACAGCAGCTAGCCGCAGCATCATACTCAGCCTTTGTGGTAGACTGGGGGACACTAGACTGCTTGCGAGAAGACCATGATACAAGAGAAGATCCCAAAAACTGACAAGTCCCAATAGTGGACTTGCGATCAAGTCGGCAACCAGCAAAATCGGCATCAGAGTAACAGCAAAGGGAAAGGGTGGAGGAAGCAGAATACCAAATTCCAAACTCAGGTGTGAAATGAAGGTAACTCATAATGCGCTTGACCTCCTGACGGTGAGAGGTGCACGAAGACGGCTGAAAGCGTGCACAAAGACACACCGCGAACTGAATGTCCGGGCGTGTCGCCATCAGGTACAGCAGCGACCCGATCATACTCCGGTACTCCTGGTCCACAGCTTCTCCATCCTCGTCCGCATCCAGGGCCGTCGTGGTCGACATGGGTGTTGGAAGAGGCTTCACTGCGAACACAAGGTTGATATGTGCCCTTGTGGTTCCCTTCCTGAGTGATGAGTGATCGATCAACGGGCAACATGTCTCTTGGCTGTGTTGATGTGCAGGTGTGGAGCTCGGAGACAGTGGTCGAAGGTGAGGTGAAGGTCAAGTATTGACGTGTCATGCCGACCGAGCGGGAGCGGTGAAGGGCGGACGTGAGGCTTGGATAAAACTGGACGAAAAACTCGAAGCTCGTTAGCTCGCTCGGCTCGCAGCAAGCTCGGCTCGACTCAACTCAGCTCGTTAGGATAACGAGCCAAGCCGAGCCTAGGTTTTAGCTCGTTAATAAAACGAGTCGAGCCGAGCTAGCTCGCGAGCTGCTCGCGAGCTTAACAAGCTGCACATAAAAAAAATACCATAGGTCTCACAACCACCTATGTCACCGCAAGCCATGGGCCCATGGCCCATAAGCCCACCAGCCAATGCGGCGTACTTAGCTAAACTAAACCCTAAGTCACTAAGTCAGTCTCCTCGAGTCCTCAGGGGCACACCGCCGCACACGGCCTAGTGCCTCACGCTCACGCTCACGCACAAGCACAACACAGCCACAGCCACAGGCCACGGCCGCCCGCCGCACCTGTCCGCCCACCGTCGCAATCTCGCGAGCGGCGAGTCGCGAGCGACTGCAGCAGGGTCAGGCGGCCAGCGCAGCACCCCGCAGGCCCGCACCCGGCACCTGGCCGCGCGCCGCCGCGAATCGGCAGTCTCAGCACGCGACGCGGCGAATCGGAGATGACAGGCGAGCGACGCTGCAACCACAACCGTGATTCAGACGGCCATGACCAGCGCCTCTCCGTCCGTGAGTCTGCGAGCAGGTCTAGTTATGTTCCTCACTCGGTCACTCCTCTCTCCTTTCTCCTCTGAATCTTCCTCTGCCGATTGCTGATCTGGTGACCTGCTACTGACCTGCTGATTGTTGTGATCTAGGCCCTCAACCTCGGCCATGGAGGGCGAGAATAATGCATCACCGCATCCTCCAAGTTTGGAGTCAAGGAGTAAGCTTCATGGACGAGGACCAGGAGCTAGCACTCGGTCTTCATCGAATCCCTTGCTGTCCATGGACATGGTGGTAGGTTATCTAATTTCCAAATACTAGTTCATACAGTATAGACTTATATTGAATTTGCTTGATTCATTGATTGGTCTGTAGGTTATACTGTTATAGCAATTATTGTTATTATTGTCTAGATTATTTAATTATTAGTACCTAGATTATTGAATTATTGCTATCCATATAATGAATTTATCCCACAAATGAAGAATGTCATAGTTTACTTTTTATTCCAGTACAGCAGTAGCAATGATTAATACATGTATGCTTCCTTGTGTAGCCATTGGAAAAAGTTTTAGAAGATGAGGATGATGATGATAACAGTTTTGACCATAGGGATGATATGTCTGAAAGTCTACCTACAGTTGATGGTGGCAGTGGAAGCCAGAGGGATGATGAGGTTGATGATGGCACATCAAAGGCTAAGAAGGCAAAGACAGGAGGGAAAAAAGCTGGTGTTACATTGTCTCCCAAGATAGCAAGAGGCAAAAGAGCTAATTGCTGGAAACATTTTAAGGTTGTCAATATCCCGTCCAAGAAGGAGAGAGGTGTCATGGAGACAAAGGCAAAGTGTAGGTTCTGCCACAGGAGTTATGCGTACCATCCAGGTGGTGCTACAACAACTCTGAACCGGCATCTGACTAATTGCACACAATATCAGAACAAGTTGGCAAAGGCTAAAGCTCAAGGTACACTAAACTTTGGTCCAAATGATGCCAATTCTCTTGTTGTTAATCCTACTAAATATGATCATGACCACACTAGAGAATTGATTGCCAAGATGATAATTGCTCATCAATATTCATTTAGGATGGTAGAGCATAAATGGTTTAATATCTTGATGAAATGGATGAATGGTAACTATGAATGGACTGGTAGGAAGTCTATTAAAAATGAATGCATGAGGGTTTATGAATCTGAAAAAAACCAACTCAAGAGAAGTCTGAAAGAGGCAGAATCAATAAGTTTAACCACTGATTTATGGACGTCTAATCAAAACCTCCAGTACATGTGTTTGGTGGCACATTATATAGATGAAAATTGGGGTTTGCAATGTCGTGTCTTGAACTTTATGGAGGTGGATCCTCCCCACACTGGTGTTGTCATAGCTCAGGTTGTTTTTGAGTGCATGGTAGAATGGAAAATAGAAGACAAAGTCACAACAATAACTCTTGATAATGCTACAAACAATGATACTGTTGTTACCAATTTGAAGGCAAAGCTTCTTGCTAGAAAGAATTCAGTATTTGATCCTGCTTACTTTCATATCCGTTGTGCTGCTCACATAGTCAATTTGGTTGTTAATGATGGCCTCCAACCAATAGATAATTTGATAACTTGCTTGAGGAACACAGTGAAATACTTTAAGAGGTCTCCATCTCGTGTGTATAAGTTTGTGGAAGTATGCAACAATTATTCTATCAAAGTGGGAAGAGGTTTAGTTCTAGATGTTAAAACAAGGTGGAACTCAACTTATAAAATGCTAGATACGTGTATGGACTATAAGGATGCATTTGGTTATTACAAAGAAGTAGACACCAGCTATGTTTGGAAACCTACAGATTCAGAGTGGGAATTGTTTGAAAAAATTAGGCCATTATTGGGAACAATGGCAGAGGCCACTACTGCATTTTCTGGGTCACTTTATCCAACCGCCAATTGTTTCTATGCTTACATAGTGAAAGTTAAGAGAGCACTGATTGGGGCGCAACAATCTAGAGATACATATTTGAGGAGTATGGCTGCTGCTATGCTAGAGAAATTTGATAAATATTGGGAGGAGAAGAACAATGTTATGGTTATTGCTACAATTCTAGACCCTAGGTTCAAGATGAGGTACATTAAATGGTGTTTTTCAGAGATTTTTGACCCTGCTAGGTGTGAAATTGAGATTGATGAAATCAACCGAGAGTTGGAAAGGCTCTACAACAAGTATGAGATATTAAATCGGCAAAAGATGGGTGACAATGGCACAGACAAGCAATCAACCTCAGCTTCGTTGGATACAACCAGTACAATGGCTTCTATTGCAAGTGATTTCCAGTCATTTTTGCAATCTAGTGTATCAGAAAGTTCAAAATCTGAGCTGCTGATTTATCTAGATGAACCAAATGAGGCCATAGATAACAAGAATTTCAGCTTACTCAGATATTGGAATGTGAACTGTCATAGATTTCCAGTTGTGTCTAGCTTGGCAAAGAGGTTCTTGGCTGTTCCAGTAAGCAGTGTATCATCAGAGTGCACCTTCAGTAATGCAGGTAGAGTTCTTGATGACTACAGAAGCTCTTTGAAGCCAGCCACAGTTCAGGCATTAGTGTGTGCATCTAGCTGGATAAGGGGCACTTATAATGACAACAATCATCCTCTTGTTGTGGTATGGATTCATATAATAACGTGTTCTCTTTGTTCAACATTGTTTGTCAAGTGACATTTTTTACATGCTAGTATATTTTTCTATTTTTAGGTTGGAGATGACGAAGATGATGTCGAGTCTATTGAATTCCCAAAATGTGTGGTGGCAAGCAATTAGTCTCTAGTGAGGTACATATGTTCAGTTTGTGCATTCTGTTTTATCTTGTTGCTTATAATCTTGTTAACACATTGTCATTTGTTGTGCTGTTATTGACCTATAGGAGAGGGAGAAGGGAAGGAGTGGGACTGGATGAAGGACATTTTGGCATGGAGAAGTCTTAACTGACCATGCCTTTTGTATGTTTGCATGGAAATACAGAATGGTGGAACTTCAACAATGTGTCAATGTGTCGTTCTGTTATGTTATGTTTATGCGCCCTTTCTATCTAGCTGATATAGTGATATGTGATACTCATATCGTACTTTCCAATTTGCATAAACGATGGATGGATATGGATATGTCATATGTGCTGTGACCTGTGATGGAGACATGGATGATAGATTGATAGTTCATGTCGTACTTTGCAAATTGAAATGATGCTTCCTGCTACCATGTATATATGATCGATAAATATGTGCTGTATGAGTCATTAAAGTGTATGTTAATCTCCATTTTTTTTGTCTCTGGCTCACGAGCCAAACGAGCTGGCTCGAGCTTTTTCCCGAGTCAAGCCGAGCTAGCTTTTTAGCTCGTTAGTCATAACGAGCCAGCTTGAGCCAACTCGTTATCCTACCGAGCCTGATCGAGCCGAGCCGAGTCGAGCCGAGCCGGCTCGATATCCAGCTTTAGGCTTGGACGACCGATGGACCGGGAGACCTGAGGACCAGCTGTAGTAGCTGACACGTGGCATTGACAAGCAAGAGAACATGGGGATGTGCGGTGCATGGGCTAAGTCGGGAGGAAGGTTGTGACACCCCAATTCTAAGAACAAAATTGGAGCATAATATATGTATGCCAGGATCAATTTTCATACATATATCGACATCAAAGTAAATATCAAAACAATGCTTTATTAATATATCGAACATTATTACAAAAATGACCCTCGGGTCTGAAAGAAAAGCACAGACTCTCAGTCCAACTCTAATGTAGACACGCGGAAACTGGACGCCACTCCACAGGAAGGTCGACCAGGGGCTGCGCCATCCTAGTACAAGTCATCGGTGTCGAATCCACCGTCTTCTGGGTGTTCCTGCTCCTCGTCGTAGACTCCAACGTCTGGGTGGGGTAGCAGGGGGTTCTGCGGATACATGGGTGTATGCCGAGTCTCTGAGTGATGAGTGATTGTCAACTGGGGTGATACGCATGTTCTTTGGCTTGTGTTGTGCAGGTGTCGAGCACGAATACAGTGATCAAAAGCAAGGTGAAGGTCAAGTAGACATGTGCTGTGCCGATGGACCGAGAGTGGCAAAGGGCAGACGTGAGGCTTGGAGTGAGTGACCGGTGGCCCGAGGATCAGCTATGGTGGCTGACAACCTTGGACAGCGACGAGCGAAGACTTGTGGTCACGGTGTTGCTCGGGTCGAGGACCTGGGAACGCGTGTCGGTGGATGGGGTGTACGGGCGGTGCATCCCCTCTACTGCTCGGTTTGGTGGTTGACCCACAGAAAAACCACCGAGTGGACGGTTTCCAGGTTTGGGCCTCAAAACCTGGGCGCTGATGGTTTTCGAGTTTGGGCCACAAAACTCGGGCTGAGGACGGTTTCCAGGTTTGGGCCTCAAAACCTGGGTGCTCGGGTTTGCTGAGTTTGGGCCACAAAACTCAGGCCATGGACTGCGGGTTTCCCGGTTTGGGCCTCAAAACCGGGGGTTGGCTGTGAAGGTTGGTTTCCCGGTTTGGGCCACAAAACTGGGGGCGACGTCCGAGAAAAGGACAAGCAGAGCGGTGGCGGCACGTGGCGGCAATCGGTGAGGTTGCGTCAAGGCAACGCTACCAGTTGTGCGGGCGTGGCCGTCGGATCACCACCTACCGCGAGTTGGTCCAGAATAACCCTAGGGTTTAGCTGGTTCGCTCTGTAATTAGCTAGTTCGCTCTAGGTTTTCCTGCTCTCCCAATTCCCTGCTGTAGCAACTGACATCCGCAGAGAACCATACCTCTGTGTACTGGAGATTTTGAGGAAGTGAGATCGTAATCTCACTATTGTAGCGTGTGGTAGCCACACGGTTGCAGATCGATGACTTGATTCGCATTTTGTTCGTGTTCTTCGCGTTCTTCGTTTCTCCGCGTTTTTCCCGTCACTCGATCTCCCTCTCTACTGCGTCTTTGCAAAATCCGTTTGAATCAACTTGTTCTTTATAGTGAGGAGATCATTTCCACCGAAGGAATTCATCTATCTCCTCACGAACAAGTAGATTGGGTCGATTTCGTTTTCATGGCGCCTTTTCGTTCATACTCCTTCCCTTATGATTTCTCGGTGATTGAGTTGATTTGAGCGGATGATTTCTTGGGGATAGTCTCCTAACTACCTTGTGATCATCTTCTCCAAGTTTGGGAACGTGGGATTGAGTTTTGATTCGAATTTGTGAGGATTCATGTGAGGGGCGACCAAAATCGCCCTCTCTGTTCATCCGCGGACAGTCTGCCACTGCTACCACGGACAGTCCGCGCGTCGGGGTCGGTCAGACCAGTGGCCTGACTCCGCGCTGTTGGACAAGTTCTTTTTGAACCGCGGACAGTCCGCCGTTGGAGTTCGCGGACAGTCCGGGAACGTCTAGGGGACTTGCAGCAACTGTGCTATTTTGCATTTTTAGCCGGTGGACAGTCCGGGATCGGCTGGCGGACAGTCCACAGTAGCCGCGGACAGTCCGGGACCTCAGGGCCGGACAGTCCGGGATTTGGCTGAAGCCTCCGGTTTAGTTCGCTTGCTCTCCCGGCCTCTTCGCTTGGTTTCCGGACTTCTCGTTTGGCACTAGAGTTGACCAAGGAACCTCTCTAGGTATCTTTGCTACTTGATAGCATCGGTATTTGGAGATTTCTCGACGTAGCCGTCTATCTACGTTCGGGACTTGGTTTTTGAGAGTTGAACTTGTGCCGGTGTTTTTGGCGTTTGGATTGCTATCGCTTTGTGGTGCCTCGCTGTGATCCTAGGGATCATCCACCCTCTTCCAAGGGTCGTGGGCATCACGGTTTCGATCGAAGTTTTTGGGGGTTGATTTGTGGGACAAAGGCCGAAGTTTCGAGAGAAAATTTTGAGCTCCCATTAACCCCCCCTTTGGTCGCCTTGCTATTGCATTCTCGGTCCTTCAGGTTCTAAGAGGAAGGGTGAGTACATCGAAATATACTCCGCAAGTGTAGGAAATAAATGCTTATGAGGCTAAAAACAAAGGTAGGCTGACTCTGTTTGACTCAAGCGCCTAAAGCAACATATCTTATTAAATCCTATTTCCTATGCACCTATTTACTAGGTTATAACCACAGTCTCCAATAGAACAGTAACCACACTCGGAGTCGCACCGAGCAAACCACACTCTGAGTCACACCGAGCAACCAACACTTGGAGTCCACCAAGCAACCACACTTGGAGTTGCACCAAGCACCCACACCTGAAGTCCATCAGGCAAACCACACCTGAAGTCCATCAGATGACCCGAACCAGGTCGTTACAAGGAGTCCTATGTGTATTAGTTCCATACGTCATGACATAGAAAGCTACCTTCCGTAATAACACTAGGTCTGTGCCCGAGCCTGGGAATCACTCCCGTACCAAGCAGTAACCCGCGTAGAAGAAGCCTCTGTACCCAAGTCATATGAGACTAATAACCACATAAGGCTTCTCTAACGAACTAGAACAAAACCACCAGCTAATCTCGAAGAAGTCCAAGCCCGCTCGTGACCGTGAGCACGGCTGGTATATCAGTTTTAATACTCTGCAGAATTCGCACATCTTTACCCATGAGTCATGCGTTCCCCATCACGCTAAACACTGCCAAGGTGCATAGCGGGGTCGCACTACAAGGCCTTTACAAATAAGCCACCTCCAAGTCCATTCCACACGTACCTCTAAGGTTACACCCCGTACAAAGGTCTATGACCCCCAGGGCCCCCTCGTGAGCCACTAAAACAATCCCCGTGTGAACCCTCAACTTGGAGGAAACTAATTAATTAGTCAGTCCCAGAGCCATATAGGCCTCATGGTTTGCTCTGTTTTGTCGGGTTACAGGATTCAAGAACCGGGTCCTAGGGATCCAGGCAGGATATGTCTAGCACAAGCCCAAAACCAAAACCAAAAGCAGCTGCCGAGTCCCACGGCACAAAAACCACCACACGGTCCATCATGCCGGATTTACCTACTCGCCATAATACTCATTACCAGTCCATGTTCTAGAGATCATTAATCAGAATTAATCATTAACCATCCCATCCCAAGATAGCCGGGCTAAGCATGACTTCTACCCAACACATCCTAAACCAGGTGTCAAGGAAAATATAATAAAGTGCTAGTAAACCATATCATGGGATTCAATTTAAGACTACATGCAACTACTGAATCTAACTACTCTAACTCAAAATAAAATAAATACAGGAGGAAGATGTTCAAGGACACTTGCCTGCGGGCTGGGTCGGCGCGACGAAGGCACAAGGCCAATCCTGGGGTACCGCGTAGCTCGCACTCGCCGGATCAAACATTATCACATGGCCCAAACAAAGCATAATAAGAAACAGTACATCAACAGTATGAAAACAGAACATAAATAGATCTAACACATAGAGCTCGACGAGACGAATCTAACGCGAGTTGAACGGGTCTAAACGGAGTTAAAGAGCAAGTTATGGGCTTTTGAAAATGGGTGGCAAAACTGTAAATCATTTGAACACAAATTCGTATTTTAAATAATTCAAAACTGAATTTTAAAGGCAACAGGACCGAGCATCAATTATTTCGAAATTGAGGGGGCTAGCTTGTAAGAAAAACATGACTCAGAAAACAGGGTTTTTATTTGACCAAAACTGAGGGGCTAGATTGCAAGTATATGTGCACTATGTTGCGCACTCGGTCCACGGTGCATGGACCGGGGAAAATCTGTGAGAGTAGTCCATGGTAAACCGTGTCCACAAACATGAATTTGTATTTGGAGATGTATTTCTAGAATTATTTTTCTAAGGAAAAACAGCCACAAATCAAAATGACATCATGCTAGTGTCATGCTAGTGTCATCAAGCCAACAGGACCGCCTGCATGCTTCTACTTGTCGATAGGAGCGCGGTGTTCGTGTGCGTGGCTGCGCGGCGGTGCGCGTCTGTGCGTGGCGGCTGACGAGGCCAGAGCACGGCGACGCCATGGAGCTGGGCGGCGGCGCTTCGCCGGGGTGGCGCTGTGGTGCATGATGGGGCAAGGTGAGGGTGCCAAGGTGAAGCTCACAGCGAGGAGGACTCTATAGGAAACCCTAGCCGGTGGCACACTGTGGCTAGGACGGCGCCAGACTCATGAAGTGCACGGCGGCGCCATGCGGCGGCAATCTCCTTGACATTCGCGGTTCACGATCTACAGCGCGGTAGGGACAGCGGGAGTGAGTGGGAACGGACCGGAGGCTCACCGCGGGGTAGAAGATGCAGTTCGGGGTGCCAAGAGAGGCCTGGAGGGGAGGAGTCGGCGGCGAGGCGACGTCTGCGACCCGGAGCGTGGCGAGGTTGATTGGTGGAGGTGTCTTCGACGTGGTAGTACCCCGAAGGAGGACTCCCTGGGTGCGTCGTGAGCCCGCTATTCCATCGGTGTGCAGAAGATCGGCGGTGGCCGCTTCTCGGTGGCGTGGTGGGGTCGGAGAAGTGGTTTGAGCCGCTCGTCTATGGCGGCGGAGTGTCGGTGGAGAAGGCCACTAGGGTTTTAGGGACCCGATCGAGTGCTGAGGATGCGCCTCTTGTAGGCGGAGGGCCGAGGGTGGCGGCTGCATCCGATCTCTTCAGATTTATCCCGGTGGAGGCGGGAGCGCGTAGGGCGGATCTGTTGCACGTGCTTGCTCAGGAGGCGGCGCGGGGTAGGGGAAAACGCTGACAGGTGGGGCCCTCCGCGCTGCGAGAGGGAGTGAGGGAAGGGGCAGCGGGGCGGCGTCTCTGGCTGGCCACGTGGGGGAGGAAGCTGGGCTCGGCGCGGTTGTGGGCCGATGGCGCGTTGGTGTGGGCCGGCTGGGTGAGGGGAAAATGGGGAGGTGGTGGTGGACTGGGCCGCGAGGGAAGAACAGGTCGGAAGCAGGGGAAAGAAGGGGAGGTGGCCGGGGAAAGCTCGCTTGGCCCAACCTGAAGGAGGGAGCAGGCTGGGGGAAAATGAAAGGGGATCCGGCCCATGCGGTGAAGGGGAAAGGGCTGGAGCGGGCTGGAAAGGGGAAAACGGAGAGAGTTTGGGTCCTTTGCCTCTTTCTTCTTTTCTTTTTATTTTACAATCCTTTTCCAAATTCAATTTGAAATCCAAATTCAAATCTATTTGAAATCAAAAACAAGTTTGAAAATTTTGGAAATATTTCCCTAGGTTTTGCAAATAAAACTATGATTTTGAATTTTGTAAAATTTTCATAAATCTTTTACTTGTTCTCTAAATAGAATAAATTTGATTCGCCCTATATGGGTTTAATAAAAATTATGCAACAACATGAATGCAAGAAATATCTGGTTAGAATTTTCCCTCCATCTAGGATTTTGGCCATTTTCTTATTAAATTCTAATTTATTTTAATTAATTTAACACCCGGGGTGTTACAAAGGTGATGGCGTCATGACACTTGGTGGGAGGCCGAGAAGGATGGCGAATGCACTGTGCCCGGCGTGGAGGCTCGACATGCTTCGGCATCGGTGCTGGAACTCAGGGTGTGCGAACCACATCCTGTCTACGGTGCGATTTCGGTAGCTGAGCCTCAAAAAGCTACCCTCGACGGTTTCAGAGTTTGGGCCTCAAAACTCGCGGTGGTCGGTTTTCGAGTTTGGGCCTCAAAACTCGGCGTGGACGGTTTCTAGGTTTGGGCCTCAAAACCTGGGCTCGCGGGTTTCAGAATTTGGGCCACAAAACTCAGTCAGAGGACAGGTTTCCCGGTTTCAGCCTCAAAACCGGGGGAAGGCCCAGGTTTCCCGGTTTCGGCTTCAAAACCGGGGGGAGGTCCGCAAAAAGGACGGTCAACGCGTGGCGGCGCGGAGAGGCTGGCGTGGCGGCACAGCTATCCGCGAGGAAGGCACGGCGGTCCGCAGGGCGGCACGTGGCAGCATCTTGAGGCTTGCGTCGAGGCGAAGCTAAGGATGAGGAAGGAGCGTGGCCGTTAGATCGTCAACCAGCAGAGTTGGACCGGGATACCCCTAGGGTTGGCTGCTTCGCTCTTGTATCTAGGAGTAGAAGGGGACTATTGTTATTAGGCTATAAAGAAGAAAGGCGCCCCTCCTCTCTCTCTATCCTGGCAGTCATTTGTTCCTGAGCTCTCTCTCTCACTAGCCCCCGCTTAGGTTCTAATCATACCTCGCTGCTAGAGATCCACAGAGAGACTCCAATCATACCTCTGTGCTTTGGGATTTTCAGGAAGTGACACTGTAATCTCACGATTGTCTCGTGTGGTAGACACATGGTTGAAATCCCGAATCGATTCACGTTTTGAGTTTTTGTGCTTCGCGTTCTCGGTTTTGCCTTGCCGGAGGTTTGCTTAGTTCTTCCTCTCTGAGGAATGGTTTTCGATTCCACTTGAGCACACTTCTTCTAGATCGTGAGGCGCATCTTTTTGCCGAAGGAATTCGTCTCAAACCTCTCGAGCTAGTAGATCGACCGATTTTTGCGTTTGATCGGTTTTCTCTCTGTTTCCCCCAAATCTTTTTGATTCACTGATTTGGAGTTAGGTTCCAGCCATGATCTCTCAGGAGTAGCTCACTAACATCTGAGTGACCTCTCAGATTGAGTCCTAGCCCTAGAGCTCTTGATTCGGAGGAGATCGGGTTGAATCACCGAAGAACTGTGCAGTTTTCGGGGGCATCGGACACTGGTCACGGGAGCATCGGACGCTGCTGTTCATAGCATCGGATGCTCCGGTGACACGTGTCAGTTCTGGTGTTTTTGAGTGGACATCGGACGCTGGGCATCGGATGCGTCCGTTGGTCATCAGACGCACCGGAGCCTGAGCATCGGACGCTGACCTATTACTGTAGCAGCGTCTCATGGTCATGCAGTAAGGTTCTAGAAAGAACCTGTTTGCATCGTACGCGTCTGTTGGGTTGGCATCGGACGCTGCCAGCGTCCGATGCAGTGAATTCTTCACTATTTCGTCCACGATTCGTTTGTCCGGCTTCAGATTTCGATTCAGGCTTTGGCGTTGGACTTCTTGGGTTGTGTAGTGACCCGCTGTGCTTCTAGGAAGCATCCACCCTACAGCTAGGGTCGTGGACACTTGCAAGCCTGTGTCTTGCTTTTGGGTTGACTTTCTAGGACAAGGGCTATCTATTTCTCGAGAAGAAATTTGAGGCTCCCATTCACCCCCCTCCCTCTGGTCACCAATTCGGTCCTTCAATTGGTATCGGAGCCGGTTAAGGATCTTCTCTACCTTAATCGGTTTCGGATCCTAAGGGCGACATGGATCGATGGAACGGCAAGGCTCCCTACTCTGATGGGACAAACTACCCCTATTGGAAGATTCGGATGCGTGCCTATCTAAGCAGCATCAGTTCTTCTATCTGGGAGATATGTGAGAACGCTCAGTACGAGGTCCTTGCGGCTCGTGTGGGTCAGATCCAGATTGACCAACATGAGGCCAACTCAAAGGCTCGTAACTCTCTCTTGGCCAACATCTCCCTTCCTGAGTTCGAGCGTGTTTCCGAGCTACAGACTGCTCAAGAGATTTGGGTGAAGCTTTAGAGCTATCACGAGGGGACCGTTCAGGTCAAGACCAGACTCTTTGAGACATACAAGCAGGAATACGAGAACTTTGTTCAGTTGGAGGGAGAGATGATTGACGCTATGTTCGCTCGTATCCAAACGATTGTGAACAAGATGCGTGCCAATCGGGCTAACCTACCTTATGATGATCATGAGAGGGCACTCAAGCTTCTATATGCCCTGGATCGGAAGGTATGGGAGGTGAAGGTGTCGACCATTATTGAGTCTCCTGCTTACGACACCCTCACCGTGGATGAGCTATTCAGCAAGCTCAAGTCCACCGAGATCGATCACTTGACTCAGGCCAAGCTGAAGAACCCAGCTTCTCATTCCATGGATTTGGTCTAAGGCAAGGGTGGATCGACTCTTTCCGCTGACACTTCACCACCTCTCTTTGCTTTGTCTTCTTTGCTTTCAGTGACAGAGGAGCAGGTTGAGGCATTGGAGGATGATGAGCCTGCCCTCATCATCACCCAGTTCTCGCGGTTTCACAACAACCGCTTGAATCGCCGGCATGGTGGCGCACGTGAGGGCTGCTACGGATGTGGAGATCCGGATCACTTCGTCGCGAACTGCGCCAAGCGTGACAAGAACTTCCCCGGCAAGAACCGCAACTCTAGGCACAAGGCCAAGCTGGAGAACAAGGATGAGAA
Organism: Coix lacryma-jobi var. lacryma-jobi; assembly: GCA_009763385.1. Classification (NCBI taxonomy): domain Eukaryota; kingdom Viridiplantae; phylum Streptophyta; class Magnoliopsida; order Poales; family Poaceae; genus Coix; species Coix lacryma-jobi. The sequence continues at coordinate 94,255,830 of CM019824.1, forward strand.
GAAGAAGAAGGGCAGCTACCGCTGGGAGGATGTGGAGAAGGCTTTCGACGCTGGGCGGTGTGCCTTCATCGCCACCATCAGCGACGGAGAGAAGACCTCCGATGGTGACTCCAGCGATGACGGGTCTGAGCACAAGATGGAAGAACGCTTCAACGGACTCTGCTTCTTCGGCAACTCCTCCAAGGGATTCTGCACCATGGCCTTGGACGAAGAGGACCACAAGTGCCAGGCAAAGGACGACGACGACGACGACAATGATGCTTCCGAGGTATCAACCTCTTCTCTTGTCGATCATCTTACCGGTGAGCGTGATTCTCTTGTCGACATAGTTCTCGGTTAGGACAAGCAACTCGAGCGAGCTATCCGAGAGCGCAACGAGTTTAAGGCTAAGATGAATGAGGCGCTTAAGGATCTTGAGTTCGCTAGGTCCGAGGTGAAGGTGACCGATGAGGAGGAGTGTGAGGAGTGCACGATGCATATGACAAACTTTGCCACCCTGCAAACCAAGTATGCCTCTTTGATTGAGGTGTATGATGAGCTGAAGAGTAGGCTAGACTTGGTGGGTGATTGCAAAGAGTGTCCCTCCCTGAAGAAGGAGCTGGAGGAAGTGAGGCCTTCTTTGCTGGGTGCGTGCAAGCTTTGTCCTAGCTTGCGAACTAAGTTGGCAGGAGTTAATGCCAAGCTTGCTGAAGCCATGAAAGCTAGCTCAGTTAGCACCTTGCCCGCTCCATGTGAGCAATGTGTGGGGATGGAGCTTGAGATTGCCAACTGTCGGCATGAAAGGATGCAGACCGAGGAGGAAAACACATACCTTCGGTCCATCCTGAGTTGGGTGTCATGCAGTGAGCCTCAGTTGGGCATGATGATCAGTCAGTACAAGAGGGGAACTGATTGCTCGGGAGTAGGCTTTGCTTCAGGTAGGAAGGGCACTAGTATCTTTGGCAAGATCGGTGAGTTTAGCGGAGTGAACCCGAGTGAGAAGCCATCCGTTGTCCCTAAGCTCACCAAGATCACTTCACCTGAGCCTCCCAAGCCTATCACCAAGGATGGAATCCTTGATGAACCTCCCAAGGCTCCACCTCCCAAACCTAACCATCTTAGGAACACACTTGACACCCTTCCTGACGTCTCTAGTGATCCCCTTCCGAGAGGCAAGCAGCCGGCTAGAGTGCACAACCCTCGCAACCATAGGAACCAACAACCCAAGAGAGTGGTGAGGTTCGAGTGTGAGTACTGTCACCGTGAGGGTCACCTAGCCGAGTTTTGCTTTCGGAGGAAGAGAGACGCTAGAAAGGAGTTGGAGCTGAACAACCAGGCCAGGCACCACCCTCTCCACGGTGTGCAAGGTCGGGGAGTTCAGAGGCAGGGCGCTAGACCTGGAGGTGCACCCCCTCAGGTGGCTAGGCCCCAGGCAGCTAGACCACGGGGTGGTGGTCGTGCCCGTCGCGGTTCCGGTCGTCCTCAATATGATTGTGAGCTGAGTGTAAGAGGCTTTGCTGCACAGTCCCATAGCGGACCACCTTTTCAGCACGGTGGTGATCGCTTTGCTCAAATGGAACATGTTGGTGAGTTTGGAGGTTTTCCGTTCCATAGCAGACCACCCTTTTAGGTTGGTGGTGATCGCAATCCACCCATGGGACGAGGACAGTTTGGTGTTGCCTGTAACACTTTTTCTGGGCCTATGACACAGCACTGGTATCCTTCTCAGTATACTAACCCCAGTGTTGTGCCATATGCTCATTTCCTGCCTTTCTATTGATGCAGGAACTTCGGTTGGAGGACATGTGGCTCATGGATTCCGGGTGTTCGCGCCACATGACCGGAAAGAAGGAATGGTTCTCTAGCCTTAACCCCGTGGTGCACAAGGAGTACATCACTTTCGGGGATAATAGTCGAGGTAAGGTTGTTTGTCATGGAGCTATTCGGCTCAATGAGAATTTCGTTCTTAAGGATGTTGCTTTGGTTTCTAACTTGCATTTTAATTTACTTTCTGTTTTGCAACTCCTAGAGGATGATTTTGAAGTGCGTTTTAAGAAGGGTTTGAGTCGTGTTTTGGACCCTCGGGGAGATCTAGTTTGTTGGATCATTCCTTTTGGTCGTGTTTTCAGAGCCAATCTTTCTCGCTCTGTCGGCTCTTCTAGATGTTTGATGGCTGGTCCTTCTTCTGATTTGTGGAAGTGGCATAGGAGGCTCAGTCACTTGAGTTTTGACTTGCTTGCAAGACTTAGCTCACTTGGCCTAATCCAAGGATTGCCCAAGCTTAAGTTTTAGAAGGACCTTGTTTGCCATCCTTGTCATCACGGGAAGATGGTTGCTGCTTCTCACCCACCTGTTAATCAGGTGATTACAAAGCGACCTGGCGAGATTTTACACATGGACACTGTTGGTCCAGCTCGGGTTTGCTCAGCAGGTGGGAAGTGGTACGTTCTAGTGATCGTTGACGATTTTTCGAGGTACTCTTGGGTGTTCTTCATGGAGGATAAGGATGAAGCTTTTTCTTTTTCTCGTGATTTGATTTTGAGGTTGAAAACTGAGTTTCCCCCTGATACTATTAGAGCTATCCATAGCGATAATGGTATTGAGTTTGATAACTCACAGTTTGCCTCTTTCTGTTCTTCTCATGGAATCGAGCATCAGTTTTCTTCTCCTTATGTCCCCCAGCCGAACGATGTTGTTGAGCGCAAGAACCGGACCCTTGTTGAGATGGCCAGGACGATGCTCGATGAGCATAGGACTCCTAGAAGTTTTTGGGTCGAGGCGATCAACACCGCTTGCCATGTTTCAAATCGCATCTTTCTTCGAGCTTTCAGGAAGAAGACTTCTTATGAGTTGTGTTTGGGACGGGTACCCAAGGTGTCTCATTTTAAGGTGTTTGGGTGTAAGTGCTTTGTCCTGAAGCAAGGCAATTTGGACAAATTTGAATCTCGCTCTGCTGATGGTGTGTTTCTTGGTTATGCTTCACATTCGCGTGCTTATCGAGTTCTTAACCTTGAGACTAACCGGATAGTGGAGACCTGTGAGGTCACATTCGACGAGACTATGCCTTTTGTTTCTTCTGCTTTTGATGTTGCAGGAGATTGGAGAGATGATCTTGGTGGAGGAGGAGCAGGAAAATGCCGATTGGGGTGATACCGAGCCAACTCCACTGGCTGCCCCTGTCGACCCTGCGATGACTACTTCAGCTCAAGGACCCGATCCCACTACTTCTTCTTCATGGGGTCCTCTTGAGCCACCTCTCCAGTGAGCACCGGCTGCACCTGAGGGAGCGACAACATCAGGCGAGGGGGAGGCTACTGTTGATGGTCCTTAAACACCTATTTTACCATCAACAATTTACCCTTAAGTCCACCAAAAAGGCATGAAATGTAGTCAAATAGGTTTCAAACTAACCAAATTCCACATGTCCATAGATTTTTATTTGAATGCAGGATTTGGACCAAATTTAGAGAATGGACCCACCAGGAGACGAGCCCACTCACCAGGACCCATTTGGGCCCGAGTGGGGTGGTGCCCGCCAGCCAGAGGTGGCGCCCGCCACATGGAGAGGCCCAACTCCCCCCCTTTGCCACGTCACTGATCCGTGTGACCATACCAAGGCCAAATCTTGGCCCTTGGTCACTAGGTCAGTGGCATCGAACGGTTCAGGAGTGAGTGGCATGGATCAAGGCCGAATGGCGGTTACTTGGACATGCAACCGACCTACCAACCACCTCTCTGGAGCTCCTGGATGCCGTTGAAGCAAAGGCGGTGCATCCAACGGTTGTGAGGGTGGCGGCCGCCACCTAGGGCTGGCGCTCGCCACTAGGGTTAGCCCTAGGTCGGCTGGCTGCCCCCTATAAGTACCCCCCTCACTCCTCAAGACTATAAATACCCCCCTGAGGCATCACTTCACAATATCCCATACCACACCAAGAAGCAACACAAGCAAGTGAGAGTTAGGTTAGAAGCTCAGAGAGCTTAGGCAAGTAGGTAGCTAGTAGAGCAAGGCATCTTTGCCCTCGCGGAAGCGCTGCTCAAGGCTTAGCTCAAGAGTAGAGGCGTGTGAGTGATCGGTCCTGGAGCTGGGAAGAGTCTTCCTTCCTCTCCAGTTCAGGTTTTGCTCTTGTTACTCAAGCACTTTACTATATTCTATTTTGTCATTTCAAGTATTACTTTATTCTACTTATCAGTATTGAGTGGTATACTTGATTGATTGCTTGAGTGCCTAGCTATCCTACAGATCAATTCACTTAGCCATAGTAGTTAATCTCTAGTGAGCTTAGTGTTTGATCTTTGCCAATAGGTTGCTTAGTTAGTTTAGTGTTTATCTTATTAAGTCAAGTATTTGCTCTGACGTCCGCAAGGGTGTCTCTATTCAAAGCTAGGGTAGAGATAGTTAGAATATAGTTAAGCGTGGTGCTTAGTTATAGACTTACCTTCAGATACGGCTGGACCCCCGGATAGCTGTGGTAGCAAGCAGGTGGTGACAGCCCTGTGCGCCTTGAATTCCACCACGTGGTTGGCCCAGTTTAACAGTAAGGCTCGTTGTGCTAGCGTTCAACCTAAGTTAGTGGTAAAGGCTAGTACGCCTCGATACTTGATAAGATAGGAATAAAACTTTACTTAACTTAGTTGCTTTATTGGCATTTGCCTGTCTTGCTTCGTAGTTATCTTGCTCTGTGGTTATCTAGGAGTAGTTAGTAGTTGGTAGTTAGTAGTTAGTAGTTAGTACTTAGTTAGTTATCCTTAGTTATCACATTCTATCTATCTATCTAGTTATCCACCTTACCTTACCACCCATTTCATCCTTACCTATCCACCCACATATTCTTTCTAGCCTTCCATCTCCTCTTTTCCCTTCTCTCCTTTTCCCATTTCTCTTTTCTTCAACTCTCATCCCCTCCTTGACTCGACTCATACATCACCCTAGCCTTCCCTTGGGATCAAATAAATCGACACCTGGTACTCCCAGGCGAAGTGCTACTATGATAGTTCTATGCGCTTGCAGAATCTCCTCTTGGTAGATTACAATCTCTCTAGCTAGCTCCTACTAGTGTCGGGATTGACAACCCCGCTTGGCATTAGTAGATAGCTGCTTTAGCTTCACTCCTTTAGGTATAGTGACCGGACTTGCTTCAAGCACTTCTGACACTGTTGCCTGGAATAGATTCCATAGTCTGCTCCTAGTAACGACGTTGGCTAGTGTCAACAAGCATTTCTGGGCCGTTACCGGGGATAGTTGCCTAGCTCTATCTTTAGTGAAGCTAAGAACTACCAACAAGCATTTCTGGCGCCGTTGCCGGGGAAGGCAATCGGTGTATCGGTTGAGTCCGTGTCGAATTTATCTTCGCTTAAGCTCCCGCTTAGCGAATCCCATCTTACCCCATTCTTTCTTTCCTTAACTCTTCTTATCTTTTTCCTTCATCTTCTTCAACTTTTTTCTTTATTATCTCGTTCTATCTTCACGATGGCCAATAAGACCATTCTTGAGTTTTCTGCTCCTTCTGCCGCTAATGTAGCGATAGGACCAGACGTGATCGATGCCAACCTCAATTTTGAGTTGAAACCGGCTCTGATCACGATGGTCCAAGCTAGCCCGTTCTGTGGCAAAGCTCATGAGGATGCCAATGCGCACCTCCAACAATTTTTGGAGATTTGCGGCACCTTCACCATTAAGGGGATAACCCAAGAAGCCATCCGTCTTTGTCTCTTTCCCTTTTCTCTTCTAGGAAAAGCGAAGCAATGGTTCTATACCGATCGCAACGCTGTAGACACATGGGACAAGTGTTCCAATGCTTTTCCCGCTAAATTCTTTCCGATGGGCAAGACGAATGCTCTGCGCAACAAAATCTCTAGCTTTACGCAACAAGCCGAGGAATCTATTCTCGAGGCTAGGGAGAGGTTGCAAGAGTATGTCGTTGCTTGTCCACAACACGGTATGGAGGACTGACTATTGATCCAGAACTTCTACCCTGGCCTAACCCCTCTCTCTAGAAGCCATTTGGATGGCACCACCGGCGGTGCATTCTTTTCTCTGAATGTTGCAGATGCTAAGGCTCTCATAGAGAAGATGGTGTCGAACCAAGGATGGAATGACGAGAGACTGCAGCCCCGTAAGCGAGGTATACATTCCCTTAAGGAGGCCGACATGATCGTGGCCAAGATGGACCTGCTGGCAAAGAAGCTGGACAGCTGTGAGAAGATGAACCAACAAGAGAGTGTCCAATCTCTGGAATCCTACATGACTTGTGAAGTCTGTGGAGAAACCGGACATTCTGGGAGCCACTGCCCCGAGCTACATGAAGATTTGAACTTCATCAACAACAACAACAGTTTCCGTCAACAGAATCAAGGATGGAATCAGCCTGCAAACTCTCAAGGTAACAATTCATTCCCCCGCTCTAATTTTCATAATTCTGATAATTTCTCATTCTTGAAAAATTTAGTTTACTCACAAGGTAGAACAACTGAATTTTTGAATAAGAAATTAATGTCGAATGATAAAACCCTTGAGAATATAAATGCTAAATTGGAAGATTTCTCATCTGCTCTGAAAAATCAACTTAGCTTTAATAAGATGTCAGAAACCCAATTAGCTCAACTTGCTGCTATCATACCATCTTTTGAATCTGGCAAAATTTCTGCTAAACCTGACATGGAAACTGCAAATATGGTTGAAATAAAATATTTTAACTATTATGAAGATCAAACCATGACTATTAAAAAGGGTGATCCTGGTAGTCCCATAATTAGATGCTCAATCTTTGGTGAAGTCTTTAAAAAAGCCATGTGCGATTTAGGATCGAGTGTGAAGATTTTATCTAAAGGTTTCTATGAAAACTCGTTCTTTCCACCCATGTCATCCACATCTGCCTATGTTGTGCTAGCTGATCAATCCACTTGCTATGTAGAAGCAATAGTTAATGATTTACCTGTTCATATTAGAGGTTTCTATGTTCCTGCTGATTTCATAATATTAGATATGGGAAATAGGAAAGATGTGCCTCTAATCTTAGGTAGACCCTTCTTGAACACTGTTGATGCTTGCATATATGTGGGAAGTGGTAAAATGCAAATGACATTAGGAGGGAGGAAGGAAATATTCTCCTTTTCCCGTGGTCCCGCATATGCCGCTAACATGCAGGTAGCAAAACCCGTTCGTACCAAGAAGAGGCGCCCAAGAACAAGGTGGAACATAAAGAAAGAATCACCTCCTCCTGAGTTGTGTAATTCACATAACAAAGGAGAGGTGCCAAAAGAAGAAGAACCTGATGAAGTACAGAGAGAAGAAGTGCCCAAGGAAGAAGAAGATCCACCCGATAAGGATGAAACTCCATGGACCTAAGGTATGGTTTTACCTTTAATTTTTCCTTCAATTTTTCCTTTTTCGAATAAATAACATATGTCATGCATGCAACTAAAAAAAATATATCACCAGTTATCATTAGTTATATGCATAGGTATATGTTAACTTAGTTAGAATAATAAAATATCATAATAGGATAGTTTCCCTTTTCACAACATTAGATAGTTTCCCTTTTTTTTAATAAAATGAGAACAAGAGCTCCGACCGAGAAAGAAGAAGACCCTTCACCACGCAAGAAGCCAGCTTGGGGGAGACTCCCGCTCCAATAAGGTATGTCTCAAGCCTACACTTTACATTCAGTTCTTAAATTCTATATCTTTTGAATGTCACATGCTTGCCTAAATAACCATTCCATGAATCAAATTGATAAAATCTGCTTAAACAAGTTGAAACCTGAATAAGATTTGAAATATGTCATGCAAATGCTATTGTTATGGTTTGAATAACTGGTCTTATCTAAGTTGTTGCTTTTGTGGGTTGCACATGCTTTAACTGAAATCATGCTTAGTGAATAAAGTTAGTAAGAAATGGAGTAATTATTTAAACTTGCTAAGGTGAAATTAGGACCTAATCTGGAGGATTTCTTTTAAAAATTATGAAAACCTTGCTAAAAAGTTCCTCCTAGATTTTATCCCATCCCACCACCAGCCAAATATTTGTTAGTCATTAGTCAAAACCACAAAGAGCTTTGTTTGTGTTGAGCTTTGTTAGACCTCATAGATCTTAGTAGAGAAGCTTATCATATCTTTTGAATCAAGATTCACACACACCCACCATAAATTGCCTACTTTCCACTTTGGAAGTTTGCAACCACCAAATAAATTGCTCATTCTCTACACCGAAGATATGCAATACCCTGCCAAACATCCCATTGCTAGCCTTATGCTATTCCTACACTGGGAATAAGCATTTCTCTCTCTTTCCCTACTCATTTCAAAAATCCTTTCCTGTAGATAACTTGGGGAAATCTAGAGCTAAAAAAAAGAGAGAGAAAAATGAGCAAAGTAGCTCAAGAAAGGACTATGTCCTGAAAAAAAAAGAGTGAGCAAAGAAGCTCAAAAGAGGACTATGTCCTAAGAAAATGTGAGGACACATCTTTTGTCTACTCACTATGTATCCAAAAAAAAGAGAGAGAATTATCATTAGCTCTAGACCCCAGAAATTAACTAGGAAGGATTATGAAATATCTCTCTATACACTTCCACATAACCACACATGCACATCTTGATCAATTTTTATGATTTGCTGCTCCTTATGATCTGAGTGTCTAGCTTAGCAATAAACATCAGGCAATTTGCTCATGATTCTTAGCCTACCTATAACTCCACATATCATTCTTTAGAAATAGGAGAGGCTACATTTTGGCCTAAGTGAGGATTTAAACACCATTGAGTGATTGAGTGAATCTTGGAGGACTTAAGCAAGTTGTTATCTTTTGAAAACTTTGAAAAACCTCCAGACAGAATCCTAGTCAAACCTAAGCAAGATAAAAGTTTCCTATCTACTGCTTTATTTCACTCTTGCATGTTTGAAGTGAAAAGCTATAAGCCCCACATTGCTATGATTAATGATATATGCTAAGTTATTTCTCACTATACAATATGCACTTGCATACATCTTAAGTTGCTATCTATTTCATGCTCAATGCTTAAACCGCATTGTTGCTCGAGGACGAGCAACAGGTTAGCTTGGGGGAGCTTGTTGATGGACCTTAAACACCTGTTTTACCATCAACAATTTACCCTTAAGTCCACCAAAAAGGCATGAAATGTAGTCAAATAGGTTTCAAACTAACCAAATTCCACATGTCCATAGATTTTTATTTGAATGAAGGATTTGTACCAAATTTGGAGAATGGACCCACCAGGAGACGAGCCCACTCACCAGGACCCATTTGGGCCCGAGTGGGGTGGCGCCCGCCAGCCATAGGTGGCGCCCGCCACCCAAATGTGGCGCCCGCCACATGGAGAGGCCCAACTCTCCCCCTTTGCCACGTCACTGATCCGTGTGACCATCCCAAGGCCAAATCTTGGCCCTTGGTCACTAGGTCAGTGGCATCGGACGGCTCAGGAGTGAGTGGCGTGGATCAAGGCCGAATGGTGGTAACTTGGACATGCAACTGACCTACCAACCGCCTCTCTGGAGCTCCTGGATGTCGTTGAAGCAAAGGCGGTGCATCCAACGGTTGTGAGGGTGGCGGCCGCGACCTAGGGCTGGCGCCCGCCACTAGGGTTGGCCCTAGGTCAGCTGGCTGCCCCCTATAAGTACCCCCCTCACTCCTCAAGACTATAAATACCCCCCTAAGGCATCACTTCACAATATCCCATACCACACCAAGAAGCAACACAAGCAAGTGACAGTTAGGTTAGAAGCTCAGAGAGCTTAGGCAAGTAGATAGCTAGTAGAGCAAGGCATCTTTGCCCTCGCGGAAGCGCTGCTCAAGGCTTAGCTCAAGAGTAGAGGCGTGCGAGTGATCGGTCCTGGAGCTGGGAAGAGTCTTCCTTCATCTCCAGTTCAAGTTTTGCTCTTGTTACTCAAGCACTTTACTATATTCTATTCCATCATTTCAAGTATTAGTTTATTCTACTTATCAGTATTGAGTGGTATACTTGATTGATTGCTTGAGTGCCTAGCTATCCTATAGATCAATTCACTTAGCCATAGTAGTTAATCTCTAGTGAGCTTAGTGTTTGATCTTTGCCAATAGGTTGCTTAGTTAGTTTAGTGTTTATCTTATTAAGTCAAGTATTTGCTCTGACGTCCGCAAGGGTGTCTCTATTCAAAGCTAGGGTAGAGATAGTTAGAATATAGTTAAGCGTGGTGCTTAGTTATAGACTTACCTTCAGATACGGCTGGACCCCCGGATAGCTGTGGTAGCAAGCAGGTGGTGACACCCTTGTACGCCTTGAATTCCACCACGTAGTTGGCCCAGTTTAACAGTAAGGCTCGTTGTGCTAGTGTTCAACCTAAGTTAGTGGTAAAGGCTAGTACGCCTCGATACTTGATAAGATAGGAATAAAACATTACTTAACTTAGTTGCTTTATTGACATTTGCCTGTCTTGCTTCGTAGTTATCTTGCTCTGTGGTTATCTAGGAGTAGTTAGTAGTTAGTAGTTAGTTAGTTATCCTTAGTTATCACATTCTATCTATCTATCTAGTTATCCACCTTACCTTACCACCCATTTCATCCTTACCTATCCACCCACATATTCTTTCTAGCCTTCCATCCCCTCTTTTCCCTTCTCTCCTTTTCCCATTTCTCTTTTCTTCAACTCTCATCCCCTCCTTGACTCGACTCATACACCACCCTAGCCTTCCCTTGGGATCAAATAAATTGACACCTGGTACTCCCAGGCGAAGTGCTACTATGATAGTTCTGTGCGCTTGCAGAATCTCCTCTTGGTAGATTGCAATCTCTCTAGCTAGCTCCTACTAGTGTCGGGATTGACAACCCCGCTTGGCATTAGTAGATAGCTGCTTTAGCTTCACTCCTTTAGGTATAATGACCAGACTTGCTTCAAGCACTTCTGACACTGTTGCCTGGATTAGATTCCATAGTCTGCTCCTAGTAACGACGTTGGCTAGTGTCAACAAGCATTTCTTGGCCGTTACCGGGGATAGTTGCCTAGCTCTATCTTTAGTGAAGCTAACAACTACCAACAGCTACTTCGGCGAGGCAGGCGCCCCGAACCATTCAGCAAGCACACCCCCGCAGCAGATGATCGACGGCATCGACCAGCAAGTCACGCGGTCGCAAGCATATGAGATCTCACACTTTGCTCATTCTGCATTCGTTGTTTCTTTTGAGCCCAAAGATGTTGGACACGCTCTTTCTGATCCTAACTGGGTTAATGCCATGCATGAGGAGTTAGAGAACTTTGAACGAAACCAAGTTTGGACCCTAGTTCCACCTCCACCAGAATCCCACCCTATAGGTACCAAATGGGTTTTCAAAATCAAACAGGGTGAGGATGGGATGGTAGTGAGGAACAAGTCTAGGCTAGTAGCCCAAAGTTTTTGCCAGAAAGAGGGGATAGATTATGAGGAAACCTTTGCCCCTGTAGCCCATTTAGAAGCCGTTAGGATCCTTCTAGCTTTTGCAGCTTCGAAGGGTGTTGACGCTCACTAATGCTCATAATTAACCATCAGCTATTGCATGAAATGACACTAAATGAATCGCAAAGCATAGTTGTAGGGTTTGAAACTAACAAGTTCCACGAGTTTTGGTGCTCTCACTTGTTTTGTAGGACATCCATGTTTTTACCATATAAAAGTATCTCAAGTGATGAATTGGAGTGCACCGTTGCGAAGAGCTCGTCGAGACGATCGAAACGGACATATCATTTGCTATATTCGGAGTCTCGGATGAAAAGATATTAATTTTGCAACGAAATCTGCAAAAGAAGGATCTAGAACACACCAGAAGACACCACGAGGCGGGCCACCACATGGGCCCACTGGGCCAGACTGACCGGTCCCACTTGGAGATCGACCGGTTGGCCACGGAGGTCGTTTCGCCACCGCCTTCTGGAACCTTCTTCCACCGCCTCCTAGGATGCATCTCCACCGTCCCTGAAGTCGGTTTGATCCAACGGTGGGCGATAAACGTGACACGGATCGATGACATGGCAATTCCTTGCCCCCTACTCCACCTCGGGCTATATAAGCAACCCTAGACCCCCCTCTCCAGGCATCTCCATCTTCATTATTCATCTCCACATCAGAAACTAGGGTTTCAATTAGAAGTAGAGGTCCCTCTAGATGAATCTCTTCTAGTTCATCTAGAATTAGATCTAGTTCATCTAGTTGTAATCAAGAGCCAGCTATCAAGTAGAAGACTAGTTACCCCTCTAGTTAGGTTTAGAACCTAGTCTTATACTAGAACTAGAAGAGAGAGAGAGAGAGAGGAAGAGATCAAGAAGGAGCTCCGGCCTGTCGGATCAACTTCTTCATCTTGTACCTGTGGATTCAAGTTCATCGTCAACTTGCTTCAACGATTGTTTCGGTAATCAACGTCTATATTTAAGTTTGAGCCATTGTTCTTATTATTCTTAAGATTTATGACTCTCTTTTGAGTACTTTAATTCTAAGTTGCTCTAGAGTTAGAGTAGTTGGATAGTGTAAGCGTGGTGCTTAGACTTGATAGCTCATATATGCCTCCTATAACGCCGGTAGTAGTGGTTGTTCGCAAGGGTGACTCTTATAGCCTTGTTGATTCTTCTATAGTCCACTTACCCGTGTGTCGGCTCGGTAGGATTATACATTTGCATAAAAGACTCATACTCTGTTTGTGACCTTTTATGGCAACTTCCCCACTAAGAATAATATAAACATATCACTCTTAAATTGGAATTAGATAGCCTTAGTGATCCCCTCTATACTTCTAGATTCTCCTTCCTTGTTAGCTACTCATGGGATAAACTTTAAGACTTAACGCTATCCGTTCCTTTGGGTTCGATATTAAAACTGTGTTACTTCGGTGAAGTGCTACATCGGTAGATTTTATCTGTGCGCTTGCGGATAAAGTAGAGTGTGCGTTAATTTATACCAACAAGCATTTCTGGCGCCGTTGCCGGGGATAGAGTTTATCTCTACTCTTGGTAGCGACGTTAGTAAGTGTCAGCAAGCATTTCTGGCACCGTTGCCGGGGATAGAGTTTATCTCTACTCTTGGTAGCGACGTTAGTAAGTGTCAACAAGCATTTCTGGCGCCGTTGCCGGGGAACGGTAGATCATCTTAAGTCTTAGTTTAACCTTGTAATCATACTTTTATCTTTTTCCTTTTTGTCCCAATCTTTTCATTTTTTTTGTTTTCATTCATATGAATGTTGTTTTTGAATTCCACTCTTATCTATCACTACCCAATGAGCAAGCTATAACCAGTAGAATCCTTATACCCCATCATAATACCTGGTTATGAGCTATGCCTACTTTTCTGCTGCACTGTCCTTGTAATAGAAATATAATTATGAAAATATTTCTTCGGGTATTTTTGTCACTAACCTTCCCAGGTCTGGAGCAGAAAAGAACGAAGGAACAACAAACACAAGTTATGTCTAACCAATCATCATGTAACATTGAATTACATTCATCCAATCTTGATTTGTGCAAAATCCAAGCATGGGGAATAAACTTTCTAAGAGCATCTCTTGTCGTGTTGCTATGTTGGTTGTCTCTACCTTTAAGATATGCTCATATACTAATCATCACCATCTGAATAAATCTCTATAATACTTTCATGCTACCCTCATTCACTATATTATATGTTTAGGTTTGGAATACTTTCATACATCTCTTAAATTAAGCATGGTGCCTAGTTTAGGAGTGGTGATTTTGCTTTCAAAGGCTTTTAATTTAAGCAATTAAGTTAAAATGTCTTCCTAGATCAAATTAGACAAGGTGTCTAGGTTGATTTTTGAGCCGATAGTATGCTATAGTGGATGTTGGATATATTTGTTGGACTAACCCCTGTAGGAAACTTTCAATATCAATTTGGGAAAGTCCTAAGATGAACTCACACCGGAGATGAAGCAAGGCGTATAATGAACTTCAACAACTCTTGCACAATGAAGACTCAGCTCGTTCATCATAGATGAAAGAACTATGAGTATCAAAGTTTATTTATTTTGTCTTCTACTGCGAGTTATCTTTTGCCTTGAATCATGTTAATGTGCAGCCAACACAAAATAGTCTATGCTAAAGTAATCCTAAAAACATCTCCTTATTAGCATAGATGCAAAATACATATGTTGTGGACAACAACCCATGCTTCAAATTCTTGCAATCCTACGGGTATATATCCACTAACGTTATGCAGGAGAGAGATTTTGTTCATCCATGGTTTGGTCTGAACATTGGAGATCCAAAACCCAAACCATAGACACACAAACATACTCTCAGATCACAAATGGTGCTAGCCTAGCTTTGAGTCTTGCTTGGGCGCTGATGACAAACAGGATGCAACTTACCTCGTATGAGACAACCTATGCCTGCAACCATCATTGCCCAAGATATCAAGACAAGAAGTGGGAAGTTATCCTCTTTCCTAATCAAGAGCTAGTGTTGATGGTCCTTATAGCAAATATATATCATCAACTATTGCATGAATTAACATAAAATAAAACATAAAGCATAGTTGTAGGGTTTATTCTAACGAGTTCCACGAGTTTTGGTGATCTCCGTTGTTTTGCAGGATATTAAATTTTTCACCAAATAAAACTAACTCAAATGGTAAATTGGAGTACACCATTACGTCGAGCTCGTCGCGGTGATTGAAATGGATATATTATTTGTTATTTTTGGAGCAAGGAATAAAAGATATGGATTTTCCAAATTAAAAAGGAATGCTGACCTCAGCGCCCCGAAGTCAGCCATGAGCCAACCGCACAACAGGTGGGCCAACAGGCCCGACCAGCAGGGCTGTCAGCACGCAAAGGAGCAGGCAGCAAACCGTGTTTTCCCCAGCCAACAGCAGAGTGGCACGTGGCCAAGTGGAGCGCTGCGCGTGCGTTCGCGCAGAAGCGCGCGGGCGGGAGCCGTACGACCCAACCTGAACATGTGGCAGTAAGGGAATGGCCGCCTGGCGGGGTTTGGAGGCGCTGCGCGGGAAGGGGCAGCTCGGCCGGCCAACCAGCCGGTTCAGCTGACCAGAAGGCCCATGTGCATGTGGCGAAGGATTTAGTACCACATCGCTTGCCCAGGGTGGAGGTAAGGCCAGGAGCCCCTATATAATAAACCCAGGACCCCCCTAAGACAACACAACAACATCATCTGGGAGTCTTTGTAGAGGCGTCCCTCGAAGGACAACCTCTCCTCCCTAGAGAATTAGGTTTAGATTTTCCAATGTAATAACTTAGCTTTAGTCGGGAGTTAGGGAGAGCGGAGCTGCGCTCCGGTTCGGGAGGAGTCTTCAGAGTTTTGGTATGTCTTTGTATCTTTTCTTTGTAAGACTTATGCTTTAATATATTTATCTTCTATATTTACTTTATGCTTTATTATATGATTAGTATACTTATTATATCTTGGCATGGGATCTTTGTTCGTACTGAGTGCTCTAGTTATCCTAGGTAATTAGAGTAGTAATCGATAGAATAGACATAGTGTTTAGTCTATAGGTTACCTGAGGTTGCGCTCAATCCCACGGAATAGTTGTGGTAGCCCCAGGGGTGACAGCTCTGTTAGGCCTTCGTAGTCCACCACGTTCGGATTGATGTTTCGTAGAGCTTTTGGCAGCCTTCTCCCAACTACCTTTTTCCCAGTCTTCTTCGAGAGTTGGAAAGGACCTGCTGCTCCAAAGTGCCAATGTTTATAACTGCTATATATTTTCATCTTTGTTGCCTTAGAACCCAAGTAATAGAGAAGTATATAGGAACCTTGATCTCTCCCGTTGTCCTCCCACTATAGTTATCAATACAGTTATCATTGAATATCTTTTATGTGCTTTCATTCATATCATATATCATTCACTCCTGCTTTAGTCTAATTAGTATTCTGAGTTAGTAGATGCATGATAGTAAGTTATCAGATTCTTGACCCTTGCTTCCCTGTGGTAAAATATAAATAACGATCCTGGAATACTCCCGGTAAAATGCTACAATGGTGTTCTGTGCGCTTGCAGAATCTTTCATATTCTATTTGCGTTAACAAACGTCAACAGCTAGTTTGGGAGACGAGATGGTACCACTACAACAATAGCAAGATCTACAAGTCAAACACATGAACATATTGTTGGGAGTCCATCTACATCACAAGCCAGCCTAGGAGAGATAATTCTGTTGTATAGATGTGTTTCACAATCAAAGGGAGGAAGGAGAAACCCAACTTCAAACATATTGATCTCCTACTCACCACTTTGATCAATACAAACCACTAGATGTTGTCCCAGTCCAGAAGAAAAATATGATCCACCACTCATTCTTGGAAGATCGTTCTTGAACACCATCAAATATTATCATCTTTGTCGGACCTGGAGAAGTCAACTTTTGGATCTTTCGCTGCATCTTCAACATCTACATCACTTATGAGTAGCCAAAGGGAACAAAGAGAAGACCTCAAAGGGAGAGCCAACTACCAAGAATTGAGGAGGGCATCATGAAGGATGAAGCCACTGCACCACAAGAGTTAGAAGACGAAGAGATTACCTAAGTTAGCAAATCAAGAAGAACAGTTGATAAGATCTCCATAATCTAGACACTGTTGAGAGGACAAGTCTCAGTTGTGACATTACAAGACAAAAGACTATCATAAAGGCACTCGAGTAGCAGCTCTAATTTCAAGTCTCTTGTCAACCCAATGATTAAAGGAAAACAAGAAAGGTTGACAAGAGAAGAATGCGGAACTGTCCCTACATCCTCATAGTACAGAATTAATACAAGAAAGAGAGAGGATCCTAGTCAGCATACTCGAGGAGCAATACTGCGGATACATGGGTGCATGCCGAGTCTCTGAGTGATGAGTGATTGTCAACTGGTATAATGCGCATGTTATTTGGCTTGTGTTGTGCAGGTGTCGAGCACGGATACAGTGATCAGAGGCAAGGTGAACGTCAAGTAGAGACGTGTCGTGCCGATGGACCGAGAGTAGCAAAGGGCGGACGTGCGGCTTGGACTGAGGGACCGGTGGCCCGAGGATCAGCTGTGGTGGCTGACAGCCTGGGACAGCGACGAGCGAAGACTTGCGGGCATGGTGTTGCTCGAGTCGAGGACTTGGGGACACATGACGGTGGACGGGGTGCACGGGCGGTGCATCCCCTCTACGGCTCAGTTTGGTGGTTGAGCCACAGAAAAACCACCGAGTGGACGGTTTCTAGGTTCGGGCTTCAAAACCTAGGCGCTGATGGTTTCCGAGTTTGGCCACAAAACTCGCGATGAGGACGGTTTCCAAGTTTGGGCCTCAAAACCTGGGTGCTGCGGGTTTCTGAGTTTGGGCCACAAAACTCAGGCGATGGACGGCTGGTTTCCCGGTTTGGGCCTCAAAACCGGGGGTTGGCTGTGAAGGCTGGTTTCCCGGTTTGGGCCATAAAACCGAGGGTGCGACGTCCGGAAAAAGGACAAGCAGAGCGGTGGCGGCACGTGGCGGCAATCGGTGAGGTTGCGTCGAGGCAACTCTACCAGTGCGGGCGTGGCCGTCGGATCACCACCAACCCTGAGTTGGTCCAGAATAACCCTAGGGTTTAGCTGGCTCGCTCTGTAATTAGAGAGGAGTAGAATAGGAAATAGAATTAGGATAAGTAGAGGGAGACACCCTCCTCTCAATCTATCTCAGTCATTTGCTATTCTGCCTTCTAGGTTTTCCTGCTCTCCCTCTCCCCTGCTGTAGCGAACTGAGATCCATAGAGAAGAGAACAATACCTCTGTGCCCGTGAGATTTTGAGGAAGTGAGACCGTAATCTTACTGTTGTAGCGTGTGGTAGCCACACGGTTGCAAATTCGTGGTTCTGATTCGCGTTTTGTTTGTGTTCTTCGCGGAATCCTTTTCTCCACGTTTTTCTCATCGATCGATCTCATTGTTCGGTGCATCTTTGCAAATCCGTTTGAACCAAGTTGTTTTAGATCGTGAGGCACTTCTTTCCACCAAAGGATTTGATCTCTAACTTCACGAACTAGTAGATCGATTGATTTTAGCTCCGGATTGGTTTTGCTCTTTTAGTCCCGAAATTCTTCCAATTCACCGATTTGGAGTTAGGTTCGAGCCATGATTCTTTTGGGATAGCTCACTAACCTCCTTGGAACTCCTCATACCAAGTCTAAGCCTTAGTGCTTTTGATTCAGAGGAGATCGGGTGAATTTTGCGGAAGAACAGTGCGATTTTGGGACCATCGGACGCTGTGACTGTGACCATCGGAAGCTGTGTTCATCACATCGGAGCGTCCGATGCCACGTGTCGTCTGACAGTGCTTTTAAAGGAGCATCGGACGCTGACCATCGGAGCGTCCGTTGCCATCGGACGCGCCGGGGGTGGAGCATCGGACGCTAGGGTTGCACTGTAGCAGCGTCCGATGCTGGTCCAGTAAGGTTCCAGAATCACCCTGTTTGCATCGGACGCATCCGTTGCTCTAACATCGGACGCTGCCAGCGTCCGATGCTGCTGAGTCTGCGCAGTTTCGTCCGTGGTTCGTTCGTTCGTTGTCGGTTTTGATTTCCGGCTTTTGCGTTGGGTTTCTAGAGTCGTATAGTGTCTCACTGTGCTTCTTGGAAGCATCTGTAACACCCCAGGTGTTCGACGCCAGTTGTGCAGTCAGATTAAACACAAACATGTTCTATTAGGTGATGATCGAGAAATACTTTCTAGTATTGTCGGTGATGACCAAAGTTTTGGAATCAACCTCGGAAACAATGCCTCGGTTTGAATTATTCGGGAAATAATTAATGGAGCCAGTTAATAAAGACCGCTGATTTGTGTATATTCAAGATTAATGCTGAATCATGGATTTTTCTTGTGACCCACCTCCATTCGTGTCTATAGTATCTGGTGAGAAAGTTTCGTGAAGTTTGGAATCAAAAAGTCACATGAAATGACGAGTCACAACTTTGCCTATAATCAGGAATTAACTGAAGAAGATAAGTTGAGTTCAACCAAGTCTTGCAGTTGTGCCCAATCAATTATTTATGGACTCACGAGCAAAAGTTATGAAAGTTTTATGTTGAGCAGACGACCGGAAAATATTCCGACCGACGAGAGACTGTAATCTAGATCCTGCCGGGTGATCGCTTTGACCGGAGTTGAACGGTATTTTCGTATCTTCGCAAGTCAGTGCGCCTTAAACGAAAGTTGTAGTACAGATCGAAAGCAATAAATTTTGTTTTATGGACGAGACTTGGATCGGTGCCGAAAATAGTGAAAACGAGCTCGCAAGATGGAGTATAACGCAGTTTTCAGGTTCCGGAAATAAGTTAAGTCTGTAGTGCGAAATCGGAAATTCGGTGACCGTGATGCTGCCGTCGACGATCGGTACCGGACAAACGATTGGGAATCTGACCAAGTGCCTTTAACGAAAGTCGGAGTACACGTCGAGACGACGACAACAAAATTAGTTTCGTCGGAATCGAAGTCTGTTTGATCGGTATTTGGAATTTTTGAAAATGGCCGAAAGTTTCCAAAAACGTGCCAGATTGGTAAAGAAATTTTAGGGAAAAATTGGAGGAAAATTTGACGGAGATTTTTCCCGAGGTCGCGCCTGTCCCGAGGTCGGCCCTCCTCCCGAGGTCGCGACCATTGGCCAGAGGGACGGTGCCCCCTTCCTTTTCCTTCACGCAAAAGACAGAGACCCTCCCTCGGTCTCCCTCCATTCACTCAGCTCTTCCCTTCTTCCCCTTCATGCGCCATCCTCAGAGCAGAGCGCCGTTCTCGAGCTGCGCCCTTCTGCTCGCCGTGAGACCGCGCCTGGTCGCGGCTCTCTGCAGGGCCGCGCCTCCTAGGCTGCCGGCAGAAGCAGCAGCAAGCAGGCAGCTGCCCTAGCGTCGGTGCTAGCAGGCCGGCAGTAGCCCTGGTCTCCTCCCCTCCAACAGTCCGGCCAACCCTAGCCCGTCCTCCCGTCCGCGCAGAGGAGCGCGACTTCCAGGCCGAGGCCTCCTTCTGGACGCCGACCAGAGGAGTGCAGGCAGCAGCAGCAGCGCTTGCAAGCAGCACTGGTGGTGGCCTACTGCAGCGACCAGCAGAAACCCTAAGCAGAGCCCGGCCTCCCCCATTCCCGGTGACGACCTTCCCTCCGCTTCCCGTCGTTTTGTCGTGAAAACGAAGAAGAAGGGGCATCTAGTAAAACTGAAACTCTTTCTTGTTTCACTTTGCATAAATGACATGACTCATGTGTTTATTAATAGCTCCTTATTTGTTTTCTGCAGATTTCAGGGATCCAAATGCAAAACCAGTTTTCTGTTTTCGTTTTCCTTTAAATAGTAAATCTGAGTCAAATTTGTAAAATGCATAGTAAATTGTAGCAATGTCGAAAAATTACGAGTGAGGACTTTTTGGAATTCTTGTAAAGTGTACTGTCCAGTGAATATTTGATATGTGGGCTGTTATTGTAAAGTTTATACTGTGGTGATTTATTTGTGTTAAATAGCATTAAATAGGGATAAAATGATATCTGCTGTTTTGTTGATTGGATTGCTGTGAAATTTTTGTGGTAGGCTTGACATGCCATATGTGTGCTGTGATAAAAATTTCAGAATTGTTGGTGCATGTATGAATTAGTTATGAATTTATTTTACTTGCAGCCTATTAATGGGATTTAAATGATTTGTGATAAATGTTTGCATGTAAAAATAGAAAAGGTAGTTCCCCTGCCTTCCTATGATGTTGTTGTAGCTTAGATAATTTTATCATGGCCATGTGTTTACAGAAAATATAATTTATGGAATTTTGTTGCTCTCACATGCATTTTGTGAATTAAACTTGCCATGTTTTGAATAAATAATTTATAAAACCTGAGCATATAATCTTTTTACAGTAGTTGTGATTTAGTATTATCTATCATCAGTAAAAATATGAGCCCTAAATTAAATGTTTGCAATGTCACTTAAAAATAATGCCTATGTTTGTTAATTCTTTTAATTAATAAAAGCATGGTGATAAATAAAAATGTATATGTTTGAATGATTGACCTTGTTGCATATTAATCTGAGATAAGTGATGTGTAATCATTATTATGACTGTTAGAAGTGTTTCAATAGCCTATGGGTGTGCTCAAATGATTAACTAAACAAGTTATGAAATGATTTATTAATATGCTGAAATTGCTGCATGCACAGTTTTTGTAGTGGTTATTAGTTCGTGAGGAAAATTATGTTTTCTGTAGATGTGTTCTATACCAAAGTTGTAGATAACTTCGTTATATTGTTTGTCCCAAAATTTCATGATTTTAGGCCAAGTGGTTTAGGAGTTATAGCTTTTGCAAGTTTGCTGTCAGATTTTGCATACTTTCTGGGCAGATCTGAAAGAATGAATTGTTTGGCTTATTTAAGTTATGAATCATGTACTCATGTTAATAGAAGAGTTGTAGTGTTTTTCATGAGCTTTCTAAATTGTCTTGGATCACTATTTTGGGTGGTTAAGAAATTGAGTTACATGTGTTTAAAGTTAGAAGTCAGAATCTGTCCAAGTCTGGACAGATTTACTTGTTTGAGTTGGTTAGCCTTGATAACTGCTTAATCATCTTGAGATGATTATAAATAAGTTTTAGACAACTTAATAAGCTTTCTAATAAGTCTTATGTCAAGTATTCTGGTGCTTTAGATTTCTATTTATGGTTGTTTGAACATGAATGTAATATTCTGTCCAAAGTTTGGATAGAAGTGCTTGTCTGTTATGTTTGGTCTTTTTAATGGCTGAATCATGCTTAAGTGATAATAGCAAAGTTGTAGATAATTTCATTAGCTTTCCATAAAGTTTAGGATCACCTTGTTTGGATATGTGTAGCTCCAGTTATGTCTGTTTAAAGTACATGGTGTGTTGCTGTCCAAACTGTATAAATTAACCGAACTTGATTGCTATAGCTTAATGCTGATTATGTGATCTTTGATGCTATGTCATGATTTGGTAATGTTCAGATTGTGCATTTCATGTTATTAAACTAATTAACCTTATGTATTATATAAATATGTTAGATAATGATGGTTAACTTGCTTAACTAAAGTAGAAGCTATATGTGCATACATGTGTTCCATTTGTGTGATGTGTGATGTAGCCTTGATTGATTGTTATAGATAGCCTCTCTGAGTGCCAAATGAACCGTGTCACACTTTTCTTTAATAATAACCTGCTGAAATGATCATGCCGTGAGTGTGTCTTAGAGCTATGCCTTCTTTTAATAGTTATCCTGATTGCGCGCTTATGTGATGCAATTAGTAATATTTTTGTTGTGCGCCTTATGTTTGTTTCATAAGCATTTCCCTGCATTCATACGCTTGCATTGCGCATCTCATTTAGGTAACGGTAGATACATCGTGAAGGACGTGATGATGAGGCTAAACCCGAAGACGGTGTTTGGTGGATTATCCCGAAGATGCGGAGTTAAGCAAGTGCTACAGCGGAGATGCTCGCCAAGCGAGTATCACCTAACAAACACTAACCTAGTGTTGGTTCCCAGGCAAGCCCCGGAGCATCCTAAGTCTCCTAGTTTTATAATTAATTTATTTGAGTATTTTATTTTGTGATGCATTAGGTATAGGAGTTGATTGAATCCTACTTGTTGCATTACCATTCCTTGATTATTGATTATACCTGCCTTGTTATCCAGTTATTATTTATAAATGTAGAATTGCTTAGCCTGCTTAATAAAAGTAGTAGTTGAGGATGTTCTCGTAACACCCCTGATGGGTAGTTACTGGATCACGGTTGGCTATATTTGCTATCGTGGAAAAGAACCTAAATAGTAATGAAATACGGTCAACTGGAAGGCAAGGCACAAGTTTGGAAACTTGGGGCAGTTCGTCCGTTGGATCGTGTAGGTTTGTATCGATGTTGGCCCTCGTTCATTTTTGAACGCGCCCTTTTACTTAGGGATACGTCGGTGCCATAATCATCGACCCCAAGCCGGTTAGAAGCTGTTCGGGCTGGATTCAACCCGTGTCGCGCCCTCTAGTATGGAAATGCGATTTACCGCGAGAGGCCATCACCAGGTTCCAATTGGGCGGTCCGTGCTTGAACCGTGACGATTACCACCACGAACAAGCATCGAGCGGTTGCCCAATGCATGGACCCGACGGGGAAAGTGTGGGCTGGTATTAAAGGTCTTTCACCAGCTGGTTTGGAATTCGATTCGAGTTGCCGTCTCCCCCGGTTAGTGGGAAACTATGGCGAGCTTCACCACGATACAACTCCATGTAATATTTGTTGGTTCAACTAAAATATTGATAAGCAAACCTGATATGGTATTATGTATTTGTTTGCTAGATTCAAGTGAGTGCTCTAGTACAGGTGCAAAACCTAGAGTTTAAGGAATAGGATAAAAGATGACTGCTCATATAATTAAATGATGAACCATTTAACTTAAGCTCCTTTTGCAAATAAAGTTAGCCAGCTCCACCGTTTATATCAGCCTTGCATACTCCTTGGTGTCACTTTTTTTTGGTTTCCGACGGGTAAGTCTAGCTGAGTACATTCGAGTACTCAGGGTTTATCCCACCTTGATGCAGGTGAAAGGGTAGGTCTGCCGAAAGGTGATGGCCAGTGCCGGTGGGCTCGGCAGTTCCCTACTTCTTCTTTTTATGCTGTTGTTGGAGGATGTCACTCAAGCTAGCAAAGTATTTTAACTTATGTTATCATATTCATTTCAAAGCTATATTGTTTCAAAGTATTTCCAACTTGTATTATTATTTGTGAAATCTATTGTAAATTTATTTCCGCTGCAAAGCTCTGTGGACATGATTTGTATTTGCTTGACCATGCGATCTTGGCTGAGATATTAGAAAAGTTTGAAATCCCTCAGGATTTCACGGACTATCGGGTTTATATGGGCTCAAGTGTGCTAATTCAGCTGCCCCGGCAGAGGTTTTCGTACTTGTGCTCTTATAAATTGGTCGGTTCTGTCATAGCATCCACCCTATCTCTAGGGTCGTGGACACATACAATCTCAAGGTTTGCTCTTGGGGTGTTTCTCGGGACAGTGGCTGAAAGTTTCCGAAAGAAATTTTTGAAGCTCTCATTCACCCCCCTCTGGTCGCTTTCTTGTAGCACTTTCGGTCCTTCAATTGGTATCGGAGTAGGTTAAGGATCTTCCACCTTAGCCGGTTCCAGATCCACAGAAGGCGACATGGATCGCGGCGTGGGCAAACCTCCATTTTTCGATGGGACGAACTATGCGTATTGCAAGATACGCATGTCGGCCTATCTGCAGAGTATGGGTGCTTCCATCGGGGATATTTGCAACTCTGCTGATTACGTGGTCTTGGCTGCACGTGTGACTCAGCGTCAGATAGATGATCACGATGCCAATAGCCGAGCTCGTAATGCTCTTTTCTCATGCTTGAGCATGACGGAGTTTGATCGTGTTTCTCACCTCGCTACGGCTCGGGAGATTTGGGCATCCCTCAAGCGTTTCCATGAGGGAACCTCTTAAGTCAAAACCCGTCTCTACGAGTCGCACAAGCGAGAGTACGAGAACTTTCGACATATGCCTGACGAGAGCATAGAGAGTTTATTCGCTCGCTTTCAGGTGATTGTTAACAGGATGAGAGCTAACAAGGAGCTGTTGCCTTTCGACGATCATGAGAGAGCTTTGAAGCTTTTGCATACTCTCGATAGGTCGGTGTGGGATTCCAAAGTTCAGGCGATCATCGAATCACCAAACTATGAGACCCTCACGTGCGATGAGCTCTTCAGTAAGCTCAAGTCCAGTGAGATAGACGCCATGGCAAGGGCTTCTTATGAAAATCCTTCTGGCCCGTCGATGGCTTTGGTTTCTGGCTCTTCTGCTAACCCCTCTGGAGGTTTTGCACTCTCTTCTCTCTTTTCTGTCACAGAGGAGTAGCTGGAGTCTTTGGGGGATGACGAGTTGGCTATGCTCGCCAACCGATTTTCGCGGTTCCACAACAACCGCATGAACCGTCGCCGCGGAGGAGGACGCTCAGGATGCTTTGAGTGCGGCGACCCCAACCACTTCATCGCCAATTGCCCGAAGAAGAACAAGCAGACCAACGACAAGGCGGACCATGGGCACAAGTACGACTCCGGCAAGCGCAAGGAGAAGTACGTCCCCACAAAGCACAAGCGGAAGGGCGGCTTCAACAAGGAGTTCATCAAGACGAAGTACTTGGAGAAGGCCCAGGCTGAGCAGCGTGCGTTCTTCGCCATGCTCAGCGACGTCGATGACTCGGATGACGACTCCGCTTCCTCGAGCAATGACGAGTCCGAGAAGAAGAAGAGGATCGAAGACAAGCTCAACGGCCTCTGCTTCTTCGCCACCGACGAGGGCTTCTGCACCATGGCTCTCGGCAAGGAGGTTGACGGCGAGCTGGAGGACATTCCTCGGAACAACGACGATGACGATGACACCTCCCAGGTATCTCAGACCCCTGATGAGCTTTCTGCTGAGGTCGAGAAACTTACTGCCGCGCTCCTTAGTCAGGATAAGTTGCTTAGGCGTGCCGCTAGAGAGCGCAAGGAGTTTAGGCAGAAGTGGGAGGATACGGTGAAGGAACTTGAATCTGTCAAGTCCACCGTAGTTGTTACCGATGAGGAGGAGTGTGAGATGTGCACCACACACATGACTGACCTTCTCACTTTGAGAGGTAAGTATGTTGCGTTGGTAGGAGAGGTGGATGAGCTGAAGGCTAGATCTTCGGTGTTGGGTGCATGCAAGTCTTGTGCGGGCTTGCAATCTGAGTTCGCAGAGAAGAATGCCAAGATTGTGTCTCTTGAAGAGGCCAACTCAGGTAGCACATGTGTGGCTAGGTGTGTTCTTTGTGAGGGTTTGGAGATGGAGATTGCGAATGTGAAGCATGACAAGATGCAAACCGAGGAGGAAAACACATACCTTTGGACCATCTTGTCATGGGTGTCGAGTGGTGAGCCGCAGCTTGGGATGATGATCTCCCAATTCAAGCGAGCTGCTGGAGGTCCAGGTGTAGGTTTTGCTCCGGGTGTTGATGTTTCATCTTTTGGGATGATTGGAGAGTCGAGTGGTCTTAACCCATGTGAGAAGCCCAACTCCACCACTACTCCCAAGCTTACCAAGATACCACACAAAGAGCCTCTCAAGCCTAACACCAAGGATGGGGTCTTTGTTGAACCTCCGAGAGCTCCACCCAGGAAACAATCAAGGGCTCCCAAACCAAACCACCTCAAGAACAAGCTTGACACCATGCCACCCATCCAAGAGGAGCTTATGCCACAGAAGGGCAAAGTGATCCACACCCACTACCGTGAGTACCAACAACCCCCTTTGAGAGCGGTGAGGTACCATTGTGAGCACTGTGGGAGAGATGGACACTTGAGCGAGTTTTGCTTTCGGCGCAAGAGAGAGGCGCACCGCGCAAAGGAGATGAACAACACGGACATGTACCATCCTTTCCATGATGTACATGTGCCGAATGTTCAGAGGCGTGCTGCTAGACCTAGAGGTCCAGAACCTCAAGTTCCTAGGCCCAGGCAGCGGAGAGGACGTGCCCGGCGGGAGCCTGCAGTTGTAGACTATGGACCCCGTGGCGGTGGCTTTGTAGTTGAGCGTTTTCCACCACCACGTTTTGAGTATCGCGATGGACGCTCCTCCCTTAGCGGACCACGTTTTCCTCTACGTGGTGATCGCTCTTCTCGTAGGAGTGCTAGGAATGGTTTTTCTGCTAACCGTTCTTTTGACCAGCCGGCCCAACACTGGTATTCTCCATACTTCACTAACCCCAGTGTTGGCCCGTATGCTCACCCTATGTCTTTTTATTGATGTAGGTAAAACGATTGGAGAACGTTTGGTTGGTGGATTCCGGGTGTTCGAGGCACATGACCGGAAACGCCATGTGGTTCTCCAGTCTTAGTCCGGTCGCCGGAAAGGAGTTTATCACCTTCGGCGACAATAACAAAGGTAAGGTATTGTCTCGTGGGTCTGTGCGAGTTAATGAGCACTTTGTGTTGCGCGATGTTGCTCTTGTTTCTAACTTGCACTTTAACCTTCTTTCTGTTTCGCAACTTTTCGATAATGACTATGAGATTCATTTTAAACCGAATCTCAGTCGTATTTTGGACCCTCAGGGCAATCTTGTTTGTGTGATTTTGCCCTTTGGGAAAGTCTTTCGTGCGGATTTATCGGAGTCGTTTGGAATTTCTCGTTGTCTTTTGGCTGGACCTTCGTCCTCTGATCTTTGGAAGTGGCATAGGAGACTTGGTCACCTAAGCTTTGACTTGCTTGCAAGGCTTAGTTCACTTGGCCTAATCCGAGGAGGACGCTCAGGATGCTATGAGTGCGGCGACCCCGACCACTTCATCGCCAACTGTCCCAAGAAGAAGCATTCATCTGGGAAGGGCGATCATGGGCACAAGTACGACTCCGGCAAGCGCAAGGAGAAGTACGTCCCCGCAAGGCACAAGCGGAGGGGCGGCTTCGACAAGGAGTACATCAAGAAGAAGTACTTGGAGAAGGCCCAGGCTGAGCAGCGTGCGTTCTTCGCCACGCTCAGCGATGTCGACGGCTCGGATGACGACTCCGTTTGCTCAAGCGATGACGAGTCCGAGAAGAAGAAGAGGATCGAGGACAAGCTGAACGGTCTCTGCTTCTTCGCCGACGACGACGGCTTCTACACCATGGCGCTTGGTGATGAGGTCGACGGCAAGCTGGGGCACTCCCCTCGCGACGACGACGACGACGACACCTCCCAGGTATCCCTCACTCACGACGAGCTTTCTGCTGAGGTTGAGAAGCTTACTGCCGCGCTTCTTAGTCAAGATAAGTTGCTTAGGCGTGCCGCTAGAGAGCGCAAGGAGTTTAGGCAGAAGTGGGAGGACACGGTGAGAGAGCTTGAGTTTGCAAAGTCCACCGTGGTCGTGTCAGAGGAGGTTGAGTGTGAGATGTGCACCACGCACATGACTGATCTTCTCACTTTGAGAGGTAAGTATGCTGCGTTGGTAGGAGAGGTGGACGAGCTGAAGGCTAGACCTTCTCTGTTGGGTGCGTGCAAGACTTGTCCTGTCTTGCAATCTGAGTTGGCAGAGAAGAATGCCAAGATTGTGTCTCTTGAGGAGGCCAACTCAGGTAGCACTTGTGTGGCTAGGTGTGCTTTGTGTGAGGGTTTGGAGATGGAGATTGCGAATGTCAAGCATGGCAAGATGCAAACCGAGGAGGAAAACACATACCTTCGGACCATCTTGTCATGGGTCTCTTGTAGTGAGCCGTAGCTCGGGATGATGATCTCCCAATTTAAGGGAGCTGCTGGAGGTTCTGTTGTAGGTCTTGCTCAGGGTGTTGATCTTTCTGCTTTTGGGAAGATTGGAGAGTCGAGTGGTCTGAATCCTAGTGAGAAGCTCAACTCCACCACTACTCCCAAATTGACCAAGCTTCCACCGAAAGAGCCCGTCAAGCCTACCACCAAGGATGGGGTATTTGAGGAACCTCCGAGAGCTCCACCCAAGAACCAAGTGTGGCATCCCAAACCCAACCACCTAAAGAACAAGCTGGATACAATGCCACCTATCCAGGAGGAGTTGCCTCAGAAGGGCAAAGTGATCCACACCCACAACCATGAGTACCAACAACCCCCTTTGCGTGCGGTGAGGTATCATTGTGATTTCTGTGGGAGAGATGGACACTTGAGTGAGTTCTGCTTTAGGCGCAAGAGAGAGGTGCGCCGTGCTAGGGAGATGAACAACACGGACATGTACCATCCTTTCCATGATGTACATGTGCCGAATGTTCAGAGGAGTGCTCCAAGGAGAGCAGCTAGGCCCAGAGGTCTAGAACCTCAAGTTCCCAGGCCTAGGCAGCAGAGAGCTCCGAGGAGAGATGCTAGGCCTAGAGGTGCAGTGCCTCAAGTTGCTAGGCCTAGGCCCCGTAGAGAGAGTGCCCGGCGGGAGCCTGCAGTTGTAGGCTATTGTAAGTGCATCTAGCCCTTAGTGGGTTTTGGTGAACTGAGTGACAACATAATTAAAGGTCTAACAAGTTTGCTAAGTGTATCCAAGGTTCAACAAGAAAAGAAAACTTGATGGTATTCCACATAGTGTTGAAATGAAGGCCAAAATTGTGTACTGTTGTATTGGAAGATCATGGAAACAATCTTGTTCAAGCAAAAGACAACAATGCAAATAGAGTTGATGATATGGCTTCTATGTTGTGGGATATCATGGCATCATGAGAAAGCAAACATATTTGACAAATGACAAGTGGGACATAGATTGATGATTTTGGAATGGTCTCAACAATGGGATGCTTTTCATGAGCAAGAAGAGTTTGATAGTGAACTAGCTTTGATCAAGGTTGAAGAATGAATCAAGAATGCATAAGTGAGTAAATGTGAAGCAAAGGTCAAATGACAAGGACTTAACTCATATTGGATATATGTCATCTCTACATTGGTTTGCTTGTATGGATAAATATTTGGAGAATCACTTTGCATTGATTTGATCAAGCTAGAAGTATGAAGATGGAGATTGAAGTAAGTGTTGAGTGTCAAGCCAAAATGGAGAGGATATAAGGAACCATGAATTGGCTTGACCATATTAATGATGATCCATATATGTCTCTATGTGAGTCAAACTAAAGTTTATTGATCTCAACATTCATACCTACAAGATGTTCAAGCAAGGATCACAATATTGAAGAAATGGTTTTCAATGGATGCTTAATATGATGTGACTTGAGTATGGCTTGATAGGGTGAAGATAGCAAGGAAAGGACTTCGAGGTACTAAGCGAAAGTGAAGGTCAAGGAGACCGAAGTACTATGGCTAGGGTGAAGAAGAGAGTACTTGCATTGAGTCGAGGTACTAATCAAGCTATGAGGAGTCATATTATGTTGACGATCAGATCATTAGTGATAGTGACTTGAAGCCATGAAGTTGAACTCACATATGAGAGATGGTTCAAGTCACATGCTCAAGGGATGTTTGCTCGAAGAGATGAGATAGTTGCAATTAGTTGCAACCCCTATGAAGTGACATTGAGAAGAAATGGCATATGAAGATACTGAAGACTCAAGTGGTTAATTGTTTATATTCTCTTGTTCTTGAGTATAGGTATGCCGTACTATTAAGAGGGATTCTAGCACCCACAGTCAAATTGTGATACCAATGCTCAATCTTTGCCAGAAAGATATACTTCTAGCCACCTTTCTAACCCCACAGGTTTCACCTTGATTTGACTAAATTTGGGTGGTCGGCAGTGCCGACCATTATGGTCGGCAGTGCTGATCATAATCGAACCGTTTTGATCCAGACTATATATACCTTTCCAGAAAGCCCAAAACGGCCCAGTTACACCAGTGCTTCTTCCAGCTCGGGATCTGACCGTTTGAAGAGCTCCCCTCTCTCTCTCTCACTCCTCCATTGTTGCTCCCAAAGCTTTCAAGTGGATCTCCCATTCCAACCACTAAAACTTGAAAGAGAGGGCAGCAAAACTCGATTAGAGAGCAGATCCATTGATTCCCAAAGTCCCAAGAGCATTGGTTCACGTTTGGCCGGAGGTTCTAGGGTTTATTACTCTTGGAGCTTGCTCCTAGCCGGCTAGGCGTTACCCTTGAGCTTGCCAACGTTTGTGGCAGCCTTGGGTGGTTTGTAACCACCTTCTTGCAGCTAAGAAATCACCCCTCACCTCAAGAGTTCACTCTCTTGACTTGAGAACGAGGAAAGGGCAAACCTAAGTGGTGAGCTTGAGCCTTTGTGGCATACCTCAACAACGTGGACTTAGGCAAGCCTTTGTGGCGAGCTGAACCACGGGAAAAATCATTGTGTCACCTTGTGCTTTGGTTTACTTCTCGTTCTTGAAGTGGTTTCTAGGGTTAGGGTTCGATCTAGTGCTTTATACTTGTACTTTCGATTTCTGGCATATCTGTGAACTGTCTAACCCTGCAGGAAGCTTATTCTCTGCCTGTGCAACATTTCTTCTCATACTCACGAAACTCCGTTTTACATTTTTCCAGGTCGGCAGTGCTGATCTCAGGATCGGCAGTGCTGATCTGCTTACTGATCGAATTGAGTTTTGAGTTTTGACAGGCCTATTCACCCCCCCTCTAGGCCTCCTAGGCGACATCAAGGTCCTTTCAGCTATGGACCCCGTGGCGGAGGCTTTGTAGTTGAGCGTTTCCCCCCACCGCGTTTTGAGTATCGCGGTGGACGCTCCTTCCTTAGCGGACCACGTTTTCCCCTACGTGGTGATCGCTTCTCTCGTAGATGTGCTAGGAATGGTTTTTCTGCTAACCGTTCTTTTGAGCAGCCGGCCCAACACTGGTATTCCCCTTACTTCACTAACCCCAGTGTTGGACCGTATGCTCACCCTATGTCTTTTTATTGATGTAGGTAAAACGGTTGGAGGACATTTGGTTGGTGGATTCCGGTTGCTCGAGGCACATGACCGGAAACGCCAAGTGGTTCTCCAGCCTTAGCCCTATTGCCGGAAAGGAGTACATAACCTTCGGCGACAATAGCAAAGGTAAGGTATTGTCTCGCGGGTCGGTGCGAGTTAATGAGCACTTTGTGTTGCGCGATGTTGCTCTTGTTTCTAACTTGCATTTTAACCTTCTTTCTGTTTCGCAACTTTTTGATGACGACTATGAGATTCGTTTTAAACCGAATCTCAGTCGCATTTTGGATCCTCAGGGCAATC
Source organism: Coix lacryma-jobi var. lacryma-jobi (assembly GCA_009763385.1). Classification (NCBI taxonomy): domain Eukaryota; kingdom Viridiplantae; phylum Streptophyta; class Magnoliopsida; order Poales; family Poaceae; genus Coix; species Coix lacryma-jobi. The sequence continues at coordinate 94,287,412 of CM019824.1, forward strand.
TTATGTGTTTGATTTCGCCTTTTGGAAAAGTCTTTCATGCGAATTTCTCGGAGTCTTTTGGCACTTCTCGTTGTCTTGTGGCTGGACCTTCCTCCTCCGATCTTTGGAAGTGGCATTGGAGACTTGGACATTTGAGCTTCGACTTGCTTGCAAGGCTTAGTTCACTTGGCCTAATCCGAGGATTGCCCAAGTTGCATATGGAGAAGGATCTTGTTTGCCACTCTTGTAGACACAGGAAGATGGTTGCCGCTCCCCACCATCCAGTGACTCAGGTCATGACCAAGCGCCCTGGAGAGCTTTTACACATGGACCTTGTTGGTCCGGCTCGGGTGAGCTCGGTTGGGGGGAAGTGGTATGTGCTTGTTGTTGTTGATGACTTTTCGAGATATTCGTGGGTCTTATTTTTAGCTGAGAAGACCGAGACTTTCTCCTTTGCTCGCAATCTGATTTTGCGTCTTCAGAACGAGTTCCCTTTGAACTCGATGCGAGCAATTAGGAGTGATAATGGTTCCGAATTCAAGAATTTGGATTTTGAGAAGTTTTGTAACTCTTTGGGTTTAGAGCATCAGTTTTCTTCCCCCTACACACCCCCTCAGAATGGTGTTGTAGAGAGGAAGAATCGGACCCTTGTTGAGATGGCCAGGACGATGCTCGATGAGCATAGGACTCCTAGGCGATATTGGGCCGAAGCTATGAACACTACATGCTACATTTCAAATCGCATTTTTCTGAGAGCTTTCTTGAAGAAGACCTCTTATGAGTTGCGTTTTGGTAGACAGCCCAAGGTAAGTTTTTTTAGAGTCTTCGGTTGCCATTGTTTTATATTGAAGAAAGGCAACCTGGACAAGTTTGAGTCTCGTTCTTCTGACGGTGTATTTTTGGGTTATGGCACTCACACTCGCGCATATCGTGTACTTAACCTTGATACTAACCGAGTCATGGAGACATCAGATGTCACCTTCGACGAGACTCTCGTTTGTCCCTCTTCTCGTTTTGAGCGTGCAGGTGATCATGAGGTTGGTGAGCCTCTTTTTGATGACGAGGACGAGGGTGCTGAAGGTATGGATGATCCAGCACCCCCTCCACCTGTTGTGCCGCAAAGAGCGGCTTCTACGACAACTCACGGCCCCGACACCTCTTCCTCCTCGGGGCCGTGGGATCTGCCACCCCGAGCGGTACCATTTGTACCCGGGGAGGCACCAGCTGCTGTTGAGGGGGAGGCTACTTCAGCTCGGGAGGCGCCACGACACATTCAGCGCCAGCACCCGCCTCAGCAGATGATCGGCAACATCGACGAACGGGTTACTCGGTCCAGGTCACAGCACATCTCTGACTTCGCTCATTCTGCTTTTGTTGCTAATTTTGAGCCCAGAGATGTTGGACACGCTTTGACGGATCCGGATTGGGTCAATGCCATGCATGAGGAGTTAGAAAACTTTGAGAGAAATCGGGTTTGGGTTCTAGTTCCTCCTCCTCCTAACTGTAATCCTATTGGGACAAAATGGGTTTTCAAAAATAAACAAGGAGAGGACGGCCACATTGTGAGGAACAAAGCGTGTCTTGTGGCCAAGGGTTATAGTCAGAAGGAGGGGATAGACTTTGAGGAGACTTTTGCTCCTGTAGCTCGTTTGGAGGCTATTAGGATACTCTTGGCTTTTGCTGCATCCAAAGGTTTTAAACTCTTTCAAATGGATGTCAAGAGTGCCTTCTTAAACGGCTACATAGAAGAAGAAGTGTATGTTGAGCAACCCCCCCGGTTTTGAAAATCCCAAGTTTCCAAACCATGTTTTTAAACTTCACAAAGCTTTATATGGTTTGAAACAAGCCCCTAGAGCCTGGTATGATAGATTGAAAACTTTTCTGCTTGCTAAGGGTTTTAAAATGGGATGTGTAGATAAAACGCTCTTTCTCCTCAAGCAAGGCAAAGACACTCTCTTGGTCCAGATTTACGTGGATGATATCATTTTCGGTGGTTCTTCCCACGCTTTGGTTGCCAAGTTTGCAGATGTTATGAGCAGGGAGTTCGAGATGAGCATGATGGTCGAGCTGACATTCTTTCTCGGGTTGCAAATTAAGCAATCCCGAGAGGGGACGTTTGTGCACCAGGGCAAGTACACCAAGGACTTGCTGAAGCGGATCGATATGGGTGAGGCCAAGCCTCTTCCAACACCCATGTCGACGACGACTGCCCTGGATGCGGATGTGGATGGAGAAGCAGTGGACCAGAAGGAGTACCGAAGCATGATCGGGTCACTCCTCTACCTGACGGCGACACGCCCGGACATCCAGTTCGCGGTGTGTCTGTGTGCACGCTTTCAGGCGTCGCCGCACACATCTCATCGTCAGGCAGTGAAGCGCATATTCAGGTACCTTCGTTTCTCACCTGAGTTCGGGATTTGGTATTCTGCTTCCTCCACCCTCTCCCTTTGCGGTTATTCAGATGCCGATTTTGCTGGTTGTCGTATTGAGCGCAAGTCCACTTCTGGGACTTGCCAGTTTATTGGTTCTTCTCTTGTTTCGTGGTCTTCTCGCAAGCAGTCTAGTGTCGCTCAGTCCACTACAGAGGCTGAATATGTTGCTGCGGCTAGCTGCTGTTCCCAGTTGCTTTGGATGATGACCACTTTGCGTGATTTTGGTCTGAGCTTTACTCGTGTTCCTTTGCTTTGTGACAGCACGAGTGCTATTAGCGTTGCTAAGAACCCCGTGCTTCACTCAAAGACCAAACACATTGATGTGCGCTTTCATTTCTTGCGAGACCACCAGGAGAAGGGTGATATCAACCTTCGCCATGTCGATACTCATCATCAACTGGCTGATATTTTCACCAAGCCTTTAGACGAATCAACCTTTAATCAGTTGAGGGGTGAGCTTGGTGTGTGTTTCCCCTTTTAGATGGGGGAAACATTTTGGATCTTGTATAGTAGACTGACTTTCTTTCGTTTGTCTTTCTTTTCTCTTGCATTTAGCATACGCATTTACATTCTGAGCTTCATGTCTATAATCACTAGAATGTAACTATGCTCTACGTAGTATGCTCCGATGCTTATGTTGATGCTTGTAGCTTATGCTCTTTCTGATCACTAGTACATGTTGTGAGCTGAGCTATTTTTGAAATGGTGAATTTGCTTAATAACTTAAAATCTGAAAATGTTCACCATTGAGATATGCAACTAGCATGTGTAGGATGTGTTGAGTTCACTCGTGCTTTTCATATATGCTAGGTTGCTATGTCTCTAGTTCTGAGTCATTCACTTGCTTGGTCTGTTCATATCTTGCTTAAAATTTGAACCATGTCTTAGTGAATTGAAAAGATCGAGATGGGACTGCTTGTCAACACATCACGGTATCGAGACAGTTTCTCATTGCACTTTGAGTTAAACTTGAGCCGTGTAGTGTATGACCGAAACCGCAGCTTTAAGCTTCTGATTGCTTCGGCATAGGCTTCGCTCGGTTGAAAAGTTAGGCAATGACAAGCTTTCAACCTCTCGCAATCACATGCTAATAATTGAACTTGTGAAATTTTCACCGCTGCAACTCCGATATTAATTTGAAATCACAAGTGTATGTTTCATTCCTATGCATGATGATTGAACTTTGCTAGGGGTAGTTCACCTTGTATACATGTTTAGCACTCGTTTGGATTCCTGTCTATACATGTGTAGTGCTATTTTGATGGTGACTCCCTTTTTGGCTAAAAACTGCTCACATGCTCATATGTTCATATTTCGTATGTGTGATCAGTTTGAGCCTTTGGTATTTAAGTGCCTAGTTGAGTCATTGGAGTTCTACTGTTTAGAGCATCTTTGCACTCTTGTGAATATATGTCTGAAGCTACTAACTTGCATTTCTGACTTCATATGCATGTTGGAAGGGGGAGTTTCTTGCCTTGATGCCTTTCTTGATAAGTGCATTTTCAACTAAGGGGGAGAGTTTTTGCAAATCATATACTCCTGGATGTTCAACTAAGGGGAGTTTTCCTAGTTGCTTGCACTTGTCGAGGGGGAGTTTGCTAGTTGTGTTGAGCCTTTGCCTCTATCTTGAGGGACTAGCAAACATTTTTAGGGTTTTTCGATCGATTGGTTCTCTTTTTGTTTGGAGTCATTCCAATTGGTTCGGAGCATGTTTGGCCGAAAGGCATTGGTTTTGAGCTTTCTGTGCTAGTTGTGTTGAGCCTCTGTGCCTCTATCTTGAGGGACTAGCATTTTGCTTCGATTTTCATTCGGCTTCAATTGGTTTTGAGCTCTTTTCTCTGGAGTTTCCAATTGGTATCTGCTAGCGGTGTTGAGCCTGTTCTACCTCTTCTTGAGGGCTAGCTTTGCTTTGCTTGGTTGCGTCGAGCCGTTGCCCATGTCTTTGGGGACCAAGTTGTTTTGCTTCTTCCACTTGACCTTCTTCGGCGTTGCTATGCTTTTGGGTCACTTGGTCGAGTTCTCTCTTCTCCTTCTTCCTTCTTCTTCTTTTCATTATGATTTGTGTGAGTAGTTGATATTGGGCCGAAGCGATGAGCACTGCATGCTACATTTCCAATCGCATTTTTCTCCGAGCTTTCTTGAAAAAGACTTCTTATGAGTTGTGTTTTGGAAAACTCCCCAAGGTGAGTTATTTTTGAGTTTTTGGTTGCCATTGTTTTATACTCAAAAAGGGCAACTTGGACAAGTTTGAGTCTCGTTCTTCTGATGGGGTATTTTTGGGTTATGGCAGTCACACTCGCGTTTATCGTGTACTTAACCTTGATACTAACCGAGTCATGGAGACATTAGATGTCACCTTCGACGAGACCATGGTTTGTCCTTCTTCTCGTTTTGAGCGTGCAGGTGATCATGAGGTTGGAGAGCCTCTTTTTGATGATGAGGATGAGGGTGCTGAAGGTATGGATGATCCAGCACCCCCTCCACCTGTTGTGCCGCAAGGAGCGGCTTCTACTATGACTCACGGCCCCGACACTTCTTCATCTTGGGGGCCGTGGGATCCGCCACCTCGAGCAGTACCCTTTGTACCCGGGGAGGCACCAGCTGCTGTTGAGGGGGAGATCACTTCTGCTCGGGAGGCGTCACGACATATCCAGCACCAACACCCGCCTCAACAGATGATTGGCAGCATCGGCGAACGTGTCACTCAGTCAAGGTCACAACAAATCTCTCACTTTGCTCATTCTGCATTTGTTGCTGATTTTGATCCCCGAGATTGCGGATACATGGGTGTATGCCGAGTCTCTGAGTGAAGAGTGATTGTCAACGGGTTTGATCGCAGGGCCTTTGGCTTGTGTTGTGCAGGTGCCGAGCACGGAGACAGTGATCGAGGGCAAGGTGAAGGTCAAGTTGAGACGGGTCGTGCCGACGGACCGGGTGCGGTGAAGGATGGGCGTGCCGTGCGGTGGACGTGCCATGCCGATGAACCGAGCGGTGAAGGGCGGACGTGAGGCTTGGACTGAGGGACCAGAGTGCCTGAGGATCAGCTGTGGTGGCTGGCAGCCTGGGACAGCGACAAGTGAAGACTTGCGGGGCACGGTGTTGCTCGGGTCGAGGACCCGGGGACACGTGTCGGTGGACGGGGTGCACGGGAAGTGCATCCCCTCTACGACGTCGGTTTGGTGGTAGAGCCAGAGAAAAACCATCAGATGGTCGGTTTCCAGGTTTGGGCCTCAAAACCTGGGCGTGGACGGTTTCCGAGTTTGGCCACAAAACTCGGGCTGAGGGTTTCCGAGTTTGGCCACAAAACTCGGGCTGAGGACGGTTTCCAGGTTTGGGCCTCAAAACCTGGGCTCTGAGGGTTTGCTGAGTTTGGCCTCAAAACTCAGGTGCTGGTGGGCTGGTTTCCCGGTTTGGGCCTCAAAACCGGGGGTTGGCTGGAAAAGGCTGGTTTCCCGGTTTGGGCCACAAAACCGGGGGTGCAGAGTCAGGGCGGCACGTGGCGGCGATCTGGAGGTTGCATCGAGGCAACGCTTCGAGTCGAGCGGGCGTGGCCGTCGGATACACCTACCACTCGAGTTGGTCCAGACTAACCCTAGGGTTTGACTGGCTCGCTCTGTAATTAGAATAGAGAGGGGTAGAGTAGGAATTAGACTTAGGTTAGAATTAGGATAAGTAGTAGGGAGACACCCTCCTCCCATCTATCTCAGTCATTTGCTCTTTCGCACTTAGGGTTTCCTGCTCTCCCATTCCCTGCTGTAGCTAGCTGAGATCCGCAGAGAGACTTGCCTCTGTGTACTGTTGATTTGAGGAAGTGAGGCCGTATCCTCACCGTTGCAGTGCAGATCGATGACTTGATTCGTGTTCTTCGCGTTCTTTGTTTCTTCACGATTTTCCCGTCACTCGATCTCTCTCTCCCATGCGTCTTTGCGAAATCCGTTTGAATCAACTTGTTCGTATTTGAATGGAGATCATTTCCACCGAAGGAATTCATCTATCTCCCTACGAGCAAGTAGATCGAGTTGATTTCGTTTTCGTGGCGCTTTTTCGGTTCATCCACCTTCCTTTTTGATTTCCCGGTGATTTGGTTGTTTTGAGCGGATGATTTCTTGGGGATAGTCTTCTAACTACCCCGTGATCATCTTCTCCAAGTTTGGGAACTTGGGATTGTGATTTGATTCGGATTTGGGAGGAGTTTTGAGAAGGGCGATTGAAATCGCCCTCACTGGGCATTGGCGGACAGTCCGCCGTCCCAGACGCGGACAGTCCGCGCGTCGGGGCTGGTTCAGACCAGCCGCGGCCAGTCCCTGCTGTTCTTGGCTTGGGTCACCGGCGGACAGTCCGCCGTGCTAAAGCGTGGACAGTCCGGGACCGAGCAGGGGGACTTCAGCAACTGTGCGATTTTGCACTTTTGACCGGCGGACAGTCCGCCACCAGAGCGCGGACAGTCCGGCCTTGGGCGGACAGTTCGGGACTCCAGGTCCGGACAGTGCGGGATCCTGCTGATTGCTCCGGTTTAGTGCGTTTGCTCTCCCGGCTTGTTCGCTTGGTTTCCGTTCTTCTCGTTTGGCCCTGTAGTTGACCAAGGAACCTCTCTAGGTATCTTTGCTACTTGTTAGCATAGGTATTTAGGAGTTTCTCGACGTAGCCGTCTATCTATGTCTGGGACTTGGTTTTTGGGGTTGTGTTCGAGCCGGAACTTTTGGAGTTTGGTTTGCTTCTTCTTGGTGGTGCTCCTCTGTGATCCTAGGGATCATCCACCCTCTTCCAAGGGTCGTGAGCATCACGGTTTCGGTCGCCGTTTCTCGGAGTTGATTTTGGGACATTTGGCCAAAGTTTCTGAGAAGAATTTTTGAGCTCCCATTCACCCCCCCTCTGGTCGCCTTGCTAGTGCTTTCTCGGTCCTTCAGAGATGTTGGACACGCTTTATCTGATCCAGATTGGGTCAATACCAAGCATGAGGAGTTGGAAAATTTTGAAAGAAATCGGGTTTGGGTTCTAGTTTCTCCTCCCTCTGAGTGTCACCCTATTGGAACAAAATGGGTTTTCAAAAACAAACAAGGAGAGGATGGCCATGTTGTGAGAAAAAAGGCCAGACTAGTAGCCCAGGGGTACAGTCAGAAGGAGGGGATAGACTATGAGGAGACTTTTGCTCCTGTGGCTCGTTTGGAGGCAATTAGGATACTCTTGGCTTTTGCTGCATCCAAAGGTTTCAAACTTTTACAAATGGATGTCAAGAGTGCCTTCTTAAACGGCTACATAGAAGAGGAGGTGTATGTTAGACAACCCCCTGGTTTCGAAAATCCCAAGTTTCCAAACCACGTTTTTAAACTTCACAAAGCGTTGTATGGTTTGAAACAAGCCCCTAGAGCCTGGTATGATAGGTTGAAAACCTTTTTGCTTGCTAAAGGTTTTAGAATGGGATGTGTGGATAAAACGCTCTTTCTCCTCAAGCAAGGCACTGATACTCTCTTGGTCCAGATTTACGTGGATGATATCATTTTCGGTGGTTCTTCTCACGCTTTGGTTGCCAAGTTTGCAGATACTATGAGCAGGGAATTTGAAATGAGCATGATGGGCGAGTTGACATTTTTCCTCGGGTTGCAAATCAAGCAATCCCGGGAAGGGACGTTCGTGCACCAGGGTAAGTATACCAAGGATATCTTGAAGAAATTCCATATGGGTGAGGCCAAGCCTCTTCCAACACCCATGTCGACCACGACGGCCCTGGATGCGGATGTGGATGGAGAAGCTGTGGACTAGAAGGAGTACCGGAGTATGATCGGGTCACTGCTGTACCTGACGGCGACACGTCCGGACATTCAGTTCGCGGTGTGTCTTTGCGCGCGCTTTCAGTCGTCGCGGTGCACTTCTCACCGTCAGGCGGTCAAGCGCATTATGAGGTACTTATCCTTCACTCCAGAATTTGGGATTTGGTATTCTGCTTCTTCCACCCTCTCCCTTTGTGGTTATTCTGATGCCAATTTTGCTGGTTGCCGCATTGATTGCAAGTCCACTTCCGGGACTTGCCAGTTTATTGGATCTTCTGTTGTTTCGTGGTCCTCTCGCAAGCAGTCTAGTGTCGCCCAGTCTACCACGGAGGCTGAGTATGTTGCTACGGCTAGCTGCTGTTCCCAGTTACTCTGGATGATGGCCACTTTGCGTGATTTTGGTCTGAGCTTTTCTCGTGTTCCTTTGCTTTGTGACAGCACGAGTGCGATTAGCGTTGCTAAGAACCCCGTGCTGCACTCTAAGACCAAACACATTGATATGCGCTTTCATTTTCTGCGAGACCACTATGAGAAGGGTGATATCGACCTTCGCCATGTCGATACTCATCATCAGTTGGCTGATATTTTCACCAAGCCTTTGGACCAATCAACTTTTGCTAGGTTGAGAGGTGAGCTTGGTGTGTGTTTCCCCTTTTAGATGGGGGAAACATTTCTGTTCTTGTATCCTAAACTGACCTTTTGTTTTTCAATTGGTTTCTTCATGCATCTTTGCATTTCATCTTGCATATTTCCATTCAGAGCTTCATACATATAATCTGAAGAATGTAACTATGATCTGTATAGTATTTGCTCCGATGCTTTATGATGATGTTGTAGCTTGTGCTCTTTCTGATCACTGATACATCTTGTGAGCAGAGCTATTTTTTATGAATGGTGAATCTGATTAATAAACATAAAACTTGAAAATGTTCACCATTGAGATATGCAACTAGCATGTGTAGAATGTGTTGAATTCACTCGTGCTTTTCATATATGCTAGGTTACTATGTCTCTAGTTTTGAGTCATTCACTTGCTTGGTCTGTTCATATACTGCTTTAAAACTGAACCAAGTTAAGTGAATTGGAAAAGATCGAGATGGGATTGCTTGTCAACACATCACAGTTTCGAGACTATTTCTCATTGCACTTTGAGTTAAACTTGAGCTGTGTAGTGTATGACCAAAACTGTTGCTTTAAGCTTCTGATTGCTTCTGCATAGGCTTTGCACAGTTGAAAAGTTAGGCAATGACAAGCTTTCAACCTCTCAAAATCACATACTGAAATTTGAACTTGTGTAATTTAACCGCTGCAAACTCCGATAAAATTTCATATACAAGTCTATGTTTCATTCTATAGCATGATGATTGAACTATGCTAGGGGTAGTTCACCTTGTATACATGCTTAGCACTTGTCGGATATCCTGTCTATACATGTTTTGTGCTATTATGATGGTGAACCCTTTTTGGCTGAAAACTACTCTTTTGCTCTCATATTCATATTTCGTATCTGGTCATCAGATTGAGCCTTTGCTAGCTTCTTAAGGATGTTGTTGAGTCATCGGATCAGAACTGTGTAGAGCATCCTTGCACTCTCTTGATTCTATTTCTGAAGCTACTAACTTGCATTTTTACTCATGCATTTCTGGAGGGAGTTCTTCTGCTAAGGGGGAGAAATTTGCTTGTTAGTGCACTTTTGCTAGATGGTGCATTTTCAACTAAGGGGGAGAAATTGCAAATCATATGCTCTCCGAGTGTTCAACTAAGGGGGAGTTTGCTCGTTTTGCTTGATGCTGAGCTTTTGAGCGTCTTCAGTTGGTTCGGAGCAATTGTGGTGGCTAGTTGTGTTGAGCCTCTGCCGAGCATTTGTTGGTGGCTAGTTGTGTTGAGCCTCTGCCTCTTTCTTGAGGAACTAGCACCTTCGCTTTCATGCTCCTCAGCTGATGTCTAGCTTTCTTTAGTTGGTATGGAGCTTCCTCGCTAGCGGTGTTGAGCCCGTTCTGCCTCTTCTTGAGGGCTAGCTCTGTTTTGCTTGATTTTTAGTTGATTTTCCAATTGGTATCGAGCTTTCTCGCTAGCGGTGTTGAGCCTGTTCTACCTCTTCTTGAGGGCTAGCTTTGCTTTGCTTGGTTGCGTCGAGCCGTTGCCCATGTCTTTGGGATCCAAGTTGTCTTGCTCTTTCCACTTGACCTTCTTCGGCTTTGCTATGCTTTTGGGTCATTTGGTCGAGTTCTCTCTCTTTCTTCCTTCCTTCTTCTGTTTCCATTATGATTTGTGTTGGTAGTTGACAATGCACTCATCAAGGAGGAGATTGCGGATACATGGGTGTATGCCGAGTCTCTGAGTGATGAGTGATTGTCAACTGGGATAATGCGCATGTTCTTTGCCTTGTATTGTGCAGGTGTCGAGCACGGATACAGTGATCAGAGGCAAGGTGAAGGTCAAGTAGAGACGTGCCGTGCCGATGGACCGAGAGTGGCGAAGGGCGGACGTGAGGCTTGGACTGAGGGACAGGTTGCCCGAGGATCAGCTGTGGTGGCTGACAGCCTGGGACAGCGACGAGCGAAGACTTGCGGGCATGGTGTTGCTCGAGTCGAGGACTTGGGGACACATGTCGGTGGACGGGGAGCACGGGCGGTGCATCCCCTCTATGGCTCGGTTTGGTGGTTGAGCCACAGAAAAACCACCGAGTGGACGGTTTCCAGGTTTGGGCCTCAAAACCTAGGCGCTGATGGTTTTCGAGTTTGGCCACAAAACTCGGGCTGAGGACGGTTTCCAGGTTTGGGCCTCAAAACCTGGTTGCTGCGGGTTTCGGAGTTTGGGCCACAAAACTCAGGCGATGGACGGCTGGTTTCCCGGTTTGGGCCTCAAAACCGGGGGTTGGCTGTGAAGGCTGGTTTCCCGGTTTGGGCCACAAACCGGGGGTGCGACGTCCGGGAAAAGGACAAGCAGAGCGGTGGCGGCACGTGGCGGCAATCGGTGAGGTTGCGTCGAGGCAATGCTACCAGTTGTGCGGGTGTGGCCGTCGGATCACCACCTACCCTGAGTTGGTCCAGAATAACCCTAGGGTTTAGCTAGCTCGCTTTGTAATTAGAGAGGGGTAGAATAGGAAATAGAATTAGGATAAGTAGAGGGAGACACCCTCCTCCCAATCTATCTCAGTCATTTGCTATTCTGCCTTCTAGGTTTTCCTGCTCTCCCTCTCCCCTGCTGTAGCGAACTGAGATCCACAGAGAAGAGAACAATACCTCTGTGCCCGTGAGATTTTGAGGAAGTGAGACCGTAATCTCACTGTTGTAGCGTGTGGTAGCCACACGGTTGCAAATTCGTGGTTGTGATTCACGTTTTGTTTGTGTTCTTCGCGGAATCCTTTTCTCCACGTTTTTCCCGTCGATCGATCTCTTTGTTCGGTGCATCTTTTGCAAATCCGTTTGAACCAAGTTGTTCTAGATCGTGAGGCACTTCTTTCCACCAAAGGATTTGATCTCTAACTTCATGAACTAGTAGATCGATTGATTTTAGCTCTGGATCGGTTTTGCTCTTTTAGTCCCAAAATTCTTCCAATTCACCGATTTGGAGTTAGGTTCGAGCCATGATTCTTTTGGGATAGCTCACTAACCTCCTTGGAACTCCTCATACCAAGTCTAAGCCTTAGTGCTTTTGATTCGGAGGAGATCGGGTGAATTTCGCGGAAGAACAGTGCTATTTCGGGACCATCGGACACTGTGACTATGACCATCGGAAGATGTGTTCATCACATCGGAGCGTTCGATGCCACGTGTCGTCTGACAGTGCTTTTAAAGGAGCATCGGACGCTGACCATCGGAGCGTCCATTGCCATCGGACGCGCCGGGGGTGGAGCATCGGACGCTAGGGTTGCACTGTAGCAGCGTCCGATGCTGGTCCAGTAAGGTTCCAGAATTGCCCTGTTTGCATCGGACGCGTCCATTGCTCTGACATCGGACGCTGCCAGCGTCCGATGCTGCTGAGTCTGCGCAGTTTCATCCGTGGTTCGTTCGTTCGTTGTCGGTTTTGATTTCCGGCTTTTGCGTTGGGTTTCTAGAGTCGTATAGTGTCTCGCTGTGCTTCTTGGAAGCATCCATTCTATCTCTAGGGTCGTGGACACATACGAGCTCAAGGTTTGCTCTTGGGGTGTTTCTCGGGACAGTGGCTGAAAGTTTCCGAAAGGAATTTTTGAAGCTCCCATTCACCCCCCCTCTGGTCGCTTTCTGGTAGCACTTTCGGTCCTTCAAATACACCTTCACTGATAAGTCGACAGAACAGAAGGACGGTCAATACCTCTAAAGATGATTCCACTCTGATCTTCCTCCTCTCAATCACACTGTGAGACAAACAAGAGAAGACAAACTATTCATAAACAACTAGCTAGCTAGACAAGAAAAGCTTCCACAAGGTGGTTCGACGCATCACTCTTCAATCACAAAGTAACATTTGAAGGTAAGTAACCATCACTTTAAAAGCTTCTTCTTGATTCTAGTATGAACATACATAAAAGAACTAAATATGTTTATGTTGCACCTCACTTGATCCAACCTAATCAACTCAACATATTCAGTCCTTTGATCCTTGTTCATAGCTTTACTCTCTTGAATCTCACTGTCTTAACTAAATGAGCTAAAATGCTATGCATCTAACCTTTGGAAGATGATATATCTCAATCATGAAAAGATCAACACTTTATGCATAGATTATCCTTCCTTGGGTTAAGTAATTTGATCTGTTAAATATTTTAAGATGCTACTTTTATGCTCATCCTCTGATCCAATCACTCATGTTAAGATTGAATAGAACACATAAACAACAAGTTTGTCTTATGCAATGTGCCTAAGGTTAGAGAGGAATAAACAAAACTTTTGGTTCTGTTGGTGTTTTCCACCAACAGAGCCCATGCACTTGATCTCTACCTTGTCTTTATCAGCAGGACACACTCTTGAGCAAACATGGAGAAGTCACCCCCAAATTCTATAGAGTGAAGGTCCTAGATCTACAAGAACATGCACACTGAGAAAGATGCTGCCAGCGTCCACAATTAACACTTCACTTCAAACTGCTGGACGAACAAATGACATGAGTAACACCATATCAAGATGCATAAACAAGAAGGAATGATGGAAGACATCGTAGTCAGAATTAGAGGTCATAAAGTCCCCACGGACTTCTTGATCCTCGACATGGAAGAAGACAATGATGTCCACCTCATCCTAGGAAGACCATTCCTCTGCGCTACAAGTGCAATCATCTACAAGAGGAAATCCATTTTTTTACTTTCCTGGAGAAAAGGCATGATGCAACTTCACCAACTACATGCCCAATAAAACACCCAAGAACAGAAGTGAAATACGCCGCTCTCAACGCAAAAGAAGACAAACTATCAAGAATAGAAAGGCCAATCATGACGAAGAAGCTCTCGCCACTGTCCCAAGAAAAGAAGGAAGAGAAACCTCAAGACAGTGAACCACAGGAAGTGAAGACTCAGAACAAGAAAGTATGAAAGAAAAAGTCTGCACCTTAGAGGTACAATCAATAACAACTTTCCAAACGTATGATATACCTTGGGAGGTCTGAACCAAGGGAAGGTCCGGTTCGTCGGACCTAAATATCCAAACCTTCGCCAAAAGGTAAAAAAAGGTAGTTATCCTCATATTTACTTTTCTGCATATATCTCATATTTAATTCTTAGTCATTTATTGCATCATTAGATTTAATTCACAAATATTTTTATTTCTACATTGCATTAGAAAACAAAATAAAAATAATTTATTTATTACACTACATCATAAACCATAAAGCCTCATGTGAATAATTCTATGATATGAAAACTCGCAAGGATATTCACCTTGGTGTCATAAATAATAAAAATAAATGCATTCATCCTGTTGCATTTTCTCTTGGATCATAAAATTATTAAAATACAAAAATATTGAGAAAGAGATCTTACTGAAATTCTAGACAACTAAGGCTTGAGTGGCCAACCACTAATGCTTAATCTGTTCCACAAGTTTTGTTGTCTATTTGAGTTTCACAGGATTTGAAAGACCAATGTTCCATCCACTATTGGAGCACTGTCTCAACAAACATCAACATCAACCAAAGCTCTAATCGAGGAAGGACATATCCACTGTCAGTCTGCTACATTGCAAGATCGAACGACTACGTCAATATTCAGCTTGGGGGAAAGCACCCCCATGTATCGACGTAAGTATCTTTATCCTCTTAAGTTTTTCATTCCATAAACAAATTCAAAACACCAAAAATATGTGAGCACATGAAGGTTCACTCTTAAAAATGAAAACACCAAAAATATGTGAGCACATGAAGGCTCACCCGTAAAAAGAAAAGAACAAAAATATGTGGGCACATGAAGGCTTACCATTAATTAAAAAAGAGACAAAAATATATGGGCACATGAAGGCTCAACGCTATTAAGGAAACTAGCTTGGGGGAGACGCACCCCCATTATCTTCGTGATTCAGGAATGTTTATTATTATTATTACTACTATTATTACTAGGTTTTATTTTATATCTTAAAGTGTGTTAGATTAAATAAATAAAATAGTGTGTCTAGTTTGTTTTAAGAAGTTGATGATCACAGAAGAACCCCCTCTCTCTAATTTTTTGCATGGAAATGATGAATAGTTGCTCTATCTAATTTCTTTCAAGTACCTAGCCTTCAAAGCATGAGTTCTCCTAATTAATAATGATGCCTTAAAATAAAATTAAATGCATGGTTGACAAATACTTAATCTAAGGTCTAGGTAATTGGGATATGACATGTGATGATCTGAGCTGCTATTATCTTGTTCTAAACAACACTAAAGTTCTAGAGATTTCTAAATATAAACATGACTAATAATTGCATTGAGTTAGCTTTGTTGAACCTATGAGTAGTTTATCGTACCATTGAATTGAGATCACTTACATATTTTATCCATCTTTCGCATAAATGCTCAAAATTATCTGTTGCTACCCTCTCAGAAGTTTGTTGGAAGCATGTGGCTATTAAAAAAAGAAAAGAAAAAAAAAGAGAAAAGAAAAGAAAAAAGGAGATTCGAGGAAATAAAAAGGGACAAGTGTCCGAAACCTCAAAAAGATAGATCCCTTGGAAATAAAAAGGGACAAGTGTCCGGAACCTCGAAATAAAAAAGAAAAAAAATGTCAGAGAAAAAAAATGGGCACGTGCCCGACAGTAGAATTAGCCTAGTAGCCATATGTCTCCGTAAACAGAAGAGAGTGAATATATTCAAAAGAGCATCTGACTTCATTTTTCTATACACATGCACTTCTTGATTCAATGGTTGGTTGACTTTCTTTTTGGATCCATTGTTTAATTTGACAACACATGTATTAAAGCTTTTGGAAATTAACTAAAACTCCAGGATAAAAGTGAAGTGAAAGAACTAGAGACATAGTGCTTGATTTGATCTTTCAATCTCCCAATTACTCAAGATCTAAGGTAAAAGTAATAAGCCCCATGAAGAATAACATAATATATTTTGGAGAATTTTTGTTTAACAGCAGGTGTACTTGTTGGAAGTGAAGATATTTTAGCAACTCCTGATCCACTTTTGGGTTTGACTTTGCTAAGGGACTAGCAAAGGGTAAGCTTGGGGGAATTTGTTGACGCTCACTAATGCTCATAATTAACCATCAGCTATTGCATGAAATGACACTAAATGAATCGCAAAGCATGGTTGTAGGGTTTGAAACTAACAAGTTCCACGAGTTTTGGTGCTCTCACTTGTTTTGTAGGACATCCATGTTTTTACCATATAAAACTATCTCAAGTGATGAATCGAAGTGCACCATTGTGAAGAGCTCGTCGAGACGATCGAAACGGACATATCAGTTGCTATATTCGGAGTCCCGGATGAAAAGATATTAATTTTGCAATGAAATCTGCAAAAGAAGGATCTAGAAGACACCAGAAGACACCACGAGGCGGGCCACCATGTGGGCCCACTGGGCCAGACTGACCAGTCCCACTTGGAGACCGACCGGTCGGCCACGGAGGTCGTTTCACCACCGCCTTCTGGAACCTTCTTCCACCGCCTCCTAGGATGCATCTCCACCGTCCCTGAAGTCGGTTTGATCCAACGGTGGGCGATAAACATGACACGGATCGATGACATGGCGATTCCTTGCCCCCTACTCCACCTCGGGCTATATAAGCAACCCTAGACCCCCCTCTCCAGGCATCTCCATCTTCATTATTCATCTCCACATCAGAAACAAGGGTTTCAATTAGAAGCAGAGGTCCCTCCAGATGAATCTCTTCTAGTTCATCTAGAATTAGATCTAGTTCATCTAGTTGTAATCAAGAGCCAGCTATCAAGTAGAAGACTAGTTACCCCTCTAGTTAGGTTTAGAACCTAGTCTTATACTAGAACTAGAAGAGAGAGAGAGAGGAAGAGATCAAGAAGGAGCTCCGGCCTGTCGGATCAACTTCTTCATCTTGTACCTGTGGATTCAAGTTCATCGTCAACTTGCTTCAACGATTATTTTGGTAATCAACGTCTATATTTAAGTTTGAGCCATTGTTCTTATTATTCTTAAGATTTATGACTCTCTTTTGAGTACTTTAATTCTAAGTTGCTCTAGAGTTAGAGTAGTTGGATAGTGTAAGCGTGGTGCTTAGACTTGATAGCTCATATATGCCTCCTATAACGCCGGTAGTAGTGGTTGTTCGCAAGGGTGACTCTTATAGCCTTGTTGATTCTTCTATAGTCCACTTACCCGTGTGTCGGCTCGGTAGGATTATACATTTGCATAAAAGACTCATACTTGTTGGTAGTTCTTAGCTTCACTAAAGATAGTGCTAGGCAACTATCCCCGGTAACGGCCCAGGAATGCTTGTTGGCACTTGCTAACGTTGTTACTAGGAGTAGACTATAGAGTCTATCCCCGGCAACGGCGTCAGAAATGCTTGAAGCAAGACCGGTCACTATACCTAAAGGAGTGGAGCTAAAGCAGCTATCTACTAATGCCAAGTGGGGTTGTCAATAACGACACTAGTAGGAGCTAGCTAGCGAGAATGCAATCTACCAGGAGGAGATTCTGCAAGCGCACAAAACTATCGTAGTAGCACTTCGCCTGGGAGTACCAGGTGTCGATTTATTTGATACCAAGGGAAGGCTAGGGTGGTGTATGAGTTGAGTCAAGGAGGGGATGAGAGTCGAAGAAAAGAGAAAAGGGAAAAGGGGAGAAGAGAGGAGATGAAAGGCTAGAAAGAATATATGGTTGGCTAGGTAAGGATGAAATGGATGGCTAAGGTAAGGTGGATGGATAGCTAGATAGAGGGTAACTAAGGGTAACTAAGATAACTAACTACTCCTAGATAACTACAAAGCAAGATAACAACAAAGCGAGACAGTTACGAAGCAAGGCAGGCAAAACACAATAAATCAACTAAGTTAAGTAAAGTTTTATTCCTATCTTGTCAAGTATCGAGGCGTACTAGCCTTTACCACTTACTTAGGTTGAACGCTAGCACAACGAGCCTTACTGTTAAACTGGGTCAACTACGTGGTGGAATTCAAGGTGCACAGGGCTGTCACCACCTGCTTGCTACCACAGCTATCCGGGGGTCCAGCCGTATCTGAAGGTAAGTCTATAACTAAGCACCACGCTTAATTATATTCTAACTATCTCTACCCTAGCTTTGAATAGAGACACCCTTGCGGACGTCAGAGCAAACACTTGACATAATAAGATAAATAGTAAACTAACTAAGCAACCGATTGGCAAAGATCAAACACTAAGCTCACTAGAGATTAACTACTATGGCTAAGTGAATTGAACTGTAGGATAGCTAGGCACTCAAGCAATCAATCAAGTATACCACTCAATACTGATAAGTAGAATAAAGTAATACTTGAAATGATGAACTAGAATATAGTAAGTGCTTGAGTAACAAGAGCAAAACCTGAACTAGAGATGAAGGAAGACTCTTCCCAGCTCCAGAACCGATCACTCGCACGCCTCTACTCTTGAGCTAACCCTTGAGCAGCGCTACCGCGAGGGCGAAGATGCCTTACTCTACTAGCTACCTACTTGCCTAAGCTCTCTAAGCTTCTAACCTAACTCTCACTTGCTTCTCTTGGAAGTGTGGGATATGAGGGATATCAATGAAGTGATGCCGCAGGGGGGTATTTATAGCCCAATTGAGTGAGGGGGGTTCTTATAGTGGGCAGCCAACCGACCTAGGGTTAGGTCAGGTGGCGGGCGCCACCCCCTACTAGCGGCCGCCAGCTCCCTGGCCGTTGGATGAACCGCCTCTGCTTCAACGGCATCCAGGTGGTTGTCCAAGGCGGTTTGGAGGTCGGTTGCATGTCCTAGCAACCGACATTCAGCCTTGATCCACGCCACTCCTCCCGGAGCCGTCCGATGTCACTAACCTAGTGACCAAGGGCCAGGATTTGGCCTTGGGGAGGTCACACGGATCGGTGATGTGGAAGGGGTGACACTTGGGCCAACCCAAGTGGCGGGCACCACTTAGAGGTGGCGGGCGCCACCTAAGGGTGGCGGGCGCCACCCCCCTTAGGCCCATTGGGCCCTGCTGAGTGGGCTTGGCCTCTGGTGGGTCCATATGTCCAAATTTGGTTCAAATCCTGCATTCAAATAGAATTCTATGGACATGTGGAATTTGGTTAGTTTGAAACCTATTTGACTACATTTCATGCCTTTTTGGTGAACTTTAGGGTCAAATGTTGATGCGGATACATGGGTGTATGCCGAGTCTCTGAGTGATGAGTGATTGTCAACAGGTTTGATCGCAGGGTCTTTGGCTTGTGTTGTGCAGGTGCCGAGCACGGAGATAGTGATCGAGGGCAAGGTGAAGGTCAAGTTGAGACGGGTCGTGCCGACGGACCGGGAGCGGTGAAGGATGGGCGTGCCGTGCGGCGGACGTGCCATGCCGATGAACCGAGCGGTGAAGGGCGGACGTGAGGCTTGGACTGAGGGACCAGAGTGCCTGAGGATCAGCTGTGGTGGCTGGCAGCCTGGGACAGCGACAAGTGAAGACTTGCGGGGCACGGTGTTGCTCGGGTCGAGGACCTGGGGACACGTGTCGGTGGACGGGGTGCACGGGCGGTGCATGCCCTCTACAGCTTCGGTTTGGTGGTAGAGCCAGGGAAAAACCATCAGATGGACGGTTTCCAGGTTTGGGCCTCAAAACCTGGGCGTGGACGGTTTCCGAGTTTGGCCACAAAACTCAGGCTGAGGGTTTCCGAGTTTGGCCACAAAACTCAGGCTAAGGACGGTTTCCAGGTTTGGGCCTCAAAACCTGGGCTCTGAGGGTTTGCTGAGTTTGGCCTCAAAACTCAGATGCTGGCGGGCTGGTTTCCCGGTTTGGGCCTCAAAACCGGGGGATAGCTGGAAAAGGCTGGTTTCCCGGTTTGGGCCACAAAACCGGGGGTGCAGAGCGAGGGCGGCACGTGGCGGCAATCTAAAGGTTGCGTGGAGGCAACGCGGACGAGTTGTGCGGGCGTGGCCGTCGGATACACCTACCACCGAGTTGGTCCAGAATAACCTTAGGATTTAGCTTGTTCGCTCTGTAATTAGAATAGAGAGGGGTAGAGTAGGAATTGTACTTAGACTAGAATTAGGATAAGTAGTCGGGGAGACACCCTCCTCCCCTCATCTCAGTCATTTGCTCTTTCGACTTAGGGTTTCCAGCTCTCCCATCCCCTGCTGTAGCTAGCTGAGATCCGCAGAGAGACTTGCCTCTGTGTACTGTTGATTGTGAGGAAGTGAGACCGAAATCTCACCTTTGTAGTGCAGATCGATGACTTGATTCGCGTTTTGATTCGTGTTCTTCGCGTTCTTCGTTTCTTCGCGATTTTCCCGTCACTCGATCTCCCTCTCCGGTGCGTCTTTGCGAAATCCGTTTGAACCAATTTGTTCGTATCATTGAGGAGGTCATTTCGACCAAAGGAATTCATCTAACTCCTCATGATCGAATAGATCGGGACGATTTCGTTTTCGTGGCATTTTTTTGGTTCATCCACCTTCCCTTTTGATTTCCCGGTGATTTGGTTGATTTGAGCGGATGATTTCTTGGGGATAGTCTCCTAACTAACCCGTGATCATCTTCTCCAAGTTTGGGAACTTGGGATTTTGAGTTGGATCGGATTTGGAGAGATTTGGAGAGAAGGCGATCAAAATCGCCCCCTTTGCAAGGTCGCGGACAGTCCGCGGTTTGACCGACGGACACTCCGGGCGTCGGGGGAGCAGCCTGTTCAGTGGCTAAGTTCCTCGGTCGGGATACTGTTCATTGACCGGTGGACAGTCCGCCGTTGTGATTGGCGGACAGTCCGGGACTCGTCCAGCAAGGGTTCAGCAACCTTGCTGTTTTGGTGTTTCATCCGGCGGACAGTCCGGGACTTCTTGGCGGACAGTCCGCTCCTACCGCGGACAGTCCGGGACCCCAGGGCCGGACAGTCCGGGAATTGCCTGAGTCTTTCGGTTTAGTGCGTTTGCTCTCCCGGCTTGTTCGCTTGGTTTCCGGACTTCTCGTTTGGCCCTGTAGTTGACCAAGGAACCTCTCTAGGTATCTTTGCTACTTGTTAGCATAGGTATTTAGGAGTTTCTCGACGTAGCCGTCTATCTACGTCCGGGACTTGGTTTTTGGGGTTGTATTTGAGCCGAAACTTTTGGAGTTTGGTTTGCTTCTTCTTGGTGGTGCTCCGCTGTGATCTTAGGGATCATCCACCCTCTTCCAAGGGTCGTGACCATCACGGTTTCGGTCGCCGTTTCTCGGGGTTGATTTTGGGACATTTGGCCAAAGTTTCTAAGAAGAATTTTGAGCTCCCATTCACCCCCCCTCTGGTCGCCTTGCTAGTGCTTTCTCGGTCCTTCAATTGGTATCGGAGCAGGTTAAGGATCTTCCACCTTAGCCGGTTCCAGATCCACAGAAGGCGACATGGATCGCGGCGTGGGCAAACCGCAATTCTTTAATGGGATGAACTATGCGTATTGGAAGATACGCATGTCGGCCTATCTTCAGAGCATGGGCTCTTCTATTTGGGAGATTTGCAACAGGGACGATTACATTGTCTTGGCTGCTCGTGTCACTCAGCTCCAGATCGATGAGCACGAGGCCAATAGCCGGGCACGTAACGCCTTGTTCTCCTGTTTGAGCATGGGTGAGTTTGATCGCGTTTCTCACCTCTCTACGGCTCGGGAGATTTGGGCCACCCTCATGCGCTTTCATGAGGGCACCTCTCAAGTCAAAACCCGACTCTACGAGTCGTTCAAGAGAGAGTATGAGAACTTTCGACATCAGCCTGGCGAGAGCATAGAAAGTTTATTCGCTCGCTTTCAGGTGATTGTCAACAGGATGAGGGCTAACAAGGAGCAGTTGCCTTTCGACGATCATGAGAGAGCTTTGAAGCTTTTGCATACTCTTGATCGGTCGGTGTGGGATTCCAAGGTTCAGGCGATCATCGAATCGCCTAACTATGAGACCCTCACGTGCGACGAGCTCTTCAGTAAGCTCAAGTCCAGTGAGATTGATGCCATGGCGAGGGCTTCTTATGAGAATCCTTCCGGCCCGACTATGGCTTTGGTTTCTGGTTCTTCCGCTAACCCCTCTGCTGGCTTTGCGCTTTCATCTCTCTTTTCTGTCACAGAGGATCAGCTGGAGTCTTTGGGAGATGAGGAGTTGGCTTTGCTTGCCAACCGGTTCACGCGGTTCCACAACAACCGCATGAACCGTCGCCGCGGAGGAGGACGCTCAGGATGCTATGAGTGCGGCGATCCCGACCACTTCATCGCCAACTGCCCCAAGAAGAACAAGCATTCGAGGAAGGGCGATCATGGGCACAAGTACGACTCCAAGCGCAAGGAGAAGCACGTCCCCCCAAGGCGCAAGAAGAGGGGCGGCTTTGACAAAGAGTACATCAAGAAGAAGTACTTGGAGAAGGCCCAGGCTGAGCAGCGTGCGTTCTTCGCCACGCTCAGCGACGTCGACGGCTCGGATGACGACTCCGCTTGCTCAAGCGATGATGAGTCCGAGAAGAAGAAGAGGATTGAGGACAAGCTGAACGGTCTCTGCTTCTTCGCCGACGACGATGGCTTCTGCACCATGGCGCTTGGTGACGAGATCGGAGGCGAGCTGGAGCACACCCCTCGGAACGACGATGACGACGACGACACCTCCCAGTTATCTCTCACCTACGACGACCTTTCTGCTGAGGTTGAGAAACTTACTGCTGCCCTCCTTAGCCAAGATAAACTGCTTAGGCGTGCTGCTAGAGAGCGCAAGGAGTTTAGGCAGAAGTGGGAGGACACGGTGAAGGAGCTTGAGTTCGCTCGGTCCACCGTGGTTGTGTCGGAGGAGAGTGAGTGTGAGTCATGCACCAAGCACATGACTGATCTTCTCACTTTGAGGAGCAAGTATGCTGCTTTGGTTGGAGAGGTGGATGAGCTCCGTGCTAGGCCGCAGCTGTTGGGTGCATGCAAGACTTGTCCTGTCTTGCAATCCGAGTTGGCAGAGAAGAATGCCAAGATTGAGTCTTTAGAGAAGGCCAACTCGGGTAGCACTTGTGTCAAGTGGTGTGCTTTGTGTGAGGGCTTGGAGAAGGAGATTGCGAATGTCAAGCATGGCAAGATGCAAACCGAGGAAGAAAACACATACCTTCGGACCATCTTGTCATGGGTCTCTTGTAGTGAGCCGCAGCTCGGGATGATGATTTTCCAATTTAAGCGAGCTGCTGGAGGTTCTGGTGTAGGTCTTGCTCAGGGTGTTGATCTCTCTGTTTTTGGGAAGATTGGAGAGTCAAGTGGTCTGAATCCTAGTGAGAAGCCCAACTCCACCACTACTCCCAAACTGACCAAGCTTCCACCCAAGGAGCCACCTAAGGCTACCACCAAGGATGGGGTATTTGAGGAACCCCCGAGAGCTCCGCCCAAGAACCAAGTGTGGGCACCCAAGCCAAACCACCTCAAGAACAAGCTTGACACAATGCCACCCATTCAGGAGGAGTGCTTGCCACAGAAGGGCAAAGTGATCCACACCCACAGCCATGAGTACCAACAACCCCCTTTGCGTGCGGTGAGGTACCATTGTGATTTCCGCGGGAGAGATGGACACTTGAGCGAGTTCTGCTTTCGGCGCAAGAGAGAGGCGCGCCGTGCTAGGGAGATGGACAACCCGGACATGTACGACCCTTTCCATGGTGTGCATGTGCCGGACGTCCAGAGGAGAGCTGCTAGGCCCAGAGGTCTAGAACCTCAAGTCCCCAGGCCTAGGCAGCAGAGAGCTCCGAGGAGAGATGCTAGGCCTAGAGGCGCAGTGCCTCAAGTTGCTAGGCCTAGGCCTCGTAGAGAGCGTGCCCGACGGGGTCCTGCTTTTGCAGGCTACGGACCCTGTGGTGGAGGTTTTGTTGAGCGTTTTCCCCCACCACGTTTGGAGTATCGCGGTGAGCGCTTCTTCCCCAGCGGACCACGTTTTCCTGTGCGTGGTGATCGCTATCCTCGTAAACAGTCTAGGAATGGTTTTTACACTGACCGTTCTTTTGAGCAGCCGGCCCAACACTGGTATTCTTCCTACTTCACTAACCCCAGTGTTGGACCGTATGCTCACCCTATGTCTTTTTATTGATGTAGGTAAGACGGTTGGAGGACATTTGGTTGGTGGATTCCGGTTGCTCGAGGCACATGACCGGAAACGACAAGTGGTTCTCCAGTCTTAGCCCTGTCGCCGGAAAGGAGTACATAACCTTCGGCGACAATAGCAAAGGTAAGGTATTGTCTCGCGGGTCGGTGCGAGTTAATGAGCACTTTGTGTTGCGCGATGTTGCTCTTGTTTCTAACTTGCATTTTAACCTTCTTTCTGTTTCACAACTTTTTGATGACGACTATGAGATTCGTTTTAAACCGAATCTCAGTCGTATTTTGGATCCTCAGGGCAATCTTGTGTGTTTGATTTCTCCCTTTGGAAAAGTCTTTCGTGCGAATTTGTCGGAGTCTTTTGGCACTTCTCGTTGTCTTGTGGCTGGACCTTCCTCCTTCGATCTTTGGAAGTGGCATAGGAGACTTGGACATTTGAGCTTCGACTTGCTTGCAAGGCTTAGTTCACTTGGCCTAATCCGAGGATTGCCCAAGTTGCATATGGAGAAGGATCTTGTTTGCCACTCTTGTAGACACGGGAAGATGGTTGCTGCTCCCCACCATCCAGTGACTCAGGTCATGACCAAGCGCCCTGGAGAGCTTTTGCACATGGACCTGTTTGGTCCGGCTCGGGTGAGCTCGGTTGGGGGGAAGTGATATGTGCTTGTTGTTGATGATGACTTTTCGAGATATTCGTGGGTCTTCTTTTTAGCTGAGAAGACTGAGACTTTCTCCTTTGTTCGCAATCTAATTTTGCGTCTTCAGAACGAGTTCCCTTTGAACTCGATGCGAGCAATTAGGAGTGATAATGGTTCCGAATTCAAGAATTCGGATTTTGAGAAGTTTTGTAACTCTTTGGGTTTAGAGCATTAGTTTTCTTCCCCCTACACACCGCCTCAAAATGGTGTTGTAGAGAGGAAGAATCGGACCCTTGTTGAGATGGCCAGGACGATGCTCGATGAGCATAGGACTCCTAGGCGATATTGGGCCGAAGCTATGAACACTGCATGCTACATTTCCAATCGCATTTTTCTGGGAGCGTTCTTGAAAAAGACTTCTTATGAGTTGCGTTTTGGTAGACAGCCCAAAGTGAGTTATTTTAGAGTCTTCGGTTGCCATTGTTTTATATTGAAGAAAGGCAACCTGGACAAATTTGAGTCTCGTTCTTCTGACGGTGTATTTTTGGGTTATGGCACTCACACTCGCGCATATCGTGTACTTAACCTTGATACTAACCGAGTCATGGAGACATCAGATGTCACCTTCGACGAGACTCTCGTTTGTCCTTCTTCTCGTTTTGAGCGTGCAGGTGATCATGAGGTTAGTGAGCCTCTTTTTGATGACGAGGACGAGGGTGCTGAAGGTATGGATGATCCAGCACCCCCTCCACCTGCCGTGCCGCAAAGAGCGGCTTCTACGACGACTCATGGCCCCGACACCTCTTCCTCCTGGGGGCCGTGGGATCCGCCACCCCGAGCGGTACCATTTGTACCCGGGGAGGCACCGGCTGTTGTTGAGGGGGAGGCTACTTCAGCCCGGGAGGCGCCACGACACATTCAGCGCCAGCACCCGCCTCAGCAGATGATCGGCAGCATCGACGAATGGGTTACTCGGTCCAGGTCACAGCACATCTCTCACTTCGCTCATTCTGCTTTTGTTGCTAATTTTGAGCCCCGAGATGTTGGACACGCTTTGACGGATCCGGATTGGGTCAATGCCATGCATGAGGAGTTAGAAAACTTTGAGAGAAATCGGGTTTGGGTTCTAGTTCCTCCTCCTCCTAACTGTAATCCTATTGGGACAAAATGGGTTTTCAAAAATAAACAAGTAGAGGACGGCCACATTGTGAGGAACAAAGCGCGTCTTGTGGCCAAGGGTTATAGTCAGAAGGAGGGGATAGACTTTGAGGACACTTTTGCTCCTGTAGCTCGTTTAGAGGCTTAGGATACTCTTGGCTTTTTCTACATCCAAAGGTTTTAAACTCTTTCAAATGGATGTCAAGAGTGCCTTCTTAAACGGCTACATAGAAGAAGAAGTGTATGTTGAGCAACCCCCCGGTTTTGAAAATCCCAAGTTTCCAAACCATGTTTTTAAACTTCATAAAGCTTTATATGGTTTGAAACAAGCCCCTAGACCCTGGTATGATAGATTGAAAACTTTTTTGCTTGCTAAGGGTTTTAAAATGGGATGTGTAGATAAAATGCTCTTTCTCCTAAAGCAAGGCAAAGACACTCTCTTGGTCCAGATTTACGTGGATGATATCATTTTCGGTGGTTCTTCTCACGCTTTGGTTGCCAAGTTTGCAGATATTATGAGCAGGGAGTTCGAGATGAGCATGATGGGCGAGCTGACCTTCTTTCTCGGGTTGCAAATCAAGCAATCCCGAGAGGGGACGTTTGTGCACCAGGGCAAGTACACCAAGGACTTGCTGAAGCGGTTCGATATGGGTGAGGCCAAGCCTCTTCCAACACCCATGTCGACGACGACTGCCCTGGATGCGGATGTGGATGGAGAAGCAGTGGACCAGAAGGAGTACCGAAGCATGATCGGGTCGCTACTCTACCTGACGGCGACATGCCCGGACATCCAGTTCGCGGTGTGTCTGTGTGCGCGCTTTCAGTCGTCGCCGCGCACCTCTCACCGTCAGGCGGTGAAGCGGATTTTCAGGTACCTTCGTTTCTCACCTGAGTTCGGGATTTGGTATTCTGCTTCCTCCACCCTCTCCCTTTGCGGTTATTCAGATGCCGATTTTGCTGGTTGCCGTATTGAGCGCAAGTCCACTTCTGGGACTTGCCAGTTTATTGGTTCTTCTCTTGTTTCGTGGTCTTCTCGCAAGCAGTCTAGTGTCGCTCAGTCCACTACAGAGGCTGAATATGTTGCTGCGGCTAGCTGCTGTTCCTAGTTGCTTTGGATGATGGCCACTTTGCGTGATTTTGGTCCGAGCTTTACTCGTGTTCCTTTGCTTTGTGACTGCACGAGTGCTATTAGCATTGCTAAGAACCCCGTGCTTCACTCGAAGACCAAACACATTGATGTGCGCTTTCATTTCTTGCGAGACCACCAGGAGAAGGGTGATATCGACCTTCGCCATGTCGATACTCATCATCAACTGGCTGATGTTTTCACCAAGCCTTTAGACGAATCAACCTTTAATCGGTTGAGGGGTGAGCTTGGTGTGTGTTTCCCCTTTTAGATGGGGGAAACATTTTGGATCTTGTATAGTAGACTGACTTTCTTTCGTTTAT
The DNA here is from genome assembly GCA_009763385.1 of Coix lacryma-jobi var. lacryma-jobi. Classification (NCBI taxonomy): domain Eukaryota; kingdom Viridiplantae; phylum Streptophyta; class Magnoliopsida; order Poales; family Poaceae; genus Coix; species Coix lacryma-jobi. The sequence continues at coordinate 94,314,464 of CM019824.1, forward strand.
CTTTCTTTTCTCTTGCATTTTAGCATACGCATTTACATTCTGAGCTTCAAGTCTATAATCACTAGAATGTAACTATGCTCTATGTAGTATGCTCCGGTGCTTATGTTGATGCTTGTAGGTTATGCTCTTTCTGATCACTAGTACATGTTGTGAGCTGAGCTATTTTTGAAATGGTGAATTTGGTTAATAACTTAAAATCTTAAAATGTTCACCATTGAGATATGCAACTAGCATGTGTAGGATGTGTTGAGTTCACTCGTGCTTTTCATATATGCTAGGTTGCTATGTCTCTAGTTCTGAGTCATTCACTTGCTTGGTCTGTTCATATCTTGCTTAAAATTTGAACCAAGTCTTAGTGAATTGAAAAGATCGAGATGGGACTGCTTGTCAACACATCACGGTATTGAGATAGTTTCTCATTGCACTTTGAGTTAAACTTGAGCCGTGTAGTGTATGACCAAAACCGTAGCTTTAAGCTTCTGATTGCTTCGGCATAGGCTTCGCTCGGTTGAAAAGTTAGGCAATGACAAGCTTTCAACCTCTCGCAATCACATGCTAATAATTGAACTTGTGAAATTTTCACCGCTGCAACTCTGATATTAATTTGAAATCACAAGTGTATGTTTCATTCCTATGCATGATGATTGAACTTTGCTAAGGGTAGTTCACCTTGTATACATGTTTAGCACTCGTTTGGATTCCTGTCTATACATGTGTAGTGCTATTTTGATGGTGACTCCCTTTTTGGCTAAAAAACTGCTCACATGCTCATATGTTCATATTTCGTATGTGTGATCAGTTTGAGCCTTTGCTATTTGAGTGCCTAGTTGAGTCATTGGAGTTCTACTGTTTAGAGCATCTTTGCACTCTTGTGAATATATGCCTGAAGCTACTAACTTGCATTTCTGACTTCATATGCATGTTGGAAGGGGGAGTTTCTTGCCTTGATGCCTTTCTTGATAAGTGCATTTTCAACTAAGGGGGAGAGTTTTTGCAAATCATATACTCCTGGATGTTCAACTAAGGGGAGCTTTCCTAGTTGCTTGCACTTGTCGAGGGGGAGTTTGCTAGTTGTGTTGAGCCTTTGCCTCTATCTTGAGGGACTAGCAAACATTTTCAGGGTTTTTCGATCGATTGGTTCTTTTTTGGTTTGGAGTCATTCCAATTGGTTCGGAGCATGTTTGGCCGAAAGGCATTAGTTTTGAGCTTTCTGTGCTAGTTGTGTTGAGCCTCTGTGCCTCTATCTTGAGGGACTAGCATTTTGCTTCGATTTTCATTCGGCTTCAATTGGTTTTGAGCTCTTTTCTCTGGAGTTTCCAATTGGTATCTGCTAGCGGTGTTGAGCCTCTTCTACCTCTTCTTGAGGGCCAGCTTTGCTTTGCTTGGTTGCGTCGAGCCGTTGCCCATGTCTTTGGGGACCAAGTTCTTTTGCTCTTTCCACTTGACCTTCTTCGGCTTTGCTAGGCTTTTGGGTCATTTGGTCGAGTTCTCTCTTCTTCCTTCCTTCTTCTTCTTTTCATTATGATTTGTGTGAGTAGTTGACAATGCACTCATCAAGGGGGAGATTGCAGATACATGGGTGTATGTCGAGTCTCTGAGTGATGAGTGATTGTCAACGGGTTTGATCGCAGGGTCTTTGGCTTGTGTTGTGCAGGTGCCGAGCACGGAGACAGTGATCGAGGGCAAGGTGAAGGTCAAGTTGAGACGGGTCATGCCGATGGACCGGGTGCGGTGAAGGATGGGCGTGCCGTGCGGCGGACGTGCCATGCCGATGAACCGAGCGGTGAAGGGCGGACGTGAGGCTTGGACTGAGGGACCAGAGTGCCTGAGGATCAGCTGTGGTGGCTGGCAGCCTGGGACAGCGACAAGTGAAGACTTGCGGGGCACGGTGTTGCTCGGGTCGAGGACCTGGGGACACGTGTCGGTGGACGGGGTGCACGGGCGGTGCATCCCCTCTACAGCTTCGGTTTGGTGGTAGAGCCAGGGAAAAACCATCAGATGGACGGTTTCCAGGTTTGGGCCTCAAAACCTGGGCGTGGACGGTTTCCGAGTTTGGCCACAAAACTCGGGTTGAGGGTTTCCGAGTTTGGCCACAAAACTTGGGCTGAGGACGGTTTCCAGGTTTGGGCCTCAAAACCTGGGCTCTGAGGGTTTGCTGAGTTTGGCCTCAAAACTCAGATGCTGGTGGGCTGGTTTCCCGGTTTGGGCCTCAAAACCGGGGGATAGCTGGAAAAGGCTGGTTTCCCGGTTTGGGCCACAAAACCGGGGGTGCAGAGCGAGGGCGGCACGTGGCGGCAATCGGAAGGTTGCGTGGAGGCAACGCGGACGAGTTGTGCGGGCGTGGCCGTCGGATACACCTACCACCGAGTTGGTCCAGAATAACCTTAGGGTTTAGCTGGTTCGCTCTGTAATTAGAATAGAGAGGGGTAGAATAGGAATTGTACTTAGACTAGAATTAGGATAAGTAGTCGGGGAGACACCCTCCTCCCCTCATCTCAGTCATTTGCTCTTTCGACTTAGGGTTTCCAGCTCTCCCATCCCCTGCTGTAGCTAGCTGAGATCCGCAGAGAGACTTGCCTCTGTGTACTATTGATTGTGAGGAAGTGAGACCGAAATCTCACCTTTGCAGTGCAGATCGATGACTTGATTCGCGTTTTGATTCGTGTTCTTCGCGTTCTTCGTTTCTTCGCGATTTTCCCATCACTCGATCTCCCTCTCCGGTGCGTCTTTGCGAAATCTGTTTGAACCAATTTGTTCGTATCATTGAGGAGGTCATTTCGACCAAAGGAATTCATCTAACTTCTCATGATCGAATAGATCGGGACGATTTCGTTTTCGTGGCATTTTTTCGGTTTATCCACCTTCCCTTTTGATTTCCCGGTGATTTGGTTGATTTGAGCGGATGATTTCTTGGGGATATTCTCCTAACTACCCCGTGATCATCTTCTCCAAGTTTGGGAACTTGGGATTTTGAGTTG